>CM053792.1:909065306-910337806 GCA_028749045.1 Cupressus sempervirens | reverse complement strand
GTTCCAATTGATCCCCTAGAGAGCCACCTGATGACTAATCAAAAGAATTCTTCCATCTATAACCCATAGCAAGGCCCTAATTATAAGCCTCCTTAAAATAATCCACCTTATTCCATCTAGCAGAAAGGAAAAAATTAGAAAGAGAGTGCAAGTGTGGATGAGAGCATAAGAGAGAAGGATGCCCATTCCAAGAATCACTCCAAAATATAGCCTTAGTACCTTTGTTATAGATCCAAAATAAACTTCTCTCCACTAGGTGAGCACCAATCTTGAGGGTATTCCACACCATAAAGCCTCTTCCCTCAAGAGAAAACCTAGAAATATCTAAAGGTTCAACATAAGGTAAATACTTATGTGATAGGATATGGGAAAAAGTTGAGACTGATTAGAACACTAGCACTAGTAGAGCTTGGCAATAAAAGCTTGATTCCACAAGATAGAAGAATGAAGGCCAAGGACTCCTTCCTTTTTTGGCTTGCAAACTATATCCCAATTGATGAGGCTCCATTTGGTATTTTTTAAATAGCCTCTCCAAACAAATTGGTGAGAGAGAGTATCAAATTCTTTAGGAAAATATGCCAAGGCAACCTTAACCATGCTTCTATATATGGGAAAGGCTTCAATCACAGATTACAGGAGTGTCACCTTGCCAACAGTAGAGAGACACCTATGAGTCCAATGATTGACTTTTTATTGAAGTTTGTTGACCAAGCTTTGCCAAAAAAGCCTAGGTTGTCGTCCCACCACAATAGGGACCGTCAAGTATGATATGGAGGATATTTTCACTAAAATTTAAAGTATCTCCAAAACTTCAATAATCAATACCATGTTGAAGTCTTCACAATTGTGACTCCAATGCAACTTGATTGGACAAAATTGCAATTTAGATGAGAAAGTTATGACCAGTCAAATTTTGGTCAAACTGAGGCCAACAGCTATAAAAATGTGAAAAAATAATCATCTCAAAATTGGTTAACAATGGATGTCAAGTGAAAGAGATCATCAAAATATTTCCAATGGCATTTGTTTTATCAAAAATGGAGATCGAATGTGAAAGTTATGGCAGTTTGAAGTTTAGGTAAAAGTGTGCATTCTGATGACATCACCATGACATGATAAAATCTCAAAGAGAGGGAAAAAAATTCAAATTCAAATTCAAATGATTTTTTAATTCAAAATGAAGCAATTAGGTGATGGGAATTGAATTCCCAACCATTGCCCTCCTAAAAATAAGGCTAACCAATGGGCTATTTATGGTATATTTGATATTAAAGGAAGAGTTGTTATATACTTGTAAAAAATCTACCCAACATTATTGAAAATAAGGGTTTTTGTTATTTTTTTTATAACTTTTAACCCCAAAATTGTTAAATGCCAAAAACATAAAATGGCAAAAAGGGGGTGTTTCAAAATTTAATTTTTTAAAGGCCCTATTAATGTAAAATAAGGTTTTGGCCTATTTTAGGCTATTTTTATGTATAAAAGGGGGGTAGGGGGCCTTCCCAAGACATAGAAATATGATTGTGATTATTCAATATATGAGAGGAATCAAAAGGATGACTTATTGCTAAGGAGGAGAGAGAAAATTTTGGACGACATTTTTTGAAGTCCCATACATTGAAGAAAAGTAATGCTGATGTAGTTGAAGGGGTTGATATTGTAACACATTGTAATTGATTTTTGGAGTTAATCAGATTGGTCCACCAGTTGGAGCAGGATCTAAAGACGTAGTCTAGATAGGGTGAACTCTAAGATCAAATTGTGTTTTGCCTCTTATATCTCATTTCTTTTCTATTAGTTGATTATGTGTTGTTCTTTTTTACATTTTTAATTACATTAATTTGCTTCAGCAAAAGAATTAGTATAACTTCATGTAATTGGTTAGAATTCCTCTGTATCAGTCCTAGATTCTTCTTCTTTGTAAATTCAATGGTTTTAAATACACAACCATGCATTTACTACATGGATCAAGGATTAAATCAACAATTGGATTAAAGTTATAAAACTTGTAAATCCTAGTTTATAGATCAAGTTTTCTATCAAAGCCTATTTTTGAAATGAAATTGCAAGTGGTGAATCTTAACTAGGTTGAAGTTGAAACAAGGAGAAGGTGAACTTGAAGAGTTCAATCTAGAAATTGGAAAAGGTGTTGGATACAATTTTTAATTTTGTATTGTCTTTGATGTTACACAAATGTTATATCAGCCATCAGACAGAGTCTACTGAGCTTAGACGGTCAGCAAAGTAATTTACAGTGTCTACCGAACGTTCCTGAACATTACACAGTAAGTTAGCTCTTACTAAGCTCACTCGAGCATCAAAGGATCTTGTAGCAGAAAGTTAATGTTAATCGAGCTCCCAAAGTTAATAAAGGAAAAGCCAATCTTTATCGAGTTCAATGTCTACCAAGTTCACTTGGTCATCGAAGAGAAAGTTAGCTTTTACCAAGCTCACTCGGTAAGCGAAAGAAGGTTAGCTTTTACTGAGCTCACTCAATAAGCGAAGGAAGGTCAGTGTTGACCGAGTTAACTCGGTCTCTGAAAAAAATTGCAAGGTTTACAATGTTTACTGAGCTTCACTTGGTTAACACTAGAGAAACCATTCTGGAGCAGTGGTCACTGAGCTGGGTTAGGTAGTGAAGAATTTTATTGTTCTAAAGAATTAAGTTTAATTATTTTATGTAGCCGACTGATTTAATGTTTTTCAGTTGTCGTAACTTATAATTGAGACGACGTGACAATCTATAAGGTATATATGAAAGGTCAAGATGTGAATTCATAAGAAGTAAGAGTGTCAATGAATAAGAGTGTGAATGTATGGATATGGAATGAGCGAATATTGAATATATGAGTGAATGTTGAAGAAGGATTAGATATGCTTATGGAGCTACAAAGTTGTATTTGATCAGTGAGGATCTAGTGAAGCAAAATAGAGATTTGTATTCAGAAAAGATAAGTTATATATATTTTAGATCACTTCATTGTTGTTTTCTAATCATTGTAACACTGATTCAAAATATCTTAATAGAGTTGGTTTGACAGCCATTTTATAAATCCTCTAACAAGGTGACAATTTAATTGAATAGTTTTAAAGACCTCTGAAAAGGCCACTTCTAACGGGGTGATTAAATCCTCTAATAGGGTCACACCTAACAGTGTGTTTTGTCACCTTTAAAAGGGTTGGCTCCTAATAGGGATCACTTCAGAAGAGTGAAAATTGGTAGCTAGTTACTTGGTAGTTTTTTCCAAATTGAGTTTCCACATTAAATCTGGTGTCTCTTGTGTTCATATTATTTCTTTATGCATGAATGTTAATCACTTTAAATGCTCAATAAGTTAACAAAACATCTATCAAGTTTTAGCATTCATTTGTGGGGTTACCAAGTATCAGCAACAACTATATTTTAAGACATCTTAGGATCTGTGGATTTATTTTTGTGGTAATTGATTCACCCCTCCCCTCTCAGTTACTCCATCTCTATTTCCAAAAATTGGTATTAGAGCTTTTCATGCTTGCAGGAAAGATTTCAAGGATCTAAGCTAAAGATCAGAATGTCTTACAAGAGGGAAATTCCAAGGCCTAACCGAAATAACTTCTTAGCATGGCAAGGGTTGATGAGGCTTCATCTAGCTTCTATTGGAGACATAGGACTAAAATACCTTGATGAAAAATATGCAGAACCAGCTGGTACACTATCTGTTAATGATATTGCTAAAAAGAAACCGCACAATATTATGATGATAGATATAGCATCTACTCTGAGTTATGAAGAATTCGATGATATAAGGGATTGCAAATATACCTTTGAAATGTGAGAAAAGCTAAAAGAGATCTATGGAGGAGATGATAATGTTAGAAGAGCCAAAGCAGAAAGTTTGAGAGGACAATTTGATCAAATGAGGATGAGAGAGGATGAAAACATTGCAAAATATGTTGTAAGAGTTAAACCATGTGTCAGTGTAATCAAAGCTTCTAGAGGAGATATCAGTGAAGAGAAATTTATAAGTAAACTTCTTAGAACTCTACTTCCCATTTATGCAATCAGAGTTTCTGCAATTCAAGAAAGAAGATGTGAAGCAAATCACAAGATAAATCTAGAGGCTATAGTTGGAAGATTGACTGCATTTGAACTAGACAAGTTTGATAACTATGTTCTAGCTTCCAAGAACATTGAATCAACATTTGAAGCCAAACTTTCACTCAAGGAGAAAGGCAAAAAGAAAAAAGAATCTCAGTCAAAAAGTGAAGATGAATCAGACCAAAGTTCAGACAGTGATCTTGAAGTAATTGAAGCCCTTGTAGCAAGGAAATATTCTAGAGGCAGAGAAAAATACAAAGGTAAACTACCCCTAATCTATTTTTCATGTGAAGAAGTTGGTCATATTGATGCTAGGTGTCCAAACAAGCAGAATAAAGATGAAAAGAAAGATCATAAATGGAATGGGAAAAAGGATTTCAAATCATTCAAGGATAAAGATAAGAAAACATATTTTATGGCTAAATATTCTAATGATTCTAATGCTGAAGAAGAAGATGAAATTGTCTACATTGCTGTGAAAGATGAATCTGATAATGATGAGAAAATGGCACTTATTTCTCATATGAGAAAAAATGATACATGGATCATAGATAGTGATTGTTTTGATCACATGACTGGTGAAAAAACTAAGTTTAAATACTTTGAAGGCTACGATGGTGGCAGTGTAAGATTTGGTAACAATGAACCTTGTTGTATAAAAGGAAGAGGAAGAATCTCTCTAACCCAGGAACTTATAAGTGATAATGCCTATTGGGTAGAAGGACTAAAGCATAATTTTTTAAGTGTGGCATAGCTACTCAATAATGGATTCAAAGTAGAATTCATGCATGGTAAAGCAAGACTATTGGATGGCAAAGGAAAGCTAATTGGATCAGGTACTCAAACTAAAGGTAACTTGTTCTAATTTGAACTAGGTGAATGTTCATGTTTCATTGCTCAAGTAGAAGAAAGTTGGTTATGGCATAAAAGGTTGTTTCATGTAAATTTTGATAATTTGGTAAAAATAAGAAAATTCAAGAAAGTAAGAGGCATTCCTAACATTAAAAAAAACCCGAGGTCAGTCTATGCAAAAATTTTCAGATTGGAAAGATGGAAAAGACTAGTTTTAAAAGTAAAAACTACCAGTCTGAAGATATATTAGAAATTGTGCATACTAATTTATGTGGACCTATTGCAATTGAAAGCTATAATGAGAAAAATTCTTCATTCTTTTTGTTGATGATTACTCAAGAATGATGAAAATCATGTATCTAAGAAACAAATTAGAAGCATTTGAAAAGTTTAGATGGTATTTGGCTAGAGTAGAAAAGGAAATAGGGAAAAGATTAATATGCTTGAGGTTAGACAAAGGTGGAGAATTCATTCCACATGAGTTTAATAACTTTTGCATTGAAAGAGGAATCAAAAGATAGGTATTAGCCCCTAGAACATCCCAGCAAAATGGAATAGCTGAAAGAAGAAATAGATCCATCATGGATTGTGTAAGAACTTTAATGATTGAAAAGAGCATTGCTATTAAATACTGGAAGGAAGCTATCAGCACTGTAGTTTATACCTTGAACCAAGTATAGCTGAAGAAAGACTCATTCAAAACCCCCTATGAGTTATGGTATGGCTATAAACCTAATATAAGTTACCTTAAAGTATTTGGAAGTAAATGTTACATTTTGAAAGAATCTAGAAAAGGAAAATTTGATGTGAAAGGTGATGAAGGTATATTCTTTGGATACTCATGAAAAAGTAAGGCATATAGATGTTTGATCTTGTCTACTCACAAAGTCATAGAAAGTGCACATGTGTAAGTTGATGAGTTTTCAGAAAGGACTGAAGAAGAAAGCAAAAGGAAACCAAAAGATTATAAAAGGTTTATCTTCAGTGAACCTGATACAGTATCAGTTACATTAGAGAATCAGGAAACTTCTACTCCTGAGTCATCTGTAATCAAGTTACAAGGAGTTCAAATCGAGCCACAACAAACCAAGTTAAATTCAGTGTCTACCGAGAAAGTGTCTATCGAGCAAGTGTCTACCGAGCAAGTATCTACCAAGCCAGAACAGATAAAACCTAAAGTTGAAATGCAAGAAGATAATAATGAAATCCATTCAAAAGGAAAGGAACCTCTATTAGCTAAGTATGTCAGGAGACATCATTTAGCGGATCAGATCATTGGAGATAAATCTGAAGGAACCATGACAAGAAATAAGCTAAAAGGTACTTGTTTACTTGCTGATTTTGAACCTAGAAATGTCAAAATGCATTGGAAAATGATAGTTGGATTGAGGCTATGAATGAATAGATAGAGAAAATAGAGAAAAATAAGACATGGACTCTTTCATCCAAGCCTAAAGATAAAAATGTGATTGGAACCAAGTGGGTATTCAGAAACAAGTTGGATGAAGATGGTAAGGTATCAAGAAACAAAGCTAGACTAGTATGCAAAGGATATGCTCAAGAAGAAGGAATAGACCATGGAGAAACTTTTTCTCCTATTACAAGATTGGAAGGAGTCAAAACCTTACTAGCATATGCTGCTCACAAAGGATTCAAAGTTTATCAGATGGATGTCAAGTCAACATTCCTCAATGGTATACTAGATGAAGAGGTTTACATTGAACAACCAGAATGTTTTGTTGATCCAGATAAGAAGAACATGGTCTGCAAATTACACAAGGTATTGTACGGCCTGAAACAAGCCCCTAGAGCATGGTATGAAAGATTGCACAACTATCTTATTCATATTGGTTTTCAAAGAACTAATGATAGCAGTAGCTTGTATATTAAGGAAGGACTAGATAATAAGATTGTCTTGGCAAAAATATTTGTAGATGATACTATTTTCATAGGGAATGATCATTTGTGTAAAGAATTCTTAGAACAAATGAATAAAGAATTTGAAATGTCTATGTTTGGTGAGATCAAATTCTTTGTTGGTCTTCAAATTCAACAGAATAAAAATGGTATCTACATTACTCAATCAAAATACATCAAGGAGACATTGAAAAAGTTTGGAATGGAAGATTGTAAACTAGTTGGGACCCCTATGTGTACCAGATTAAAACTTACCAAAGAAGATGAATCAAAAGAAGTAAATCAAACATTGTATAGATCTATGATTGGAAAGTTGCAGTATGTAGTTCATACTAGGCCAGATATTGCCCTTGCAGTTGGTATTGTAGCAAGATTTTTAGCAAAACCAAGAGAAAATCACATGATGGCAATCAAAAGAATAAAAAGATATTTGAAAGGAACTGAAGAGTATGGTTTATGGTATAAGTTTGGAGGAAATTTGGATTTGAAAGTGTTTACTGATGTTGATTGGGCAGGAAATCTTGATGATAGAAAAAGTACAAGTGGAGGTGCATTCTTTCTTGGAAGGAGGTTGGTTTCTTGGACAAGCAGAAAGAAAAATTGTACATTTCAATCTACAGCAGAGACAGAGTATGTTGCTGCAGTAGTAAACTGTTCTAATATTGTTTGGTTTAAATAGTTGTTGGAAGGCATGAAGATGGAAATCAAAGAACCAGTTATTATGTTCTGTGATAATACAAGTGCAATCAACATATCTAAGAATCCAGTGATGCATTCCAAAACCAAGCACATTGCAATAAAATATCATTTTGTTAGAGAATTGATGCAAAATAAGGAGATTAGATTGGAATATGTTCATACAAAGGAAAAAATTGCTGACATATTCACGAAACCATTACCTAAGGATGCATTCTTATATCTAAGAGGTAAGTTAGGGGTCACTCCCCTATCTAAAGTTCACTAAAATAAAGTTTTAGTGATGCATCAACTCATACCAGATTGAAGATCTATCAGTTTATGCAACATAACAAAAAAATATTGTATATGAATCAGTACTAAAGGTACACTAAAATTCATTTAAGTTGATTTGTCTTTGGCATGTGTTGTCAAAGAAGGAGAGTTTTACTTTCATATCTCTCTGGAATTTGTTCAAAATATAGAGAGTTTTCTATGTAATTCCTTCATAGAGGGAGATTAATGTAAGAGGGAGTGTTTTCTATCTTAGAGGGAGAATTGTTATGTTGACATGTTGTGTTTCCATATAAGAGAAAGACGTGCTTTCAAATTTTATTTCTGCTATGACATGTTGTGTTGCCATCAATACCAAAGAGGAAGATTGTTGGATACAATTTTTAATTGTGTATTGCCTTTGATGATACAAAAATGTCATATCAGCCATCAGATAGAGTCTCCTGAGCTTAGATGGTCAACAAAGCAATTTATAGTGTCTAACGAACGTTTCTAAAAATTACACAGTAAGTTAGCTCTTACCGAGCTCACTTGGGCATCAAAGGATCTTGTAGCAAAAAGTTAATGTTAACTGAGCTCCCAACGTTAACAAAGGGAAAGCCAATGTTTACTGAGTTCAATGTCTACCGAGTTCACTTGATCATCGAAGAGAAAGTTAGCTTTTATTGAGCTCACTCGGTAAGTGAAGGAAGGTTAGCTTTTACCGAGCTCACTCGGTAAGTGAAGGAAGATCGGTGTTTACCATGTTAACTCAGTCTCCAAAGGAATTTGCAAGGTTTGTAGTTTTTACCAAGCTTCACTTGGTTAACACTGGGGAAACTATTCTGGAGCAGTGGTCACCGAGTTGGGTCGAGCAATGAAGAATTTTATTGCTCTAAAGAATTAAGTTTAATTGTTTTATGCAGCCAATTGATTTAATGTTTTTCAATTGTTGTAACTTTTAATTGACCCAATGTGACAATCTATAAGGTATATGTGAAAGCTCAAGATGTGAATTCATAAGAAGTAAGAGTGTGGATGAATAAGTGATGCAGGAGTATCCAGAGGTATAAGGGCAATCCTGTGTCACCCAAAAAAAATGTACTTAGACTTGGTTTATATTTCATGTGTTTTCATTTTTGGATACCCATTTGGGTCAAATAAAGGTCCCAACTCTCATAGTTCCACTATCAGTGTTCTAGGATAGAGTATTTGAACACCTTGGGATACGTATAAATGCCAAAAAAATAAGAGTATGTAATTGAGCCATCATTTTGGTGAACTAAGAGGTGTAAATTGGCTAGCTGAATGTAAATGAAATTTAGAGCATTCCAAAAAAAGATTTAGGTCAAAAGGTCGCACGGTTTGAATGTTATCGCAGTTTTTAAGTTTTTTGAGACCTCCTAAGAATGCTTCAAACTGAAGTTAGGGGAATTAAATGACCTAGAAAGGGGCTTAAAAATGGAGGATGAACAAAGCTCATCCATAGGGCTATAGAGCACTTTGAGAGCTTTTTGGAAATGTAAACTATTCATCAGTCAAAGCTACGGTTCAAAAGTTATGCCTCCCAAAAGTTTGGTTACCATTTTTGGATTCTTCTAGATTTGCACCAAATTCTAACGCAGCTTCTAGAGCCTTCTACTTGGTCGGTGGATGCCTACTAGAACTTTCTAGAATTTACTCCTAGTCCTTAACCCTTTGGGGTCTATTTAAGGACATTTTGGGCATTGTAAAAAGCAGTTTGGAGTGGAAAGTGAGAGGAGGTACCAAAAGGAGAAATTATCTCTAGTTTTGTGCTATTGTAAGCCCTTAGGGCATGTTTTGAAATCTATTTTCTCTATACTAAATGTACTAGCTTATTTTCACAATGAATATAATTTCTCTTTTCCTATTGTGTCCATTCTGTGCTTGGGTTGTGTCCCCATCAAGTGGTATTAGAGCTGGTTTTCCTCAGTGTGTACATAGAGCGCCGACTATGAGGCAGTTTGCACCAGGACTGTGTGGTTGTGGGTTTGAGATAAGATGATGCCTCCATCAAGAGAGCATGGTGGAAGGGCCAGATATATTAATCTTGAGGAGGTTAGAGCCCTCCAAAGGCAAGTACAAGCATTGCAAGAGGAGCAAATGTTGTCGCAGGTGACGATAGTGAGGATGACAATGAAGAAGAAGAAATTAAACCAGAAGGGAAATTTGATGGGGAAGTTCTAAATTGGAAAAGGAAATGATTTTTAGGGCCATTACTAAATTTTGGAAAAGACCTATAATTGATGTGGGTGTATTTTTAGGAAATTTGAAACTAGATGAGTTGATCGACTGGATTAATGAACTAAAAGAATACTTTGAGTATGAGGATATCAGGGACCCAGATAGGGTTAAGTTTGCAAAGGAAAAACTAAAAGGCCATGCTAAAATTTGGTGGCAAGAGGTTTAATTGGAAAGAAATAGAAGAGGAAAAGAGAAGATCACAAGGTGGGATCGCATAGTGGACAAATTAAAGAAGCAGTCCATTCCTGTAGACTACGAGCTTGATTTGTTTAAGAAGATGCATGGGCTAAAGGAAGTAGGAAGATCAATCCAAGAATATACAGAGGAGTTTTATCAACTTTTGATTAGAGAAGGGCATGCAAAAGCAAATAAGGAGAAGGTTGCTTGTTATATCAGTGGGTTGCAACCTAGCATCTAGGAGGAATTAAGTCTAGTAAGAATGACCAGTGTTGAAGAGGCATACCAATTTTCCCTACGAGTTGAAGAGAAGCTGAATAAGAGGTTTGAAGGGAGACAAAGAGGGCATGGTCAAGGAGGAAGGGGAAGTGGTAAGTCATCTGGAGGTCAAAATGAAATCAAAAATAAAAATGAAGATGTGGGTACTAGCAAGAACCAGAGGAATGAGGGTTTCAACCGAACCGTGATCAAGACTTTGGAAATCAAAGAGGAAGAGGTAGAGGATGTGGACAAGGAAGAGGAGGCTTCTGTGGTCCCTATTTCCATTTCAATGAAGAAGGTCATCATACCTTTGAATGCCCTCAATGACAAGGAAGGACAGATAGGAGAGTTGAGGGTCAAGCTAGGGTTGCTCATGCTGATGAGGATGCACAGTCATCACATTCAAAGGATGCAGAAAGAGGAGAGACCTTGGTAAATGAAAGGGTCCTATTAAGTGGTGAGATTGAACTAGGACAAAGGAGGAGTTTGTTTCATACCAGGTGCAAATGTGAGGAAAAATGTTGTGATGTGATCATTGATGGTGGTAGCACTAACAACTTGGTGTCAGAGGAGATGGTCTCTAAGCTGAAGCTTAAGAGGGAGAAACATCCCCAACCCTATCAGATTGCTTGGGTGAAATATGATCATAAGGTCCTAGTAAGCGAACAATGTCTCGTGAAATTCAAAATTGGGAGTTACCATGATGAAGTTCTTTGTGATGTTATTCCAATGGATGTTTGCCATCTATTGTTGGGTAGACCATGGCAGTTTGATAGACATGTAGTACATGATGGTCATGCAAACACATACTCTCTAACAAAGGATGGAGTTTTCCACAAACTGAAGCCCATAAAAAAGGAAGGTGAAAAGGTATGTAGCAGTGCTAGGATTTGTCTTGTTGATGGAAGAAAGTTTTTAGATGGAATGAAACATTAGCGTATGTGCTATGCTTTGATTCCTAGGAAAGATAAAGAAGGTAGTAGTGAAATACCATTTGAAGTTTTAAATTTACTAGGTGAGTTTGGAGATATTATCTCTAATAATGTTCCAGAAGGATTGCCGCCAGTAAGGAAAATTAGTCATCAGATAGATCTAATTCTAGGAGCTAGTTTACTTAACAAGGCTACTCACAGGATGACTCCTACTGAAATAGAGGAGCTAAATAGATGGGTTCAAGAGCTATTGAGGAAGAGCTTGATTTGGAAGAGCCTGAGTCCATGTCTATTACCTACAGTATTAGCACCAAAGAAGGATGGAGAGTGGAGGATGTGTACAGACTCTCGAGCTATAAATAGGATAACCATCAAATATCAATTTCCTTTGCCAAGAATGGATGATCTTATGGATTGCTTGAGTGGACCTCAGTACTTCACAAAGATAGATCTCAAGAGTGGTTATCACCAGATACAGATTTGAGAAGGAGATGAGTGGAAAATGGCCTTCAAGACCAAGGAGGGTCTTTATGAGTGGTTAGTCATGCCCTTTGGATTGACGAATGCCCCAAGCACCTTCATGTAGCTTATGAATGAGGTACTTAAGAAGTTCTTGGAAAAATTTGTTATTGTCTATTTGGATGATATTTTAATTTTCAGCAAGATTTTGGAAGAGCATTTATTGCATATTCATAGTGTCCTTGAAAGTTTAAGGGAAGAGAAACTATTAATTAATTTGAAGAAGTGTATCTTTTCAAAAAGGGAGTTAGCCTATTTGGGGTTTGTTATATCACCTGAAGGTCTCAAAATGGATCTAGAGAAGGTAAAAGCCATCTTGGAATGGCCTACTCCAAGGTCTGCTACTGAGGTAAGATCATTTCATGGTCTAGTTAGTTTTTACAGGAAGTTTATTAAGAATTTTAGTGGCATATGTGCACCCCTAACTGACACAATAAGAGGGGATAGAAAAGAGTTCAAATGGACTATAGCAGCTACGAGAATTTTTAAATTGTTGAAGAAGAAGGTGACAAAACAATCTGTGATAGCACTTCCAAATTTTGGAAAGGTGTTCCAGGTGGATTGTGATGCTTGTGGCAATGCTATTGGGGCTGTATTGAGCCAAGAAAGTAAGCCTATTGCATATTTTAGTGAAAAATTGAATAATGCAAAGAAGCATTATGTTTATGATCAAGAGTTATATGCAATAGTTCAGGCCTTAAAGAAATGGAGGTATTATTTATTGCCAAAGGAATTTTTTTTGTATATTGATCACTAGGCATTACAATACCTAAATAGCCAAGGTAAATTGAATTAGAGGCATATGAAGTGGGTAGAGTTCTTGCAGAGCTATACATTTGTGTTGAAACATAGAAGTGGAAAATCTAATAGGGTTGTAGATGCACTAAGCAGGAGACAGTTGTTTCTTACAGTAATGCAAGTTGAAGTAGTTGGGCTTGATGAACTCAAGAATTTGTACTCTAAAGATCCTGATTTTGTTGAAGCGTGGAAAGCTTGTAAAGAGCCTGTTGTTGTAGATAGAACTAGGTGGTTAGACTATCTGATTTAGAATAGTATGTTATTCAAGGGCAGCGAATTGTGCATTCCAAGGAGTTCCATGAGGGAAAATTTGATTAAAGAGAAACATAATGGAGGGATGGTAGGATATTTTGGTCAAGATAAGACCATTGCCATTCTTAGAGAACATTATTTTTGGCCTCAAATTTCACAAGATGTGAACAAGTTTGTACAGAGTTTCTAGGTTTGTCAAGTTGCCAAGGGATTTAGCCACAATACTGGACTATATCAGCCATTGCCCATTCCATCAAAGCCATGGGAGGACATAGGTATGGATTTTGTTCTTGGATTGCCGAGGATACCAAGGGATAATGACTTAGTATTTGTGGTGGTTGATAGGTTCTCCAAAATGGCACATTTCATTCCATGCCACAAAATGCATGATGTTGTCCATATTGTAGACTTGTTTTTCAGAGAAGTGGTAAGACTACATGGTCTTCCAAGGAGTATAGTTTCTGATAGAGACACTAAATTTGTGGGGTATTTCTGGAGAACATTGTGGAAAAAGTTGAGAACAGACTTGAAATTCAGTTCCAAACATCACCCATAGACTGAGGGCCAAACAGAAGTGGTAAACAGAAGTCTGGACAATTTGCTGAGATGTTTAGTTGGGGATAAGCCCAAGGGGTGGGATTTGATTCTACCACAAGCTGAGTTTTCTTACAATAACTCTGTAAATAGAAGTACTGGTAGATCACCATTCCACATTGTATATGGAAGTAGCCCAAGGACTACATCAGAATTAAGGAAGATAGAGCAAGGGGAAATGACAAGTGCTGAAGCTAAAAAATTTGCTGAACATATCAAGCGTCTACATGAGGAGGTTCAAGCACACATTAGCAAGATGAATCAAGAGTATAAAGCTAGGGCTTATCAAAGGAGAAGACATAAGGAATTCCAAGTAGGGGATCTAGTCATGGTACACTTAGAATAAGAAATATTTCCAGTCGGTACTTACAACAAGCTAAAAATGAATAAATTTGGCCCCTACAAAATTTTGAAGAAACATGACTTAGGAAATGCATATGAGGTGGAGTTGCCAGATGGTATTCACATTTCTCCTATTTTTAACATTACAAACTTAACAGAGTATCATGATGATGGTGTAGATGAGGAACTGATGTTAGAGCCATGTCCAATTCCTACTTCTAAGAAGGAGGAAATAGAAGACATTCTAGGTCATCGAGTGGGTAGGAGCACTAGAAATAGGCAGTATGAAGAGTATTTGGTCAAGTGGAAAGGACAGCCGATAGAGGACTCAACTTTGATTTCAGCAGCTGAAGTTTCCCATTTGGGATTTCCTCTACCATTCATAAAGTGACAGGGTCACTTTTCAATCTACCCTAGGTGTCTGATGTAGGAGCATCTAGAGGTATAAGGGCAATCTTATGTCATCCAAAAAAAAATGTACTTAAACTTAGTTTCTCTTTCATGTGTTTTCATTTTTGGATACCCATTTGGGTCAAATAGAGGTCCCAACTCTCATAGTTCCACTATCAGTGTTCTAGGATAGAGTATTTGAACACCTTGGGATACGTGTAAATGTCAAAAAAAATAGGAGTATGTAATTGAGCCATAATTTTGGTGAACTAGGAGGTGTAAATTGGCTAGATGAATGTAATTGTAATTTAGAGCATTCCAAAAAAAGATTCAGGTCAAAAGGCTCCATGGTTTGAAAGTTATCACAGTTTTTTCAATTTTTGGAGACCTCTTAAGAATGCTTCAAAGTCAGGTTAGGGGCATTAAATGACTTCAAAAGGGGCCAAAAATTGGGGATGAGCAAAGCTCCTCCATTGGGCTATAGAGTACTTCAAGAGCTTTACAAAAATGTCAATAGTTTGTCAATCGGAGCTACGGTTCAAAAGTTATGCCTCCCGAAAGTTTGATTACCATTTTTGGATTCTTCTAGATTTGCACCAACTTCTAACGCGGCTTCTGGAGCCTTCTACTTGGTTGATGGATTCCTACTAGCACTTTCTAGAATTTACTCCTAGTTCTTAACCCTCTAAGGCCTATTTAAGGACATTTTTGGCATTGTAAAAGGCAGTTCGGAGTGAAAATTGAGAGGAGGTACCAAAAGGAGAAATTATCTCCAATTTTGTGCTATTGTAAGCCCTTAGAGCATGTTTTGAAATCTATTTTCTTTGTACTGAATGTGCTAGCTAATTTTCACAGTTAATACAATTTCCCTTTTCCTGTTGTGTCTATTCTGTGCTTGGGTCGTGTCCCCAGAAAAAAGAGTGTGAATGTATGGATATAGAATGGGCGAATATTGAATATATGAGCGAATGTTGAAGAAGGATTAGATATGCTTGTGGAGTTGCAAAGTTGTATTCGATCAGTGAGGATCTAGTGAAGTAGAACAAAGATCTATATTCAGCAAAGATAAGTTACATATATTTTAGATCACTTCATTGTTGCTTTCTAATCATTGTAACACTGATTCAAAACCTCTTAACAAAGTTGGTTTGAAAGCCATTTTGTAAATCCTCTAACAAGGTGACAATTTAGTTGAATTGTTTTAAAGGCCTCTGACAAGGCCACTTCTAACAGGGTGATTAAATCCTTTAATAGGGTCACACCTAACAATGTGTTTTGTAACCTTTAACAGGGTTGGCTCCTAACAGGGGTCACTTCAGAAGAGTGAAAATTGGTAACTAGTTACTTGGTGGTTTTTCCCAAATTGGGTTTCCACGTTAAATCCGGTTTCTCTTGTGTTCATATTATTTCTTTATGCATGCATGTTAATCACTTTAAATGCTCAATAAGTTAACAAAACATCTATCAAATTTTAGCATTCATTTGTGTGGTTGCCGAGTATGAGCAACAACTATGTTTTAAGACATCTTAGGATCTGTGGATTTATTTTTGTGGTAACTGATTCACCCCTCCCCTCTTAGTTACTCCATCTCTATTTCCAACAAAAAGAACTTTTTCACAAGTAATGGCATCTAAACAAAATCTTTTTGAGTTTGATGCAGAAGCCTTCTAGAGAACTTTTGTGGAATTGAAAGCTTTGGTGGACATTCTTGTTCAAGAGAGGCATGAACAATAGTTAAGAAAGGTGGACAAAGCTAAGAAGTAGGAAGAAGCCAAATCTTCATCAAAAGATGACAGAGGAAAAGGAGTAGAAGGTGGTAGTGGCCCTCCTAAACCTCCATCCCCATCTTCTTCATCTTCTTCATCATCTTCTTCGTCTCTATCTACTTCTTCTAAAAAGAAACATTTTATGAAGACACCCTTGCTAAAGCTTGATGTAAGGTTTTATTTGCCTATTTATAATGGTGAATTGGATGCTAAAAAATGGGATAATTAGCTTAAGAAAATTGAAGTGTACTATAGGGTTCAAAATATTTCAAATGATTCTTCCAAAATCTAGCTAGCTACTCTTCGAATGAGAGGTATTGCATTAGTCTAGTGGGAGAGTAAGATCTAGAATGGTTTTGCTATACATGGTAAAATAATTTCATCTTGGTATGAATTTACTTTTTCTTTGAAGAAATATTTTTATCCTTTGGGTTATTTGCAACAAGCCATTATGCATTGGCAAAATCTCAAGCAAGGTAAAGGGCAGTCTATGCAAGAGTATACACAAGTGTTTAGGAAGAAGGATTTAGCTCTTGGAATTCCTCTTTACATGCAAGATACTTTATTAAATTATATAGGTGGAATGAATTCATATTTAAAACATAAAATATTGATGTTTAGTCCTTCTATCTTTGATGAAGTATGTGTTCAAGAAACCCATATTGAAGTCGGTGGAGGAAACACAAGTTTCAGTTCAAAGAAGGAATTTGTTCCTCCAAAAACCATCAAGAAGGGCAAGAAAGTAGCAATAGTGAAGAAAGAAGAAGGTGACAAACCTACTTATTGACATTGTCAGAAGAAAGGACATGTAAAAGAAAAGTTTTGGAAATTGCATCCATAGTTGAAACCAAAGTGGTTTAAGAAGGATCATAAAGGAAAACAAAATTCTATTGCTATTGTTTAGGATTTTGGATCAAATTCTGCTGATGAGACAACAATATTGGCAATGGGTTTGAAAGGTAAAGATTTTTTTGATTCTACTACTGATGTTTCATATGCTTCCACTTCAAAAAGTCATGTTGTTCTAAGAATACTAAAATTGACACATTGATAGATGGGTCCCAAGTTAATTTGATTTTAGAAGAATTTGTTAAATAGTTGGGATTGGAAACTGAGCCACATAAGAGATCTTATCCATTATGTTGGGTGTGCAATGGTAATAGATTATGAGTTATTAAGAAATGTAAGTTAAGATTTGTAGTGATATCTAACTTGATAGAAAAGGTTGAATTTGATGTGGTTCCACTTGATATTTGTGGGATTGTGTTGGATAGCCCATACTTATATGATAGGAAAGCTATCTTCTATAGGGAACATAACAAGTATCATTTGTTTAAAGATGGAATTGAATACATTATAAGATCTCATCACATGAAGAATGAAGGATCAATTGTAAACACAAGACATTTGAAAATGATAGTAAATGTAAGCAGTAAACTAACTATCATGTCCACAGTAACTAGTGAGGATCAAGTGTAAGTAGAATCAAGTCTTCAACTAGTGATGGTAAAAGAGGAATTGAAAGGTTCATTTTCTAATGATTTTTCTATATGAGAGGTCCAAAATGTTGATACTTTTTCCATTTCATTATTTATTTCAGTTCTGTCACTTCTATTTCTACTACTTGCTACTATATGGGTGATGGATGTCATAATAAACACTGGTCGATATATGGTTGATTGTATTAGTAGTGTTATATCAAATTTCATAATGTGTTTGATGGTTCAAATATTCAAAATTGCAAAAGTTTGTATAGGTGATACTAGATAAGTGAGGCAAACATGTCCTCATTTTTATTTTATGTAAAAATAAAATTTTAGAGGTCTGAAAGCTCTTTTTTAGTGGGGAGGCTTGATCCAGAGGATATTTTTCCTAAAAATTGAAGTATCTCCAAAAATCCAATGATCAGTACCATGTTGAAGTCCTCACGATTCTACCTCCAATGCAACTTGAACAAAAAAAATTGAAGTTTAGATGACAAAGTTATGACTAGTCAAAGTTTGGTCAAATTAGGGCCAAAGGCCATAAAAAAGTGAAAAAATAATCATCTCAAAAGTGGTTAACAATATATTTCAAATGAAAGAGCTCATCAAAAAAATTTCAATGGCATTTATTTCATCAAAAATAGAGATCGAATGTGAAAGTTATGATAGTTTGAAGTTCAAGGAAAAGTGTGGATTTTAATGATGTCAACATGACATCATAAAATCTTAAAGAGAGGGAAAATAATTCAAATTATTCTTTAATTTGAATTAAAGGAATTAGATGATGGGAGTTGAACTCCCAACCATTGCCCTCCTAAAAGTAAGGCCAACAAATGGGCTATTTATGGTATATTTGATATTAAAGGAAGAGTTATTATATACCCATAACAAATCCACCCAACATTATTTAAAATAAGGGTTTTTGTTATTTTGTTATAACTTTTAACCCCAAAATTGTTAAATGCCAAAAATATAAAATGGAAAAAAGGGGGTGTTTCAAAAAAAATTTTATTAAAGGCCTTATTAATGTAAAATATGCTTTTGGCTTATTTTATGCTATTTTTATGTATAAAAGGGTGGGGCAGGGCGTAGGGGACCTTCCCAAGACATAGAAAAATTATTGTGATTATTCAATCTTTGAGAGGAATCAGAAGGATGACTTATTGCTGAGGAGAAGAAATAAAATTCTGGAGGACACTTTTTTTAGCCTCATACATTGGAGCAAAGTAATGCTGATGTAGTTGAAGGGGTTGATATTTTATAGCATTGTAATTTTTTGAGTTAATCAAATTGGTCCACTCGTTGGAGCAAGACCCAGAGATGTAGTCTAGATAGGGCAAACTCTGAGATCAAATTGTGTTGTGCCTCTTATCTCTCATTTCTTTTTTGTCAATTGATTATGTGTTGTTCTTTTCTACATTTTTAATTATGTTAATTTTCTTCAGCAAAAGAATTAAAATAACTTTACATAATTGGTCAAAATTCCTCTGTATCAGTCCTATATTCTTCTTCATTGTAAATTCAATGGTTTTAAATACATATCCACACATTTACTTAATGAATCAAGTATTAAATCTATATTTGGATTAATGTTATAAAACTTGTAAATCCTAGTTTATAGATGAAAGTAAGTCAAAGGGAGAGACTCAATCTAAAATCTCAAGATATTAGCAATCCTCTAGTAGATATGCTTAGGATTGTTGAAGGAAAAATAGAGGACTTTTGGTCATTAATTTTTTGCCTAGAGGTAGCCAAATAAGTATCCAGGGTGAGCTGAAAGGCTTCAACTTCCCAAATCTGAGCTCTCCTAGCAAGGGCCATATCATCAACAAAATGGAGGTGGAAAATTAGTGGGTAGACCATTTCCCCATTGCCATCCTTGAATTAGATTTTGGGAAACATAAGACTTGATAAGTCTACCAAGTCTGTTAGCCATAATGATTAACAAATAAGAAGAGTGGGGATCTCCCTAATGAACACCACTAGATGCCCCAAAAAGCTCTAACAATTCACCATTAAGAAGGACCAAGAAGGAAGGAGTAGTAACATAGCTCAGAGCCCATCTAACCCATTCTTGACTGAAGGCAAAAGCTAGAAAAGATTTCTACAAGAAAACCCAATTGGCTTTGTCATAAGCCTTAGCTATATCAAGCTTGACAAACATGGTGTGTTCCCTAGAAGTACACAGAGTGAATGGCTTTGAAAGCAATAACCAACCCATCCAAAAAAAAATTTCCCACTACAAAAACCCCTTGTTCCTTAGTGATAACCATGGGAAGCCAAACTTTAAGCCTCTTTGCTAACTTAATAATGGTTTTATATACCACATTGTAAAGAGCAATGGGCCTAAAGAAGTCCAACTGATTAGCCTCTTCATTGTTTGGAATAAGGACTAAGAAAGTAGCATTCAAGGCCTGGAGCATTTCTTTGTTGGAAGAGGACTCCTGAACCACATTCAAAAGGTCATGATTGATAACATCCCAAAATTTTTGAAAGAATTCAATAGGGAAGCCATCAGGCTCCAGAGCTTTGCCTTTATGCAAGCTAAAGACCACCCCCTCCAAGTTCGACAAAAAAAATAGCCCCATAAGAGAGTTATTCATCTCCCTAGTAACAATAGAGGGAATACAAGACAATATTTTATTGTCCTCCATCTCTATTAGAGGTAAGTCAACTGAAAAGAGATTAGAGTAAAACTAAATAGCTTCTCTAGATACAGCTTGAGAGGAGGTCAAATGCTTCCCAATAGAAGTAACAAGAGAAGAATTTAACTCCTATTACATTGATCCTACACAAATTTATCATAAGATTTAGTGTTCTTGTCCCCTTCTTAAAGTCATTCAACTCAGGCCTTCCATTTCCAATAAATTTCTTCTCTAAGATCCAACTCAACTAAATCACTAGAAGCTTGGGATTTTGCTAGGCCAAGAGCTTTAGAAAACCCAAATCCCAAATCTAACTAGTAATAACATGAAGACAATCTTGACCCCTTTTCTTCATAATCTAGAGATTACCAAAATAATTCTTTATTGTGTTACTTTTGTGCAGATTGTGTGATAATTTTTGCATCAATGACAAAGATTTCTTATGGATTGTGGATAACTAATATCTAAAAAAAAAATTCTTGTTCCAATTCTTCAACTTCCTTTTAACATACTAAAGTTTTTTAGAGAAGGAGAACATAACAGTGCCATAGGTAGGGCCTCCCTATCTCCACCAATGAAACATTAAATCATGGAGAGAAGAGTATTGAAGACACATTAGCTAGAAGTTAAAGGGGCACTTCTTGGGGATAGCAATATAACTAGCTATGAGCTTAATAGGCCAATGGTCAAAACCTCTCCAAATAAGAATTTTAAAAGAGAGAGAAAGAGAGCCACAATTCCAAAAGAAAGAAACTAGGAACCTATCCAAGTGTTCTAAGATGGCATCATTTCTAACCCTTTGATTGTTCCAAGTAAAGAGACCAATAAGAGGTTTGACATTAGAGAGATCTAAAAGATCTATAGTTTGTCAAAGAAGCTCAGAAGAAGGACCCAAGTGAGCCAACCCACCCCTCTTCTCCTCTAGACTAAGAATAGAGTTGAAATTTCTAGCCACAATCCAAGGCAAGAAAGGATGACATCTTTTGACATTCCTAATATGTTCCTAGAGCTTTAGCTTGCCAAGGAGATCAATAGGAGCATACAGGTTAGTAACAAGAATCATCTTTCTAGCTTCCAGAGAGGATGACACCATTGAGAGAGTAGAGAGGCAAGAGACCCAATAAAGTGGTGTAACTTTCATAGGATCCCAAAAAATGGCAAGACCACCAAAGCTTCCCAAAGCACCAACACACTAACATTGGCCTAAAAACCAAATTTTAGGAGCACATCTAAACATGGAGTCCATTGAAAGCTTGGTCTCCTGGATAGAAAGGATATCTAGAGAATGATCAGCCACCAGCTAGTGAATAGCATTTTTTCTGGAGATGCTATTCAACCCCCTCACATTCCATGATATCATAATCATTAAGTACAGTGATGAAAATGTTCATGCAACATCCTAACAACCCCAAACTCTACCAATAAATCTCTTGTAAGTTTAGTTTTTTCTTGATCTTACTTTCTCCCAACACTTGAGAGAGTAGAAAAAGAAACTTTCTTAAATGGTCTTTGCATAAGGTCCAAAGAAAGAGAAGATCCCTTTCCTTTACCAAATGTAAACACATATTTAACCATATCTTCTATAAGAACATCCTTTTCCTACAGAGCAGGAGAAACCACAATGGCACCAAGCATAGGACCAACAAAGGTCTCTAGCTTTTGCTAAACTACAATATCTTGGTTGCGACTAAGAATAGAACTCCTCCACCCTGAGCCAATAGCTATAGACTAAGCCTTTGTAGGAATGCCTTCTTATATGACCATGTTGTCAAGAACCTCAAAATGATTGAACCCTAAGTCCACTTATTGATTTGGATGAGATTGCTTCTAACCCAACCCCTTAACATAGTTTTGAGCTAAGATAAAACCATCCTTATTAGAACTAGTAGTACTAGATGGCCCTTTCCCATAACTTGAGTTGTTCATTTGAGCTTTCCCTTTACCAATACTATCAATCTAAACATTCCCTTTTCTAGTACTAAAAATTTGAGCATTCCCCTTACCATCATTGGCCATCCTTGGGCTAGAGAACTCGCCTTTGGAGGATTGAGGGAATTGGCACTATAAATGACCATATGCATGACAAATGTGGTAATGGAAGGGAATAGATTTATAGTGTAGCTATTGGATCCAAGAAGAAAACCCTAGGAAAATTTTCAAAGAATCTAGCAAAGTATTATTTAAATCAATTTCAACATAAATATGAGCATAAGAAATAACTCTTTTATCCAATGATTCATTTGATATACCAGTTAGCTTCCCAAGCACAACAACAATCTATTGTAGTATTTACTCATGCCAAAAATCTAAAGGAAGCTATGGTAGGTGGACCCAAATAGGAACCCTTGAAGGAAGATCCTTAGTAGAGTTGAATCTTGCACATTAGGGTTTGACCAAAAGACCTACATGATGATAAAAATATGGGCCTCCCTCAAAGACCTGGTTCTAATCTAACATGCAAGAGAAAGCCACCAAAAAGTAGCTATTACTAGCCAACATAATATCCATATCACCTTCCACCTACCATGAATGGAAAATTTGGGCTTCCAGAGCCAATAGAGAAATTTAGATACAAAGAAACTTACATATCAAATCATGTGTGGCCAAATAGTCCACATCTTCCATTACTGCTTCTAGAGGGATAACCAACATAGGCCAATCTTGACTACACAAAAGGTAGCCATTAACTCTATTTAACTCAAAGTGCTCGCTAACATAAAATGACTCCTTCTCTTATGAACACACCCTAAGGGAAGACCCATCACAACCAAAGGCTCTAGCAAGAATGAGACTCCTAGAGACCCCACTTGTGGCTGTAAGAGCCCAGCAAAAAAATTCTAAATGAGGATCAAAGCAATCTCAATTTTTTGCAAAAAAATTATTGTAAGTCACTGCTTTCATGCCCTAGTCACTCCAATACATTCACTCCCCTCTTCTATACAATTTGTCACAAATTTCAAAATTAGTAAGATTTATTTACTATATCAACTATATTGTTGAAGAATGACAATGGTTAAGAATTATTTAGGAAAGAATAATGTCAAAGAATACTAGATAAAATCTATGTTGTCCCATTATACCTTGGTAGTTCATCTATTAAAGAATGAGAGTGAGACTACTAATGAAAAAGTTGAAAATTTCCAAAGAGAGATGTCTCTATTGGAATCCCATTGAAAAATACTCAAAATTGTAAAATATAATATCTAGTGACCCTCATTGCCATCAAAGCATTTATTTCATGCCAATGGGAATTTCTACTAAATTTGTAATCCATGGTGCATGCATAATATATGTAAAATAGAGGAATGGAATTCATTGAATAGGAGGTGAAAACTAATGCACTCATGACAGTTGGTACAATGAAAGTAAAATGATAACAACAATCAAACATATGTAGACTATATTACATTACATGTGAGGCAATAATTGACTTAGGAATCTTGATAAACATGCATACCCTAATTGAAGATGTACCACTGGTGTATCGATTTAGCACAGGTCATGAGGCTTGGCAGAAATAATGTCCCTTAAATAAAGTATAATTGATTATAATTAAGCTATTAATTCAATAGGTATATCTCATACCAATATATCCAAACCAAGAAACTAACATCTATTTAAATATATGGGAGGCAAAGCCACTATTCTTTCAAGCATATTGATTACATAATATTAGGCTATTTTGATTTTAAAAGCTTACCTTCAGTAAAATAGACTATTGGTCAAATCTATTTGATTGGAAGATATAATAAATTGGTGTTCAAGTACTAAGTAGTTATACTATTAATTAAAATATAGTATGAAGTTATTAATTACTAATAATAAGTATAAATGAGCTTCATTAATCTATAATGAGTGTGGAAATCAACACTATTATAGTCACTAATTATTAATCTCCTATCATAAATATTTATTAAACTATTGGAAATAAATTCCCAACTAATATCAAAAAATAATACAACTAGAACTTCACCAATAAAAATATGTAAAGAAATTCACAACACAATGAACACAATATTTTTGGACAAATTGTACCTAAAAAAACCCCTAAGGGAAAACTAGTTCTATAGATGAGGAATTATATTAAACTTCAACAAATAAAGAGATACAAAAGTATTTGCCTCTCACTAGTAGAACTTTGTCAAGGTCTCCTAATTTCTCCTAATGATATTCCCCACTACTATTCTCATGCTAACATTAAACGCTTGCTAACACTGTAAGACAATTTTCTATCATTACAAATGCTTCTATAAAACTTGTCTCTCCAAATGACCCAGTGGCCCCTTTTTTATACTACTTTGTTGGAAAACCAATGGCTAAGATTAAGATAACTCAATAGCTAATGAAATAATTTTTAGAATTCTTTAGAATAACTGAGGAGGGGGGGAGGGGGTGAATCAGTTATCAAAGGTCCCAATGCCCTAATAATACTTTTTCACAAATTATAGTGAATCCATAAACTTTTCATCTATCCAAGCTTAAATCAATCATCCTTAGCAAATTATAGTAAATCAATATGTAGAGATAAAACATGCAAGATCAACACATGACACAATGATTTACGTGGAAACCCAATTTGGGTAAAACTACCAGTAACATGCTACTTGATTTTTACTCTTCTAAAGTGATGCCCTATTAAAGGCTTACAACACACTATTAAATGTGACCTTGTTAGAGGATTTCACCATACTATTAGGAATGGGCCTGGTAACATTCACTTGGAATGTCACCTTGTTAAAGGATTTACAACATGGCTATTAAACCAACCTAAGTCCATAGGATTTAAACTAACTATTACAATTGCTAGAAAGTAACAATAATGGCTTTTTGATTTGATACAACTTACAACATATCTTGCAAATTTCAGATCACACTTCAGCTCAATCCTTTGCTTGGCTTTAATCACTTCAGCTCTGACAGCTTGTCATCTCAAGCTTCATCTCCTTGAGTCTTCTTACTCATCATACCAATGCAATCATATCTATAGTCATCTGTTGAAGTAGAGTAACTATGCTTTTTTACTCCTGAGCACCTCCTTCAACACTTTATACTTTCATGCTTGACCTCTCCTCTCTCTTTCCTTTGTGACCTTATTATTACTTAAATAGAAATCTAGATTTCCTTTTCCACTCGATTCTCCCTCTCCAGCTTTAGGGTTTCATATGGATTAGGTAGGATAAAATGTATCTACTCCATACCTTGCTCTTTTCTAGAAACTTCATCTAGAGTCCAGTTGTATTCTCCAAAAATGTTCTACATGGTGTTTTGTGCCACCAGCTCATCACTCTTATCTTCTATTTAATTCCTAGAATTCAAGATAACAACCTTGTCATCTCAGATCTAATGAATCTTTGATCTTTGAAATAATGCAGCAACTTGACACTATTGGTTTACTAATTCTCGACATCTTTGTGTTACTCAGCACTTGTATTTGCTTGGCACTTGTTTCTGCTCAGCACTTGTATCTGCTTGGCACTTGTTTTTGCTCGACACTTGTTTCTGCTTGGCACTTTTATTTGTTTAGCACTTGTATTTGCTTAGCTTCAACTAGGACTCTATTTGGCACTTACTAGCTTTCTCAGCTCTCTCTCTCTAATGAACTTAGTTTCACTTTACAAATGACTTAGCTAAAACTTTGCATCTTTGATATGTTTCAGTGTGCCCATTTCCTGTTTCTTAGAGTATGTCATCAATACACTTTTTCATCAATGGCTTAGTTGATCCTTATACTTCATTACAAAATCATAACTTCAACCTTTATCTAGGTGTCCTAGTTACATCTTATTGATTGCCTCCTCCTTGTCAATCAACCATTTGATAGTGTTTGGATCACTAAAGCAATTATCATTCTTGCAAGTAGAAAGTTTGACATCAATGACAAAAAAATGATTGAGAACATTCTTTACCGGTTCCATTACTTCCATTACTTTTTATATATGATCATTTCCAACAATCTCCCTTATGATCTTTTCAATCATTTCCAACAATCTCCCTCTTTGGCATTGATGGCAAACCAAATTGATCAATTGATCAACTTAGTTACCACCATGATTGTATACATTATCTTGACTATTGCTTCCTTACTGTTGATCTCATATATCTCCCTCTTTCATATATATCTCCCTCTTTCTTTGTATTGATCAATTTTTTGCATATTTCTCCCTCTTTGACATAAATGCCAAAGATGTAGCATCTATAACATGCAAAGTATAAACTTTGCATCTCATGTTTTCTCCCTCTGTCACCATGCTTGTGATTGATTTGGAGTTTCTGATCCTAGTATCATCCTCTGCATCATTCTTCTGATATTTCGATGATTTGTTCCTCTTGATGTAGGACAGCTTCATTGTTATTTTATACTGCTTGAGTTAGGGGCATTACCCCCAACTTGCCTCTAAGATATTCATAAGCATCCTTGGGCAATGGTTTTGTAAAGATATCTACAGTTTGTTCTTTTGTATGAATGTATTCCAACTTCACTTGTTTGTCTTCTACCAATTCTCTGACATAGTGATACTTGATTGCAATATGCTTGGTTTTTGCATGCATTACTAGATTTTTGGATATGTTTATAGCACTTATATTATCACAATCCAATATCAGAGGTTTAGTTACTTATTCTTTCATTCCTTTCAATAGATGTGTGAGCCACACAATGTTTGTACAATTGACTACTATTGCCACATATTCTGATTTTGCAATGGATTGGGATGTGCATGTTTGTTTCTTGCTGATCCAAGTAACTAGCCTTTTACCTAAAAATAATGCACCTTCACTTGTGCTTTTTGTATCATCAATGTTGCCTCCCCAATCTGCATCTGTATATGCATTGAGTTCAAACTTCTTATTCTTTTTGTAATATAGGCTAAATTTATTAGTTCCTTTGAGATACCTCATTATTCTTTTTACTACTATGAGATGATTTTCTTTGGAATTAGTAGAGAATATAGCCACTATTCCAACTGCTAATGCTATGTCTAGTCTACTATATACAAAATATTGTAGTTTTACAATCATGGATCTGTACATTATTTGATTGACTTCAACTAATACATCACTTTTGGATAGCTTATTTCATGTTGCCATTGGTGTGTTGACTGGTTTGGACTCCTCCAATCTAAATGTTTTAAGTATCTCTTTGATGTATTTTGATTGTGTCACAAATATACCATGTTTTAGTTGATGTACTTGCAATCCAACAAAGAATTTGATCTCTCCAAACATAGATATCTCAAACTCATGTTTCATTTTGTTAGCAAAGCCTCTGCAAAGAACTTTCTTTCCTCCAAAAACTATGTCATCCACAAAGATCTCAAATACAATAATATCCTTACCTTCTTGTGATTTGATGTACATCTTGTTGTTATCATTAGTTCTTTCAAATCCTATTTGCACTAGATACTTGTGAACTCTCTCATACCATGTTTTGGGTGCTTGTTTGAGACCATAGAGTGCTTTATGTAGTTTACAAACCATATCCCTATTGTT
This sequence comes from Cupressus sempervirens, assembly GCA_028749045.1. Lineage (NCBI taxonomy): Eukaryota > Viridiplantae > Streptophyta > Pinopsida > Cupressales > Cupressaceae > Cupressus > Cupressus sempervirens. The sequence continues at coordinate 910,310,097 of CM053792.1, read as the reverse complement.
CTCATCAACAAATCCCTCTGGTTGTTCAATTTATACTTCTTCTTCTAGTATACCATTTAAAAAATAGATTTTACATCCATCTAATAGACTTTAAAACCTTTATATCTAGCATATGCAAGTAAAGTTCTTACTCCTTCCATTCTAGCAATAGGAGTGAATGTTTCCCCATAGTCTAATCCTTTTTCTTGAGCATAACCCTTGCACACTAGTCTAGCTTTGTTTCTAGTAATCTCACCATTCTCATCTAGCTTGTTTCTAAATACCCACTTGGTGCCAATCACATTCTTGTCAACTGGTCTTGGAACCAAACTCCAAGTTTTATTCTTCTTTATTTGATCAATCTCTTCTTCCATAGCTTTATACTAGTCATCATCTTTTAATGCACCATATATTGTCTTAGTTTTAGATTTTATGATCAGACATAATTCATGTCTTAGTTTATTCCTTATCATTGGTCTTTCATCTTTATCACCAATTATCTATTCTGCAGGGTGATGTCTTTTTACATATTTGGATAATCTTCGTTCTATCCTTGTTTGCATGTTTGATTTTTTAGATTCAGGGTCACTATGCACTTTTTTTTCAGGTTGTTCTTCATTTATTTCATGTGTACTAACTTCAAGATTAGATTGTGCATTTTCTTCATTCTATAACTCCACTTCTGAATGTAACTCAGCATTCACTGGTTGTGACTCGATTGAAATTGAAATTTGTTGTTGAATTTCAATTTGATTGACAACATCCTCGTCAACAAACATTCCTTCATAAGAATACACAAAGGTTCTGTATTTGTTCATTCTCTTTGGTTCTTTAGCTTGGACTTCTATATGCTCATCAAAGGTTACATTTGCACTTTCCACAATTTTGTTAGTGTTAGTATTCAAACACTTGTATGCTTTACTTCTAGTGGAGTAACCAAGAAATATACCTTCATCACTTTTTGCATCAAATTTCCCATTTCTAGCATCTTTAAGGATAAATCATTTGCAACAAAATACTTTGAAATGTTTTACATTGGGTGAGTGACCATACCATAATTCAAAAGGTGTTGCACTAGTACCTTTCTTGACTTGTACTCGGTTCAGTGTATGAACAGCTACACTTACAGCTTCTCTCCAGTATTTTAGAGCAATAGTCTTGTCCATCATTAATGTTTTGGCATAGTCAATCACAGATCTATTTCTTCTCTCAGCAATTCCATTCTGTGGGGGAGTTCTAGGAGTTGACATTTGTCTTTTGATTCCTTTTTCATTACAAAATACCTTGACTTTTTTTCATGTGAATTCACCACCTCTGTCTGATCTCAAGCATTTCAAACTTTTTCCTATTTCCTTTTCAACTCTAGCCACATACCACTTAAACATTTGAAAAGCATTATATTTTTTCTTTAAGAACATAACATTCATCATCTTGGAATAGTCATCAACAAACAACATTATGTATTTATCTCCTTTGTAGCTTTGTACTTCCATTGGACCACATAAGTCAGTATGAACTAACTCGGGTACTTCTTTAGATGTATAGTTTTTGCTTTTGAAACTTGACTTTGCCATCTTTCCTAGCTGGCATTGTTTGTACATGATATTGTCAAGTTTTTTTCAATTTAGGTAAACCTTTAACTTTCTTCATTTTACTAATATTGACTAGATTGTCAAAGTTTACATGACATAGCCTTCTATGCCTTAACCACTCATCATCAACTTTTGCAAAAAAACAAGAAACATCATCCATATCAAGGTAAAACATATTACTTCTTGTTTGATCTCCTTTTCCTATCAACTTGGCATCAATATCATAGATTTTTGCAATTTTGTTTCCAAATTCTACTTTGCATCCTACACTGCCTAACTATGAGACACTCAGCAAATTGTAGTTTAATCCTTCAACATAGTATGCATTATCACATGAAATTAATTTTCTAAGCTTAATGGAGCCTTTTCCTTTTATTTGACATGGAGCATCATTACCAAATCTAACACTATTTCTATCATACAGAGTAAAGTTTAAAAACTTACTTTTGTCTCCTATCATGTGATGTGAGCATCCACTGTCTATGATCCATCTATCATTTTTGTTCATACATGTTACCAGTGTTATAGGTTCATTTTCATCAGACTGATCCTTCATGGCTACATAAACAACTTCATCATCATTATCATCAGAATTCTCTTCAGCAATATAACATGTCTTGCCTTTGTCTCTGTAATCTTTCTTATCATCTTCTCTTCTATATTTGTATTTGTTGCCTTCCTTTTTCTGTGTACACCTTGTAGAAATATGTCATACTTTATTGCAATTGAAACAATTGATAGGCATCTTACCTTTAAATTTTCCTTTGCCTCTATGAAATCTTCTAGCTAGCAATGCTTCCAATTGTTCCACATCTTCCTCATCAGTGCTACTGTCACTAGATACATATTTCATTTTTCTTCCTTTCTTTGATTTTACCTATTTAGCATCTTTCAATGATAGCTTGGCTTTGAAAGTAGATTCAAAATTCTAAGGTTTGTAGTTATCAAAGTTAGATAACTAAATGCAGTCAGTCTACCCACTATTCCTTCAAAACTTAGATTGTTTCCTAGTACACATCTTAGTTCTTGTATTGCTGATACTTTAATAGCATAGATAGGAAGCAAGGTTCTTAAGAAATTACTATTAATAGTATCTTCATCCAATGGACCACTCAAACATCTTATTGCACCTACCACTTCCTTTATTCTTGCACCATACTGAGCAACATTCTCACTTTCCTCCATTTTCATATCATCAAACTTTCCTCTGAGGCTTTCTCTTTTTTCTCTTTGGACATTTTGATCTCCTTTATAGATGTCTAATAGGGCTTTGCACATTTTGAATGTAGTGTCACATCCTTTGATATCATCAAATTTAGCATAGTTGAGTGCAGAAGCAATCTCCAACATTGCCTGATTATGTTCATGTTTATTTTTCAAATCTTCTATAGTAAGAGTACTAGTTGGATCAACATGTTCAGTAACAATTAAATTTTGGGCATAATCTCCTATGGATCAAAGATGTAGCTTCATCAAACTTTTCCATGCAAAAAATTTGTCTTTGTTGAGCTTGGGGAATTCTCTCTTAGGCATTCTGATCTTTTTTCCTTCTAGTCCCTTTAAACTGAATCAACAGTTTGGCTCTGATACCAATTATTAGAATTCTCTAGAATAACTAAGAGAGGGTGGGGGGAGGGTGACTCAGTTATCCAAGGTCCAAATGCCCTAATAATACATTTTCACAAATTATAGTGAATCCATAAACTTTTCATCCATCCAATCTTAAATCAATAACCCTTAGCAAATTATAGTAAATCAATATGCAGAGATAAAACATGCAAAGTCAACACATGACACAATGATTTATGTGGAAATCCAATTTGGGAAAACCCACCAGTAACACGCTACTTGATTTTCACTCTTCTAAAGTGATGCCCTATTAAAGACTTGCCTTGTTAAAGGCTTACAACAAACTGTTAAATGTGACCATGTTAGAGGATTTCACCATACTGTTAGGAATGGGCCTGATCAAAGGACTTTAGAACATTCACTTGGAATGTCACCCTGTTAACGAATTTACAACATGGCTATTAAACCAACCTAAGTCCATAGGATTTAAACTAATTGTTACAATTGCTAGAAAGTAACAATAATGGCTTTTTGATCTGATACAACTTACAACATATCTTGTAGATTTCAGATCACACTTCAGCTCTGATAGCTTGTCATCTCAAGCTTCATCTCCTTAAGTCTTCTTACTCATCATACCAATGCAATCATATCTGTGGTCAGCTATTGAAGTAGAGTAACTATGCTTTTTTACTCCTTAGCACCTCCTTCAGCACTTTATACTTTGATGCTTGACCTCTCCTCTCTCTTTGCTTTGTGACCTTGTTATTCCTTAAATAGAAATCTGGATTGCCTTCGGCACTCAATTCTCCCTCTCCAGCTTTAGGGTTTTATATGGATTAGGTAGGATACAATGTATCTACCCCATATCTTGCTCTTTCCTAGAAACTTCATCTAGAGTCCAGTTGTATTCTTCAAAAATGTTCTACATGGTGTTTTGTGCCACCAGCTCATCACTCTTATCCTTTATTTAATTCAAAAAATTCAAGATAACAACCTTGTTGGCTCAGATCTGATGAATCTTCGATCTTTGAAATAATGCAGCAACTTAGCATTATTGGTTTATTGATGCTCAACATCTCTGTGTTACTCGACACTTGTATTTGCTCGACACTTGTTTCTACTTGACACTTGTTTCTTCTCAGCACTTGTTTCTGCTCAGCACTTGTTTTTGCTTGGTGCTTGTATTTGCTCGGCACTTGTATTTTCTCGGCACTTGTATTTTCTTTGCTTCAACTACGAATATGTTTGGCATTTACTAGCTTGCTTGGCTCTCTCTCTCTCTAATGAACTTAGTTCAGCTTTACAAATGACTTAGCTAAAACATTGCATCTTTGATATGTTTCAGTGTGCCCATTTTTTGTGTCTTAGAGTATGTCATCAATACACTTTTTTATCAATGGATTAGCTTATCCTTGCACTTCATTACAACATCATAACTTCAACCTTTCTCTAGGTGTTCTAGTTACATCTTATTGATTGCCTCCTCCTTGTCAATCAACCATTTGATAGTGTTTGGATCACTAAAGCAATTGTCATTCCTACAAGTAGCAAGTTTGACATCAATGAGAAAACAATGATTGAGAACATTCTTTACAAGTTTCATTACTTCCATTACTTTTTATATATGATCATTTCCAACAAACTCCCTTATGATCTTTTCAATCATTTCCAACAAGAATTGGTTGAAAGGTGTCCAAAAGGGAATAACTAAATTAATAAATAATTATCCTTGCATAAAAACCATTTACTAATTCTTAGGAAGTGGACAAAAAACTCTCCAAACTACCCATAACTAATGCTACTATTTTTAGGTAAGGATGAACAACTATCCAAGCTACCCATAAATACTATTACTATTTCTACATTAGAAATAATAGCTCTCCAACTACCAATAATTAACACTCCCTCTTAGTGAGGAAGCTATTCTGCATGAAACCCATCATATCTCTGAAGAAGATAAATTTAGCCTTCCCCAGAGCCTTCATCAAAATGTTTTCTACCTACTCATTTGTAGGTATGTATTGTAGTTGAACAATACCTCATTGTACACAATCCTTGACAAAGTGATACTTGATATCTATATGTCTAGATCTATCATGAAACATTGAATTCTCATACAACTTGATCCAACTCTAATTGTGATAATGTCTCATAGTAGTCTCAACCTTCTAGCCAAATAAGGCTACTAACAACTTTCAAAGCCATATAGCTTCACATGTCACTATGGTAGCTACTATGTATTATGCTTCAGCTAAACTTAGAGCCATAGACTTCTACTTCCTACTAAACCAAGATACAAATATTGATCCTGAACTGAAACATCACCCTGAAGTGCTCTTTTTGTCCACTATAGTTCCTACCTAATTTGCATCAATATAGCCTATCAAATTGATACGTTCACCTCAGACATATCTTATCCCATAGTCAACTATACCATGCAAGTAATATAATACATGCTTGTCCTCTATCCAATGTATTCTCTTTGGTTCAACCATCAACTAACTAAGAGAGTTTATTGTAAGTGCTATATTTTCCCTAGTGTTGACCAAATACATAAGTGAACCAATCAAATATCTATATAAGGTGGGATCTATTAGGTGTTCACTCTAATCATCTATGGGAAAATATCTAGATCTCTTGAATACCTTGTTCTCTATGAAATTGACATTACATTTGCCAATAATTCTTTTACTCCTTGGAATGAAAATCATATATGCCTTTGAGGTATCACTATACCCATCAAAGTACCCCCTTTCTACAGTCTGATCTAACTTTGTATGTGTATCTCCATGAATATGACAATATGCCAAATTCCCAAATATCCTAAAGTGGCCAACATCTTGCTTCTTCCCTATGAAAGCCTCCTCTAGTATCATCTTCCCTAGCACCTTGTGTGGAACTCTATTATGAATGTAGACTATTGTACTACATGCCTTTGCCCATAAGTAACTGAGCATGTCCTAGTCATGTAGCATAGCCCTTGTTACCTCTAATATAGAATGGTTCTTCCTCTTAGTAACTCCATTTTATTGTAGATTGTAAGAAAAATTCCACTCTATCCAATCCACTCTATCTTGATTCCTTCTTTGGTATGTAACTCCTAGAAGATATTCCTTATATCACCTAATTCAGTGTTGTAATATGAATACTAACTATTAAATGAAAGTATTAACAATACTAAGCAAGCTAACACTTAAGATAGGACCGAAGGTTATCACCACAAAAGGAAGCAAACCAAGAATGGTAGGCTCCTAATGGAATAACACATGATAGGAAGGATTTGTCTCTGATTAAGATATTTATTCTCATGTTTTATATGGATGGATGGATGGAGTGGATGAAGCAAGGTTTCAACAATGGATTTATGGAGGTATCTCATCATTATAATAGTAGTTTGGTAGTTTTTAGGCTTTCAAAATAGCATTATAAGTTTACTTGAAAAGTGGATTATTTTTGTGAAGGGAGAGGCTTCTATTTATAGGCCAAGGGGTAGAGGGATGGATGGTAAAGATGCAAGGATGACAAGATGGTGAGGGAGGGCTAGGATGCACTCAAAGGGGAGCACATGGATTGTGCTTGTTTGAAGCCAATTCGGTGGTGACACATGTCACAAGGTGATTGGATGTGAGAGGGTAGGATATGGGTTGGTCAAAGGAGTAATGGGGGAGGTTGAGCCATAAATGGGGATGGCTAGGTCATAAATGGAGATGTTTGGGGGGAGAATGAAATTGTTGACTTTGGCTTGGGTCATAAATGTTGGAGGGTGAGTGGAGAATAAGATTGTTGACTTTGGCTTAGGTCATAAATGTTGGAGGGTGAGATATTGTTGAATTTGAATTGGGTTAGCAAGTCTTAACCCATGTTTATGATTGTGCACATGATTAGAAGAGGATTAGGCTTGGAATAGAGGGGGATTAGGGGATAAGAGGCTTAGATTTCATGGGATGGGTTAGTTAGGTGGCTAAGTGAGGTTAGTATATGTGAATGGGTTGGATTAGGGGTTAGGATAAGTTTTAGGGAGGTTTTTAGGATTTTAGATATTTTATCAAATGATATGTTTAATAAAATGAAGATATAGAATTAAATTGAATAGATCTAAGGATTTATTCAATTTAATAGAGGAATAAGGATTTAATTGATAAATTAATTTTGGGTGATCTTTTAATTTTATCAATTTGACTATTGTTAATTATATTAACTAATTAACTAGGGGATGAAAATATATTAATTAAATATTAAATACCTAATTAATGATGCCTTAGGAGATGACTAAATAGGATTGCTTAAGTGATGTAATCATATTTAGGTGTCTACATTCCCTTTGTACTCACCTCTATTGTTTGACCAAAGAAGCTTTATCCTCCTTCCTATCAAATTTTCCACAAGAGCCTTGAACTCTTAGAATCAACTAAAAACCTCATCCTTGGTCTTCAAGAAGTATATCTAGGTCTTCTTGGAGAAATTATCAATAAATGTAACATAGTATTAATATCCTCTAAGAGATTTCATTGACATCAGTCCACAAACATCTAAATTAACTAGATCAAGAACACCATTATATCTAGTGTCACTCCTTGGAAAAGATTCTTTTGCAAAATTCCCCAACACACATGCCATACATACATCATCTTGCTTCGTGCTCACCTCTAGCACACCTGGCACCATCATACAAAGAAATTTAAGTTCTCCATGATGAATATGGCCTATCCTCCTATAACATGGCTCTCCAAGATCTCTTGGATTATTTTTTCTCGTGAGTGCCTTAGGAGAATCAAATTGTAACTTATAAAGGCGAGCACTCCCAACTCCAATAGTTATGGGCAATTTCCAATCCTTGTGCTTTATCAGCACATTTGTCCCTCTAAAGAGTACATTATACCCCCTATCCTAAAGAATAGATACAAAAATAAAATTCATACCTAAGCTTGGCATGTGCAACACATCATGAAGTGGAATTATCTTTCCATTCTCCCCCTAAAATTGAATAGTCCCTTTCCCAAATAGGTTGAGTTTGGAAAAATTTCCCATAGACATCTAGATGTTGGTGTCCTCCTCCTTGTAACTAAAGAAGTATTCTCCAACTCCTATTATATGAAATGATGCCTCACTATCTATATACCATACACACTATGAAGTGAGCTAACCATGCAAGTTATCAATGCAAACTCATCTTCCATTCTACTGGAGAGTTCTTCTGCACTTGCTGAAGTTTCCACCTACTTCTTACCCTTCTCCATCTCTGGGAAATCACTGACATAGTGACCAAACTTGTGACATCCAAAGCACTTGACCTTAGAAAAGTCCTTCTTCTTCTCACTTTGTGAATTCAATTCTTTACTAAATCCCTTCTTTTCTTTCCCTTTCCTTGCTACAACAATGTTTTCTTGTTCTAGCTCACTTTTCTAACTCTTATTGGCCCCATTGACAAGACTCAGTCTAAACTCCTCCTGAGTGAAATTAGTCAATAGTTGATTCCAACTTAGTAAGGTATCTTGTCCATTGAAAAATTGAACAAAGACATTCCATTGTTTAGAAAACCCATTTAGGGCTATTCTCATTGGCTCATCATCACTGTGACTATCTCCAATAGCTACTAACTCATCCTTAGAAAATCTAAGCCTAGTGAGGTAACTTGTAACATCTTCTCCCTATTTCATTTGGGTATTCTTTAGCTTCTCTCTAAGAATCATCTTCCTATTGGTGGTAGCATTCTGGTATAGATTTAGAATGGTGTCCCACATCTTATTCATCGTATCTAGCTCTAAGATATGTCGACCAATATAATCATTTACACCATCAAGGATAATCCTCCTTGCCTTGGCATCATCCTTCCTATGTGCTACAAGCTATGATGCATCCATTGGTACAATTAAAACATTGGTATCTTGATCCTTGACACCATTCTCTTCCAAAAATAAAGAAATTATGGCCTTCCAAACAACAAAATTCAAGGAACCATCCAATCTATCCTAATCTCTCAAACCAATTGAAGCCATCTCAAGGGATTAAAGTAATAATAAATCTAAAGAGATCAAAAAAAATTTCCTAGGGAAAAAATCTTCTACCCTCAATAATGTTCTGATACCATGTGAAAATTAACACTATTGAAGTCATTGATTATTAATCTCCTATTGTAAATGATTATTAAACTGCTGGAAATAAATTCCCAACTAATATTGAAAAATAATACAACTGCAACTTCTCAAATAAAAATAGAGAAATAAATTCACAACATAATGAACACAATATTTTCAAAAAAATTGTCCCTGGAAAAACCTCTAAGGGAAAACTAGTTCAATAAATGAGGAATTATAATAAACTTCAGCAAATCAAAAGATACAAAATTCCTTGCCTCTCACTGGCAAAACTCTGACAACCTCCTAATTTCTCTTACTAATATTCCCCATTTCTATTCCCATGCTAATAATGAGTACCAAATTTACCTTTGTAGCAAATTATGGTGTCAATATTTTACTTTAAAAAGAAGATCTAATAAACATTTAGTTTTACGCTTTAGTACAAAATTGTATTGAGTGGATACCTCAACACAGAAACTTGAGATAACAAAACACATACATAGATTTTTGTTTATGGAGACTTTACCACTCAGTAATGATTAATGTGCCCTAAACTAGGCATTTTTACCAATCGTTGGTGCCCCTTGGCTTGTTCTCTATGTTCTACTACTTATTAGTGTTCCCACTGCCTAAGTTGTACTAATTATTCCTAGAAGTCCTTTTACTATATGGATTGTTATAGAGTTGGTTCCCCTTTCCAAAAGTAAGCATTTAGGGCTAGTAGTTCCCATTGCCTATGTTGGCTTGGCCATTGTTGACTGGTGCATAAGTGCCATAAGGTGTATACACACCATGTGGCAAGGGAGCATTGTATGGTCCGTAGCCATAACAAGGTTGTTGACCCATGTTGATAGCACTTTCTTATTCTATGAAAGACATAAAAATAAACAAGAAGCGATGCTAAATGTGAAGGGTTTTCTCTCCTTATATAGGCTTACACAACTTTCCATCCTTTTCTATTTATTTAAACCCAAAAGCTCATTTCATAGCACTAGAGCATCAGAGTTCAGACCAATTATTTAGTGCCAGAGCATTAGAATATAGATTTGAAAATGAGGGAAATGCTAATTTGTCACTACTAGGGAATCAAAATATAGTACCGAAAGAAATATGGAAATCAATTAGTGGCAATCTAAAAGAAGGATTACGTCACTGATAATCTCTGAGGAGAGATGATTGTGTGAATGCCTATCTAGCAAAAAGCAGATTATGTCAGCCCTATCTAGAAGCATTATGTTGGCTATCAATAGCTAGTATAGTTACCCTACTTTCACATTGTAGAACATTATGAAGTTAAATAACTCTTCAAATCAGGAAAACGATGATAGTTATGGGCTGTATCTCTACTCATAGATAGTAAGTGAGGTTGATTCCTCCTAGTGGTGTTATTATTTTAGTATGGAGATTTAAATAATCTTGTTAAAGATTATGCACTATTTTTATTTGATATTTATTACTCTACGACTAAGTTGAACTTTACAAAATTTATGACATAATCACCAAGATACTTTTAGATTTAATTATTTGAGTTCTATTACATCAACATGTTTTTATCTCTACCATCTTTTCCTTTGTGTTGGTCTTTTTTTCCATGTTGTTTTAGCTAGGTAGTTAGGTAGGTTTTGGTTGTATGGTTTATAGTATTGGTTTTTACCATATTTGGATGCTTTAATTTTAATGCACAACTTTTGGGGTTTCACTCTATTGTAATATAACTCTTTTTAGCCTTAATCAAAAACATATTTTTATCCCTCCCATGCTCTATTATAAGAATAATAATTAGTGAGAGAATTCCAATTGAAAAATGAAAAGATAAAATAATAAATAAAGTGAATAATAAGAGGAATAGTTGTTTTTATAAAGAAATACAAATTAAGAGAAAAACTAAAAATACTACTAGATAAGAAAGAAAATGATATATAGGCAAGAGCCTACAACACAACGGTAACTTGTGAGCCTCTATTCTGAGAGGCCTCAAGTTTGAATTCACTTAATACATAAAAATAATAAATTAAAATAAATAATAATAAGAAGTCTAGGCTACAACCATTTTCCATTCCAAAAAGAAAAGAAAAGATAGTGAAATAAATAAATATATATATGGCTTTGTATTTTGTATCTTATTTAATGACATTTCAAAACTTTTTTGGTATTTTTAATTTATTTTTTTTTTCTTTAATTATTGACTTTGCTTGTTATTTTTTCATTTGATTTCCTACCTATCCTCCTCTCTCTCTCTCTCTCTCTCTCTCTCTCTCTCTCTCTCTCTCTCTCTCTCTCTCTCTCTCTCTCTCTCTCTCTCTCCTTCCACATATATCCCTCTCTTTTAATTTTATTTGGATTCATTATACCATTCAATTTTTTCTTATGCTATGCCATTATTATATTGATGATAGTTCAAGATTGGAACAAATACAAACACAATCAAATCTAAAATTAGCTTCCATATAATTTATATCTAATAAAATATAATAATACAATTATAATTAAACTTTTCATTGTAATTATATGTACAAAATCAATCTAAGATATTTTATTCATATTTTTCTTCTATTAAGTAATGAGCATCATGTGCTTATCTACTTTGATTATCCATTTTATTTTAATGTTGCTATAGTTTTGTAATATTTTGTAATTCCCCACCAACAACCCAAAAGCTAGCCATAAGGACAAGAGATTACTATTCTAATGATGTAAGTAATTTTATTTATGAGAATAACCCACATCCTAATTTCATATTTCTATAACTTTATGTAGACTTATTTATAAACTTGAAAGCAAGATTCAATCAACCTAAATCATTAGAGGTTTTGTACTATTGGTGCTAAAGCAACATTTTCTTAGGGTAGCACATTAATAAGATTTTAATTAACTTATGGTATTGATTGTTCTATTTTTATTTTAATAGGCTAGCTAAATGTTCCTAACTTGTTGCTTTCATTAAATATAGGTTAATTATCTAATCTAATTATTCCTTTGACCAAGTCATGCCATTAATTAGTTTTGATTTCACAAGCATTTGTATAATCCTTAACACTTTCCTTTAATTTTTAAGGTAAGAGACTATGATACATTAAGAGGCATTATCTTGGGTACTTGATAAATCTACACTCAATTTATCCACTAAGTAAATATGAACCAAATATTCAACATTAAAATTAGGTTGCCATCTTATTTTATTAATTAATAATTATTCATCATTTATAATTACAATTATCAATCTATCATTCACAATAATTATGTTTATAACTTTTATTAGGAGATAGTAAATGCTTTATTATGTACATGATCAATACATAACTATATTTATGTTTAGTACCTTAATAAAATTAAATCATAGGAGAATAGTATAAATATACTAAATTTATATAAACATCTTCCTTTTAATGTTTATGTAACATGTTAAAATCATAATATAATCTTTACCCTTTCATTTCACTTAAAACTACTAATTCGTTACCTATTTCTTTGAAGTAAAATTACATTAATATACATAGCTATACCTCACACATACACATTCTAGTATATATGGTGGGAGAGCACCAAACAATTTCTTGATCAATCCATGCTTGGTTGTGTGTGTGTGCCTTTAAGTAATTTTGGAAGTATTTTGTATAAGGTTAATGGACCATGGTAGGAGTACACTAGGGTTGGAATTGAAGAGTCTTAGGACACTTGTAAGTGCAACTAGGGATCAACAAGATGCAAAATACCTTGATATGCACAAAGCTGATGATGACATTAGCATGAGATCACTAGGGTGTAGGATGGGCTAGGATGATTTTTTTACCATATTCGAGGTCTTTGGTCAAGTTTGGGATGTATTGGAACCCATTTGGCTAAGTTGTGCAAAACTTGCCAAAAACATGGTGTTTAGACAACATTCTCCAAAAGTTACAAAATGATGATAACCAGCCCTACGGGGAAAATAGCTTCCCAACTACCCTAAAAAAGGCATGATATGATGAATATTTAGGGTTCCCAACTCATTGTGTGGATAGAATTTTTGACATTGGGGTTTTGAAGTGATTTTCTTAGCATATTTGATGCATTTTTCATGATAGTGGGTAGTTAGAGTATTGAACTTTTACTGTGATACCTAATGTGACTAGCTTAGATTTTTTTCTTAATTTATTTGGCATTAGATATGTATTTTGTGCTCATTTACTTTCCTTTTGTAAATATTCCTTTTCTTGCACTATTGTTTGTTCTGTCTAGACAATTGGCAAAGATTTGGTTCTAACTCACTTTTCCACTACCCCTCTAGAACAACCTCTTGGGAATAGTGAGTAGACTCCATGTATATTCATTTTAGAGAGCTTGGACCCTCAAATTAAGGGAAACTATTTTTAAATTCCTACCTTAGATGAGTCTATGGTGAGTTTGACTAGGGAAGACCAAAGAGTAGACAACATAACTTGTAGAGGTGGATAGCTAGAGCCATAATTCCTTTTGGCTTTTGAATGTTAGAGTCTTTCCATTTTTTTATGAAGAATCTATGGTCATAGAAATCCATTTGATAGCCTTACACTTACCAAACTATAGAGCAATGTAGTGCCTACTCTCGTTCACATCTTTTCTGGACATATTGTTGTTATCATTATCAAACTATGTTAGACTAGCCTTATGTGGATGGATTAGTAGTATTTTTTTGAGACTATCAGACATTATGTTATGGATTCAGTTGATATATGATGAGATCATTTAGACTTTACATTTCATGTATGCATGATGTTCATTACAATGCTTTCAGTTATTGTTGATGATTAGTTAGATGGTTTATTATCTCATGTGTTTTATTATGGATACTTACCCCATAATTGCATGTGTATGGTGTGCACATTTTCTCATATTGTTTGGCATTTTTGATATGGTTAAGGAAGAGAGTCATAGTCACCTGCTAGTCAAGATCTACATGATGCACCACTTCCTTCCATTGTCTATTTAGCTTAGCATTATATATATTGTATGTACATGCATAGTTTTTCTACATGTTGCAGGTACTGGGTATCGACTTCCCTAAATTGCCAGGATGAGTGTACCCTATTACACTATCTCAATGATAAGATAAGGGAGATAAATTTCCAAGTCCAAATCCCAAACCCTTAAACCAATTGTTCTAGTGAGGTAGGACAAGTATCTAGATATTTTACCCACTGAATGTGCCGGATGAAATATTTTTTGATTTTTAACCCTTTAGACTGATTTTGTGTGAATTGTTCTATGATCAGGTTTCATATTTTATCTTGGAGGTCTATGGTGAATTTTCTATTAATTAAGTCTTGATAAATAGATTTAATTAAAAAATTAATTATTTGAGAAAATTAATATAAAATATCATGATCTTTGATATTTTGATTATAATTAATTAAATGAGGATTAATTGAGCAAAAGGAATTAAATAAAAGAAAATTAGAAATTAAATTAATAATAATTACAAAATAATAATCAAGTAATAAATAAATAATAATAATAAAAGTTATAAAAATTAAAATGAAAAGTTATAAAAATTTAAATAGAAATTATATAAAAAGTAAATTAAGTTATAAGCTTGCCTAGGAGTTAACACACCTTTTCATTTTTCATATGTCAACAACACGTGGGTTAGTGCATCAATTAAGCACATGGTGTCTACAACCTTATGACTCATCTAGAAGGTTGGAAAAGACACATGTTTAGTTGGAGACACCTTCTAGCTATTTCTAGAGACATTCTAGGTGTTTCCTAAGAGCTCTTTATATTCAAGCATTCCTAGAAGGTTAGACATAGCATTTGGAGAGCATTTTGGGGCATTGGAGGACTTGGGAACTCTGAAGAAGGGAGGAGCTTGCTCTGTGAGTTTTTTGAGGAAGAGCGGATTAAAATCAGAATTTGGGTAGATTCTTGTGATTTTACTTATGCTATTTTCGCATCTTGCATTCCCTATCTTCTTCGTGTCTTCCATATATCTTTTGAGGTTTTTCCTATTTAAATTTTATGCATTCTCAATATGGGTAGTTAAAGTTTATTTGAGAATCTTATTTGAATAAATCTGAAAAGAACACGGGGCTAGGGTTTAAATTGTAGCCAAAACCATTAGATGTATTATTGGATAAATTTGAGATCAAAAGTTTATAGGAAAATTCTAAAAATTGGAATTTTTAAATAAATTGTATATATATATGTTTATATTTTTCAATTTGCATACATATATATATATAATTATATATATACACACATATATATATCTATATATACCTTTATATATATATACATACATATTTATATATACATATATATTTATTTGATTAAAAGTCGAATGAATTTCCACAATGAAATCTCATTAAAATCGCATCGCGATTTGTATTCGCACATGATAACGTTTATTAAAAAATGTTATGAAAAAATATTAAAATTTGGAATGGGGCGGGAGGGACTTATATCACCACCCCCGCTGATGGCTATGATCACGCAAACTATGGTACCGCACAATACTTGTAGTCTATAGTGTACCTACGACCGTAGTGTACCTGCAATCTGCAGGATGAATATATAATTGTGACCGACAGTTATTAAACTCACCGTGTGTAATGTACGGTTGTCATATGTTTTGTTAATTTGATTTATTACATAATCCATTTTTATAAAATGATAATTATATATGTATATGTATTTATATATATGTATATATATATATTATTAATAATAAATAATTAATATATTGATAAATGGTTAAAATTTAAAGAGTAATTCTTTAATAACAAATTATTTTATAATGTTAGCAATATAGGTTCAATTTAATTTGTAAAGATGAATACGAAAATAATTTCAATTATTATTATTTAAATTTGATGGGGGTCTTTTTCAACTAGTGTTTATATAAACAATTTATCATTAGAATAAATGGTAGTTGATTCTAAAGGTTTTAGGGAGAAACTTTTATCTATCAATACAAAACATGGGTTAGGTAAAATGTGTAATTTCTCCACTCGATATCTAGATTGGAAAACGTAAACTGAAACCTCCATATTTAAATTCAAGTATGTAAATTTAGCAAAACCAAAAAATGTGTTTGCATTGTGTATTCTTTATGCTATTGTTTTGGGTTTTGGGTTGACTAGTGTTGACCAATTATTGGATGTCTACTAGAGGCTTGGGGGTCATGTGATTGTGATGACAGGATGATATTTTAATCTCGATCTTTATAAACCCAACCATGGTTATGTGATGGAATGCTCTATGTAATTTTTGTAATTACTAATTGTTATAGTTGAGATTCTTATGTATGAGACACTTGACTTAACCATTTTTGGTTCATCAATTAGTTATCCTTGGTTATTTTCTAGTCACCATGATGGGAATGAAGTGTGTTTTATGATGTCATGTTGTGACATGTTTTGACTCAACCATTTTGGAGTCTTCGATTAGTATGATTGAGATATATTTTGGTTATTGAGAACCAATTGATACTTTTGATTATCAGTGATACTTCAATCACCAATAGAGGGCTATTGTGGTCATGATTTTCTATGGATGCTTGCTCATGGAGATTTGATGCTTTTATGCATATTTGATGATTTTATTATGGAATATCTTTTGTGATTTTGAGATTTAAGATTCCATGAGCTTAGGATAGCATATCTGCATGTAGTGTTAGGTAGTGGCTTGCAATGGGGGTCGGGGCCCTAAGAGGCTGCCAGGGTAACTCATTGTAAGTTGGTTAAAAAGTGAAAACATTCACACCTAATAGTAACTAAATGAACCTAAAAAGATAATTTTTTTATTCTCGCCCATGCCTCAATTGCTTGTACAAACTAGGATGGGAGTAGAGAGAATGCATGGTTGCGGCCTTGCATTCCATAGTATGCCTTGTTAGTATTAGAGGATACTAGTGGCCGCATGAGAATCAGTATGGAACTATGGAGTTTAGCTAACTGCCAGGGTAACTTGTACATGATATATGAGATGACACTTTCCCCCTTGCATAGTAGGTTCCTACATGTCATTATGTGCCTCCGGAATTAGATGACAGTTTTGTGATTGGAACCTTTGAGTTAGTATACTTTTAGGAATCTTTCACTTATAGAGATTTATGCTATGTGATTTTGGATAGCCTATTTGGGACTTGAGATTATCTCCTCAGCATGGTGGGAGTGGACCACTTAGGTACCACGCGGTCGGGTGGTAGTGTTTTTCCACTCTTATCATTTGAGATTCATTGAGACATCATGGCTGATGCATCCTTCATGATGGTGGATATGTATCCTTTCATTGATGATTAACATATGTTAGATGATGTTATCTTATGCTTTTATTTGCATGTTAGATTACTTTCTACAAATGATGTAGTATATGTTAGGAGTGAAATTCCTACTATGTTAATACCGATGATCTCTTTGATGATTTTGGAATGTTATGCATGGAGGAATGACTAGGGCCCACAATGGTCTAATGATGCTATTAATGGTTGGGAGGAACCATGCACTTAGTTTATTATGTTTGATCTTTATGATGGATGTATATATCTTCTATGATGATGTATCATCTATGACATGTGATTATCTTTACTTTGATGTATCATGGATTAGAATAGGATGATGTATCTTATTTCACATATGTATATTCTTTTAAGCTTTTCATACCCCATGACATGTACAATGGATGATTGAGCATTTAGAAATGTAATGTATAAACATTGGACTTATCATTATTATTTCATGTGGTTGTTATATTAGATGGATTCAATAATGTTAGTTGACTTAGATGTAATTCAATATTAAGGTATCCTTAAAGAATGTAATCTATTATGTATGTTATGTTTACTTTTAGATGGACATTTCTATTGCTTCCATTATGGTGCTTAAGTTATATGTGGTATTTGCTTTCATGTTTTTTTTATAAAAAAATGCTACCAAACTTAGTGAAATTTTAGGTTAATTCTTTGGAACCCTTGGTGGGGCATTACATTTGGTATCAGAGCCCGAGTTTCTATATTGGGAGCTCTGCATATATTTTGGAATGACTAGAAACTTTGAACTATTAAGTGTATGTTTTTAAACTTGAAATTAGGTGAACTGAAATAGAACTTGAACTGTTACTTGTATATTTTTCATACTTCAACACTTAGTTTCAAATCTATAAATTTTACTTAAACCTAAACATAGACAAAGATAGAATTGAACTTAGTCTATTGCAAACATGTGTCTTTTGATTGTAATAGTGCTTTGTACTGTTGTAGGATGGTATCTAGGACTAGGTCTTTTGTTAGAGGCCGTGGTAGAGGTCGAGGAAGAAGTTGTGGTTGTGGTAGAGCTATTAGTGTCCATGAGTCTGCACATGAGGGATTGGCTCATGAAGAGAGTAAAAGAGAGAATGCTAGTAGGCAGTAGGAAGAGATCCATAGAGAGGACCAAGCTGAGTCTGAAGAGGTTGGTTTGAGACAAATGATGCAGACTATTCTTGAACATCTACCTCTTATTCAAGAACAACCCAAAGCACATCAGACAGAGTAAGAGCATAGACCCAGGTCTAGGAGCCCTCAAAAGGATCATCAGATGTCCATTGTGTCTACTCAGATGAAGGATCTTTCAAGATCCAAGGTTAAGCCTTTCAATGGGCAAGGTTCTGGTTATGTGGCTGAACAGTGGCTTATTTCCCTCGATAGGATTTTTTCCATGTAGGATTTTGACAAAAATGTTAAGGCAAGATTTGCAATCACTAATTTGGAGAATTTTGGGGCCACTTGGTGGAAAATTGAGGAGAAGAAGTTGGGAATCGATATGAGCAGTGTCACGTGGGAACTATTCTTAGAAAGTTTTCGTGAACGATTCCTACTAGAGGAATGGAAACAACAAAGAGCTGATGAATTTCATAATCTCAGATAGTATACTATGTCAGTGATCGAGTATGAGCATAAGTTTTATGAGCTCATCTCTTTTTTAGGGTTCAATGAAAATTCAACTTAGTTGACACGACATTTTATTAGGGGTTTGAACAACCATATAATTGGGGGTGTCAAGGTATTTGAGCCAAAAACCCTCAAGGATGTAGTAAGTTGAGCTATCCTTGTTGAAAAAAAGTGTCAACCTTGGTCAAGGAGGTTTTGTAGGAGCACCAATAGCATCAAGATCTAAAGGCAACTACAATTCAGGTGGTAACAAGAAGTCTTCCTTCTCTAAGGAGAAATAGTATCAGCAGCAGTCTCAGTAGACACAGCAACAGAAGGGATCAAATTCTTAGGCCCAAGGTGTTGGGAAAGGTTCTAATTCCAAGAACAACTGCAATACTCAACGCAATAAACAAAATTAGTCCAATCAGCTAGTTTAGAGTAGCCAATCTTGTGTTAGTAGGAACAATCACCAGCAATCAAATGTACCACCTATGGGTAGAGGATCTGGCAAAAATATAGAATATTTTTCATGTGGATAGATTGGACATTATGTAGCTTAGTGTCCATAGCGAGAACCTCAGTTTTTAGGACCTAGCTCTACAGTTTTAGAGCCTATAGTTAGTGATGCAAGTAGAGCTCATAGAGTATTTGCAACAATAGATTACCATTAGGCAGATCATCAGGAACAATGGTTGAGACCACAGGTGCTATTTGAGGTATATCTCTTTTAGTATTGTTTGATTCAGGAGCTACAGATTCATTTATTTCACCATCTATAGTTTCTAAGTGTAAGCTGGATGCGGTGAAGCAAGTTCATGGTTGGCAAGTGGAACTAGCCTCGGGCATTAAGGTCTCCACAGATTCTGTGGGCTTAGCTTAGGAAGCTTTGATACTGCAGTGGATCTTCGAGTCATACCCCTTGGTTCCTATGATGTGGTTTTAGGCATGGACTAGCTTGGATCTCATAGAGCTAGTATAGATTGCAAGAAAAAGATTATTATGTGCCAAGATGACCATGGGAATGATGTGAAGATAGTTGGGATACCACGGCCTATATCTCTGCGGATGATTTTTGCTATGCAATTGAAGCAGAGTTTCTGTAAGGGATGTCAGATATTTTTTCTTATGGTAAATGATCTTGATGAGGAAGATTCTATGAGGAAGACTTTAGATCACCCAGTTTTACAGGAGTACGCAAATGTCTTTCCAAGTGAGGTTCCAGGCATGCCTCTAAAGAGGGACATTAATTTTAGTATTGATCTAATTCTTGGAGCGGAGCCTATCTCTAAAGCTCCTTATTGCATGACTACATAGGAATTGGATGAGTTATGTCTTTAGCTAGAGGAACTACTAGCCAAAGGGAGCATTTGACCTAGTGTATCACCATGGGGAGCTCCAGTGCTCTTTGTGAAGAAGAAAGATGGTTCTTTGTGCCTTTGTATTGATTATAGACAATTGAATAAGGTGATTATTAAGAATAGGTATCCTTTGCCTAGGATTGATGACTTATTTGATTAGATCAAGGGAGCTACAGTATTCTCCAAGATTGACCTTAGGTCAGGATACCACTAGCTTCGCATTAAGGAAGCCAATATTCACAAGACCACTTTTTGAACTCACTATGGGCATTATGAGTTCACAGTGGTACCTTTTGGGTTGACTAATGCTCCATCAATTTTCATGACTTTAATGAATGGTGTGTTTTGATCTTATCTAGATAGGTTTGTACTTGTGTTTCTTGATGACATATTGATATATTCTAAGACTCAGAAGGAGCACGAGGAACACCTGTGGTCGGTATTACAGTGTTTAAGAGACAATAAACTTGATGCCAATGCAGCTAAGTATGAATTCTTCAAATCAAAGATTCAGTATTTAGGGCATGTTATTTTAGGTGATGGTATTTCAGTAGATCCTAAAAAGATTTAGGTGATAATAGATTGGCCTACATCGACTAATGTGTCAGAGATTCATAGTTTCATGGGCCTAGCTAGTTATTATCGTAGATTTGTCCAAAAATTCTCTAGGATAGCACAACCTATCACTTCTCTTCAGAGGAAAGGAAAGAAGTTCATGTGGACAGAGAAATGTGAGGAAGCTTTTCAGAGGCTTAAGGGGCTTTTGACCAGTGCATCGATTTTTGCCTTACTTGATCTAGAAGGTGATTTCATGGTATGTACAGATGCTTCTCTTGAAGGGACTAGAGCAGTGTTGATGTTGAATGGATGGGTGATTGCGTATGAATCATACAAGCTCAAGGATCATGAGCTAAACTATCCTACACATGATCTTGAGTTAGTAGTAATAGTTCATGCTTTCACAAGGTGGAGACATTTCTTGTTGGGGCATAGATTCGAGCTACATAGTGATCATCGTAGTCTTCAGTACATTTTCACTCAGCCTAATTTGAATGCTCGCCAGAGGTGATGGATGGAATTTCTATGCGAGTATGATTTTGAGGTTATGTACATTCAGGGAAAGGAGAATGTGGTGGAAGATGCTTTGAGTTGCAGGAGACATGTGGTATCATATATGACTCAAATTCTTTAGGCAATTCCTACAGATTCTTGGTATTAGGAAGTGTGCAGAGAGATGGATTTAGGAAGAACTTTGGAAGGTAAGTTTGCAAGGTACATTCGAGAGTTAGATGGTTTTCTAAGAAATTTGGGGAGGATTTATGTGCCATTACTGGATAAGCTTCACACTTTTATTTAAGTAGAGGCCCATCATACACCTTACTTAGCACATCCAGGTGTCAAGAAGATGCATGCTGATTTGAGATGCTTGTTCTTTTGGTCTCGGATGAAGTGAGACATTGCTGATTTTGTGGCTAGGTGTCTTGAGTGTCAGAGAGTCAAGGTAGAACATCAGCACCTAATTGGACTTTTGCAGCCAAATCTCATTCCTTCTTGGAAGTGGGATATCATCTCCATAGATTTCATAGTAGGATTACCTATGATTGTTTGTCATCATGATGCTATCATGGTCACTATTGATCAGTTGACTAAGGTGGCACATTTTTTATTGATCAGGTCTTCCTACACAATAGCTTCTATAGCCAATGTCTTCATGCGTGACATTGTGAGATTACATGGTATTCCTAGAAAGATCATTTTTGACAGGGATCCTGCATTCACATCTACATTTTGGACATCACTGTAGCATGAGCTTGGAGCACAATTAAACTTCAATTTGGTGTACAATCCAAAAATAGATGGTTAAACAGAGAGCATGAATCAAGTTTTTTAGGATATGTTACAGATGCATGTGATGGATAGGCAGACACATTGGGAGGACTATCTCTACCTAGTGGAGTTTGCTTACAACAACAGGTATCATAGTTCTATTGGCATGGCACCATTTCAAGCATTATATGGATGTCCTTGTCATACACCCTTGAGTTGGGACAGCCTTGAGGATTGCATCTTGTTGGTTCCTAATATGCTTCATGAAATGGAGTAATAGGTAGTGTGTATTCATGAGCACTTGACTACAGCACAGGATAGGAAGAAGAAGTATGCTGATGCTCATAGGATAGATAAGTAGTTTGCTGTGGGTGAAAAGGTTTTCTTGAGAGTGCATTCGCAAAAGAGTCCAATCCAATATAGAAAGGGTTCTAAGTTAGCACCTCGCTTTGTGGGACCATTCAATATTCTAGAGTTGATTTGCTCGTTTGCTTACCACCTTGCTCTACCGCCTAGCCTAGCTCGCATTCATGATGTTTTCCATGTTTTAGTGCTTTGGTAGTATATTCTTAATGTTGTACATGTTCTTGATTAGAATGTGTTGCAAGTAGAGGATAGGCAGCTGGCTTTGGAGCCAATTAATATTCTAGAGCAGTGGGAGTTGACCCTCAGGGGTCGAGCCATTGAGTAGGTAAGGGTCCAATGGGACCCTATTGATGATTCTTCAGTTACTTGGGAGGATGCAGCTAGATTATGGGAGTTATATCCCTACTTGTTTGTAGGATTCCAGGAGTAAGCCTAATCCAAGGGGGGGTGGATGTAGTGCCTGCCCTCATTCACATCTTTTTTGGACATATTGTTTTTATGATTATCAAACTATGTTAGACTAGCCTTATGTGGATGGATTAGTAGTATTGTTTTGAGAATATCAAACATTATGTTATGGATTCAGCTGATATATGATGACATCATTTAGACTTTACATTTCATCTAAGCATGATGATCATTACATTGCTTTCGGTTATTGTTGATGATTAGTTAGATGGTTTATTATCTCACGTGTTTTATTATGGATACATACCCCATACTTTCATGTGTATGGTGTGCATGTTTGCTCATATTGTATGGCATTTCTGATATGGTTAATGAAGGGAGTCATAGTCACCTGCTAGTTGGGATCTACATGATGCACCACTTCCTGCCATTGTCTGTTTAGCTTAGCATTATATATATTGTATGTACATTCATGGTTTTTCTATAGGTTGCAGGTATTGGGTATCGACTTCCTCAAATTGCCAGGATGAGCGTACCCTATTACACTATCTCAATGATAAGAGAAGGGAGATAAATTTTCAAGTCCAAATCCCAAACCCTTAAACCAAGTGTCCTAGTGAGGTAGGACAAGTATCTAGATATTTTACCCACTGAATGTGTTGGATGACATATTTCATGATTTTTAACCCTTTAGACTGATTTTGTGTGAATTGTTCTATGATGGGTTTTCATATTTTATCTTGGAGGTCTATGGTGAATTTTCTATTAATTAAGTCTTAATAAATAGATTTAATTAATAAATTAATTATTTGAGAAAATTAATATAAAATATCATGATCTTTGATATTTTGATTATAATTAATTAAATGAGGATTAATTGAGCAAAAAGAATTAAATAAAAGAAAATTAGAAATTAAATTAATAATAATTATAAAATAATAATAAAGTAATAAATAAATAATAATAATAAAAGTTATAAAAATTAAAATGAAAATTTATAAAAATTTAAATAGAAATTATATAAAAAGTAAATTAGTGTTATAAGCTTTCCTAGGAGTTAACACACCTTTTCATTTCTCATATGTCAACAACATGGGGGTTAGTGCATCAATTAAGCACAAGGTGTCTACAACCTATTGACTCATCTAGAAGGTTGGAAAGGACACATGCTTAGTTGGTGACACCTTCTAGCTGTTTCGAGAGACATTCTAGGTGTTACCTGAGAGCTCTTTATATTCAAGCATTCCTAGAAGCTTAGACATAGCATTTGGAGAGCATTTTGGAGCATTGGAGGACTCGGGAACTCTGAAAAAGGGAGGAGCTTGCTCTGCAGGTTTTTTGAAGAAGAGCGAATTAGCATCAAAATTTGAGTAGATTCTTGTGATTTTACTTATGCTATTTTCGCATCTTGCATTCCCTATCTTCTTCGTGTCTTCCATATGTATTCTGAGGTTTTTCCTATTTAAATTGTATGCATTTTCAATATGGGTAGTTAAAGTTTATTTGAGAATCTTATTTGCATAAATCTGAAAAGAACACGGGGCTAGGGTTTAAATTGTAGCCAAAACCATTAGATGTATTATTGGATAAATTTGAGATCAAAAGTTTATAGGATAATTCTGAAAGTTGGAATTTTTAAATAAATTGTGTATATATATGTTTATATTTTTGAATCTGCATACATATATATATACAATTATATATATACACACACATATATATATACATATATACCTTTATATGTATATATACATACATATGTATATATACATATATATTTATTTGATTAAAAGTCGAATGAATTTCCACGATGAAATTTCATTAAAATTGCATCGGAATTTGTATTCGCACATGATAATGTTTATTAAAAAATGTTATGAAAAAATATTAAAATTTGGAATGGGACGGGAGGGACTTATTTCCCCACCCCCGCCGATGGCTATGATCACGCGGACTACGGTACCGCAAAGTACTTGTAGTCTATAGTGTACCTACAACCATAGTGTACCTACAATCTACAGGATGCATATATAATTGTGATCGACAGTTATTAAACTCACCGTGTGTAATGTGTGGTTGTCATATGTTTTGTTAATTCAATTTTTTATATAATTCATTTTTATAAAATGATAATTATATATGTATATGTATTTATATATATGTATAAATATATATATATATATATAAGTATATATATGTATATACATTATTAATAATAAATAATTAATATATTGATAAATGGTTGGAATTTAAAGAGTAATTCTTTAATAACAAATTATTTTATAATGTTAGCAATATAGGTTCAATTTAATTTGGAAAGATGAATATGAAAATAATTTTAGTTATTATTATTTAAATTTGATGGGGGTCTTTTTCAACTAGTGTTTATATAAACAATTTATCATTAGAATAAATGGTAGTTGATTCTAAAGGTTTTAGGGAGAAACTTTTATCTATCAATACAAAACATGGGTTAGGTAAAACGTGAAATTTCTCCCCTCGATATCTAGATTAGAAAACATAAACTGAAACCTCCATATTTAAATTCAAGTATGTAAATCTAGCAAAATCAAAAAATGTGTTTGCATTGTGTATTCTTTATGCTATTGTTTTGGGTTTTGGGTTGACTAGTGTTGACCAGTTATTGGACGTCTACTAGAGGCTTGGGGATCATGTGATTGTGATGACAGGATGATATTTTAATCTTGATCTTTATAAACCCAACCATGGTTATGTGATGGAATGCTCTATGTAATGTTTGTAATTACTGATTGTTATAGTTGAGATTCTTATGTATGAGACACTTGACTTAACCATTTTTTCTTCATCAATCAATTATCCTTGGTTATTTTCTAGTCGCCATGATGGGACTGAAGTGTGTTTTATGATGTCATGTTGTGACATGTTTTGACCCAACCATTTTGGAGTCTTCGATCAGTATGATTGAGATATATTTTGGTTATTGAGAACCAATTGATACTTTTGATTATCAGTGATACTTCAATTGCCAATAGAGAGCTGTTGTGATTATGGTTTTCTATGGATGCTTGCTCATGGAGATTTGATGCTTTTATGCATATTTGATGATTTTATTATGGAATATCTTTTGCAATTTTGAGATTTATGATTCCATAAGCTTAGGGTAGGATATCTGCATGTAGTGTCAGGAAGTGGCTTGCAATGGGGGCTGGAGTCGTAAGAGGCTACCAGGGTAACTCATTGTAAGTTGGTTAAAAAGTGAAAGCATTCACACCTAATACTAACTGAATGAACTTAAAAAGATAATTGTTTTGTTCTTGCCCATGCCTTGAGTGCTTGTACAGACTAGGATGGGAGTAGAGAGAATGCATGGTTGCGACCTTGCATTCCATAGTATGCCTTATCAATATGAGAGGATACTAGTGGCCGCATGAGGATCAGTATGGACCTATGGAGGTTAGCTAACTACTAGGGTAACTTGTACATGATATATGCAATGACACTTTCTTTCTTGCATAGTAGGTTCCTACATGTCATTGTGTGCCTCTAGGATTAGATGTTAGTTTTGTGATTGGAACCTTTGAGTTAGTATACTTTTATGATTCCTGGACTTATAGAGATTTATGCTATGTGATTTTGGATAGCCTATTTGGGACTTGAAATTATCTCCTCAACATGGTGGGAGTGGACCACTTAGGTACCACATAGTCAGGTGGTAGTTTTTTCCACTCTTATCATTTGAGATTCATTGAGACATTGTGGCTGATGCATCCTTCATGATCGTGGATATGTATCCTTTCATTGATGATTAGCATATTTTAGATGATGTTATCTTATGCTTTTATTTGCATGTTAGATTACTTTCTGCATATGATGTAGTATATGTTAGGAGTGACATTCCTACCATGTTAATACCGATGATCTCTTCAGTGATTTTGGAATGTTACACATAGAGGGATGGCTAGGGCCCACGATGGTCTAATGATGCTATTAACGGTTGGGAGGAACCGTGCACTTAGTTTATTATGTTTGATCTTTATGATGGATGTATATATCTTCTATGATGATGTATCATGTATGACATGTGATTAGCTTTACTTTGATGTATCATGGATTAGAATAGGATGATGTATCTTATTTCACATATGTATATTCTTTTAAGCTTTTCATACCTTGTGACATGTAAAGTGGATGATTGAGCATTTAGAAATGTAATGTATAAACATTGGACTTATCATTATTATTTCATGTGGTTGTTATATTAGATGGATTCAATAATGTTAGTTGACTTAGATGTAATTCAACATTAAGGGATACTTAAAGAATGTAATCTGTTATGTATGTTATGTTTACTTTTAGATGAACATTGCTATTGCTTCCATTATGGTGCATAAGTTATATGTGGTATTTTCTTTCATGTTTTTTTTATAAAAAAAATGCTACCAAACTTAGTGAAATTTTAGGTTAATTCTTTGGATCCCTTGGCGGGGCATTACAAGCAACCTATTAAATCTTATAAAGCCTTAAAACCACTAAAATTGAGTTAGAAAACTATATGGAAGTTGGTGACACCAACACCCCAAAGATCCTTGAAAGATTGGCACATGATCCAAGAATCCTAAGAAAAATTATATGATTTGTTTGGAAGGATTGGGAAAAAATCCCTATATTCTAGCAATAGGAGACCTAATTGGTGCTAGTAGCCTTTTAGGCCTATTTGTGAAGAATTGATGGAATCAAATGAGAAGTTGAATCAAGTGAGACTCCTAAGACCTCTAGTGGTCGATTTGAAGTTTATGGTAATACCTCCACACCTATGCAAGGTTAAGTACAAGATTTGGAGGTTACGATCATTTATGATTGTTTAAGGGCTATGGTGATTGAAGCAGAGTGCATCAAATTTTTGCTTGATTCCCAAATATTTCTTAGTAGTTGGGTTAGCTAGAGGGGTAAGAGCACAAACCCATGTTACCCTTTTGTAAATGAAAAGGCTAACAAAATTATAATTGTTCACCTTCAATGACATAAAAAGGGTATTATTATTTAGAATTTGAAACTAAAGTAAACTAATGAAATGTGTAGAAATGGATGAAGTTTAGGATTATAATTTTTAATAATTATTTGGAATTAGAATTGATATATTTTCATAATTTTATAGATAAATTTTTAGCTGATGAAAAATGTTGAATATTAGGGGTTTAGTTCCCACTACAAAACTATATGGAAATAAATGTATTTCAATTTGATCTCAGACTATGTTATAGATAGCATATATAGTTAGAACAATCAAACATAAAAATTGACTTTACACTTATATTTTCTATTTTATAATGATTCAAATTTCAGCTCCTCTAAAATTGATAGTTTTCACCTCATTTTTCAAAAAAAATATTCTAACCAGAAAAAAATTATACATCTCAAAAGAGGTCTCTCTCCTCTAGAACATCATAAATTTTTTAATTTACTGTGATATGATTTAATATTTTTTTTCTTTCTCAAAATCAGCATTTTTCTAAGTGTTAAAATATGTGCTTGTAGATATTTTTAATTATAGTATACCATATATAATTAAAATTCCATAAACTCTATATGAAAATATTCTTGACTTTGAGATCTACAAAATGATGTTCAAATGTTACTAGAAGAATATCATAAAAAATTGTAAGAGCTATTAAAATGTGAGTTTTTTGAAATAATTTTATTTCTCTAATAATTGGATACAAACTAGTATAAAACATGCATTTAATAGATATTTCCAATTGGAAAAGTGTGAGACCATATATAACTTAGCTAGAATGAATGTATCTAGATCATATGTTTGAAGAAAATTGATTTTTGGACAAAAATACTCAAATTTAGTTGTTATGATAAGTCAGCCGGAAAGTTACTTTTACTCAAAGACAATAGGATATCCTTACAAGTTAACATCTTATAGGTTGCAAGTAGTGTGGTGAAGGAAATAGAAGTCTTCCAAGAAGATTAATAGCATGAACTACTGATTGTTGCTTCCAACCTCCCTATCAGATTGGTATCAGAGCCTCAATAGATTAGGCTTGTGAATAAATAGTTTAGAGTAAGGAATTAGTAGGAGAAACTATAGTGGTTAAAAAATTAGAGTTAGTAAAGAAGGTCATTGAGAAAGAGGAAGGAAATAGATTGCTTAAAAATAAGTTAGCCCAACTAGAAGAAAAGTTGGACAAAGTGGAAGAAATGACTCAAGAAGTCAAAGGAAAGCTTAATAGAAAGAAGAAAGAGATGGCTATAGAGGATAAAGAACCTACACCTAATCTTATCCTTAGAGAGAAACCATTCCTAAAGGCATTGAAATCCACGTGGGAAAGCACTTGAAGGGATACCACTAATTAGTGGAAAGATGGAGGTAGGTCTAGTCATGAACTAGATAGAAGCAATAGAAAACCATTTTGAGTGTGATGGAATCATAGAGGCATAGAATGTGAGGGTATCGATGTCAAGGCTAAGAGGTTGTACATTAACATGGTGAAAGTTCATCCATAAGAGAGAGAGAGAGAGAGAGAGAGAGAGAGAGAGAGAGAGAGAGAGAGAGAGAAGGTAAGAAACAAATTTCCTCTTAGAAGGGAATGGTTCACAAAGTGAGAGAGGCATACATGCCAAAAGATTATGAAATCCAATTGCATTAGAAGAGGTAAAGTATTATACATAGGGATCTTGATGTGAATTAATAAAATGAGGAATTCCAAAAGGTTTGCATGAGTTCAAATATATTTGAAGATGAAAGTCTTAAGATGGATAGATATGTAAATGGGTTGAAGTAAAGTATACAAGAAGAAATTTCTCTTATCATTCCCAAGATAGTACATTAATGATATCAATTAAATATGAATATTGAAGAAAAGAGAAGAAGGAAACATGAACATAATTTTGAAGGAAGAGGAAGTGGAAGAGGAAGAGACAAAAGAGGTCATAGAGTTGGATACCAAGTCAGAGGGACTAAATCAAGGAATCAAGGAGAGTCTAAATCTATAGAGCATGGAAACAAAACTACTTCTAGAAGATGCCATGAATGGGGTAGAGGAACTCAAGGAGGTTCTAATAGAGAAAAAGATAGAGGTAGGGGTAATTCATACTTTTCTAGCATGAAGTGCTACAAATGTGGACATTTGGGTCATCTTTTCTATAGGTGCCCTAAGAAGGCATCTTCTTAAAACTCTATGAAAAGACTAACATATGTTGAAGAGGACACATCAAGTGTCAAGTCACTAGAGGTTAGTGATATTGACTTAGAGATGAAAGAGAACTTAATGTTTAGAAGAGTTATAATGAGGAAATCGGTGAAAGAGGAGCCAAAGCATAAAAGGGCCATGTTATTCAGGATAAGATGTATAATACTTGGTAAGGAATGTAAGGCTATTTTGGATTTAGGTTCCATACCTAAAATAATGTTAGAGGAGCTAGTAAGGAAGCTTAAGTTAAATAAGATGCCCCATACTAATCCATACAAGATAACATGGTTGAATAAAGGGAAAATTGTACTTATGAATGAGAAGACATGAGTAGAGTTCTCCATTGGAGGATATTGAGACATGTTGATTTGTGATGTGTTTCCTATGGATGCATGTCATATCCTATTGGGAAGACCATGGAAATATAATAGAGGATCCATCTATGATGGAAAGGAGAACACCATTTATTTCAAGAAGGATAGAAGGACCTCCATAATATAGTTATTAATAGAAGAAGAGGAAACATAGTCAAAGATCCCTACTATCTTACTAAGTAGTGACAAGGATTTTTTGAGTGCTATTGAACAAGGAGGGGAAGGATATACTATAATGGTGCAACCTAAGGAAGGAGAAGAGACTATGCAGACACAAATACCAGAAGAAGTATAAAAAGTACTTGAGAAGTTCAAAGCCATAATTAGTGTTGAGACACCTATAAAATTACCTCCTAAAAGGTCTATTATTCATCTCATAGACTTTATCCCAAGATCTTCCTTACCAAAAAAGGTAGCCTACAATCTCACCCTAGAGAATAATCAAAAAGTGGCTAATCAAGTGTAGGAGTTACTATACCAGGGCTTGATCAAGAAAAGTACCATCCCTTCTCTAGTACCAGTGATATTGGCATCAAAGTAGATGGTAAGGGGAGGATCTGTACTAATTCTAGGGCTATAAATATGATTAAAATCAAGTACAAGTTTCCTATACCTATGATAAAGGATTTGATGGATTATTTAACAAGGTTTGGGTATTTCACTAAGTTAGACCTAAAGAGTGGCTACCATAATATTAGGATCAAGGAAGAGGATGAGTGGAGTATGACATTCAAAACCACTAAAGGCTTATATGAGTGGAGAGTTATGTCATTTGGACTTACAAATGCCCCTAGTGCATTCATGACACTAATGAATGAAGTGCTTAAGGATTACACTAGTAGATTTGTATTAGTATACCTAGATGAAATACTCATCTTTAGCAAAACAAATAAGGAACATATGAAACACTTAGATATTATTCTCAAAATATTGTAGGAAGTGAAATTGAATACAATCTAGAAAAGTTAAAATTCCTCAAGAAAGAACACGTGTATCTAGGATTTGTAGTATCACAAGGTTCATTGAAGATGGACCCAAGTTAGGTGGAGGCTATCTTGAATTGGACAACACCAAAAATAGGGATAGAGTTAAGGATTTTCCATGGGTTAGCTCAATTCTATAAAATATTTATAAGGAACTTTAGTGGTATTTGTGCACTAGAGTTAATACCACCAAGGGTGGATTAAATACCAAGTTCAAATAGACTCTAGAAGAAATGAAAGATTTTGAAAAATTGAAGTCTTTTTTATTTGGTTTTGTTAAATTATTCATAGTAGACTATGATGCAAGTGGGATTGCAATAGGAGGAGTATTGAGCTAAGAAGGAAGAGTTATATCTTTCTTTAGTGAGAAGCTCAATAGAGCCAAGAAGAAGTGCTCTTCCTATGACTTGGAGTTGCATGATCTAGTGCAGTCACTAAGGAAGTGGAGACATTATCTCCTACCCAATGCATCTATATTGTTTACTACCAACCAAGAACTTAGCTATATCAACACATAAAAGAAGTTGAGTCATAGGAACTTAAACTAGATGGAATATCTACAAGGTTTCACATTTACTATTAAACACAAGAAAAGATAGTGAAGTGGAAGATACAAGAAGCAGGAGGTTGTTGATAGTCCAAGAAATACAACTCCAAAGAATTGGCATAGGTTTTTTCAAATAACTCTATAGAGATGATGATGACTTCTCTAAAGCATATAAGGTATGTTCTAATTTCTAAAACCATTTTCAGAGTCAATTCTCATAATGTATTATACAAAGTAGATTTTTTTTTAAAGGAAATAAGTTGTGTGTTCCTCAAGGTTCTGTGAGAGAGAACCTCATTGAAGAGAACTACAATTGTAGTCATACTGGCCATTTTTGGTATCGATAAGATAATAGAGTTGGTATAGAGGATTTATTATTTGTCCAAGTTTCCAAGAGATGCATGTAGATATGTGGAACAATGTGCATTCTGTATAAAAGCCAAAGGAGGAGCTAGTGATGCTAGTTTTTACCAACCACTACCTATTCATAATAGAACATGGGAGTGTATTAGCATGGATTTCTTGGTGGGCCATCCTATGAAAAATAATGATGGATAGTTTCTATGTGGTGGTAGATAGATTTAGTAAAGTTAGTCACTTTATCCCTTGCAAGAGCACCTATTATGCTAGTTAAATTTCTCATCTCTTCTCCAAAGAGATTGTAAGGATACATGGCTTACCATTAAGCATAATATATAATAGATATGTGAAATTTATGAGTCATTTTGGGAAGACTCTGTGGAGTAGATTAGGTACTAATTTTTCTTTTGGTTCAGCTTTCCATCCTCAAATAGATGGTTAAAGTAAAGTGATCAATAGAGTGTTAGGTAATCTTCTTAGATGCCTAACCAAGTAGTATGGACAAACATGGGACCTAATCATCCCATAAGCTGAATATGCCTAAAATAAAAGTGTGAATATGACTATAGGAAGGATTCCTTTTGAGATAGTCTATGTGATGCATCCAAGAGGACTATGTCAAGTCAAACATTTAGGAGCCACGTAGTATAGAAGTGGACATGCAAAAGACTTCTCAAAAAATTGAAAGAGATAAATGAGTAGGTGAAGAAGACTATAATAGAGGCTACCAACATGATAAAGAATAAAGTCAATATTTCAAGGATAAATTTACCATTTAAAGTGGGGGATGATGTTATGGTCCACCTAAAAAATTCTAGGTTGAAGAAGGGAATGCAACCTAAGATGCAGAATGAGAGAGTAGTACCATGCAAGGTATTCCAAGTATTGATAGAATGCATACAAGGTGGAACTCCCAATAGAGTTAAGTATTTCACCAGTGTTCAATGTAGCTAACTTATTCAAATAAAAAGGACCATTGGTAGAGGTGAATTAGAATAGCAAGGATATATTCGAGGATGTGAATGCTAGACTTTTACCTCCCAAGGTTTAACTATAAAAGGAAACTATCTTGGAGTCCAAGGTGAAGAAATCAACAAGACACAAGGTATATATGGAGCATCTGATATAATGGAAGGAGAATTTGGAATCTAAAGCCACACGGGTAGAAGAAGCTAACTTCAAGAAGTTAGGTATATATTTATCTCTAATTTCTCCTCATGTACGTAGAAAGTTGTGTAGAAGGGGAGAATGATGTCAGGGAACCCAAGGATTGCTTGATCAATCCAAATTGGTTTTTGTGTGTCTATGTATGTGTTTATCTTTAAGGGATCATGGAGATATTTTGTATAATTTCATGTGGACCATGGTAGGAGTACAATATGGTCAGAATTGAAGAATCTTAGGACACTTGTAAGTGCAACTAGGGATCAACAAGATATAAAAGCCCCTAATTTTTACAAAGCTAATGATGATGTGAACATAAGGTTAGTAGGGTATAGGATGGCATAGGATATTATTTTTACCATAGTTAAGGTCTTTTGTCAACTTTGGGAAGTATTGGAAATCATTTGGCTAAGTTGTGCAAACTTGCCAAAAAGATGTAAATGTTGCATTGTGCAACTTTGCCACTTTGTAAAGTTGTTCGAACAACATTTTTCTTAATTATTTTTAACATTAGATAGGAATTTTTTTCTCATTTACTTTCCTTTAATAAATATTCTTTTTCTTTCACTATTATTGGTTTGTTTCAGGTAGTTGGCAAAGATGGGATTCAATCTCACTTTCCCACCATCCATCTAGATTGACCTATTGGGAATAGTGGTTAAAATACATGTATATTTACTTTAAAAGATCTTGGGCCTATTGTCTCCTAATTTAATAGTGATTATTAATACCAATAGAAAATAGAATTTATTATACCTAGAGGTAGCTAGTGCTAATATTTAGCATAATAAACCATGTCTTTGGGCCAACTTCACAAAGCATGAATGCTTCCTATATTTTTAGCTTTGGAAGACCAAGGTGTGAATACCTTAGGGATTCAAATACTCATTTGACTCTTATCCTTAGTCCCTAGAAAGAGAAGATATGGTCCAATTTCTCTATATAAATGTAGAACAAAGATGAGCTATAGTGGCTAAGAATAACTCATAAATTCCCATAGACCAGATGATAACCACCTTTATGCACTTGATACAATATTTAATTGATTAAAATTTGAATATAAATTGGACAAATGCAATAGAATTTACTTTAGTTTGTTTCTTATTTATATGACTAGTGCCTATCCATTGTTGCACAGTGTCTACTATTAGTAGGGGATCATATTCAAATAACTTGTAAATGAAATATATCGAATATGATCACAAATTTCCACTCTTACGAAACATCCTTCTTATAAATTCATAAACCCTACTAATTTATTGAAGAAATTCCTTAGTTCCTTGAATTAAAAGCAACAATAAAATCAATATACAACCTATCTAGATTGCATTCAATCAACTTAACCTTTTTAAACTAATCTCAAGGTACATAGATTCATAAAATGGAGACAATAATTGATAACATAGATGTAGTGTAAGTACACTTTTGTATTATCTTTATTAAAGACTAATATAATAATTGATAGGAATACCATGAAACTAAAAATATATTACTAATTCTATCATTGATATCAAAACATCAAAAAATTACAAAGCTAGAAAACAAACTTAGAAGACTTCACATAAAATTGGATTGATTGTACTTTTGAACTAGGCAAAATTACAAAATTCGTGGACCCTTTCTCTGACCTTGGTATCTCACTTATATAGTGAGATGCAAAAAGCTTTAGCTATAGAGAAAATGATATCTAATGAAAAGAAGAAAATCTTTTATCAGTACAATCACAAAGGACAAAGAAGAGTGCAATAAGAAAACTTCACAATCACAATATTCTATTATGGGACCACTTTGTTGTTCCACCTATTTCCAAGCTTTCTTTTCCTAAAAAGAGTTGATGACTAGCTTTACTATTTTTGTGGTCCCTCAAAGGATGTGGCTGATAGTGATGTTCCTAGGTTTGATTTCAACAAACTCACTTCAACTTGAGGATTCCCATTAACATCATCAAGAAATAATAAAACAAAATTTACTTTTACTCTTTCCTCTTCCATGTCATCAATTTAGGCTTTTGTGCCTACAACTGCAATTGATTTCCTATCTTCATCTTCCTCTTTCCTTTGATCTACTAGTGATGTGTCAATAATCTCTACATCATCCTAATGCATCTCATTATTATCAATTTAAACTTTTTCCCACTACTCATCAAAAGCAATATCTGCAATCCACTTGTCAAAAAGTGTGTCATCTAGCCAATTGAACTGTAGAATATCATTTTTCTTCTTGATTAAATACTCATTGACTTTGTCAATTTTAATAAAGTCTTTCTTCAAAGAATCAAATAATAATTGGGCCTTTACAATTTCCTTAGTTGAGGTTTCCCACCACACATGTCCTATTTCATCAATGACTTTATCCATTCTCAAACAAAATAAGTCATCCAATTCTTTGGCCCACTCCTCCTTACTTTTCAAATTATTCTTCTTATTCAAAACATGTGGGAACAAATCAAATTTTAGACTTTTATACTTGTCTAGGTAACTAACAATCCTTCTCTATAGCTCAACTCTTCTATTATCAAATTCTTAAAAATCATTAGCAACATCATAGTCTTTTCTATGTGGTCATGTGAAAATTTGATGACAGAATAACATAAAAAGGTGACCTCTTTTCTCCTCTCACTTTGCTTATTCAAAATTGGCTTCAAGGCTTCCTCACTTGCCTTTATTTCCTCCCATATGTTTATTACCTTTGCTAGCTGATCATAAAATAATTTCCATTCAAAATTATCAACCAAATACATAAGATCCTTTCTTAGTTTATCCTCATACTACACATTCAACTCTACATGTAATGCCCATAGTGCACTCTTCCCCTCTTCAAAATCCCAAGTCGTATAATACTGTGGCCACTATGGTGTATAAGGAATCTCAATGAGGGGAATGGATTTAAAAGGGTACATTGGTGGGTGAGGGTATGTGATCCTTGGCTTGGTAGACCATCCCATCACTTTATTCTCAAGTTCAATTCTTTTTTGAACTTCTTTATAATATGCCTCCAAAACATTCTCATATTTATCCTATAATTCTAGCTTGGCCTTCTCATCTATTATAGCAGTGGCTAAGGTCAAATTAGATACTCCAACACCTAATTGAGCAGCTTCTAAACTAGAAGTTTTTTCCACTCTCTTTACAATCAGGTTGCCTATTAATTCACTATTATCAGACTATATGGAACCATCTCTAGACCCTTTCCTTATTGAAAAAATGACCAATGTGGCCTGGTCTTTATTAAATCTAGCACCTTTTATTACTTTATTTCCCTTCTACCTTAGTGTTAATCTGCCTAAAATAGAATTAAAAATCAACATTTGCAATATCCCAATTAGATAGCAGTAAAATACTAGATGCTCTTACCATTCGTCCCACCTCTTTATGGGTAAGGTTGTTGAACCCTTGCATCATTTCATCTTTAATCTAATTTGGTGTATTTGCCTCTTCCATCTTTGGATGTTCTTTTCTCAATTGATTGCATCTTTCTTCAAATACTCCTATATTTTTTCTCCAAGCAAACTAATGGAAGGCTCTTGATTTAACCAAATGATCATTTGACATGAATTCATGGCAATCCTACTCCATTACATATTACAATTCCCTTCCTTTGTAATCTACCATAGTCAATTCAAGGCTTGGCATTGGAGGCTCTTCAGGATTTCCCTCTTCTAGCTCTACCTAGGTGATGAATACTCCCACTTGGGGCCCTAACTATTCCATCTATTCCCTAGTGAGCTGCTCATCTCCAATTCACAATAGGGACTGAGTAGGTGAATATTCCTCAATGTGAGGAATTTGTTCTTTTATTATCTTTTGTCTCTTGGGTGTGTACTCATCAGGTCTCTCTTCTAAAAAAATAGTGGTTGAGCCTACTATTTCTTTTTCTTTTTCCATAGTGGCATTCTTATTCTAAATCACATTGTAGCTTGATATTTTCTAGACAATTAACTACCCTATTCCAATATTAGGAGTGAATGCTAATCTCCTCATAACCTCTCTAGTCTTATCTGGAAAAGAATTGATGAAAAAATATTTGTTGTCATTCATAACCTCCATGATTTCAAGAAAGGTAATCATGAGTTTTTTTTTTTTTTTCCCTCTTTTTTTGCATCCCCTAGAGGCTTGCAATCTTTGTTAATACAATGAATGAATTCTATGACTCTAGAGAAAACTCTTCATTTCTCCCTCTCAATTTCTTGTTCTTGCAAAGAGAATTCATTCCTTGTAATATCTTTAGGGAAATAAGGCTCATGCTTTTTGGAACCAATCTTAGCCCTAAATCTAAAATCCAAATCATAAAATTTCTTAGTGTCACAAAAATGAAAATGGGATACAACCATCTCATACTAATCTTGAAATTTATATTTAAAAAAATACTCACCTTTTGTAATTATAAAATGGTGGGCTATAGTACAAGTAGGAAAAATGGAACCTCTACCTCTTTTGACCAAGTATGTTTCCTCCAATCTTCCTAGCTACCATAATATCTTAGCTATCCCTACTTTCAAAGGCACCTAGTAGGGTAGTACATGGATTTCTTTTGCTATATAAGATGTAAAAATTGAAAATTAAAAACTAGGCCTATATGGATTTCTTCTACCATATAGGATGCAAAATAAAAAATAATATTGACTCCAAGAAAAGAAATCTAAACCATGATATAGATAAATTTGACTGGCATAAAATTCTACTCATCCTTGCCAAAAACTCTACATAAAGTCATATATACTTCTACAACCCAAGAAGTGGAAAATTCCTTTTTAGAAGGTTCTCTAGTAGATGTTGTGATTACTAAAAAGTTCCCAATTGGACCTATGTGTACCCTTAGTGCACCTTGTGTAATCTTATCCTTCTTAGAGAAGTATTCCTTTTCTAGTTCTAGCAAGTCAATGGGTATATAAAAATTTGAAATTGGTTCTAGGACAAAGACTTCTCAAATTTTCTCAACATTTATACTTATCAAGCATTCACCATCCAATCTTCTTACTATTTTGGCCAAAGGGTCATAATTTTGGGCAATGGCCATGAGTAAATCAACATCCACAAATACACTAGGGACCACTAGTTTCCCTAAATCAAAATTCCAAATGTCTTCATGGGGAGAAAACAAATTTTTCTTTCTGAAAACCACTTCTTGAAAAGGAAATGCCCTAATTTTATAGTAGTAGCATCCCTAAGCCAATTTCCTCTATCATATAAACCATCTACTATCTTGAGCCTAGGGTTTAAATAAATTAACTTTTTCATCTAGACTGACTCATTTGTAGACTTATGCAGTAATTCAAGAAGGCCATCATGTATGTTACTATTGGCATAATCTACTTGTCTAGAGAATAGTTTCTTTGGAGGCATGATGGATAAGAATTGTAGTATACTAGAAAAACTTTGATATATATTTTTTAAATCAAGGAACTTACTTGATTCTTCACTACCCTTTCTCTACTATTCTGTAATACACCATGAATGAATGGAAATTATGTCATGTTTTGATCACACCAAGTACAATGTCTCAATAGCTCTAAACTCTTTGGATGTCTCAAAATTTGTTTGTGTATGGTAGAAATGGTGAAATATTTCCAATATACTCTATTTCTAGTTCATACGAGGAGCCTTTAGTCTTCATAAATGAACTATAATGAGAACAAGGTGGCACCCACTTCTATTTCGAAAATACACTATCAATTCAAAAAATAATCTGATAATCCAGGAATAAAATCATGGATGACTCATTTTCCACTTACCAGGTTGGAAGTCAT
This sequence comes from Cupressus sempervirens, assembly GCA_028749045.1. Lineage (NCBI taxonomy): Eukaryota > Viridiplantae > Streptophyta > Pinopsida > Cupressales > Cupressaceae > Cupressus > Cupressus sempervirens. The sequence goes on along the minus strand of CM053792.1, from coordinate 910,270,695 downwards.
CCCAATAGGCTTTTTCCATGTAAGACTTTCTCTCTACTACTAGCAACTTGGGCTGGGCCCACTAGCACTTGTAGACACATGCCATCTTCTCACTATGTCATTATGCATAAGCAGTGAACAATTTCCTTATGTGATATAGTGACCATCATTGATTATTATAATTTGATGATGTGAATTTCAAAAATGTTTTAGCGTGACTATGTTGGGTCCCTCTATTTTTATCTTTGGTCACCATTTTTCTACCATTAAATATCAAACAATATCTTATAGCAACTTAACACCTACCATTGATGTGTGTTTGATCTGATGACCCCCATTAACATGTATCTTCATTTCGAGTGCAATTTCATGTAGGATGTGACATGACATTTCCTTGACACATTGGCAAAGAAATTAAAAATTTACCCTTTTGTGATGCTCTTTAAAGTTAGGTCTCACCATGTCTTATATTTTTTAGGTAGGTGCTATGTCACTACTAGAAAAATGAAAAACTTTATGCATTCATTGAAAAAATTTGGCCATATGAAATGTGTATGGTCCCATCTTCTAGTACCATATTCAGTGTTGTTGAAACTACATAATAATCACATGGTTTTATTAATGATTAAACACTTTACAACACCTGTACTTTTTATTGATTCCAACATTTTACTTTCCTGGGAAGGTGTCATGTTGCTACTGGCAAGAATCTTGCATTTTTTGGTGGTGACATAGTGACCACAACAATTTTATAGAAACTAGTGAGGGAAAGTGAAACAAACTCCAACTAGTGCCCTTTTTTATGTCTGACATCTCTGACATCTCGTCACATTGCCAAAATTCTCCAAAGAAATGAAAAGCTCAGTTTTCATTTCTTGGAACTTCAATTTATCGTCTTTCTAGTTTATGATGGCCGCCATGTTGCACATGATGAAACCCTTGCAGCTCATGATAGTGACATGATGACCACCATAGATCTAAAGGAGGATTTGGTAGTAGAAACAATTTTGGGGAAAAAATAAGACTAGAAGGGGAGAATTTAAAAACTTTCCTAAAAGAATATGCCACTTTCAAAATTGATTTGGCCACCAAAATTTTTAAAGTGGAAGCACATGAGCTAACAAGTCTACTTAGGACATAAATTTTATTTAATGAGGTTTCACCTAGGTTTGAAAGACTTTCAAAATGCCAAACCCTAATTTGTATGATACATATAAATCTATGTAATTTTTCATGCCTATTTTAGGAATTTTTTTTGCATTGTGGAAAATCAAACCATTAGTGGCTCTATCTGGGGATGATAGATTACCTATGTCTTTGCAAGAATCTAGAATCTTTGGTAGAGTAAACCAGACACTGGATAAAGCATGACAACTTGTGATAGAACAACCACAAGTAAGAAAAATGTACAACGGCTATACAAGAGACAAAAAGCAGTTACAAAATGTACATGAACAACTAAACTACTACTCATGGAAACAAAGATATTTTAAGAACAATACTTCTTCAAGAATTGTCCATGAACTGGCAATTCAAGAATACCTCTAGTTAAATCCTTCAAATAATATGAATCTTCACCATTTTTATCATAAACGTTATATGGGCTAAGCTAGATAAGGTCAAACTTACCATGCTTTCCTTTATCTTCTATTCTAGCATTCCACATAAGCACAATATCAGCTATTTCAAATTTCCTTTCCACATCTCTCTTGTCATATAGATGTTTCATCTGTGACTGCAAATTTGCATTTTGAGAATAGGAATATCTCCTTGTCTCCTCTAGTTGCAAGATATCATCCATCCTGAGTTGCATTTCATCAATAACATCATCTTCATAAATTTGAAAAAATTTATACATTACCTTTAAATTGTTCTATGGAAGCCTAGCCTGTATGCCATAAACTAAATCAAAAGGAGCACATCCAATAGCCTTTTTCACAGTAACCCTATCAGCCCATAAGGCTAATGACAATTTTGAATCCCAGGCCTTTTTGTTTTCTCCTAAAATCCTTTTCATAATTTTCAATATACTCTTATTAGTTGATTCTTCTTGACCATTCCCTTGGGGATGATAAGTTGAAGATGTGCATTCTATAATGCTATATCTCTTGTAAAATTATTTATACTCCTCAGATCTAAAATACATAGCATTATTAGTTACAATCTTTTTTGGGCTTGCAAACTTGGTAATGATGTTATTAAAAATGAAGTTAGTCACTACTTTACTTGTTGCATTCTTAGTGGGAATTGCTTCAACCCACTTAGTAAAATAATTAGTACCTACAAGAATCCAAGCATGTCCACCATTGCACTTATTTTAAATCTCACCAATGAAATCAATCCCCCATTGTTGAAATGGTGCTTGTACTTCAATAGGTCATAATGGTCCTAGAGAATTTTACCTTTCCACTAAATCACTGACAAGGATCACATGTTTTAACAAATTCATGGGCATCTATGAAGAGTGTTGGCCACCAAAAACCAAATCTGAGGGTTTTATGAGCTATAGTTTTAGCCATGTAATGACCTCCACACATAGCTTCATGCATATCTCTTAAAATTTTCTTAGACACTCTTTCATCTACACACTTCAAAAGAACCCATTTCATATCCCTCCACCATAATTTTCCCTATGTTATAACATATCTTATAGCCTGCAATTTTAGGGATCTTTTCTAGTTGTCTATTAATCCTAGTGGGGATTTCATATTTTGAAAATAATAAATCACATCTCTATACCATTCAAAAGTATCCATATCATAAATGCTTTCCCTGTAGTTATCATCACATTGGTTGATCTGATTTGCCTATAAATTTGCTTCTATCATTAATTTAGCCAAGCCTTGTCCTCTACCTAGTTTGATAATTTGAATATCAATATTAAGCTCTTATATTCTATTAATCCACCTACATCTTCTACCAGATACTTCTTGTTGTGAAAAGATGTTCTTAATAGTAGTAGTTTGAACAAATGCAATAACAGTTGCTCCCATTAGATAACACTTGAAGACTTTCACTCCTTTCACTAGTGCATATGCTTGTTTCTTATTAATATTATAATTCAATTCTACTACCTGTAATGATTTTCTAAAAAATGCAATAGGTTGTTCATAGCCTTCTTTATTTTTTTGTAGCAATACTATAGAAAAAGTGTCAAATGAAGAAAAAGAAAATATATGCATTGGTTTATCATAACGTGGTGCCCTAAGAATAGGTACATCCTTAATAGCTTTCTTAATATTTTTGAATGCAATGCTAGGTTGTCCATCCCACTTTATCTCATAGCCTTTCTTTAACATCCTTGATATAGGCCTACTAATTTTTTCAAAATTAGTCACAAACCGTCTAAGTAAATTTATTTGTCCAAAGAATGACCAAATTCCTTTAACACTTTTAGGCTTATAAATTTTATCTATTGGTTCTACCCTCTTGGGGTCAATCCTTACTCCATGTTTTCCAACAAAATGCCCTAGTAGCTTACCCTCAGTAACACCAAAGTTATATTTTCTAGGATTCAAAGAAATACCATACTTTAGAGTTCTGATAAATAGATTTTCTAAATGCATGTAGTGATCATTCTCATCCTTAGAATAGGTAGTTAAGTCATCTTGATACATAGCTAAATATTTATCTATAATATATGCAAAAGCTACATCGATTGCATGTTAAAAAGTAGCCCTAGAATTAGTAAGCCCAAAAGGCATTCTAACATGCACATAAGTACCCCATGCAGCGGTAAAAGTAGTCTTAAACTATTTTGATTCTTTAACAACAACATGATTAAATCCTAAAAATCTATCCATCATGGATATAAGTTCAAAACTAGTGACCCTTTGCAATATGGCTTCCATATTTAGCAAACCATAATTATCCTTTAATAAAGATATATTGAAATTCCTAAAATCAACACACAACCTTATATCTCCTTTCTTCTTCCTAACAGGAACTAAATTAGACACCCAAGATGAATGCTTAATAAGCTTTATGATCCCTATATCCCTTAACTTCATTAGCTCCTCTTACATTTTGGGGGTAAGAGTTGGGTTAATAGGTCTCTATTTCTGCCTAAAAGGCTTAGAATTTGGCCTTAATGGGATCTCATGCTGAAACAAATTCTCTATACAAGCCTTAAGGTCATCATATGACCATGCAAACACATGTCTATATTTCCTTAGTAGATCAATCAAACCATGTCTTATTTTAAGAGACAAATTTTTACCAATATATACCTTCTTCTATGTCTCTTCACTTCCTACATTTATTTCCTCTAGATCCTTAGCATTATACTCTTTAGTATCAATTTTAGACATGTCTTGATTATAAAAAATAGTTTCTAAAACAACTAATCCCCTTGGGATTTTGTTAGTTTTCAATTGCACAACCTCCTATCCAAAGATAGTATGTCTTCTATCTATATTCAACACATAAGCTATACAATCAACTTCCTAACCTGATAATATATTCTAACAATTTAAAAATCTTAAAATGTCTCTATCATCTTCAAATACTTGCCAATTCTAGATATTATCAAGAATAGAAGGCCTAGTCTAGATTTCAAACTTGGATATACAAGAAAAAGTAATGTCATTATGATTTATTCCTCTATTTTCTAGCAAGTCAAACATCTTGTTATTAGTCCTATCCTTTAAAACTATTCCAAATGCATCAAAACATTCAATCATATCCCACATGACATTTCTATATTGCTTCTATCTCTTAGTTTTGATACATAAATATTTCTCACTTGGGATACAACTAGCTTAGAATCTCCTATGACATGCAAGTATTTTATCCCATTTTTATAGCCTAACCCGAGTCCTCACATCAAGGCCTCATAGTCTACTATATTATTAGGGAAAGGGAAACTCAATGTGACAAAAAATTTGTATGTTACCCCTATAGGAGAAATCAACAAAATACCTGCACTAGATCCATCTTTGCAGAGGGCACCATCAAAAAAGAGAGTCCAAAAATCAACTTTGTCTATTATTGTATCAACTTCTACTTCCATCTATGAGTTATGCTTATCCCTTTTCAAAATCAAAACTTCAACTTGAAATGCATTAACATCTATATCTACAAAATTTGTCATATCATCCTCTATTTTTTCTTCAGTCATGTATACATTTTTCAGTTCTCTATCTACCTTCACTAGATTCCCATCAATTCAGAAAATGGTAAATGACAAGTCACATTGTAAACTCTCACCCATGGCAGCACTCCACTTTCTAGTCAACAACATGACATACTGAGGTGGAATATCAACAACCAACACACTCATAATGAGTTCTTTGTCAAGATAAGTAGTTAAATTATATGGCAAAGCATTTATAGTACCAATGATAGTCACTTCTCTTTTATCCATAGCGCAACATCTTCCCTGAGTAGTATCAACCTTTAGGCCCAACTCCTTCATGATTTTAAATGGCATAATAGTATTTGAAGCACCAAAATCAATCATGTAGTTTTTTAATGTTTTACCATTCACAAAAATTCTTAGAAAAAATGTGCCAACATTTCCCAAACACTAATTTATAGAATTATCTAGAAATATTTGAGGAATTTGAGAAATAACCCCTTCAATTTCATTTTCCTCTACTTTTTCTTTACTATTATCTTTAGGAATACGACTCTAATCACAATCATATTTTACCTTTTCATTGACACTTCCTACCCATGCTATGGCTTTATTTTGGTACTAAGGGATTCTTAATAATTTAGACAAAGGAACCTTGACAGTGATCTATGAAATAATAGCAAGCATACCTATAGAAGAATTTGAGGGGACATTAATGACCATACCTTGTTTATCCTTATTTTTATCAAGAATAATTAAAGTAGCTTGTAGATTCATGTCATTTGTAGTGAACACCTTAGGTATCTTTCCATCTAACTCCCTAAGAACATTATTTTGAATGTTAGGCACCTTGGAAAAATCCATCTTCTTTGGTTCCCATTTCTTGTTAATAATCTTGGCCTTTAGATTAGGAATCTCTTTAGGCTTCATAGCCTCGCTTTCCCTGGGGTCAATCTTTTTGATAAACACACAACCCACCTTACCACTATCAACTTTTAGGGCCATGTTTCTAGTCTATACCTAAGTTACCATGCTAGTCATAATTTGATCAACCTCTTCCCTAGAAGGCTTCCTTAATATCACTTCCTCTCTAGTGGTTATCATGTTACACACATTTTCCTCAACATTAATTTCATCTGAGAGTACCTACTATTGTACATCATTCTACAACTTTCTTTTCTCATTAACATCTCTTCCATAATCTTCATAATCAAAATAGTCATAATGTGACTCAAACATGCTGCACACCACATCATCATTATTTTCTTCATTTTTTGGCTACTCTTCTATTTTAGTCTAATATCTAGAAAATGACAAAGCTAGTACACAATATTCAAGAGCATGGGACAACTGACAAGCAAAAACCATGTTGGTTTAGCATTGAGCTTAGGCTCATCTACCATATTTATAGAATTTATAGATAAAAGATAAGGGTTCACCTTATTATTGATATTTTTTGTAGGAGAAACACTAGGCTAACCATCTTTCCAAGTGTTATTATAAGGGAAATTTTGCAATCTATTATGTCTGTTGAAGTTGAATTGATAAGGGGACTTAGTTTCAGTGGGATTCCTAGTAGTCTTGGCCTGAGGAAAATGCAAACCCTTTATAGCATTTAAGATTTGACTTATTTCACTAGGCTCTTGCTTCTTACCACCTACAGGCTTGTGTTATTCCTTTCTATTTCCCTTATTCCCATATAACCTAGGATCATCTCTTTCACTCTCTAACCTTCTTGAGATCCTCAAGTTATTTTCTATATTTATAAAAATTCTAAAAGCATCCCTTAAGGTACTAGGCTCCTTATCCCTAAGTTGATATGCTATCTTACCATCAAAAGAATTTAAGTAGGTAATCATAAATATCTTATCATCAACTCACATGGCCTACATCATCTTGTACATCCTCTTTTGAAATCTAGTGTTGAAATTAGGAACAAATTCATTATGAAACTTCTTGATGTTGTTGAACTCACTTAAGATATAACTTTGGTTTTTCTTATCACCATATTATTCCTTGAAACAATGTTCAATATCTTTCTAGTCTGCAATGGATAATTCAAGAATCTACTTGAACCATTCTATGGCATCTTCAGTTAATGACTAGAAAAATAATTCCACAATAACATCTTTAGCCTCAACCTCATAATCACTCATCATATCAAAAAAATTCCTCAAATAGTCCTCAAAAGTGATATCATTATTGTTGGATACAATTGTTCAATTTTGTATTGTCTTTGATGTTACACAAATGTCATATTAGTTATTAGTTAGAGTCTACAAATTTTAGTTGGTCAGAAAGGCAAAAGACATAATCTACCTAGCTCAAAAGGTTAGCAAAGTGAATTACAGAGTCTACCGAGTGTTTTTGGAGATTACATTATGAAGATAGTTTCTATTGAGCTCACTCAGGTGCTAAAGGCTTATGTGGTAGAAATCTGTTTCTATCGAGCTAGCAAGGTTAGCAAAGGAAAGTTAGTTCTTATCCAATTCACCCAGTCTCCAAAGGATTTTATAGAGTTTTTAGTGTTTATTGAGCTTCACTTGGTTAACTAGAAATCATTTTCTAGAGTAGTGTTGACCAAGCAGGGTCGACCAATGAAGGATTTCATTATTTTGGAAAATAAAGTTTATTTGTTTAATGTAATATTTGTAGCCAACTAATGTAATGATTATTGGTAAATATAACTTGTAAATGAGTTGACTTGATAATTTGTAAGGTATAAATAAAAGGTCAAGTTGTGAATTCTAAAGAATGGATGAATGAATGAGTGAGCATGCAAGTGAGTTGATTGTGTAAGAGGAAGTGTGAGTGAATTTTAGAAGGATTAGATATCCTTGAAAAGTAGAGTTGTATTTGATCAGTGAGGATCTATTGAAGTAGAGTAGAGATCTATATTATCAAAGTTTAGTTGCATCTCATTTAGGTCACTTATTATTACTTTCTCACCATTGTAATAGTAATTTCTAAATCTCTTAATAGAGTTGGTTTAACAACCATTTTGTAAATCCTCTAACAAGGTGGATAGTTCAATTGAATTTTTCTAAAGACCTCTAGCAAGGCCACTCCTAATAGGGTTATTAAATCTTCTAACCAGGTCACACCTAATAGTGTGTTTTGTAACCTTTAATAGGGTTAACTCCAAATAGGGCTCACTTTAGAAGAGAGAAAATTGGTAGCTAGTTACCTGGTCGTTTTTCCCATATTGGGTTTCCACATTAAATTTGGTGTCTCTTGTGTTCATGTTATTTACTTTCACATGAATGCTAATAATTATGAATACTTAAATATTAGTAACAAGTCAATCTACCGAGTTATAGCATTTCTCTATGTGGCTACCAAGTGAAAACATTAACTAGTTATTTAAGACATCTAAGGGATTTGTGGATTTTTTTTTTTGGTAACTGATTCAAAACCCCCCCCCCCCCCCCCCCCCCCCCACCTTCTCGGTTACTCCATTTATTTTTCCAACAATTGGTATCATAGCTTTTGGTTCTATTGGGAAGGATTTCAAGGATCTAAGCTAAAGATCAAGATGTCTTACAAAAGGGAAAATCCAAGGCTTAATAGGGATAACTTTTAAGGATGGCAAGGTCTCATGAGTCTCGAAGATCTATCTTCCATTGGAGATATATCACTAAAATATCTAGATGAAGCATATGTAACTCCTACTGGCACATTATCTACAAATGAAATTGCTAAGAAGAAGACTCATAACATCATGATGATAAACATTGCATCTACCCTAAGCTATGAAGAATTTGATGATAACAAGGATTGAAAAACTATTTTTGAAATGTGGAACAAGCTAAGAGATATCCATGGAGGTGATGATAATGTGAGAAGAGTCAAAGAAGAAAGTTTAAGAGGTCAATTTGATTAGATGAGGATGAGAGAGGATGAAAACATAACAAAATATGTTGAAAGAGTCAAAGCAAGTGTTAGTGCAATAAAAGCTTCTAGAGGAGATATGAAGGAGGAAACAATTATAAGTAAAGTTCGTAGAACATTACTTCCCATTTATGCAATCAGAGTTTTTGCAATTCAAGAAAGAAGATGTGAAGCAAATCATAAGATAAATCTAGAGGCCATAGTTTGAAGATTGACTACATTTGAGCTAGATAACTATGATAACTATGTTCCAGCTACCAAGAACATTGAATCAACATTTGAAGCCAAGCTTTCACTCAAGGAGAAAGGTAAGAAGATAAAATATTTTCAGTCAAAAAGTGAAGAAGAATTAGAACAAAGTTCTGATAGTGATCTTGAGGTGGTTGAAACTCTACTAGCAAGGAAATATTCAAGAGGCAAAGGGAAATAGAAAGGTAAGGTCCCTCTAATCTATTTTAATTGTGAAGAAATTAGATATATTGCAGCTAGGTGCCCAAACAAGCAGAACAAGGATGAGAAGAAAGGTCACAAGTGAAATGGCAAGAAAGACTTCAAATCATTCAAGGACAAAGATAATAAAACATGTTTCATGGCTAAGAATTCTAATGATTCTGATGATGAAGAAGAAGATGAGATTGTATATATTGCTATGAAAGATGAATATGATAATGATGACAAAATGGTACTTATTTCTCATGTGAGAAAAAATGATACATGGATCATAGATAGTGGTTGTTCTTATCATATGATTGGTAATAAAACTAATTTTAAAATTTTGAAGACTATGATGGTGGTAGTGTGAGGTTTGGTAATAATGAACCTTGTTGTATAAAAGGAAGAGGAAGAAGAATCTCACTAACCAAAGGGCTCATATGTGATAATCCATATTGGGTAGAAGGACTAAAACAAAATCTTTTGAGTGTGGCATAGCTACTCAATAATGGGTTCAAAGTGGAATTCATGCATGGAAAAGAATGACTATTGGATGACAAAGGAAAGCTAGTTGGATCAGGCATTCAAAGAAAAGGTAATTTATTTTATCTTGAATTTGGTATATGTTCATGTTTTATTGCTCAAGTTGAAGAAAATTAGTTATGGAATAGGAGGTTGTGTCATGTGAACTTTGATAACTTAGTGAAAATAAGTAAATTCAAGAAAGTAAGAGGCATTCCTAACATAAAGAAACCTGAGGTTGGTCTATGCAAGAATTGTCAAATCGGCAAGATGGGAAAGACTAGCTTTAAAAGTAAGAACTATTAGTCTGAAGAAGTTTTAGAAATTGTGCATACTAATTTGTGTGGACCTATTGGAATTGAAAGTTATACTAGTGAAAAGTTCTTCATTGTTTTTGTTGATGATTACTCAAGAACGATGACTATCATGTACCTGAGAGAGAAATTAGAAGCATTTGAGAAGTTCAAATGGTATTTGGCTAGGGTTGAGATGGAAATAGGAAAAAGACTAAATTTTTTTAGATCAGACAGAGGTGGTGAGTTCATCTCCCATGAATTCAATAAATTTTGCATTGAAAGGAGAATCAAAAGATAGGTATCAGCCCTTGGAACTCCTAAGAAAAATGGAATAGCTGAAAGAAGGAATAGATTTGTCATGCACTATGCAAGAACCTTAATGATTGAAAATAGCATTGCTATCAAATATTGGAAGGAAGCTCTCAACACTACAATTCATAACTTGAACTAACTATAGCTAAAGAAGGACTCATTCAAAACCCCCTATGAGTTATGGTATGGCTATAGACCTAATGCAAGTTATCTAAATGTGTTTGGAAGCAAATGTTACATTTTGAAAGAGTCTAGAAAAGGTAAATTTGATGTGAAGGGTGATGAAGGAATATTTTTGGGATATTCTTGCAAGAGTAAATTATATAGATGTTTGAATTTGTCTACTCACAGAGTCATAGAAGGTGCACATGTGAAAGTTGATGAGTTTGTAGAAAGAAATGACGAAGAAAGCAAAAGGGAATCAGAAGATTATAGGAGATTTGTTTTCATTGAACCTGATATAGTGCTAGATACACCTGTTAATTAGGAATAATCTACTCCTGAGTCTTCAATAACTAAGTTGCAAGAAGTTGAAATAGAGCTACAGGAACCTAACTCACATTTTGATGCTACTGAGCCAATGTCTATCAAGTCTAAAGGACTTGAGAAGTAGATAAAATAGCTAGAACCTAAAGTTGAAGTACAAAAGGATGAAAATGCAAAGCATTCAAAAGGTAAGGAAACTATATTAGCTAAGTTTGTAGAAAGAACTGATGAAGAAAGCAAAAGGGAATCAGAAGATTATAGGAGATTTGTTTTCATTGAACCTGATATAGTGCTAGATACACCTGTTACTTAGGAATCATCTACTCCTGAGTCTTCAATAACTAAGTTGCAAGAAGTTGAAATAGAGCTACAGGAACCTAACTCACATTTTGATGCTACTGAGCCAATGTCTATCAAGTCTAAAGGACTTGAGAAGTAGATAAAATAGCTAGAACCTAAAGTTGAAGTACAAAAGGATGAAAATGCAAAGCATTCAAAAGGTAAGGAAACTATATTAGCTAAGTATGTCAAGAGACATCATGCACCAGATCAAATCATTAGAGATATATCTGAAGGAATCATGACAAGAAGTAAGTTGAAAGGTACTTGTTTACTTGCTAATTTTGAACCTAGAAGTGTCAACTATGTATTAAAAAATGAAAATTGGATTGAGGCTATGAATGAAGAAACAAAATAGATAGAGAAAAACAAAACATGGACTCTTGTACGTATGCCTAAAGACAAAAATTGATTGGAACAAAGTGGGTATTCAAAAATAAGTTGAATGAAGATGGTAAGGTATCAAGGAACAAAGCTAGACTAGTATGTGAAGGATACTCTCAAGAAGAAGCTATAGACTATGTAGAGACTTTTTCTCTTGTTGCAAGATTGGAAGGTGTCAGAACGCTACTTGCATATGCTGCATACAAAGGATTTAATGTTTATCAAATGAATATTAAGTCAGCATTTCTAAATGTTATATAGGATGAGAAGGTGTGCACTAAGTAGCCTAAAGTTTTTTTTATCCAGACAAGAAGGACATGGTTTGCAAATTACATAAAGCATTGTGTGATCTAAAACAAGCCCCTAGAGCATGGTATGAAAGATTACATAACTATCTTATTCAAATTGGTTTTCAAAGAACTAATGATAATAGTAGCTTGTATATCAAGGAAGGACTAGATAATAAGATTGTTTTGGCAAAAATATTGGTGGATGATACTTTGTTCACAGGAAACGATGATCTTTGCAAAGAATTTTTAGAGAAAATGAACAAGAAATTTGAAATGTCCTTGTTTGGTGAGATCAAATTATTAGTTGGTCTTCAAATTAAATAGAATAAGAATGACATCTACATCACTCAATCTAAATACATCAAGAAGATACTAAAATAGTTTGGTATGGAAAATTGCAAACCAGTTGGGACTCCTGTGTGTACTAGATTGAAACTTACCAAGGATGATGAATCAAAGGAGATAGATCAGACATTGTATAGATCTATAATTGGAAAGTTGTAGTATGTAGTGCATACAAGACCAAATATTTCCCTTGCTGTTGGTATTGTAGCAAGATTTTCAGCAAAACCAAGAGAAAATCACATGATGGCAATCAAAAGAATCATGAGCTATTTGAAAGGCACTAAATATTATGGATTATGGTACAAATTTGGAGGTAATCTAGATTTGAAAGTGTTTATTGATGCAGACTAGGTAGGAAGCATTGATGATAGAGAGAGTACAAGTAGTGGAGCTTTCTTTCATGGAAACAAGTTGGTTTCTTAGAAAATAGCTTGGGAAGTGAAAAACTCCTCTTTAAAAGGTTCCCTAGTAGATGCTATGATTATTGAAAACTTCCCAATTGAACCTATGTGTACCCTTAGTACACCTTGCCTAATCTTATCCTTCTTAGAGAAGTATTGTTTTTTTGAGTTCTAGCAAGTCAATGTGTATATAAAAATTTGAAAGTAGTTCTAGCCCAAAGACTTCTCAAATTTCCTCAGCATTTATACTTATTAGGAATTCCCCATCCAATCTTCTTACTATTCATCCTTTAGGGTCATAATTCTGGGAAATGACCATAAGTAGATTAACATCCACAAATACACTAGGGACCACTAGTTTCCCTAAATAAAAATTCCAAATGTTGGCATGGAGGCAAACAAATTTCTTTCTAAAAACCACTTCTTGAAAAGAAAAAGCCCTAATTTGGTAGTAGTAGCATCCCTAAGCTAATTTCCTCAATCATATAAACCATCTACTATCTTGAGCCTAGGGTATATACAAAATCTACTTTTTCATCTAGGCTAACTCATTTGTAGACTCAAGTAGTAATTCAAGAAGGTCATCATGTATGTTCCTAATGGCATAATCTACTTGTCTAGAGAATACTTTCTTTGGATGCATAATGGATAAGAATTGAAAAATACTAGAAAAATTTTGATATATATATGGTAAATCTAGGAGCATACTTGATTCTTCCCTATCTTTTCTCTATAATTTTGCAGTACACCATGAACCAACAAAAATTATGGCATGTTTTGATCACACCAAGCATAATGTCTCAATAGCTTTGAACTTTTTGGAAGTCTAAATTTTTTTTTGCATATGGAAGAAATAGTGAAATCTTTGCAATATAATTTGTTTTTGGTTTGCACAAGGAGCCTTCAATATTCATAAATGAATTGTTAGGAGAATAGTGTTGCACCATCTATTTTGAAAATATATTGTCAATTTAAAAAAAAATTGACAACTTAAGAATATAATTAGGGATGACTCATTTTCCACTTGCCAAGTTGGAAATTAACCCAATAGACATTCTCCACATAAGCCTTTCTTTCTACTACTAGCAACTTGGCTTGAATCCACTAGTGCTCACATACATATGTCATCTTCTTGCTATGTTGCTATGCATAAAAAATGAGCAATTTCCTTGTGAAATATAGTGACCATCATTGATTCATTCTAATCTAACAATGTGCTTTTCACAATTTCTTTAATGTGACAATGGTGGATCCCACCATTTTTCCCTTTGATTACCATGTTTCTACCATTAAAGATTGAACAATTTCTTATACCAACTTTGTGCCTACTATCAATGTGTTTTGATCTAACGGTACCCATTAACATGTATCTTCATTTTGAGTACAATTCCACATAGGATGTGACATGACATTTCCTTGACACACTAGCAAAGAAATTACAACATTTACCATTTGGTGATGCTCTATAGATTCAGGTCTTACCATGTCTTATATTTTCTAGGAAGGCGCTATGTTGCTACCAAAAAAATGAAAAACTTTTCGATCGCAACATAGTGACCACTGCATTCTTTGAAGAATTTCAGCCATATGAAATGCACATAGTCCCATATTTTGTTATTGTATTCAATGCTACTAATGCTACATAATAATCGCATGATTTTATTGATGATAAAATAATTTATGAGGCCCATCCTTTTTATTGATTCCACCATTTTACTTTCCCTAGAAGGTGACATGTTATTAACGGAAAGATGTTGGAATAATGATACATTTGTCATTAGTTACAACACTTATTTGATTCTGAATGCATACTGAGTTCATCACTCAGTTTACAGTTCATACCGAGAATTCGTTGGTTACCAAGTATGTTCAGCAGTGTTTACCGAGTCAGGAAGGTAAACAAAGGTTTTAGTGTTTACCGAGTCAAGAAGGTAAATGAAGGTTTTAATGTTTACCAAGTCAAAAAGGTAAACAAAGGTTTTAATGTTTACTGAGTCAGAAAGGTAAACGAAGGATTTAGTGTTTACCGAGTCAAGAAGGTAAACGAAGGATTTAGTATTTACCGAGTCAGGAAGGTAAATGAATGTTTCAGTGATTATCAAGACAGAAAGGTAAAAGAAGTATTCAGTGCTTACCAAGTGAATCGAAGGAGTTAGTTTCTACCGAGTGACACAATGTTTACCGAGTCACTAGTGGTTACCAAGTTCCAAGCTACTCAGAGTGATTAGTATGGATCAAGCCCCTACCTCTACCGAGTGCATGATGATGCCGTGTAATGTAGTGGATGTCGAGTGTTAGAAGGTCACCGAGTGAGTTTGAGGAACCTGAGTTTTCTACTATCTGGCTGACTCAGTAATGTTTTGTCCACTTATGTTTGGCCGACCTTGTTGCTGTAAATATTGGAATGGTATGTATGTAATGTATTGTGCCATTTGCAAAGATGATGAAAAAAAAAAAAAAAGATATGATGAAGAGAAGTAACAGTGAAGTAAGAGCAAATTGAAAGAGAATCAACAGCGGAGTATTCAACAAGGTTATCAAGGAGCAGCAAAGATATATCCATCACATCAAGTGATTAGTACATAAGATCTAATTAGCAAACTAGTTGCAAGCAGATCCACTACTTCATCCTAATAGGTGAATCAGTTTTGTAAATCCTTTAACAGGGTAGACTTAACAGTCTTTTGTAAATCTCCTAACAGAGTGCATACTTCATTGTATTTTTGTAAATCCTTTAATAAGGTGGATCTAGCAGTCCTACTTCCTCCTAACAGGGAAGATCACCAAAAGTGATCACTGTAAGCCTTAACCGGCCAACTTTATACTGCAGTATTGAAGTTTCATGGGCATCATCCCCACCCCAGTTTTACTTTCAATTTGAAAGGTTTTTGGGTCACCAAATCAGTGTGTTAATCTTTTCATGCATACAGTAAAGTAGATGAATGAATGGTGAATTTTTTATTATGCTGAATTGGTTTAAAGCTTAAAGCTTACTGATTCACCCCTCCCCTCTCAATAACCTTGTTAGTCCTGAATATTTCCAACAATTGGTATCAAAGCTTTGTGGTTCTCAGGACAGAGCTTGACAGCTTGAGCAAAGATCAAGGACAATGGAGATATTCAGACTTGACAAAACTATTGAGAATGAGAAGCTAGATTTGGAGATGGCCATGGTTCAACTCAAAGAAGCTAAGGAACATCTTTCTCAATCCCTAAAAAGAAGAAAGGAACTTGCAAGACAAATAAATGACCATTTTTATGTTGAAGAAAGGATTGAATATTTGTTACCATCAAGTAATTCAGAAGAAGCTGACAAAGCAATCAAAGATCTTTTAGAAAAGAATAGATCTCTACAAGAAGAGGTAAGAAAGCTTAAAAGAGAGCAAGAAATACAGTCAATCAGGCTATGTGAAGTTTTGGAACAAAGAAACAAAGCACAAGAAGAATTGGAAGATAGAAGTCATGAAACTCAAAATCAATCTCTTGAACATGAAGATGTAGCAGATCAACTATCTAATGCAAATGAAGAAATCAGGATTCTCAGAGCACAAAATGAAAGTCTAAAGAATGACTTAAGAACTGAAAGAAAAACCAATGAAAGCTTGGAAAATGATCTAAAAATTGAAAAACAAGTCAATGAAAGGATGATGAAATCTCAAGCAGACATGAATCAATTAAATCAGCAAAATGAGCAGAATTTCTATAAGCAAAAAGGTAAAGCTGATCTTGGATAAAAGGAAGAAGGTGAATCATCTGAACAATGTACTCAAAGGAATCAAAGACCCACTTGTAATCATTGTGGAAAGATAGGTCATACATCTAACAAATGTTGGAGTAATGGAAAAAGTAAATTCAATGGCAAGTGTTTCAATTGCAATCAACATGGTCACAAAGCCAATGAATGCAAGGAGAAACCAAAGTTTGAAGGCAAGTGTCACAAATGCAAGAAACAAGGACATAAGGCATCTAAATGTAGATCAAAATCACTCAATCCAGCAGAACAAATTGTCAAAGCAATATTTGGTTGGGATTACAATACTTGGTGTAGATGTCACTATTGTGGAGAATATGGACACATAGGAACCAATTGTAGAAGGCATCACCTAAGGAAGAAAGATACAACCATAAGATGCTATACCTGTACTGAACTTGGTCATATAGCCAAGAATTGCATGAATATAGGAAAGGTTGAAGATGAAAAGAAAACTAGAGCTAATAATATTCGAAAGCAAATGAAACAACAATGGATTCCTAAGTCTACCGAGCAAGAAAATTCAAATGATGAAAATGTCACTCTAGAAATGGGTGACTCCACCATATCTAATTAAGACTTATCAAGAAGGATAAGGAACTACATCTTCAAGCCATATCCTATGCAGTTCCAGAAAGAAAGAGTGGAAATGATAAATCAGTATTGCAGATACAAGTCATAATTCACAGTGTTGCATCTACCGAGTAAGGTTGATTTTCAGACTTTATCGAGCTTGGTCAGGAAGATAAGAAAGTTTTGTGTGTTCACCGAGTTGCAAGTTTTACTGAGTAAGTCGATGACCATTTATAAAACCCTAATTCTCAGCTACCTTTGTACCCGAGCATTAATGACATGATTTTGATCAAAAAGGCAGAATTTGATCTCATTTTTCACCACGAATTCAGAGTTCACAGAGCAAATATATTTTCAAGTGCATCCAAGCGAGTTCAAGTGATTTGAAGTGATTTTCCAACAAAGAAATTGTGTTACAAAATCATTCCCTCACCGAGTAGCAATGGCATCCGTAAGCACCAATGGTAGTAAGGAAAAGAGAGGTTCTAAAATGCTTGTGAAGGGAGTCAAATGGGAGGCGCCCAATTTCAAAATTGTTCCTACCATCGCTGAATCACTCGACCCGCATGGAGCTCAATCGCAGATCCCTCCAAAGGTACTTCTAATCAATGATATTCGTACTCATTTCAAGTGTACTATGCAAGAAATAGGGACACTAGATATGGATAGTACCCTAGCCAAGTTATGCGTGGATGGAACCCTAAAACCTGAGTTCAAACATTTGGAAACCAAAGGCTTAACGCATATCCCGCATCTGCCAAGGAGTTCCCAAGTGAAATGGGTGAGGTATATCTTAAGCCATGTGCATAATGGACAATTGTGGTTAGAACAACCCATCCTCATAACAAAGAAGATGATCCACAAGATCACAGGCTTACCAATGTTGACCAAAGCCAAAACCACCAAAACCCTAGGTTGAGATGACCTCCAGAAATTAACCCAAGCCGAATGGGATGGCAGAGGATTAAAGCTCAACAATGTTTCAGATATAAAACTGAAATTTGGTATTTGTGTTATTGCATACAAACTGTATAGTTCCAACAGGCTGAATAGTGTACCCTGTGAGGCTATAGATTTGGCAAATAAGATTGTAAAGAAAAATATGGAGTTTGACCTAGCTGATGTGCTATTAAAAAAATTGAATAAAAACATGTATAGCATAAGGACTGCAAAGACAAACCCTTGTAAATTTGGCTCTTTGCTAGTTTGTTTAGTTTTCTATGTACAAAAATTCTTTCCATCTAAGGGTGTAGTCACTGCAGAAAAACCAAAGAGATACATGTTTTCCAGTAAGGCAGTAGATGAAGAAATAGATCTGGATAAGGACATTGTCATTCCTAAGATAGATCTAGATACTGCATCAGTTGATGAAATGAGAATGATCAGTCAGCTATTAGAGTAGAAGGCTAGGCAGAAACAGCTCAGGCATGAAAGAGACCAGGAGTATAGCATTATTGAAAGTGCTAAAAACATATTAACTGAAGCTATAGGTGTTGATGTGGATTCATCTCAACACATTTTGTTACAACTAGAAGAAGTGGTGAATAAATATAATGAGGATACCTTTGGCCAAGAAAAATTGATTGAAAAGGCAGAGAAGAAATTTGACAATAAGGTGCTTGAGCACATTGCTCAACATATTGCATTAAAATAGGTTGAATTAACCTCAATTTTGTCTGACATTGAAAATTCTTTTAATAATGTAACCTCACTTTTTGCAAAACTTTGTGATGTTACCGAGTATACAAAGGAAGTAAAAGAAAAGTTGAATAAAATTAATGCGGATATGAAGGTCAGTGCCCAAATGCTGCAATCTGACCACAGTACAAGTTCATCCCATCATCTGAGAATCAAATTTTTGTCAGAGAAACAGGAAGAATTGCTGAGAGAGGAAGCAAGGATCAGGTCTACTCTGATTGACATCCAGAATATAATCCTTCTTGTCATGAACACAATGCAGAAACACATTGCATATTCAAAAACATTGATTCATGACAATAATATCTCTGTTGTAGATCATGTGATTGAACTTTCTGCAGAAGTTCAAGTAGCTCTCTCCACATGTAAAATCCTGCAAGACAATTAGGATAAAACTCTGCAACTAATTCTTCAGGTACATTCTGAGTTTATCACACATTTTGCTGTTTCCATGTAAATACATTTTTTTTATTCTTTGGCATTATTGTCAAAAAGGGGGAGAAAGTAATATATAGAGGAAAATCAGACACAAAAGGGGAGAAAGTAATAAAGTAATAAAGAATAAAGTCATATAACTCATGTAAAAACCTTGTGTATATTGTATGGGGGAGTTATATGTAAGGTAGCCCATGTATATTCAGCATAGCAGAATCAAATCAGTTTTGTCAGATCTTGTATATAAATTTTGGCTCATAAGTGTGTTTGTCACTAATGCCAAAGGGGGAGATTGTTGGAATAATGATACATTTGTCATTAGTTACAACACTTACTTGATTCTGAATGCTTACCGAGTTCATCACTCAGTTTAGAGTTCATACCGAGCATTCGTTGGTTACCAAGTATGTTCAGCAGTGTTCACAGAGTCAGGAAGGTAAATAAAGGTTTTAGTGTTTATCGAGTCAAGAAGGTAAACAAAGGTTTTAATGTTTACCGAGTCAGAAAGATAAATGAAGGTTTTAATGTTTACCGAGTCAAAAAGGTAAACGAAGGATTTAGTGTTTATTGAGTCAAGAAGGTAAACAAAGGATTTAGTATTTACCGAGTTAGGAAGGTAAATGAAGGTTTCAATGATTATCAAGACAGAAAGGTAAAAGAAGTATTCAGTGCTTACCAGGTGAATTGAAGGAGTTAGTTTCTACCGAGTGACATAATGTTTACCGAGTCACCAGTGGTTACCAAGTTCCAAGCTACTCAGAGTGATTAGTATGGACCGAGCCCCTACCTTTACCGAGTGCATGATGATGTCGTGTAATGTAGTGGATGCCGAGTGTCAGAAGGTCACCGAGTGAGTTTGAGGAACCTAAGTTTTCTACTATCTGGCCGACTCAGTAATGTTTTGTCCACTTGTGTTTGGCCGACCTTGTTGCTGTAAATATTGGAATGGTATACATGTAATATATTGTGCCATTTGCAAAGATGATGAAAAAAAAAAGAAAAAAGAGATATGATGAAGAGAAGTAACAGTGAAGTAAGAGCGAATTGAAAGAGAATCAGCAGTGGAGTATTCAACAAGGTTATCAAGGAGCAACAAAGATATATCCATCACATCAAGTGATCAGTACATAAGATCTAATCAGCAAACCAGTTGCAAGCAGATCCACTGCTTCATCCTAATAGGTGAATCAATTTTGTAAATCCTTTAACAGGGTAGACTTAACAGTCTTTTGTAAATCTCCTAACAGAGTGCATACTTCATTGTATGTTTGTAAATCCTCTAACAAGGTGGATCTAGCAGTCCTACTTGCTCCTAACAGGGCAGATCACCAGAAGTGATCACTGTAAGCCTTAACCGGCCAACTTTATACTGTATTATTGAAGTTTCGTGGGCATCATCCCCACCCCAGTTTTACTTTCAATTTGAAAGGTTTCTGGGTCACCAAATTAGTGTGTTAATCTTTTCATGCATACAGTAAAGTATATGAATGAATGGTGAATTTGTTATTATGTTGAATTGGTTTAAATTTTAAAGCTTACTGATTCACCCCTCCCCTCTCAGCAACCTTGTTAGTCCTGAATATTTCCAAGACAAGAATCTTGCATTTTTCGATGGGGACATAACAACCACTGTGACTTCATAAAAACTAGTGATGGAAAGTGGAAAAAATTCCAACTAGTGCCCTTTTCCAATATCTAACGTCTCTAACATCCCATCACATCAGGTCAAAATTTACCAAAGTAATGAAAAGCTTGGTGCTTGTTTCTTGAAACTTTAATTTACCATCTTTGAATTTTATGATGGTCACCATGTCACATAGGACAAAAACCTTGTAGCTCATGATAGTGATATGACGACCACTCTAGATCTAAAGGAAGATTTGATGGTAGCAATAACTTCAAGGAAAAAATAAGACTAGAAAGGGAGAATTAAAAAAGTTTCTCGAAAGAACATACCACTTTCAAAATTGATTTTCTCGCCAAATTTTTTAAAGTAGAAGCACCCAACCTAACAGGTCTACTTAGGTCATAAATTTTATTTAATAAGGTTTCACCTAGGGTTAATAGACTTCCAAGAGGCCAAACCCTAATTTGTATGATACATATAAATTTATTTGATTTTTCATACCTATTTTAGGAAAAAAAATTGTATTATGGAAAATTAGACCATCAAGGCCCTCAAAAGCAAGTAAGTTAATTTTAAATTCTTTCCTTAGGTGGACCTATAGTGATTCTGGCTAGATAAGACCAAATAGAATACAACATAACTTGTAGAGGTGGATAGCTAGAGTAATAATTCCTTCTAGAGTTTGAAGTTGAGAGTATTTCCAAGGTTTTATGAAGAATCTTTTGTCATATCAATCTATTTGATAGCCTTACATTTCCAAAGTTTTAGAGGAGCCAGTTAGAGCATAAAAACCCTTTAAACCACTCAAATTGAGTTAGGGTATTGTATGAAAGATGATGACCCCAAGTCCACAAAACTCCTTTAAAGGTTGGCACATTATCTAGTAATCCTCAAAAAAATTGTTAGGTTTCTTTTAAATTATTGGGAGAAAATCCCTACTTTCTCCCAATAGGAGACCTAATTGGGGATGGTAGTCTTTAGGCCTATTTTCAAAGAATTGAAGAAATTATATGAGAATTTGAATCAATTGAGACTCCTAACACCTAGAGGTGGTTTACTTTAAGTGCTTGGGAATACCTCCACACCTTGATAAGCTTAATTACATGTTTTGGAGGGAGTAAATGCACCAAGTTATGGTGCCAAAAAGGGGGTATAAGTGGCCAAAATCAACAATTTCTAAACTTCAACAAGAATTTGAAGATAGTTATGCTCAAAATTTTAAGATATGACAAAAAAAAAAGTAGTAGTCCTTTGAATCTAGTTTCTAAACTACTAAACAAAAATTCAAATTTTTTTAGGTTTATGTCTTTAAATAAGGGGGCCACAAAAAATGGTGCTATTTTTCATAAAAAACATAACATAGTTCAAATTATGGCCCCCTAAATTTTTTTTGAAATTCTTTAATTGCTCTAGTTGAAAGTTAGCTAACACTATGTAGTTCATCCCATATTTTTTCAATAATTTTAAAATGTGTATTTTTTAATAAAAAATTTAATTGGACACATCCCAAAAATGTGAAATATCTCTGTGCTTCCCCTAGAAATGATTGAAATCTAATCTAAAATCAAAACTTCTTTTTTCCAAAGTTTGTATAATGGAGTCTAGTTTCCAAAAAGAGTAAGTTGTGAAATTTGATGAATGAGCTGAAATCTAGACCCAAATTAGTACATGTTGGTTATTGATAGAAATTAGACATATATTCAAAATAAATTATAGTTGAATGACTTTAAAGAGTTTAATTTTGAAATAAATGACATGGTTATATAGCTAACACAAATATCTACAATGTCATGTAACCTAATTTTATCTATGCTCAACCACAAGGAAGCTTGAAGGAGATCACACAAGAAAAATCAATCCCTTTTAGTATGTTTGCTACAAAACATGTCTCTGACCAACTTAGGGACTCCAAACCTTTGGGTTGGATCTCCAAGTCAAAACCAAGCCTTAAGATTGCTAGAATCTGAAGCTTTAAATAGTGGATGTGCACCATAACATGCACACAATATTTAAAGCCTTTTTTAAAAAAATTTAGGCTTACATAGCGTGTACACATTATAGTGCATAGACACTCTAGAAGTATGAATTTCTAGAGAGAGAAGGAGAGAGAGAAGGTGAGAGGGAGAGAGTGTAGGGAATGATTTTAGGATTAAACCTCAGATAGAAATAACAATTACATGCAAATATAAACAATGTTAAAAAATAATAGATCGTAGAGAAAAGAACACAAGACACCAAGATTTAACCTTCTCCACCTAAATCCTAGGCTACATTAACCACGCAAGTCCAATATTTTTATGATCTAGTGACTACAACCTAATTACAATCCATAATCTCTTAAAGCTCAATACAACTACAAGAACCAAGTTTTGCATCACCATAATGAAATAATATCTAACCCTAAGCCCTTTTTTATACAAATATTTTTACCACTTTATAGTTATAATTAAGAATTACATGTTGGCCCAAAATCCCAATAAAATAGGGTCCAAATTTTTGAGGAAGTTCTTCAAGCCTCAAAGAATTTATAAATTATGTATAGTACTTCTCTGCTCATTCAGCAAAATATAACAATATCCCACTTGGGAACGAATTAGGCTCCACACTAAATTACAATCTCTCACTTGGAGACTGATCCTATAGCTATATCACTCCTCCATGAGGCTCCCACTAGATCAAACCACCCTGGACTCTACTATTCATTGATTCCTATTTAGTCTAAAAGACTAACTATAGCTAAAGAGGATTTAAACTTCTCCCTTGTCACTACCTTTGTAAACATATATGCTAAATTGTCATTTGTATGTACCATGTCCAATCTTAACTATCCATCATCCAAAATACATTGAATGAAATGGTATTGTAACTATATGTGTTTTTTCTTTGAATATAGAGCTGAATTCTTTACAAGATGAATGGAACTCAAACTATCTATAAAATAAATAATTATAATTTTAAGGAATTCCTAATTCTTTCAAGAAGACCTAAAGCCAAATCATCTCCTTAGCTGCCTCTATAGCAGCAACATACTCTACCTCTATACTAGATAAAGTCTTAAAATTTTATAACCTAGAAACCCATCTCATGGCTGCCCCACCAATAGTAAATACATAACCTATAGTACTCTTCCTAGTGTCAATATCCCCTACCAAATCTAAGTCAACATATCCTTGTAAATCAGTAGTAAAGCCCTCAAAGTGTAAACACTTGCTAGATGTTCCTCTCAAATATCTAAGAATCCATTTGATGGCATTCTAATATTCAATTCTTGGATGACTCATATACCTACTAACAACTCCCACTACATGTGAAATATCTAGCCTAATACATACCATAGCATACATCAAGCTTCCTATAGAAAAAACATAGGATATCTTGGATATTTTATCTTTCTCTTCTTGTGTCTTGGGACACATCTCCTTAGTCAACTTCAAATGACTAGGTAAAGGTATGTTGTCAACTTTAGCATTCCCCATAGAGAAATGTTGCAACACTTTCTCAACATAATCAACTTGAGATAGAGTCATAGTCTTGTTCTTCCTATTTTTGCAAATCTTCATACCAAGGATTTCTTTTGCTTCCCCCAAATCCTTCATAGAAAATGCATGTGCTAACTAGCATTTTAGCCCTTTAAAGTGATCCATGTTAGACCTAGCTACAAGAATATCATCAATATATAAATATAAGATAATGTAGCTATCATCATCTAACCTCTTAAAGTAAATGCAATGATCTGAATGACACCTATTATAGCCATGCTCATGCATAAATCCGTGAAATTTTAGATACCATTGCCAAGGTTCTTGTTTCAAGCCATACAATTTTTTCTTCAATAAGCACACTAAGTTCTCCTTACACTTGACCTCAAATTCCTATAGATGTGTCATATATATATATATATATACCTCCTTCCTCTTCTATTAACCTATAAACCCATTTATTCTACAAAGCATTTTTACCCACAAGCAACTTGCATAAATCCATGTCTTATTTTTCAGTAAAGACTCCATTTCATCTTTCATTGTAGACTCCCATTGAATCTTAGTATCCACCTACATAGCTTCATCATAACATTTACGTTCACTATCATTAGTAAGTAAAATAGAATACAAAGAGGGAGAAAATCTTTTTGGAGGTTTGTTTATCCTTATTGACCATCTAACATTAAATGTTTGTGTAGCATTTGTTGTTGTAGTTGTTGCACATCATGAGGAATTGCTAGAATATCAACTTTTGGAGTATCATCTAGAACTACATAATCATTTTATTCCATCTCATGTTGCTACAACAGATCTTTGTAAAACACTTTCTCATTGAACATGACATCCCTCCTTAGAATTTTACAATTTTTAAAATTCCAAAGCGTATAACAAAATTAATTAATGCCATATCCAACAAATACACATTTTTTTGACTTAGCTTTTAGCTTGGTTATATTTTTAGAATCTATATGAGAAAATGCTTCACAACCAAAGGTTCTTCAAAAAGAATAACTCACCTTCTTCTAGTCCATGCTTCCTCCAGAATACCACAACACAATGAAGTAGATGGGCCTCTCTTAATCAAATATATAGTATTATTGACAACATCTACCCAGATGTGTAAGGTTAACCCAATATGCAACCTCATGCTACTTACATGCTCTATTATAGTCATGTTCATGCGTTCACCAACTCCAATTTCGTGTGGAGTCCTTGGTTTAGTTTTCTCCCTATGAATACTATTAGTGGATAAATAATATTCAAATTCATGACTATAATACTTACCACCATTATCAAACCTAAGACATTTTAATTTGTTACCAATCTCATTTTCAACCAAGCATTTCCATTTCTTAAAAGTTTTAAATACATCAAATTTCTATCTAAGGAAATAAACCCATATTTTTCTAGTTGTATCATTGATAAATGTAACATAATAATGAGAGCCTCCAAGGGAAGGTACCTAAGCTGGTCCACATACATTGATATGCACAAGCTCTAATTTTTTATTTTTATTTTCCTTCCTAGTCTTCACAAAACTCACTCTCTTTTGTTTTCCATACACATAAATTTCACAAAAATCCATATTAACACATTTTAGACTTGGTAGAACTTTCTTTGATTGAAAGATTTTCATATCTTTCTCACTCATGTGCCCAAGTCTATTGTGCTGCAGCACTATATCTAAATTTAAAGCAACTATTTGTTCTCCCTGGTCAACTACAACAATTGTTCTTGAACATTCATTTTTCTTTGAAACAATTAAAGTCGAAGGAACAATATGATCCATAAAAGATATAAGGTGGCTACTTTTACACCTTTTTCTACTATAAGGTAACCTTTTGAAACCTTCAAAATTTTATCATTAAAAGTAACTACATAACCCTCATCATCGAGTTACCCTACTAAAATTAAATTCTTACTCAACCTTGGAACATTTCTTATCCCATGTAGTAGCCAATGATTACCATTTTGTAACTTAATCTTAACTTTTTCCTTTCCAAAAATCTTATAGGGTTCATTATCCCCCAAATAAATAAGTCCAAAATCCCCTTGAAAATAATCAATTAAATAACCTCTATGAGTTGTGAAGCACTTGAATCTAAAACCCATGAGTCATCAACACTTTCTAAAGATAGAAGCATAGCATCCTCTTTAAATTTGTTACTTACCACATTTACCTCCTTGTCTCCATCTAGTTTATCTCTTTCATTTTTCTTTTGAGTCCAACAATCTTTCTTTTTATGCCCTCTTTTACCATAGTACCAATAGTTGTTTGGAACTCTTGATTGAAACCTCCTCCACTTTGACATTCTTGATTTTCAATGATTTTTAGAATTACTTCCTATCTTAGTCATTTTACTTTGAATTTGTGCATTCAAAGCACTTCTTAATTTAGATCCACCTAAGGTTTTCCTATGAGTTTCCTCACTCAAAATAACAACAATTATATCATCATACTTTAGGGTATTAAATCAAGAAACAAAATTACTCACGACCATTACCATGCCATTCTAGCTTTTAGGCAAAGAGCACAAGATCAAGAGAGTTCTAATTTCTTCATCAAAATTAATACCCATAGAAGATAACTAACTAGTAATAATATAAAACTCATTTAAATGATTAGCAATAGATACACCTTCTATCATTTTCATATTAAATAAATGCTTCATAAGAAATACCTTGTTTGAACCGAAGGGCTTTTCATACAATTTCTTTAGAGTTTCCATCAACTCTTTGATCATTTTTTCTTTTATGATATTAAATTCCATGGATGGTTCTAGGCATAATTGAATACTTTCAAGTGCCTTTCTATCTAAAAGATCCCATTCATCATTTGACATGGATTCCTGATTCTTTATTTTTCCTTCTAATGGCTTCCATAATTTTTTCTAATAAAGATAGTCCTCTATTTGTATTTTCCATAACTAAAAGTTCTACCCATTAAAATTGTCAACTCTTGGCTTACCCTCATTTTCTATTGCTCCCACTTAACCATGAGACTTTCCTATACAGGATAACTGAAATACAACCTTGATTTGATACCACTTGTTATTATTAAACCTCAGAAAGAAATAAAAATTACCTAAAAATATAAATAATATCAAAAAATAATAGATAAAAAAGAAAAGAACACAAGACAACAAGATTTAATGTGCTTCACACAAACTCAAGGCTATATCTAAAAAATAACAAGTCCAACATTTTTATGATCTAGTGATTACAACCTAACTACAGTCCTTAATCCCTTATAGCTCAATACCACTATAAGAACCAAGTTTTGCATCACCACAACAAAAAAATCTATAACCCTATGATAGGGACACAACCCAAGCACAGAATGGGCACAATAAGAAAGGAAAAATTTTATTAACTATGAGAAAATGCTAAAACATTTGGTACAGATAAAATAGACTTCAAAACATTCTCTAAGGGCTTACAATATTATAAATTTGGAGATAATTTCTCCTTTCAGTACCTCCTCTCAAACTCCACTTCGAATTTCCTTTTACAATGCCAAAAATGTTCTTAAACAGACCTCAGAGGGTTAAGGATTAGGAATACATTCTAGAAAGTACTAGTAAGAATCCACCAACCAAATAGAAGGCTCTAGAAGTCACATTAAAACTCAACACAAAATTAGAATAATCGATAAATGGTAACCGAACTTTCAAGAGGCATAACTTTTGAACCATAGCTCTGATTGACAAATCATTTACATTTCCAGAAAGCTCTCGAAGTGCTCTATAGCCCTATGGAAAATCCTCACTTGTCTACCATTTTCAGCCCTATTCAAGGTCATTTAATGCCCCTAACCTAACTTTGAAGCATTCTTAGGATGTCTCCAAAAATAAAAAAATTGTGATAACTTTCAAACCGTGGGGCCTTTTGACCTGATTCTTTTTTTGGAATGTTCTAAATTAAAATGACAATCTTTTGACCAATTTACACCTTCTAGTTCACCAAAATGATGGTTCAATTACATACTCCTAATTTTTTTGACATTTACACATATCACAAGGTGATTAAAAACTCTATCTTAGAACACTGATGGTGGAACTATGAGAGTTGGACCCTTTATTTGACCCAAATGGGTATCAAAAAATGTAAACACCAAAAATAGAAACTAAGTCTAAGTACATTTTTTGGGTGACACAAGATTTCCCTTATACCTCTGGATGCTCCTGCATCACCCTAAGCACTTTTATACAAGTCTTTTTACCACTTTAGGGTTATCATCAATAATTACATGTCAACCCAAAATCCTAATAAAATAGGGCCCAAAATTTTTTTGGGGCTATTCCCTAAGCCCCAAAGAATTTATGAAGTATTTATAGTACTTACCAATCAGTCACCACAATCTAACAGATAAGAGAGAGTAGAGAATGGGGAGACATTAGGAGATGGGAGAGGGTGGAATAGGGAGAGAGGGATGGAGAAAAGGAGAGAGAGAGTAGGGGATGGGAGAGGGAGAGAGTGAGAGAGAGGGAGAGTAAGGGGTGGAAGAGGGTGTAGTAGGTGTTATGATCTAGAGCCTAATTAGACTTAGAAGTTTATTTGGTGCAATTTCCATCTAGATTATTTCTATGAGATTTTGGGGGCAGTGCCCCTAAGATAGGGTCTAGAGGTAGCACCTTAGGGGGTCCTAGGGCAGCACCCTAGGTGTTCTCCTTGTCATAGTATAGGGTGGGGTTGAGAAGCAACACCCCCACAAGGGGTTTTTGGGGGTAGTGTCCCTGAAGCTAAAAAAGATCTTATATTGTAAAAGGTGTCAGTTACTCTTTTCTAGCCCTAATTTTGTAAGCAAAAAAAATCTTGTATAAAAGGCTTAGGGTTAGTGATTTTCATAATATGTGATGGAAAAATTGGTATAATCCCTAGATCATAATAATATTGGACCTTTTGTTGGTAGATGTATCATAGGGATCAGGTGAACCATGTTAAATCCTATTGTCTTGTGTTATCTTATGTGTGATCTAATTTTTTTTATATTGGCTATATTTGCATGAAACTATTATTTTTATTTGAGGTTAAGCCTAACAAGCGGTATTAGAGATAGAATTTTATCATTTTTTGGTGATCCTCTACAAGAAGGTATCATGGTTGAATGAGAATCTCATAGTTGAGTGGGTGCCATGGTAGATGAGGGTAAGTGAAGGATTGAAAATTTTAATAGGTAGAACTTTTAGTTATGAAAGATGCAAATGGAGGACTATCTCTATTAGATGGATTTGTGGAAGCCATTAGAAGGAAAAACTAAAAACAAGGGAACTATGACCAATGAGGAATGGGAGATTTAGATAGAAAGGAACTTGGAATAATTTGGTTATGCTTGGTGCCATTAGTGATATTTATCTTTACAAAAGAAAAGATAAAAAAAGAATTGATGCAAACCCTAGTGAAACTATATGAAAAGCCCTCCACTTTAAACAAGTTATTTCTGATGAAGTATTTATTTAATATGAAAATGGTAGAAGGTGGATCTACTATAGATCATTTAAACTAGTCTAATACTATTACTTGACAATTATCTTCTATGGGTATTAATTTTGATGAAGAAATTAGGACTCTCTTGATTTTGTGCTCTTTTCTTGAAAGCTAGAATGGCTTGGTAATGGATGTGAGTAATTCTATTTTTGGATGTAATACCCTAAAATATGATGATGTGATTGGTGTTATTTTGAGTGAGGAAACTCATAGAAAAACCTCAGGTGGATCTACACTAGGAAGTTCTTTGAATGCATAAAGTAGAAGTAGAATGACTAAGAGAGAAAATAATTCTAAAAATCATAGGAAATCAAAAGGAAAGTTGAAGGGAAAGAGGTCTCAATCTAGAGGACCAAGAGATTGCTAGTACTATAGGAAACCAGAGCATAAGAAGAAAGATTGTTGGATTAAAAAGAACAATGAATGAGATAAACTACAAGAGAACAAGGAGGCAAATGTGGTAAGTAACATATTCGAATAAGATGCTTTGCTTCTATCTTTAGAAAGTGTTGATGGTCAATGGGTTTTAAATTTTGATGCTTCATTTCACGCTACACCTCATTGAGGTTATTTCTTTGATTATGTCCAAAGGGATTTTGGGCTTGTTTATTTGGGGGATAATGATCCCTATCAGATTGTTGAAAAAGGAAAAGTTAAGATTAAGTTGCAAAATTGGAATCATTGGCTACTACATGAGGTAAGACATGTTCCAAGGCTGAGTAGGAATTTAATTTTAGTAGAGAAAGTTGGTGATGAGGGTTGTGTGTTTACTTTTAATGATAAATATTGAAAGGTTTCAAAAGGATCCCTTATAGTAGAAAAAGGTGTGAAAGTAGGAACCATATATCTTTTTACTATAGGTTATATTTTTCCTTCTACTTTGATTATTTTAGAGAAAAATAAATGTTCAATAATAGTTGTTGTAGTTAAGTAGGGACAACAAATAACTATTGTAAATTCTAATATAGTGTTGTGGTACAATAGACTTGGGCACATGAATGAGAAAGGTATGAAATTAATTCATTAAAAGAAAGTTTTACCAGGTCTAAAATGTGTTAATATGGATTTATGTAAAAGTTGTGTGTATATAAAATAAAAGAGAGAGAGTTTTGTGAAGACTGCAAAGGAAAATAAAAGTGAGAAATTAGATCTTGTGCATATAGATGTATGGGAACCAAATTAGGTATCATCCCTTGGTGGCTCTTATTATTATGTTACATTTATTGATAATGCAACTAGAAAAGTCTAGGTTTATTTCCTTAGATAAAAATATGATATATTTCAAAATTTTAATAAATGGAAATACTTGGTTGAAAATGAGACTGAAAATAAATTAAAATGTCTAAGATGTGATATAGGTTATATTTGTATGTAACTATTATTATTGTCGAAGGTTAACCCTAACAAGTAGATAATGGTGGTGAGTAATGTATTCATGAATTTGAAGATTATTGCTCTATTAATGGTATTTGTAGATAGAAAAATATTCCAAGGAATTGATAAGAAAATGGAGTGGTTGAATGCATGAATAGGACTATAATGGAGCATGCAAGAACCATGAGATTGCATGCAGGGTTCCCCTTAAACATGTGCATGGAGGCTATCAATACTACTATATATTTGATTAATAAAGGTCCATCTACTCCTTTGGGTTGTGATATTCTAGGGGAAGCACAAATTGGTAAGAAGGTGAGTTAGTCTTTTCTCAAAACCTTTAGTTGTGAAGCATTTTCTCATATAGATTCTAAAAATAGAACAAAGTTGGAAGCTAAGTCAAAGAAATGTGTCTTTGTTGGATATGGCATTAATGAATTTGGTTATAGGCTTTAGAATTTTGAAAATCATAAAATTATAAGAAGCAAGGATGTCATATTCAATGAGAAACTATTTTACAAAGATCTACTATAGCAACATGAGAAGAAAGAATATGCTTATGTAGTGCTAGATAATACTCCAATATATGATGCTCCAACAATTCCTCATGATCTACAAAAATAGTAACCACAAATACCACACACCCTAGTGAATGTTAGATGGTCAAAAAGGTCAAGTAGACCTCCAAAAATATTTTCTCCTTCCTTGTATTCTATTTTACTAACTGATGCTAGTGAACCTAAATGTTATGATGAAATTATGTAAGTGGATACAAATATTCAATGGGAGTCTGAATGGAAGTAGAAATGTAGTATTTGTTGAAAAATAAGACATGAGATTTATGAAAATTTCCTATAGGTAAAATGGATTTACATAATAAATGGGTTTATAGGTTAAAAGAAGAGGATAGAGGTAAGAAAAGATTTAAAGAAAGGCTAGTTGTAAAAGGATTTGCATTGAAAAAGGGCATTGATTTTGATGAGATATTTTCTCTTGTTATTAAAATGACTTCTATTTGCACTATTTTAAGTATTGTGGTTACCAAAGATTTGCATTTGAAGCATTTTGATGTTAAAATAGCCTTCTTTCATGGTGATTTGGATGAAGAGATAAATATGGCATAGCCATAGGGATTTGGAGTCAAAGGAAAGGAGAACTTAATTTGCAAATTGAAGGAAAGTTTATATGGCTTGAATCAAGCACATTGGCAATGGTATCTAAAATCTAATGGGTTTATGCATGAGCATGGGTACAAAAGGTGTTATTTAGATCATTATGTTTGTTTTAAGAGGTTGGATGATGATAGCTCCATTATTTTATGTTTATATGTTGATGATATGCTTGTAGCTAGGTCTAACATGGATCATATCAAGGGGCTGAAATGTTAGTTAGTACATGCATTTTCTATGAAGGATTTGTGGGTAGAAAAACAAAATCCTTGGTATGAAGATTTACATTGATAGGAAGATTTTGAAATTGACATTATCTCAAGCTGATTATATTGAGAAGGTGTTGCAAAGTTTATTTATGGAGAATGCTAAAACTATCAACACACCTTTACTTGGTCATTTGAAGTTGACAAAGGAGAAGGTACCTTATAATTCAATTCTAGTAAGCTTGATGTATGCTATGGTATGTACAAGGCTAGATATTACAGATGCAGTGAGAGTAGTTAGTAGGTATATGAGTCATCTAGGGATTGAGCATTGGAATATAGTTAAATGGATTCTTAGATATTTGAGAGGAACAACTAGTAAGTGTCTACATTTTTGGTGCTATACTACTGATTTATAGGGCTAGCGAGATTTGGCAGGGGCTATTAATACTAGACAGAGTACTATAGGTTATGTATTCATTGTTGGTAGAGCAATAGTGAGTTGGGTTTCTAGGTTGTAGAAGGTTAATTCCTTATCCACTATAGAGGTAGAGCATATTGCTACTATAGAGGCAACCAATGACATAATATGGCTTCAGTTCTTCATAATTGATTTGGGACACCCTCAAAAGGATAATTATTTGTCCATAGATAGCTAGAGTACCATTCATCTTGGGAAGAATTCTGTTTGACATTCAAAGACATAACACATACAGTTACGATACCATTTCAGTTGGTAAGTTTTGGATGATGGATGGTTAAAGTTGGAGAAGATACATACAAATGACAATCTAGTGGATATGTTTAGAAAGGTAGTGACAAGGGAAAAGCTAAACTCCTCTTCAAATTTAGTTGGTCTTCTAGACTAAATAGACTAAAAGAACAATAGAGTTTAGGATGGTTTGATATTTTAGTTAGAGCTATAGGTTTAGTAGTGCTATTATTAGTCTCTAAGAGGCAAATTTTTGTGATGTGCAGTCTAATTAGACTCGAACGTTTATTCAGCATAGTTTCCCCCCATATTATTTCTAGAGGGGTTTGGTGGGAGAAAGGAGCAGCTCCCCTAAAAGGTCTTGGGACAGCCCCTAGGTGTGTTACACCCCCATGATGGTTTTTGAGGGTAGCACCCTAAATCCAAAAATGACCTTATATTTTAAAAGGTGCTAGCTACTATTTCTCTATTATTATAGCCCTAATTTTGTAAATGGAAAAATACTAGTATAAAAAGGATCAAGGTTAGGGATTTTCATAGTGTGTGGTACAAAAATTGGTTCCTATGGTAGTATTGAGCTGTAAGGGATTACAAATTATAATCAAGTTATAATCATTGGATCATAGTAATATGGGAAATTTTCTTGGTGGATGTAGCCAATGGATTGGGTGAACCATGTTAAATCCTAGTTTCTTCTATTCTCTTATGTGCAATCTATTTTTTTTATATTGGTTATGTTTATAACTATTATTTCTATTTGAGGTTAATCCTAACAATAGGGGAGAGAGAGATGAGCGAGAAATATATAGTAAAACAAAAGAGTGAGAGACAATTTAGCTAGAGAAATATGTATATGAAGATCAAGATAGACACATAAAAAAATTATATATATTGATAGATAGATAGATAGATAGATAGATAGTAGGGTATGGGAGAGGGTGTGATAGAGAGAGACAAAGAGGGAGGGAGGTAGGGAGAGAGAGAGAGAGACATCAACTAGTGA
Source organism: Cupressus sempervirens (assembly GCA_028749045.1). Lineage (NCBI taxonomy): Eukaryota > Viridiplantae > Streptophyta > Pinopsida > Cupressales > Cupressaceae > Cupressus > Cupressus sempervirens. The sequence continues at coordinate 910,236,424 of CM053792.1, read as the reverse complement.
TCTCTCTAACCATTTGAAGTGAGATCAAATTATTTGATCCATTATCTTTAGATGGCTAGGTAAACCTCAGTTGCAAGCTCATCCTATCTTCTTGACTACTGGAACATTCTTGGTCATGTTGAACCAAATTGACCTTAATAGTCATTAAATGCCATAGGGAAGTGATATTTGATAGGGCATATCTTGGAGCTCATATGATATATGGATACAATTATTGGCTCTATAGGATCATGCTCCTAACACCTATATTAACCTCTCTCACTTTATAGAGACTTCAAATTCTATTTTTATTTTGTGGCCCTATCTTGGGTGATGCTAAAAATTGTAATGTTGGCCACCACAAAGTCACGAACTATTGAATCTCTCTAACCACTCATTATGGGATCAAATTTTATGTTCCATTAGCTCTACATGGCCAAGTAAACCTTAGTTCCAAGCTCATCCTATCTTGTTGACCACTTGAACATTCTTAGGCATGCCAAACCAAATTGACCCTAAGAGTTTTTAAATTCCATAGGGAAACAATATTTGATGGGGCATATCTTGGAGCTCATGTGAGGTATAGATAAAATTCTATGTGATACAATATCATATTTCTAACACCTAAAATCACCTCTCTAACTTTTTGGAGATGAGATTCCATTTTGATTTTGCAACCCCATCTTGGGTGATGCTAAAACTTGTAGTGTTGACTAGTACAAAGTTTCCAACTAGTTAATCTCTCTAACCATTCAGAGTGGGATCAAAATGTCTATTCTATTAGCTTTGGGTGGCTATGTAAACCCTAGTTCTAAGATCCTCCCATTCTTTTGACTACTCAAATGGTCTTAGGTACACCGAACCTATTGACCCTAAGAGTCATTAAATGCTAGAGGGTAGTGATATTTGATGGGGCATATCTCAAAGGTCATGCAAGTTATATATGCAATTACAAGTGCTATAAGATTATGTTGTAACACCTACAATAAATTGTCTCATTTATTGGAGATTGGATTCTATTTTAATATTGCTACCCCATCTTAGGTGATGTTGAAACTTGTAATGTTGGCTAATACAAAGACAACAACTAGTGAATGTCTCTAATTGTTCATTGTGGGATCAAGCTATATGTTCCATTACCTCCAAGTGGCTAGGTAAACCCTAGTTTTAAGCTTTTCCCATCGTGTTGATTGCTCAAATAGTCTTGGTCATGCCAAACTGAATTGATCCTAAGAGTAATTAAATGCCATAGGGAAACAACCTTTAACAAGGCATATCTCCAAGCTTTTGTGAGGTATAGAAACAATTCAAAGTTCTCTTTGGATATTGGATACCATTTTGACTTTGTGGCCCCATCTTGAGTGATGTTGAAACTTGTATTGTTAGCTAGTACAAAATTGCCAACTGCTTAATATCTCTAACCATTCATTGTGAGATTGAAGTATCTATTTCATTAGCTCTATGTGGCTGGGTAGACCCTAGTTCAGAGCTCATCCTATCACATTGACCACTTGTACATTCTCGAACATGCAAAACCAAATCGACCCTATGAGCCATTAAATGCCATAGGGCAGCAATTTTTGATGGGGCATATCTCAAAGCTTGTGTGATGTAGGGATGCAATTATAGGTTCTATATGATCATGTTTCTAACACCTATAATAATATCTCTCTCATTTTGGATATTGGATTCCATTTTTATTTTGCAACCCCATCTCAAGTGATGCTAAAACTTGTGGTACAAGGCACCTAGGTGGCAAATGGATATGCCATCTCATCCAATAATGGAGACTTGTGATAGAAGGTAAATGAATGATTATACACCTCATTTTGAACATGTTGTTTTTTTTATAGTAATAAGGAGATCCTTGTTTGTAAGGTCAAGGAACTTGAGGTCACCTATAAACCCAAGTTGTCTTAGTCCTAAGTTTTTTTTCTTTTTTGTTATTTTTTTAAAATAAATTGACTTAAAAAGTGTTTTGAGAGTCATTACACCTTATATAGGTCCTATGTGTTACCAAAAACCACTTGCTTAAGTTCTAGGAGGAGTTAGTTCAAAAATTATATTTTACAATAAAAGTTGCTGACAACTTTTTGGCAAATTTAGCAATTTTTTGGAAAGCATTGAAATAAATGTTGTAACCAATTAAACTAACTATTAATTGGTTGGAATGGGTGTCAAATAATAAAAATACCCTCTATGAAGTTAGAGGATGCATAAGGTGTACATTTAAATTTTTTTTAATGAAGCGTTAAAATGTCATGTTGAGATGTTGAACCCATTTATGGTGTTTAGAAAGCATGAGAAATAATAAAATAAAAATGTGCACAAAATAATGTAAAATTGTCAAAAAGTTGTGGTCAGTAATTTTTTGCAAAAAAATGGCAAGTTTTAGAAGGTGAATAGTCATCCATCTTGGTCAACCTCTTAGAGGAGGTGAAAGAGCATGTGTTTTTATAAGAACAATAGGTTGTCATGTAGAAGATAGAGAAGAAGAGAGGTGGAGTAGAAAAATGTAGATTATGATGTATAACTTTGTATGATACAAGTCTATTTTATTTTTGTGAAAATCAACATATATTGGTATTTAAGAGATTTTGGTAGTTGTTTGGAAAGATTTTCATTTCCTACCTTAAATCCCCATAGGTAGCACTAAAAGAAAGAGCCTCTTTAGGTTTGTTTTTGAGAATCGATGTTTTGGAGCCCACTAAGATGTATATAACCTTATGAATATTGAAAGAAGTTAAATGGAAATGAGTTAAGCCTTTTGGAATATTATTGGGGTATGGCATTGTGAAAGATCCTAGAGGGTGTAAGGTAGTGGAGGTGTTGGGTATTGTGAGAGGTAGTTGGTTGAGGTTGTGAAGGGTTACATAGAAATATTTCAAATAGGTGAGGGTGGCATAAGGAACAAGCCAACCATCTAGTCTCTAGCCTTGGAATATTCCTAAGGGACTGAGAGTAATATGTTTGGTAGACTTAAAAGAATCCTAGTGATGAGAGTTTGGTATTAAGAATCTATTATCACCACCTCTTTCTTACATTAGTATAAAATACTTATTTTGTTTTCCAAGTTTAGTGGAGAAAAAAAAAGTTGTTGTCCAAAAACCAAAAAAAGGGCTACAAGGGCAATCAAACATATTGAGAGTAATTTTGAAAAATACATGTTAGTAGAGTAAACTAATTGTAGAAAGCTCATCATTAGGTGTTCCTTGTGTTGACATATTAGTCAAGTTTGTTATTAGTGACACACACTTATTCAGATTGTATATAGCTACCAAGCTTATTGTATAGTTAACATGTTTATCAAGTATTTTAGTTGTTATCGAGTTCTACATTGCTATTGAGTCCTTTAGATAAATCCAAGTGGTTAGTGAGTAGATTTAGTTGGTGTGAAGACTAGTAGTGTAAATTGTGCATTTTAGTTGATGCCAAGCTTATCAATGTAAACCAAGTAGTGCAGTGCTTATCAAGTTTGCAGTACATATGATACAAATCTATTATTAATCGAGCTACTCTATGTTAACCAAGTGGTTCAGTTTACACTAAGATCATATAGGAAAATGAGAATCATGTGATTCAGTTCATATCAAGTTTCACAATATTTATTGATTCACTAGTGCAAACTGTGTTCAAGACTACTTGGAAGTAATCAATGTGGATCGAGCTTCTACATCTACTAAGTGCATGATGATGTCAAGCATTGATAGTGGATGTTGAGTACCAAAACCTCACTAAGTCAGTTTGTATATCCTAAGTGTTTTTATTTGGGCCAACTTTGTAATATTTGTGTTAACTTGTATTATGACCAACTTTGTAATTATGTAAATTAGATTGGTATATATATGTAATGTATTGTACAATATCAGAGACAGAGTGTGTAAGTTGTGAAATACAAAAAAAAGAAAAAAAAGAGAGTAGAAATGAATGAATTACAAAGGTCATAATAGTATAAGGAGTATCAAATACATGTCTATCATAGAAAAGTGACTATTAGATAAAGGAATCTCAGTCATCAAACAAGGTTGCAAATTAATCATCTTCTACTATTTCATCCTAACAAGTGGACTAGTCAAATCGTTTAACAAGGTAGACCTAACAGTCTTTCATAAATCTCTTTACTGAATGCATACTTTATTGTATGTTTGAAAATCCTTTCACAAGGTGAACCTAGGAATCCTTGTTGCTCCTAATAGGGAAAATCATTAGAAGTTGTCAATGTAAGCCTTAATAGGCCAACTTTATGCTACAACACTAAAGTTTGTGAGTATCGTTCTCACACCAATTTTACTTTCTATAGGTAAGGTTTATGGGTCACCAAATCATTGTGTCACTAATAGATGTTTCATTTGTATAGAACTTGGTCATCTTGCCAAGAACTATATCAATACTAGTAGAATTGAAGATGAAAAGAACGAAAAGGTTGATAACATCCAAAAGTAGATGAGATAGCAATGGGTTCCTAAGTCTACTATGGATAAACTTCAAGTAATGATGGATAAGTCACTCAAGAATTGGGTGACTCTACCATTTCTAATTAAGTTCTCAAGGGAGAACTAGAACTAGGTTAGCAAAGATGACATCCAAATTAGTTCTAGTTAAAAGGTTAGAAAGATCCAAATCTACATTCAAGATACAAAGGAATCACAGAGTGATATGAATACTAATTCCTACTAAGTGAGGTAGGGTCATAGATTGTATCAAGCAAGTTCAAGAGTAACTAAAACTTTATATTATCACTAAATGATAGAAGACTCTACCAAGGAAAGTTGGGAGTAATAAAAATGCATCTCATTACCAAGTCATGAAGACTTCACTGAGTGATCAATGCAAAATAGTGGATGATAGTCTCTCAACATGTCTACTTTTGTACTAAGCATTAATGATGAAATTTCAATAAAAGGCATGGAATCAAAGTCATTTCCTACAATGAAATTTTGAGTGCTATTGTGAAGTATGATCTTTGGAGAAACCAAAGTGATTTGAGAAAATTTCTAGTGAAAGTTCTTAGATTTCTCTTAATCTACTGAGTGAGGATGGAATCCAATAGTAGCAAGGTTAAGTGAGGATCTGATATGTTGGTTCATGGTGTTGAGTGGAAGGCAACAAATTTAAAACTTACTCCTACAATTATTGAAACCCTAGATTTAAGTGGTGCGCAATCACAAATTCCTCCAAAGGTACTTCTTATCTATGATATTACACTCATTTCAAATGTGTTATTCAAGATATTGGAACATTAGAGATGGATGATGCCCTAGATAAGCTATGTGTTAGTGGAGTTTTCAAACTCAAGCATCAACATTTACAAACAAAAGGGCTAACTCACATCCCACATGTCTCACAAATTTTGAATCAAATGGATTAGGTTTATCCTTATTTGGGTGCATAATGGGAAGCTATGGATAGAGAAAAAAATTTTGATAACTAAGAAGATGTTTCATTGAATCATTGGCCAAAATTACAAAACCATAGGTTGGGAAAAATTGGAAAAGAAAACCCTAGTTGAACGGGATAAAAGAAGAATGAATATCAGTAGTGTTTTAGATGTAGAGTTTTAGTTTGGTATTCACATTATTGTGCACAAGATATAGAGTTCTACTATATTGAACAGTGTGTCATGTGAAGCTATGGACTTGGCACACAAGGTGGTTAAGAACATCTTATCATACAACCTTGTTGACCTATTATTAAAGAAATTCAATAAGAACATGGAAAGCATAAGGACATCAAAGAATAATCCATGTAAGTTTGGTTTTTTGTTAACTTTTCTATTCTTTTAGATATAAAAATTCTTCCCTTCTAAAGGCACTATAGTGTGGAGAAAAGATGTGCCTGTGCTTTATCAAATCAATGAGTATATTGTTAAGATGGGTGAAAACTATAATAGTATTATGGACAACTACTTTGATGCATTTAATGATAAAATCGGCAATAGGTTTAGTATTCCCAAGAAGTTAGTTGAAGACCATAAAGATGATATATTTTTATGTTGGATAGTGATAAGGTGTATATTTAGATAGCAAGGCCTAGAATTGTATGGGTAAAGCCTCTTGGTTATAAGGTTAATATTGATAAAAAAAAGTATATCATTGAAGCTCTTGTCAATGAACTAGTTGATCCTAAGGCAACATACTTTAGAATGTATGATGAAGCAAAGGCTAGGATCAAACCTAAAATAAAGCTCCTTGAGGTGGTCAACAAGGGAAATAGAAGGGTTGCAAAGATGAAATCAAGTTTACCTCATTTGTTAACCAAGGGAAAAGGTGAGAATGAGCAAGGTGAGGAAGAAGAGGATGAGGAAGATTAAAAAAAAAAGAACCGATAAAGAAGAAGGGCAAGGTGATCATCACCAAGCCAAAAAAACCATCCACTATAGTATTCACTAGAAGGTCAAGAAAGAGAGCTGACAAAGAAGGATAAGAAATCATATTCAGTAGATGAAGAGAAGAAGGAAATAAAAGATTTGGTCATAGACAAAATGGGAAAATAGAAGTACTCCCCTAACCAGCTTGCTTCTTAGATTTCCAATGTCTTAATGGAAAAAATAAAGCCAAGGTGGGAACATGCCATGCAAACTATCAAAGAAATATATGGGTAGACTTTAAGGCAATTATTAACAAACATATCTAATCCAGAGGTAAAAGAGTCACTAAAGAAAAATTAAGGAAAGTTGACTCTTAAGTGTAATACCTATCTAATTTTGATGAAGGATATTCAACATGTTGTGAAAAATGTAGCAAACACTTGGACAAATATTTATCATCTTCACAAACCAAGTCAGTTTAAAATAAATGTAAAGGATGATGATGATGATGATGATGATGACAATGATAAGGATGAAGAGAATGATGAAGGATCAATACATGTTGTTACAATTGATTATAAAGAATACAAGGAGCAAGAGGCTACTGAGGAAGAAAAGCAAGATGATGAGTAGATTGACCTAGTCAATATAGCTGCAGTAGTCATTGCCTCACTTCCTCATTCCCCAAGCAAACCAATAACTACATCATGCATGGAGACTACCTTAGCAAGTTTGAATGTGATCACCAATGATATCTAAAATGTCCAATAAATCTTTTACCCTACTCAACTCAACAAATCATTAATAAAAGTAACCTCTACTTTGTCTACTAAGCTATAGACTCTTTATTCACCAATTAAATTGGAAACATCATTCTTGGATACTTCAATTGTGAGCACACTAGTTTTGAGTAATTTAGTTTTGGGCACTAAAATTTTTGCCACATCAATTTTGGACTCATCAAATAATTTTGTAAGTAGTCCTTTAGTTAATACAATATTAGTTTTCATAGAAAGTCCTAGTATGTAAACCATTGTTTCTATTCTGGATACAAAAGAAACAAGTATAAGGATAGTTGAACCTAAGGTTCAACCAAGCACAAACTTTTTGGGGAAAGGAAAGGAGACATAGGAAGACATTGATTTAGATGAGGAAATAGTAATCACTCATTGGGATATTTACAAGCTTACTTTAGACCAAATGTAGACATTTGGTGAACTCCTTTAGAAGAAGGCTAAGAGAGGAGAGAGATAGAGTTTAAGATAATTGAAGATGCTAAGAACATTTTTTCGCAGCCCATAGGTATTGAGATTTATTTTTCTCAACCAATTTTGTATTAACTAGCAGAAGTAGTCCCAAAATTTAATAAAGAGACTAATGAACAAGATAAGCTAGTGTAGAAGGCTAAAAAGAAGTCTGACAATAAAGCATTGGAGCACATTGCTCAGCAGATAACTATTCATCAAGTAGAACTTTCTGCAATTTTGGGCAATTGAGAAGCATCCTATTCAATTGTGCCATCACTTTTTGGGAAACTATGTGATGTTTTTGAGTTTACAAAGGAAATAAAGGACAAATTGTCCAAAATAGATGAAGATCCAAAGGCTACTACATAGTAGATGCAACTTGACCCTAGTTCAAGCTCTGCACATTTCAAGAAAATCAGATTTTGTTTGACATGCAAGAAGAATTGCTAAGATAAGAAGCAAGGATCATATCAAAATTGGTAGATATAAAAATATGATCCTTCTTGACATGGATGCACTACAAAAATATCTCATACATTCAAAAACTCTCATCCATGACAATAACTTCTCTATTGCAAACCATATGATAGAATTATCTGCAAAGTCCAAATTGTAGTTCAAACATGTAAGGTCGTACAAGAAAATTGGGATAGAACCTTGGCCATCACTCTCATCATACATTTGAAATTCTTATCTCATTTTTGTGTTACTATGTAAATAAGTAGAGTAAATCTTTGGCATTACTATCAAAAAGGGGGAGAAAGACAATATAGGGAGAAGAGAAAGTCATATGGTATGGCAGAGGACATGCAATAAGTTGTAAAAAGTTATGGAAGCAACTATAAATATGTTGTAAACACAATGGGGAGAAAAGTAATGTATAGTAAGATATGTTTTATATAGAAAGATGTATAATATACTATATATACCTTATAGATCAATTTTGAAAAATCTTAGAAATAGTATACTCTACCAAGCCAGTATCACAAGGTAATGGATAAATGGTATTCAAGAAATCTAATTCAATTTTGGCTGATAAGTGTTTTTATCATTAATGCCAAAGGGGGAGATTGTTGACATATTAGTCAAGTTTGTTATTAATGACACACACTTATTCAGATTGCATATAGCTACTAAGATTACTATATAGCTAATAGTGTTTACCAAGTATTTTAGTTGTTACCAAGTTCTTAACATGTATAATTGTTACAAATGCCCTACCCCTACTTTTATACAAGGTACAAGGTTGGGGGGGACTTTAAAGCCTATTTTGGAGGCTGTCGCCTTGCAATTAATGTTAAAAAAGAATGGGCACTTGACCCTAGCACATTAATAAGGGTTGCATGGAAGAGAGAGGGGACAATGAGGGAGAGAGATCAACCACCAGTGCATGCAGATGCAGGGGCCCCTATTACTACCAAATCCTTTAGAAAAATCTAGTGGTTACTAAGTAGATTCAATTAGTGTGAAGATCAGCAATGTAATCCATACATTTTTGTTGATGCCAAGCTTATCAGTGTAAATCGAGCAGTGTAGTGCTTACCAAGTTAGTAGTTCATATGATACGAATCTAGTGTTAACCAAGCTACTCTATGTTAACCAAGTGATTTAGTTTACACTAAGCTTGTAGAGGAAAATGAAAATGATGTGATTTAATTCATGTTGAGTTTCACAATATCTACCAAGTCACCAGTGTAGACCAAGTTCAAGACTACTTGGAAGTGATCAATATGGACCAAGCTTCTATATCTACTGAGTGCATGATGATGCTCAACATTGGTAGTGGATGTTGAGTATCAAAACCTCACCGAGTTAGTCTTTAGAGCTTGCATGTCTTTATGTCAGTTGACTTTGTAATATCTGTGTTAACTTGTATTATGGCCAACTTTGTAATTATGTAAATTGGATTGGTATATATAAGTAATGTATTGTACCATATCAGAGAGAGATTGTGGAAGTTTTGAAATATGAGAATAAGAGAGAGCAAATAGGAGTGAATTACAAAGGCCATAACAATATGAGGAGCAGCAAAGACATATCTATCATAGAAAGGTGATTAATACACAAAGGAATCTCATTCCACAAACCAAGTTACAAATTAGAGATCTTCTACTATTTCATCCTAATAGTTGAACCAGTCAATGTTAGGATTAAACCATAGATAGAAATAACAATTACATGCAAATATAACCAATATCAAAACATATTAGATCACATAAAAAAGAGCACAAGACACCAAGATTTAACATGGTTCACCCAATCCCTAGGCTACATCCACCAAACTACAAGTCTAATATTATTATGATCCAATAATTACAACCTGATTACAATCTATAATACCTTATAACTCAATACCACTATAAGAAACAATTTTCACATGAAAACTATGAAACAATCCCTAAAGCTAAGCCTTTTATACAAGTATTTTTAACACTTTAGGGTTATAATTAATAATTACATGTTTGTCAAAAATCCTAATAAAATAGAGCACAATTTTTTTTAAGTTTATGAAGTATGTACAGTAATTTCTTGATCAGTCACCACAAACTAACAATCTCCCACTTAGGTATTGATCAGGCCGCATACTAAACAACAATCTCCCACTTGGAGACTAATCTTGTAGCTATGCCACTACTCCATGAGGCTCTAACTAGATTAAACCACCCTAGACTCTGCTCTTCTTTTATTCATGTTCAGTCTAGAAGACCAACTAAAGTTGAAGAGTAGTTTAGATTCTCCCTTGTTGCTACATTTTTCAACATATCTATTGGATTTTCATCTATATGTATCTTGTCCAACATTAATTGTCCATCCTCCAACATTGATTGAATGAAATGGTACCACAACTATATGTTTTTGGTCTTGGAATACAAAGATAAATTCTTTGCAAGATGAATGGTACTTTGACTATCTATAAACAAATAATTAGCCTTCTGAGCATGCCCTAATTCTTCCAAGAAGAACTGAAGCCATATCATCTCCTTTCCTGCCTCTCTAACAACTACATAGTCTTCCTCTATAGTGAATAACACATTAACCTTTTATAACCTAGAAACCTAGCTCATGGCTAACCCACTAGCAGTAAAGACATAACGTGTAGTACTTTGTCTGGTATCAATATCCCCTAGAAAATCCATGTCAACTTAACCCTATAAATTACTAGAAGAGCCCCACAAGTTTGTAGACCAGTCTATTCAACATAGCAATATTATTATTCACAATTTCCAAACTCTAAAAATTAGGGAATGTAATCTTAGATCTAAGATCTAATTCCATTATAAAGAAAAATTTCTACCTCTTCTTTCTAGTGCTGAAAATCACTGAATCAAGGCACTAATTCTAACATTTGACTTTCATGAAAAGAAAACATGAAAACCAAAATACCTCAAGTGCTGATGCAAAATTTAATCTGCTAATTTGGAACAGGTGCAAAACTAAAAATCTTTTACACCACTGATCAAACTTTATAGAGCCACCACCTCCTTTCAAGAGGATAAAGAGATGACTATTGTGATTGACTTTTTACATTCAATTTCTTATAATAGCAGATTACAAACAACACTTTACAACTTATCAAAAATTTAACATTTCCTTTCCAAGATCTATCAATAGTCCTAGATCTACCCATAGAACTAAAAATGCTTCAAAATTTGTAATGAAATCAACTAGGAACAAACTGGTACAGAGATTTGAGAGTTGCCACTCACACTTTTTGAGTAATAAAAAATAATTTGTCACTTGACAAATTTGGACCAGACCTTCAATGTAAGATAAACTTGCAGATCATTATCATCTTGAAAAGAAAATACACTTTATAAATTAGTTTTGGATTCTAGACCTTCTCAACAACACTTGCAAATTGAATTGACTAAAGATAGACCTATAACAGTCATAGAACACAATTTTCATCCAATTTTACAACATGCTAATTTCCATGGATAAAGCTTCACTGGGGATAACAAAAGCTTGCATACAAAACTAAATATGTAAAATAGCTCAAAGGTTTCTAGCTCCATAATTTAGGCATTTACAACCTTGTTCCCCGGTAGAGTTTCCATTTTGTGGGTGTTTGAAAATGTTACTGGGTTTTCAATTATCCCCATGAGAATATGACATATCTAGGGGCAGCTAACTCCCATTCTCAACATCTCATTTCAGACACAGAGCCAACTATAAGGCTTGACCCTTCTTCTACTTTAGGCTCTGCTAAACCTAGGTGGGTAGACCTCAGATTCAAATGATACCATAACAGTGCAAAAACATATCCTTGAATCTATTAAGTAGATTTTACCCTTATCTCTCCTAATGAATCATGAAATGACACAGATCTACTATAGCTAAATGCAAAGCTATGAATCTCATAAGCTGAGTGAGGGTTAAACATTTAGGTCCTTCAACATGAGAGGGAAAGAACATTTGATTAATAATGTTAAATTCAACAAAACTCCTAATATGCAGTAGTAAGAAATAAGTGACCCTGTAATTGATTAATACCTTAAACATCTAGAAAATCCATGAATCAAATGCATACATATGGATATTTGATACTTATTTATATGTTCAAATATACGATCTATCTATTTACCTTGTAAAGAAACATCTGTAATCAATCCGAACCTCATTCTTACATGATATCCATCTCAATAAACCTGTAACCCTATTGATTCACTGAAGCATTTACATAACCCCTTGAGTTACAAGCAACAATAAGATGACATACAACCTTAAGGGACTACAATTATGATCTAGGATCTTTGTTCAAATATCTTAAAACATTGAAGCTCACTAAGATAGGAGATAACATTCAAGATGAAACTCCACCTATTGTTCTTTGTATTAATTTCTTTGAAACAATACAACCATATGCATGAAATGAAAACATGAAAACACCTAATAGATCTAAACTATTTATGTTATCCTTCCAAATGCTATTCATAAAAGAGAGAAAGTGCTGAAAGAATGGTTTCACAATAAAGCACTGGAACCCTGCTGGTATTACCCAGAGAAAATTGCCAACAACCTTGCAAAAGAGAAGAAGGAAGAAAGATATAAGAAGGAAGTCATTCTCAGATTCAATCTACAATTGATAGGTGTACCCTTAGAATTCTTTCTGAAGAAGATCAAAGGCCTCTCTCTAACTTCTCTCTGTAACTGAAAATCAAATCCCCATGATTCTGGCTCTTAAAAGCATAAAGAATATCAAATATTTGGTAGAAAATATAACTGATTTTTGATGTCACATTTGAACTCAAAGTAAAAAGTGGAAAATTAGATATATGACCTTTGGAAGTCAAGAAAACATCACAAAATTGATTCTCATTCACTTTCACATTTTACCAAGCCTTCATATCTACCCTTTAACCAATTCTGTTGATCAATGATCAAATCTTCTCATTCTTCTACCAATGCCTAGGGAAACACAAATTGGTCTATAGCACAAATTGGTGAATACTTGTGCACAAACTAACTTTACAAATGTAAAATTTGGATTCTCCCAGTTCTGGTGGTATATTGGAGTGCCCATTTTTGATATAAAAAAATGCCCTAGATATGGCCTTTTGAAGATCAGGTCTCCATTCACAGGTTTGCACATTATTTTGCAAAAATTTAAACTTTCACTAAAGTTTAAATTATATCAAAGTTTTCAAACTTTATTTAAATTTTTGACCTACACGTGAAACCAAAAAGAAAATAAAATAAAATTTATATTTGAAACCTTTTGAATTTTCCTATCTTTTCAATCTAGTTCAAACTTTGTTTGACCATCTATGACACATTTCATCATGTAATTGCCTTGGGTTTATACAACTAGGCACCATGTCATTACCACCTCATTGTTAGCTGGTCCCACCACTAAGACACTTGCTATGTCTCTATACTAACTTCCTTACATCTTTCCTATAGCGAGTTAATTATAGCCATTGGATTGGCCACATGGCATGATCTGGTGATCTCTAAAATTTTCCTACCACATCATTGCTCAATTATTTTATCCACTACCACATCTCAATCTACCTCAAAACTTGTACCAGATGGCACTTTTGGATTGGTCATAGACACTTGAGTGGGACCCACATTGGAGCTATGCCAAATTTTGAGGTTTTCCAACGACTTTCTATGTCATTTGTCAAAAATCCTAGATTTTTTGGGTAGTGAGGTAGCAAGGTGCTGAATTTTGGAGTTTTCAAGCAACCTTATCTGACACCATGTTAGCACCACCTCATTTGGCAAGCATGTTTTCTTGGTGAGATAGAAACAATCATCAAATCATCCACATGGCGTAATCTCGATATGTAGTTGCCACGACAACATATGCACTTGTTTATTTAAAATTTAACATCTAATGAGCTGTTGGCTAACATCAGTAGTGGTACCCCCATGCATCCAATAGCCTTTTCAAAAAGCATCTTTCTTAAGAAAATTTACCTATTGTGTGAATTAGTATTAAAATGCCATTTAAAGCTTCCTCACAAAGAATATGGGATAAAATGTCAAACTATTGTCTTTCCTTTGTTCCTTTGCTAATGAAATCCTAGTCATGATTTTAGCATATTAGACTTGGCCCTCAAAATTTCTTCCTAAAATTTCCAGTCTTGAGGACCCCAAACTTCTCTATAACTTGCCCCTTCTTGATGAATTAATGATGTTAGAGTGAAGAAGAAATAGTGAGAACTGATCTTGCAAATTATCTTTCCTACCCGAGTAGGGACTCCAATTCACCTCTGTTCACCTCTTCTTTTTTGCTATGGCCTCCCATCACCATCTTCTCTTATGTATTTTCCTACATGTGTTTCCTTACTAGTCAACGTTGATGCATGGTGGCTCTTTCAACTTAGCAGAGTATTCCTTCTCTCACGCCACTTTTGATCTCCATCCTTGGTCCACAACTTCCTCTGTGTATTTTGTATGAGGCTCTACCTTCTTCATCATTTTACTCCATTCAACAGGTAGCTCTATTTCATGCTTAGCTTCCCTTTGGTGTAATCACCCTTTTCCTTTCTGAAGGCATGTCTTAACTCTCTTTACATGTTCCTTTCGTTGTATGTAGTAGCCTTTTGTCTTTTATTTTTCTTTGATTGTGTGGCTTGGACCTCTACTCTTTTTACATGCAATGGAATTATTTTTAGCCATGGCCCTACTCATATGCATTTGGGGCCTTCTTTGACCTGCTTCCTCCTGCGGGCTTCAGGCTTGTAGCAACATTGCCATGTGTTTGACATGGTGCGCCACTAATAAATATCAATTCAAGGACCCTCTATTGGTTGTTGTAGTATTAAATCACTGAGCTAATGGCTTCTATTTGCTAGATGTCCCCTAAAACTAGGTTAATACATGTGGGTGACTTTCTAATTGCCAGCACATGTGGATGGCTTCCTAAGTGGATCCCCTATTATTTAGGTCTATTGTTCTCCTGTCTTCCTACTTGTTGCATGTCTCTTATTTGCACACATCTACTCTTCCTGAACAAATCAATTTCTTGGCTCTTATTATAATCCTACTAGGTAGCACATATGTAAATGAACTCTGTTGATTCAACCATTGCCATAAATCATCCATCTAAATATGGTGTTAAAAATAAACATGATGTTCCATTTGTGAAGGCAGAATTTAATTGATAAATGCTTCAACACCATCACTTTTTTCTTGGCTCAATATCAAATATGAGGCATAACTTTCCTCTATTGGTCACTAGAGGAAAATGTTCAAAGACCATTTGTAATGATATGGTGTCATTCATCATAGTTATAGTATGTCAATCTTGAAACCATCTTTCAAAATCTCTGGCTAAAAAAGCTATTGATCTTTGCTCCATTTAATGGTCAATGACTACATCATGAGTTTCTTTTTCTTTGCCTTCAACAAAGCATTATTTACACACAAACACATAATTCTCATTTATTATGGGATCCTAATTGCAAACCTAAATTCCTAGATATTTAGAGCTTACTCTCATGATTTGCAATTATCTAGACCACTAAAACAATCCATTTAACCTTTCAACTTAGTTTTTAGTGACATTAGGGATGATACACAAGTCATCCGATGATCTGAACCTCCATAACATAAGTTCCCACAATAGGATTAGCTTCAAAATGTTGTGATGAACTTTTGAGATGGCCAAGCTTAGATAACAAAGATTATTTTTTAGAAAAAGTGTTATGAATAGGAACATTTAAGTATCATAACTTTACATTTCATAATCCAATTTATTAAGATTACTTCGACATCTCAAAACAAATTCAATCTGCTCCATATCATTTGGTCTAATGCCACTAGTTGGGCCCTTGAAGTGGGCCTAACTTAAAAAAAAATTGTTTTAATACAACTCAATCTTCCAAATGATCCACTAAACTCAAGTTATTGAATGAAGTCAATTTTTCACCCTAGAAACAAAGCTACAACTCACTTTTACACTTGTCTGCAAACTATTGACTTCATGCTAGGAGGTCTATTGACTAGCCTTAAAACTGATTCAAACACCTAATAGGAATCTAAAACATGGCACACTGAGTCTTTGCTCCACATGCTTTCACCCTATCAGATCTTTTCTTATGAAAAATTCCCAATCAAAAGATATTCACCATCAAATTTGCCTTCTTAGAAATACCTACAAGTAAGAAAACAACAAATTGGGTTAGGATTTGCCTTCGAAAATTGGGAAAATGAGCACATGGGGAAATGAAAACTAGGGCATTGGTTCTTTGTCATGAGAGCATTATTGATATATGATTTAGGCTCATGATGAATTAAAAGATTGGAATGGAAATCTATCAAAGTAGGCTACCTAGAATTTGCAGATTGAAACAATGTTAGAAAAGCATTTTTTGCAAATGGAATGGACTTGGAAAAGTATGCATATGGATTCGTCAAGACTTGAAAATTGGTACACTTAAAGAATTTTTAGAGGAAAAAATAGTGGTACAATCCATTAAATTTCACCTATCATGGATTAGAAGTTATGACATTAGGAATAGGGGTTATGATAAATCTGTATGTTCTGACACTAGAAAAAAGATAAAAATTGCATTTGGAATCGCATTTGAAAACTAATCAAACTGATTTTTCATAAGCTAAAAGTTGAAATATAACAAGAATCTAACATCTAAAATGCAACACAAAAATAAATTCAACCTTTGGTTCAATTGGTCAAAATTTATAACTCATCAAACATGGCTTCCCAGAATTCGAAACATTTTGCATTAGCATGACAACAATAAACTACCAACTTTGAGGGATTCAAAACCTAGTCAAATGGACTCAAAATGACTCAAAATATGAAATATATGTTCTCAAGTATGGATGATAAACACTCGCAAAGTAGAAAATAAAATAAAAATTCTAGGTGCGAGATATTCACTTGCAAACAAGGCCTCATATCGCTATTTGACACTTGAAAATGTAGATTTAAAATTTACTCTAAACGAGACTTCATAGAATGACTCAGAATCACAATTTAACTTTATGAAACATGTAGAAAAGTTGAATGAAATGTGTTAGAAACATTAAACACCTTATGGGGCTCAAAAGCACAACCGTGTACATAGGCATTAAAAAAAAGCATTTATAGGGCTAAATTTCTCAATGGTACTCAAAATTTTGGCTACAATTTTGAGTGCCAATAGTGGCTCTATCTGGGGATGCATGTCCCTTGTGGACATGGAAATATTTTAGATCTATGGGGGAAGTAGACCACACACCTAACTTCAAAAACTCTCTCATAGAGCTTATTGAAAGCAAGAAACAACTACTCCTACTATGTACAAGTGATTGCCCTAGGCCACCAAAATGTTTTCACAACTTCTTACCTCTCTCAAATACATGATTATAATTTATATCTCTCTGAGGTAAGATGAAAATATCTTTCTCAATTTTACCAATTAGATTAGCATCTTCAAATAGAACACTTGGTAAAATTGAATTCACACTTTCATTCTCATAATGCATACACTCATTAGTATTAACTTCATATTCATGCTCATTATGAGATAAAACATCAAAATGCTCATAATTACAAAAATTGTACTCATAATAAAAATCCAACAATGATTCATGCATGCTGATCAGAAGCACAAAGACTTCATATTCTACACCATTCACCAAGTTGCATGTACTAAAAACTTGCAACTCACCTTGTGTCTCCGGCTATGAAGAATATGTGAAATCTGATTTTTTCCTACTTGCAACCATGTTACTCTTCAAATTAGATTTATCCTTTGCTGAAACCTCTTCACATTCATCAAACAACTAATTAGTTACCACGCATGAAAATTCATTCTAAAAGTATTGATCTAAACTATGTTGATCACAATCATTTTCTTCATCTAACTGAATGCCAAAATAAATCTTAAACTTATCTTTACAAGACTTATCAACACAATAAAAAAATATATAATCTGATTGACAATATTCATTCTTTTCATTTTCATCACATGAAACATGAAAACAAATTTTTGCACAATCAACATGAAAAGAATTTGAAATAGTATTAAACTTCCCTTGATTAACATTCTCTACATCCAACAAATTGTCATGTGCAAAGACATTTAAGGTACTATCATATACACCTCCAAAATTTGATAAGGATTGTTTAGATTCCACATCTCTTTATACATCAAACTTTTGGGAAGTAACTTGACTAAATGAAGAAACATTATGATGAAAAATATGAAGATCCTTAGAAACATTTACTTGCTTTTCAAAATCATGAGCCAAAAAATTAGAGATTTCATCAAAGTTCAAGAAGACTACCTCACAAATCTTCTCCCAGCTGTGATTATCATCCGAATAACATGAAGAACTTACAATAGTAAGATCATTAGTATAACAATCTAGAAAATCACAATTGTTACAATATTTTTTCTTATCATAGCAATCATTACCCTTACTATTGTTACAAATTTCTTTAACTTCATATTCACTATAACAAATTTTATTTTCACTTTCATACCCATCTTGCTTATGCTGATTGCAATTACCCAATTCATTAACATTTGAATCCACCTCTTCACATTTGGAAGATAGATTATCTTTATATATGAATTCATTATATTCATTACTACCCTTACTTTTAGCACATTCATTATCATTAGAAGATATAACAAGAAATCTATAATCACCACTTTCCATCTCCTCAATGAATCTTTCAATTTGTGAAAACCTTTGTAATCTTATAGGTGCTAGCCAATTGACTGAATCAGGTACTAGAACATCAAGGAAATTGCTAGGTAGGGAAGATTCCTCAGGTCTACAATAAAAAGGCATCTTACTGATTACTCACTTAAGCTTTAAATAACATTGTTTGACACTTAAACCTTGAGTATTCCCTACCTCAATTCTTATAAGATTGACAATCCTTTTGTAGACCAGTCTATTTAACATAGCAATGTTATTTTTCACAGTTTCCAAACTCTCAAAATTTGGAAAACTAATCTTAGATCTAAGATCTAATTCCATTATAAAGAAAAATTTCTACCTCTTCTTTCTAGTGCTAAAAATCACTGAATAGATGCACTGATTCTAACATTTGACTTCCATGAAAAGAAAACATGAAAACCAAAATACCTCAAGTGCTGATGCAAACTTCAATCTGCTAATTTGGCATAGGTGCAAGACTAAAAATCTTTTACACCACTGATCAAACTTTGTAGAGCCGCCACCTCCTTTCAAGAGGATAAGGAAATCACTGCTACGATTCACTTTTTACACTTCAATTTCTTATAATAGTAGATTGCAAACAACACTTTAAAACTTATCAAGAATTTAACATTTCCTTTCCAAGATCTATTAACAGTCTCAGATCTGTCCATACAACTAGAAATCCTTCAAAATTTGCAATGAAATAAACTAGGAAGAAATTGGTATAGAGATTTGAGAGTTTCCACTCACACTTTGTGAGAAATAAAACATAATTTGTCACTTGAAAAATATGAAACAGACCTTCATTGCAAGAGAAACTTGTAGATCATCATCATCTTGAAAAGAAAATACACTTTGTAAATTAGTTCTTGACTCTAGACCTTCTCAACAACACTCAAAAACTAAATTGATTGAAGATAGACCTATAATAGTCATAGAACACAAATTTCATCCAATTTTACAACTTACTACTATCCATGGATAAAGCTTCACTAGGGATCATGAAACCTTGCATATGAAACTAAATATGAAAAATACATCAGAGGTTTCTAGCTCCATAATTTAGGCATTTACAAGTTTGTTCCCTAGTAGAGTTTCCATTTTGTTGGTGTTTGAAAATGTTACTAGGTTTTCAATTATCTCCATGAGAATATGACATATCTAGGGGCAGCTAACTCCCATTCTCAACATACCATTTTAGATAAAGGGAAAACTATAAGGCTTGGCCCTTCTTGTACTTCAAGCTTTGTTAAACCTAGGTGGGTAGTCCTTAGATTCAAATGATACCATACCAATTCAAAAATTATATCCCTAAATCTCTTAAGCAGATTTTACCCTTATTTTTCCTAATGACTCATGAAATGACATAGATCTACAGTAGCTAAATGCAAAGTTATGAATCTCATAAGCTGAGTGAGGGTTAAACATTTAGGTCCTTCAAGATGAAAGGGAAAGAATGTTTGATTAATATTGTTGAATTCAACAAAACCCCTAATATGCAGCAACAAGAAATAAGTGACCCTATAGCTAATCATTGCCTTAACCATTGGTAAAATCCATGAATCAAATGCATACATAAGGATATCTGATACTTATTTATATGTTTAGATATACAATCTATCTATTTAACTTATCAATAAACATCTACGCTCAATTTGAACCTCATTCTTACATGATATCCTTCTCAATAAACCTACAACCCTGTTGATTCACTGAAGCATTTACATAACCCCTTTAGTTACAAGAAACAATAAGACAACATAGAGCCTTAAAGGACTAGAACTATGATCTAGGATCTTTTTTGAAAGATCATAAAACATTGAAGCTCATTGAGATAGGAGACAAGATTCAAGATGAAATTCAACCTATTATTCTTTGTATTAATTTTTTTGAAACAATACAACCATATGCATGAAATGAAAACTTGAAAACACCTAATAGATCTAAAATATCTATGTTATCCTTCCTAATGCTATTCATACAAGAGATAAAGTACTAAAAGAATGGTTTCATAGTAAAGCACTAGAACCCTACTAGTATTAGCCAAAGAAAATTGCCAGCAACCTTGCAAAAGAGAAGAACGAAGAAAGATATAGGAAGGAAGCCATTCTCGGATTGAATCTACAATTGACATGTGTACCCTCAAAATTCTTTCCCAAGAAAATCAAAAGCCTCTCTCTACCTTCTCTCTATAACTAAAAATCAAATCCCCATGATTATGGCTCTTAAAAGCATAAAGAATATCAAATATTTGGTAAAAAATATAACTGATTTTTGATGTCACATTTGAATTCAAAGTAAAAAGTGAAAAATCAGTTATATGACATTTGGAGGCCAAGAAAAAATCATCGAATTGATTTTCATTCACTTTCAAATTTCACCAAGCCTTCATATCTATCTTTTAACCAATTCTGATGATCAATGATCAAATCTGCTCATTCTATCGGCAATGCCCTGGGTAACACAAACTAGCCTATAACATGAACCAATCAACACCTATGCACAAAATGACTTTAGAAATGGAAAATTTGGATTCTCCTAGTTCCAGTGGTATTTTGGAGTGCCCATTTTTGATAAAAATGCCCCAAATATGGCCTTCTGAAGATTAGGTCTCCATTCATAGATTTGCACATTATTTTGCAAAAAATTTAACTTTCATTAAAGTTTAAACTATATCAAAGTTTTTAGACTTTATTTAAATGGCTGATCTGCATGTGAAACTAGAAGGAAAATAAAATAAATTTTATACTTGAAACATTTTGAATTTTCCTGCCTTGTCAATCTGGGTCAAACTTGTTTTGACCATCTTCAACATGTGTCATCACATGATTGGGTTGCATTTATACAATTGGGCACCATGTCATTGCCACCTCATCATCAGCTGGTCCCACCACTGAGACACTCACTATGTCACTATACTAACTTCCATGCATCTTTCCTATAGCGAGTTAATGACAATAGTTGGATTGGCCACGTGGCGTGGTTTGGTGATCTCTGAGATTTGCCTGCCACATCATTGCTTAGTTATTTTATCTACTACCACATCACAATCTACCTTGAAACTTGTGCTACATGGCACTTTGGGATTGGTCATTGATACCTGAGTGGGACCCACATTGGAGCTATGCCATATTTTGAGGTTTTTTAGTGACTCGCTATTTTTCTAACCAGAAATCCTAAAATTTTTAGCTAGTGAGGTAGCGAGGTGCCAAATTTTGGAGTTTTTAGGTGACCTCATCTGACATCACATCAGCATTGCCTCACTGGTGCCACATCATCATCACCAAGTTGCTATGGCTATCTGGCGAGCATTTTCACTTGGCAAGATAATGACAATCATTGCATTTTCCATTTGGCATAATCTTGGTACACAGTCACCAAATCAACATATGAACTTGTCTATTGAAAATTTAACATCTGACGACCTGCTAGCTGACATCAGCAGTGGGACCCTCATGCATGTAATAGCCTTTTTAAAAGGTGTCTTTCTTAAGACATTTTATCTATTGTGTGAAGTAGTATTTAAATGCCATTTAAAGCTTCCTCACAAAGAATATGGGATAAAATTTCAAACTATTGTCTTGCCTTTGTTCCTTTCCTAATGGCATCCTAGACACATTTTTACCAAATTATACTTGGCCCTCAAAACTTTTGCCTAAAATTTCCAATCCTGAGGACACCAAACTTCTCTACAACTCGACCCTTCTTGGTGAATGAATGATGTTACTGTGAAGAAGAAATAATGAGAACCAATCTTGCAAATTCTCTTTCCTGCTCGAATAGGGACTCCAATTTGCCTCTATGTGCCTCTTCTTTTTTTGCATGTGGCCTCCCATCTCCATCTTCTCTTATCTATTTACCTACATGTGTTTCTTTGACCACCATAGCTTCTTCCTTGCTAGTCAACGTTGATTCATGGTGGCTCTTTCAAGTTAGCAGAGTATTCCTTCTCACATGCCACTTTTGATCTCCATCCTTGGTCCATGGATTCCTTTGTGTATTTTGTGTGAGGCTCTACCTTCTTCATCATTTTCCTCCATTCAGCTAGTGGCTTTATTTCATGCCTAGCTTCCCTTTGGCATGACTGATCTTTTCCTTCTTGAAGGCGCATCTTAACTCTCTTTACATGTTCCTCTCATTGTATGCAGCAACCTTTTATCTTTTATTTTTCTTTGACTACGTGGCTTGGATCTATAATCTTTTTACATGCCATGGATTTGTTTTTAGTCATGGTCATGCTCATATGGAATTTGGGGCCTTCTTTGACCTACTTCCTCCCATAGGCTACAGGCTTGTAGTAGCTTTGCCCTATGTTTGACATGGTGGGAATGTAATAAATATGAATTCAAGGACCTTCTATTGGCTATTGTAGTATTAAATCACTGAGCTAATGGCTTCTATTTGCTAGATGTCCCCTACAGCTAGGTCAATACATGTGGGTGACCTTCTAATTGCCTCTGCATGTGGATGGCTTCCTAAGTGGATCCCCTATTATTTACCTCTATTTCTCATGTGTCTACCCACTTGCTGTGGGTCTCTTGTTTGCACACATCTTCTCTTCTTGAACAAATCATTTTCTTGGCTATTATTATAATCCTACTAGGTATCACATATGTAAACAAAATCTACTGGTTCAACCATTGCCATAAATCATCCATCTAAATATGGGGTTAAAAAAAATGTGATGTTCCATTTGTGAAGGCAGAATTTAATTGATAAATGCTTCAACACCATCACTTTTGTTTTGGCTCAATATCAAATATGAGGCATGAATTTCCTCTATTTGTTGCTAGAGGCAAATGTTGGCAGACCATTTGTAATTATATGTTGTCATTCATAATAGTTATAGTACATCAATCTTGAAACCATCCTTCAAAATCTCTGGCTGAAAAATCTATTGATCTTTGTCACATTTAATGGTCAATGACTACATAACAAGTTTCTTTTCCTTTGCCTTCAACAAAGCATTATTTACACACAAACATCTAATTCTCATTTATTATGGGATCCTAATTGTAAACCTGTATTCCTAGATATTCAGAGCTTACTCTCATGATTTGCAATTATCTAAATTGCTAAAACAATCCAATTAACCTTTCAGCTTAGGTTGTAGTGACATTAGCGATGATGCATAAGTCATCAGATGATTTGAACCTCCATACCATAAGTTCCTACAACAAGATTAGCTTCAAAATATTGTAATGAACTTTTGAGATGTCCAAGCTTAGATAACAAAGGTTCCTTTTTAGAAAAAGTGTTATGAATAAGAACATTGAAGTATCATAACTTTACATTTCATAATCCAAGTTATTAAGATTACTTTGACTTCTCAAAACAAATTCAATCCATTCCATATCGTTTGGTCTAATGCCACTAGTCGGGCCCCTAAAGTGGGCCTGACTAAATTTTTTTTTGGTTTCATACAACTAAATCTTCCAAATGATCCATTAAACTCAAGTTACTAAATGAAGTCAATTTTGCACCCTAAAAAAAAATTACAACTCACTTTTGCACCCGTCTGCAAACTATTGACTTCGTGCCAGGAGGTTTGTTGACTGGCCTTAAAAACTAATCCAAACACTTGACTAGCCTCTGAAAACTAGCACATTATTTCTTTGTTCCACATAGTTTCACCCTATCAAATCTCATCTTATTGCAAATTCCCAGTCAAAAGATATTCGTTGTCAAAGTTTCCTTCTCAAAATTACTTGCAAGTAAACAAGTTAGAAAACAACAAACTAGGTTCGAATTTGGCTTTGAAAATTGGGCAAATGAGCACATGGGGAAATGAAAATTTGGGAATTGGTTCTCTATCATGAGGAAATTATGGATCTATGATTTAGGCTCTTGATAAATAATAGGACATGAATGGAAAGCGGTCAAATTAGGCTACCTAGAATTTGCAGATTGAAACAATGTTAGAAAAGCATTCTTTGCAAATGGAATTGACCTAGAAAAGTGTGCATACAGATTCATCAAGACTTGAAAACTAGCATGCTTAAAGAATTTTTAGAGGAAAACACAAAGGTAAAATCCATTCAATCTCACCTATCACGAATTAGGAGTTATGACATCATGAATAGGGGTTCCGATAAATCTGCATGTACTGACACAAAAAAAAGATAGAAATTGCATTTGGAATCGCATTTGAAAACTGATCAAATGGATTTTTCATTAGCTAAAACTTGAAACGTAATAAGTATCTAACATCTACAATGAAAAAAAAAAGATTTAAAACATTTGGGTCAACTGGTCAAAAGTTATAACTGATCGAACGAGGCTTCTCAAAATTCTAAACATTTTGCATCAGCATGAGAATAGTAAACTACCAACTTTGAGGTATTCAAAACCTAGTCAAACAGACTCAAAATGGCTCAAAATCTGAAACATAGGTTCTCAAGTATGGATGCTAAACACTCTCAAAGTAGAAAATCACAAAATCACAAGGCCTCTTATCATTGTTTGACACTTAGGTGAAAATGTAGATTTGAAATTTGCTCAAAACAAGACTTAACAGAATGACTCAGAATCACAATTTAACTTCATGAAACATGTGGACAAGTTGAATGAAAGGTGTTAGAAACATTAAACACCTTATGGGACTCAAAAGCATAATCGGGTACATAGTCATTAAAAAAAAGCATGTATAGGGCTAAATTCCTCAATGGTACTCAAAATTTGGGCTACAATTTTGACCACCAACAAAATACAAGGAAGAAAATCTTTCTAGAGGTCTAATTTTCCTTGCTAATTGTCTAACATCCATTATTGTATGTTATAATTTTTGTTACAGTTGTTGCACATTATGAGGAATGGATAGAACATCAACTTTTGGAGTATCATCCAGCACTACATAATCATCTTCTTTCTTCTCATGTTGCTAGAATAGATCTTTGTACGACACTTTCTCATTGAATATGACATCCTTTGTTTATTACAATTTTATGATTTTCAAAATCCCAAAGCCTATAACCAAATTTATTAATAATATATCCAACAAATACACATTTCTTTAACTTAGCTTCTATCTTGGTTCTATTTTCAGAGTTTATGTTAACAAATGCTTCCTTATTGGCAGAAAACAATAACTCACCTTCTTACTAGTCCATGCTTCCTCTAGAATACCACAACCCAAAGGAGTAGAGGGACCTCTATTAATCAAATATATAGTAGTATTGATAGCCTCTACCCACATGTGCAAGGGCAACCTAGCATGTAAATTCATGCTCCTTGTGCGCTCCATTATAGTTCATGAGTTTAGCCACTCCATTTTCTTGTGGAGTCCTTGGAATAGTTTTCTATCCATGAATGCCATTAGTGGAACAATAATATTAAAATTCATGACTACAATACTCACCACCTATATCAGATCTAAGAAATTTTAATTTCTTACTAGTCTTATTTCAACCAAGCATTTCCATTTCTTAAAAGTTTGAAATACATCAGATTTCTATCTAAGGAAATAAACCCATACTTTTCTAGTTGTGTCATCAATAAATGTAACATAATAAAGATAGCAACCAAGAGAAGATACCTGAGCCAGTCCCCATACATTGTTATGCACAACCTCTAATTTCTCCTTTTTGTTTTCCTTCCCAATTTTCACAAATGTGAGGCCTCACCTCAACCCATTATAGCCTGGGTGTTTTATTTATATTTTGATATTTGAGACCTTGATATTTTTGATAGATGTAGATAGAAAATGGATTGCCTTCTTTATGGATATGAAACTTTAGTAGTGTCTTACACTATTATATGTATAAAGAACCTATTATTGTGTAGGAAATATTTGAACTTATTTGGTTGCAGTTCTATGACATCATGATATCATTAGATTTTGATGCAATGTAAAATTTTAATTTGTTTCTAAAGATTTTTAGTGTATGTATGAATATTAATTTTATTATGATGCTTATGACATAAAATTTTTGATATCTTAATACTTCTAGTGGAATAATTGAAGGATTAGGAAAGAATATTTAATTTGAATTACGTTAATATAGATATTGTTATCATGTGCATTCATGTTGCATATGTTTATTGACTCCTTGGACTATTGATGCTTGAGTTTGATGTGTAGGAAGAGGAACCATGGAATTTAATGGGGAAATAAGGTATAGACACATGTTAAATGACTCTGCCAAGGTGAATCTTTGTAAGATTCTTCAACCTCATTGTGATGTGCTTATTTCATAAATGTGTGATGTATGGGTGTGGTATGCTTCTCATGTATAGATCTTGAATGTGTCATGGGTTACATTTTAGTGCATTTTGTGTGTGTCACTTGACACTTGTGCTTGTTATGTGAAATGACATGTTATTCATCAATGGATCATGTGGCCACCTTGTTCCATGTTGTATGCCTCAATTGAAAAATTTGATTATTTTCTTAGTTAGTATAGGACAAGGTTATCACCTTGGGGAATTTAGAATTTGAATTACCTAGCTTTGGGAAGGTCATAAAGTAACTTTAAGGTAAGTGATGATTAAAATTAACCTTGCCCATGTTAGTACTATAGGTTAGGGAGCTATTAATTACCTCTATGGTGTCTAGGGGACCTAGGAGACCCCATGAAAATGACATTCTTCATTGAATCCGAAAATAAGAGGGTTATCAATAGAGGCATGGCTAAATTGAACCTCACTTGGCCACTCTCTACCTTTAGAGACTAATAGGGTTTGAAGAAGGAGGAGGGAGCTCTAGCACAAATATTCATTTCCTTGCTTGTAGGAAGGTTGGTATCATGATCCATGAAGCTTCTTCATTGTGCATGTAGATTAGAAATGGTGTTCATCATTTCATGATGGGATTGTGGTGTCTTGTGGTGTATTTGTGAATAAATCTTTGGTGTGTCTTGCATGTGGGTAGTGTTGTGTGAGTCTTTATTTGATTTTGTTCTTTCATGTTATATGTATTGTGAATTAAATTCCTATAGAAATTAATTCCTACTCAGCCTTGGAACATGTCTTACCTCATGGAGTAGCCAATGATTCCCATTCTAAAACTTAATATTAACTTTGCCCTTTCCAATAATCTAACTGGGTTAATTATCCTACAAATAAACAAGTCTAAAATCCCCTTGGACATAATCAATGAAATAAACTCTATGAGGTGTAGCATGAAATAAAGCATAAAAATCTATAATCCATGAATCATCAACACTTTCTAAAGACCTAAGCAAAGCATCCTCTTCAAATTTGTTACTTACCACATTTGCCTCCTTTTCTCCATTTGGTTTATCTCCTTCACTTTTCTTTTGATTCCAACAATCTATCTTTTTGTACCCTAGTTTCTTATAGTACTAGAAATCACTCGGTCCTCTCAATTGACACCTCATTCCCTTTGATTTTCTTCTTGATTTTCCATGATTTCTAAAATTGCTTCCTCTCTCAATCATTCTACCCCTGCTTTGTGAATTCAATGCACTTCCGATTATAGATCCACATGAAGCTTTTGTACGAGTTTCCTCACTCAAAATAACACCCATCACATCATCATATTCTAGGGTGCTAGATCTAGCAACAAAGTTACTCACAACCATTACCAAGCCATTCCATCATTTAGGCAAAGAGCACAAAATCAAGAGAGCCCTAATTTCTTCATCAAAATTGATACCCATAGAAGATAACTAACTAGTAATAGTACTAAACTCATTTAAATGATCTATAATAGATCCACCTTCTACCATTTTCATATTAAATAAACACTTCATGTGAAATACCTTGTTTGAAGCAGAGGGCTTTTCATATAGTTTTTCTAGGGTTTTTATCAATTCTTCTATTTTCTTGCTTTTTTAATATTAAATGCCACCGATGGTGCTAGGCATAATCAAATGCTTCCAAGTACCTTTTTTTCCAATAAATCCCATTAATCATTTGACATAGATCCTTGATTCTTGGCTTTTCCTTCTAACAACTTCCATAAATCCTTTTGATAAAGATAATCTTCCATTTGCATCTTCCATAACTAGAAATTTTTCCTCTTAAACCTATCAACCCTTAGCTCACCCTTGTCTACCATCGCTTCCACTCAACTTTGAGACTCCCACTCAACTATGAGACTTTCTTGTAGAGGATAACTAAAAAATAACCTCACTCTGATACCACTTGCTATGATTAAACCACAGGCAAAAATAATAATTACATGAAAATATAACCAATATCAAAAAATAATAGATCACATAGAAAAGAGCACAAGACACAAAGATTTAATGTGGTTCACCCAATCCTTGGGCTAAATCCGCCAAACAACAAGTCCAATATTATTACAATCTGCTAATTACAACCTGATTACAATCTGTAATCCCTCATAGCTCAATACTACTATGAGAACCAATTTTTTCATCACAACTATGAAACAATTTGTAACCTAACCCTTTTTA
Source organism: Cupressus sempervirens (assembly GCA_028749045.1). Lineage (NCBI taxonomy): Eukaryota > Viridiplantae > Streptophyta > Pinopsida > Cupressales > Cupressaceae > Cupressus > Cupressus sempervirens. Next base: position 910,207,373 of record CM053792.1, on the reverse strand, counting down.
TAAAATTATTTTTACTACTTTATGGTTATAATTATTAATTACATGTCGGCCCAAAATCTTGATAAAATAGGGCCCAATTTTTTTTAAAATTTATGAAGTAAGTAGAGTACTTTCCTAATCAGTCACCACAAACTAACAATCAAATCCTTTAACAAGGTAGACCTACAATCTTCAATAAATCTATTTATCAAGTACATACTTACTTGTATATTTGAAAATCCTTTCACAAGGTGGACCTAGCAATCCTTATTGCTCCTAATAGGGAAGATCATCAAAAGTGATCAATGTAAGCCTTAATAGCCCAACTTCATCTATAGGACTAAAGTTTGTGGGTATCATCACCATCCCAATTTTACTTTCTATTTGGAAGGTTTCTATGTCATCAAATATTTACGTCAAAGTATTATGTATGCCTTCATTTTTTTCAGTGTCTTATGCATGCAATTAGATCAGATTATATGTGATGAATTAAATAGATTATCAATTGAAATTATTGAAGTTTTAGAAGTTATCAATTCACCCCTCCCCTCTCAATAACTTATGATAATCTTGAATATTTCCAATACCTTGAAGTGTCTAAGGTGTTATTTTGATGCAAGAAGCTGATTATGATCCATTTTTCAAATTTTCTCATTGTTACCTTATTGATTCCCAAGTCTTGAATAGGGAAAGTGATCAAGTAGTTTTGTTAGCTTGGGAAGAGATTTGTTCAGTGTTGTAACCAAGTTGGAAAGAGTCTTTGAAGACACTTACAAAGGTGGGAAAGGTAGTTTACCTATAAAATATTCTTATTGGGAATCCACTAGCTTTTCGTGTGAGCACTGTACATCATTTTGGATACAAATTACATTAAAATCAAATAAATTAAATGTACTTAAAGCATAAATAAGGAAAAAAAAGATATATATTATGTAACCAATAATTTCATACATGAACAAACATATCATATATTATGATAACCAATAATGCCAAACATGAACAAACATACCATTTATTATGATAACCAATAATGTCATATGTCTAATGATGTCATGCATCAAATATATGACATATATCAAATGTATGTCAAATATATCCACTAACATGAAATCCAAGATATATGTCCATCAATTCCTATAAATGTGTGTCTATCCCTATATCTTCTCCTTCCGACAAGGGGAAGGAAAAAAATCCCTAGAGGTCTTTAGTCACTACATGGAGGGAGCGATGGGGATGAGGGGGTCTTCCTCACACTTTCACTCATCCTCTTTTTAGGCTCCTCTCAAACTAGAGCTTATACAAACAAAGTAGATATGAATGAATAATTATTATACATTGAAATGAAATATATATACACACAAAATTTATTATTTTCTTACTACCATCAAATAGTCACTTTGTACATCCACCTAAAAGACTCGTAGATGATTGGGAGTAACAAGGCCCTAGAAAATTTAAATCAATATAATGAATTATTCATAATTATTAATACAATGTGAAATTTCAATACTAATTATTATAAATAACAACTAAAACTATGAAAACTCTTTAACAATTCGGTCAATGGCTTTGAACCAGCCATCATGAAAGCAACTCTGTGATTGATGGATTGGCAAAGATGAAGAGTCTCAAACATAAACAACTAAAAATCATATAATACACTTTTCATGTAACATGAAATATCAAACAACTATAATCAAATGAGTTAAATTAACATGAAACAAATGTACCTCTATGAAGCTTGTATCATGCATGGGCTTAGAGTCCATTATGAATGTTGATGGTCTAGTAGAATACTAATCCACATGGATAAATTTTTTTTTTAATCCATTAGATGATTACTTAATAAATATATGTATTAATTTAAATTATTAAATAAATACATACCTCTTGGCTTGTCGATGGGATAGAAAATGGGGCTAGGGAATATGTACCAAGGCCATCAACACTCTTAACATGAATCTTGAACAATGTCAAGACATGCTAATTAATTAATCATTTACTATACATATGAAATATGATCAAATTAGTTTATTATAATTGTAATTTACCTATGTGTGAATGCCAAATGTATCACTTGGGAACTCATTAGTGACTAGCCCATCGTGCATAGTGTCTCCAACATGACTGCCAAATGTGCATAAGGATCCACATTATGTGTACATATTATTGCAATGTAAAAAAGGATCCTCCACAAATAATAGATTGGTACAATGAATAAGCATATGTGTCATAGAATTGATAGTTCCTAGAGTACTGATCTCTACATGTTCCTTCACAACTAAAGGAATAATCACATGCTCACCCTATGGCTTGACAATAGGTGCCCTATTTAGATAATGGTCACAATATACAACCAACCTCTTGAATGATGATGCCCCACCTCTACCCTGAGAATCTAACATGTCAAAATTATTGGGGATCTCCCCAAGGAAAATTTTAAATTACTATTTCTTTAAGAAATACATTAGAACCTCATGATTGTTGCAGGAAGGGGCATCAAAGACCGTCCACCATCTATCCCAAAAGTTATTTGTAACATCATAATATATGCACCAATTGATGGGAAACCTTTTAGTTGTATGTTTAATATATTCTTATTCTGTAGGTTTTTTAAACAATGCGCATATGCTACCTTTTGCTATTTTCTTTTTTCTTATATCTTTATATGATAATTTGTTTGCATAATATCTTCTTCATTTTTCTCTCTTAACATGCCAAATATCCAACTAACCACTAATAGAAGATAAATGGCTCATAATGGACTCAAGAGAGGATGCTAATTATGCTCTCATAGGATTAGTATCCTTGCAAGCTTTCAACCCACCAATGATTGGTTCTAATTAAGTTTTACCTCTTTCTATTCCATTCATTATATTGTCTTGGGTGCTAGGAGGAGGTCTTCAAATTCATGGAGGTTGTGGAAGTTCATTTTGATCTTGTGGAGGTTTTTCATTTTTATTTTGTTGATCAGGTGAAGGATTTGATGGTTGATTATTCACATTTCTTGATAAGTGACCAATTGCATTTTAAATAAATAAACAAATTTGAATCAAGAAATTGCAAAAACATACAAAAAAAAATGCAAAAACATATAAAATAATGCAGTAACATACAAAATAATGCAAGAACAAGAGTAGAAAACATACTAAATTATCTGAATCTTGATCTCAAACAACGAGGAGGCATTTTGAGGAGAAGAGTGAGAAATGTACAACTTCTACAAATCGAATACATATTGTTGAGGGGAAAAAATGTACAAAAAAAAGACATAACCTCAAATGGAATTGCCCTTGGGTTTGCAACCCATATATAATTTTTTTAGGTTTTAAAAGCATACACACACCATTGCACATATGCACTTTGGCATGGGATCCAAAAGCCTAAGGTTTCTGGAGCCCAAGCCCATGGATGTGTGCTCTATAGTGTGTATGATCTATGGCACATGCACACTTTTATAATTTAAAAAATTGGAGTTGTCTTTCATCTTTTTGGAATCACAACTTAGTGCATTCTCCCAAGTTTAAAACCCTTTATGATTGTCTAAGGGCTATGGTGACTGAAGCAGAATACATCAAGTTATGGCTTGATTGTTGGATCTTTCATGGTAATTGGGTTGGCTAGATAGAAAAGGGGATAATTAGATAGTTAACATCCTATATGTGGAAATTGGTGTAGTGAAGGAACCCTAGAAGTCTTCCAAGAGGACTTAGTGCATGATAGAATCATTAGTTCATCAAACCTCCTTGTCAAATTAACAAGATACAATATGCAAAATGAAATATTTAGATATAAATGTGGGAAGGACCATACACAAAGATCATAACACACACCATAACAAAAAACCTAAATAAACTAAATAATAAGCACCCAACAACATGGAACAAATATTCTCACTCCCATAAGTTACAAGATAGAAACTATGGTCCACATAAGAGGAGTGAACTAGGAAAATATATAAGGTGTCATTAACCTTTCTTATGACATAGCATAACTAAAACTACAAGAAGAAAACAAGGACCACTAGAGTCATAACCACATTGGTATTGAATATATAAGCTACAAGACAAAGGAGTTTTATAACATTTCACTCACCGCTTGGGTCACCTTAGTACTATCCTTTCATGTTCCCATGTAAGTACATGTGAAACTAAACACATTTTATTGAGACAAGTTTGTTCCATTGTATCACTACTATGACACCTTCTCTACTACATCCCCATCCTATCCTAGCACTAGTGACATCAACATGGCACCTATAACTAGTATCTTTAATGAAAATCACTCCAAATAAATTTAATTTTATTAATGTTAATCACTAGTTAAGATAACTCAAGAATAGGTTATCTCTCACTATGAATCACTTTTCTAATGTACTTAGGATACCTAACTGATGCAGGAGCATCCAAAGGTATAAAGGTAATCCTATGTCACCCAAAAAAATGTACTTAGATTTAGTTTTTGTTCCATGTGCTTTCATTTCTGGATACCCATTTGGGTCAAATAAAGGTTCCAACTCTCAGAGTTCCACTATTAGTGTTCGGGGTTAGAGTTTTTAATCACCATGGGATATGTGTAAATGCTAGAAAAATAGGAGTATGTAGTTGAGCCATCATTTTGGTGAAATAGAAGGTGTAAGTTGGTTGGATGATTTTAATTGTAATTTAGAATATTCCAGAAAAAGAATCAGGTCAAAAGGTTGCACGGTTTGAAAGTTATCACAATTTTTTGATTTTTGGAGACCTCCTAAGAATGCTTCAAGGACAAAAAATGGGGGAAAATAAAAGATTGTCGATATAGCTATAGAGAACTTTGAGAGCTTTCGAAAAATGTAAACGGTTTGTCAATCAGAGCTACGGTTCAAAAGTTATGCCTTCCTAAAGTTTGGCTACCATTTCTAGATTCTTCTAATTTTTTGCCAACTCCTAATGTGACTTCTGAAGCCTTCTATTTGGGCAGTGGGTGCCAACTAACACTTTCTAGAATGTATTCCTAATCCTTAACCCTTTGGGTTCTATTTAAGAACATTTTTGGCATTGTAAAAGGTAGTTCGGAGTGGAGTTTGAGAGGAGGTACTAAAAAGAGAACTTATCTCTAGCTTTATACTATTGTAAGCCCTTAGGGCATGTTTTGAAGTCTATTTTCTCTGTACTGAATGTATTATCATATTTACATAGTTAATAAGTTTTTCCCCTTTCCCATTGTGTCCATTCTATTATTTGGCTTGATCCCATCAAGTTGTATTAGAGTGGGTTTTTGTGAGTGCGTAGACAGAGTGCCAACTGTGAGGCAGTTTGCACTAGGACTGTGTGGTTGTGGGTTTGAATTAAGAAGATTCCTCCATGAAGAGATCATGGTGGAAGGGCTAGAGCTATTAATCCTAAGGAGGTTAGAGCCCTCAAAAAGAAGGAACAAGCATTGCAGGAGGAGCTCTGTAGAGGAACAAATGTCACCACAGGTGATGAAAGTGAGGATGACAATGAAGAAGAAGAAATTGGACTAGAAGGGGAAGTTGATGAGGAATTTATAAATTAGGTAGAGGAGAGGCTTTTTAGGGCCATTACTAAGTTTGGGAAAAGATCTACAATTGATGTGGGTGTATTTTCAATAAATCTGAAACTAGATGAGTTGATTGACTAGATCAAGGAACTAGAAGAGTACTTTGAGTATGAGGATATCATGGATGTAGATAGGGTTAAGTTTGGAAAGTCCAAACTAAAAGGATATGGAAAAATTTTGTGGCAAGAGGTTCAATTGGAAAGAAATAGAAGAGGAAAGGAGAAGATCACAAGGTGGGATCGCATGGTGGACAAACTAAAGTAGCAGTTCATTCCTATTGACTATGAGCTTGATTTGTTTAAGAAGATGCATGTGTTGAAGCAAGTAGGGAAATTAGTCCAACAATATACAAAGGAGTTTTATCTATTTTTTATTAGAGAGGGGCATGCTAAAGCAAATAAGGAGAAGGTTCCTCATTATATTAGAGGGTTGTGACCTAGCATCCAAGAGGAATTAAGTTTGGTAAGAATGACTATCATTGAGGAGCCATACCAATTTACCCTATGAGTTGAAGAGAAGCTAAATAAAAGGTTTTAAGGGAGACAAAGAGGGTGTGGTCAAGGAGGAAGGGGTAGTGGTAGGTCATCTAGAGGTCGAAATGAAACCCATAAGAAAAATGATGATGTGGGTACTAGCAGGAACCAGAGGAACGAAGGTTTCAACTGCTCCCATGATCAAGACTTTAGAAATTAGAGAGAAAAAGGTAGAGGAAATGGACAAGGAAGAGGAGGCTTTTGTGGTACCTATTTCCATTGCAATGAAGAAGGTCATCATGCCTTTGAATGCCCTCAACAACAAGGAAGGACAGATAGGAGAGCTGAGGGTCAAGCTAGGGTTGCTCATGTGGATGAGGATGCATAATCATCACATTTAGAGGATGCAGAAAGAGGAGAGACTTTAGTAAATGGAAGGTTCCTACTAAGTGGTGAGATTGAACTAGGACAAAGGAGGAGTTTATTCCATACTAGGTGCAAGTTTGAGGATAAATGTTGTGATGTGATCATTGATGGTGGTGGCACTAATAACTTGGTATCAGAGGAGATGGTCTCTAAGCTAAATCTCAAGAGGGAGAAACACCCCTAGCCCGATCAAATTGCTTGGGTGAAAGATGATCATAAGGTCCTAGTGAGCAAACAATGTTTAGTGAAGTACAAAATTGGGAGTTACCATGATGAAGTTCTCTATGATGTCATTCCAATGGACGTTTGCCATCTATTGTTTGGTAGACCATGGTAGTTTGATAGGCATGCAGTACATGATGGTCATGAAAACACATACTCTCTAACAAAGGATGGAGTTCACCACAAACTGAAGCCCATGAAAAAGGAAGGCAAAAAGGTATGTAGTAGTGCTAGGATTTGTCCTGTTGATGGAAAGAAGTTTTTAGATGGCATGAAACATGAGCATATGTGTTATTCTTTTATTCCTAGGAAAGATAAAGAAGGTAGTAGTAAAATACCACTTGAAGTTTTAGATTTACTAGGTGAGTTTGGAGATATCATCTCTGATAATGTTCTAGAAGGATTGCCACTGGTAAGGAAAATCAACCATCAGATAGATTTGATCCCAAGAGCTAGTTTTCCTAACAAGGCTGCTCACAGGATGACTCCTAAAAAAATAGAGGAGCTAAATAGATAGGTTTTGGAGCTATTGAGAAAGGGGATGATTTGGGAGACCCTGAGTCCATGTGTAGTACCTATAGTACTGGCACCAAAGAAGGATGGAGAGTGGATAATGTGTATGAACTCTTGAGCTATAAACATGATAACCATCAAGTATCAGTTTCCTTTTCCAAGAATGGATGATCTTATGGATTTTTTGAGTGGAGCTTAGTACTTCACAAAGATAGATCTCAAGAGTGGTTATCACCAGATACAAATACAAGAAGGAGATGATTGGAAAACTAAATTCAAGATGAAGGAGGGTCTTTATGAGTGGTTATTCATGCCCTTTGGATTGACGAATGCCCCAAGAACCTTCATGCGGCTTATGAATGAGGTACTAAAGAAGTTGTTGGAAAAATTTGTTATTTTTTATTTCGTTGATATTTTAATTTTCAGCAAGACTTTGGAAGAGCATTTATTGCATATTCATAGTGTTCTTGACAGGTTGAGGGAAGAGAAACTGTTAATTAATTTGAAGAAGTGTACCTTTGCTAAAAAGGAATTAGTCTACTTGGGGTATGTTATATCACCTGAAGGTCTCAAAATGGATCTAGAGAAGGTAAAAGCCATCTTGGAGTGGCCTACTCCAAGGTCTACTACTGAGGTAAGATCATTTCATGATTTGGTTAGTTTTTATAAGAAGTTCATTAAGAATTTTAGTGGCATATGTGCACCCTTGATTGACACAATAAGAGGGGATAGAAAAGAGTTCAAATGGACTATGGAAGTTGCAAGAAGTTTTGAAATGCTGACGAAGAAGGTGATAGAACAACCTATGTTGGCACTTCTAGATTTTAGAAACATGTTCCAAGTGGATTGTTATGCTAGTGGCAGGGCTATTGGGGTTGTATTAAGCCAAGAAGGTAAGCCTATTGCATATTTTAGTGAAAATTTGAATGATGCAAAAAAGAAGTATTCTGTTCATGATCAAGAGTTCTATGCAATAGTTCAAGCTTGAAAGAAATGGAGGTATTATTTATTGCCAAAGGAATTTGTTTTGTATACTGATCATCAGGCATTACAGTACCTAAATTTCCAAGGTAAATTGAATCAGAGGCATATGAAGTGGGTAGAGTTCTTGTAGAGCTATACATTTGTGTTGAAGCATAGAAGTGGAAAATTTAATAGGATTGTAGATGCACTAAGTAGGAGACAGTTGTTGCTTACAGTAATGCAGGTTGAAGTAGTTGGGTTTGATGAACTCAAGAATTTGTACCCTGATGATCCTAATTTTACTAAAGCGTGGAAAGCTTGTAAAGAGCCTGTTACTATAGACAGAACCAAGTGGCTAGACTATTTGATTTAGGATGGTATGTTGTTCAAGGGTAGTCAATTGTGCATGTTGGTGTTTTAAAACTACTAAGCAACAAAATGCTTAATACCAAGATGACAATACTCACACAATCTAAAGATTAGCCAATTCTTATTAGCAATTGTATGTGCAAAACCATTTGGGCCCAACTTCAACAAAACCAAGGGTGGTTTTCTACTCTTATGGCTTTGAAAAACTAGGGTCGGTATGCCTAGGGATGATTCAAGACTATGAAAATTGTATGAAGATTATTTTTAGTTTCATTCTGATTCTCATCTCAAATCCTCCAATACATGTGTCAATCTTTGATAACTTGATAAACACATCCCATTTAACAGATATGGTCAAAAATTCTTCTATAGGTTTGCAGATGTTCTCAATAGTAATGGCTAACTCAAGCTAAAACATTGCATGCAGACAAGTACAAGCCAACTTTGAAAATCTTGAAGAAATAAAAGTAAAAATTGATTTGATGCTGCATTTTGACAACCATTTGTGATACTTTTCTCTTTTAGCAAGATCAAATTTGATTAGTGCCTAATCCATTGGGGTTCAGAGTCTATAGTAAATTGTTAGATCTAATTTGTTGCCTTAAAACAAATTTTATCAGCAATTCTTATCAGAATTTATCATTCAAAACCCTTTCCACTACTAAAACAACCTTATCACATTCACCAAATCTTTTACTTAATCCATTGAATTAGTAGTAGTGATAAATAGATATACAACCTAACTAGATTGCATTCAATTGCACAAGCCTTTACTTATACAATATCAAGATAACCAAGTAATTAAAAGGAGACAAGATTCATAAAGAACTGATATGGGGACAGTTCATAATTTGTATTCATTTTTTTTTGAAAATTCTATACAATTTACAGTAGACTCAGAATGACCTTCAGAAGAAACACATCTCATTCCATATTCATGTATTCTCAAGATCTGATAGAGAAAATACACCACCAATTTTTGCTCAAAATAATGGACCAAAAATAGACTTAGTATCACTTAGACAAATAGAATTCGGACCCTTTCTCTAGCCCTAGAATCTCACTTATATAGTGTGAGATACAACAAGCTTCAGGCTGAGAGAGAATGATATGTGTTTCTTACAAGGAATATTTACATACACCTATCACAAAATGACAAAAATGTTGGTAACAGAAGATGTCTAAGTTGAAACATTCTCTTGGTGGGTCAGCTTTTGTCACATGCTTTTATGTTGCTGAGTTGGCTACTATTCTGATCCTTCTTCATATGCAATAGCCAAATTAACCAACAATGAGGTTTGTTCTAATGATGGCATGCCAAACTCCACTTGTGGGTCTTAACTACCTTTATCCTGTATGGTAGGAACAACATCTACCTTTTTCACTTCTTCAGTCATGTCAGCATCCTGTGGGCTCGGGCCTGCAACTGAAGGTGATTGTTTATTTTTTTCTTCTTCTTCTGGTTGGGCTTGTGTAGTAATAGTGTCAATGATTTCAATTTCTTCACCTTACACCTCATCACTATCAGTTTCATCTTCATTGAATTGTTCACCAAGAGCCATTTCTACCATCCACTTGTCAAATAATGTATCATCTGGCCAATTGAATTGCAAAATATCCCTCTATCTTTTTAGCGCATATTCAGCTTCATTATTAATGGTAACAAATTCTTCTCTTAAAGAATCAAAGAATATTTGGGCCTTCACCATTTCTTCTATTGTGGTGGCCCACCATGCATGCCCTGATTCATTAATGACTTGATTCACTCTTAAATAGAATAAATCATCAAGTTCCTTTGCCCACTCATCTTTTCTTTTCAAATTATTCTTTCTATCTAGGGCATGAGGAAACAAACTAAATGTTTGGCTCTTGTAATTTTTCAAGTAGCCTACTACTATGTTTTGTAAATGAATCCTTTTATTATCAAAGTTAGCAAGATAAAAAACAATATCAATTTTTTTTTCAATTTGATCAAAAGAATCATCTATAACAGAGAAACACAAAAATGTTATTTCTTTCTCCCTTCTTACCCATTTATTCACAATAAGCATTAGAGCCTCCTCATTAGCTTTCAAATCCTCCCAGATACTGATTACCCTAGCCAAATAATCATAAATTAGTGTCCATTCAACTTTATCCCCCAAATATGTGAGAGCTTTTTTGAGTTTATTTTCATATTTGGATTCCAATTCAATATGTAAAGCCCATAGTTTTCCTTTTTCTTCTTCAAAATCCTCAACGGTGTGGTATTGTCGCTTTTGGGGTGTATCTGGTATTTCTATAAGGGGGGTGGATTTGAAAGGTTCAACTAGGGGGTGAGGGTATGTTATTCTTGGCCTAGTGGACCTTCCCAATAGCTTGTTCTCAAGCTCAATTCTCTTTTTTACCTCTTTATTATAGGCATCCACCACTATTTCATACTTGCTCTATAGCTCAGTCATTTCCTTTTCTTACCTTTATGCAGTAGCCAAGGCAAATTGAGAATAATCCACATTCATATGGGCTGCCTATACATGTGAAGTATTAGCAACTCTCCTCACAATGATACTCCCCATTAGTCCTAAATCATTAGGCTGTGATGGAGTATCCCTGAATCCTCTTCTTAATGACCACCTAACAAGAGTAGCTTGGTCGGTACTAAATGAAGTTCCCAAGAATTCCCTTTTATCTAGATCTTGCAATCCAAAATTATTTGACACAAAATAAAAAATCAAAACATCAGCAATGTCCCAATTGGGCAATAATAAAATATTTGCAGCCTTTACCATCTATCTCCTCTCTTCAAGGGTTATATTTTGGAATTCTTGTATCATTTGTTCCTTTATTTGATCTTGAATGGAAGCTTCATCCATTTTTGGATGCTCTTCTCTCATATTTTTACATCTTTCCTCAAAATTGTGCATGTTTGGCCTCCAAGCAAACTGATGGAAAGCCCTAAATTTTACAAAATTGTCATCAGACAAAAATTGATGACTGGCTTGTTCTAAAATAGGGTCTAATTCCCTTCCCCTAAAATTTTCTATAGTTAACTCAAAACTTGGCACGTGAGGCTCCTGGGGGTTCCCTTCATCAATCTCTACCTAGGTAACAAAGATTCCCCCTTTTGATCCAATTTATTCAATTTGCTCATCACTGAGTTGCTCCTCCTCAATTCTCATAGGGGTTCGGGAAGGTGAGTAACTTTCATCATGTGGTTGCTCTTCCCTTGTTATCTTTATTCTCTTAAGAGAGGATTCACATGGCCTTTCTTCAAAAATAGCACTAGTAGAGTCAACTATCTATTTTCCTTTATTCACAATGGGCCTTTGATCTTGAATGATAGTATACCCTATCCTCCTTTGCACAACCAGTGGGCCTGCCCCTATATTGGGAGTGAAACCTAATCTTCTCATCATTTCCTTGGCTTTATCTAGAAAAGAATCAATAAAATGTTTCTTCTTCTTATTCATTACCTCCATTATTTTTGGGAATTTAGTCATAAGATTATTTACTCTATCTGTAGTAGTCATAGCATTACTAAGAGGGCTATAATCTTTATTGAAACAATTAATGAAATCCAAAACTTTTGAATAGACTCTCCATTTTTCTTTCTTTGTTTCTTGCTCCTACAGAGAGCATTCATTCTTTATTATATCTTTAGGGAAATAAAATTCATGTTGAACTGGACGAAGCTTGATTCTATGCCTAAGAGCAGAATTAAAGAAATCTTTTGCATCACAAAAATGAGAGTCAAATACTGCCATTTTATAAAGATCCAAAAAATTGTAGAGGAAGACCCACCTCTCCTTAGTTATTACAAACTGGTGGGCTATTGTGCAAGTGGGAAAAATTGATCATGTTCCCCTCTTGTGCAAAAAGGCTTCGTCCACTCCTCCCAACTGCCACAAAAATTGAGCCACTCCTACCTTCAAGGGTACTTGGTAAGGTAGTACATGGGGTGTCCCTTTGAATCCATAAACTTTGATGATAGTTGAAACTAAATATGGGATAATATCTCCCCAATTATGTGAAACTTTCAGACTATTAGGTTTTTCCATAGGCCTAACAAGGTGCATTGGTGCCTTAGGAATTTTGGGATTGTTACTCAATATGAGACATCTTAGTTTGGAAGCATAGTGCCTGTCAAATCTGACAAAACTAGCATTTTTTGCCTCACTAGTCATATTTGCACTCCATAATTGAACTAGCAGTGCTTCTCCCTCTTGTTCTCTATTCAGAACCATTTCTTTACCAAAGTATGTAACACCTTTAACCAGAAACATATGCATTAACAAGGAGTATTGGCCCCAAATCTTCTCCACCTTGCCCTTTGCAATCCCCACCAATCCACTATGAATCTCATTAGCTAGGTAGGAAGAAAAATTAAAAATTATTTCTACACCAAATGAGGAGATTTGAGTGATCATATACATAAAAATCATAGGGATAAAGTCTTCTTCATCCTCTCCAAACACTCTGCACAGGGTCCTATATATTTCTATTGCCTTGACATTGAAGCATGATTTCTTAAAAGGTTCCTTAGAGGAGGATATTATTGCTGGTAGGGTTCCAATTTTGACAATGTGGGCCTTCAGTGCACCTTGTCTAACTACATCCTTCTTTCTCATATATTCTTTTTCTAATTCTGTCAAATCAATGGGCACATGATACCTAGTGAGAGGTCCCAAACAGAAAAGTTCCCTAATCTCTTTTGGACTGATGGTGATTAAAATTTCACCATCTACTCTTCTCACTACCCTAGTGGCTTGGTCATAACTCTTCACCAAGGCCTCAAGGAGGTCATAATCTATAAACACACTGGGAACAACTAGCTCTCCCAAGACAAAATTCCAAATATTGGCATGTTGGGCATACAATTTCCTTTCTACAAATCACTTCTTGAACAAATTTAAACCATTTTGTGAGGTTTGAGCATCCTAGACCCAATTACCCTTGTCATACAATCTATTAGCTATTCTCAACCTAGGATTTAATGAGGTCAACCTTTTAACTTGCACTATTTCTATAGTAGACTCAAGCAACAACTCAAGCAAGTCATCATGTACATTTCTACCTAAATAATTTACTTGACCTAAAAATCCCTTCTTTGGAGGCATCTTTCAATATGCTTTATAGGAATGAAAACACCTATAGAGATTATAGAAGATTTACTTACTTGAATTCTATTCTCATTTTCCTCTATATTCTTGCAGATTTTTTTACGAACAAAATTACTTCACAAGTTTGCCAAACTCCAACACTATTTTCTTCAGTAATTGCTCCTACTCTAGAATAGCTATAAATCTTTGCTTGCATAAGGTGAAACTAATGAAATCTTTTGTATTATACTCTATTTTTCCTCACATGCAAAGATTTCATGTCTAATTAATACATAGAGTGGCACCATATTCTGCATTTAAATTTGCACTGTCGATCTTTAAAAATCTTACGATCATGGGATATGGAGAAAAACAACTAGGCATTGCACTTGACAAGTTGGTCAATCGATCCAATGAAAATTACCCATGTACATAGATTTTTCCTTGATGGTGCTTCTATCTAGAACCATTGGCGACTAAGGACATGTGTTAGTAGGTCACTACTTCACTATACGTAAAGAACAAGCATCTTTCCATAGAAAAGTAGCGACAACCATCGATCTGATCTTGATCTTGCAGATGATATGTTACTGTACTACTTAGAAAGAAAGTGGTAGACCCTCCTTTGCTACCTCACTATATGTATCCCGCATAGAAACTCTTCATGTTGAGATAGTAATGACCGTTGATCTGAGATTAAATCAAAGGTGGAGAAACTGCATGAAGTTTCTTGAAAGGTGGTGGGCCCCATACTTGCTATGTCACTTAACTTAAACAACTTGCAACTTTTCAAAATGAGATAGCGAGGACTGTTGATTTTTCTTTTCTCTAATGATCAAGATCTTTTGTACACTTGATCAGTGGGGCATGGGTCCAGAGTATTGATGATGTAGGAGATTTTACATTGTTGGCACCCAACAAGACTTCATTTTAGTCTTAGTCATCATCCACATTACTAGAAGTCCCACTGGTGGTTGGTTTTATAGTGCCTCACTACTTCGCTAACGGCGAGAAGCTAGAATTTTTTGATAGTGAGGTAGCGAGCTCTGGTAATTTTAATAAATCTTGGCACCATAAAATACTAGGACCCATCAAATCGTTATTGCTCCTACCAACTACTTCTGACAACAACAGTTATTACTGATCATGTCACTTGGACAAGTCATGGTTACTGATAATTTTTTATGGCATTGTGCCTTTGATTTTGTAGCACCTTGCTACTTTTCAAACGACAAGATGTAGACTTTTTCTAATAGTGAGGTAGTGAGACATTAGAAAAATCATCATTCTCATGCTAACTTCTAACTACTTCCATTGGGTCCCTTTTTCCATTCTGACAACACCTGCCAGGTGTCTGTGACTAAATGATCGACCAAAAATCAAACCTCTGATTGCCATGTTTTTTTTCTCAGTCCCGTTTTACAACTTTCTGGCACTCGCTACCTCACTATACATAATGAGCACCCATGTTTTTATAGCAAGAAAATTACAATTTTTGATCTAAATAGATCAGATGGCTAGGGAATCTAAGAGGAAAGGTAGCTTGGGGGAGTGGAGGATAAAAGACAATAGAATATTCATCTTATTTGAAAATTCAAACATTTCAGTATCGAAAAGTTATGAATGGATTGAAAAGTAGGGTTCTCACAAATTTTTCAAAGGTTAACAAAAGATTGACTTAGCTAGAAACCCATTTATAAATTTATGAAGACAATCTAAAGATTCTATATCTAGGCAAAGAATTTCTACCATATGAAAATTTTGACCAACATTGCATTCCAAGGAGTTCCATGAGGGAAAATTTGATTAAGCAGAAATATAGTGGAGGGATGCTAGGACATTTTTATCGAGATAAGACCATTTCCATTCTCAAAGAACATTATTTTTGTCCTCAAATGTCATAGGATGTGAAGAAGTTTATATAGAATTGCTACGTTAGTCAAGTGGCCAAGGGATTTAGTCACAATGTTGGACTATATCAGCCATTTCCTATTCCATCAAAGCCATGGGAGGAAATAAGTATCGATTTTGTTCTTGGATTACCAAGGACACCAAGGGGTAATGACTCAATATTTGTGGTGGTTGATAGGTTCTCCAGAATGGCACATTTCATTCCATGCCACAAAACTCATGATGTTGTCCATATTGTAGACTTTTTTTTCAGAGAGGTGGTAAGACTACATGGTCTCCCAAGGAATATAGTTTTTGATAGAGATAATAAATTTATGGGATATTTTTGGAGAACATTTTGGAAGAAGTTGAGAATAGACTTGAAGTTCAGTTCTACACATCACCCGTAGACTGATGGACATACTAAAGCGGTAAACAGAAGTCTGAGCAATTTGTTGAGATGTTTAGTTTGGGATAGGCCCAAGGGGTGGGATTTGATTTTACCACAAGCAAAGTTTTCTTACAATAACTCTATAAATAGGAGTACTGGTAGATCACCGTTCCAAATTGTATATGGAAGTAGCCCAACGGCTCCACCAGAATTGAGGAAGATAGAGCAAGGGGAGATTACAAGTGCTAAAGCTGAAGAATTTGCTGAACATATCAAGCGTCTACATGAGGAGGTCCAGGAACATATTACCAAGATGAACCAATAGTATAAAGCTAGGGCTGATCAAAGGAGAAGACATAAGGAATTCCAAGTAGGGGATCTAGTCATGGTACACTTAAGAAAAGAAATATTTCTAGCCGGTACTTACAATAAGTTGAAGATGAAGAAATTTGGCCCTTGCAAAATTTTGAAAAAACATGACTCAAGAAATGCATATGAAGTAGAGTTGCCAAATGGAATTCACATTTATCCTATTTTCAACATTGCAGACTTAATACAGTATTGTGATGATGGTGTAGATGAGGAGCTGATGTTAGAGCCATGTCCAATTCCTACTTCTAAGAAGGAGGAGATAGAGGAGATTCTGGATAGTCGTGTGGGTAGGAGTACCAGAAATAGGCAATATGAAGAGTATCTGTTCAAGTGGAAAGGATGGTTGATAGAGGAATCAACTTGGATATCAGTAGCTGAGGTTTCCCATTTGGGATTTCCTCTACCATTCATAAAGTGACAGGGTCACTTTTCAATCTACCATGGGTGTCTGATGTAGGAGCATCTAGAGGTATAAGGGCAATCCTGTGTCACCCAAAAAAATGTACTTAGATTTATCTTTTGTTTCATGTGCTTTCATTTCTAGATACCCATTTGTGTCAAATAAAGGTTGCAAATCTCACAGTTACACTATCAGTGTTCGGGGTTAGAGTTTTTAATCTCCTTGGGATACATGTAAATGCTAAAAAATAGGAGTATGTAATTGAGCTATCATTTTGGTGAACTAGAGGGTGTAAATTGGTTAGATGATTTTAATTGTAATTTAGAATATTCTAGAAAAAGAATCAGGTCAAAAGGTTGCACGGTTTGAAAGTTATTGCAGTTTTTCAATTTTTGGAGACCTCCTAAGAATGCTTCAAAGTCAGGTTCAGGGCATTAAATGACTTCAAATAGGGCCAAAAAATGGAGGATGAGTGAAGCTTTTCCATAGGGCTATAGAGTGCTTTGAGAGATTTTTGAAAATGTAAACGGTTCATCAATTGGAGCTATGGTTCAAAAGTTATGCCTTCCAGAAGTTTGACTACCATTTCTAGATTCCTCTAATTTTGCACCAACTTCTAATGCAACTTCTGGAGCCTTCTATTTGGGTGGTGGGTGCCAACTAGCACTTTCTAGAATTTATTCCTTATCCTTAACCCTTTGGGGTCTATTTAAGAACATTTATGGTATTGTAAAAGGCAGTTCAGAGTGGAGTTTGAGAGGAGGTAGTAAAAAGAGAAATTATCTCCAGCTTTATACTATTGTAAGCCCTTATGGCATGTTTTGAAGTCTATTTTCTCTGTAGTGAATGTATTAGCATATTTACATAGTTAATAAAGCTTTCCCCTTTCCTGTTGTGTCCATTCTATTATTTGGCTTGACCCCATCACTAACAATAATAAATAAAATTACAAATACCTCAAAAAATTAAATGTCCTTATAAATAGTAACATTATAAATAGAGTATCACTTTATTAGGTTCACGTTATGAATAATTGTGTCTAAATAATCAAACAAACCTATAGCATAATCTAGCATTTAAAATATTTCAAAAGACATAGGAATACATCAGAATACATAATAAATGATATCATATCAATATTTACTTTAATTAAGGAATAAATGAATTAAAATATAAGATCCAAAAATCTTCTTCTATGAAAGAAATGTAGTAAACTTGAGACCTAAAAATAATTTACTTCAAACAATGAATAAATGCCTAGAATAATCAATAATAAAAGGTGATTCATAAATTTTACTAAAAAATTAATTATGATAATCTCTTGTTTGAGAAGTAACATAATATCATTATGGACTCTAATCCAATTTGTATGAAGTTGAATGGTGGTAAACAAAGTTATGGTTTCTATTCTAAAATTAAAAAAATGCTTGCTAGGGTTCAAACTTTCCGTCACTAAAATAGTTTTAAATCTCAAAAAACATAGAAACTAATTGATAAAAGAACTATCATATGGAATATAAGATATATATTTATATATCTTTGATGTAGGAGCATCCATTGGTGTCAAGGCAATTTTATATTGCCCAAAAATATACTTAGTGTTAGTTTTGTTTAAAGTTTTTTCATTTCTAGATACCCATTTGGGTCAAATAAAGATTCCAACTCTCATAGTTCCACTATTGGTCTTCTGGGATAGTGTTTTTGAGCAACTTGAGATATGTGCCAATGTAGAAAATAGGCTATTTTGTAACTTGTTGCCTTGGTTTTTCACCACCTTTGTTTTGTTGTATTCGGCAATGAAAAACCCTAAATGTGCACTCCAAGTAATTTGAAATTTTGTCAAAAAACCCTAGGCAAAAAATTCACCAAAAAACCTTGTGCCTTGTCTTGTTTGGCCCTAACCTTTGAAAACTTTAGAAAGTATTATTTCAAATAAATTTTTATGGGACATTTTTTATCCTAAATGTCTATTTATGTAGGAATGACCTTTTAATCTTTTGATAAACCTTATAAAGTTTTCCTTAATTACATTATTTTATTTGAGAAGGTCCTATGTAACATAAATTTTGTGTGACCATTGATCTTGATCAGATCAATGACCATCACATTCCCACAATAAGAAGATGTAGGGCTTTTAAACAATGTAGGCATGCGCTATGATGACACGTAGCCCTTCCTGATGTTCTAGGCTCAATGCACTACAAAAGGTTCATGGTTGTAAGAGATAGTCAGGCCTTCTTGCAAAATTGTCAGTGTTCTCGCACACATTTTGAAATTCTTATAGTATCATTAGCTCATTATTTAAAAAAGGTATTATTTTATATTTTAGAGTTTCTAATCATTGATCTTGCAAAGAATCAAGGGCTAGTGAATGTTTGCAATAATAGAAGTGCATGAATGTTATACATTGTGGGGAAGTGCCCATGCAATGTGTGGCATAGCATGACATCATGGGCATATCCTTCTTAGAAGGTAATAACAACTTGTCTTATGTGGTACTTGTTAGATGAGCTAGAGTATAGAGAAAGTGTCTCATTGGTTCGACTAGCTGACTAGATATTACAATCAAATTTTTTTTTTGATAATTCTCGATCTAAATAAAATCTAGGGTTAGCGCTTACCCGCAATATGGACTTTATCAACATTTAAACAATGTAGGCAAGTGGGAGTAGTGGGACCAAGACTTAAAGGGAATGATGAGTCATGCCATGCTAGAAAGATTAGATGAAGTAAAGTGCACTCATTTGTGGAATATGATCGGTATGCCAAGTTGGAAGTAGTGATGTCATGGGCATTGAAACTTTAAATGCCGTAGTCAAATATATCAAAGCACATTGGTAAAAGGATGATATTTAATTGGTTAAGTCAGTTAAGTGGGTTGTCAAAGAAAAGGACTTTGGCCCACCATCAATCTGGGAAAGATTGACAAAGAAGACATGCCCACAATAAGAAGTTGTAGTAATTTTAAGTAATGTGAGCATGCACCCTTTTGACATGTGGCCAGGGGCTCTCAAAGTTTTAAAGCTTTTTGTGTTTTCAAATAAAGCCATCTGATCATCATAGGATCAATGGGTGAAATTCAAAGTTGAAGTGCAAACACAAAAATAACAACTATAGGAGTTAATATGATTTAGAGTTTCTTTGTGTAACCTTAATGCATAGGTATGACATGAGAATTTTCCATTATTGAGTCACAAAATTGTAGATTCTCTCAGTGTGAAAGGATTTTCAAAGCTAGGGCATAGAATTTCATAGTGGTTTCAATAAAATTACAGAGAAAATTGTAGAGAAAGAAGGACAAATTTAATAGGTAAGTAACCTGTAACCATAAGAAATCCAAAATTTGCTATTGTAAGAGTTTAAAACTTTTAAAAGATGGCTCCACGAAAGGAGTTTTCTGCAAAAACTGATTACTTAAAGAGGGTTGTGCATGATGATTTCCTAGAACAATTTTCCTTATCAATAAATGAAATAACTAAAGGAAGGGAACTCATTCCTAAGAACCCTAGGGTAGTTGTCGCTGAGGGTTTTCTATGATAGGGAAAACTAGGTAAGAGATGCCCAAGTATCTATGGGAGGTTTGAAATTGTTCAAAAAATGGTTTTTAGAAAGGAATTTAGATACCCCCATGAGCAATGTTTGGGAATTCAACATTGGAAAATTAACAGTCCCTAAAGTTTTCTTTGATAGTGATCTATTGACTGACCTAGCTAAGAAATATGATCCTATTATGGGATGGGTGAAGAATCATTCTGGAGTGAATGTTTTTAGGGTTTTCCTTGAGCTATTCAGTGAAGTTTTTAACCTTAACTCTAACCATGTTGTGCATGAGATCATTGATATGGATGATTTACAAGCAAGATATGATGCATAAAGAATATACCTGAGGATAGGGCCATTGTAGGAGCATGCTGCTAAAGTTGTAACCTTATCTGTGATTACTACTAGCACACTCGAGCCTTTACTAAAAGGAGATTTTAACCCTAGAGCTTAGGCATTAAATATTTCTCTTTGTAATATTTTTGGAATGGATGAAGCCATGCAGATCCTAGGCTCAATTGTCCTCATAATGGCTCAAACTCTTTAATTTGGAATGGGCACTATTCTAGATTTTTCTACTTTTCTCGCAAAAGAGATTCATAATGGTTTTTTGGGAATAGCAAGGGGAAAAGTGGATAAACCTTCTTGTTGGTATTCATTGCTTATGTATGTATGCTTGTGCAAGGGATTCACCTTTTTCTCCAAGGGTATGGAGCTAGAAACAACTAGAAATGGAGAAAGGAATCCAGTACAGTTGCGGAGTGTGGATATGACCTTAGAAGCCAAAGATGCCAGTTATGTGAGCTTTGACAGATATTTTGCATCAAAGCTTAGATTTCTTTTGAGAGGAGATAGCCCTAGTACTCCACAAGCAATGTTAGAATTGGTTAGACCCAAGGACCATGCAAAAGGGCTATCGATTAGGCATAACTGGGGGGATGTAATTACCTATAATGTTTCAATAGTAATAAGAGTATATGGCTTTTTGGGAAAGACTTATGTGCTATGATTTCATGTGCCTTTGAAGATAGGAATAGTTGAGCTATTATGGAAAATAGGCACTATAGATGAGAGGGAGTTGCCTAAGAAGGGTACATTTTTTCCAATTGTTACTGTGACACATGATTTTGTCTTTGCAAGAAAAGGGTGGAAGCATTTGAATTTGTTCTTAGATAGATTTAACATGGTAGAATCTCTTACCAGGTTTATTGATCTTGAAGGATTCTATGACCTCTTAAGAGAGAGAATAAAAGCTTCCCACCTGGTGCAAAAAGTTTACTATCCATAGGATGTGATTAGAAATGTTTTTACTTTGCAAAAACAAGAATTAAGAAAGGAGAAATGGAAGGTATCTAGCAAAACCCTAGAATTCATTAATACTTTTGACCCACATTATGATTCATTGAAAGATAGGAAATATTAGTGTTAGATTGTGGTGACATGGTAGCTGACATATTATGGCCGACATATGGCCGACATGTTATAACCCTAAAGTGGTTTAATACTTGTATAAAAAGGGCTTAGGGTTGGGTATTTTTCATATGTGGTGATACGAAATTGGTTCTTGCGGCGGTATTGAGCTGTAAGGGATTACGGATTGTAATTAGGTTGTAATCACTGGATTGTAATAAGATCGAACTTGCTGTTTGGTGGACGTAGCCCAGGGATTGGGTGAACCACGTTAAATCTTGGTGCCTTGTGTTCATTTCTGTGTGTTCTATTATTTTCTGTTATTGGTTATATTTGCATGTAGTTTTTATTTCTGTCTGTGGTTTATCCTAACAAGTGGTATCAGAACCTAGTTGTTTTTCAATTATCCTCTGTAGGAAAGTCTCACGGTTAAGTGGGAGTCTCACGGTTGAGTGGGAGCAATGGCAGATGATGGTAAGCTGAGGGTTGATAGGTTTAATGGGCAGAACTTCCAGTTATGGAAGATGCAAATGGAAGACTATTTATATCAGAAGGATTTATGGAAGCCGTTGGAAGGAAAAGCCAAGAATCAGGGAACTATGTCAGAGGCTGAATGGGATCTTTTGGACAGAAAGGCACTCGAAAGCATTCGGTTATGCTTGGCACCATCGGTGGCATTTAATATTACAAAAGCAAAGATGACAGAAGATTTGATGAAAACCCTAGTGACACTGTATGAAAAGCCCTCCGCTTCAAATAAGGTATTTCTCATGAAGCGTTTATTTAATATGAAAATGGCAGAAGGTGGATTTGTTGCAGATCATTTAAATGAGTTTAATACTATTACTAGTCAATTATCTTCTGTGGGTATCAATTTTGATGAAGAAATTAGGGCTCTCTTGATTTTGTGTTCTTTGCCTAAAAGCTGGAATGGCTTGGCAATGGCGGTGAGTAATTCTGTTCCTAGATCAAGTACCCTAAAATATGATGATGTGATCGGTGTTATTTTAAGTGAGGAAACTCGTAGAAAATCCTCAGGTGGATCTACACCAGGAAGTTCTTTAAATGCACAAAGCAGGGGCAGAACGATTGAAAGAGGAAGTAACTCTGGAAATCATGGGAAATCAAGAGGAAAGTCAAAGGGGAGGAGGTCTCAATCGAGAGGACCAAATGATTGCTGGTACTATGGGAAACCAGGGCACAAAAAGAAAGATTGCTGGACTCGAAAGAAAAATGAAGGAGATAAATTAGATGGAGACAAAGAGGCAAATGTGGTAAGTAATAAATCCGAAGAGGATGCTTTGCTTCTGTCTTTAGAGAGTGTTGATGATTCATGGGTTTTAGATTCTGGTGCTTCTTTTCATGCTACACCTCACAGAGGTTATTTCATTGATTATGTCCAAGGGGATTTTGGGCTTGTTTATTTGGGGGATAATGAACCCTGTCAGATTGTTGGAAAGGGAAAAATTAAGATTAAGTTGTAGAATGGGAATCATTGGCTACTACATGAGGTAAGACATGTTCCAAAGCTGAGTAGGAATTTAATTTCAGCAGGGCAACTCGGTGATGAGGGTTGTGTAATTACTTTTAATGATAAAAATTGGACGGTTTCAAAAGGTTCCCTTGTAGTAGCAAAAGGTGTGAAAGTAGGCACCTTATATCTTTGTACAGGTCATATTGTTCCTTCTACTTTGATTGTTTCAGAGAAAAATGAATATTTAGGAACAATTACTGTAGTTGAGCAGGGAGAACAAATAGCTGATGTAGATTCTGATACAGCGCTGTGGCACAATAGACTTGGGCACATGAGTGAGAAAGGTATGAAAGTACTTCATTCAAGGAAATTTTTACCAAGTCTAAAATGTGTGAATATGGATTTATGTGAAAGTTGTGTGTATGGAAAACAAAAGAGAGTGAGTTTTGTAAAGACAGGGAAGGAAAACAAAAAGGAGAAATTAGAGCTTGTGCATATAGATGTATGGGGACCGGCTCAGGTATCTTCCCTTGGTGGCTCTCATTATTATGTTACATTTATTGATGAAACAACTAGAAAAGTATGGGTTTATTTCCTTAGACAAAAATTTGATGTATTTCAAACTTTTAAGAAATGGAAATGCTTGGTTGAAAGTGAGACTGGTAAGAAATTAAAATGTCTCAGATCTGATAATGGTGGTGAGTATTGCAGTCATGAATTTGAAGATTATTGCTCCACTAATGGTATTCGTAGACAAAAAACTGTTCCAAGGGCTCCACAGGAAAATGGAGTGGCTAAATGCATGAACAGGACTATAATGGAGTGCGCAAGGAGCATGAGGTTGCATGTTGGGTTGCCCTTACACATGTGGGCAGAGGTTGTCAATACTACAGTATATTTGATTAATAGAGGTCCCTCTACTCCTTTGGGCTGTGGTATTCCAGAGGAAGCATGGACTGGTAAGAAGGTGAGTTATTCTTTTCTCAAGACCTTCGGTTGTGAAGCTTTTGCTCATATAGACTCTAAAAATAGAACCAAGCTAGAAGCTAAATCAAAGAAATGTGTCTTTTTTGGATATGGCATTAATGAATTTGGCTATAGGCTTTGGGATTTTGAAAATCATAAAATTATAAGAAGCCGAGATGTCATATTCAATGAAAAAGTGTTGTACAAAGATCTGTTGCAGCAACATGAGAAGAAAGAAGATGATTACGTAGTGCTGGATGATACTCCAAAAGATGATGTTCCAGCCATTCCTCATGATGTGCAACAACAAATACCACACACACTAGTGAATGTTAGATGATCAACAAGGCCAATTAGACCCCCACAAAGGTTTTTTCCCTCTTTGTATTCTATTTTACTTATTGATGCTGGTGAACCTGAAAGTTATGATGAAGCTGTGTAGGTGGATACTAAGATTCAGTGGGAGTCTGCAATGAAAGATGAAATGGACTCTTTGCTGAAAAATAAGACATGGGATTTGTGCAAGTTGCCTACAAGTAAAAAGGCTTTACAGAATAAATGGGTTTACAGGTTGAAATAAGAGGAAGGAGGTAAGAAAAGATTTAAGGCCAGGTTAGATGTAAAAGGATTTGCACAGAAAAAGGGAATTGATTTTGATGAGATATTTTCTCCTGTTGTTAAAATGACTTCTATTCGTACTATTTTAAGTCTTGTGGCTACTAAAGATTTGCATTTAGAATAGATGGATGTTAAAACAACCTTTCTTCATGGTGATTTGGATGAAGAAATATATATGGCTCAGCCACAGGGTTTTGAGGTCAAAGGTAAGGAGAACTTAGTGTGCAAATTGAAGAAAAGTTTATATGGCCTGAAGCAAGCACCTCGGCAATGGTATCTGAAATTTGACAGTTTTATGCATGAGCATGGATATAACAGTTTTATGTCTATATGTTGATGATATGCTTATAGCTGGGTCTAACATGCATCATATTAAGGGGCTAAAATGCCAGTTAGCACATGCATTTGCTATGAAGGATTTGGGGGCAGCAAAAAAAATCCTTGGTATGAAGATTTGCAGAGATAGGAAGAACAGAACATTGACGCTATCTCAAGCTTATTATGTTGAGAAGGTGTTGCAACGTTTCTTTATGGAGAATGCTAAAGCTGTCAGCAAACCTTTACCTGGTCATTTGAAATTGACTAAGGAGATGTGTCCCAAGACACAGGAAGAGGAGGATAAGATGTCCAAGGTACCCTATGCTTCAGCTGTAGGAAGTTTGATGTATGCTATGGTATGCACTAGGCCAGATATTGCACATGCAGTGGGAGTCGTTAGCAAGTATATGAGTCATCCAGGTTTTGAGCATTGGAATGCTGTCAAGTGGATTCTCAGATATTTGAGAGGAACATCCAATAAGTGTTTACACTTTGGGGGCTCTACTACTGATTTACAGGGCTATGTTGACTCAGATTTGGCTGGGGATATTGATACTAGGCAGAGTACTACAGGTTATGTCTTTACTGTTGGTGGGGCAGCCGTGAGCTGGGTTTCTAGGCTACAAAAGATTAATGCTCTCTCCACTACAGAGGCAGAGTATGTTGCTGCTACAGAGGCAGCCAAAGAGATGATATGGCTTCAGTTCTTCTTGGAAGAATTGGGACATCCTCAGAAGGATAATTATTTGTTCACAGATAGTCAGAGTGCCATTCATCTTGCTAAGAATTCAGCTCTGCATTCTAAGACCAAACACATACAGTTGCGGTACCATTTCATTCAGTCAGTTTTGGAGGATGGACAGTTAAAGCTGGAGAAGATACATACCAATGAAAATCTAGCAGATATGTTGACAAAGGTTGTCACAAGGGAGAAGCTGAACTCCTCTTCAACTTCAGTTGGTCTTTTAGACTAAATGTGAATAAAAGAACAGCAGAGTCCAAGGTGGTTTGATCCAGTGGGAGCCCCATGTGGTAGTTGTATTGCTACAGGATCAGTCTCCAAGTGGGAGATTGATGTTTAGTGTGGAGCCTGATCAGTCCCCAAGTGGGAGATTGTTAGATTGTGGTGACTGATCAGGAAAGTACTGTACATACTTCATAAATAGAAATTTTTTTTTTTTTGGAAGTAGCCGACATGGTAGCCGACATATTATGGCCGACATGTTATAACCCTAAAGCGGTTTAATACTTGTATAAAAAGGGCTTAGGGTTGGGTATTTTTCATATGTGGTGATATGAAATTGGTTCTTGTGGCGGTATTGAGCTGTAAGGGATTACAGATTGTAATCAGGTTGTAATCACTGGATTGTAATAAGATCAGACTTGTTGTTTGGTGGACGTAGCCCAGGGATTGGGTGAACCACGTTAAATCTTGGTGCCTTGTGTTCATTTCTGTGTGTTCTATTATTTTCTGTTATTGGTTATATTTGCATGTAGTTTTTATTTCTGTCTGTGGTTTATCCTAACAATTAGGGAGCTAAGATGTAGGCATTGATGAATAATTTTGTTATGACAATACAAGCCATGAATGAGAAGAAGGATGCATATGTGTTGGTGTAAATAAGTATTTACTTATTACACTTACTTAAGTTTACTTAGGTTAATGCATTATTTAATTATTTTGCATTATTTTATTTATTAGTAACCTAGGAGTATGTGCACTCTTGTGAGTTTTCATGATGACATCACAAGGCTCTGCACCTCTTTTAATCACATGTTGTCTACAACACAGGAATCTTCTACACACATATGATACTTAGTCATTCTTATCCATTCATCTAGAATGTTGGATAAGGTGCTTAGTTGTTTTATCTTTTGGTTGTTTCTAGAGATATTCTAGGTGCTTCCTAAGAGGCCTTTATATATAGGCACTCCCAGTGTGTTGAACATCACATTCTGAACAGAGCAATGTATTCAGACATACTCTGATTAATTGATGATATCCATTTTTGGTCTACTGTGTGCTTGTGTTTGAGTTCTTAGTTCCTTGGTGAATTTTTCCCTTAGGAAAATTTTTACATGGTATCAAAGCCAAGTCTCTCGATCCTATACTTGAAGTTGAATCCATTAGCAGTGCTACTCACATACTTAATAGATCTCCTCATCTAGCCTTAGATGGTAAGACTCCTTTTGAGGCATGGTGTGGCAGAAAACTAGTTGTGAGTCACCTTAGAGTCTTCAGTTGTCCAGCATGGGCAAACCTTTCCTCTAGGAGTTGTAAGGCCTTGACACCTAGGCCTTGTACCTTTATTGGGCATGAAGACAATGTGAAGGCTTACAAATTGATGGATCTAGAGACTTATGAAACTTTTGTGGAGAAGGATGTTCATTTTTAGGAAATTTTACCAAGCTTGTCCTCTACTCCTCTCTGCACATCATACACTATGGAAACTTATAGTGAAACTAGTGATAGTTCTTCAATAGGTTCAGACATGTGGGGTTCTATCGATAGTTGTAGTGAGAGATGACATCAGTCTAGTCAACGTGCTTATATTCCCACAGTGAAAGGTCCAACACAACATCGCACATCTCATCTTCTAGCTCCAGCTTCACTTGACTTGGGAGACAAACTTGAGGACTTACATCTCCTCATTGATGATGATTCTTCTACAATTGTTGTGAGGGCTCACTCTGACCCTCATGTCCATTCTCTACATGATCAATCTACATAGGTTGGTGTGCTTGTGGATCCTTATGAAAAGCAATTAGTGGAGGTCTCTTTGTCAGTTGAGGAGACAGATGGTTCAGTGGAATAGGTTCAGCAGACATCCTTTCTAGATCCTCATTCATTCTTTTCTGCATAGTTGGAAGGTGTGAACTTCAACATCAATACAGGGATACTTGAGTAGCTTTTAGGGCCACCATACATCTTCAGGAGTTTATCTTTGCCTTTGTTTCTTCCTAAGGGGAGGAACAACATTCTGCATTCATGGACTAGCTTATTCATCAGAGTAGCTTTCACCTATTTGCATTCTTCTTTTGGGGGGGGTGGGGAGCCTATTTTGTCTCTCTTACTTCTTTCATTCTCTTATGTATATACTAGATGGATGTTGTAATGGGGGGGTCATGATTACTCCATCCATCAATACATCCTTATTTATCTCTCTTTTTGGGGGAGGGTTTTTCCCATGAGGTTTTTTGTCTTTCCCTACTTTATGGGAGATTTGAATTTTCATTATGTACTTGGGTACGTAACATTTCCTAGTAGTCAGGACCCATTATGCATTTTTATCCTAGTGCATATGCTTAAGGGAATTTCCCTAAGTTGCACTTAAGAGGGGGTGTTGGTGTAAATACATACTTTACTATTTACACTTACTTAAGTTTACTTAGGTTAATGCATTATTTAATTATTTTGCATTATTTTATTATATTTATTTATGAGACACTTAGGAGTTTTAAAACCTTTTTGAGTTGTCATGTAGACAACACAGGAGTACGCAACTCTATTTTAGCACATGGTGTCTACAACACTATTTTTTGTGTCACACCCTTGTAGGCTTATCCTCTCATCACCGCACTTACTTTCATGCTTAATGGAGGATAACCCATATCTAGTGGACATGTGCTCAGTTGTATGACACATCATGATGCTAACTTCTATACATTCTAGAAGCTTTCCTAAGGCCTTTATATTTAGGCACTCCTAGTGTATTCTTATGAGGAACAAGTTATTGAATACATTGATATTCTAATCATACTCTCTCTCTCTCTCTCTCTCTCTCTCTCTCTCTCTCTCTCTCTCTCTCTCGGTCTACTATGTGCTTGTGTTTGAGTTCTTAGTTCCTAGGTGAATTTTTCCCCTAGGAAAATTCTTACAATATGCCAAGGCTTATTGAGACAAGGTTGTAGAGGTGTAGAGGAGAATAAATAGTAGAAATATGGTGTCTCTAGGTCAGTCCACTTTACAGAAAAGGGTAGGATATGTAATGATCCAGAATGTGCAATAGATTCCTCCTTAGTAGAGACCAAGGCTAGAAAGCCCACCTATAGCTAGTGCTCCAAAAAGACAAAAGTTAGAGCAAGGGTCTTCTTGTCAAATGGAGCAACATTCCCCAAGCTAGTCTCCAATCAGAATTGATGATGAAACATCTCTGAGAGAACAAATTAGAAAAATTGGCGGAGAGGGAGATGTAATTGTTATCTCCACAGATTTGGAGATTGGAGAGCCACAAGAACCACCTACACCTTCCTTGGATCTAATTGTTGCTAATTACCAAGGTAAGGAAATTGATCCAATAGTTTCTCAAGCTTCTAAGAGGCTTATTAGTGATGAAAATTTTGTGTAATTTTATGTAAGCATATGAGGAGAGGGGTATGCAGATACAATCATTAGAGAACAAAATATCTCAAATGGAGAAGGTACTTGGGAAAAGAAAAATACAAGAAACTAGTAAACCAAGGATTATGTACCCTCCACTGCCACTTGTTGAGCCTTTTAGGATCACTCCAATTGTTGAAATACTAGACACCCCAGAAAGGCCATTTTTCTACACTGTAGAGGAATTTGAGGAATAAAAGAATAATTTATATGCACTGCATGTGGAACTAAATGATTAGTATGAAGAAAATTTGAGATAGGGTTTCATGTATTTAGTAGATAGAATTGAATGGCCATCATTTTTTGATTTGTTATCAGGGATTGCAACCATCAAGGATGAGTTGAAGAAAAATGAGGCTACACTCAGACTCCTTATGTAGAAATGGATAGAAAGAAATAGAGATATCACTATTATGTGTATATCTATCATTCAACTAACACATCATCAAATAGAATAGATCTTTGATTTGCTAAATAAATTGCAAGGTTTTGATGACAAACAAGATTTTTTTCAAAAAATATTAAGTATTTGTTTTTCCAAGTATATTGTAGAGAAGTTTGATTTATTTCCTTGTGCTTTAAATACCATTGATAAAGTGAAGGAAAAGGAAGAGTGGAAAAGATAATTAGATGAAATTCTTTTTGATAGGATGAATAAAATCATTAATGAGACTAGTCATTTGTTGTGGGAAAGGACAAATGAGGAGTTGGTTAAAGTGCAAATATTTTATAACTCCATCAAAAAACAATTGGTTGATATAGAAGCAATTGGAAATTCTCTAATAACTGTACAAAGAGAGGTTTTGAATTTTGATTGGTCAAATGAAACTACTTATAATGAGTGGAAAGATGAGTTAATGTCTATAGAGAAAATGTTAGAAGATGATGAGGTAGAAGATGATGCAAGTGTAATTTTCACGTTAACAGTTGATGAAGAAGATAGAGAAAATCCCCAAGTAAAAGTAAACTTGCACATAACTAAAGAGGATACATCACTTTCAATCCTCATGGTCACTTATTTTGAGGAATCTGAAGGATAAAAGAATTTGATCATAGTGTTTTTGTCTTCCCAAAGGGAATAACATAAGTGGACCCACAAAATGATTTTTAGTGTACCAAACTTTCTATTATTCACATTTTGTCATTTTGTGATAGGTGTATGTAAATATCTCTGGTGCACATAACTAAAGAGGATACATCACTTTCAAGCCTCATGGTCACTTATTTTGAGGAATTAGAAGGATACAAATTTGATCATAGTGTTTTTGTCTTCCCAAGGGGAATAACATAAGTGGACCCACAAAATGATTTTTAGTGTACCAAACTTTTTTTTATTCACATTTTGTCATTTTGTGATAGGTGTATGTAAATATCTCTAGTAAAGGACACTTCTCAATTTCTCTTAGCTTGAAGCTTGTTGCATCTCACACTATATAAGTGAGATTCTAAGGCTAGAGAATGGTTTGATTTCTATTGTTTCTAGGCGATATACTTAGTTTATTTTCAGTCCAATGTTGGAGTAAGTTTAATGATGTATTATCTCTGTTAGCTCCTGAGAATACATTAATATAGAATGATCTCTGTGTTTTTCCTATGGTCATTCTGAGTTTACTAAAAATGTATACAATTTTCAAAGAAAATGAATACAAATTATGAGTTGTCCCCATATTAGTTCTTTTTGAATTTTGTCTCCTTTTGATTACTTCGTTATCTTGATATTGTATAAGTAAAGGCTTGTGCAGTTGAATGCAATCCAATTAGGTTGTATATCTATTCATCATTGTTATAAATTCAATGGATTAAGTAAAAAAATTGATGAATTTGATAAGGTTACTATAGTAGTAGGAAGGATTTTTTGAATGATGAATTTTGATTAGAATTTCTGATAATATTTGTTGTAAGGCAAAAAATTAGATCTAAGGATTTGTAGTAGACTCTGAAGCCCAATGGATTAGGCACTAATCAAATTATTTCAGCTAGAAGAGAAATATGTCATAAATGGTTTTCAAATGTAGAATTATAATCAATTTTAATTTTATTTCCTGATGATCTTCAAAGTTGGCCAGTATTTGTTTGCATGAAATGTTTTAGCTTCAATTAGTCACTATTGCTCATAACACATGCAAATCTAGAGAAGAATTTTGGCCAGATCTATTATATGGGACGTGTTTATCAAATGTCAAGAATTATATATGTATTTAAGGCTTCGAGATGAGAATCAAAATGAAACTAAAATAATTTTCATACAGTGTCTCCTAGTCTTGAATCATCCCTGGGTATATCCACCCTAGTTTTGTAGAGCCTAAAGAGTAGAAAACCACCCTTGGTTTTGTTGAAGTTGGGTCCAAATGGTTTACACATATAATTGTTAATCGAAATTGGCTAATCCTTAGATTGTGTGAGTGATATCATTTTGGTATTGAGCATTTTGTTGCTTAGTAGTTTTAAAACATCAACATAATTGATCCATAATTATAATGAGTTAGACTATGTAAGTTGGAGGGATGATTATACTTCTAATTTAAAGCACTCTAGAAAAATAATTAGGTCAAAAGGCTTTACGGTTTGAAAGTTATTGTAGCTTTAATGTTCCTTGAGCCCTTCTAAGAGCACTTCAAAGTCAAATTTGAGGCACTAAATGGTCTTGTATAGGATCAAAAAAATAAGGGATGAGAAAATTTGGTCAATAGACTATAGAACACTTGGATAGCTTTCTAGAAATGTAAATAGTTTGTCAATCAAAATCCCAAATCAAAAGTTATGCCTCCTAGAAGTTGAACTACCATTTCTGATTCTTCTAATTTTACACTGACTTTTGACTTGCTTTATAGAACCTTCAATTTTAGTAGTGGATTTCAAATGGAATATTCTAGAATGTATTCCTAAACCTAAACCTAATTTTGGTACTTACAAAAATTTATGATATTGCAAAGGTAGTTTTTGTTGGAGTTTGGGAGAGGGTACTATGAGGAGGGTTTTCTCCAAATTTAGACAACATTGCAAGCACATAGAGCATGTCTTTAAGTCCTTTTCTAGTGTACTAAATGTAATAAAAGATTACTTCTAATATTCCACTTTTCCTATTGGGTTCTTTTTGTTCTTGGATTTTGCCCTCATCAAGTGGTATTAGAGCTAATTTTCCTAAGTGTGTTGATAGAGCACCAACTATTAGGCAGTTTGCACTAGGACTATGTGGTTGTGGATTTTGATACAAGAAGGGAGCATTATAGAAGGGCTAGAGTTGTCACTCCTAAGGTTAAAGCCCTCCAGAGAAACATCTAGGCATTATAGGAGGAGATCTACAAAGGGAAGAATGTTGTTGTAGGCGATGAAAGTAAGGAAGAAAATGAAGAAAAGGAAATATAGGGTAGGAAGGAGAAGGAGATAGAGAAGTCCTAAAGTAGGCAAAGGAGAAGCCTTTTAGGACAATTAACAAGCTTGGAAAAAGACCTAAAATTGGCATCAGCATGTTTTCAAGAAATCTAAACTCAGATGAGTTAATCGACTGGATCAATGAGCTAAAGGAATATTTTTAGTATGAGGATATTTGAGACCTTAGTACAGTTAAGTTTGTGAATGCCATAATGAAAGGCCATGAAAAATATGGTGGCAAAGGATTTAGTTTTGAAAAAATAAAAGAGGAAAAGAGAAAATCACAAGATAGGATCACATGGTGGACAAACTAAAGAAGCAATTCATCCCTATTGATTACAAAATTGATTTGTTAAAGAAGATGCAAGGGTTAAAGAAAGCAAGAAAATCTATCCAGGAATACACATAGTAATTTTATTGAGTCTTTATTAGGGTAGGGCATTAGAAGCAAACAAGGAGAAGGTTGCCCATTACCTCAATAGGTTAAGACCTAGCATTCAGGAGGAGTTAAGTCTAGTTAGAATGACTAGAATTGAATAGGCATACCCATTTGCCTTGTGAGTTGGGGAGAAGTTAAATGAAAATTTTGATGGAAGGAAAAGAGGGCATAGTCAAGGAGGAAGTGACTATGATAGGTCATTTGGAGGATAAAATGAAAACACGAAGAAAAATCAAAATGTGGGTACTAGCCAAAACTAGAGGAATAAGGGGTTTCAACAACTTCCATGATCAAAACTTTTGAGATCAAAGAGGAAGAAGTAGAGGATATGGACAAGTTTTAGGAAGAAGAGGCTTCCATGCAACCTATTTTCATTTCAATGAAGAAGGTCATTGTGCCTTTGAATGCCCTTAACACAAAGGAAGGAAAGATAGGAGAGCTAAAGGTCAAGCAAGTGTTACTCATGTAGAGGAGAGCTAAAAGAGGAGAGCTTCTAGTCAATGAAAGGGTCTTACTAAGAAATGAAATTAAACATAGAAAAAGAAGGAGTTTGTTTTATACCAAGTGCAATTGCAAGGGTAAATGTTGTGATGTGATTGTTGATGGTGGAAGCACTATGATGGGGACACAACCCAAGCATAGAATGGACACAACAGGAAAGGGAAAATTTTATTAACTGTGAAAGTATGCTAGTACACTTAGTGTAGAGAAACATGCTTGAAAACATGCCCTATGGGCTTACAATAACATAAATTTGGAGATAAATTCTTCTCCTAGTACCTTCTCTCAAACTCTACTCTGAACTACCTTTTACAATGCCAGAAATGTTCTTAAATAGACCTCAAAGGGTTAAGGATTAGGAATACATTCTATAAAGTGATAGTTGGCATCCACCAACCAATAGAAGGCTCCAGAAGTCATGGAATCTAGAAACGGTAACCAAACTTTTGGGAGGCATAGCTTTTGAACCATAGCTCCGATTGATGAACTGTTTACATTTTTGAAAAGCTCTCAAAGTGCTCTATAGCCCTATTAACAAGCTTTGCTCATCCCCCATTTTTTGGCACTATTTGAGGTCATTTAATGCCCCTACCTTGACTTTGAAGCATTCTTAGAAGCTCTCCAAAAACTAAAAAACTACGATAACTTTCAAATTGTGGGGCCATTTGACCTAATTCTTTTTTTGGAATACTCTAAATTACAATTACATTAATTCGGCCAATTTAAACCCTCTAATTTACCAAAATTATTTGTCAATTATATACTCCTATTTTTTTGACATTTACATGCATCCCAAGGTGTTCAAATACTCTAACCTAGAACACTAATAGTGGAATTGTGAGAGTTGGAACCTTTATTTGACCCAAATGAGTATCCAAAAATGAAAACACATGAAATAGAAACTAAGTCTAAGTAGTTTTTTTTGGGTGACATAGGATTGCCCTTATACCTCTGAATGCTCCTACATTAGACACCCAGGGTAGATTGAAAAGTGACCCTGTCACTTTATGAATGTTAGAGGAAATCTCAAATGAAAAACCTCAGCTATTGATATCCAAGTTGAGTCCTCTATCAGCCATCCTTTCCATTTAACCAGGTACTCTTCATACTTCTTATTTCTAGTACTCCTACCCACACAACTATCCAGAATCTCTTGTATCTCCTCCTTCTTAGAAGTAGGAATTAGACATGGCTCTAACATCAGCTCCTCATTAGCACCATCATCATGATACTCTATTAAGTTTGTAATGTTGAAAATAGGAGAAATGTGAATTCCATCTGGAAACTCTACTTCATATGCATTTCTTGCGTCATGTTTCTTCAAAATTTTGTAGGGGCCAAATTTCTTCATCTTTAGCTTGTTGTAAGTACTGGATAGAAATCTTTCATTTCTTAAATGTACCATGACTAGATCCCCTACTTGGAACTCCTTATGTCTTCTCCTTTGATCAGCCCTAGCTTTATACTGTTGGTTCATCTTGGTAATGTGTGCTTGGAACTCCTCATGTAGATTCTTGATATGTTCAGAAAATTCTTTAGCTTTAGCACTTGTCCTCTCCCCTTGCTCTATCTTCCTCAATTTTGGTGCAATCCTTGGGCTACTTCCATATACAATTTTGAATGGTGATCTACTAGTACACTTTTTTATAGAGTTATTGTAAGCAAACTCTACTTGTGGTAGAATCAAATCCCACCCCTTGGGCTTATCACCAACTAAACATGTTAGCAAATTTTCCAGACTTCTATTTAGCAATTTTGTTTGGCTGTCAGTCTATGAGTGATGTGTAGAACTAAATTTCAAGTCTTTTCTCAACTTCTTCCACAATGTTCTCCAAAAATACCCCTCAAATTTAGTATCTCTGTCAGAAACTATACTCCTTGGGAGACCATGTAGTCTTACCACCTCTCTGAAAAATAAGTCTGCAATATGGACAACATCATGAGTTTTGTGGCATGGAATGAAATGTGCCATTTTTGAGAACCTATCAACCACCAAAAATACTGAGTCATTACCCCTTTGTGTCCTTGCCAATCCAATAACAAAATTCATACTTATGTCCTCCCATGGCTTTGATGGAATAGGCAATGGCTGATATAGTCCAGTATTGTGACTAAATCCCTTGGCCAATTAACAAACCTAGAAATTATATACAAAATTCTTCACATCCTGTGACATTTGAGGCCAAAAATAATGTTCTTTGAGAATGGCAATGGTCTTATCTTCACCAAAATGTCCTACTATCCCTCCACTATGTTTCTCCTTAATCAGATTTTCTCTCATGGAACTCATTGGAATGCATAATTGACTAACCTTGAACAACATACCATTCTGAATCAAATAGTCTAGTCACTTGGTTCTATCTACAACAACTTGCTCTTTACAAGCTTTCCACACTTCAGCAAAATTAGGATCCTTAGGGTATAAATTCTTGAGTTCATCAAACCCAACTACTTCAACCTGCATCGCTTTAAGAAACAACTGTCTCCTACTTAGTGCATCTATAATCCTGCTAGATTTTCCACTTCTATGCTTCAACACAAATGTATAGCTCTGCAAGAACTCTACCCACTTCATATGCCTCTGATTCAATTTACCTTGGCTATTTAGGTACTGTAATGCTTGGTGACCAGTATATAAAAAAAATTTCTTTGGCAATAAATAATGCCTCCATTTCTTTAAGGCTTGAACTATTGCATAGAACTCTTGATCATAAATAGAATGCCTATTTTTTGAATCATTGAATTTTTTGCTAAAATATGCAATAGGCTTACCTTCTTGGCTTAATATAGCCCCAATAACATTGCCACTAGCATCACAATCCACCTAGAACACCTTTCTAGAATCTAGAAGTATCAACATGGGTTGTTCTATCACCTTCTTCTTCAGCATTTCAAAACTTCTCGCACCTGTTGTAGTCCATTTGAACTCTTTTCTATCCCCTCTTATTGTGTCAGTCAAGGGTGCACATATGCCACTAAAATTCTTAATGAACTTCCTGTAAAAACTAACTAGACCATGAAATTTATCTTACCTCAGTAGTAGACCTTGGAGTAGGACATTCCAGGATGGCTTTTACCTTCTTTGGATCCATTTTGAGACCTTCAGGTGATATAACAAACCCCAAATAGACTAACTCCCTTTTTTCAAAGATACACTTCTTTAGATTAATTAACAGTTTCTCTTCCCTTAACCTTTCAAGGACACTACGAATATGCAATAAATGTTCTTCCAAAGTCTTGCTGAAAATTAAAATATCATCGAAATAGACAATAACAAATTTTCCCAAGAACTTCTTAAGTACCTCATTCATAAGCCACATGAAGATGCTTGGGGCATTCGTCAATCCAAAGGGCATGACTAACCACTCATAAAGACCCTCCTTGGTCTTGAAGGCTATTTTCCACTCATCTCCTTCTCGTATCTATATCTGATGATAGCCACTCTTGAGATCTATCTTTGTGAAGTACTGAGGTCCACTCAAGAAGTCCATAAGATCATCCATTCTTGGCAAAGGAAACTGATACTTAATGGTTATCCTATTTATAGCTTGAAAGTCTATATAGATCCTCCACTCTCCATCCTTCTTTGGTGCTAGTATTGTAGGTACTACACATGGACTTAGGCTCTCTTGAATCAAGCCCTTCCTCAATAGCTCCTGAGCTTGTCTATTTAGCTCCTTAGTTTTAGTAGGAGTCATCTTGTGAGTAGCATTGTTAGGAAAACTAGCTCCTAGGATCAAATCTCTCTGATGATTGATTTGCCTTACTGGTGGTAATCCTTTTGGAACATTATTAGAGATGATATCTCCAAACTCACCTAGTAAATTTGAAACTTCAAGTGGTATTTTACCACTACCTTCTTTATCTTTCCTAGGAATCAAAGCATAACACATACACTGATGTTTCATGCCATCTAAAAACTTCCTTCCATCAACAAGACAAATCCTAACACTACTACATACCTTTTTGCCTTCCTTTTTCATGGGCTTTAGTTTGTGGAAAACTCCATCTTTTGTTAGAGAGTATGTTTTTGCATGACCATCATGTACTACATGCCTATAAAACTACCATGGTCTACACAACAATAGATGGCAAACATCCACTGGAATAACATCATAGAGAACTTCATCATGGTAACTCCTAATTTTGAACTTCACTAAACATTATTCATTTACCAGGACCTTATGATCATCCTTCACCCAAGAAATTCAATAGGGATGGGGATGTTTCTCCCTCTTAAGCTTTAGCTTAGGGACCATCTCCTCTGATA
Organism: Cupressus sempervirens; assembly: GCA_028749045.1. Classification (NCBI taxonomy): domain Eukaryota; kingdom Viridiplantae; phylum Streptophyta; class Pinopsida; order Cupressales; family Cupressaceae; genus Cupressus; species Cupressus sempervirens. Next base: position 910,169,449 of record CM053792.1, on the reverse strand, counting down.
CCAAGTTATTAGTGCTACCACCATCAATGATCACATCACAACATTTATCCTCACACTTGCACCTAGTACGGAATAAACTCCTCCTTTGTCCTAGATCAATCTCACCACCTAGAAGGACCCTTTCATTTACTAAAGTCTCTCCTCTTTTTCAATCTTTTGAATGTGATTATTGTGCATCCTCATCCACATGAGCAACCCTATCTTGACCCTCAGCTCTCCTATCAATCCTTCCTTGTCATTGAGAACATTCAAAGGCATGATGACCTTCTTCATTGCAATGTAAATGGGTACCGATGAAGCCTTCTCTTCCTTGTCCATGTCCTCTACCTCTTTTCTCTGATTTCCAAAGTCTTGATAATGGGAGTGGTTGAAACCCTCATTACTCTGGTTCTTGCTAGTACCCACATCTTCATTTTTCTTTTGGGTTTCATTTTGGCCTCTAGATGACCTACCACTACCCCTTCTTCCTTGACCATGCCCTCTTAGTCTCCATTCAAACCTTTTATTTAGCTTCTCTTTAACTCATAGGGAAAACTAGTATGCGCCCTCAACACTGGTCATTCTTACCAGACTTAATTCCTCCTGGATGCTAGGTCGCAACCCATTGATATAATGAACAACCTTCTCCTTATTTGCTTCTACATGCCCCACTCTAATCAAAAGTTGATAAAACTCCTATGTATATTCCTAGACTAGTTTTCTTGCTTTCTTTAACCCATACATCTTCTTAAACAAATCAAGCTTGTAGTCAACAGGAATGAACTGCTTCTTTAGTTTGTCCACCATGCGATCCCACCTTGTGCTCTTCTCCTTTCCTCTTCTATTTCTTTCCAATTGAACCTCTTGCCACTAGATTTTGGCATGTACTTTCAGTTTTTCCTTTGCAAACTTAACCTTATCTAGATCCTTGATATCCTCATACTCAAAGTACTCTTCTAGTTCATTGATCTAGTTGATCAACTCATCTGGTTTTAGATTTCCTAAAAATACACCCACATCAATTGTAGGTCTTTTCCCAAAATTAGTAATGGCCCTAAAAAGCCTCTCCTCTACCTAATTTAGAACTTCCCTATCAACTTCCCCTTTTGGTCCAATTTATTCTTCTTCATTGTCATCCTAACTTCATGGAGGTATCTTCTTAACTCAAACCCATAACCACACAATCCTTGTGCAAACTGCTTCACAGTTGGCACTCTGTCTACACACTCAGGAAAACCAGCTGTGATACCACTTGATACAGACACAACCCAAGCATAGAATGGACACAATAGGAAAGGGAAAATTTTATTAATTGTGAAAATATGCTAGTACATTTAGTGCATAGAAATTGGCTCCAAAACATGCCCTATGGGCTTACAATAGCATAAATCTAGAGATAAATTGTTCTCCCAGTACCTTCTCTCAAACTCCACTCTAAACTGCCTTTTACAATGCCATAAATGTTCTTAAATAGACCCCAAAGGGTTAAGGATTAGGAATACATTCTAGAAAGTGATAGTTGACATCCACCAAAAAATAGAAGGCTCCAAAAGTTGCATTAGAAGTCAGCACAAAATTAGAAGAATCCAGAAATGGTAACCAAACTTCTAGGAGGCATAACTTTTGAACCGTAGCTCTAATTGATGAACCGTTTACATTTTTGGAAAGCTGTCGAAGTGCTTTATAGCTCTATAGACCAGATTCACTTGTAATCCATTTTTTCCCCCTGTTTGTGGTCATTTAATGCCCCTAACTTGACTTTGAAGCATTCTTAGGAGGTCTCCAAAAATTGAAAAACTGCGATAACTTTCGAACCATGGGGCCTTTTGACCTGATTCTTTTTCTAGAATGCTCTAAATTACAATTACATTCATCCAACCAATTTATACCCTCTAATTTAGCAAAATTATGGCTCAATTACATACTCCTATTTTTTTGGCATTTACACGTATCCCAAGGTATTCAAATACTCTAACCTAGATCACTGATAGTGGAATTATGAGAGTTAGAACCTTTATTTGACCCAAATGGGTACCCAAAAATGAAAACACATGAAACAAAAACTAAGTCTAAGTACATTTTTTTGGGTGACATACGATTGCCCTTATACCTCTGGATGCTCCTACATCACACTGACAACTTTGTTTCAAAGGAGATAATCTCAAAGCTAAAGCTCAAGAGAGAGAGAAACACACCCAAATAGTAGCAAAAAAGGATGGAGAGTAGAGAATTTATGCAAACTCCTAGGCTATAAATATAATAACCATCAAGCATCAATTTCCTTTACCAAGAATGGATGATCTTATGGACTATTTGAGTGCAGCACAATACTTCACAAAGATAGATCTCAAGAGTGGCTATCACTAGATATGGATACAAGAAGGATATGAGTGGAAGACTAAATTCAAGATGAAGGATGGTGTATATGAGTGGTTGTTCATGCCCTCTAGACTGACCAATGTGCCAAGCACCTTCATGCAACTTATGAATGAGGTACTAAAGAAATTTCTTGAAAATTCATTATTGTCTATCTTAATCACATTTTTATTTTCAGTAATCCTTTGGATGAAAATTTATTGCATATTAGTAGTGTCATTGAAAGGTTGAGGGAAGATAAATTGTTTATTAACTTGAAGAAGTGTAGCTTTGTCAAAAGAGAGTTAGTATATTTGGGTTTTGTTGTATTAGTTGAGGCTCTCAAAATGGATCTAGAGAAGCTGAAGGTCATCTTGGAATGACCTATTCCAAGGTCTACCATTAAGGTGAGGTCATTTCATTGTTTTACTAGTTTTTATAAGAAGTCTATTAGGAATTTTAGTAGTATATGTGCATCCCTAACTGAAAAAAATAAGGCAGGATAGGAAAGAGTTCAAGTGCACTATAAGAGATGTAAGGAGTTTTCAATTGCTGAAGAAGAAGGTGATAGAGCAACCTTTATTGGCACTTCCTAATTTCAACAATGTATTCTAGGTGGATTTCAATGCTAGTGGTAGTGTTATTGGGGTTGTATTGAGCCAAGGAGTTAAGCCTATTGCCTACTTTTGTAAAAAAATGAATATTGCAAAGAAGAAGTATTATGTTTATGATTAGGAGTTCTATGCAATAGTTTAGGACTTCAAGAAATGGAGGCATTGTTTGTTTCCAAAATAAATTTTCTTGTATACTAATCACCAATCATTGTAGTACCTAAATAACCAAGGTAAATTGGATCAAAGACATTTGAAATAGGTAGAGTTAGTGCAAAGGTATACATTGCTATTGAAACATAGAAGTGGAAGGTCTAATAGGGTTATAGATGCATTAATTAGCAGATAGTTTTTGCTAATAGTAATGCAAGTTGAAATAATTAGGTTTGATAAACTCAAGAATCTATACCCTGAGGATCCTAACTTTGTAGAGGCTTGGAAGGCTTGTAAAAAACCTATTACTCTATACAGGACTAGGTGGCTAGATTATATGATTCAAGATGGTATGTTTCTCAAGGGAAGTAAATTGTGTATTCCAAGGAGTTCTATGAGGGAGAACCTGATCAAAGAGAAACACAATGGAGGGGTGGTAGGACACTTTGGTCAAGATAAGACCATTTCCATTATTAGAGAACATTATTTTTCACCTCAATTTTCATAAGATGTAAGGAAGTTTTTGTAGAGTTGTAATGTTAAATAGCCAAAGGAATTAGTCACCATACTAGACTTTATGAGTCACTGCTTGTTCCATCAAAGCCTTGGGAGGACATAAGTATGGATTTTGTTCTTGGATTGCCAAGGAAACAAATGGGTAATGACTCAATATTTGTGGTGGTTGATAGGTTCTCAAAGATGGCACATTTCATTCCATGCCACAAGACTCATGATGCAATTTATATTGAACATTTTATTTTTAGAGAGGTGGTGAGGCTATATAGTCTCCCAAAAAGTATTGTTTCTAACAGACATACTAAATTTGTGAGGTATATCAAAATGACTTTGTGGAAGAAATTGAAGACAAAACTGAAGTTTAGTTCTACACATGATCTGCAGACTAATTGAAAAATAGAAGTAGTGAATAGGAGTCTGGGAAATTTGCTAGGGTGTTTAGTAGGAAATAAACCCAAGGGATGGGATTTGATTCTACCATAAGATGAATTTTCTTAAAATAATTTTGTAAATGAAAGTATTGGTCGATCACCATTCCAAATTTTTTATGGGAGTAGTCCAAGAACTACACCAAAGCTAACAAAATTGGAGCAAGGAGAGAGGACAAGTGTAGAGGTAGAAGAATTTTTTGAGCATGTCAAGAACCTACATGAGGAGGTGTAAGAACATATTACCAAGATGAACCTATAGTACAAGGCTAGAGAAAATCAAAAGAGGAGACATAAGTAGTTCCAAGATTGAGATAAGGTTATAGTATATTTGAGGAAGGAATGATTTCTTGTGGGTACATACAGTAAGATAAAGATGAAGATATTTAGCCCCTACAAAATTTTGAAGGAACATGATTCAGGAAATGCATATGAGGTGGAGATGCCAGATGGGATTCAAATTTAGCCTATTTTTCAATATTGCAAACTTAATAGAATATCATTATGATGGTGTAAATGAGGGGTTGATGCTAGATCCATGTTCAATTCATACTTCTATGAAGGAAGAGATTGAAGAAATTTTGGATAGTCATATGGGCTAGAGTACTAGAAATAGGTAGTATGAAGAATACCTAGTGTAGTGGAAAGGATGACCAATAGAAGATTCAATTTGGATATTTGCAATAGAGGTTGCCCATTTGGGTTTTTCTCTACTATCTATAAAGTGAAAGGGACACTTTTTAATCTACTGTGTGCTTCTAATGTAGGAACATTTAGTGGTATAAGGGCAATCCTGTATGACCCAAAAAATTCTTAGTTTTAGTTTCTATTTAATGTGTTTTCATTTCTAGATACCAATTTGGGTCAAATAAAGATTCTAACTCTCATAGTTCCACTATTGTTCTTCTATGTTAGATTTTTTGAGCACCTTGGGATATGTACCAATGTAAAAAATAGGTTATTTTGTAATTGATCCATAATTATAATGATTTTGAGGGTGTAAGTTGGAGAGATGATTATACTTCTAATTTAAAGCACTCCATAAAAAGAATCAAGTAAAAAGGCTTTATGGTTTGAAAGTAATTGTAGTTTCAAGTTTCCTCAAGACCTCATTGTTAGAATTCTTTAGAATAACTGAGAGGGGGGGGGGGTGAATCAGTTATCCAAGGTCCAAATGCCCTTTTAATACTTTTTCACTACTTTTAATGAATCCATACACTTTTCATCCATCCAAACTTTAAATCAACCATATTAGCAAGTTACAGTAAATCAACATGCAAAGATAAAACATGCAAGATCAACACATGACATAATGATTTACGTGGAAACCCAATTTGGGAAAAACCACCAGTAACATGCTACTTGATTCTCACTCTTCTGAAGTGATGCCCTGTTAAAAACCTACCCTATTAAAGGCTTGCAACACACTATTAAATGTGACCTTGTTAGAGCATTTCACCAAATTGTTAGGAATGGGCTTGGTTAAAGAACTTTAGAACATTCACTTGGAATGTCACCTTATTAAAGGATTTATCTCATGGATATTAAACCAACCTAAGTCCATAGGATTTAAACTAACTGTTACAATTGCTAGAATGTAACAATAATGGTCTTTTGATCTAATTTAACTTACAACATACTTTACAGATTTCATATCACACTTTCAGTTCAATCTTAATGCTTGGCTTCAACCACTTTAGCTCTAACTACTTGACTTCTTCTCAAGCTTCATCTCCTTGAGTCTTCTAACTCATTATACCAATGCATCCATAACAAGGGCCTTCTTACTGAAATAGAGTCACTATGCTTCTCTTATCTCCCTAGGACCTCCTTTAGTATTTCATGCTTTCATGCTTGACTACCTCTCTCCCTTTTATTATTATTAACTTATGACTCCTTAAATAGAAATCTAATTTTCCTTTGCTTCTCATTTCTCCCTTTCCAATTTTACGGTTTCGAATTGATTAGGTAGGATACAATGTATCTACCTCATATCTTGTTTTTATCTTCAAACTTTGTTAGTTGTATTCTTAAAAAATGTCTTACATGGTGTTATGTGCCACCAGCTCATCATTCTTATCTTCCATTTTAATTCACAAACTTCTAGATAACAACCTTGTTGGCTTAGATCTAGTGAATCTTCAATTTTCAAAATAATGCAGCAACTCAGCATTATTGATTTACTGGTGCTCGACATCTCTGTGTTACTCGACACTTGAACTTGCTTGACACTTGAACTTGCTCGGCACTTGAACTTGCTTGGCATTTGAACTTTCTCAGCACATGAACTTGCTCGGCACTTGAACTTTCTCAGCACTTGAACTTTCTTGGCACTTACTAAGAATTTTCTCGGCACATACTAGCTTGGTCAGCTCCTTCTCTCTAATGAACTTAGTTGAGCTTTACAAATATCTTAGCTAAAACCTTACATCTTTGATATGTATCAGTGTGCCCATTCTCTGTATCTTATAATATGTCATCAAATATAATTTTTCATTAATGGCTTAGTTGATCCTTGTACTTCATTATAACATCATAACTTCAACCTTTCTCTAGGTGTTCTAGTTACATCTTATTGATTACCTCCTCCTTGACAATCAACTAATTGATAGTATTTGGATCATTAAAGTAATTGTCATTCCTACAAGTAGCAAGTTTGACATCAATGACAAAACAATGATTGAGAACATTATTTACCATTTCCATATATCATTCCAACAACTTTCCTCATGAACTTTTCAATCATTTCCAACAATCTCCCTCTTTGACATTGATGGCAAACCAAATTGATCAATTGATCAACTTAGTTACCACCAAGATTGTATACGTTGTCTGCTATATTTCTTTGCTATTGAAGTTTACTACTAATCTCATATATCTGCCTCTTTCATATGCATCATCCTTACTAGCTGATCTCATTTATCTCCCTCTTTCATATATATTTCCCTCTTACATTGTATTGATCAAGTTTCACATTTCTCCCTCTTTCACATAAATGCCAAAGATGTAGCATCTTTATTATGCAAAATATGAGCTTTGGCTTCTTGTTGTTTTCTCCCTCTATCACCATGCTTGTGACTGACTTGGATTTTTTGCACCTGTTGTCATCCTCTGCATCATTCTTCTAATATTTCAATGATTTATTTCTATTGATGCAGGGCAACATCCTTGTTGGTTTAAATTGCTTGAGTTAGGGGTATTACCCCCAACTTGCCTCTAAGATATTCATAAGCATCCTTGGGCAATGGTTTGGTGAAGATATTTGTAGTTTGTTGCTTTGTGTGAATGTATTCCAACTTCACTTGTTTATCTTCTACCAATTCTCTGACATAATGACACTTGATTGTGATATGCTTGGTTTTTGCATGCATCACTAGATTTTTGGATATGTTTATAGCACTTGTATTATCACAATATAATATCACAGGTTTTGTTACCTTTTCTTTCATTCCTTTCAATAGATGTGTGAGCTATACAATGTTTGTGCAATTGACTGTAGCTGCTACATATTCTGACTCTGTAGTGGACTGGGATGTACATGTTTGTTTCTTGCTAGTCCAGGTAACTAGCCTTTTGCCTAGAAATAATGCACCTCCACTTGTGTTTTTTCTATCATCAGTGTTGCCTCCCCAGTCTGCATTTGTATATGCATTGAGCTCAAATTTTTCATTCTTTTCTTATAGACCAAATTTTTCAGTTCCTTTAAGATATCTCATTATTCTTTTACTGCTATGAGATTATTTTCTTTGGGACTAGCAAAGAATCTGGCTACTATTCCAACTGCTAATGCTATGTCAGGTCTACTATGTACAACATATTGCAGTTTTCCAATCATGGATTTGTACATTGTTTGATTGACTTCAGTTGATTCATCATTTTTTGACAGCTTATTTCCTATTGCCATTGGTCTGCTGACTGGTTTAGATTCCTCTAATCCAAACATTTTAAGAATGTCTTTGATGTACTTTGATTGTGTCACAAATATACCATGTTTGAGTTGATGTACTTGCAATCCAACAAAAAATTTGATTTCTCCAAACATAAACATCTCAAATTCATGCTTCATTTTGTCAGCAAAGCCTGTGCAAAGCACTTCCTTTCCACCAAACACTATGTCATCCACAAAGATTTTAGATACACTAATCTCTTTACCTTCTTCTGCTTTGATGTACATGTTGTTGTTATCATTAGTTCCTTCAAATCCAATTTGTACTAGATACTTGTGAAGTCTCTCATACCATGCTCTAGGTGCTTGTTTCAAACCATAGAGTTCTTTATGTAGCTTACACACCATATCCCTATTGTTTTCATCAACAAATCCTTCTGGTTGTTCAATGTAGACTTCTTCTTCTAGTATACCATTTAAGAAAGAAAATTTTACATCCATCTGATAGACTTTAAAATATTTGTAGGCAACATATGCAAGTAAAGATCTTACTCCTTCCATTCTAGCAACAGGGGTAAATTTTTACCCATAGTCTATTCCTTCTTCTTGATCATAACCCTTGCATACTAGTCTAGCTTTGTTTATGGTAATCTCACCATTCTCATCTAGCTTGTTTCTGAATACCCACTTGGTGCCAATCACATTCTTGTTAGTTGGTTTGGAAACCAAACTCCAGGTTTTGTTTTTCTTTATTTGTCAATTTCTTCTTCCATAGCTTTACACCATTTATCATCTTATAATGCACCATATACTATCTTGGGTTCAGATTGGCTGATCAGACATGATTCATGTCTTAGTGTGTTCCTTGTCATTGGTCTTGCATTTTTGTCACCAATTATCTATTCAACAGGGTGATGTCTTTTTACATATTTAGATAATCTTGGCTCTTTCCTTGTTTCAATGTTTGATCTTTTAGATTCAAGATCACTATGTATTTCATTATCAGGTTGTTCTTCATCATGCGTACTGTCCTCAGAATCAAATTGTGCATTTTCTTCATTCTACAACTCAGCTTCTGAATGCAACTCGACATTCACTAGTTGTGACTTGGCTGAAACTGATACTTGTTGTTGATTTTCAATTTGATTGACATCATCCTCATCAATAGTCATCCCTTCATAAGAATACACAAAGGTTCTGTACTCTTTCATTTTCTTTGGTACTTTAGCTTGGACTTTTGTATGCTCATCAAAATTTACATTTGTACTTTCCACAATTTTGTTAGTGTTAATATTCAAACACTTATATGCCTTACTTCTAGTGGAGTAACCAAGAAATATACCTTCATCACTTTTTGCATCAAATTTTCCATTTCTAACATCTTTAAGGATAAAGCATTTGAAACCAAACACTTTGAAATGTTTTACATTGGGTGAGTGACCATACCATAATTCAAAACATGTTGTATATGTACCTTTCTTGACTTGTACTCGGTTCAATGTATGAAAAGCTACACTTACAACTTCTCTCCAGTATTTTAGAGCAACAGTCTTTTCCATCATTAGTCTTCTGGCATAGTCAATCATAGATCTATTTCTTCTTTCAGCAATTCCATTCTGTGGGGGAGTTGTAGGAGCTTACATTTGTCTTTTGATTCCTTTATCATTATAGAATATCTCAAATTCATTTGATGTGAATTCACCACCTCTATCTGATCTTAAGCATTTCAAGCTTTTTCCTATTTCCTTTTCAACTCTAGCCACATACCACTTAAAACATTTGAAAAGCATTAGATTCCTATTTTAAAAACATAACAATCATCATCATGGAATAGTCATCAACAAACAACATTATGTATTTATCTCCTCTATAGCTTTGTACTTCCACTAGACCACATAAGTCAATATGAACTAATTCAAGTACTTCTTTAGATGTATAGTTTTTGCTCTCGAAACTTGACCTAGTCATCTTTCCTAGCTAACATTGTTTGCACATGATATTATCAGGCTTCTTCAATTTTGGTAAACCTTCGACCTTCTTCATTTTACTGATGTTGACCAGATTGTCAAAGTCGACATGAAATAATCTTCTATGCCATAACCATTCATCATCAAATTTTGCAATAAAACAAGAAACATCATCCATATCAAAGTAAAACAGATTACTCCTTGTTTGATCTCCTTTTCCTATCAGTTTACCATTAGTATCATAGATTTTTGCAGTTTTGTTTCCAAATTCCACTTTGCATCCTATATTGCCTAACTATGAGACACTTAGTAAATTGTAGTTCAATCCTTCAACATAGTATGAATTATCACATGAAATTTGTTCTTTGAGCTTAATGGAACTTTTTCCTTTGATTTGACATGGAGCATCATTGCCAAATCTAACACTATTTCCATCATACTGAGTAAAGTTAACAAACTTACTGTTGTTTCCTATCATGTGATGTGAGCATCCACTATCTATGATCCACCTATCATTCTTGTTCATACATGTTACCAGTGCAGTGGGTTCTTCTTCATCAGATTGATCCTTCATGACTACATAAACTATTTCATCATTACTTTCATCAAAATCTTCTTCAACAATGTAACACTTCTTACCTTTTTCTTTGTAATCTCTTTTGTCATCATCTCTTCTAAAATTTTTTTTTGTTGCCTTCCTTATAATCCTTTTTCTATGGGCACTTGGCACCAATATGACCTACTTCATTGCAATTAAAACAAATGATAGGCATCTTACCTTTGAATTTTCCTTTACCTCTGTGAAATCTTCTAGCAAGCAATGCTTCCAATTGTTCCACATCTTCCTCATCAGTGCTGCTATCACTAGATACATACTTCATTTTTCTTCCTTTGTTTTATTTCACCTATTCAACATCTTTCATTGATAACTTGGCCTTAAAGGTAGATTCAACATTCTTTGGTCTATAGTTGTCAAAATTAGATAACTTAAATGCAGTGAGTCTACCTATTATTCCTTCAAAACTTAGATTGTTTCCTGGTATACATCTTAGCTCTTGTATTGCTGATACTCTAATAGCATAGATAGGAAGCAAGGTTCTTAAAAACTTACTATTAATAGTATCTTCATCCAATTGACCACTCAAGTATCTTATTCCACTTACCACTTCCTTTATTCTTGCACCATATTGGGTAGTATTCTCATTTTCCTCCATTTTCATGTCATCAAACTTTCCTCTGAGACTTTCTCTTTTTTCTCTTTACACATTTTGATCTCCTCCATAGATGTCTGATAGGGCTTTCCACATTTTGAATGCAGTATCAAATCCTTTGATATCATCATATTTAGCATAGCTGAGTGCAGAGGCAATTTCCAGCATTGTCTGATTGTGTTCTTGTTTATTTTTCATATCTTCTACAGTAGGAGCACCTGTTGGATCTACATGTTTAGTGACAATTGAATTTTGGGCATAATCTCCTATGGATCCAAGATTTAGCTTCATCAAGCTTTGCCATGCAACAAAGTTGTCTTTATTTAGCTTGGGAACTTCTCTCTTAGGCATTTTGATCTTTTCTACTTATAGTTCCTTTAAACTGAATCAGCAGTAAAGCTCTAATACAAATTGTTAGAATTCTTTAGAATAATTGAGAGGGCAGGGTGGGGGGGGGGGGGGGGGGGGAGGGGGGGGTGAATCAGTTATCCAAGGTCCAAATGCCCTTTTAATACTTTTTCACTACTTTTAATGAATCCATACACTTTTCATCTATCCAAACTTTAAATCAACCATATTAGCATGTTACAGTAAATCAACATGCAAAGATAAAACATGCAAGATCAACACATGACACAATGATTTACGTGGGAACTCAATTTGGGAAAAACCACCAGTAACATGCTACTTGATTCTCACTCTTCTGAAGTGATGCCCTATTAAAAGCCTGCCCTATTAAAGGCTTACAACACACTGTTAAATGTGACCTTGTTAGAGAATTTCACCAAACTATTAGGAATGGGCCTGGTTAAAGGACTTTAGAACATTCACTTGGAATGTCACCTTGTTAAAGGATTTATCTCATGGCTATTAAACCAACCTAAGTCCATAGGATTTAAACTAACTGTTACAATTGCTAGAAAGTAATGATAATGGTCTTTTGATTTGATTTAACTTACAACATACTTTGCAAAATTTGGATCACACTTTCAGTTCAATCCTAATTCTTGGCTTCAATCACTTCAGCTCTGACTACTTGACTTCTTCTCAAGCTTCATCTCCTTGAGTCTTCTAACTCATTATACCAATGCATCCATATCAGGGGTGTTCTTACTGAAATAGAGTCACGATGCTTCTCTTATCTGCCTAGCACGTCCTTCAGTATTTCATGCTTTCATGCTTGACCACTTCTCTCCCTTTTTTAATTATTAAATTGTGACTCCTTAAATAGAAATCTGATTTTCCTTTGCCGCTCATTTCTCCCTTTCCAATTTTAGGGTTTCGAATGGATTAGGTAGGATACAATATATCTACCTCATATCTTGTTCTTATCTTCAAACTTTGTCAGTTGTATTCTTAAAAAATGTTTTACATGTTGTTCTGTGTCACCAGCTCATCATTCTTATCTTTCATTTTAATTCAAAAACTTCTAGATAACAACCTTGTCGGCTTAGATCTAGTGAATCTTCGATTTTCAAAATAATGCAGCAACTTGGCACTACTGATTTACTGGTGCTTGGCATCTCTGTGTTACTCGACACTTGAACTTGCTCAACAATTGAACTTGCTTGGCACTTGAACTTGCTAGGCACTTGAACTTTCTCGGCACTTACTAAGAATTTGCTCGGCACATACTAGCTTGGTTAGCTCCTTCTCTCTAATGAACTTAGTTGAGCTTTACGAATGTCTTAGCTAAAACCTTACATCTTTGATATGTATTAGTGTGCCCATTCTCTATATCTTATAATACGTCATCAAATACACTTTTTCAGCAATGGCTTTGTTGATCCTTGTACTTCATTATAACATCATAACTTCAACCTTTCCCTAGGTTATTGATTGCCTCCTCCTTGACAATCAACTAATTGATATATTTGGATCACTAAAACAATTGTCATTCTTGCAAGTAGCAAGTTTGACATCAATGACAAAACAATGATTGAGAACATTCTTTACCATTTCCATATATCATTCGAACAACTTTCCTCATGATCTTTTCAATCATTTCCAACACTTGTAAGAGCACTTCAATGTCAAATTTGAGGCACTAAATGGTCTTGTATGGGCCCAAAAAATGGGGGATAAAAAAAGTGTTCCATAGGGCTAGAGAGTGCTTGGAGAGCTTTCCAAAAATGTAAACATTTCACCAATTGAAGTCTTGAATCAAAAGTTATGCTTCTCAGAAGTTGGACTACCAGTTCTAGACTCTTCTAATTTTACATTGACTTTTGACATGTTTTCTAGAACCTTCTATTTTGGTGGTGGATGTCGAATGACATATTCTATAATGTATTCCTAACCTTAAACCTAATTTGGGTACTTAAGGACATTTATGGTATTATAAAGGTAGTTTTTGGTTAAGATTGGGAGAGGGTACTATTAGGAGGATTTTTTCCAGATTTAGACAACATTGTAAGCCCATAGAGCATGTCTTTGAGTCTATTTACAATGTGCTAAATGTAATAACAAACCACTTTTGATAATAATATTCCCCTTTTCTGATTGTGTTTATTTTATTCTTGGAATTTTTCCTCATCAATCTCTCAAACTACAAGACACTACCATCATCTACCATACAAACAAAAATGATAAAGAAATAAAAACAAAGGATGGATGAGAATAGTCTAGTAAAATGTGTACAATAGAGAATTGCTTATAGGAATTTGAAGTAAAGACATTTTACATCAAGAAACAATATTAACAAATCCCACTATGAGAAAATAAATAATGTTATTTAAAAAATTGAAATCCATGCCTCAACTCCTATGAAAACTCAAACAAAGGAGGAAGGAGACAAAGATAGAAGGATACTCCAAAATTGAGATACATGATTCAAACCCTATAATGAAAACAAAAAAATACCTACTTCAACTAGAATTAAGCTCTCATAAATGCAACTGTACCCAAGATGAACAAACTTATGAAATCTTAAAGAATTGTGCTCACAAAGTTGTTCTTTCATTTTAAAAGTTTTTTTTTTTTCTCAAAATCTCCATGAAGAATACAACAAAAGTCTCCTTAAGGTTGCATAAAAATGGTCCCCTCTAAAAGAATTATGACTACATGCACATGCATGCATGTGCATGCACACGTGCACACACACACACACACACACACACACACACACACACACACACAAAGGTAACCATCCCCCAACTAAGTTGTAACTAAAGATGATAATTAAATAAGTCAATATATTCATACACTCACAAATATGTAGTACACAATTATAATTCTATAATGAATACTTTCATAATTACTCATACACGTATTTTTTATTATTATAATCTATGGCATAGAGTATATAAGCAATATAATATGGTCTATTCACATTATTAGTAACCAATAATTAAAAATACTCTCTCTCTCTCTCTCTCTCTCTCTCTCTCTCTCTCTCTCTCTCTCTCTCTCTCTCTCCATCCCCAGCTAGAATACTATATACATAGACATATACATATACATATATTCACACACACACACACAAACAAACAACTATATATATATACACATACACATACACATACACATACACATACACATACACATACACATACACATACATAGATACATACATACATACATGGCAGACAATAGAAACAATGGTAAGGATCAAGGCATTATATAGAAATCATAGTTAAGTGACTAAGACTTCCTCCCTATCTATACAAATAGATCATATATAGAAACACATATGTACGTATTGAATATACAAAGAATTCTTAATAAAATTAAATGTAAGGGGTAGATTAAATACATCATGTGATTCAAGATTCCCCCTTAAAAAAATCAATAAATAAATAGATGATAATAATAATATGAATATTCATATATGAATAATAGTAATAAAAAGGTAAATTAGGATCATAACATATAAATAACCTAACTAATAAAGAGACACAACCAATAATATATAGCAGTCATGTATCAATTATAACATAAACATTGAAGTATCTTAGTTATCCCTTTATTCATTATTGATAATTTATCTATGGTAATGATAATAATTTCTATTCAATACTTCAAATCTTAAAGCTATTCTAAGATCTATTAGGCTAAAACATAACAAACATATCCTAAAATATCATAGATATATAATAATATTACTCTTATAAAACCCAATAATGCAAGTCATTACAACATTCCCTAACTTTTAACATACTTATTAAGTTTTTTTAAAGGTTTGGTGGAGTATTAGACCTACCTCCCAAAGATTTTACATACTCTCAGAAGTCAAAAAATATTAAACTCTTATCACTCACAAGTAGTAAACAATTAGCCACAAAAATGTCAAATTATTTAAACTTTTTAATCTTTTCACTCAAAATCACTTTATCCTAAGTTTCTTGGACATACTATCTTATTTAAATTTAGTCTAGATAATCTTCATTCAAGCATACAAAGACGATGATAAATTCCAATGTATTGTAAGATCATTTGCTATCATACTATGTGCAACAATCTAAATAATAATATACCAAATATTAGAGTATATATCCAAAATCCACTATTATTTTACCCTTCTACACAAACTAAGATCTTTTAAATTATTTTTTCCACTTTGGTCTATCATCTATATATATTTCAAAAATCATTTCCTAATTTAGGAGTTCTAATATTTATATTTTATACATTTTAAGATTCTTTGATGTGGAATGCAATTATAAATTGCTTATGCAGTGTAGGGTTGTAGTATCCCCAAAGGAGATGTCCTAGCCCCCAGCTATACAACCATGTAGCATAAATATAACAACAAGAAACAACAATGCAAGATTTGATACCAAATCACAATTCTTTATTTATAAAATAATTGTTACATGCAATGTGTTGGGCTGTAAGGCCTTCTTAGTTATGGCCAAAAATAAAGCAAGTAATAGTTTTACAAGATCCCTAAAGATCCAATCCAAATACTAGCTAGTTCAGATCTACACTCTAGTAGGAAACCCCAAGGAAGATCTCAACTTATGCTCGCAAGCCCACCAAGCAATCTCCTTCTTTTCCATGCCATAGCTACTAGCTCTTCTCCAAATTTTCTCTTCAAACTTCTCCTCTTCTCCATGTTGGATAAATAATGACTAAAGACTTCCCCTTAACCCCTACTTATACCAATCTAAGCCACAAGCTATCCTAGAACACAAATTAAATACAAATACATAAATTAAATGTCACAAGTTGGCCAACAGGGACAATTAAATGCCCAAAAGTGAGGTCTTTGTAAAATTATGATATCTCCTAGCTCTAAATGAATTAGAGATCATGCTTCAAATTATAGATAGTACTCTAGGCTCTCTTCAACCCTTGAAATTTAAATCCTCTAACTCATTGTAGAAAATTAGTTACATGTTCAACAATAGACACCAAATTCATAAGCAGGGTTGTGCTCCTCCCTGACCATGGCGAGCAACCAAAGACCATACCATGTTCAAAAACCACACCAAGCTCCTAGTGTATTCCAAACACTAGTATCTACCAAGCTCCATAACACATAACCAAAATCCCTGCAACATGCATGATTCCAAGAAAACTCAAGATGCTCCTGCATTAGACACCCCAGGTTTGAAAAGATGTTATAGTAACTAGAAGAACATCTTCTAGGATTCAACACATAAATCCCAAACTAGTTCTTCACATACATATCCTCTAAGTCTTCAGATGGTACATTCTTTCATTTTTGTTTCTTTTTCTTCACATCCACCATAGGTGTTCCATAGGTTTTCTTTCCATGCTGATCTCCATCCTTCTTAGAATTTGCCAACTGAACTCGGCTGCCAATACTCAGGTTCCTCCTACCAAGCTCTTCATTCTACAAAGAATTAGGAAAAACTTCTTGCCAGCTTTCTAAATAGTAAACACATTCCTAACACAATCATGCATAGCTCTACAATCATACTAACAAGGTCTACCAAGAAACACATGACAACTATTCATATCCATAGTACCACACAAGACTTGATCCTTATACTACCCAATTTGGAAATCAACAAGGCATTGGTCCCGCACTTCCAAAGCATGCTCACCTTGCAACTAGCCAATCCTATAAGTATAATGATGTCTCATTCTCTTGAAATAAAGTTTCTAAAGCATCTCTTCAGAAACAAGGTTATCGATACTACCACCATCCATAATCACTTTGTAGACTTTACCACCAAACTTATGATGAGTTTTGAAAAACCTAGTCCTTTGACAAGAATCCAATGTCCTCTCACCAACCAATGCTTGTTAAGCCAAAAAAATCTCTCCTTGCTCAAGCTGACTATCCTATACTTCAACCTCATTCACAATAGTAGTTATCCTCCCAATTAGACATTCAAAAGATCTATGCCCTCCTTGACCACACTTGAAACAATTACCTTTGAACCCACCTCCACCTATCCTTCTTTTCTATTCAATAGGTTTTGTTTCACCCTCTACTTTCTATTTAGCTTGTGTTGAACTATCTTGCTTTTCCTTCCCTAAGGAATTACGTTGATTATTCCTCTTTAGCCTCTCCTCTGCTCTCAAAGCATACTAATAAGCATCCTCAATTGAGGAAATATTTAGCATACCAACCTCATCTTAAATATTAAATCTCAAACCATTAATATACTAAGCTACCTTCTCTTTTGACAATTCTTGATGCCCAGACCAAATAGTTAACTTGTAGAATTCCTCTTTATAATATTTTACAGTCATATCCTTCTACTTCAAATTATAAAACCTTTTAAACAACTCAAGTTCATAATCAGTAGGAATGAATTGAGCCTTCAACTTAGTCACCATAGATTTCCATCTAGTGATCTTCATTTCACCTTCCTCTTCTCAATCTCTTTGTAGTTCATTCCACCAAATAGTAGCATGTCCCTTCAGCTTAGTTTGTGCCAACCTTACTTTGAGTGGATTCTCAATATCCTCAAGCTCAAAGTAGTCTTCCAATTCACCAATCCAATCAGTCAGGTCTTTAAGATTCAAAGTACCCAAAAAATTAGAAACGTCCATCTTATGCTTCAACTTCAACTAAGATCTAACTTGAGTAACCCTATTTCACATAGTCTTTTCCATATGATTATTTTAGGCCTCACCACTTGATTCAAAAAATTCAAAGTCTTCAACAACTTCATTATAACCATCTTTAGTACCCACATGTCTAGGTACACCACCTAAAGCACTTACAATTTTAGTATCATGTCACTCTTCATCGATGCAATCTCAAATCTGAACTTTACTCTCATCTTCTTTGAAATTCATTCTTCTATAGTATCGATAAGATAAACAATTTCCCTAGGGTCCAATCTTTTGGGAGGTATCTTCAAAAAATTTAGCAAACCCTAAGCAAAAAATCTAGCAATAGATCAAGATCAACTTAGATCTACCTCTTTAAACCAAGTCCTAGTGAAAACTGCCTCAACTTCGACAATCTATCCACACACTCAGGAACAACCATCAATTTGATATAACCTAACATAGTGTAAGGCTAGAGTATCCCCAAAGGAGATGTCATCACCCCTAGCTATACTTGATGTAGTGCAAGGCTAGAGTATCCCCAAAGGAGATATCATGGCCCCTAGCTATACAAGCATACAATGGAAATACAACAACAAGAAACAATAAATCAACATCTAATACCAAGTCACAATTCCTTATTTATAAAATAACTATTACATGTAATGTGCCAAGCTGTAAGGCCTTCCTTGTTATGACCAAATATAGAGCAAGTAATAGTTTACCAAATCCCTCAAGATCCAATCCAAACACTAGCTAGTCCAAATTCAGACTCTAGTAGCAAACCTCAAGGAAGATTATCGATAAAATTCTCAATTATTTAACCTGACATGCATAGATTTATTATCCATCTTCAATCTCCTTAATATGATCACATTGATGAGTAGCAACACATATAATTATCCTTATATATGTATTTTTATTTAAATTCTTCTAGTTGAGACAACAATTTGATTTATTCTAACATAACACAATAACTATAAATATGCTCATAGAAATAGGAAATACTAGCAGAGTGAAGGGGGTGAATTAGTATTCCAAAAAAAAATTTCCAACTATGGATATATTTTTCAACCTTAGAGCATGCAAATTTTTGTTGGAAGTCTAATGGGAAAGTTATATATTTAGAGCACAAGGGGGGTGGGGACATGGGGCATGAATTAGGATCTATAAAACTTTTACCCTATAAAACAAATATAGTATGTGATAACTTCATCTCTATCCTTGTCTCAATACTATTATAAATCACATAAACATTTATTGCTATGATGTATTATATCTAACAACTAATCACATCCATTAAACATGTAAGAAAATCATCAATAGATAAAACAAACCTTTTGGTTACCTAGAAACCCTCCAAATGTTGAAAACAATTGTATATTATATTTGATGTTACACAAAATGTCTTATTTTTAACAATTAGTTTATGTCAAGCTCACTCAAGAAATGAAGACAATTTCCTATGTTTTCCAGTCATTCTAGTGTTTCAAATGTTTAGAAGATAGTGTCTACCAAGTTTACTCAAGCACCAAAGAGAAGATCGCAGAAGTTTAGTGTTAACCAAGCTTAGTTGGTTAACAAAGGAAAATTGCATGGAACCATTGTTAATAGAAATCACTCAGTTATAAAAGGAAGTTTACAATGTTGTAGTGTTGAAAAAGTTTACTTGGTTAAAATAAGAAAAAAAATTTAGAGTTAGTGTCTACCAAGCTAGGTTGGCAACTTTGTTCATATAGGAAAATTAATTTTAGTGTTACTATCTACCGAGCTAGGTATGCTAACAAAGGATTTTCTTGTTTTCACATATTGTGTTTAATGGATCTATTTGTTCGTTCTAGGTGATTGAAGAGATGAAGAATTATTTTTATAAGTTGTATTCAAGCTAACTTGACAATGCACATAAACTAAGTTTGAGGTCAAGTTGAGGATTGAAGAGAAATGATAATGTGTGGAAGATACAAAGATTGTTAGAGGAAGTGAATTGGAAGGATAAGTAGAATATCCTTGTTGGGCTGCAAAGATTAATTTGATCAGGGAGGATCAAGTATCTGAGAAAAATTGATTTTTCAAATCAAGAATATAGTTGCATCAGCAATCAGTTCATTTCATTGTTACTCTCTAACCATTGTAGTAGTGAATCAATTCTATTAACGGAGTTAACCTAAGAGCTATTTGTAAATTCTCTAACAAGGTGGTATTTCTAGATTGAAGTGTCTAAAGACCTCTAACAAGGCCACTCCTAATAGGGTGATTAAATCCTCTAATAGGTTCATACCTAATAGTTTGTCTTGTAACCTTTAATAGGGTTGGATCCCAACAAAAATTACTTTAGAACAGTGAAAAATAGTAACAAATTGCAATTGGTGGTTTTCCCAAATAGGGTTTCTACATTAAATCTTGGTGTCACTTGTGTTCATGCTATTTCTTTTATGTGTGTTTTTTAATTAAGGATAATCACACTTAATATCTTAATATCTTCATGTTGAAATTTTTTTGAGTAGCAATTGATATTATAGTGCTTGTCAACTTACACCATATTGATAGTGTTTGTCAAGTGCCTACGTGTTAATCGAGTGATAGTATTTTTTCAAGAGTTTATGGTTTTTACTGACACTGAAGGGATTTGGGATTTATTTTTGTGGTAATTAATTCACCACTCCCCTCTAAGTTACTATTCTTATATTTATAACCATTGCTATCAAAGACTTTGGTGCTTGTAGAGAAGGTTCCGAGGACCTATACTAAAGATGAAGATGTCATACAGAAGAGAGATTACTAAGTAGAAAAAATATAACTTTCAGGCATGGTAGGAACTTATGAAACTACATCTAGTGACCACTAATAATTCAAGTCTGAAATATTTGAATACCTTGTATAAGACTCCTACCAGAACATTGACTGTGGAGGAGATTATTGAGAAGAAGAATCATAACATTATGATGATTGACATTACATCTACTCTAAACTATGTTGAATTTGATGAAGTCAAATGGTGCGCTACTACTCACAAGATGTGGACTAGGCTAAAAGATATACATGGAGGTGATGATTATGTGAGAAGAGCCAAGATAGAAAGCTTAAGAGGTTAGTTCAAATAGATGAAGATGAGGGAAGATGAAAACATTGCAAAGTAGATTGAGAGAATCAAAGCTAGTGAAAGTGCAATAAAAAACTTTGGAGGGAAAATTGATGATGTGATAGTTGTAAATTGTTGGAAATATAAGAGGAGTAAGTAAGAGGAGAGAGGTGAATTAGTTACTACTAAAATAAATCCTAGATCCCTTAGATGTCAATACAAAATTATATTCTGAAAATTCAATACTGTAGATGCATGATAAACATAGATAAATGTTGTAACTGGATAAGTATTGAGTGTGTTAAATTTGTAAATCTTTAAGATATTTTTAGTGATTACTTAATATTACTTGCAAGCATAAAATAAATAACATGAAAACATATGACACCAAGATTTAATGTGGAAACCCAATTTGGGAAAAACCACCAATTGTAACTAGTTATTGTTTTTCACTCTTCTGAAGTGAGCCATGTTAGGAGCCGACCTTGTTAAAGGTTACAAAACACACTATTAGGTGTGACCTTGTTAAAATATTTAATCACCCTATTGGGAGTGGCCTTTTTAGAGGTCTTGAAATAATTCAATAGAATTTTCACCTTGTTAGAGGATTTAGAAATGGTTGTTAAACCAACTCTATTAAGAGATTTAGATCACTATTACAATGGTTAGAGAGTAACAATGAAATGACCTGATTGAGATGCAACTGAAATGTTGAATACAAATCCCTATTTTGGCTTGCATTTAATCCTTTTTTATCCTTCTTGATTAAATATAGCTTTTCTTCTCCACAAAGATATTCTACCTATCCTTTGAATTTGCTTCCTCTCATCATCTCTTGCAATTCATTCATTACTTCTTGCTCACTTGAGAACACAACTTGACCTTTTACTTATACCTTTTCATATTTTCAAGTAAGTTAAAATATAATTTAGAATAACTAATATTCATCACCATAGTTGGCTAAAACCAATAGATAAAATAATTAAGCTTTATATGCCACAATAAGAAAATCCTTTATTAGCTGACCCAGATCAGTAAAAACTAATTCAGAAGTGATCTCCTGTGTTAACCAAGAGAAGCTTAGTAAACACTATGAAATTGTGAAAATTCTTTTGTAATTGAGTGATCTAGGTCACCACTAATTCCATCCAACTTTCTTTCATTAATCGAGTGAGCTTGGTTAACACTCTTTTTTTGCATGAATTCCTTCAACACCCAAGTGAACTTAGTAGACGATG
This sequence comes from Cupressus sempervirens, assembly GCA_028749045.1. Classification (NCBI taxonomy): domain Eukaryota; kingdom Viridiplantae; phylum Streptophyta; class Pinopsida; order Cupressales; family Cupressaceae; genus Cupressus; species Cupressus sempervirens. The sequence continues at coordinate 910,147,051 of CM053792.1, read as the reverse complement.
TCTTCTACATAGGAATACTTAGTAGAAATGGAAAATTGTCTTTACTGTCTGAGTGAGCTTGGAAAGCACTGACTGTCAACTGATATGACATTTGTGTAACATAAAGACAACACACAATTAATCAATTGTATCCAAAAATCTCCCTCTTTGGAATTGATGGCAACACAACATGTCATGGCATAATGAAATTTTGAGAACAAGATTCCTTATGTCAATATGAGCTCTTCAACTTTCTCCCTCTTTCAGAAAACTTCTCACTCTTTGGTTTTTTACATTAGATAACTTCTCCCTCTAAAATTTTAGAAAGATATGATAATAAACTTCTCCCTCTTTGACAACACATTCCAAAGACAATAGTTTCAATAAGTTTTGTTCTTGTCACCATTCCATCTGATTTGTCTCCAATGATCTGATTAAGTACATGATTTCTTCTAAAATATTTGGCCAATATAGCTTTTTTGGTTTTTTAATGAATTCCACTATCTTTAGTATGAAATTTACCTTCAAGATTGGGTCCTTCTATCTATGTCTGGAGTACTTCAAACTTGATTTGAACTAGATCAATAGCTTCTAAATGTGACTTGAGTCCATATGACTTAGTTTGCTCTTCCTACAACTTGATAACCATTGGATATTTGGGGAGCTTACAAGATGAAGTCTCCTTTCCCTCAAATAGGTTTGGTAAGTTATTAGGTTTATAGTAGACAAATGTCCTATAATCCTTTGGCTCCATTCTACTTTCTTCTTGACTCCTTTCTACAAAGTCATCAATTCTTCCATGTGCACTTTCTATAATCTTATGAGTGGCCAAATTCAAACATTTGTGTGCTTTACTTTTGTCGTAGTATCCTAGAAATATGCCTTCATCACCTTTAACATCATATTACCCTTTCCTAGATTCTTTTCAAGATATAACACTTGCTACCAAATACTTTCAAATAACTTACATTAGGTTTATAGCCATACCATAGTTCATAGGTAGTTTGGTTAAAGTCTTTCTTCAACTAAACTTAGTTCAAGGTATGAGTTACAATGCTAATAGCTTCCTCCCAGTATTTGATAGCAACATTCTTTTCAATCTTTAGTTTCTTTGCACAATCCATGATTGATCTATTTCTTCTTTTAGAAATTACATTCTATTGAGGTGTACCAGGGGCTAATACTCATTTTTTGATTCCACTTTCAATGCAAAAATTATTGAGTTCATTGGAGATGAATTCACCACCTCTTTCTGATCTTAAATACTTTAATTTCTTTCTAGTTTCTTTTTCCACTCTTGCTAGATACCATTTGAATTTCTCAAAGGCTTCAAATTTGTCTTTTAGATACATCACAGTCATCATCCTAAAATAGTCATCAACAAAAAGTGTAAAGCCCCACCAAGGGATCCAAAGAATTAACCTAGAATTTCACTAAGTTTAGTAGCAAAATTTTTTTTTATGAAAGTAAACACCACATATAACTAATGCACAATAATGGAAGCAATAGCAATGTCCATCTAAAAGTAAACATAACATACATAACAAATTACATTCTTTAAGATCCCTTAACATTGAATTACATACATGAACTCATCTAGTACAACATCCACATGAAAAAATAATGATAAGTCCAATTTTTATACATTACATTTCAAATGCTCATTCATCCTCTATACATGTCACAAGGTATGACAAGCTCAAAAGAATATACATACATAGAATAAGGTACATTGTCCTATTCTAATCCATGATACATCAAAGTAGAGATAATCGCATGATACATCATCATAGAAAAAATATACATCCATCATAAAGATCAAACATAATAAACTAAGTGCATAGTTCCTCCCAACCGTTAATAGCATCATTAGACCATCGTGGATCCTAGCCATCCCTCCGTGCATAACATTCCAAATCACTGAAGAGATCATCTGTATTAACATAGTAGGAATGTCACTCCTAACATATACAACATCGTATGTAGAAAGTAATCTAACATAAGATAACAACATCTAACATATGCTAATCATCAATGAAAAGGATACATATCCACCATCATGAAGGACGCATCAACCATGATGTCTCATTGAATCTCAAAATGATAAGAGTGGAAAATATACTACCACCTGACTGCGTGGTACCTAAGTGGTCCACTCCCACCGTGCTAAGGAGATAATCTCAAGTCCCAAATAGGCTATCGAAATCACATAGCGCAAATCTTTATAAGTCCAAGAATCCTAACAAAATACTTATTGAAAGGTTCCAAACACAAAATCTGACATCTAATCTTAGAGGCACATAATGACATGTAGGAACCTACTATGCAAACAGGAAAGTGTCATCGCAATTATCATGTACAAGTTACCCTAGCAGTTAGCTAAACTCCATGGGTCCATACTGATTTCATGCGGCCACTAGTATCCTCTCATACTGACGAGGCATGATACAGAATGCAAGGTCACAACCATGCATCTCACTACTCCCATCCTAGCCTGTACAAACACTCAAGGCATGGGTGAGAACAAAAATCTTATCCTTTTAGATTCATTCAGTTACTATTAGGTGTGAATGTTATCACTTATTAATCCAACTTACAATGAGTTACCCTAGCAGCCTCTTAGGGCCCCAGCCCCCATTGCAAGCCACTTCCCATAACTACATGCAAATATCCTACCCTAATGCTCATAGAATCATAAATCTCAAAATCACAAAAGATAATCCATAATAAAATCATCAAATATGCATAAAAGCATCAATTCCCCATGAGCAAACATCCATAGAAAATAATGAACACAACAACTCTCTATTGGCAACTAAAGTATCACTGATAATCAAAGTATCCAATGGATCTCAATAACCAAAAAATATATATCTCAATCATACTGATCAAAGACTCCAAAAATGATTGAGTCAAACATGTCACATCATGACATCATCAAGAATAAATCTACATCTCAATCCCATCATGGCGACTAGAAAATGACCAAGGTTAACTGATCGATGACCAAAAATAATAGTTAAGTCAAGTTTTTCATACATAAGAATCTCAACTATAACAATCAATAATTACAAACAATACATAGAGCATTCCATCACATAACCATGGTTGGGTTTATAAAGATTGAGATTAAAACATCATCATGTCATCACAATCACATAACCCCCAAGCCTTTGGTAGACTTCCTATACTGGTCAACACTAGTCAACCCGAAACTCAAAACAATAGCATAAAGAATACACAATGCAACAACATGTTTTGGTTTTTCTAAATTTACAACTTGAATTTAAATGTAGAGATCTCAGTTTATGTTTCCAAGTTTGAAGAATGAATGGAGGAACACATGTATTGTTTTGGATAAAAGTTTTCCTTAATAGAACTAAAAATCCATTTTCCAATTATAATATTTGTTTGATGCATCCCCCACCAAACTATCAACTATTTATTTAATAATTTAAGACAATTAAATATTAATAGTTGAAAATTATTAAAGAGTCAGCATTGTGAAAATAAACCTTCAATATAAATCATTTATCAAATAATATTAACTTAAATTTATTAATAACATATTTACATATTACACACACACACACACACACACACACACACACACATATGTAAATATATAAACAGTTATTACGTTTCATAAAATTTATTTAACAATTTCAATTGACACCATATATCATATAAAAATAACAATGAGAATCGATTTCATGTATAAAGTTTGTTTTAAATTTTTTAACATAAACATTTTTGTATAACAATATTATTAGTTAACCCCCCCTCTTTGTTGCTGTGGTACGCAGTACCTGCAGTTGTAGGTACTGCAGCGACAACGGGTACATAGTATGCCTGTCGCCGCAGACCTGCGACGGCAGGCCTCTGCCTTTCATAGGCATGGGGGACAAATCGTGCCCATGACATTTTTAATATACAAATTTTTAACATTGTTTCCACACAATATGAATCATGATGCGATTTATTAAATTTTTCCACACTGCAATTGTATCAATCGCTCATTCGGTGTATTATATATATATATATCAGTATATATATATATGTATGTATATATATATATATATATATATATATATTCAAATTTTGTATTAGATTCATAATAAATGTATACATATACATATATATAAATACATATATATATATATATATATATATATATATATAAATACATATATATATATATATAAATACATATATATATATATATATATATATATAAATACATATATATATAAATACATATATATGTATGTATGTATGTATGTATGTATGTATGCAGATCTGAATATATAAACATGTATTTTTTTTTTTCCACAAAGATTATATCTACAATTTAAGAATTTTAAAATATTTGCATTATAGAATCACTCAATTAATTTTCTAATGGATTTGGCTATGAATTTAAACCCTAGCCCTATGATCTTTAAGATCTATGCATATAAAATTCTCTAATAAATTAACCTACCCATATTGAGAATGCATAAAAATATGAAACTTCTCAGAAGACATATGGAAGACACGAAGAAGACTAGGAATGTGTGATGCAAAAATAGCATCAATAAAATCACAAGAATCTACTCGAATTCTGATGCTAAATTGCTCTTCCTCAAAAAATCAACAGAGCAAGCTCCTCCCTTCTTTAGAATTCTCGAGTCCTCCAATGCTCCAATTGCACTCCCAACGCTATGTCTAAGCTCCTATGAATGCCTAATTATAAAAAGCTTTCAAAAAACATCTAGAATGCTTCTAGAAACAGCTGGGAGGTGTCACCAACTAAGCATGGGTCTTTTCCAACCTTCAAGATGAGCCATAGGGTTGTAGACACCATGTGCTTAATTGATGCACTAACCCTTGTGTTGTTGACACTTGAGAAATAGAAAAGTGCGCTAACTCCCATGCAAGCTTATAACTCCTATTTACTTTTTATATAATTTCTATTTAAATATTTATAACTTTCATTTTAACTTTTATAACTTTTATTATTATTATTTATTTGTTGCTTTATTATTATTTTATTATTATTATTAATTTTTATTTCTAATTTTCTTTTATTTAATTCATTTTTCCTCAATAATTTACAGTTAATTAATTACAATCAAAATATCAAATAACATGATATTTTATATTAATTTTCTCAAACAATTAATTTATTAATTAAATCTATTTATTAAGACTTAATTAATAGAAAATTCACCATAGACCTCCAAGATCAAATATGAAAACCCATCATAGATCAAATCACTCAAAATCAGTCTAAAGAGATAAAAATCATGAATTATGTCATCTGACACATTTGGTGGGTAAAATATCCAGATACTTGTCCTACCTCACTAGGACAATTGGCTTAAAGGTTTGGGATTCGGACTTGAGAATTTATCTCCCTTCTCTTATCATTGAGATAGTATAATAGGGTACGCTCATCCTGCCAATTCAGGGAAGTCGATACTCAGTACCTACAACCTGCATAAAAACTCATGCATTTATAAAATATATAATGCTAAGCTAAATAGACAATGGAAGGAAGTGGTACATCATGTAGATCTCGACTAAGCAGGTGACTACGACTCCCTTCCTTAACCACATTAGAAATGCCATACAATAAGAAAACACGCACACCATACACATGCAAGTATGGGGTAAGTATCCATAATAAAGCACATAAGATAATAAACTATCCTTCCAATCATCAATAAAAGCTGAAAACAATATAATGATCATCATGTATGCATGAAATGTAAAGTCTAAGTGATCTCATCATATAACCACTGAATCCATAACATAATGTCTGGTAGTGTCAAAACAATACCACTAATCCATCAACATAAAACTACTCCATCATAGTCTGATAATAATAGCAACAATATGTCTAGAAAAGATGTGAACGAGGGTAGGCACTACATCCACATGCCCTTGGGTTAGGCTTACTCTTGGAAGCCTACAAACAGGTAGGGATATAACTCCCTCAATCTAGCTGCATCCTCCCATGTAGCTAAAGAATCATTAGTAGGGTCCCATTGGACCCTTACCTACTCGATGGTTTGACTCCTAAGGGTCAACTCCCACTACACTAGAATACAAACTGGCTCAAAAGCCAACTACCCATCCTCTACCTACAACGCATTCAAATCAAGAATATGTACAATATCTAGAATATACTATCGAAGCACTGAAACATGGAAAATATCATGAATGCGAGCTAGGCTGGGCGATAGAGCAAGGTAGTAAGCAACTGGGCCAATCCTCTCTAGAAACTCGAATGGTCCCACAAAGTGAGGTGCTAGCTTAGAACCCTTTTTGTACCAAATTGGACTCTTTCACGATCACACTCTCAAGAAAACTTTATCTCCCACAGCAAACTGCTTATCAATATTATGAGCATCGGCATACTTCTTTTGCCTATCCTGTATTGTAGTCAAGTGCTCATGGATACGCACTACCTATTGCTCCATATAATGAAGCATCTCAGGACCCAATAGGATGTGATCCTCAAGACTATCCCAACTCAATGGTGTATGACAACGACGTCCATATAATGCCTGAAACGGTGCCATGCCAATAGAACTATGATACCCATTGTTGTAAGAAAACTCCACTAAGTAGAGATAATCCTCCCAATGTGTCTACCTATCCATCACATACATCCATAACATATCCTCCAAAACCTGATTCACCCTCTCTGTCTGACCATCAATATCTAGATAATATGCATAACTGAAGTTTAACTATGCTCCAAGCTCATGCTGTAGCGATGTCTAGAATGTAGATGTGAATACAGGATCCCTATCAGAAATGATCTTTCTAGGAATACCATGTAATCTCACAATATCATGCATAAATAAATTAGCTAAAAAAGTTGCTATGTAGGAAGACCTAATCAGTGAAAAATGTGCCACCTTAGTCAATCGATCAACAATGACCATGATAGCATCATGACGATGGATAGTCATAGGTAATCCTACTATAAAATCCATGGAGATGATATCCCACTTCCAAGAAGGAATGAGATTAGGCTGCAAAAGTCTAGCCGGGTGTTGATGTTCTACCTTAACTCTTTGGCACCCAAGGCACCTAGCCACAAAATCAGCAATATCTCGCTTCAACCCAGACCAAAAGAACAAATGTTTCAAATCAGCATGCATCTTCTTGACACCTCGATGTGCTGTGTAAGGTGTGCGATGGGCTTCTGCCAGTATCAAGGTGTGAAGCTCATCTAAAAATGGCACATAAATTCTCCCCAAATGTCTCAAAAGACCATTTGACTCTTGAATGAAACCTGCAAACTTACCTTCCAAAGATCTTCCTGAATCAATCTCTGTGTACACTTCCTAATACCAGGAATCTGTAGGAAGTGCCTAAAGAATCTAACTTCTCAAATCCTCACTAAGAGTCATCGATGATACCACATGTCTCCTGTGACTCAAAGAATCCACCACCACATTCTCCTTACCTTGAATGTACTTAACCTCAAAATCATACTCACATAGAAACTCCATCCATCGTCTATGGAAAGCATTTAAATTAGGCTGAGTAAAAATGTACTGAAGACTACGATGATTGTTGTGTATCTCAAATCTATGCCCCAACAAGAAATCTCTCCATCTAGCCATAGCATCAACTACTACTGCTAACTCAAGATCATGTATAGGATAATTTAGCTCATGATCCTTGAGCTTGTGTGATTCATACGCAATCACCCATCCATTATGCATCAACACTGCCCCAATCCCTTCAACAGAAGCATCTGTACACACCATGAAATCACCTTCTAGATTAGGTACAGCTAGAATCAGTGCACTGGTCAAAAGTTCCTTGAGCTTTTGAAAAGCTTCCTCACATTTCTCTATCCATACGAACTTCTTTCCTTTCCTTTGAAGAGAAGTGATAGGATGTGCTATCCTAGAGAAGTTTTGAACAAATCTACAATAATAACCAGTTGAACCCATGAAGCTATGAATTTATGACACATTAGCTGGTGTAGGCCATTCTATTATTGCCTGAATCTTTGCAGGATCCTCTAAAATACCATCACCTAAAATAACATGCCCTAAATACTAAATCTCTTATTTGAAGAATTCACACTTATCTGCATTGGCATAAAGCTGATTGTCTCTCAAACATTACAATACCAACCGCAGGTGTTCCTCATGCTCCTTCTGAGTCTTAGAATATATCAATATGTCATCAAGAAACACAAGTACAAACCTATCTAGATAAGATCGAAACACACCATTCATCAAACTCATGAAAACTGATGGAGCATTAGTCAACCCAAAAGGTACCACTGTGAACTCGTAATGCCCATAGCGAGTTCGAAAAGCAATCTTGTGAATATCTTCTTCCTTAATGCAGAGCTGGTGGTATCCTGACTTAAGATCAATCTTGGAGAATACTGTAGCTCCCTTGATCTAATCAAATAAGTCATCAATCCTAGGTAAAGGATACCTATTCTTAATAGTCACCTTATTCAACTGTCTATAGTCAATACAAAGGCACAAAGAACTATCTTTCTTCTTCACAAAGACCACTGGAGCTCCCCATGGTGATACACTAGGTCGAATGCTCCCTTTGGCCAAAAGTTCCTCTATCTGAAGATGTAGCTCACCCAATTCTTGTGTCATTATGTGATAAGGAGCTTTAGAGATAGGCTTCACTCCAGGAATCAGATCAATACTAAAGTTAGTGTCCCTCTTTGGAGGCATGCCTGGAATCTCACTTGAAAAAACATCTGCATACTCCTGCAAAATTGGGTGATCTAGAGTCTCCCTCATGGGATCTTCCTCATCAAGATCATTTACCATAACAAAAAATATCTGACATCCCTTACGAAAACTTTGCTTCAATTGCATAGCAAAAATCATCCGCAGAGATATAGGCCTTGGTATCCCAACTATCTGCACATCATTCCCTTGGTCATCTTGGCACATAAAAATATTCTTCCTACAATCTATACTGGTTCTATGAGATCCAAGCTAGTCCATGCCTAAAACCACATCATAGGAACCAAGGGGTATGACTCGAAGATCCACTACCATATCAAAGCTTCCTAAGCTAAGCCCACACTTATGAACTACAAAATCTGTGGAGAGCTTAATGCCTGAGGCTAGTTCCACTTGCCAACCACGATCTTGCTTTATTGCATCTAGCTTAAACTTAGAAACTATAGATGGTGAAATAAATGAATTTTTAACTCTTGAATCAAACAATACTAAAAGAGATATACCTCTAATAGCACCTATGGTCTCAACCACTGTTCCTTGATGATCTGCCTGATGTTGATCAACTGCTGCAAAAACTTTATGAGCTCTACCTGCATCACTCACTATAGGCTTTGAAACTGTAGGTCTAGGTCCTAAAAATTGAGGTGCTCATTGAGGACACTGAGCTACATAATGACCAATCTGACCACATGAAAAACATTTCATATTTCTACTAGAACCTCTTCACATAGGTGGTGCATTAGATTGCTGGCGACTATTCCTGCTAACAAAAGACTAGCTACTCTGAGCTGGCTGATTGGACTGATTATGTTTATTGAGTTGAGAATTGTGGTTGTTCTTGGTGTTAGAACCTTTGCCACCACCTTGAGCTTGAGAATTTGAGCCCTTCTATTGCTATGTCTACTAAGACTGCTGCTGATATTGTTTCCCCTTAGAGAAAGAAAACTTCTTGTTACCACCTAAATTGTAGTTGCTTTTAGATCCTAATGTTGCTGGCACTCCTACAAAACCACCTTGACCAAGGTTGACACTTTTCTCAACAAGGTTAGCTCGATGCACCGTATCCTTGAGGTTTTTTGGCTCAAATACCTTAACTCCCCCAATAATATTATTATTCAAACCCCTAATAAAATGTTGTGTCAATTGAGCTGAATTTTCACTAAACCCTAAAAAAGACATGAGCTCATAAAAATTACGCTCATACTCAATCACTGACAAAGTGTATTGTCTAAATTATGAAATTCATCAGCCCTTTGCTGTTTCCATTCCTCTGGTAGGAATCATTCACAAAAACTCTCTAGGAATAACTCCCACATGACACTACTCATATCGATTCCCAACTTCTTCTCCTTAATCATCCACCAAGTGGCCCCAAAATTCTCTAAATTAGTGATCACAAATCTTGTCTTAACATTGTTGTCAAACTTCTGCATGGCAAAAATCTTGTCGAGAGAAATAAGCCACTCCTCGACCACATAACCAGAACCTTGCCCATTGAAAGGCTTAACCTTGGATATTGAAAGATCCTTCATCTAAGTGGACACAATGGACCTCTAACGATCCTTTTGAGGACTTCTAGATCTGTGTCTATGCTCTTGTTCTGTCTGATGCACTTTGGGCTATTCTTGAATAGGAAGTACACATTCTAGAATAGTTTGCATCATCTGTCTCAAACTGACCTCTTTAGACTCAGCTTGGTCCTCTCTATGGCTCTCTTCCTACTGCCTACTAGAGTGCTCTTCCCTGCTTTCTACATGAACTGATCCCTCATGGGTAGACTCATGGACACTGATAGCTCTACCACAACCATGGCCTCTACCACAGCCTCTACCATGGCCTCTAACAGAAGACCTAGTCCTAGATACCATCCTACAATAGTACAAGGTACTAAGTTTAGTTCTATGTTTAGGTTTAAGTAAAATTTCTAGTTTTGAAACTAAGTGTTGAAGTATGAAAAATATTCAAGTAATAGTTTGAGTTCTTTTTTAGTTCACCTAGATCAAGTTTGGAAAGTTACACTTAATAGTTCAAAGTTCTAGTTATTCCAAAATATCTAGAGCTCCCAAGGTAGAAACTCAGGCTCTGATACCAAATGTAATGCCCTACCAAGGGATCCAAATAATTAACCTAGAATTTCACTAGGTTTAGTAGCAATTTTTTTTTATGAAAGTAAATACCACGTATAACTAATGTACAATAATGGAAGCAATAGCAATGTCCATCTAAAAGTAAACATAATATACATAACAGATTACATTCTTTAAGATCCCTTAACATTGAATTACATACATGAATCCATATAGTACAACATCCACATGAAACAATAATGATAAGCCCAATGTTTATACATTACATTTCAAATGCTCATTCATCCTCTGTACATGTCATAAGGTATGACAAGCTCAAAAGAATATACATACATAGAATAAGGTACATCATCCTATTCTAATCCATGATACATCAAAGTAGAGATAATCACATGGTACACATGATAAATCATCATAGAAAACATATACATCCATCATAAAGATCAAACATAATAAACTAAGTGCACGGTTCCTCTCAATCATTAATAGCATAATTAGACCATCGTGGATCCTAGCCATCCCTCCGTGTGTAACATTCCAAATCACCGAAGAGATCATCGGTATTAACATAGTAAGAATATCACTCCTAACATATACAAAATCATATGTATAAAGTAATCTAACATAAGATAACAACATCTAACATATGCTAATCATCAATAAAAACGGATACATATCCACCATCATGAAGGATGCATTAGCCACGATGTCTCATTGAATCTCAAAATGATAAGAGTGGAAAACAAACTACCACCTGACTGCGTGGTACCTAAGTGGTCCACTCCCACTGTGCTGAGGAGATAATCTCAAGTCCCAAACAGGCTATCAAAATCACATAGTACAAATCTCTATATGTCCAAGAATCCTAAAAGTATACTAACTCAAAGGTTCCAAATACAAAATTTGACATCTAATCCCAGAGGCACACAATGACATGTAGGAACCTACTATGCAAGCGAAAAAGTGTCATCGCAATTATCACGTACAAGTTACCCTGGCAGTTAGCTAAACTCTACAAGTCCATACTGATTTCATGCGGCCACTAGTATCCTCTCATACTGACGAGGCATACTATAGAATGCAAGGTCACAACCATGCATCTCACTACTCCCATCCTAGCCTGTACAAGCACTCAAGGCATGGGTGAGAACAAAACTCTTATCTTTTTAGGTTCATTCAATTAGTATTATGTGTGAATGTTATCACTTATTAATCCAACTTACAATGAATTACCCTGGCAGCCTCTTAGGGCCCCAGCCCCCATTGCAAGCCACTTCCCATCACTACATACATATATCCTACCCTAATGCTCATGGAATCATAAATCTCAAAATCACAAAAGATAATCCATAATAAAATCATCAAATATGCATAAAAGCATCAATTCCCCATGAGAAAACATCCATAGAAAATCCTGAACACAACAACTCTCTATTGGAAAATGAAGTATCACTGATAATCAAAGTATCCAATGGATCTCAATAACCAAAATATATATATATATATATATATATATATATATATCTTAATCATACTAATCGAAGACTCCAAAAATGGTTGAGTCAAACATGTCACATCATGACATCATCAAGAATAAATCTACATCTCAATCCCATCGTGGCGACTAGAAAATGACCAAGGTTAACGGATCAATGACCAAAAATAATGATTAAGTAAAATATCTCATACATAAGAATCTCAACTATAACAATCAATAATTATAAACAATACATAGAGCATTCCATCACATAACCATGGTTGGGTTTATAAAGATCGAGATTAAAACATCATCATGTCATCACAATCACATAACCCCCAAGCCTCTGGTAGATGTCCTATACTGGTCAACACTAGTCAACCCAAAACTCAAAACAATAGCATAAAGAACACACAATGCAACCACATGTTTTGGTTTTGCTAAATTTACAACTTGAATTTAAATGTAGAGATCTCAGTTTATGTTTCAAAGTTTGAGGAATGAATGGAGGAACACATATATTGTTTTGGATAAAAGTTTTCTAATTATAATATTTTTTTGATACATCCCCCCACCAAAGTATCAACTATATATTTAATAATTTAAGACAATTAAATCTTAATAGTTGAAAATTATTAAAGAGTCACCATTGTGAAAATAAACCTTCAATATAAATCATTTATCAAATAATATTAACTTAAATTTATTAATAACATATTTACATATTACATACATACATACATACATACATACGTACATACGTACATACATACGTACATACATACATACATACATACATACATACATACATACATACATACATACATACATACATACATACATATATATATATATATATATATACATACATATATATGTAAATATATAAATAGTTATTACGTTTCATAAAATCGATTTAACAATTTCGATTGACACCATATATCATATAAAAATAACAAAGAAAATTGATTTCATGTATAACATTTGTTTGAAACATTTTAACATAAGCACTTTTGTATAAAAATATTATTAGTTAACCCCCCCTCTCTCTTGTTGTGGTAAGTAGTACCTGTGGTCGCAGGCACTGCGTTGATAGCGGGTACATAGTACCCCTATCATCGCAGACCTGCGACGGCAGGCCTCTGCCTTCTGCAAGCATGGGGTACAAATTGTGCCCATGGCATTTTTAATATATACATTTTTAACATTGTTTCCATGCAATATGAATCGTGATGTGATTTATTAAAATTTTCCCCACTGCAATTGTATCAATCGCTCATTTGGTGTATTATATATATACATATGTATATATATATATATATATATATATATATATATATATCAGTATATATATATGTATGTATATATATATTCAAATTTTGTATTAGATTCATAATAAATGTATACATATACATATATATATATATATATATATATATATATATATATGTATGCAGATCTGAATATATAAACATGTATAATTTTTTTTTCCACAAAGATTATATCTACAATTTAAGAATTTTAAAATATTTGTATTATAGATTCACTCAATTAATTTTCTAATGGATTTGGCTATAAATTTAAACCCTAGCCCTATGATCTTTCAGACCTATGCATATAAAATTCTCTAATAAATTAATCTACCCATATTGAGAATGCATAAAAATATGAAACTTCTCAGAAGACATATGGAAGAGATGAAGAAGACAGGGAATGCGTGATGCAGAAATAGCATAAATAAAATCACAAGAATCTACCCAAATTCTGATGTAAAATTGGTCTTCCTCAGAAAATCAACAGAGCAAGCTCCTCCCTTCTTCAAAATTCTCGAGTCCTCCAATGCTCCAATTGCACTCCTAATGCTATGTCTAAGCTTCTATGAATGCCTAAATATAAAGAGCTTTCAAGAAACATCTAGAATGCTTCTAAAAATAGCTCGAAGGTGTCACCAACTAAGCATGGGTCTTTTCCAACATTCAATATGAGCCATAGGGTTGTAGACACCATGTGCTTAATTGATGCACTAACCCCCGTGTTGTTGACACTTGAGAAATAGAAAAGTGCGCTAACTCCCATGCAATCTTATAACTCCAATTTACTTTTTATATAATTTCTATTTAAATATTTAAAAAATTTATTTTAACTTTTATTATTATTATTTATTTTTTACTTTATTATTATTATTTTATTATTATTAATTTTAATTTCTAATTTTCTTTTATTTAATTCATTTTTTCTCAATAATTCACATTTAATTAATTACAATCAAAATATCAAATAACATGATATTTTATATTAATTTTTTCAAATAATTAATTTATTAATTAAATCTATTTATTAAGACTTAATTAATCGAAAATTCACCATAGACCTCCAAGATAAAATATGAAAACCCATCATAGAGAAAATCACTCAAAATCAGTCTAAAGGGTTAAAAATCACAAATTATGTCATCCGACACATTTGGTGGGTAAAATATCCAGATACTTGTCCTACCTCACTAGGACAATTCGCTTAAAGGTTTGGGATTTGGACTTGAGAATTTATCTCCCTTCTCTTATCATTGAGATAGTATAATACGGTACGCTCATCCTGGCAATTCAAGGAAGTCGATACCCGGTACCTGCAACCTGTAGAAAAACCCATGCATGTACATACAATATATAATGCTAAGCTAAACAGACAATGGTAGGAAGTGGTGCATCGTGTAGATCCTGACTAAGCAGGTGAGTAAGGCTCCCTTCCTTAACCACATCAGAAATTCCATACAATAAGAAAACATGCACACTATACACATGCAAGTATGGGTTAAGTATCCATAATAAAGCACATAAGATAATAAACCATCCATCCAATCGTCAATAATAACTAAAAACAATATAATGATCATCATGTATGCATGAAACATAAAGCCTAAGTGATCTCATCATATAACCACTGAATCCATAACATAATGTCTGATAGTGTCAAAACAATACCACTAATCCATCAACATAAAACTAGTCCATCATAGTCTGATAATAATAGCAACAATATGTCTAGAAAAGATGTGAATGAGGGTAGGCACTACAAAAAGAATGAAGAATTTTTCTCCACTATAACTTTCTATTCTAATGGATCAACATAAGTTAGTATGCATAATTTCCAAGACTTGTTCTGATTGATAGCTTTTTCTTTTAAAACTAGTCTTTCCCATTTTACTAATTTGGCAATTTTTGCACAATCCAACATTAGGTTTCTTCAAACTAGTAATACCTCTTATACTTTTATGTTTTCTTATCTTGATTAGATTATTAAAATTTACAAGACATAATCTTCTATGCCATAACCAACTTTCTTCTACTTGAGCAATAAAAAATGACCATTCACCAAGTTCAAGATAAAATAGATTACCTTTAGTTTTCTTGCTTGATGCAACTGTCATCCAACAACTTTTCCTTGCCATTTATCAACTCTACCTTGAATCCAATGTTATTCAACTCTACCATATTTATTGGATTATACTTTAGTCCTTTAATCCAATAGACATTATCACATATAAATTCATTGGTTAATGCAACAAAGTTCATTGTTTCCTTTTGATGCAGGAGCATCCAGAGGATAGAGTATTTGAGCACCTTGCGATATGTGTAAATGCTAAGAAAAGAGGGGTATGTAATTGAGCCATAATTTTGGTTAATTAGAGGGTGTAAATTGGTTTGGTGAATGTAACTGTAATTTAGAGCATTCTAGACAAAGAACAAGGTAAAAAGGCCCCATGGTTTGAAAGTTATTACAGTTTTTCATTTTTTGGAGACCTCCTAAGAATTATTCAAAGTCAGGTTAGGGGCATTAAATGACCTTGTATAGAGCCAAAAAATAAGGGATGAGAAAAGCTATCCATGGGGCTATAGAGCACTTTGAGAGCTTTCCAGAAATGTAAATTGTTCATCAATCAGAGCTATGGTTCAAAAGTTATGCCTCCCAAAAGTTCAGTTACCATTTTTAGATTTTTCTAATTTTGTGCTGACTTCTAATGCAACTTCTGGAGCCTTCTATTTGGTCATTGGATGCCAACTAGCACTTTCTAGAATGTATTCCTAATCCTTAACCCTTTGGGGTCTATTTAAGAACACTTTTGGCATTGTAAAAGGCAGTTCGGAGTGGAGTTTGAGAGAAGGTACTGGGAGAAGAAATTATCTCCATAGTTATGCTTTTTAAAGCCCATAGGGCATGTTTTGGAGTCTATTTCTCTGTAGTAATTGTACTAGCATATTTTCATAGTTAATAAAATTTTCCCTTTCCTGTTGTATCCATTCTATGCTTGGGTTATTTCCCCATCAACTTTTATGCAACAAAGTTTATTGTTTCCAACCCCTACACTGCTTCCATCATAGTATTAAAAAAAATTAATTTTATTTTATCACCAGTCATATGATGTGAGCATCCACTATCAATAATTCATGTATCATTTTTGCTAACATGAGAAATAAGAGCCATCTTGTCTTCTTCATCATTAGATTCAACCTTTATAGTAATGTACACCATTTCATTTTCACTGTTATCAAAATCTTTGGCCATGAAACACATTTTTGTACCTTTGTCTTTGTAGGATTTGTGACTTTTGAATTCTTTCTTCCCTTTGTACTTGTGGGACTTCTTCTCATCTTTGCTTTTATTTTTTGGACACCTAGCAACAATATGACCAATTTTCCTAGAAGAAAAATAGATTAGAGGAATTTTACCTTTGTATTTTCCTCTTCCTTTGAAGTATTTCTTTGCAATTAGGGCTTTAACAATTTCAAGATCGCTATCAAAAATTTCTTCTGTTTCTTCCTCACTTCCTAATTGATTTTCCTTTGATTTCTTTCCATTTTGTTTGAGTGAGGGTTTGGCTTCAAATGCAAACTTAATATTCTTGGAAATAGGAAAATAGTTGATATAGTTATCTAGTTTAAAAGCTATCGATCTTCCAACTAGAGCATCTAAGTTCAATTTTTTATTTGGATTGCATATCATTTGTTGAATAGTGGATACTCTAATTACATAGATAGGAAGAAGATTTTTGAGTACCTTACAATAGTTTTATCTTTAATGTCTTCTCTGGATGCTTTGATTAGACTTACATTGGCTTTGATTCTCTCCACATATTTTGTAATGTTTTCATCTTCTCTCATTCTCATTTGGTGAAATTGTCCTCTAAGACTTTCTACCTTGGCTCTTCTTACATTGTCATCTCCTCCATAGATATCTTTTTGTTGAAAATAGAGATGGAGTAACTAAGAGGGGAGAGGTGAATCAATTACCACAAAAATAAATTCATAGATCCTTGGATGTCTTAAAATAAAATTGCTCCTGACACTCGGTAATATAAAAGTAAATGCTGAAACTAGATAGATGTTCTGTTAACTTTGTTAAGCATTTAAAGTGGTTAACATGCATGCATAAAAAAATAATCATGAACACAAGAGAAACCAGATTTAACGTGGAAACCTAATTTGGGAAAAACCACCAATTAACTAGTTACCAATTTTCACTCTTCTGAAGTGAGCCTTGTTAGGAGCCAACCTTGTTAAAGGTTACAAAACACATTATTAGGTGTGACCCTGTTAGAGGATTTAATCACCCTGTTAGAAGTGTCCTTGTTAGAGGTCTTTAAAACAATTCAACTGAATTGTCACCTTGTTAGAGGATTTACAAAATGGTTGTCAAACCAACTTTGTCAAGAGGTTTTGAATCACTATTACAATGATTAGAAAGCAACAATGAACTAATCAGAAATATATGCAACTTATCTTTGCTGAATATAGATCTTTGTTCTGATTCACTAGATCCTTACTGATCAAACACAATTTTGCAACTTCATGAGGATATCTAATCCTTCGTCAACATTCACTCATATATCCTCTTATTCATACATTCGCACTCTTATGCATCCACACACTTGCATCTAATGAATTCACAACTTGACCTTTCATATATACCTTTCAGATTATCAATTCGGCTCAATTACAAGTTACAACAACTCAAAAAAATTAAATTAGTCAACTTCACAAGACAATTAAACTTAATTCTTTTGAACAATAAAATTCTTTGTTGCCCAACCCAGCTCGGTGACCATTGCTCTAGAATGGTATTCCAAGTGTTAACCAAGTGAAGCTTGGTAAACATTGCAAACCTTGCAACTTTCTTCAGAGATTGAGTTAACTCAATAAACATGACCTTCCTTCATTTACCTAGTGAGCTTCATAAAAGCTAACTTTCCTTCGCTTACCGAGTGAGCTCGGTAAAAGCTAACTTTCTCTTTGATGATCGAGTGCACTTGGTAGACATTGAACTTTGTCTTTGTTAACCTTGGGAGCTTGGTTAACATTAAATTTTTGCTACAAGATCCTTTGATGCTCGAGTGAGCTCGATAAGAGCTAACTTTACTATGTAATGTATAAGAACATTTGACAGACACTATAAATTGCTTTGCCGACCCTCTGAGCTTGGTAGACTCTATCTGATGGATGATATGACATTTGTGTAACATCAAAGATAATACACAATTAATGATTGTATCCAAAAATCTCCCTCTTTGGCATTGATGGCAACACAACATGTCATAGTAGAAATGAAATTTGAAGACAAATCTTTCTCTTATATGGCAACACAACATGTCAACAATTCTCCCGCTAAGATAGAAGACTCTCCTTCTTATAGTAATCTCCCTCTGTGAAGGAATTACATAAAAAATTCTTTATATTTTGAATGAATTTTAGAGAGACATGACAATAAAACTCTCCCTCTTTATCAACACATGCCAAAGATAGCTCAATTCAAATGAATTTCAGTGTACCTTTAGTACGGATTCATATGTAGTATTTTTTGGTTATGCTGCATCAACTGATAGATCTTCAATCTAGTATGAGTTGATGCATCATTAAAAATTTATTTTATTGAACTTCAAATAAGGGAGAGACACCTAACTTATCTCTTAGATACAGGAATGCATCCTTAGGTAATGGTTTAGTGAATATGTCAGTAATTTGTTCCTTTGTATGAACATATTCCAATATGATCTCCTTATCTTGCACCAATTCTCTGACAAAATGATAATTTATTGCAATGTGCTTGGTTTTGGAATGCATCACTGGATTCTTAGATATGTTGATTACACTTGTATTATCACAGAACATAACAACTGGTTCTGTGATTTCTATCTTCATGCCTTCCAACAATTGTTTAAACCAAACAATATTAGAACAGTTTACTGCTGCAGCAACATACTCTGCCTCTGCTGTAGATTGAGATGTACAATTCTACTTTTTGCTTGTCCAAGAAACCAACCTCTTTCCAAGAAAGAATGCACCTCCACTTGTACTTTTTCTATCATCAAGGTTTCCTTCCCAATCAGCATCAATAAATACTTTCAAATCCAAATTTCCTCCAAACTTATACCATAAACCATACTCTTCAGTTCCTTTCAAATATCTCATTATTCTTTTGATTGCCATCATGTGATTTTCTCTTGGTTTTGTTGAAAATCTTGCTACAATACCAACTGCAATGACAACATCTGGCCTAGTATGAACTACATACTATAGCTTTCCAATAATAGATCTATACACTATTTGATCTACTTCTTTTGATTCATCTTTCTTGGTAAGTTTTAATCCGGTACACATAGGAGTCCCGATTGGTTTACAATCTTCCATTCCAAACTTTTTCAATATCTTTTTGATATATTTTGATTGAGTAATGTAGATAACATTTATATTTTGTTGAATTTGAAGACCAACAAAAAATTTGATCTTACCAAACATAGACATTTCAAATTCCTTGTTCATTTGTTTTAAAAATTCTTTGCACATATCATCATTCCCTATGAAAACAGTATCATCTAAAAATATTTTTTCTAAGACAATCTTATTATCTGGTCCTTCCTTAATATACAAGCTACTATTATCATTAGTTCTTTGAAAACCAATCTGAATAAGATAGTTATGCAATCTTTCATACCATGCTCTAGGGGCTTGTTTCAGACTGTACAATGCCTTGTGTAATTTGTAGACCATGTTCTTCTTATCTAGATCAAAAAAACCTTCAGGTTGTTCAATGTAAACCTCTTCATCCAGTATACCATTGAGGAATGTTGACTTGACATCCATCTGACAAACTTTGAATCCTTTGTGAGCAGCATATGCTAGTAAGGTTCTGACTACTTCCTGTCTTGCAACAAGAGCAAAAATTTCTCCATAGTCTATTCCTTCTTCTTGAGCATATCCTTTGTATACTAGTCTAGCTTTGTTTCTTGATACCTTACCATCTTCATCCAACTTGTTTCTGAATACCCACGTAGTTCCAATCACATTTTTATCTTTAGGTCTGGGTACAAGAGTCCATGTCTTTTTTTTCTCTATCTGCACTATCTCTTCATTCATAGCCTCAATCCAACTATCATTTTCCAATGCATCTTTGACATTTCTAGTTTCAAAGTCAGCAAGTAAACAAGTACCTTTCAACTTATTTCTTGTCATGGTTCCTTCAAATTTATCTCCAATGATCTGATTTGCTAAATGATGTCTCCTGACATAATTAGCTAATATAGGTTCCTTGCCTTTTGAATGGATTTCATTATTATCTTCTTGCATTTCAAGTTCAAGTTCTATCTACTCAGTAGATATTTGCTTGGGTTTTTCAAACTTAGTAGACACTTTCTTGATAAGTTGTGGCTCGGTTTGAACTCCCTGTAACTTGGTTATAGATGACTCAGGAGTAGAAGATTCCCAATTCCCTGATGTAACTAGTTCTGAATTAGGTTCACTGAAGACAAAACTTTTTATAATCTTTTGGTTCCCTTTTGCTTTCTTCTTCAATCCTTTCTGCAAACTCATCAACTTTCACATGTGCACTTTTTATGACTTTGTGAGCAGATAAGTTCAAACACCTATATGCCTTACTTTTGCATGAGTATCCAAAGAATATACCTTCATCACCTTTCACATCAAATTTTCCTTTTCTAGATTCTACTAAAATAAATTAGTTACTACTAAAATAAATCCTAGATCCCTTAGATGTCAATACAAAATTACATTATGAAAACTAAATACTACAGATGCATAGTAAACACAGATAAATGTTGTAACTCAGTAAGTACTGAGTGTGTTAACTTCAAAAATCTTTAAGATATTGTCAGTGATTAAATAATATTAATTTTAAGCATGAAAGAAATAACATTTTCTAAGAAATAACTAAAAGATCTACTTTATTTCCCCCCTTCTTCTTTCCGATTCTTCTCCCATCTTGTTGTAGGTTAATCAAGGATTTTAATGGGGTTTGTTAAATCTATATACATATTTGTTGTTAATGAGGGTTTCATTCATCTATTTGTTTAATGGATTTGATAGATCTACACTTTTTTGTGTGCAAATTAGATCTCTAGTTCTTTCCATCATACCATTAATGAAATCTATTTTAGTACAAATATATTTTTAAAAAATAAAAAAAATTAAAAAACTACAGAGGGTTGTAATTTTTTCTGTCTTATCTCTCTTCTTCTTTCCTAGCCACGTGGCTCAGGCTTAGCCCAGGACGCTTCATAGCTAGTTGCAGCCCTCAAAGAGGGATCGTGGCTTACCCATTTGTAGCCCTCAAAGAGGGATCTGCAGCAGTTCAACCATCTAGGTCCCTCGCAAGGGTACCAAGGTAGCTCTCACTCCTAGCCCTACAATAGGCTTTGACCCTAGGGTTTGAATGATAAAAAATAATTAAAAATTAAAAATTATTATTTATTATTATTATTTAATGTGCTTTTAGTATGTATCTTATAATATATATATTACATATATTAGCTCAGTTATGATATGTAGTATATATATTATATTTTATATAATAAGATATGTGTGTGTGTGTATGTGTGAGTGTGTGTGTGTGTCTATATATATATATATATATATATATATATATATATATATATATATATATATATATATATAATACTTCTCACATATTATAATTAATTTGGTGATACCTAATTTACTTTCATAACATATTTAATCTATGTATATGATATATTTAGTTATTTGTATTCATATCTATAATCTCTTGTAATTAGCTTTGTTATTTAAATATACCCAAGTAAAATTAATTTATTGTTTTTCCTAAAATATTATTTTCTATAATGTTTCCTATATGCAATATTGATTCACAAAATCACAAAATCACATAATACATAAATCATAAACTTTAAAAAATATATATTTTATAAACATTGTCACAAAAATTAGATTTTATAAGACACAAACCTTAGTTTTTCTATACAGAAGTTTTCTCAATTTAGTTCTTTTTATGAAATACCAATCTTCTAATATTTCTATATACAAATTGCCATAGAAATCACCTTCCATTAAGTAATTGTTCTTTTTTATATAATTTTTCTAAATCAATGTTAACATAAAAATTTGATTTGACATAAATACTAAAATAATATCTAACTCATTTTGGAGCAAGTAATATTCCAATATAAGAGTATTTAATTTATTAATTTCAAGGGAATATTTAATATTTTAAAATATAATAAAATTTCTTTTTAACCAACAATTTAATAAATATGATTACACTTTTTACAATTTAAATGTTTTTTTATTTCCTCAATACTTTTTCCTTACAAAATTCATATAATAGCTTTTTTATTCTTCATCTTCTTTTATTTCAAGATAGAAACCATACCAAATTTAAGATAATTAAAATAAAGCATGATAATATATTACTAAGGAAGATAATTTGAATTTTCATTTCCTCTCTAAGGAAGTTACAATAAATTATTGACACTATCACCTGAAGTGTCGCTACAATATTCCTTACAATCATTTACTCCCCAACAAATGTTACAATTATGCTTACAAATACTCAAGCTTATTCATCTTCAATGATGTAAAACAAATACACAATCTTCATGCTCTCCTAACAACTCGAGAAAAATACATAATACATCATACATTTTATAATTCATTTGTTTGCATGGCCTTCAAGAAATTCTTCAAGTAAACTTTCTCACTAAGATGACCAAATTGTACAGTTGCTTTCACACATTTTCCTTGACTCAAATCTTCACAAAACTTGTAATAAAACAATTTTAACCATGGGAAGCTCACCTCCCAACCTAGGCCTTTGCAAGGCAACCCCTGAGCTAGGACAACCAAGATTGATTGGGTGACATACAAACTTACACAAAATAAATAAAACAAGAAACAATTAGACAAAACTCCCACCCAAGGATTTTCCACAAAGGATCTATTTAAAACCCAAAAATGGCTGAAGATGGACCAAGTACCCATATTGAGAAAGACAAAGTTAAACATAAATAGAGTTTCCTTCAACAAGGCCAACATACTGTTGGTCTAATTTTTTGCATCATGAAATTTCCCTTGCCTAGGTGCAAGAATCAAATTGAGTCCATCATTAGTGAATAGAGTTTCTATTTTACTCTTCTAGATTTTTGTTTTCCTTTTGAAAAAATTTCAAACCTTTCAAAAGTTTGGGCATGAAATCTTTTTGAACTTTCATGAATATTCTAATTTTTAATTTTTTCTTAAACATTCCTATGTCCCCAAGCATTTCTAAAAGATTTTTATCAAAGCATTGCAATATGGAGTGTCATTAAACCCTAAGAGATGTGCATTTGGGGTAACTCAAGGTAAGTTACTAGGACACATAGTGTCAGTGGATGGGGCAAATATACATACTAAAAGAGTAGCAGCCATTGATAAAGTCCCCCATGCCAAAGAATGTAAAAGGAATTCAATATTTCTTTTGGCAAGTCAACTTCTTAAGAAGGTTTGTTACCAACTTTGCTGAAATTAGTAGACCTATTTCTAAAATGCTCAAGAAAGGAACCACTATAAATTGAAATGGTGATCCTTAATAGGGATTTCAAGATATTAAGATAGCTATAAAGAATGCCCTAGTCCTGAGGACTCCTGATTACACTAAGCCAATGCACATATTTTCTTTTGCATCTTTCCACACTGTAGCTACAATTTTATTGCAAAATAATGAGGAGGGATATGATCAACCCATTGCTTTCTTTAGAAAGTGATTGCAGCCTATTGAACTAAAATATAAGATAAATGAAAAACAAGCATATGCTTTGGTAAAGGTTGTTAAGGCATTCAAATGATATTTAATAGGAGCTATTTTCATTGTTTTTGTGCCCAGTGCTGTTGTAAAGGATATTTTTTGTCAACAAGAAGTATCGGGAAGAAGATGTAGGTGGATCAATAGGATCCAAGAGTTTAACATTGAGATATAGATAAAAAAGTTGGTAAGAGGTCAAGGTTTAGTTAAACTCATGGCTCAATCTAATTTGGATGCTAACCAGATAAATATGGTAATATATGACCTTAGATCTAATTCATGTCATATGAGCCATTATGAGTGGTATACAAATGTTATTCACTATCTGTAACACTTAGAGGCTCCATTTCACTTAATTAAAAATGAGAGGAGAAGGACTAAATTACAAGCCATTAGGTACATAATTATCCAAGGCAGTTTATGGTAGAGAAATTTTGAAGGGATATTACTAAAATGTGTTGATCAAGAAAGAGCCCAAGAAATTTTGAATGAGATGCATATTGGAGCATGTGGGGGACATTATATGTCTAAGACTACTACACATAAGGTAATGAGAGCTAGATTCTAGTGGCCATCCCTTTTTTTAAGGACGCTCAATTTTTTGTTAGGAAATGTGACTCTTGTAAATAGTTCACTAGAAAACTAAAAATTTTAGGTAATACTCCTTTAAAGCTAGTTGAATTTCAAGCACCATTTTAGCAGTTGAGTATGGATTTCATAGGTGAGATCTCTCCTAAATCCAGTACTAACTATTCTTGGATTCTAGTTGCTACTGACTACTTTACAAAGTGGGTAGAATCTATCCCATGAGAAATGCAACAAGTAAAGTTGTCAACAATTTCTTGCTTAGTAATGTTATTTCTAGGTTTGGTTGCCCTCAGAAAATTATGCCAAATAATGTCATGTGCTT
The DNA here is from genome assembly GCA_028749045.1 of Cupressus sempervirens. Lineage (NCBI taxonomy): Eukaryota > Viridiplantae > Streptophyta > Pinopsida > Cupressales > Cupressaceae > Cupressus > Cupressus sempervirens. Next base: position 910,121,764 of record CM053792.1, on the reverse strand, counting down.
TAGGTCTAAGGAATTTATAAAGTTGTATGACAAATATGGAATAACTAGATCAACATCTTCCCCATATCATCCACAAGTGAATGGATAGGAAGAATCCAGAAACAAAATCTTTTTAAAAATATTTAAGAGGACCTTAGATGATATCAAGAAGGCATGAAATTCTATGTTGCAACTTGCAGTATGGCCTGATATAGTGACTATGAAGAAAGCCATTGGAGTAGCTCCTTTTGATCTAGTATATGGAATTCAGGCAAGGATGCCTCAAAATATCTTAGTGGGACTTTATAATTACATCCAATTATATAATGAAGATATTACAAATGATATGGAAGAAAGGCTAGATGAGATTGTAGGGTTAACATAAACTAGAAAAGAAGCATCTTTTAGGAATCAAAAGATGCAACTATAAGTAAAGAGACTATGTGATAAAATGGCAGTGAGTAAAAATTTTGCTAATGGAGATTTAGTCCTAATGTGGAATGCAAGAATTGAGGATAAAGGAGAACATGGTAAGTTTGATCCTATCTGGCTACATCCCTATTTAATTTAAAGTACATCGGGAGAAGATTCTTATATCATCAAGGATTTATCAGACAACATTTTGGAATTGCCAGTTCATGGATATTTCTTAAAGAGATACTTTCCCTAAACGTATCTTCTTTCCATGAACAATAGGTTCAGGGTTTCTTGTTTCCCCTATACATTTTTCTATACATTGTAAATCCATGTAAATATCCTTGTATACTTGTTTTTTCCTTGTTTTTGTGTTATTTCTTGTGTGTTTTAAAGAAGTTGTCATTGTTGTATCAAGTTTGCAGTCTACTCTTCCAAAGATCCTGAATCCTTGCATAGACTTAGATAAGTCTATCATCCCTAGACAGAGCCACTGTTGGTCTAATTTTTTGCATGATGAAATTTCCCTTTCTTAGGAGCAAGAATCAAATAGAGTCCATCATTGGTAAATAGAGTTTCTCATTTAGTCTTCTAGATTTTTTTTCCTTCTAAAAAATTTGCAAACCTTTCAAAAATTTGGGCACAAAATATTTTTGAACTTTCATGAATATTCTATTTTCTTTTTTAAAAAAATTTCTCGTGCCCCCAAGCTGTTATCTCTCCTCATCCAATCTTGATGAGATCTATGACATTCATTACTTCACCATGGTGAATTGTATCTTCTTATATATAGTGAGGTAGTGAATGCTAAAAAACTAAAGAACATGTCGTAAAATGGAGATATGGTGGTTGGGAAGTAAGTTGCATATAAAGTTTTTAGGCACATGCCCTTTGTTAGTATTGTCAGAACAAGTAGGAAACCAGTAAAAGGTGAGCAAAAGAAATCAGTAGAAAAATGATTTTTTTCATGATTCACTACTTTTGTATCTAGAAAGTTAAGTATCTCACTGCTAGCAACATAGTGAATAGTCAAGAAATGTATTACAACATGGCCTCCAAATTTCTCGATGATCGTAAACTTTTCCAAGCAGCATGATGAGTAATAACCATTATTTCTAGAAGCATCTAATAAGGGTGCTAGTGAATTGACTTGCCTTTATTTGTCTAGCACTGAGTTTTTGTTGAGATGCTGGAGTTCGCTACTTCGCTATCAAAAAATTTAGGCATCTTGTCATTAGCGACATAGTCATTTTCCATGAATTGACACATGGTGGGACCTCAAGTAATGTGGAAGGGTGACTAGGATTATAGTATGGTTTAGTTATGCCAATGGTTTAGGATTTCTCACATCATCAATATCCTAGATCCACACTACATTTATAAAACACATGAGGTATTTTGATCTTTAGAACAAGATGGGATCTATGGTTGTCACTATCTCACTATGGAAAGATGCATGATTTTTACTCTAAGTAACATAGCAAATATGGGACCCCCCACATACTAAGAAGTTCATGCAATTTCCATGCCATCAGATCAAGTTCAAATATACAGTTGTCACTATCTTTCTATGAAGAATTTCATGAAGTTTATGTATAGAAAAGTAGTAAATGGGAGGCCCACCTATTTTCTCTTAAGTTTTGTATTAAAATTTCTTCCACACAATCAACACAAGATCACTGGTTGTCACTACTGTGCTATAAAAAGATTCTCAAAAGTTATGTATAGCGAGGTAGCAACTTGATGACACATGTCCCCAGTCTTCACTGGGTCTAGACTAAAATGCCAATAGTGAAGGAAAGGTACAAGTGCATGTGCTTCACTTGTTTGACTACCAACATATTAAGAGAGAAGATGAGTCAACTTCATTTTTATCCCTGAATCATAGGATTTTTCATAGATCAATGATGTAAATTCAAAAGGAAAGATGATGCCACACTATTTTTTTCTACTCTATACATTTATGAATCTTGAAGGCTTCATGTGTGAAATAAAGCAAAGTATAATACAAAAGATTTTCTCAGGCTTATCCTATGCAAACAAAGTTAGCAAAGTTTTTTCTAAGTAGAAGATACTACTGAGAAAATTGTGAGCTAAAAAAGAACATCAAGCAAATTCCTAGTGTTCGCAAAGACATTGCAAAGTTACAGAGAGAAATAAGCAAAGAGTCAAGTAAGTATTTATAGTATAATCTCTATAGTATCTTAATTCTACAATTTACAATTTATAATGCCTCCAAAGAAGGCATTCTCTAGTCAGGAGAATTACTTGGATAGGAATGTCCACAATGATTTACTTGAGCTACTTCCCAATTCCACCAATAAAACTATGCAAGTCAAAAAGCTTACACCATTAAACCCTAGGTTGAAAATAGCAGATGGATTATACAACAAGGGTAATTGGGTCAGGGATGCTAATACCACTCAACCTAGTTTAGAATTGTTTAGAAAATGGTTTTCAAAGAGGAACCTTTTTGCCCCACATGCCGATATCTAGAACTTTGATCTATGGAAACTGGTAAATCCTAGTGTGTTCATGGAAAATGATCTTCTTGAAGGTATGGCCAAAAACTATGACCAAGTCATTAGGGTTGTAAGAAGAATTGATGGCCAGGTCTTAATTATAGTTCACCTAGATGAGATTAGGAAAGTTTTTGGTCTAGGGCCTATCACTAATCACCATGTGCCCATTGATTTGGAAGGATTAGAAAAGGAGTACAAGTCCAAAAAGGATATCATTAGACAAGGTGCAGTGAAGGCATATATTAGTAGAATTGGAATTTTTCTAGCAATAACAGTAGCCTCCAGGGAACCCTTCAAAGGGGCATATTTCAATTCTAGGACTATAGAGATATATAGGACCTTGTGCAAAATTTTTGGGAGAGATGAAGAAGAATTTATGCCTATGGATTTTATGTATATGGTTGTTCAAATCTCATCTTTTGGTTTGGATATCACTTTTTATTTTGCTTCTTATTTGGTTGAGGAAATTCACAATGGATTAATTGGGATTTCCAAGAGCAAGATAGAAAAAACCTTTGGTCATTACTCATTGTTGATGCATATGTTTTTTTTAAAGGGAGTTTTGTATTTTGGTAAAGAAATGAAATTAAATAGAGGGGAGAATGGGGAAGCACTACCAATCTAGTTATGGAGTGTAGACATGACATGGGATGCAAATAATGCTAGTTTTCTCAAGCTTGATAGGTATTTTGCTTCCAAGCTAAGATGCCTCTTATTAAGTGACAATCCTAGAATCCCCAAAGCACTGATGGGTCTCATAAGGCCTATGGATCCATAATTTGAAAGTTTCACATAATTGGGGGGATATTATTCCTTACTTTGTTTTTATAGTTTTCAGATTTTATGGTTTTAGTGGGAGCCCTCATATATTACCCTACCAAGTGCCTTTGAAGGTAGGAGTAGTTGAGTTTTTGTGGCAATTGGGAGGAGTAGAGGAAACATTTTTGTTGAAAAGATCAAAAGGGTCAAATTTCCCCACTTGCACAATAGCCCATCATTTTGTAATCACAAAAGGGGGTTGGAACTCTTGGAACAAAATTTTGGATCCCTACAAGATGGCTATTTCTCACCCTCATTTTTGTGATTTTGAGGGATTTTTCAACATGGCCTTAAGGAATAGAATTAAGCTTGGACAAATTGAACATAAAATTTTACTTTCCAAAAGATATAATAATGAATGAGTACTCCTTGCAAGAGTAGGAGACAAGGAAAGAAAAGTGGAGAGTCTTCTCTAAAATTGTGGATTTCATTCATTAGTTTGATCCAAATTATGGTCCTTTGGATGATGCAGTCACAAATGTAGATAAGATAAGGAAACTTATGAATACTTTTTCAGAAATAATAGAGGCAATGAATGAAAAGAAATAATTCTTTATTAGATTTTACCTAGATAATGCTAGGGAAGCAATGAGAAGATTGAGTTTTACTCCCAATATAGGGGCACGTCAATCAACTATCTAAAAAATGCTAGGGTACACTCTTATTCAGAATAAAGGGGCCACTATAGACAAATGAAAACAAATAATGGCCTCCACTAGTGCTGTTGTGGAGGAGAGACCTTCTGAACCCTCCCTAAAGAGCAGAAAGATAATAAGGGAAGAGGATCCTCACATTGACAAATACTCACCCTCATAGACCCCATTGAGAATTGAAGAGGAGTAGCTCACTGAAGAGCAGATTGAATAGTTGGGATCACAAGGGAAATTTTTGGTTACACAAGTAGAAATAAATAAAGGAGAACCTTAGGAGCCTCCAATGTCAAGTTTTGGATTAACAATTGCAGATTATAGAGGAAGGGAATCAGATCCTATTTTGGAATTAACAATTTTTTTCTAATAAGAGTTTAGTCAAATCCAGGGCCTTCCATCAATTTGCATGGAGGGAAAATATGAGTAATTTTGAGGAAAGATGCAAAAAATTGATAGTGAAGAATCTAGAAATACGTGTAGCCTCTATACAAAACATATTATTATTATTGTCTAATTGGGATATTGCAAATGCTTTGATTTTTAATTCTATTTCTAATAAATTGGAATTACAATACCCAAATAAAAAGGAGTTTGTAGGGACTTCATTTAGTGAAGATCAAGCTACTCTTATCATGTGGTCATTAAGGAGAGGGTCTAGGGCTATTTCATCACAACCAAATGAATCTGGGCTAATAGGAAACATCATTGCGAGGAGGGTGGCTGAGACTTCTCATGTACAAGTAGCACAATGGAATGTGGATTCATCCCAATTTTCTTTGGCCACTGCTAAGAAGAAAGAATATGCCATGTTTGAATTACAAATTAAATATGAAAAAAATTTGGAGGACTACAATAAAGAGGTGAAAAAGACAATTGACCTTGAGAATAAGCTAATGGGGAGGTCTACAACACAAAGAATAACATACCCTCACCCCCCAGTTGAACCCTTCAAATCCACCCCCCTCATAGATATACTACATACACCCCAAAGGCCATAGTATTACACTGCTAAAGATTTTAAAGAAGAAAAAAGTAAATTGTGGGCCTTACATGTGGAGTTAGGGTTACAATATGAAGATAAATTGAGAAAAGATCTAATATACTTGGCTAATAAAATTGAATGTCCATTAGTTTATGAACAATTGGCTAGGTTGGTAATTATTTGGAATGAATTGAAAGAAAGTGATGAGGCTTTAAAGCCTATTTTAAACAAATGGGGAAAGAAATAGAGGAGGAGAGAGATGACCTTTTTTATGTTACTTTGTTATAAGGTCATCCCATGACCTTATTGAAAAAACTTATGATATTGTTGTGGATCTCCCAAAGTTTGATGAAAACAAAATTCACTTACAAAGAATAATTGTTGGCTACTTAGACATATATAAGAGCCAAAGGTTTAGTTTATTCCCTCATGCCCAAGATAGAAGAAATAAATTAAAAAGTAAAGATGAATGGACCAAGCAGCTAGATGATTTATTTTGTGTAAGAATGAATAAAGTTATCAATGAAAAGGGACATGCATGGTGGGCTATAACTATAGAAGAAATGGTAAAAGTTAAATTATTCTTTGATTCCTTGAAACAAGAATTCATTGATATTAAAAATAAAGCAGAGTTCATTATCAAGAAACAACAAGATATCCTGGAGTTTGATTGGCTGAATGACACATTATTTGACAAGTGGATGGATGATATAGCTCTTGATGAATAGTTTGAGGAAGTTGAAACTAATAGTGATGAGGTCTAGGATGATGAGGTTCAAATCATTGACACCATTACACAAAGCCAATATGAAGAAAATGATAAAGGTAACCAATCAATTTTAGTTGCAAGCCCAAAATCTCAAGATGCTGACACAACCAAGGATGGAAAAAGAGTAAAAGTAACTATGATAGTACAAAATGAAGATAAATAAAATCCTCAGGTAAAGATTAAATTGCAATCATCAGAGCACCCTTCATCATTGGCTAGCTTGGCAATGGCATACATGGATGAATTAGAATAGTAATCAAATGAACAACATAAGAGGATGTAATAGAAAGGGACTCACAAAAAGAAATATTTGGTCTAGAAATCTTTATGTTACCCACAATTTTGTCTTTTTGTGATAGGTGTATGTAAATATCTCTTGTAAAGGACACTTGTCAATCACATTTTCCCTTTGCTTGTTGCAACTCATAGCTGTATAAATGAGTTTTCAAGGCAATGTGATGGTTTGATTTCTAATGTTTTTAGATACTTAGTTTTTTTTCAGTCCAAGTAATTTGAGCAAGCTTTATGATGTATTTTCTCTATAGGTTTATGGGAATACATTAATATAGAATGATCTCTGTGTTTCTTCCTATGGTCATTTTGAGTTTACTACAAAGTGTATTAAATTTTCAAAGATAATGAATACAAATTATGAGCTATCCCCATATCAATTCTTTCTAAATTTTGTCTCTTTTTGGTTACTTACTTATATTGGTGTTCTATGAGTAAAAGCTTGTGCAATTGAATGCAATCCTTTAGGTCATATATCTTTTCATCATTGCTATTAGTTCAATGAATTAATTAAGAGCTTTGATGAATTTGATAAGGTTGTTGTAGTGATGGGAAGGATGTTTTGAATGATGGAGTCCAATAAGAATTGCTAATAATATTTTTTATAAGGAAACCAATTAGATTTATAGATTTGTAGTAGACTTTGAGACCTACTGGATTAGGCACTAGTCAAATTGGTTCAACTAGAAGAGAAATAGATCATAAATGGGTATCAAACGCAAAATTACAATCAATTTTACTTTTATTTCTTGAAGATCTTCAAAGTTGGTCAATACTTGTTTACATGAAATATTCTAGCCTTAGTTAGCCACTATTACAAAGAATAATTGCAAATCTACAGAAGACTTTACGACCAAATCTATTATATGGGATGTATTCATTTTAAAATGTCACAATTAGCTATGTGTTTATGTATTGAAGATGAGAATCAGAATAAAATTAAGATAGTTTGCATACAACAATAGTCAAATTGAGTCATCCCTTAGGTATACCCACCTTGGTTTTGTAGAGCCTAAAGAGAAGAAAACCATTCTTGGTTTTGTTAATGTTGGATCCAAATGGTTTGCATGTGTAACTAAAAATATGAAATGGCTAATGCTTAGGTTGCATGAGTATTATCATTGTGGTATTGAAGCATTCTATTGCTTAGTAGCTTTAAAACACCAACACATACAATAACTCCTATCTTCATTTTTCATTCACATAAGCTCTTATCACCCTCAATTCATATCAACCCTTATAACCCCAAAATATTTAAAAACAACTTTGGCAACATGGAGCCCATACATCCATGATTTTCCACTCTCCTACATAAGGAGAGGCTCGACAAATAATGGGTTGTCAAATGCCCTTCACCCTAGGCTACTTTACCCTCCCAAGGGTGAGTGTGCCTTATATAACCAACATTACAAGACTCATAACAACACAAAAAAAAAAAAAAAACTCAATATTATGGTTACACTTTTCATTTACAACATTAAAACTTCACAAGGACTCATTTCAATCAAACATCAACACTACATAAACATTGCAAATATAGCATTTCACTCTATCAACATCTCTCTACAAAACACATAACACAACAAAGAACATACAAATTATAAAAAAAGGGAAGTGAAATAACCAACCTAGAATCCAAGCTTAATACTATAAAATTTGTAGTAGAGCTCCCTTAAGACTTCCCAACAATTCTGCACACAACTTCCTCTCTCCAAAATCTCTCCAACTTCTACTGGTCTCCAAGTTTGGAGAGTTGGTAAACACCCAAAAATGTCACCAAATCTTCCCTAAAAATGGGTCTTTCCTCTCCCATCTAACTCTCATAAATGAGGTATGCATTTCTTTTTCTCATACCCCTCTCATAATCAAGATAAAGACTAGGGGTATGACATGAAGTATGGCTTTCCTAACTCTCCACTTTTCATATCTCTTTAAAGGTACCCTCTTTTGAGGCTCATGAAAAAGGTATGGTCACCTTTTTGACTAGAAAACATCTACTAACCCAAGTTACCATAAGTAGGGTAGGTTATTTTGGCCTTAACTACCTCCTAGGGTCCCATATAACCCTCCAAAAACCCACTTCTAACTCACCTACGTGTCCAAGAGGTTTGACTAAACTCATAGCTCATTTAATCATGGGGTTTTCATAGGTAATCTAATATAGGTTAGGTTTTATTTCAAAAATACTTGTTTGGACATGTCACTTACACATGTGTCAATTAACACTATAATAACTCCACATCACAAGTCCACTTAACATGTCCATTGACGTACATTTGTAATAATCATGCCTCAAGCCACATTTACAAATTAAAAACAATACAACAAGGTTTATATCTCTTCATTAGTCAAATCCTTGGCATCATAGATTTAAAATTGCTCCAACTTGGTTCTTCGATTTGGTTCCATGGTTAATTCTCTACATACTAGATCAAAGCACTGGTAATCCAAGAAAAGATATAAATAAGTTCAACATGGATAATTAATATTGTCAACAAGATTAATCATATCCATAATATGCATCAAATAGCAAGAAAATGATTTACAATTTCTCTAGGAACAAAATAATTTTCAATTTTATCTCATACAAGAAAATATGCAATTATGGAACATGTGTGAAAAATAGAACATCATGCTATCTCTATTTCTCATTCATTCTATTTTAAACTAAGATCCATGTGAATTATATTGTCATACCAATATAATAAGGAAATCAAATTATGACATATATAATGTGATACCACATAATAGTCTTCTTAATCTATTAATAACAAGCATATGAACTATTTCTAATATCATCATAGTCCTAAGCAATCATAATCTAAAGTGATCACATAATATATTTAAGATATGTTGTCCATGTCTGATAGGTCTAAATATATCAGCATAATGAAAGTAATATAGTCAAAATATGAAACTATCAACGATGCCATGATAGATCCTGGTAGGATCTCACAAACAAGTTAGCAAAGGAAAGAAACCATGGACACTTTTATAACTTGTATTACAATAGAAGTCAAATATGTCATTATTGTCATGAATATTGACATATCCCTAAGAATTGCATTAGGGCACACTTTAGTGGAAACTACAATAGATGGTTAAGTCAAATAACATGTTTTAGCTATTTGAAGATTGGTCATATTAGTAAGCATTGTCCAACTAGGTCAAAGGCACCTAATTGTAAATTCAAGAAAGGAAAAGGCAAGGCAGATGTTGAATACATCAGATGTGAGATGAACAAAACATGGAAAAAGGGAGATGATTATAGTACATAAAATGGAGTAGGGATCACTTCACCTAATAGATAAAGTAGTCACACCTCATCAAACTAAGAAAATAAGAGGTATGAGGGACTGATACTCAAGTATTATATCATACATAAGTTCCAAAAGAATTTATTACTAAAAATACTACACTACCACAAACAAAGATGAAAAATGTTGTGGAAAAATTAAGTTAATTTTTCATGTTGTTGCCAAGCATGGAAAGTCTCCAAAAGATGCTGAGTGAAATGCTAGTTAATGCCAAGCTACTAGACTAATTTAGTTAGTGTTGAGTTTGTAGTAACTATTGAGTGAGGGTAATATCAATAGATGTTGAGTGGATTAGAAATCATGTTGATGCCTAGTTTATAGATGAATAGGAACCAAACATTAAATGTAAGGTTTTGAAAGGTATATGGTCATTTTTCACCCATTTTTTTATCATCTCAAATTCAAGTAAGAGTAAGTAGAGTAGAAGGAAACTCAAAAACTTATTTATGAAATTCACAAAGATCTCAAGGATGATTTCACATCGGCTCTCAAAGATTTGTAAGGTATTCTTCACAAGCCAAGTTATGCAGTTTAAAATTAGCATAAACCCTAGTTTGTCAAATGGTGTCTAGTTCAAGGAATATAGAAGGGGAAGAGGTTTTAAGTGTGCGACTAGTAAGTAACAAGGTTAAACAATGCATATTTAAAGCCATCCCTAACATAATATATTGGCAAGATCCCTCGATTGCTCTTTCAATGATCTTGTTGAAAGTCATTATGGTTGAAGGTGTTAGAAAAAGATACAATTGTAAGATAGGAGGAATAGGAGATATGGAAATGAAAGAAGCCTAGGACAAATTGTGTGAGAATGGTGTTCTAAAGGTACATTTCAAAATTGTTGAAAGGAAGGGTTTGACATGAGAGAAATACATGATGGATCCTTATGGTTGGAAGATGGACTAATTAAAATTTCTGAGAGAATAATTGAAGGTATTCGGCAACCCAACCTTAGATTGGCCCCAGACTCTACAGAGTGACTCTAAATAGGTAATAGAGAAAAATATTGGAGCAAAATGGAACAAGAAAGAAATGACAATAGACACCATCAGTAATCTATTACTGGACTTTTCCATTAGGGTAATCTTACACAAATTCTATCAATCTAGTAGACTGAATAGTGTACCCTATATTGTAGTAGATGTGGGATATAAAATTGTGAAGAAAGATCATACTTATAATCTAGTTGAGCTTCAATTGCAACAACTAATAGAAAACCTTGGAGCAATTAGTAATACCAAGAGTGCACAGTGCAAATTTGGACCAATACATGTCTGTATATTCTTCTATACTGTGGAATATTGTGAAAAGGGTCAATAATGAAGACCTGGATACAAGTGCTAAACTTTTAGAATGGTCAAAAAAGAAATTTTAGAACAAGGTCAATGAGAAAATATCTGATGATATAACAATGACTCAAGTTGCATTAGAAACTAAGGTTGAGGATGTGAAGAAGGTACTTGAGAATATCTTTTAATTGTACAATAAATTGTATGACCCCTCACTCTTCACCCAAGAGACTAGACATAGAATTTTGAGTCTAGAGAGGAATCTAAACATTTTAGGTACACAACTACCTCAGAACCTAGCTTAGAGTGAGAAGCATTTTCATGCATTGCTTCAATCACAAAGTCCATTAGTTGTGTTAACAATAGAAGAGGCTGATATAAGAACCAAATTGATAAATATTCAAGCCTTCCTCACCCTACATATGGAAATACTCCATAATGAACTAGGTTATGCAAAAAATCTATTGAATAAAGACCCCAATCTTTCTACTCTAGATGACTTGTTACAACTTGCAATAGAGCTAGCTATCCAACTCAAGTCATTGGATATTGCATGTGACAACTGGGATGCAACTCTTAAAATAATAATGGAAGTCCATAAATCCTTCTTGGAAAAATACACTATAAGTGTATAGCCCATTTGACATAAGTGGAAAAAAGGGGGAGTGAGTAAGGAAAGGGAGCAAGTCAACAAGGGAGAGAATAATGCAAGGAAAATATAGTAAAAGGGGGAGACAAAAAAAGGGAGAGAATAAAGAAAGGGGGAGCAATAAAATAGAAATACAGTAGTATGAAAATAATATAATTGCATTGAAATCAAAAAGTATAAGTAAAAAAAAATCTACACAGAATGGAGAACAAATTTTGCATCTAGAAAAGACATATTAACTTAGGGGGAGTTATAAATTCTGAGGTATATAGGTTATTGCAAAATTTTGAAATTTTGAAGGTTTGTATATAAGCTGAGTTATGGATATGTTATACTTGAGAAGATTAGATTAATTATGTATATTTAAGTGTTTTTGACACTCATGTCAAAGGTGGAGATTGTTAATCTCAGATTGGTTTTGACAATTGAGTGTCAACACACTTAAGTCATTTACTTAGTTCATGCCAAACTAGTAATACATGCTACATACAACATGTGAATAATAGACTATGCCAACTTGAAATGAATGGTAAATCACTCATGTGCCAAGTAGACAGACCATGATGAGTGATTCAAGTGTCGAGTAAAATAGTAGATACCAAGTAGTTTAGGTGCGAAGTCAGAAGCATAAATCCAATTTATGTCAAGAATCAGTGACTTCATATGCTAAGTAATACAGATTAGACATACTTGTTTGTTATGGCACAAACAACTATGTAAGCCATTGTTCAGTCAGCTTAAAGATAGATATCAACCTTTTTAAGATAACGACAAATCTATATGTGGATTCTCGATGCAATTGCATGCAACCAATCAAAAAATAGGAAGATTTAAGTGAAAAAATGGATGAATCTTAGCATTAGATTCATACTTAACCCTAAGCAACCAAATTCTTTATACAAAAGGTGAATCCCTAAACTTTTTGTAACAAGAAAATAATGTAACAAGGTGAATGATCAAACTAGAGAAGTGAACAAGATATTTTGTAGAAGCATTCAAGGTGACTTAGTAGTGAAAGTGAATTGTAGAATCAATTTGTAAAGAACATAGGATAAAGAAGGTTACAACATGAATACATCTAATCATAAAAGGATCAAGAAGGACATTGTGTGGAGTTGATCTTTAATCAAGAAAGCTAGTGCCAATCATAAGATCTATGCTAAGATATTTTAATAGGTGATTCCAGTTAAATCCCATAGGTGGAGTAGTACTAATAGGCTTTATTAAATTATTTAACAAGGTGGAATTCTAAGAGAATGACCAAAATTCCTTTAACTAGGCACACTTCTAGAAAGGTGTTAAAATCTTCTAACAAGGTGGGAATTAATAGTCTCTGTAAGCATTTAACAAGGTAGGAATTTCATAGGGCAGATCATATCTCATGGTCAAATTATTGTAACCTTAATTGGCTACACTTTATTGCTATAGGAGCAAAGATTTGTGGGTGTCATCCCCATGCCAATTTTACCTTCTCATTTGGAGGGTTTCTGGGTAATCATATTTGGTGTTAAGTGTGTATGTTTGATTACATGTTTTAGATGCATTTACTTTACATGTTATTTTAGTTTATATATTGAATGCATGTGATGTATGAATGGTGAAAGTTTTATGTGTTGAAGTTTGAACTTTTGATTCACCCCCCCTCTCAGAAGTTTATCTTTTGTACTTTTGGTGGATAATTCTTTCTTGGTAAGAGAGCAATGTATTGGAAAAGTAATAAGAAGAATTGCATCTATCAGTCTACAGTAGAGGTAGAGTGTGTGGCAATGATAGTCAATTGTTCCGATATTGTTTGGTTCAAATAATTGTTGGCAAGTATAACGGTAGAAATCAAGGATCCTATGTTTCTCTTCCATGATAACACTAGTGCAATCAATATATCGATGAATCATGTGATGCATTCCAAGACCAAGCATTTTGCAATAAAATATCATTTTCTAAAAGAATTAGTGTAAGAAAAAGAAATGAAATTAGAATATGTGAATACTAAAGAAAAATTGGAGACATATTCACCAAGCCATTACCTAAGGATGCATTTTGGTATCTAAGAGGTAAGCTAGGAGTTATTCCCCTAGCTAAAGCTCACTTAAAAATATTTAGCGATGCATCAACTGAGTATTCTTGAAAAGTAGTCAAATTGATGCAATAATGAAAGGGTAGATTGTACATAAATCTATACATCAAGTATATTAAAGGTATTTTAATATTATCTTTGGCATAAGATGTCAAAGAGTGAGAAGTTTGTTGTCATATCACAAAATTATTTTAAAGAAAGAGCTTGCTAGATCAGAGAATTTTTTTGAATGTTTGAGGATGTCAAAGAGGAAGAGTTTGATGAAGGATAAACTTCAAGAGTTTGCTAACAAAGGGAGAAACTAAAATTATAGGGAGATATTGAAGTCAAAGAGAGTTCACACTAATAGAGGGAGTTCTCATAAATGAGAATTAGAATGAGTCTAAGGATATTATCGTTAGATTTATTTTTCTTTAAAAGTTCATTTTATTATGACATATTGTGTTGTCATCAATGCCAAAGAGGGACATTTTCATAAACAATTGATTAATTATATATTATCTTTGATGTTACACAAATTTTCATGTATTTACCATTTAGTATATGTTGATCTCACTTGGGTGATGAAAATAGTTTCCTATATCTACCAAGTATTCTAGTATTTGCGAAGTTTAGAAGATAGTGTCTACCAAGTTCACTCGTGCACCAAAGAGAAGATCATAGAAGTTTAGTGCTAACTAAAATCACTTTTAAAAAAAAGGAAAATTGGATGGAACCAATTCTATCTAAGCTTACTCAATTACCAAAGGAACTTTATGATGTTCTAGTGTTAACTGAGTTCACTTGGTTAACATAGAAAAATCATTTCAGTTTTAGTGTCTACCAAGTTGGGTCAGCTAACGAAGGATTTTCTTATTTTGGCATATTGAGTTTAATGTATTTGTTTGTTGGTTCTAGCTGATTGAAGATATGGAGAATATTGTTATAACACTAGTACAAAAAAAACAATATATGACTAGATAAACTACTAATAGTTGTAAATATATGACCAATTTTGATCACGTGTCCATTAGCAATTTATTGTCATTCATTAATTTAGCAACCAAATTTGTGACTCAACTATTTTAATTATTGATTTGATCGTTTATTATTATTTCCTATTAGTCTATTTGGTAGTATATTTGGTGGTATATTTAGTTGTATATTTGATAGTTTATTTTGTATTTTGTTTGGTAGTTGATTTGATGTGTTATTTGGTATTTGGTTTGGTAGTTCATTTGATAGGTTATTTGGAAATTTGTTAACTGGTATATTTAGTAGTATACTTGGTAGTTTATTAAGTGGTTTATTTGGTGGTATATTTGGTGTAATATTTGATAGTTTATTTGCTAACTAATTTGGTAGTTTATTTGGTAGCTTATTTGGTAGTATATATTGTAGCTCATTTTGTAGTATATTTGGTGGTGTATAAATTCACTGATTTAATCATATTAGTGCATGATGGAATCAAACCAGCATCCTCCCACTTGTAAAGTAAGTGCTCTTCCATTGAGCTAGTACCCTTTAAAGAATAGTGATATTATTAAATACATAATATAAAGATCAATAGAGCTAGTTCGATTATGGATGAGAGACAACAACCATATGTGTAAATTGCCTTGAGTCATTAATTACACTAGTTGACTCCCAATTTTGATAATGTCTCTAGGTTATGCATGAAAAGAAAAATTTATTGATGGATCAAAATTGCTATTATACCACATAATTTGATGAGATGCCATAAGAAAGTCTTGACACGAATATACAACTTAGTACCCAAGTCTAGCAGATCTCCTAACCTTACCAAGTCTAAAATAGCTAAATGTACCTTCACTAGATTACAAGATGTGTGATAGACCCTTAGTTAGTATTGTTGAGCTACTGAAGAGTCAATTTTTAAATTTTAATGTTGTTCACATCATTTTTGGCCTGAGAACACAATCCACACTATAAAATTTTGCACAGTTTGCACAAGAAGCTTTTATTTTGTTGGGCATTCAAGTTAACATTTTTTAGCTCCACTATTGACCCTTACCTTACAAAGATTGTAGGAATAATCCTTTTTTTACTAGCCAACATAGAGAGTAGAGTAAATCAAGATACACACTTACAACTTACAAAGAAATAATGATCTTAGAATTTATAGACTCTATTTAATTTTATTTTGTAGGTTTTCAAGTCAGAAGGTTGCTAAGAAGTTAGTTCCTCATACATGTAGATAGATATAATTTTTATTCTCTTTAAAAGTTGTATTAAGTCTCCACACAAGTAAATGGACATTTAAATTTCATGTTTAACTTCTTTCTTTGTGCTGAGACCAAATTAAATATTTGAAATTCCTACCAGTTCTAGATTCAAAATATGATTTTACTTCAAGACAAAAATGATGGTATAGAAATTGCATAAAATTTGAATGTTTCATGTGTCAATATCCTTTGGGTAGACTAATAATATTGAGACTGATAAAATTTCTAATTATAATAGCTAAATGAAAATAATGATCAAAGAATATTGACAACCTCTAATTTTTTGTGGGATGACATAAATGGTTATAAAAATCCTCAGCACTTTTATTCTAGTTGCATGTTAGAAAAGTTTATAATCCAAAAAGGATTTAATTGAGATTTCACATTTTTCTATCTATTTGTCACAAAACATATTTTATTTGTATCAAATAGTTCCATGATCTATACAAATTTTGATAATAGACTTATGAGTTTAATCATTTCATTTCTGAAATAGGAAAAAACCATGTTCCCTGGCTAAAGCCAAAGCAACTTGAGAAAACTAAACTTGAAATTGCACAAAAACAAAACAAAAAAATTTACATAGTGAAATGCATTACAAGTCATTCATTGGTACTAATATGCATGGAAAATGTACATTTTTTTTTGAGTTCACATTAAGATATAATTAGTTTTAAAATTAAAAAGTATAACTTGGAAAGAGCTCTAACTAGCATGAACTTTGAAGTAATTAGGTGCAGAGGAATATGGAAGTTTGGTTTCTCCAATAGTATCAAAACACATAATATAACCTTTTTAGACATTAGGAAATAATAACATGGATGAAAAAATAGTTGGATTATCCAAAGTCTTTTAAAGTGATGTCTTGTATAAGATCCAAAAATATAATTCAACTTTCATAGAAGTCTTAGGCACATGTCTAAACTCATCTTTTGGTCACAGTGAGATATTTACTAAATACAGTGACTAATTGTTGGAATTCTGTAGAATAATTGAGAGGTGGCAGAGGGGGGAGAATTAGTTATCCAAGGTCTAGATGTATGTTTTAAAATTTTCATACCTTAGTGAACCCATATGAATAAAATATATTTATGCATGCATCCATTAGATCATATAATCACTTAAACTTTGTAGGTTACTATCAAACCAACTTTGTAGAAATGTAGCATGAAACATAACAAATTCAATAACACATTCAACACAATGATTTTATGTCGAAAGCCAATTTGACAAAAACCACTAGTAACATGCTCCTCATTCTCACTCTTCTAAAGTGATGTTCTGTGAAACGCCACCCATGTTAAAGGTTACAATACACACTCTTAAATGTGACCTAGTTAGAGGATTTCAATCACCTTGTTAGGAGTGATCCTTATTAGAGGACTTTAGATCATTCACTTAGAATGTCACCTATTTAAAGGATTTACAAATTACTATTAGGTCAACCTTAGTCCAAAGGATTTACCCTTGACTAGTATAATGATTAGAAAGTAATAGGAAGGCTTGATCTAATAATTTTTTAAAACTCACTTGTAGTCTATAGATCTCAAGTTTAGTCTTTCATTCTACTTGGATTTCACACACTTTAGCTCTAATAGATTTTTCACCCTTCAAGCACTCATACTCTTAAATCTTCTTGCTTTGCTTCTAAATGAAGCAATACCTTAGACCTCTTGTCTAACTTAGGCTCTCAAATATTGATTAACCTTGCCTTTGAATAGCCATCTCTATAAATAGAAAATTAAGATCCTTTTTCATTGATCATTTATCATCCATTTTAGGGTTATGTAGGATTAGGTATGTTTCAATGAATCTACCAATCTTTCATTTTTGTCCCTCCTAGAAAGTTCTCCTTCAAACCTCTTTAAATTTGCCACAAAATTTTGAAATAATTTAGAATAACTAGGGTAGGGTGAATTATTTATCCAAGGTCTAGATGCACATTTAAAAAAATTCATAGCTTAGTGAATCCATATCCATAAAATATATTTATGCATGAATCTATTAGACCATATAATCACTTAAACTTTTTAGGTTTTTGTCAAATCAACTTTTCAAAAATGTAGCATGAACCATAACAAATTCAATAACACATTTGACAAAATGATTTTATGTGGAAACCAAATTTGAGAAAAAACACTAGAAACATGCTACTCATTCTCACACTTTTGAAGTGATGTCCTATGAAAGACTAACCATGTTAAGGATTATAATACACACTCTTAAATGTGACCTAATTAGAGGATTTCAATTACCATATTAGGAGAGATCCTTATTGGATGACTTTAGATCATTCAATTGGAATGTCACCTACTTAAAGGATTTACAAATGACTATTAGGTCAACCTTAGTCCAAAGGATTTACCCTTTACTAGTATAATGATTAGAAAGTAATAGTAAGGCTTGACCTAATAAAAAAAATTTGACTCACTTGTAGTTTATAGATCTCAATTTTAATCTTCCATTCTACTTAGATTTCACACACTTTAGCTCTGATAGATTTTTCACTCTTCAAGCATTCATACTTAGAATTCTTCTTTTTTTTCTTGCCAATAGTAGTATCTTATGTTTGATCTCTGAATGAAGTAATACCTTAAACCTCTTGTCTAACATAGGCTCTCAAATATTGATTAACCCCACTTCTAAATAGCCATCTCTATAAATAGAAAATTAAGATCTTTTGTAATTCATCCTTTATCATCCATTTTAGGGTTATGTAGGATTAGGTATGTTTTAATGAATCTACCAATCTTTTCATTTTTGTCCCTTCTAGAAACTTCTATGTCAATCCTCTTTAAATTTGTCGCAAAATTGTTGAAATACTTTACAATAACTGGGGTGAGGTGAATTAGTTATCCAAGGTCTATATGTATAAAGAGAACTTTTCCCATCTTAGTGAACCCATAAAATGTTTATACTCATCCATGCATCCATAAGATTATGCAATCACTTAAAACTTGTAGATTACTATCAAATCACCTTGTAGAAATGTAAATCATGAAACATAATAGATTCATCAACACACTTGACACAATGATTTACATCGAAACCCAATTTTGGAAAAACCACCAGTGACATGCTACTCTTTTCACTCTTCTGAAGGGATGCCCAATGAAAGGTTGACTATGTTAAAGGTTACAATGCACACTCTTAAATGTGACCCTATTAAAGGATTTCAATCACCCTATCAGAAGTGAGCCATGTTATAGGGCTTTAGACCATTCATTTGGAATGTCACATAGTTAAAGGATTTAAAAATGACTATTAGGTCAACCTTAATCCAAATGATTTACCCTAGACTAATATAATTGTTAGAGAGTAGAAGTAAAGCTTGATCTAATACAACTTAAAACTACATTTGCGGATTATAGATAATTGTTTAGTCCTCCATTCTGCTTGGCATTCATACATTGAAGCTTTTATAGGTTGTTTACCCTTCAAGCATTCAAACAATTATGCCTTATTTCTTAACATGCCATTTTTAGGTTCTTCTCTTAGGTCACTTGTAAAAGAAAAACTCTTGTCTCATCTTTCACAGGTTCTCACACATGACTACTTTGCTTCATGACTAGCCATTCCTATAAATAGGAAATTAAGATAATTTTTCATTCATTCTCCATCATCGAATTTAGGGTTATGATGGATTAGGTAGGATAAAATTTATCTACCCCACACTCCATGCCTCTTCTATAAACTTCTTCTAGAATCCACTTTTAATTCACCTAAAAATGGTTCACCTTGATTTTTATGCCACTTGCTCATCAACCTTATCTTCCGCTTGGTTTACAAATTCCAAGAAAAAAAATTTGTCATCTTAGATTCATCAAATTCAAGATCTTTTAAATAATACAGTAGCTTGGCATTATCTAGCTTTTGAAGCTCAACACATACTACATTGCTTGACATCCACTATAAAATTGCTTGTCATGAACTAAAGTTTATTAGTGCTTGACATCAACTAAACTCTACTTGGCATCCATTGTTCTAGTCGACACACACTAGAATGAACATTTACTTGGCTCCAACTAAATTTATGCTCAAGTTGCACTAAATTTGTTTGGTATCTACTATCCACTCAGTTAAGCTTGGTAGAAAAACTTTTTGTAACTTGTTCTTCTGAGCTTTCTTAGTGTAACCAGCCTTTGTAACCTTCAATAGATTATCAATGCATCATATCATTACTATCTTAACTGATCCTTGTACTTCATTACATAATCATAACTAAACCTTTCCTCTATGTAAGATCCCTCCTCATATGTACTTGTTAAATATGAATTCCTCTATTGAATCTATTATAGGAGATCAAAATGTATGTGAAGGAATGTTTTGTGTTGTGAATGTCCTAATGAAATTTAGAATAGTTGATATATCTATGCTTTAATACCTAGTGATTCAAAAGCTACTACATTATCTCAACTACTAAAAACTTCAAAATTTCACTAAAAATGATATGAGGTGCTTTCACCCAATAATGATGATGTTGATTATGGTACCTTGATGTTTAAGATTTATGCTTTTAGATAGTTTAGCATTTCTTAATTGGTGATGTTTATGATGTTAGGTATATACATGCCTAATGCTGATTATTCTAGTATTTTAATCTAAATTAATGAATAAGTTATGTTATATTGATTATGTGATTTTTGATGATTAAATGTGATTAGAAATGAATTAAATAGTTAATCATATGAAAGATTAATGTTTTATGTAATTATCTAGATAGGTTTTGAATATATGCATGTAATTTTCTTGAGCTATTGATGTGTGTAATGAGTGTGAAAGATATTTTAGTTGAAAAATCTAATAGAGAAATAGAACTAAACCCCATGTATCAATTGTGGAGACCAGGGTTGAATCTAACAAAAATCCAATCCATATTGTTCATATTTTATTTGTATTATGAGTTGAATGAATGTATCATTTTGTAATCAGTAAATGATAATGATTTGTAATAGTGGATTTTTTAGTGTTTCCTAACACTCATGAATTGTATATGCATTCTAGCATTATAGTTAGGGTTAACTGACTAACCTAAAGATCTAAGTCAGACTAAGTTAGTGACCTTCTTGCTAATCGATTATTAATCAAGGTTAATCACCCTAATCAGGATTAGTGAGTAATCTACTTTTTGAAGGTTGTTAGTAAGTCCTAAAATTTCCTAGCTTTTGATAGGTCACTAATTAGTCCTTAAGGCCAAAAATTATGAAATCTAAGTACCTTAGGGGTATGGGTATGGGTTAGGGGCATTTTCCACCCCCCTAGCCCCTTTTTTTGACTTTTATGGTCCCTAAAAAATGCCAATTTTGCTTTATTATTAAAATTGAATGAATTCATCATGGGTTGGATAACTTTGTCTCCACCTTAAGGTTAGCCTATGTCTAGTTGAGTTGGAAGACTCTAGAACTTTTAGGCAATTGGGAGAGTTATTCCTTTTTTTTGAGGTGATTGAGTTTAAGATCTTATTTAGAGGAAATTTTGAGAGGGTTTGGAGTGTTCACCCAACCTCTAGTTTTGGAGTGGAATTCAAGATTGAAGGAGAAGGAGAATGATGGGAATTCTCATCTAAAATTTGTTCATTTGCCATAACCTAATTTTGAAGGTAGGACTACTTCACCTCATTTTGTTCATGTTGTGTTTTGTGCTTTAGTTTTATTGCATATGTACATTTGTGTGTGTGTTGAGTATGCTGGGAGGGATTAAAATAGGTTTTCTTAAATGTGTTCCTTTGTATTTTATTTTGAATTTTTGAAGGGATTGTACAGGTTGTTTTGGCATTACTCACCCTTAGATAGGGCACAAGTGGCCATGTATGAGAGGAGGTCTTTAGTTGGACTCAAACAACATGGAGTCTCTTCTCAGGACGAGAAGAGATAGAGAGGGTAGGGTGTTTTGGGCCCCTACTCATTAGCTCAAACCATGTGTATAAGTTTTGAAAATTAAGAAATGGAAGAACAAAAGTTCTTTAGGTTTTAGCCCCAAAAGGACACCTATTTTGGTGTTGTCTCTGGCATCTCCTATTGAAAAAATCCACCTTCTCCCTAGTCTGGTTCAATTTCATACCTATTATGCAAACTTGGATGGGAGTAAATGTTGAATTTGTCTTCTTGTTGAGTTTGGTTGTCTTCCGGTGAGTTTTTTTTCTCTCCATGTTCACCATAAAGTTTTGCAAAAATTAGTAATGGTTCCCTATTGTGAAAGCAAGTAGAAAATTTAGAGTTGTATTTAAATTCAAATGTTGAGAGATTTTTCCTTGGGATAAAGATTCCATTATAAAAATGTGATTGTTAAACTTATTGTGGATACAACTACGACCATGGGTTTTCTTCCCTGGTTCTTTCCCAAAGGAGTCCTTGAATCAGATGATTGAATTAAAAAGATAAAAATGGAGTATGATTCTTCCATATGATTTTCTTCTTTTAATTTAGTTTATGTATGTGTGTATCAAAAAAATGGATAAGATGATGTTTTACTTGTTGCAGTATTCTTATGTTTCGAAATCATATTCAT
This sequence comes from Cupressus sempervirens, assembly GCA_028749045.1. NCBI lineage: Eukaryota > Viridiplantae > Streptophyta > Pinopsida > Cupressales > Cupressaceae > Cupressus > Cupressus sempervirens. The sequence continues at coordinate 910,099,280 of CM053792.1, read as the reverse complement.
TTGATTGAGGTTAATTAGATAACATGGCTATATAAATTAAGTTATGCAATTTAAGTTTGAAAAATGTTAAGAAAATTTGCATTTGCTTTGTACTTGAATTTTCTAATTATACTTGAGTATGAGGTAGCTAAGTAATTCTATTCGAATAGTTATTTTGGGCATGACATTGCATGTGTGCTTTCACCCTCTATATTTTTGGCATGACATTTTGGTATCAAAGACTAGTTTTGTAACACTTGGGTGATAATGGGTCCATGTAAAGTGTGGATGCTTAAAACTACATGAATTAAATTTGCTCTTAAATTTTTGTATTTGATTGGCAGGGAAAATAATTATATGTTATTGTATTAACAAGATATTGAAACTCTATGTGATAATTAAAATTTACAAAGAAAAAAATTCCCCCTTGACTATATAAATGAATTTGAAAATCCCACCCTTAGAAAAAAAAAATAGAGATACTTTGAGAAAATTTATCTTTTGGAGCAAATTTACTCTCTATCATTAACATGAGAAAAAATTTAATTCTCTTAGAATAGAGAATATGCCTTATAAGATCCCATTTAATATGTTGGGATAGTATTTTAAAGAAGAAATTTTGTAACTTTAAAAAACTAAAAAATTTAAATAATAATAAAAAATTAATAATCTAAAACTAATGTCCTACCCTATCCTATTTGTACCAACAAAAATTTATTGAATAAATGTCCACCACTTGGAAGCTGGCATCACCCCACTTGTTCACTTTCCCCAAGGCGGGCACATAGCATCAAATTGCATAAGGATAGATTTTGGTTTAGTTGCTTTTGGAAGAGTTTGACATGGAAGGCATGTATTAAAGTCAAATAGTTGAAATGCTATCCATTTCTGATCAACTCCCAACTCCCTCCATTGGTTGGTGTGCATAAATCTAATAGTCTTGGATTATGTGGGGTCTTCCTAGAAAATTGCCATGTCAAGTGGTAAGGGTGGGCAGCTAGGAATGGGGTGAGAGTTTGAGATCTTGTTTGCATTTAATCTATGCCTTGTCACACATATCTTTTTGGAAAGGGTTGTCTTTGGATAGCATGCTACCATATTTGACCAATGGAAAATTAAATGTGTAGACCTTATCCCCCATGCAAATTTGGTCAAACGCATCAATTTAATTAAGGAACTAGCATATTTACTTTTGATGTTGCAAACAATCTCCATGTGAGTCTTAATGGTGTCTATCACATCAAATCCTCTAACAAAGTTAGCATTGGGCACTGTAGTCTTTTCTCCTATTAAAGTTGACAAGTCATCTAGCAAAATAGACACATCACAACCCTATAATATTAGTGGGTGTTTAAAAATTAAACCATGAAATGACAATTATATTGCTTAATGGTTGAGAAAATAACACAAGAAGATTTAATTTTCTTTACTTATAAATCTACCCTCATACTCCCTACGCCTAACTACTTCACTGCACCCACATGATCATAGGGGCCCAAACCGCCCTCCCTTTACGCTATCCAAGGGACCCATAATGAACCACATGGAAGGGTAGGAATTGGGTAAGGGTTAGGTTAGTTAGGGATAAAGGGTTTAGGTGATGTGAAAGTTAGTTGTTAATGTTAGATGTTAGGGGTAGTTAGTTATTTTAATTTTTTTTTTAAGAAAGGTTTTGGTTAGTAAGATAGATTAGTATTAGTTAGAGTTTTAGGATATGTTAGTAAAGTAGTATGTTAAGTATTAGTTTTAGATAATCATTACTTGTTAGGAAGTGTGTGTTAGTTATAAAGTTAGTTTAAGTGATTTAGATAGTGTCATTTGTTAGTGTTAGATTAATAGACAGTTTTTAGATAGTAAGTAATGTTTAGTTTGTTAAATGTTTGATTATGTATGGGTTTGATTTAGTAGTTAATAAAGGAGTAGGAACTAGTTATAGGAATTTAATTCTCTTTTATTTTTATAGTCCTTGTAATATAAAAGAGAATTGTCTAAGAATATTTAGATTGCAAGGTTAGAAGGGTAAATTGCTAGAATGAGAAGGTAAGTTATTTTGAAGATATGCTAATTTATAATTTTTGTTTAATAAGTTTATATTTAGAGTTTTCTATTAGAATTAGTGCTAATAAGAATAATATTCTAACTCAAATATTGAAAGAAACTATATGAGAATGTTAGGTTTTAGGAGTTGGTTAGAGATTATATTCAGTTTATTTAATAAGTAAGATCTTAAGGTTAATTGTTTGTTATGTATTTATTTAATATGTTTTATTAGATTGGTTAGTAAATCAATAAGTTAGTTAGTAGTTTGTTTAGTATTGTATTTAAGTTGTTAAATGTTAGGATTTATTTTGAAAGTTGAAGTTAATTAAAGAAAAAGAAAAGAAAAATGATATCTTAGTATGTTTTAAATATATTGTTGAAATATTCTAGTTGTTAAATAGGATATGCATTAAATTTTAAAGGTTAGGAGTGGTATGTTAGATGTTAAATTAGTATAGTTAGTTATCACGTTCTAATTGTTATTATTATACTAGCTAGTTTTATACTTTTGTGTTAATATTTCTTTTGTTTTAGTATTCTTTTTGAATAGAGTACATTAATGATATTAATAAATAAGCCTATGATTTTAAAATGTAATGTTGTCTTTGTTTTATTCAACTATGTGAAATGTTTACATATGATTTTTTGTAATGGACACCCAAGAATGCCCAAAAGCTGAACCAAGGCTGAAAATTATATTAATGCTGAGAATTCTGCAATCAATTAAAAAGAGAAGTATTCCAAAGGCCAAACCCTAAGGGAATGATGTCTAGAATGTTACAACAAAGAATGAATTTCCTTTATTGCCAAAATAAGGGAGTGTGATTCACACATCCAAGCTCTTATCAAATGCAAGTCATAATCGTCCCATGATCAGCAATATGACTTTCAGCCCTATTTATCCTTTTCTACATCCTTCTGGAAGGAACTAAACATTAATTAATTGCAAGAGCTAGAAGCTTCCTTGTTCTAATAATTAATGCATTCTCTAGAAATTCCTCCTTGGCAATAATTAATAAAATCATGAGAGGCTTTTTTCCTTCCAATAATTAATACATACCCTAGAAGCTACTCCCTTGTAATATTAAATTAGTTAAATACAAAGTCACCTTTTAATCTTTGATTGAATGACTTTAATTTTTCTTATCCTCCACTTAGACTTTGGAGAACATGGAGGCCAAAAGATGGGATCATTACAAATATACCCTCCTTGAAATTGCTTCCTTAAGAAATTAAGTAACATAATGGACTCCAACCTCCACCTGGATCCCAATATGTGATATCCATATGGATGTTAAACCAACTGCAAACCTGCATCATCAAGACCAACCACTGTAGCCTAGCATTCAAAACTTGTGCTGATGAAGTCAGAATGTCACCATAAGGAAACTCCATAGAAGGTCTATGAAATGTCTTCTTCCCTGTATCCATCCACATAATATATATTGGAATAGAATGCATATTAGCACCATCATGCATTGAAAAAGATGTAGCTATAGGTGAACCATATGTACTCATGCTACCTAATTGTATCAACAATCAGTGTTGCCACATTGAAATATATGCACATAGGAACAACATTAACTACTGCAGTAGAAAATTGAACCAAATTTTTAGTTGATGAAAACTCATAATCATTAACATGTGTGGCTTCATTAGAAAATACATCAATCACTGCATTTATACCATTAAACTCCTCATTGGATGGTTCAACTGACACAAAAGTTATTGCTGATATGATAGTATCCTCATGTTCTCCTAATCCCACTATTACTGTAGCACCATCTCTCGACAAAGCTTCATATGTGGTCTCCTGACTTTGCACCCATGTCTCTACTAACTCTACTGAAATGCCCACATCACCAAAATCATAGCTGGCTAGCTCTATACATGTCTTGATCCCACCTGAGGAATCAACTACCTTCTGCTCTGGAGCAACATACAAATTGTCAATGTTGATGCCCATCTTTCTAGACATAAGTTGCAACATCATATCTATTCACCTATTCTACTCCTATTGCATCATATCCATTCACCTATTTTTCTCCTGTTGCATTCATTGTCCCTCCTCTAATGTACCCAATAATCTGAATATTACATTTTCTTGATTTGGACTGATATACATTTTGTCAAACACTTTTCCCTCTATCCAGCTATCCATAAGGCCTCCACAAGATGGCAAGACTTATAGCTCTGATACCACTATAATGGACACCTAAGAATGCCCAAAAGCATAACCGAGGCTGTAAATTATATTAATGTTGAGAATGCTGCAATCAATTGCAAAGAGAAGTATTCCAAAGGCCAAACCCTACGGGAATGATGTCTAGAATGTTACAATAGAGAATGAACATCCTCTATTGCCAGAAGAAGGGAGGGTGATTCACACATCCAAGCTCTTATCAAATGCAAGTCATAATCATCCCGTGATCAACAATATGACTCTCAGCTCTATTTATCCTTTTCTTCATCTTTCTGGAAGGAACTAAACATTAATTATTTAATTGCAAGAGCTAGAAACTTCCTCCTTCCAATAATTAATGTGTTCTCTAGAAATCCCTCCCTAGCAATAATTAATAAAATCATGAGAGGCTTCCATCCTTCCAATAGTTAATACATACCCTAGAAGATACTCCCTTGTAATATTAAATTAATTAAATACAAAGTCACCTTTTAATCTTTGATTGAATGACTTTAATTTTTCTTATCCTCCACTTAGACTTTGGAGAACATAAAGGCCAAAAGATAGGATTATTATATTGTTCTAAAATTAGGTTTATAAATTAGATTGTGTTAGGTTAAATGGATAAATAATTATATTTATTTGAAAAAGAATAATTAGTATTTATTTTTGGTGTAGAATATTGAAGTTGTCTTAAGGATTAGAGTAATTTTGATGGTGGTAGTTATTGTTAAATCATGTTCTTGGTAATTAAGTGGAGGATAAAATGGACAAATGGAATAATTGGAAATCTTATATTAGTAATCTTTGATGGGACTTAAATTTATGCAGTGATTATAGTATTGAGGTATTGAACATTTTAAATTCCAACCTAAAAAGTGGATTGTAGATTGAGAAGTGTTATAACTCAAATTGACTAAGAGAACTTGTTTAGGGAGTTAGGGTATGTTTTTAAAATTAATGTGAATGTGGTAAACAAATTAAATGATAGATATAAATGATTAATTAGTTCAATAGGTATATTAGAATTTAAATGTGTAATGGGTTTATAGTTGTCTAGATAGCTTGAGAGAATGGTTTGGGTTTTGGTTAGAAGATGGGGTAATGTCATGATTAATTTTATGATAAATATTTAGTATTTTTAATTAGGTCAAAATGAGTTATGATTATATCCAAAATTAAGTATTTGTATATTGAGAGATTAGCCTTTAAATGCATAATTTTATTTTCCTAAGGGTTGATCTAGTATAGTGATAAAAAGGATAGCATCATAGTCGACTTAAGAACTTAGAAACCCAAAAATGTATTTTGGAACTTGATGTCATACCTTTCCAATTTGAACAAATGAGTTAGCTAGAACACACCAAGAATAAAAGAATCTTAGTTCTTCTATTTGTAGTGGAACCCTGATTAGGGATTAAATCTATCTAAAAATATGGTGGTAAGAACGTAAGTTAAATGGTGGGAAGATGCAAACTTTTGAGTTAGGTTTATGTGAGTTTACTTATGTTAATAGACTTATTGTATAAAGAACAAGTAATACCAAATTTTAACTATCAAGCAAATACTTGTAGACCTTGGATTGACATGATTGGATCAATTATAACCCTAAAAATTAGACAAAGTAATGTCATGATGAGGGCATCAACCTAATAGAAACTAAAGGTTTAGGTATTAGATTTAAGTAATAAAAGGATTGAAGGGGTTTTATATTAGTACCCTCACATTTACACTTTTGAGTGAATTTGGATCAAGCCAAACCCCTTAGTATAGTAAAACCCTAGTTATAAGGTGATATCGATAAAGTGAGCTATGTAGTGATTATGTGAGATCAATCATAGGTCAAGAGACATGGTCATTAGACCACCATCTAATCTCAATTCAAGATCCCTGCAATATATTTAGAAGACCGAAGATTCCTCATTTTCCTTAGTGACCCTAGTATGGCTACATTTTTTCAGTGATTCAAATTCTGGTAAGTAATTAGATTTATTTCTTTATATGTCTGATTTCAAATTTTGGTATTTTAATGTTCTTCCTTTTTGCCATCAGTATGATGTGGGGCTATTTAGCCAACTATATTATTGATGATTCTATTTTGCCTCTAGGTCATGTCTTTATCTCTTGATTTAAATTTTTCTATAGTGGCCACTCTTTATTTATGTTATTTCAAACTTTTGCATTGAATGTTTCATCCTTGATGTTGAATTTAAATTTTGAGGCACTTCTAATTTTTGTTGGCAAAGTGACATATGATGGGCCTACCAAAGGGATTTCTAGCAATCAAGTGGATGTATAGCTTAGGGTATGGGGTTATTAGTGAGAGTATTTCTGCCCCACCCTCTCCCAAGACATTGAGAATAGGACCAATGAATATTTGTTGACTATTTTGAGTATTGAAAGTTGCACCCAAGCATACAACTAGTTAAGGTTACGAGTTAACCTAATGGATTTTTAGATGCAAAAGATGCATGTATAGTGATGGACTTGTTTTTTAGCCTATTAAAGAATCAGTACATTGTGGTAATTCTAAAGTAAAAGAGCTTAACCTTATTAAAGAGCCAAGTTGATTAATATGGAAACCTTGTTTAAGGGAGTCTGATGCAAATGTTACCCTGATGAGTGGGTGTGTGGAATATGGAATATCTATGATATTATTATTATTAGAGATTTTATAAGTATGTTATACTAGATTTGAATTTTGTTTATGTGTGACCAATATGTTTTAAGGAGTATTTGACCATGGAAAATGTAACAATGTCAGAGCTATGGATTGAACTTCACTTTTATTAAGAATAATTAGGTAAATATGTTATCTCCCTTGAGTATTTATGTGAATTATTAATCATTCTTTTTATAAGAATAAATCTTGGAATAAGTCTAGACAAGGTCTACCATAGAATGAAAATTTTAGTTGTGTGACTTCCAGGAGGAAGTCAAAGGCTAGTGGGCGAGGATGTAAGATCTATCCTTGTATGTACTTGTTAAATATGAATTCCTCTATTGAATCTACTATAGGAGATTAGAATGGATATGAAGGAATGTTTTGTCTTGTGAATCACCTAATGAAATTTAGAGTAGTTGATATATCTATGTTTTAATACCCAGTGATTTCAAAGCTACTACATTATCTCAACTATTGAAAACTTTAAAATTTCACTAATAATGATATGAAGTGTTTTCACTCAACGATGATTACATTGATTATGGTACCTTGATGTTTAAGTTTTATACTTTCAAATAGTTTGGTATTTCTTAACTGGTGATGTTTATGATGTTAGGTATATGCCTGCCTAACTATAATTATTCTAGTATTCTAATCTAAATCAATGAATATGTTATATTCATTATGTAATTTATGATGATTAAATGTGAGTAGAAATGAATTAAACAATTAATTATATGATAGATTCATGTTTTATATAATTATCTAGATAGGTTTTGAATATATGCATGTGATTTTCTTGAGCTACTGATGTGTGCAATGCGTGTGCAGGATATTTTAGCTAGAAAATCTAATGGAAAAATAGAACTGAACCCCATGTACCAATTGTGGAAACTAGGGTTGAATCTAACAAAAGATCCAAACCTCATTGTTCATATTCTATTTGTATTGTAAGTTGAATGAATGTATCATTCTGTAATCAGTAAATGTTAATGTTTTGTAACAGTGATTTTTATAGTGTTGCTTGACACTCATGAATTTTATATGCATTCTAACATGATAGTTAGGGTTAATTGAGTAACCTAAAGATCTAAGTCAGACTAAGTTAGTGACCTTTTTTCTAATCAGTTAGTAATTGAGGTTAATTACACTAATTGGGATTAGTGAGTAATCTACATTTTTGAAGGTTATTAGTAAGTCTTAAAAATTTCTATCTTTTGATAGGTTCCTAATTAGTCCTTAAGGCCAAAAATCATGAAATCTAAGTACCTAAGTGGTATGGGCATGGGTTGGGTGCATTTTCCAACCCTCGAGTCCATTTTGTTGACTTTTATGATCACTCAAAAACCTCATTTTTTCTTTATTCCTAAAATTGAATGAATTCATCATGGGTTGGACAACTTTAACTCCACCTTAACATTAGCCTATGTCTAGTTGAGTTAGAAGACTCTAGAAATTTTAGGCAAGTGGGGGAGTTATTACTTTTTTTTGAGGTGACTGAGTTTAAGATCTTATTTAGAGGCAATTTTGAGAAGGTTTGGAGTGTTCACCCAACCTCTAGTTTTAGAGTGGAATTCAAGATTGAAGGACAAGGAGAAGGAAGGGAATGTTCATCTCAAATTTGTTCATTTTCCATAACCCAATTTTGAAGGTAGGAATACTTCACCTCATTTTGTTCATATTGTGTTTCATGCTTTAGTTTTATTGCATATGTATGTTTTTGTGTGTGTTGAGTATGTTGGGAGGGATTAAAATAGGTTTTCTTAAATGTGTTCCTTTGTATTTTGTTTCAAATTTTTTAAGGCATTGTATAGGTTTTTTTGGCATTACTCACCCTCAGATGAGGTAGAAGTGGCCATGTATGAGAGGATGTCTTTAGTTGGACACCAACATTGTAGAGTCTCTTCTCAAGATGAGAAGAGGGAGAGAGGGTAGGGTTTTATGAGCCCCTACTTGTCAACTCAAACCATGTGTATGAGTTTTGGAAATTAAGAAATGGAAGAATAAAAGTTCTTGAGTTTTTTGCCTTGAAAGGCCACCTCTTTTATTGTTTTGTCTGACATCTCCTATTGAAAAAATCCACCTTCTCCCTAGTCTAGTTCAATGTCAAACTTGTTGTGCAAACCTGGATGGGAGTAAATGTTGAATTTGTCTTCTTATTGAGTTTGGTTTTCTTCTGGTCTATTTTCATTCTCTCCATGATCACCATAAAGTGTTGCAAAAATTGGTAATGGTTCCCTATTGTGGAACCAAGTAGAAAATTTAGAGTTTTATTTAAATTCAAATGTTGAAAGATTTCTCCTCATGATAATGATTATATTGTAAAAATGTGATAATTAAACTTATTGTGGATACAACTACAATCTCAGGTTCTCCTCCCTAGTTCTTTCCAAAGGGATTCATTGAATCAAATGATTGAATTAACAAAATTAAAATGGAGTATGATTCTTCCATATATTTTCTTCTTGTAATTCATTTTATGTATCTGTGTATCAAAAAAATGGATAAAATGATGTTTCACTTTCTGTGGTATTCTTATGTTTCGAAATTATATTCATTTGATTGAGGTTAATTAGATAACATGGTTATATATATTAAACTTTGAATTAAGAAAATTTGCATTTGTTTTTTACTTAAATTTCATAATTATACTTGAGTATGAGGTAGTTAAGTAATTCTATTTGAATACTTATGTATTACATTTAATTCCATTATCATTTTAGAAACAAAAACAAAAATTTCTCATGTGTTTTCACCCTCTATATTTTGGGCATGACACTCTAGGTTCTATTGTAACATATTTTGATCAAATCCTCTTCATCAATCAAATAAGTGATAGTACTTATATCTTATAAGAAATTGTCTAATTGACAAATACCAAGTTTAACATCAGTGACAAAAAAATGATTGAAACATATAGTCTCCCTCTTTAACAATCATCTTCTATAACATCTCATTTCAATCAATTATTTACAATCTCCCTCTTTGGAAATAATGAAAAACCAAACTAATCATTCAAGTCAGCTAAATGGTAAACACCTTATTCAACCAAACTAACTTAATTAATATAGTAAGGCAAAACCAAATAGAAAATAATTCCTTGTATTGTAATCTCTCCCTCTAGTAGTAGCTTTCATCTTCTAAATAGGTTCCAAAACTCTTTCTAGATACACATGATCATCCCTAGGTAATGCTTTTGTGAAGATATCAACAATTTTTTCCTTTGTGTTAACATATTCCATCTTCACCTCTTTATCTTGAATTAACTCTCTCAATTAATGATACTTGATTGCAATGTTCTTAGGCTTTTTATGCATCACTGGATTCTTTGATATATTGATAGCACTTATATTATCACAATAAAGTATAACTAGTTATGTGATCTCTTCCTTCATTCCTCTAAGTAGCTATTTGATCTATACAATATTTTCACAATTTATAGCAGTAGCAAGATATTCAACTTCAGTAGTACATTGTGAGGTACAATTTTTTTTCCTACTAGTGCATCTAACTAGCCTCTTGCCTAAGAAAAATGTTCCTCCACCAGTGCTCTTTCTATCATCAATGTTTCTAGCCCAATCAACATCAGTGTAGGTTCTCAATTCAAATTTCTCATTATTCTCTTTATAACCATTAAATGATTCTCACTGGGATTCGCAAAGAATCTTGGAACTATCCCTATAGATAATGAAATATCAGGTCTACTATGTACTACATATTGCAACTTGCCAATCATAGACCTCTACAATGTTTAATTCACCTTAGCCGAATCATCATTCTTTGACAACGTGTTTTCTATCACCATAGGTGTACTTATTGGTTTGGAGTCATCCAATCCAAAATATTTCAATATTTTCTTGACATACTTTCATTAAGTGATGTATATACCATATTTCATCTGATATACTTGCAAACCAATAAAGAATTTGATTTTTCGAAGCATAGGTATTTCAAATTCTAGCTTTATTTGTTTTGAAAAATCCTTACATAAATTATTTTGACCTCCAAATATGATATCATCAAAACATCTTTCAAATAAAAAAATACATTTTCCTTTCTTTGTCTTTGTGTATAAATTGTTGTTATCATTAGTCCTTTCAAATCCAATATACACAAGATAGTTATGAAGTCTATCATGCCATGCTCTTGGTGCTTGTTTCAAACCATATAGAATCTTATGTAGTCTACATACAATGTTCTTATTGCTAATATCAAAAAATCCTTTTGGTTGTTCTATGTAAATTTCTTCCTCTAATATGCCTTTCAGAAATGTAGATTTAATATATATGTGATAGACTTTGAATCTTTTGTATGTTGAATAAGAAAGTAGAGTTCTTACTCCTTCCAATCTAGCAATAGGGGAAAATTTCTTTTCATAGTCGATTCCTTCTTCTTTTGCATTTCCCTTGCAAACTAATCTTGCTTTACTTCTTGTGACTTCACCATTTTTATCTAGCTTATTTCTAAATACCCATTTGGTGCTGCTCACATTTTTGTCTTCTAGTCTAGGAACTAGACATTATGTTTTGTTCTTCTCAATTTGTTTAATGTCTTCCTCCATGGCTTTACTCTAGTCCACATCTTCTAATGCATCTCTCACTGATTAAGGTTCCTTTATGCTTAGAAAACATGCATCGCTTCTCAATTTATTTCTTGTCATTGGTCTAGAATTTTTATCTCTAATGATTTGAGCTATAGGAGGATGTATTTTGACATATTTAGATAATCTTGGCTCAACTCTTGTTTCCTAATTTTATCTTTTAGCATTAGAATCATTGTGTGCTTCTCTGTCAAGTAGTTCAACATCTCTTTCATGTACACTAATCTTAGAATTAGAATTTGCATTGGCTTCAATCTAAAACTTGGCATATGAATGTGGCTTAGTTCCTGAATGCAACTCGACATTCATGGGGTGTAACTTGGTAGTCACTGAAACTTTTTATTGGTTTGTAGCTTGATTTGCAGCATCTTCTTGAGTAAGCATACCTTCATAAAATCATACAAATGATTTTGTATTCTTCTAGTTCTTTCATTGGTTCAGCCTCATATACTTTTGTATAATCATAAAAATTTATATTTGCAATGTCCACAACTTTGTTATTGTTAGTATTTAAAAAACCTATAAGCTTTACTTGTTGTAGAATATCCTAAGAATATACCTTCCTCCCTTTTTGCATCAAGTTTACCATTCTTGAAGTCTTTAAGATTGCAAAACTTACTTTCAAATACCTTAAAATATTTCACATTGGGTGAGTATCCATAGCATAGTTCAAAAGGTGTTGATGAGTACCTTTCTTGATTTGTAACATGATTCAAGGAATAGACAACTATGCTTACAACTTCTCTCCTATATTTCAAAGCAACATTCTTCTCCATCATGAGTTTTCTAGCAAAGTCCATTATAGACCTATTTCTTCTTTCAAAAATTCTATTTTGTGTAGGGATTCTAGGGGCAGATGTCTATCTTTTGATTCCTCTATCATTATGAAACATCTTAAACTCAATAGATGTGAATTTTCCTCCTTTATCAGATCTCAAATGCTTCAAACTTTTACCTATTTATTTCTCAACTCTTCCTAAATATGAATTAAACATTTGAAAAGTATCAGATTTATGTTTTAGAAGCATAATTGTTATCATCCTAGAATAGTCATCAACAAGTAGCATTATGTAATTATCTCCTTTGTAGCTTTGCATATCAAGTGGTCCATTTAGTATGAACACTATATAGTATTCCTTTAGAGGCATAAGTTTTACTCTTAAAACTTGATTTTGAAATTTTTCCTAACTGACATTGTTTCCACATTACATTATTAGGCTTCATCCATTTAGGAACCTCTAACTTTCTTCATGTTACTGATACTAACCAGGTTATCAAAGTTAACATGACATAATATCTTGTGCCATAGCCACACATCATCAAATTTTACAACAAGACAAGTAGCATCATCTATATCAAGATAGAATAGATTACTTCCAGTTTGATCATGCTTTCCAATCAATTTCCCACCAGTTTCATATATGTTAGTAATATTTTTTTCAAACTCAATATTACATCCCAAATTATTTATTTTTGACACACTCAACAAATTATAGTTAATTCCTTTAACATAGTAAGCATTCTCACATAAAATCTCATCTGTGAGTTTGGTAGAACCTTTTCCTTTTATCAAGCATGGTGCATCATTACCAAATCTCATACTATTTCCATCATAACAATAAAGGGTAATAACCTTAATTTTATCTCCAATCATGTGATGTAAGCACCCACTATCAATGATCCATCTATCATTCTTGTTCACACAAATCACAAGTGTAGTTTCCTCATCTTCATTAGATTTTTACTTCATTGCAATGTACACCACTTCATCATCATGTTCATTAGAATCATCCTTTTTTTCCTCTTCAACAATGTAGTAAGACTTCTTGTCTTTGTCTTTTTAATCCTTTATGTCTTCATCTCTTCTACTTTTGTATTTGTCACCATATTCTTCTTCTCTAGACATCTAGAAGCAATATGACCAACCTCATTGCAACTGAAACAAAGGATAGGTAACTTAGCTTTGAACTTGTTGTTACCTTTGTGGAATCTTCTTGTGAATAGTGCTTCAATTTGTTTAGCATCCTCCTCATCTGTATCACTATCACTAGACACATACTTATTTTTCTTTTTATTCTTCTCATTAGGTTCCTTCAATGACACTTTAGCTTTGAAAGCAAATTCAATTTTTTCAAGTTTATAATTATCAAAGTTAGATAACTCAAAAGTAGTGAGTCTACCTACTAGACTTCCAAGTGATAGATCATTCCCTTGAGTACATCTTAGTTCTTGAATTGCAAAAGCTCTAATAGCATATATAGGTAATAGTGTCCTTAAAACTTTTCTTATTATAGTATGATCATCTATTTTACCAATAGCTCCTCTTATTGCATTAACAACTTCTTTTATCCTTGCAACATATTGAGCAATATTCTCACCTTCTTCAGTTCTCATATCATCAAACTTACCTTTGATACTTTTAGCTTTGGCTCTTAGAACATTTGTATCTCCTCCATAGATAGTGGCTAGGGCATCCCACATTTACTTTGCACTATCAAGACCTCTAATATCATCAAATTTAGCATAACTTTTGGTAGAGGCAATCTCCAATATTTCTTGGTCATGTTCTTTCTTCTTTTTCATATCTTCAATAATTGGAGTTCCAATAGGATCAAAATGCTTAGTAGTAATGGTAGATTGTGAATGATCTCCAAGTCCTCCAATGTATAGCTTCATCAAATTTTTCCATGCAGAAAAGTTATTTCTATTAAGCTCGGGCACTTCTCTTTTAGACATCTTGATCTTTTTGCTTCTAGTACCTTCAAACTAGTCCTCTTAAGAATATGGCTCTAATACAAATTTTTTGAATACTTTAGAACAAATGAGGGGGTGAATAAGTTATCCAAGGTCCATATGTATAAATAAATCTTTTCTTAACTTAGTAAACTTGCAAAATATTTATACTCATGCATGGATCCATAAGATTATACAATCACTTAAAACTTGTAGATTACTATCAAATAAACTTGAAAAAATGTAAAGCATGAAACATAATAGATTAATTAACAAAATTGACATAGTGATTTATTTAGAAACCCAATTTGAGAAAAAACACCAGTAATTTCCCATCAGTTTCATATATCTTAGTAATCTTGTCTTCAAACTCAATATTATATCCCAAATTATTTAGTTTTGACACACTCAACAAATTATAGTTAAGTCCTTTAACATAGTAAGCATTCTCACATAAAATGTCATCCATGAGTTTGGTAGAACCTTTTCCTTTTATCAAGCATGGTGCATCATTACCAAATCTCATACTATTTCCATCATAACAATAAAGGGTAATAACCTTAATTTTATCTCCAATCATGTGATGTAAGCACCCACTATCAATGATCCATCTATCATTCTTGTTCACACAAATCACAAGTGTAGTTTCCTCATCTTCATTAGATTTTTACTTCATTTCAATGTACACCACTTCATCATCATGTTCATTAGAATCATCCTTTTTTTCCTCTTCAACAATGTAGTAGGACTTCTTGTTTTTGTGTTTGTAATCCTTTCTGTCTTCATCTCTTCTACTTTTGTATTTGTCACCATATTCTTCTTCTCTAGAAATCTAGAAGCAATATGACCAACCTCATTGCAACTGAAACAAATAATAGGTAACTTAGCTTTGAACTTGTTGTTACCTTTGTGAAATCTTCTTGTGAATAGTGCTTCAATTTGTTCAACATCCTCCTCATCTGTATCACTGTCACTAGACACATACTTATTTTTCTTTTTATTCTTCTCATTAGGTTCCTTCAATGACACTTTAGCTTTGAAAGAAAATTCAAATTTTTCAAGTTTATAATTATCAAAGTTAGATAACTCAAAAGTAGTGAGTCTACCTACTAGACTTCCAAGTGATATATCATTCCCTTGAGTACATCTTAGTTCTTGAATTGCAAAAGCTCTAATAGCATATATAGGTAATAGTGTCCTTAAAACTTTTCTTATTATAGTATGATCATCTATTTTACCAATAGCTCCTCTTATTGCATTAACAACTTCTTTTATCCTTGCAAAATATTGAGCAATATTCTCACCTTCTTCAGTTCTCATATAATCAAACTTACCTCTGAGACTTTTAGCTTTGGCTCTTAGAACATTTGTATCTCCTCCATAAATAGTGGCTAGGGCATCCCACATTTACTTTGCACTATCAAGACCTCTAATATCATCAAATTTAGCATAACTTTTGGTAGAGGCAATCTCCAACATTGCTTGGTCATGTTCTTTCTTCTTTTTCATATCTCCAATAGTTGGAGTTCCAATAGGATCAAAATTCTTAGTAGTAATGGTAGATTGTGAATGATCTCCAAGTCCTCCAATGTATAGCTTCATCAAATTTTTCCATGCAAAAAAGTTATTTCTATTAAGCTTGGTCACTTCTCTTTTAGACATCTTGATCTTTTTGCTTCTAGTACCTTCAAACTAGTCCTCTTAAGAATATGGCTCTAATACAAATTGTTTGAATACTTTAGAACAAATGAGGGGGTGAATAAGTTATCCAAGGTCCATATGTATAAATAAATATTTTCTTAACTTAGTAAACTTGCAAAATATTTATACTCATGCATGGATCCATAAGATTATACAATCACTTAAAACTTGTAGGTTACTATCAAATAAACTTGCAAAAATGTAAAGCATGAAACATAATACATTAATTAACAAAATTGACATGGTGATTTATTTAGAAACCCAATTTGAGAAAAAACACCAGTAATATGCTACTCATTTCAATCTTCTAAAGTGATTCCCTATGAAAGGCCAACCCTATTAAAGGTTACAATCCAAACTATTAAATGCGACCATGTTAAAGGATTTTAATCATGCTATTATAACTAAACATTGTTAGAGGACTTTAGACCATTCACTTGGAATGTCACCCAGTAAAAGGATTTACAAATGATTGTTTGGTCAATCTTAATCTAAATGATTTAGCCTAGAGTGTTATAATTGTCAGAGAGTAATAGTAAGGCTTGATCTAATACAACTCAAAACTTTGTTTGCAAATTATAGATCATTATTTTGTCCTCCATTCTACTTGTCCTTCATACATTGTAGCTCTAATATCTTGTTCACCCTTCAACAATTCAAATCCTTAATCATTTTTTCTTAACATCTCATTTGCAAACTCTTCTCTTAGGTCACTTGACAAAGAAAAACCCTTGACTCATTATCTTCCTTAGGTTCTCAAACATGACTCCTTTGCTTCATGACTAGCCATTCTTATAAATAGAAAATTAAGATATTTTTTTGCTCATTCTTCATTGTCCAATTTAGCATTAGAATGGATTAGGTAGGATATAATGTATCAGCCCCACATTCCAAATCTCTTCTGGAAATTTCTTCTAGAATCCAATTTGAATTCACCTAAAAATGGTTCATGTTGAATTCCTTTCCACCATATCATCAACTTTATATTTTTCCTAGTTCAAAAATTCCAAGAAAACAAAATTTTTAGCTTAGATTCATTGAATTCATGATCTTTTGAATAATGCAGTAGCTCAACAATATCTACCTTCTAATGATTAGCACATACTACATTGCTCAGCATCCGCTATAAAATTGGTCAAACTGAACTAAAGTTTACTAGTGCTCAACATCAACTAAGCTTTACTCAACATCCACTATTCTACTTGGCATACACTAGAATGAACTTTTACTCAGCTCCAACTAATTTTCTTTCTAACTTGCATTGACGTTTTTTAGCACCTACTACCCACTCGGTCAAACTTGGTAGACAAACTTCGTGTAACTTATTCTTCTAAATTTTCTTAGTGTAACTAGCCTTTTGAACCTTAATTAGATTATTAATGCATTGTGTCATCACTCTCTTAATTCACCCTTGTACTTCATTACATAATCATAACCCAACCTTTCCTCTAGGTGGTAATGTTACATCTTTTGATCAAATTCTCTTCATCAATCAAATAAGTGATAGTACTTAAATCTTATAAGCAATTGTCTTATCAGAAAATAGTAGGTTTGACATCAATGACAAAATAATTAATGAAAATACAATTTTCCTCTTTAACAATATCCTTCTACAACATCTCTTTTCAATCAATTATTAACAAAAGTAGTTTACCATAAATTCTAGGCCACCAACTCATCATAGTTATCTTTGGCATGCTTTAAAAATTTTGAGAAAGAAAAATAGTTGGCTTAGATTCATGAAATATGTGATTTAACATGAATGCTAGCACTTTTCATCAATATGCTATCACTTGTCTTCCATATTGTTATTTCACTCATCTTTAACTAGGTCACTCGACAAACACAAAAGTTTACAGTTGCTTGACATCAACTAAACTTTACTTGGCTTACAGTATATCACTTGGCATACACTAAACTTTGACTTCTTTTAACTCAAATAGATTGTTGTTTGGATTGAACTCACTTTACTCAAAACCTACTATTCACTCGATCAAGCTTGATAGACTCAATTCTTCTTACTTATTCTTCTAGACTTTGTCAGTGTATCCAACCTTGTCAACCTTAAGTAGATAATCAATGCACTATATCATTACTGTCTTAACTAATCTTTCTACTATTTTTCATACCATAACTCAACCTCTCCTCTAGGTGTTTTGTTATCTCATTTGATTAGATCCTTCTCATTAATCAAACAAATAATAGTACTCAAATCAACCATGTAGTTGTCTTCCCAGAAAGTGATAGGTTTGACATCAGTGACAAATAATCTAAGCCACAACCCCTACTTATACCAATCTAAGCCACAAGCTATCCTAGAACACAAATTAAATACAAATACATAAATTAAATGTCACAAGTTGGCCAACAGGGACAATTAAATGCCCAAAAGTGAGGTCTTTGTAAAATTTTGATATCTCCTTGTTCTAAATGAATTAGAGCTCATGCTTCAAATTATAGATAGTACTCTAGGCCCTCTTCAACCCTTGAAATTTAAATCCTCTAACTCATTGTAGAAAATTAGTTACATGTTCAACAATAGACACCAAATTCATAAGCAGGGTTGTGCTCCTCCCAAACCATGGCAAGCAACCAAAGACCATGCCATGTTCACAAACCACACCGACCTCCTAGTGTATTCCAAACACTAGTATCTACCGATATCCTTAACACATAACTAAAATCCCTCCAACATGCATGATTCCAAGAAAACCCAAGATGCTCCTGCATTAGACACCCCAGGTTTGAAAAGATGTTATAGTAAGTAGAAGAACATCTTCTGGGATTCAACACATAAATCCCAAATTAGTTCTTCACATACATATCCTCTAAGTCTTCATATGGTACATTCTTTCATTTATTTTTCTTCTTCTTCACATCCACCATAGGTGTTCCATAGTTTTTCTTTCCATGCTAATCTCCATCCTTCTTAGAATTTTCCAACTAAACTCGGCTTCTAATACTCAGGTTCCTCCTACCAAGCTCTTCATTCTACAAAGAATCAGGAAAAACTTCTTGCCAACTTTCTAAATAGTGAACAAATTCCTAACACAATCATGCATAGCTCTGCAATCATACTAACAAGGTCTACCAAGCAACACATGACAACTTTTCATATCCATCGTATCACACAAGACTTGATCCTTATACTACCCAATCTAGAAATCAACAAGGCATTGGTCTCGCACTTCCAAAGCATGCTCACCTTGCAACTAGCCAATCCTATAAGTATAATGATGTCTCATTCCCATCAAATAAAATTTCTAAACCATCTCTTCGGCAACAAGGTTATCAATACTACCACCATCCATAATCACTTTGTAGACTTTACCACCAAACTTATGATAAGTTTTGAACAAACTAGTCCTTTGACAAGAATCCAATGTCCTCTCACCAACCAATGCTTGTTAAGCCAACAAACTCTCTCCTTGCTCAAGCTGACTATCCTATACTTCAAGCTCATTCACAATAGTAGTTATCCTCCCAATTAGACATTCAAAAGATCTATGCCCTTCTTGACCACACTTGAAACAATTAACTCTAAACCCACCTCCACCTATCCTTCTTTTCTATTCAATAGTTTTTGTTTCACCCTCTACTTTCTATTTAGCTTGTGTTGAACTATCTTGCTTTTCCTTCCCTAAGGAATTACCTTGATTCTTCCTCTTTAGCCTCTCCTCTGCTCTCAAAGCATACTAATAAGCATCCTCAATTGAGGAAATATTTTGCATACCAACCTCATCTTAAATATTAAATCTCAAACCATTAATATACTAAGCTACCTTCTCTTTTGACAATTCTTGATGCCCAGACCAAATAGTTAACTTGTAGAATTCCTTTCTATAATATTTTACAGTCATATCCTTCTACTTCAAATTCTACAACCTTTTAAACAACTCAAGTTCATAATCAGTAGGAATGAACTGAGCCTTCAACTTAGTCACCATAGATTTCCATCTAGTGATCTTCATTTCACCTTCCTCTTCTCTATCTCTTTGTAGTTCATTCCACCAAATAGCAGCATGTCCCTTCAGCTTAGTTTGTGCCAACCTTACTTTGAGTGGATTCTCAATATCCTCAAGCTCAAATTAGTCTTCCAATTCACCAATCCAATTAGTCAGGTCTGTAGGATTCAAAATACCCAAAAAATTAGAAACCTCCATCTTGTGCTTCAGCTTCAACTGAGATCTAAGTTGAGTAACCCTATTTCCCATAGTTTTTTCCATATGATTAGTTTTTGCCTCACCACTTGATTCAAAAAATTCAAAGTCTTCAACAACTTCATTATAACCATCTTTAGTACCCACATGTCTAGTTACACCACCTAAAGCACTTACAATTTTAGTATCATATCACTCTTCATCGATGCAATCTCAAATCTGAACTTTACTCTCATCTTCTCTGAGATTCATTCTTCTATAGTATCAATAAGATCAAAAATTGCCCTAGGGTCCAATCTTTTGAGAGGCATCTTCAAAAAATTTAGCAAACCCTAAGCAATGAATCTAGCAATAGATCAAGATCAACTTAGATCTACCTCTTTAAACCAAGTCCTAGTGCAAACTGCCTCAACTTCGACAATCTATCCACACACTCGGCAACAACCATCACTCTGATATCACCTAACATAGTGTAAGGCTAGAGTATCCCCAAAGGAGATGTCATAACCCCTAGTTATACTTGATGTAGTACAAGGCTAGAGTATCCCTAAACGAGATGTCTTGGACCCTAGCTATACAAGCATGCAGTGGAAATACAACAATAAGAAACAATAAATCAACATCTAATACCAAGTCACAATTCCTTATTTATAAAATAACTATTACATGTAATGTGCTACGCTGTAAGGCCTTCCTTGTTATGACCAAATATAGAGCAAGTAATAGTTTACCAGATCCCTCAAGATCTAATCCAAACACTAGCTAGTCCAAATTCACACTCTAGTAGCAAACCTCAAGGAAGATTATCGATAAAAATCTCAATTATTTAACCTAACATGCATAGATTTATCATCCATCTTCAATCTCCTTGATATGATCACATTGATGAGTAGCAACACATATAATTATCCTTATATATGTATTTGTATTTAAATTGATCTAGTTGAGACAACAATGTGATTTATTCTAACATAACACTATAACTATAAATACGCTAATAGAAATAAGAAATACTAGCAGAGTGAAGGGGGTGAATTAGTATTCCAAATTTTTTTTTCCAACTATGGATATATTTTGCAACCTTAGAGCATGCAAATTTTTGTTGGAAGTCTAATGGGAAAGTTAGATATTTAGAGCACAAGGGGGGTGGGGACATGGGGCATGAATTAGGATCTATAAAACTTTTACCCTATAAAACAAATATAGTATGTGATAACTTCACCTCTATCCTTGTCTCAATACTATTATAAATCACATAAACATTTATTGCTATGATGTATTATATGTAACAACTAATCACATCCATTAAACATGTAAGAAAATCATCAACACATAAAACAAAGCTTTTGGTTACCTAGAAACCCTCCAAATGTTGAAAACAATTGTATATTATATTTGATGTTACACAAAATATCTTATTTTTAAGAATTAGTTTATGTCAAGCTCACTCGAGCAATGAAGACAATTTCCTATGTTTTCCAGTCATTCTAGTGTTTCAAATGTTTAGAAGATAGTGTCTACCAAGTTTACTCAAGCACCAAAGAGAAGATCATAGAAGTTTAGTGTTAACCAAGCTTAGTTGGTTAACAAAGGAAAATTGCATGGAACCATTGTTAATAGAAATCACTCAGTTATAAAAGGAAGTTTACAATGTTGTAGTGTTAACAAAGTTTACTTGGTTAAAATAAGAAAACCATTTTAGAGTTAGTGTCTACCAAGCTAGTTTGGCAACTTTGTTAATATAGGAAAATCATTTTTAGTGTTACTATCTACCGAGCTAGGTTAGCTAACAAAGGATTTTCTTGTTTTCACATATTGTGTTTAATGGATCTATTTGTTGGTTATAGATGACTGAAGAGATGAAGAATTATTTTTATAATTTGTATTCAAGCTAACTTGACAATGCACATAAAATAATTTTGAGGTCAAGTTGAGGATTGAAGAGAAATTATAATGTGTGGAAGATAAGAAGATTGTTAGAGGAAGTGAATTGGAAGGATAAGTAGAATATCCTTGTTGGGCTGCAAAGATTAATTTGATCAGGGAGGATCAAGTATCTGAGAAAAATTGATTTTTCAAATCAAGAATATAGTTGCATCAGCAATCAGGTCATTTCATTGTTACTCTCTAACCATTGTAGTAGTGAATCAATTCTATTAACGGAGTTAACCTAAGAGCTATTTGTAAATTCTCTAACAAGGTGGTATTTCTAGATTGAAGCGTCTAATGACCTCTAACAAGGCCACTCATAATAGGGTGATTAAATCCTCTAATAGGGTCATACCTAATAGTTTGTTTTGTAACCTTTAATAGGGTTGGATCCCAACAAAAACTACTTTAGAACAGTGAAAAATAGTAACAAGTTGCAATTGGTGGTTTTCCCAAATAGGGTTTCTACATTAAATCTTGGTGTCACTTGTGTTCATGCAATTTCTTTTATTTGTGTTTTTTAATTAAGGATAATCACACTTAATATCTTAAGATCTTCATGTTGAAATTTTTTTGAGTAGCAGTTGATATTATAGTGCTTGTCTACTTACACCATATTGACAGTGTTTGTCGAGTTCCTACGTGTTAATCGAGTGATAGTATTTTTTCAAGAGTTTATGGTTTTTACTGACACTGAAGGGATTTGGGATTTATTTTTGTGGTAATTAATTCACCACTCCCCTCTAAGTTACTATTCTTATATTTCTAACCATTTCTATCAAAGACTTTGGTGCTTGTAGAGAAGGTTTCGAGGACCTATACTAAAGATGAAGATGCCATACAGAAGAGAGATTACTAAGTAGAAAAACTATAACTTTCAAACATGGTAGGAACTTATGAAACTACATATAGTGACCACCAATAATTCAAGTCTAAAATATTTGAATACCTTGTATAAGACTCCTACCAGAACGTTGACTGTGGAGGAGATTATTGAGAAGAAGAATCATAACATTATGATGATTGACATTACATCTACTCTAAACTATGTTGAATTTGATGAAGTCAAATGGTGTGCTACTACTCACAAGATGTGGACTAGGCTAAAAGATATCTATGGAGGTGATGATTATGTGAGAAGAGCCAAGATAGAAAGCTTAAGAGGTTAGTTCAAATAGATGAATATGAGGGAAGATGAAAACATTGCAAAGTAGATTGAGAGAATCAAAGCTAGTGAAAGTGCAATAAAAAACTTTGGAGGGAAAATTGATGATGTGATAGTTGTAAATTGTTGGAAATATAAGAGGAGTAAGTAAGAGGAGAGAGGTGAATTAATTACTACTAAAATAAATCCTAGATCCCTTAGATGTCAATACAAAATTACATTCTAAAAATTCAATACTATAGATGCATGATAAACATAGATAAATGTTGTAACTGGATAATTATTAAGTGTGTTAACTTTGTAAATCTTTAAGATATTGTTAGTGATTACTTAATCTTACTTGCAAGCATGAAATAAATAACATGAAAACATATGACACCAATATGTATTGTGGAAACCCAATTTGGGAAAAACCACCAATTGTAACTAGTTATTGTTTTTCACTCTTCTGAAGTGAGCCATGTTAGGAGCCGGCCTTGTTAAAGGTTACAAAACACACTATTAGGTGTGACCTTTTTAAAGGATTTAATCACCCTATTGGGAGTGGCCTTTTTAGAGGTCTTGAAATAATTCAATATAATTTTCACCTTGTTAGAGGATTTAGAAATGGTTGTTAAACCAACTCTGTTAAGAGATTTATATCACTATTGCAATGGTTAGAGAGTAACAATGAAATGACCTGATTGAGATGCAACTGAAATGTTGAATACAAATCCCTATTTTGGATTGCGCTTAATCCTTTTTTATCCTTCTTGATTAAATATAGATTTTCTTCTCCACGAGGATATTCTACTTATCCTTTGAATTTTCTTCCTCTCATCATCTCTTGCAATTCATTCATTACTTCTTGCTCACTTTGAGAACACAACTTGACCTTTTACTTATACCTTTTCATATTTTCAAGTAAGTTAAAATATAATTTAGAATAACTAATATTCATCACCATAGTTGGCTAAAACCAATAGATAAAATAATTAAGCTTTATATGCCAAAATAAGAAAATCCTTTATTAGCTGACCTAGATCAGTAAAAACTAATTCAGAAGTGATCTCCTGTGTTAACCAAGAGAAGCTTAGTAAACACTATGAACTTGTGAAATTCCTTTTTTAATTGAGTGATCTAGGTCACCACTAATTCCATCCAACTTTATTTCATTAACTGAGTGAGCTTGGTTAACACTCTTTTTTGGCATGAATTCCTTCAACACCCAAGTGAACTCAGTAGACGCTGTCTTCTACATAGGAATGCTTAGTAGAAATGGAAAATTGTCTTTACTATCTGAGTGAGCTTGGAAAGCACTGACTGTCAACTGATATGCCATTTGTGTAACATAAAGACAACACACAATTAATCAATTGTATGCAAAAATATCCCTCTTTGGAATTCATGGCAACACAACATGTCATGGCATAATGAAATTTTGAGAACAAGATTCCTTATGTCAATATGAGCTCTTCAACTTTCTCCCTCTTTCAAAAAACTTCTCACTCTTTGGTTTCTTACATTAGAGAACTTCTCCCTCTAAAATTTTAGAGAGATATGATAATAAACTTCTCCCTCTTTGACAACAAATTCCAAAGACAATAGTTTTGATAAGTTTTGTTCTTGTCACCATTCCATCTGATTTGTCTCATATGATCTGATCAAGTACATGATTTCTTCTAAAATATTTGGCCAATATAGCTTTTTTGGTTTTTGAATTAATTTCACTATCTTTAGTATGAACTTTACCTTCAAGATTGGGTCCTTCTATCTATGTCTGGAGTACTTCAAACTTGATTTGAACTAGCTCAATAGCTTCTAAATGTGACTCGAGTCCATTTGACTTAGTTTGCTCTTCCTACAACTTGATAACCACAGGATATTTGGGGAGCTTACGAGATGAAGTCTCATTTCTCTCAAATAGGTTTGGTAAGTTATTAGGTTTATAGTAGAAAAATTTCCTATAATCCTCTGTCTCCATTCTACTTTCTTCTTGACTCCTTTCTACAAAGTCATCAATTCTTACATGTGCACTTTCTATAATCTTATGAGTGGCCAAATTCAAACATTTGTGTGCTTTACTTTTGTAGGAGTATCCTAGAAATATGCCTTCATCACCTTTTACATCATATTACCCTTTCCTAGATTCTTTTCAAGATATAACACTTGCTACCAAATACTTTCAAATAACTTACATTAGTTTTATAGCTATACCATAGTTCATATGTAGTTTGGTTAAAGTCTTTCTTCAACTAAACTTAGTTCAAGGTATGAGTTACAATGCTATTAGCTTCCTCCTAGTATTTGATAGCAACATTCTTTTCAATCATCAATTTCTTTGCAAAATCCATGATGGATCTATTTCTTCTTTTAGAAATTCCATTCTATTGAGGTGTACCAAGGGCTGATAGTCATCTTTTGATTTCGCTTTCAATGCAAAAATTATTGAGTTCATCGGAGATGAATTCACCACCTCTTTTTGATCTTAAATACTTTAATTTCTTTCTAGTTTCTTTTTCCACTCTTGCTAGATACCATTTGAATTTCTCAAAGGCTTCTAATTTCTCTTTTAGATACATCACAATCATCATCCTAAAATAGTCATCAACAAAAAGTGTAATGCCCCACCAATGGATCCAAAGAATTAACCTAGAATTTCACTAAGTTTAGCAGCAATTTTTTTTTATGAAAGTAAACACCATGTATAACTAATGCACAATAATGGAAGCAATAGAAATGTCCATCTAAAAGTAAACATAACATACATAACAGATTACATTCTTTAAGATCCCTTAACATTGAATTACATACATGAATCCATCTAGTACAACATCCACATGAAACAATAATGATAAGTCCAATGTTTATACATTACATTTCAAATTCTCATTCATCCTCTATACATGTCAAAGGGTATGACAAGCTCAAAAGAATATACATACATAGAATAAGGTACATCATCCTATTCTAATCCATGATACATCAAAGTAGAGATAATCACATGGTACACATGATACATCATCATAGAAAACATATACATCAATCATAAAGATCAAACATAATAAACTAAGTTCACGGTTCCTCCCAACCGTTAATAGCATCATTAGACCATTGTAGATCCTAGCCATCCCTCTGTGCATAACATTCCAAATCACCAAAGAGATCATCAGTATTAACATATTAGGAATGTCACTCCTAACATATACAACATCGTATGTAGAAAGTAATCTAACATAAGATAAAAACATCTAACATATGCTAATCATCAATGAAAAAGGATACATATCAACCATCATGAAGGATGCATCAACCACGATGTCTCATTGAATCTCAAAATGATAAGAGTGGAAAATACACTACCACCTGACTGCGTGGTACCTAAGTGGTCCACTCCCATTGTACTAAGGAGATAATCTCAAGTCCTAAATAGGCTATCAAAATCACATAGCACAAATCTTTAAAAGTCCAAGAATCCTAAAAGAATACTAACTCAAAGGTTCCAAACAAAAAATCTAACATCTAATCTTAGACGCACACAATGACATGTAGGAACCTACTATGCAAGCAGGAAAGTGTGATCGCAATTATCACGTAGAAGTTACCTT
Source organism: Cupressus sempervirens (assembly GCA_028749045.1). Lineage (NCBI taxonomy): Eukaryota > Viridiplantae > Streptophyta > Pinopsida > Cupressales > Cupressaceae > Cupressus > Cupressus sempervirens. The sequence continues at coordinate 910,072,539 of CM053792.1, read as the reverse complement.
GGCAGTTAGCTAAACTCTACAGGTCCATACTGATTTCATGCGGCCACTAGTATCCTCTCATACTGATGAGGCATACTACAGAATGCAAGGTCGCAACCATGCATCTCACTACTCCCATCCTAGCCTGTACAAGCACTCAAGGCATGGGCGAGAAAAAAACTCTTATCTTTTTAGGTTCATTTAGTTAGTATTAGGTGTGAATGTTATCACTTATTAATCCAACTTACAATGAGTTACCCTAGCAGCCTCTTAGGGCCCTAGCCCCCAATGCAAGCCACTTCCCGTCACTACATGCAAATGTCCTACCCTAATGCTCATGGAATCATAAATCTCAAAATCACATAAGATAATCCATAATAAAATCATCAAATATGCATAAAAGCATCAATTCCCCATGAGCAAACATCCATAGAAAATCATGAACACAACAACTCTCTATTGGCAACTGAAGTATCACTGATAATCAAAGTATTCAATGGATCTCAATAACCAAAAAATATATATTTCAATCATACTGATCGAAGACTCCAAAAATGGTTGAGTCAAACATGTCACATCATGACATCATCAAGAATAAATCCACATCTCAGTCCCATCATGGCAACTAGAAAATGACCAAGGTTAACTGATCGATGACCAAAAATAATGGTTAAGTCAAGTTTCTCATACATAAGAATCTCAACTATAACAATCAATAATTACAAACAATACATAGAGCATTCAATCACATAACCATGATTGGGTTTATAAAGATCATGATTAAAACATCATCATGTCATCACAATCACATAACCCCCAAGCCTTTGGTAGACGTCCTATACTAGTCAACACTAGTCAACCCAAAACTCAAAACAATAGCATAAAGAATACACAATGCAACCACATGTTTTGGTTTTGCTAAATTTACAACTTGAATTTAAATGTAGAGATATCAGTTTATGTTTCCAAGTTTGAAGAATGAATGGAGGAACACATATATTGTTTTGGATGAAAGTTTTCCTTAATAGAACTAAAAATCCATTTTCCAATTATAATATTTGTTTGATACATCCCCCCACCAAACTATCAAGTATTTATTTAAAAATTTAAGACAATTAAATCTTAATAGTTGAAAATTATTAAAGAGTCACCATTGTGAAAATAAACCTTCAAAATAAATCATTTATCAAATAATATTAACTTAAATTTATTAATAACATATTTACATATTACATATATACACATGTATATATACATACATACATATGTAAATATATAAATAGTTATTATGTTTCATAAAATTGATTTAACGATTTCGATTGACACCATATATCATATAAAAATAACAATGAGAATCGATTTCATGTGTAACATTTGTTTTAAATGTTTTAACATAAACATTTTTGTATAACAATATTATTAGTTAACCCCCCCTTTCTCTTGCTATGGTACACAGTACCTATAGTCGTAGGTACTGCACCGACAACGAGTACATAGTACCCCTATCATCATAGACCTACGACGGCAAGCCTCTGCCTTCCGCAAGCATGGGGTACAAATCGTGCCCATGACATTTTTAATATATAAATTTTTAACATTGTTTCCACACAATATGAATCAAAATGTGATTTATTAAATTTTTCCCCACTGCGATTGTATCAATTGCTCATTCGCTGTATTATATATATATACATACACACACGCACACACACACACACACACACATATATATATATGTATGCATGCATGTATGTATGTATGTATGTATGTATGTATTCAAATTTTGTATTAGATTCATAATAAATGTATACATATACATATATATAAATACATACATAAATACATATATATATATATATGTAAATCTGAATATATAAACATGTATGTTTTTTTTTTTTCCACAAAGATTATATCTACAATTTAAGAATTTTAAAATATTTGCATTATAGATTCACTCAATTAATTTTCTAATGGATTTGGCTATAAATTTAAACCCTAGCCCTTTGATCTTTCAGATCTATGCATATAAAATTCTCTAATAAATTAATCTACCCATATTGAGAATGCATAAAAATATGAAACTTTTGAAAAGACATATGGAAGACACGAAGAAGATAGGGAATGCATGATGCGAAAAGAATAAAATCACAAGAATCTACCCAGATTCTGATGCTGAATCGCTCTTCCTCAAAAAATTAGTAGAGCAAGCTCCTCCCTTCTTCAGAATTCTCGAGTCCTCCAATGCTCCAATTGCACTCCCAATGCTATGTCTAAGCTTCTATGAATGCCTAATTATAAAAAGCTTTCAGGAAACATCTAGAATGCTTCTAGAAATAGCTGGAAGGTGTCACCAACTAAGCATGGGTCTTTTGCAACCTTCAAGATGAGCCATAGGGTTGTAGACACCATGTTCTTAATTGATGCACTAACCCCTGTGTTGTTGACACTTGAGAAATAGAAAAGTGTGCTCACTCCCATGCAAGCTTATAATTCCAATTTAATTTTTATATAATTTCTATTTAAATATTTATAACTTTCATTTTAACTTTTATAACTTTTATTATTATTATTTATTTATTACTTTATTATTATTTTATTATTATTATTTTATTATTTTAATTTTTAATTTTCTTTTATTTAATTCATTTTTCTTCAATAATTCACAGTTAATTAATTACAATCAAAATATCAAATAACATGATATTTTATATTAATTTTTTCAAATAATTAATTTATTAATTAAATAAATTTATTAAGACTTAATTAATAGAAAATTTACCATAAACCTCCAAGATAAAATATGAAAAACCATCATAGAGTAAATCACTCAAAATCAGTCTAAAGGGTTAAAAATCATGAATTATGTCATCCGACAGATTTGGTGGGTAAAATGTCCAGATACTTGTCCTACCTCACTAGGACAATTGGCTTAAAGGTTTGGGATTTGGACTTGAGAATTTATCTCCCTTCTCTAATCATTGAGATAGTATAATAGGGTATGCTCATCCTGGCAATTCAGGGAAGTTGATACTCGGTACCTACAACCTGCAAAAAAACTCATGCATGTACATACAATATATAATGCTAAGCTAAACAGACAATGGCAAGAAGTGGTGCATCATGTAGATCTTGACTAAGTAGGTGACTATGACTCCCTTCCTTAACCACATCAGAAATGCCATACAATAAGAAAACACACACACCATACACATGCAAGTATGGGGTAAGTATCCATAATAAAGCACATAAGATAATAAACCATCCATCCAATCGTCAATAATAACTGAAAACAATATAATGATCATCATGTATGCATGAATTTGAAAGTCTAAGTGATCTCATCATATAACCACTGAATCCATAACATAATGTCTGATAGTGTCAAAACAATACCACTAATCCATCAACATAAAACTAGTCATTCATAGTCTGATAATAATAGCAACAATATGTGTAGAAAATATGTGAACAAGGGTAGGTACTACATCCACCCCCCCCTTGGGTTAGGCTTACTCCTAGAAGCTTACAAACAGGTAGGGATATAACTCCCTCAATCTAGCTGCATCCTCCCATGTAGCTAAAGAATCATCAGTAGGGTCCCATTGGACCCTTACCTGCTTGATGGTTTGACCCCTGAGGGTCAACTCCCACTGCTCCAGAATATGAACTGGCTCCAAAGCTAGCTGCCCATCCTCTACCTCAATGCATTCCAATCAAGAACATGTACAATATTTGGAATATACTCTCGAAGCACTGAAACATGGAAAACATCATGAATGCGAGCTAGGTTGGGCAGTAGAGCAAGGTGATAAGCAATCGGGCCAATCCTCTCTAGAATCTCAAATGGTCCCACAAAGTGAGGTGCTAGCTTAGAACCCTTTTCATACCAGATTGGACTCTTTCACGATTGCACTCTTAAGAAAACTTTATTTCCCACAACAAATTGTTTATCAATCCTATGAGCATCGACATACTTCTTCTACCTATCCTGTGCTGTAGTCAAGTGCTCATGGATACACACTACCTATTGCTCCATATCATGAAGCATCTCAGGACCCAATAGGATGTGATCCTTAAGACTATCCCAACTCAATGGTCTATGACAAGGATGTCCATATAATGGCTGCAATGGTGCCATGCCAATAGAACTATGATACCCATTATTGTAAGCAAACTCCACTAAGTAGAGATAATCCTCCCAATGTGTCTACCTATCCATCACATACATCCATAACATATCCACCAAAACCTGATTCACCCTCTCTGTCTAACCATCAGTCTCTGGATGATATGCCAAACTGAAGTTTAACTGCGCTCCAAGCTCATGCTGCAGCGATGTCAAGAATGTAGATGTGAATACAGGATCCCTGTCAGAAATGATCTTTCTAGGAATACCATGTAATCTCACAATATCACACATAAAGAAATTAGTTACAGAAGCTGCTATGTAGGAAGACCTAATTAGTGAAAAATGTGCCACCTTAGTCAATCGATCAAGAGTGACCATGATAGCATCATGACAACGGACAGTCATAGGTAATCCTACTATAAAATCCATGGAGATGATATCCCACTTCCAAGAAGGAATGAGATTAGGCTGCAAAAGTCTAGCCGGGTGCTGATATTTTGCCTTAACTCTCTGGCACCCAAGGCACCTAGCCACAAAATCAGCAATAACTCTCTTCATCCCAAACTAAAAGAACAAATATTTCAAATCAGCATGCATCTTCTTGACACCTGGATGTACTGCGTAAGGTGTACGATGGGCTTTTGCCAGTATCAAGGTGCGAAGCTCATCTAAAAATGGCACATAAATTCTCCCCAAATGTCTCAAAAGACCATCGAACTCTTGAATGAAATCTACAACCTTACCTTCCAATGATCTTCCTGAATCAATCTCTCTACACACTTCCTAATACCAAGAATCCATAGGAAGTGCCTGAAGAATCTAACTCCTCAAATCCACACTAAGAGTCATCGATGATACCACATGTCTCCTGCGACTCAAAGAATCTGCCACCACATTCTCCTTACCTTGAATGTACTTAACCTCAAAATCATACTCGCATAGAAACTCCATCCATCACCTCTGGCGAGCATTCAAATTAGGCTGAGTAAAAATGTACTGAAGACTACGATGATTGCTGTGTAGCTCAAATCTATGCCCCAACAAGAAATCTCTCCATCTAGTCAAGGCATGAACTACTGTTGCTAACTCAATATCATGCATAGGATAATTTATCTCATGATCCAAGAGCTTGCATGATTCATACGCAATCACCCATCCATTATACATCAACACTGCCCCAATCCCTTCAACAGAAGCATCTGTACACACCATGAAATCACCTTCTAGATCAAGTACAGCTAGAATCGGTGCACTAGTCAAAAGTTCCTTGAGCTTTTGAAAAGCTTCCTCACATTTCTCTATCCATACAAACTTCTTTCCTTTCCTTTGAAGAGAAGTGATAGGATGTGATATCCTAGAGAAGTTTTGGACAAATCTACAATAATAACCAGCTAAATCCATGAAGCTATGAATTTCTGACACATTAGTCAGTTTAGGCCATTCTATTATTGCTTGAATCTTTGTAGGATCCACTGAAATACCATCACTTGAAATAACATGCCCTAAATACTGAATCTCCGATTTGAAGAATTCACACTTAGCTGCATTGGCATAAAGTTGATTGTCTCTCAAACACTGCAATACCAACCGCAGGTGTTCCTCATGCTCCTTTTGAGTCTTAGAATATATCAATATGTCATCAAGAAACATAAGTACAAACTTGTCCAGATAAGATCGGAACACACCATTCATCAAACTCATGAAAACTGATGGAGCATTAGTCAACCCAAAAGGTACCATTGTGAACTCATAATGCCCATAGCGAGTTCGAAAAATAGTCTTGTGAATATCTGCTTCCTTAATGTGAAGTTGGTGGTATCTTGACTTAAGATCAATCTTGGAGAATACTCTAGCTCCCTTGATCTGATCGAATATGTCATCAATCCTAGGTAAAGGATACCTGTTCTTAATAGTCACCTTATTCAACTATCTATAGTCAATACAAAGGCACAAAGAATTGTCTTTCTTCTTCACAAAGACCACTGGAGCTCCCCATGGTGATACACTAGGTCGAGTGCTCCCTTTGGCTAGAAGTTCCTCTATCTGAAGATGTAGCTCATCCAATTCTTGTGTCATCATGTGATAAGGAGCTTTAGAGATAGGCTTTTCTCCAAGAATTAGATCAATACTAAAGTCAATGTCCCTCTTTGAAGGCATGCCTGGAATCTCATTTGAAAACACATCTACGTACTCCTACAAAATCAGGTGATCTAAAGTCTCCCTCATGGGATCTTCCTCTTCAAGATCATTTACCATAAGAGCAAATATCTGACATCCCTTACAAAAACTTCACTTCAATTGCATAGCAAAAATCATCTGCAGAGGTATAGGCCTCAGTATCCCAACTATCTGCACATCATTCCCTTGGTCATCTTGGCACATAAAAATCTTCTTCCTACAATCTATACTGGCTCTATGAGATCCAAGCTATTCCATGCCTAAAACCACATCATAGGAACCAAGGGGTATGACTTGAAGATCCACTACCATATCAAAGCTTCCTAAGCTAAGCCCACACTTATGAACTACAAAATCTGTGGAGACCTTAATGCTTGAGGCTAGTTCCACTTGCCAACCACAATCTTGCTTTACCACATCTAGCTTACACTTAGAAACTATAGATGGTGAAATAAATGAAGTTGTAGCTTCTGGATCAAACAATACTGAAGGAGATATACCTCTAATAGCACCTATGTTCTCAACCACTATTCCTTGATGATCTACCTGATGCTGATCAACTGCTACAAAAACTCTATGAGCTCTACCTACATCACCCACTATAGGCTCTGAAACTATAGGTCTAGGTCCTAAAAATTGAGGTGCTCACTGAGGATAATGAGCTACATAATGACCAACCTGACCATATGAAAAACATTTCATATTTCTACCAGAACCTCTTCCCATAGGTGGTACATTAGGTTGCTGGCGACTATTCCTGCTAACAAAAGACTGGCTACTCTGAGCTAGCTGATTGGACTGATTTTGTTTATTGCATTGAGCATTGTAATTGTTCTTGGTGTTAGAAGCTTTGCCACCGCCTTGAGCTTGAGAATTTGAGCCCTTTTTTTGCTGTGTCTGTTGAGACTGCTATTGATACTGTTTCCCCTTAGAGAAAGAAAACTTCTTGTTACCACCTGAATTGAAGTTGCTTTTAGATCCTGATGCTACTAGTGCTCCTACAAAACCACCTTGACCAAGGTTGACACTTTGCTCAACAAGGATAGCTCGATGCACTGCATCCTTGAGGGTTTTTGGCTCAAATACCTTAACTCCCCCAATAATACGATTATTCAAACCCCTAATAAAATGTTGTGTCAATTGAGCTGAATTTTCATTGAACCCTGAAAAGGACATGAGCTCATAAAACTTATGCTCATACTCAATCACTGACAAAGTGTATTGTCTAAGATTATGAAATTCATCATCCCTTTTCTATTTCCATTCCTATGGTAGGAATCGTTCACAAAAACTCTCTAGGAATAACTCCCACATGACACTGCTCATATTGATTCCCAACTTCTTCTCCTTAATCATCCACCAAGTGGCCGCAAAATTCTCTAAATTAGTGATTGCAAATCTTGCCTTAACATTGCTGTCAAACTCCTGCATGGAAAAAATCCTATCGAGAGAAATAAGCCACTACTTGGCCACATAACCAGAACCTTTCCCATTGAAAGGCTTAACCTTGGATCTTGAAAGATCCTTCATCTAAGTGGACACAATTGACCTCTGACGATCCTTTCAAGGACTTCTAGATTTGGGTCTATGCTTTTGTTCTATTTGATGCACTTTGGGTTGTTATTGAATAGGAGGTAGACATTCTAGAATAGTCTACATCATCTATCTCAAACCGACCTCTTCAAACTCAGTTTGGTCCTCTCTACGGCTCTCTTCCTACTGCCTACTAGAGTGCTCTTCCCTACTTTCTACATGAGCCGATCCCTCATGGGCAGACTCATGGACACTGATAGCTCTGCCACGACCATGGCCTCTACCACAGCCTCTACCATGGCCTCTAATAGAAGACCTAGTCCCAGATACCATCCTACAATAGTACAAGGTACTAAATTTAGTTCTATGTTTAGGTTTAAGTAAAATTTTTAGTTTTGAAACTAAGTGTTGAAGTATGAAAAATATTCAAGTAATAGTTTGAGTTCTGTTTCAGTTCACCTAGATCAAGTTTGGAAAGTTACACTTAATAGTTCAAAGTTCTAGTTATTCGAAAATACCTAGAGCTCCCAATGTAGAAACTCGGGCTCTGATACCAAATGTAATGCCCCGCCAAGGGATCCAAAGAATTAACCTAGAATTTCACTAAGTTTAGTAGCAATTTTTTTTTATGAAAGTAAACACCACGTATAACTAATGTACAATAACGGAAGCAATAGCAATGTCCATCTGAAAGTAAACATAACATACCTAATAGATTACATTCTTTAAGATCCCTTAACATTGAATTACATAAATGAATCCATCTAGTACAACATCCACTTGAAACAATAATGATAAGTCCAATGTTTACATATTATATTTCAAATGCTCATTCACCCTCTATACATGTCACAAGGTATGAAAAGCTCAAAAGAATATACATACATACAATAAGGTACATCATCCTATTCTAATCCATGATACATCAAAGTAGAGATAATCACATGGTACACATGATACATCATCATAGAAAACATATACATCCATCATAAAGATCAAACATAATAAACTAAGTGCACGGTTCCTCCCAATCATTAATAGCATCATTAGACCATCGTGGATCCTAGCCAGCCCTCCGTGTGTAACATTCCAAATCACTGAAGAGATCATCAGTATTAACATAGTAGGAATGTCACTCCTAACATATACAACATCATATGTATAAAGTAATCTAACATAACATAACAACATCTAACATATGCTAATCATCAATGAAAAAGGATATATATCCACCATCATGAAGGATGCATCAGCCACGATGTCTCATTGAATCTCAAAATGTTAAGAGTGGAAAATACACTACCACCTGACCATGTGGTACCTAAGTGGTCCACTCCCACCATACTGAGGAGATAATCTCAAGTCCCAAATGGGCTATCAAAATCACATAGCACAAATCTCTATATGTCAAGGAATCCTAAAAGTATACTAACTCAAAGGTTCCAAACACAAAATTTGACATCTAATCCCAGAGGCACACAATGACATATAAGAACCTACTATGCAAGTGCTAAAGTGTCATTGAAATTATCATGTACAAGTTAGCCTGGTAGTTAGGTAAACTCTACAGATCCATACTGATTTCATGTGGTCACTAGTATCCTCTCATACTGACGAGGCATACTACAGAATGCAAGGTCATAACCGTGCATCTCACTACTCCCTTCCTAGCCTTTACAAGCACTCAAGGCATGGGCAAGAACAAAACTCTTATCTTTTTAGTTTCATTTAGTTAGTATTATGGGTGAATGTTATCACTTATTAATCCAACTTACAATGAGTTACGCTGGCAGCCTCTTAGGGCCCCAACCCCCATTGCAAGCCACTTCCCATAACTACATGCAGATATCCTACCCTAATGCTCATGGAATCATAAATCTCAAAATCAAAAAAGATAATCCATAATAAAATCATCAAATATGCATAAAAGCATCAATTCCCCATGAGAAAACATCCATAGAAAATCATGAACACAACAACTCTCTATTGGCAAATGAAGTATCATTGATAATCAAAGTATCCAATGGATCTCAATAATCAAAATATATATATCTTAATCATACTGATCGAAGACTCCAAAAATGGTTGAGTCAAACATGTCACATCATGACATCATCAAGAATAAATCTACATCTCAATCCCATCATGGCGACTAGAAAATGACCAAGGTTAACTGATCGATGACCAAAATAATGGTTAAGTAAAGTATCTCATACATAAGAATTTCAACTATAACAATCAATAATTACAAACAATACATAGAGCATTCCATCACATAACTATGGTTGGGTTTATAAAAAATCGAGATTAAAATATCATCATGTCATCACAATCACATAACCCCCAAGCCTCTGGTAGATGTCCTATACTGGTCAACACTAATCAACCCAAAACCCAAAACAATAGCATAAAGAACACAGAATGCAACCACATGTTTTGGTTTTGCTAAATTTACAACTTGAATTTAAATGTAGAGATCTCAGTTTATGTTTCCAAGTTTGAGGAATGAATGGAGGAACACATATATTGTTTTGGATAAAAGTTTTCCTTTTATAGAACTAAAAATCCATTTTCCAATTATAAAATTTATTTGATACATCCCCCCACCAAATTATCAACTATTTATTTAATAATTTAAGACAATTAAATCTTAATAGTTGAAAATTATTAAAGAGTCACTATTGTGAAAATAAACCTTCAATATAAATCATTTATCAAATAATATTAACTTAAATTTATTAATAACATATTTACATATTACATATACATATACATATACATATACATATACATATACATATACATATACATATACATATACATATACATATATATATATATATATATATATATATATATATATATATATATATATATCCTAGGATAAACCACAGACAGAAATAAAAAATACATGCAAATATAACCAATAACAAAAAATAATAGAACACACAAAAATGAACACAAGGCACCAAGATTTAACGTGGTTCACCCAATCCCTAGGCTACGTCCACCAAACAACAATTCCAATCTTATTACAATCCAATGATTACAACCTGATTATAATCTGTAATCCCTTACAGATCAATACCGTTGCAAGAACCAATTTCGTATCACAACATTATGAAAAATACCCAACCCTAAGCCCTTTTTATACAAGTATTAAACTGCTTTAGGGTTATAACATGTCGGCCATATGTTGGCCATAATATGTTGGCTACCATGTTGGCTACTGCCCACATTTATGAAGTATGTACAGTACTTCCTGATCAGTCACCACAATCTAACAATATCCCACTTGGGGACTGATCAGGCTCCACACTAAACAACAATCTCCCACTTGGAGACTGATCTTGTAGATATACCACTACCACATGGGCCTCCCACTGGATCAAACCATCCTGGACTCTACTGTTCTTTTATTCATGTTCAGTCTAAAAGACCAACCGAAGCTAAAGAGGAGTTTAGCTTCTCCCTTGTTACAACCTTTGTCAACATATCTGCTGGATTGTCATTGGTATGTATCTTCTCCAGCTTTAACTGTCTATCCTCCAAAACTGACCGAATGAATTGGTAATACAACTGTATGTGTTTGGTCTTAGAATGCAGAGCTGAATTCTTAGCAAGATGAATGGCACTCTGACTATCTGTGAACAAATAATTATCCTTCTGAGGATGTCCCAATTCTTCCAAGAAGAACTGAAGCCATCTCATCTCTTTGGCTACCTCTGTAGCAGCAACATACTCTGCCTCTATAGTGGAGAGAGCATTAATCTTCTGTAACCTAGAAACCCAGCTCACGGCTGCCCCACCAACAATAAAGACATAACGTATAGTACTCTGCCTGGTATCAATATCCCCAACCAAATTTGAGTCAACATAGCCCTGTAAATCAGTAGTAGAGCCCCCAAAGTGTAAACACTTATTGGATGTTCCTCTCAAATATCTGAGAATCCACTTGATAGCATTCCAATGCTCAAATCTTGGATGACTCATATACCTGCTAACGACTCCCACTACATGTGCAATATCTGGCCTAGTGCATACCATAGCATACATCAAACTTCCTACAGCTGAAGCATAGGGTACCTTGGAAATCTTATCCTCCTCTTCCTGTGTCTTGGGACACATCTCTATAGTCAATTTCAAATCACCAGGTAAAGGTGTGCTGACAGCTTTAGCATTCTCCATAGAGAAATGTTGCAACACCTTCTCAACATAATCAGCTTGAGATAGCATCAATGTTCTGTTCTTCCTATCTCTGCAAATCTTCATACCAAGGATTTTTTTTTTCTACCCCCAAATCCTTCATAGCAAATGCATGTGCTAATTGGTGTTTTAGCCCCTTAATATGATCCATGTTAGACCCAGCTACAAGCATATCATCAACATATAAACATAAAATAATGTAGCTATCATCATCCAACCTCTTAAAATAAACACAGTAATCTGAATGACACCTATTATATCCATGCTCATGCATAAAATTGTCAAATTTCAGATACCATTGCTGAGGTGCTTGCTTCAAGCCATATAAACTTTTCTTCAATTTGCACACTAAGTTCTCCTTACCTTTGACCTCAAAACCCTGTGGCTGAGCCATATATATTTCTTCATCCAAATCACCATGAAGAAAGGCTATTTTAACATCCATCTACTCTAATTGCAAATCTTAAGTAGCCACAAGACTTAAAACAATACGAATAGAAGTCATTTTAACAACAGGAGAAAATATCTCATCAAAATCAATTCCTTTTTTCTGTGCAAATCTTTTTACAACTAACCTGGCCTTAAATCTTTTCTTACCTCCTTCCTCTTCTTTCAACCTATAAACCCATTTATTTTGTAAAGCCTTTTTATCTGAAGGCAACTTGCATGAATCCCATGTCTTATTTTTCAGCAAAGAGTCCATTTCCTCTTTCATTGTAGACTCCCACTGAATCTTAGTATCCACCTGCACAGCTTCATCATAACTTTTAGGTTCACCAGCATCAGTAAGTAAAATAGACTACAAAGAGGGAGAAAACCTTTGTGGAGGTCTAATTTGCCTTGTTGATTGTCTAACATTCACTGGTGTGTGTGGTATTTGTTGTTGCAGTTGTTACACATCATGAGGAATGGCTGGAACATCAGCTTTTGGAGTATCATCCAACACTACATAATCATCTTCTTTCTTCTCATGTTGCTGCAACAGATCTTTGTACAATACTTTCTCATTGAATATGACATCCCGACTTCTAATAATTTTAAGATTTTTAAAATCCCAAAGCCTATAACCAAATTCATTAATGCCATATCCAAAAAAGACACATTTCTTTGATTTAGCTTCTAGCTTGGTTCTATTTTCAGAGTCTATATAAGCAAAAGCTTCACAACCAAAGGTCTTGAGAAAAGAATAACTCACCTTCTTCCCAGTCCATGCTTCCTTTGGAATACCATAGCCCAAAGGAGTAGAGGGACCTCTATTAATTAAATATACTATACTATTGATAGCCTCCACCCACATGTGTAAGGGCAACCTCATGCTCCTTGTGTGCTCCATTATAGTCCTATTCATGCGTTCAGCCACTCCATTTTCCTGTGGAGTCCTTGGAATAGTTTTTTGTCTATGAATACCATTAGTAGAGCAATAATATTCAAATTCATGACTGCAATACTCACCACCATTATTAGATCTGAGACATTTTAATTTCTTACCAGTCTCATTTACAACCAAGCATTTCCATTTCTTAAAAGTTTGAAATACATCAGATTTTTGTCTAAGGAAATAAACCCATAATTTTCTAGTTGCATCATCAATAAATGTAACATAATAATGAGAGCCACCAAGGGAAGATACCTGGGCTGGTCCCCATACATCTGTATGCACAAGCTCTAATTTCTCCTTTTTGTTTTCCTTCCCTGTCTTTACAAAACTCACTCTCTTTTGTTTTCCATACACACAACTTTCATATAAATCCATATTCACACATTTTAGACCTAGTAAAACTTTCCTTGAATGAATTACTTTTGTACCTTTCTCACTCATGTGCCACAACGCTGTATCAGAATCTACAGCAGCTATTTGTTCTCCTTGCTCAACTGCAGTAATTGTTCCTGAATATTCATTTTTCTCTAAAACAATCAAAGTAGAAGGAACAATATGACCTATACAAAGATATAAGGTGCCTACTTTCACACCTTTTGCTACTACAAGGGAACCTTTTGAAACCTTCCAATTTTTATCATTAAAAGTAACTACACAACCCTCATCACCGAGTTGCCCTGCTGAAATTAAATTTCTACTTAGTTTTGGAACATGTCTTACCTCATGTAGTAGCCAATGATTCCCATTCTGCAACTTAATATTAATTTTTCCCTTTCCAACAATCTAATAGGGTTCATTATCCCCCAAATAAACAAGCCCAAAATCCCCTTGGACATAATCAATGAAATAACCTCTATGAGGTGTAGCATGAAATGAAGCACCAAAATCTAAAACCCATGAATCATCAACACTCTCTAAAGACAGAAGCAAAGCATCCTCTTCGGATTTGTTACTTACCACATTTGCCTCCTTGTCTCCATCTGATTTATCTCCTTCATGTTTCTTTCGATTCCAGCAATCTTTCTTTTTGTGCCCCGATTTCCCATAGTACCAGCAATCATTTGGTCCTCTCAATTGAGACCTCCTCCCCTTTGACTTTCTTCTTGATTTCCCATAATTTCCAGAGTTACTTCCTCTTTTAGTCGTTCTGCCCCTGCTTTGTGCATTTAAAGCACTTCCCAATGTAGATCCACTTGAGGATTTTCTACGAGTTTCCTCACTTAAAATAACATCGATCACATCATCATATTTTAGGGTACTAGATCCAGGAATAGAATTACTCACCACCATTACCAAGCCATTCCAGCTTTCAGGCAAAGAACACAAAATCAAGAGGGCCCTAATTTCTTCATCAAAATTGATACCCATAGAAGATAATTGACTAGTAATAGTATTAAACTCATTTAAATGATCTACAACAGATCCACCTTCTACCATTTTCATATTAAATAAATGCTTCATGAGAAATACCTTATTTGAAGCGGAGGGCTTTTCATATAGTGTCGCTAGGGTTTTCATCAAATCTTTTGTCATCTTTTCTTTTGTAATATTAAATGCCACCGATGGTGCCAAGCATAACGGAATGCTTCCGAGTGCCTTTCTATCCAAAAGATCCCATTCAGTCTCTGACATAGTTCCCTGATTCTTGGCTTTTCCTTCCAACGGCTTCCATAAATCCTTCTGATATAAATAGTCTTCCATTTGCATCTTCCATAACTGGAAGTTTTACCCATTAAACCTGTCAACCCTCAACTTACCCTCATCTGCCATCGCTCCCACTCAACTGTGAGACTCCCAGTTAACTGTGAGACTTTCCTACAGAGGATAACTGAAAGACAACCTTGCTCTGATACCACTCATTAGGATAAACCACAGACATAAATAAAAACTACATGCAAATATAACCAATAACAGAAAATAATAGAATGCACAAAAATGAACACAAGGCACCAAGATTTAACCTGGTTCACCCAATCCCTGGGCTACGTCCACCAAACAGCAAGTCTGATCTTATTACAATCTAGTGATTACAACCTAATTACAATCCATAATCTCTTACAGCTCAATACTGCTGCAAGAACCAATTTTTTATCACAACATTATGAAAAATACCCAACCCTAAGCCCTTTTATACAAGTATTAAACCGCTTTAGGGTTATAACATGTCGGCCATATGTACAGTACTTTCCTGATCAGTCACCACAATCTAACAATATATATATATATATATATATATATATATATATATATATATATATATATATATACATACATACATACATATGTAAATATATAAATAGTTATTAAGTTTCATAAAATCGATTTAACAATTTTGATTGACACCATATATCATATAAAAATAACAATGAGAATTGATTTCATGTATAACGTTTGTTTTAAACATTTTAACATAGACATTTTTGTATAAAAATATTATTAGTTAACTGCCCCTCTCTCTTGCTATGGTACGTAGTACCTGCGGTTGCAGGCACTGCGCCGACAGTGGGTACATAGTACCCCTGTCACTGCAGACCTGCAACGGCAGGGCTCTGCCTTCCGCAGGCATGGGGTACAAATCTTGCCCATGACATTTTTAACATTGTTTCCACACAAAATGAATTGTGATGCGATTTATTAAAATTTTCCCCACTCTGATTGTATCAATCGCTCATTCAGTGTATTATATATATATATATATATATATGTATGTATGTATGTATGCAGATCTGAATATATAAACATGTATTTTATTTTTTCCACAAAGATTATATCTACAATTTAAGAATTTTAAAATATTTGTATTATAGATTCACTCAATTAATTTTCTAATGGATTTGGCTATAAATTTAAACCCTAGCCCCGTGATCTTTTAGATCTATGCATATAAAATTCTCTAATAAATTAATCTACCCATATTGAGAATGCATAAAAATATGAAACTTCTCAGAAGACATATGGAAGATATGAAGAAGACAGGGAATGCGTGATGTGGAAATAGCATAAATAAAATCACAAGAATCTACTCGAATTTTGATGCTAAATCGCTCTTCCTCAGAAAATCAACAGAGCAAGCTCCTCCCTTCTTCAAAATTCTCGAGTCCTCCAATGCTCCAATTGCACTCCCAATGCTATGTCTAAGCTTCTATGAAAACCTAAATATAAAGAGCTTTCAGGAAACATCTAGAATGCTTCTAGAAATAGCTGGAAGGTGTCACCAACTAAGCATGGGTCTTTTCCAACCTTCAAGATGAGCCATAGGGTTGTAGACACAATGTGCTTAATTGATGCACTAACCTTCGTGTTGTTGACACTTGAGAAATAGAAAAGTGCGCTAACTCCCATGCAATCCTATAACTCCAATTTACTTTTTATATAATTT
The DNA here is from genome assembly GCA_028749045.1 of Cupressus sempervirens. Taxonomy (NCBI): domain Eukaryota; kingdom Viridiplantae; phylum Streptophyta; class Pinopsida; order Cupressales; family Cupressaceae; genus Cupressus; species Cupressus sempervirens. Next base: position 910,055,757 of record CM053792.1, on the reverse strand, counting down.
TTATTTAAATATTTAAAACTTTCATTTTAACTTTTATTATTATTATTTATTTATTACTTTATTATTATTTTATTATTATTATTAATTTTAATTTCTAATTTTCTTTTATTTAATTCATTTTTCCTCAATAATTCACATTTAATTAATTACAATCAAAATATCAAATAACATGATATTTTATATTAATTTTCTCAAATAATTAATTTATTAATTAAATCTATTTATTAAGACTTAATTAATAGAAAATTCACCATAGACCTCCAAGATAAAATATGAAAACCCATCATAGAGAAAATCACACAAAATCAGTCTAAAGGGTTAAAAATCATGAATTCTGTCATCCGACACATTCGATGGGTAAAATATCCAGATACTTGTCCTACCTCACTAGGACAATTGGCTTAAAGGTTTGGGATTTGGACTTGAGAATTTATCTCCCTTCTCTTATCATTGAGATAGTATAATAAGGTACGCTCATCCTGGCAATTTAGGGAAGTTGATACCCGGTACCTGCAACCTGCAGAAAAATCCATGCATGTACATACAATATGTAATGCTAAGCTAGACAGACAATGGCAGGAAGGGGTGCATCATGTAGATCTTGACTAAGCAGGTGAGTATGGCTCCCTTCCTTAACCACATCAGAAATGCCATACAATAAGAAAAAATGCACACCATACACATGCAAGTATGGGTTAAGTATCCATAATAAAGCACATAAGATAATAAACCATCCATCCAATCATCAATAATAACTGAAAATAATATAATGATCATCATGTATGCATGAAACATAAAGTCTAATTGATCTCATCATATAACCATTGAATCGATAACATATGTCTGATAGTGTCAAAACAATACCACTAATCCATCAACATAAAACTAGTTCATCATAGTCTGATAATAATAGCAACAATATGTCCAGAAAAGATGTGAATGAGGGTAGGCACTACAAAAAGAATGAAGAATTTTTCTCCACTATAAATTTCTATTCTAATGGATCAACATAAGTTAGTATGCATAATTTCCAAGACTTGTTTTGACTAATAGCTTTTTCTTTTAAAACTAGTCTTTCCCATTTTACTAATTTGGCAATTTTTGCACAATCCAACATTAGGTTTCTTCAAACTAGTAATACCTCTTATACTTTTATTTTTTCTTATCTTGATTAGATTATCAAAATTTATAAGACATAATCTTCTATGCCATTACCAACTTTCTTCTACTTGAGCAATAAGACATGACCATTCACCAAGTTCAAGATAAAATAGATTACCTTTAGTTTGCTTGCTTGATGCAACCAGATTTCCATTGTCATCCAACAACTTTTCCTTGCCATTTAGAAACTCTACCTTGAATCCAATTTTATTCAACTCTACCATATTTAGTGGATTATACTTTAGTCCTTTAGCCCAATAGGCATTATCACATATAAATTCATTGGTTAATGCAACAAAGTTCATTGTTTCCTTTTGATGCAGGAGCATCCAGAGGATAGAGTATTTGAGCACCTTGGGATATCTGTAAATGCTAAGAAAAGAGGAGTATGTAATTGAGCCATAATTTTGGTGAATTAAAGGGTGTAAATTGGTTGGGTGAATGTAACTGTAATTTAGAGCATTCCAGAAAAAGAACAAGGTCAAAAGGCCCCATGGTTTGAAAGTTATTACAGTTTTTCAATTTTTGGAGACCTCCTAAGAATTCTTCAAAGTCAGGTTAGGGGCATTAAATGACCTTTTATAGGGCCAAAAAATAGGGGATGAGCAAAGCTATCCATGGAGCTATATAGTGCTTTGAGAGCTTTCTAGAAATGTAAACGGTTCATCAATCGGAGCTATGGTTCAAAAGTTATGCCTCCTGAAAGTTCAGTTACCATTTTTGGATTCTTCTAATTTTCTCCTGACTTCTAATGCGACTTCTGGAGCCTTCTATTTGGTTAGTGGATGCCAACTAGCACTTTCTAGAATGTATTCCTAATCTTTAACCCTTTGGGGTCTATTTAAGAACATTTTTGGCATTGTAAAAGGTAGTTCGGAGTGGAGTTTGAGAGAAGGTACTAGGAGAAGAAATTATCTCTAGATTTATGCTTTTTTAAGCCCATAGGGCATGTTTTGGAGTCTATTTCTCTACACTAATTGTACTAGCATATTTTCATAGTTAATAAAATTCTCCCTTTCTTTTTGTGTCCATTCTATGCTTGGGTTGTATCCCCATCACCTTTTATGCAACAAAGTTCATTGTTTCCAACCCTTAGACTGCTTCCATCATAGTATTAAAAAAAAAATTATTTTATTTTATCACCAGTCATATGATGTGAGCATCCACTATCAATAATTCATGTATCATTTTTGATAACATGAGAAATAAGTGCCATTTTGTCTTCTTCATCATTAGATTCATCCTTTATAGTAATGTACACCATTTCATTTTCACTGTTATCAAAATCTTTGGCCATGAAACACATTTTTGTACCTTTATCTTTGTAGGATTTGTGACTTTTGAATTCTTTCTTCCCTTTGTACCTTTGTATTTTCCTCTTCCTTTGGAGTATTTCTTTGCAATTAGGGCTTTAACAATTTCAAGATCGCTATCAAAAATTTATTCTGTTTCTTCCTCACTTCCTAATTGATTTTCCTTTGATTTCTTTCCATTTTGTTTGAGGGAGGGTTTGGCTTCAAATGCAAACTCAATATTCTTGGAAATATGAAGATAGTTGATATAGTTATCTAGTTTAAAAGCTATCGATCTTCCAACTAGAGCATCTAAGCTCAATTTTTTATTTGGATCGCATATCATTTGTTGAATAGTAGATACTCTGATTACATAGATAGAAAGAAGAGTTTTGAGTACCTTATAATAGTTTTATCTTTAATGTCTTCTCCAGATGCTTTGATTGGACTTACATTGGCTTTGATTCTCTCCACATATTTTGTAATGTTTTCATCTTCTCTCATTCTCATTTGATGAAATTGTCCTCTAAGACTTTCTACCTTGGCTCTTCTTACATTATCATCTCCTCCGTAGGTATCTTTCTGTTGAAAATAGAGATGGATTAACTAAAAGGGGAGAGGTGAATCAGTTACCACAAAAATAAATTCACAGATCCTTGGATGTCTTAAAATAAAATTGTTTCTGACACTCGGTAACATAAAAATAAATGTTGAAACTAGATAGATGTTCTGTTAACTTTGTTAAGAATTTAAAGTGGTTAACATGCATGTATAAAAAAATAATCATGAACACAAGAGAAACCAGATTTAACGTGGAAACCCAATTTGGGAAAAACCACCAAGTAACTAGTTACCAATTTTCACTCTTCTAAAGTGAGCCTTGTTAGGAGCCAACCCTGTTAAAGGTTACAAAACACATTATTAGGTGTGATGCTGTTAGAGGATTTAATCACCCTGTTAGAAGTGGCCTTGTCAGAGGTCTTTAAAACAATTCAATTGAATTGTCACCTTGTTAGAGGATTTACAAAATGGTTGTCAAACTAACTCTGTTAAGAGGTTTTGAATCACTATTACAATGATTAGAAAGCAACAATCAAGTGATCAGAAATATATGCAACTTATTTTTGCTGAATATAGATCTTTGTTCTGCTTCGCTAGATCCTTACTGATCAAACACAATTTTGCAACTTCATGAGGATATCTAATCCTTCCTCAACATTTGCTCATATATCCTCTTATTCATACATTCGCACTCTTATGCATCCACACACTTGCATCTAATGAATTCACAACTTGACCTTTCATATATACCTTTCAGATTATCAAGTCAGCTCAATTACAAGTTACAACAACTCAAAAAAATTAAATTAGTCAGCTTCACAAGACAATTAAACTTAATTCTTTAGAAGAACAAAATTCTTTGCTACCTGACCCAGCTCGGTGACCATTAATCTAGAATGGTATTCCCAGTGTTAACCAAGTGAAGCTCGGTAAACATTACAAACCTTGCAACTTTCTTTAGAGATTGAATTAACTCAATAAACACTGACCTTCCTTCATTTACCTAGTGACCTCCCTAAAAGCTAACTTTCCTTCACTTACCGAGTGAGCTCAGTAAAAGCTAACTTTCTCTTTGATGACTGAGTGAACTCGGTAGACATTGAACTTTCTCTTTGTTAACCTTGGGAGCTCGATTAACATTAACTTTTTGCTACAAGATCCTTCGATCCTCGAGTGAGCTTGGTAAGAGCTAACTTTACTATGTAATGTATAGGAACATTCGACAGACACTGTAAATTGCTTTGCCGACCCTCTGAGCTTGGTAGACTCTATCTACTGGCTAAAATGACATTTGCGTAACATCAAAGACAATACACAATTAACGATTGTATCCAACAATCTCCCTCTTTTGCATTGATGGCAACACAACATGTCATAGCAAAAATAAAATTTGAAGACAAGTCTTTCTCTTATATGGAAACACAACATGTCAACAATTCTCCTACTAAGATAGAAGACTCTCCTTCTTACAATAATCTCCCTTTGTGAAGGAATTACATAAAAAATTCTTTATATTTTGAATGAATTTCAGAGAGATATGATAGTAAAACTCTCCCTCTTTGACAACACATGCCAAAGATAACTCAATTCAAATGAATTTTAGCGTACCTTTAGTACTGATTCATATGTAGTATTTTTTGGTTACGCTACATCAACTGATAGATCTTCAATTTGGTATGAGTTGATGCATCATTAAAACTTTATTTTATTGAACTTCATATAGGTGAGTTACCCCTAACTTACTTCTTAGATACAGGAATGTTTCCTTAGGTAATGGTTTAGTGAATATGTCAGCAATTTGTTCCTTTGTATGAACATATTCCAATCCGATCTCCTTATCTTGCACCAATTCTCTGACAAAATGATATTTTATTGCAATGTGCTTGGTTTTGGAATGCATCACTGGATTCTTAGATATGTTGATTGCACTTGTATTATCACAGAACATAACAACTGGTTCTTTGATTTCTATCTTCATGCCTTCCAACAATTGTTTAAACCAAACAATATTAGAACAATTTACTACTGCAGCAACATACTCTGCCTCTGCTGTAGATTGAGATGTACAATTCTACTTTTTGCTTGTCCAAGAAACTAACCTCTTTCCAAGAAAGAATACACCTCCACTTGAACTTTTTCTATCATTAAGGTTTCCTGCCCAATCAGCATCAGTAAATACTTTCAAATCCAAATTTCCTCCAAACTTATACCAAATTTCCTTTCAAATATCTCATTATTCTTTTGATTGCCATCATGTGATTTTCTCTTGGTTTTGTTGAAAATCTTGCTACAATACCAACTGCAAGGGCAACATCTAGCCTAGTATGAACTACATACTGCAACTTTCCAATCATAGATCTATACACTGTTTGATCTACTTCTTTTGATTCATCTTCCTTGGTAAGTTTTAATTCAGTACACATAGGAGTCTCGATTGGTTTACAATCTTCCATTCCAAACTTTTTCAATATCTCTTTGATGTATTTTGATTGAGTAATGTAGATAAAATTTATATTCTATTGAATTTGAAGACCAACAAAAACTTTGATCTTACCAAACATAGACATTTCAAATTCCTTGTTCATTTGTTCTAAAAATTCTTTGCACAGATCATCATTCCCTGTGAAAATAGTATCATCTAAAAATATTTTTGCTATGGAAATCTTATTATTGTGTCCTATCTTAATATACAAGCTACTATTATCACTAGTTCTTTGAAAACCAATCTGAATAAGATAGTTATGCAATCTTTCATACCATGCTCTAGGGGCTTGTTTCAGACTATACAATGCCTTGTGTAATATTTAGACCATGTTCTTCTTATCTCGATCAACAAAACTTTCAGGTTGTTCAATGTAAACCTCTTCATCCAGTATACCATTGAGGAATGCTGACTTGACATCCATCTGATAAACTTTGAATCCTTTGTGAGCAGCATATGCTAGTAAGGTTCTGACTCCTTCCCATCTTGCAACAGGAGCAAAAGTTTCTCTGTAGTCTATTCCTTCTTCTTGAGCATATCCTTTGCATCCTAGTCTAGCTTTGTTTCTTGATACCTTACCATCTTCATCCAACTTATTTATGAATACCCACTTAGTGCCAATCACATTTTTTTCTTTAGGTCTAGGTACAAGAGTCCATGTCTTTTTTTTCTCTATTTGCACTATCTCTTCATTCATAGCCTCAATCCAACTATCATTTTCCAATTCATCTTTGACATTTCTAGGTTCAAATTCAGCAAGTAAACAAGTACCTTTCAACTTATTTCTTGTCATGGTTCCTTCAAATTTATCTCCAATGATCTGATCTGCTGAATGATGTCTCCTAACATACTTAGCTAATATAGGTTCCTTTCCTTTTGAATGGATTTAATTATTATCTTCTTGCATTTCAACTTCAGGTTCTATCTGCTCGGTAGATATTTGCTTGGGTTTTTCAAACTCAGTAGACACTTGCTCGATAAGTTGTGGTTCGGTTTGAACTTCCTGTAACTTGGTTATAGATGACTCAGGAGTAGAAGATTCCTAATTCTCTGATGTAACTGGTTCTGAATCAGGTTCACTGAAGACAAACCTTTTATAATCTTTTGGTTCCCTTTTTCTTTCTTCTTCAATCCTTTCTGCAAACTCATCAACTTTCACATGTGCACTTTCTATGACTTTGTGAGTAGATAAGTTCAAACACCTATATGCCTTACTTTTGCATGAGTATCCAAAGAATATACCTTCATCACCTTTCACATCAAATTTTCCTTTTCTAGATTCTTTCAAAATGTAACATTTACTTCCAAATACTTTAAGGTAACTTACATTAGGTTTATAGCCATACCATAATTCATAAGGGGTTTTGAATGAGTTTTTTTTAGCTTTACTTGATTCAAGGTATAGACTGCAGTGCTGATAGCTTTCTTCCAGCATTTGATAGCAATGTTCTTTTCAATCATTAAAGTTCTTGCACAATCCATGATGGATCTATTTCTTCTTTCAGCTATTCCATTTTGTTGGGGTGTTCCAGGGGCTGATACCTATCTTTTGATTTCTCTTTCAATGCAAAACTTATTAAACTCATGTGAAATAAATTCTCGACCTCTTTTTGACCTTAAGCATTTTAATCTTTTCCCTGTTTCTTTTTCTACTCTAGCCAAATACCATTTTAACTTTTCAAATGCTTCTGATTTGTTTCTTAGATACATGACTATCATCATTCTAGAGTAGTCATCTACAAAAAGAATGAAAAACTTTTCTCTAGTATAGCTTTCAATTCCAATGGGTCCACATAGATCAGTATGCACAATTTGTAATATATCTTCGGACTGATACTTTTTTCTTTTAAAACTAGTCTTTCCCATCTTTCCAATCTGACAATTTTTACATAGACTGACCTCAGGTTTCTTTATGTTAGGAATGCCTCTAACTTTCTTGAATTTGCTTATCTTTACCAGATTATCAAAGTTTACATGACACAACCTTTTATGCCATAACCAACTTTCTTCAACTTGAGCAATGAGACATGAATATTCACCTAGTTCAAGATAAAACAAGTTATCTTTAGTTTGAGTACCTAATCCAATCAGCTTTCCTTTTCCATCCAGCAGTCTTATTTTACCATGTGTGACTTCTTCTTTGAATCCATTATTGAGTAGCTATGACACACTTAACAAATTATGCTTTAGTCCTTTTACCCAATAGGAATTATCACATATAAGTTCCTTGGTTAGAAAGATTCTTCCTCTCCCTTTTATACAACAAGGTTCATTGTTACCAAATCTTACACTACCACCATCGTAGTCTTCAAAGTATTCAAACTTAGGTTTGTCACCAGACATGTGATGAGAACAACCACTATCTATGATCCATGTATCATTTTTTCTCATATGATAAATGAGTGGCATTTTCTCATCATTATCAGATTCATCTTTTACAGCAATGTAGACAATTTCATATTCTTCTTCATCATTAAAATCATTAGAATCTTTAGCCATAAAACATGTTTTTTTACCTTTATCCTTAAATAATTTTAAATCTTTCTTGCCATTCTATTTGTGATCTTTTTCTTCATCTTTATTCTGCTTGTTTGGACACCTAGCAGCAATATGACCAACTTCTTCACATGAAAAACATATTAGAGGTACTTTACCTTTGTATTTTCCTCTGCCTCTAGAATATTTCCTTGCTAGAAGGGCTTCAATTACTTCAAGATCATTGTCTGAACTTTAGTTTGATTCATCTTCACTTTCTGACTGAGATTTCTTTTTGCCTTTCTCCTTGAGTGAAAGTTTGGCTTCAAATGTTGATTCAATGTTCTTGGAAGCTGGAACATAGTTATCAAAGTTGTCCAGTTCAAATGTAATCAATCTTCCAAATATACCCTCTAGATTTATCTTGTGATTTGCTTCGCATCTTCTTTCTTAAATTGCAGAAACTCTGATTGCATAAATGGGAAGTAGTGTTTTGAGAACTTTACTTATAATTTTCTCTTCATTGATATCTCCTCTAGAAGCTTTGATTGCACTAACACATGCTTTAACTCTTTCAACATATTCTGAATTGTTTTCATCCTCTCTCATCCTCATTTGATCAAATTTTCCTCTCAGACTTTTTGCTTTGGCTCTTCTAACATTATCATCTCCTCCATAGATCTCTTTCAATTTTTTCCACATTTGAAAGGCAGATTTGCAGTCCTTGATATCATCAAATTCTTCATAACTTAGAGCAGATGCTATATCTATCATCATAATGTTGTGAGTCTTTTTTTTAGCAATATCATTGACAGATAGTGTACCAGCTGGTTCTGTATATTTTTCATCAAGGTATTTTAGTCCTGTATCTCCAATAGAAGCTAGATGAAGTCTCATCAACCTTTGCCATGCTGAGAAGTTATTTCTATTAAGCCTGGTAATTTCACTCTTATAAGACATCCTAATATTTGGATTAGATCCTTGAAATCTTTCCTGCAAGCACCAAAATCTCTAATACCAATTGTTGAAAATAGAGGTGGAGTAACTGAGAGGGGAGGGGTGAATCAGTTACCACAAAAATAAATTCATAGATCCTTGGATGTCTAAAAATAAAATTGCTGCTGACACTCGGTAACCATACAAATAAATGTTGAAACTAGATAGATGTTCTATTAACTTTGTTAAGCATTTAAAGTGGTTAACATGCATGCATAAAGAAATAATCATGGACACAAGAGACACCAGATTTAACGTGGAAACTCAATTTGGGAAAAACCACGAAGTAACTAGTTACCAATTTTCACTCTTCTGAAGTGAGTCCTATTATGAGCCAACCCTGTTAAAGGTTACAAAACACACTGTTAGGTGTCACCCTATTAGAAGTTGCCTTGTCAGAGGTCTTTAAAACTATTCAACTGAATTGTCACCTTGTTAGAGGATTTACAAAATAGTTATCAAACCAACTCTATTAAGAGGTTTTGAATCACTGTTACAATGATCAGAAAGCAACAATGAAGTGATCAAAAATATATGCAACTTATCTTTGTTGAATACAGATCTTTGTTCTGCTTCACTAGATCCTTACTAATTGAACACAATTTTGTAGCTTCATAAGGATATCTAATCCTTATCAACATTCACTCATATATCCTCTTATTCATACATTTGCACTCTTATGCATCCACACACTTGCATCTAATGAATTCACAACTTGACCTTTGATATATACCTTTCAGATTGTCAAGTCGGCTCAATTAAAAGTTACAACAACTGAAAAACATTAAATTAGTCAGATTCACAAGATAATTAAACTTAATTCTTTAGAACAATAAAATTCTTTGCTGCCCGACCCATCTCGGTGACCGTTGCTCCAGAATGGTATTCCCAGTGTTAACCAAGTGAAGCTTGGTAAACATTTCAAACCTTGCAACTTTCTTCAAACACCAAATTAACTCGGTAAATAATGACCTTCCTTCATTTACTAAGTGATCTCAGTAAAAGCTAACTTTCCTTCGCTTACCGAGTGAGCTCGGTAAAAGCTAGCTTTCTCTTTGATGACCGAGTGAAGTTGGTAGACATTGAACTTTCCCTTTGTTAACCTTGGGAGCTCGGTTAACATTAAATTTATACTATAAAATCCTTTGATGCCTGAGTGAGCTTGGTAAGAGCTAACTTTACTATGTAATGTATAGGAACATTCGACAGACACTGTAAATTGCTTTGCCGACCGTCTGAGCTCAGTAGACTCTATCTGATGGCTGATATGACATTTGTGTAACATCAAAGACAATACACAATTAACAATTGTATCCAAAACTTTCTTCTTGGTCCACATTTCATGAAAAATTTTACAATAATTAACCTTATCAAATTCAACATAATTGAGTGCAAATGCAATATTAATCTTTATAATGTTATGATTCTTCTTCTTAGCAATGTCTTAAATAGATAATGTTCCAATGGGAGTTTTATATTTAGCATTAAGATAGTTACAATGTGAATAACTAATTGTAGCTAGATGTAACCTAATGAGTTCTTGCCATGCCACAAAATTATCTTTGTTGAGCTTTGGGATCTCTCTTTTATAAGACATCCCCGATCTTTAGCTTAGGTGCTTGAAACATTCTCTACAAGCTCCAAGAGCTCTGATTCCAATTATTGGAAATATAAGAGGAGTAATTAAGAGGTGAGGGGTGAATCAGTTACTACTAAAATAAATCCTAGATCCCTTAGATGTCAATATAGAATTACATTATGAAAAGTAAATACTATAGATGCATAGTAAACACAGATAAATGTTGTAACTCAGTAAGTACTGAGTGTGTTAACCTCAAAAATCTTTAAGATATTGTCAATGATTAATTAATATTAATTTTAAGCATGAAAGAAATAAAATTTTCTAAGAAATAACTAAAGGATCTACTTTATTTCCTCCCTTCTTCTTTCCTATTCTTCTCCCATCTTGTTGTAGGTTAATCATGGATTTTAATGGGGTTTGTTAAATCTATATACATATTTGTTGTTAATGAGGGTTTCATTCATCTATTTGTTTAATGGATTTGATAGATCTACAATTTTTTGTGTGCAAATTAGATCTCTAGTTCTTTCCATCATACCATTAATGAAATCTATTTTAGTACAAATCTATTTTTAAAAAATTAAAAAAAATTTAAAAACTATAAAGGGTTGTAATTTTTTCTATCTTATCTCTCTTCTTCTTTCCTAGCCATGTGGCTCAGGCTTAGCCCAGGAGGCTTCATAGCTGGTTGCAGCCTTCAAAGAGGGATCTGTAGTGGCTCACCCATTTGTATCCCTCAAAGAGGGATCTGCAGTAGTTCAACCATCTAGGGCCCTTGCAAGGGTGCCAAGGCAGCTCTCACTCCTAGCCCTGCAATAGGCTTCGACCCTAAGGTTTGAATGATAAAAAATAATTAAAAATTAAAAATTATTATTTATTATTATTATTTAATGTGTTTTTAGTATGTATCTTATAATATATATATTACATATATTAGCTCAGTTCTGATATGTAGTATATATATTATGTTTAATATAATAAGATATGTGTGTGTGTGTGTGTATGTGTGAGTGTGTGTGTGTCTATATATATATAATACTTCTCACATATTATAATTAATTTGGTGATACCTAATTTACTTGCATAACATATGTAATCTATGTATATGATATATTTAGTTATTTGTATTCATATCTATAATCTCTTGTAATTAGCTTTGTTATTTAAATATACCCAAGTAAAATTAATTTATTATTTTTCCTAAAATATTATTTTCTATAATGTTTCCTATATGCAATATTGATTCACAAAATCACAAAATCACATAATACATAAATCATAAAATTAAAAAAAAAATTATTTTATAAACATTGTCACAAAAATTAGATTTTATAAGACACAAATCTTAGTTTTTCTATACAGAAGTTTCCTCAATTCAGTTCTTTTTATGAAATACCAATCTTCTAATATTTCTATATACAAATTTCCATAGAAATCACCTTCCATTAAGTAATTGTTCTTTTTTATATAATTTTTCTAAATCAATGTTAACATAAAAATTTGATTTGACATAAATATTAAAATAATATCTAACTCATTTTGTAGCAAGTAATATTCCAATATAAGAGTATTTAATTTATTAATTTCAATGGAATATTTAATATTTTAAAATATTATTAAATTTCTTTTTAACCAACAATTTAATAAATATGATTACACTTTTTACAATTTGAATTTTTTTTTATTTCCTCAATACTTTTTCTTTACAAAATTCATATAATAGCTTTTTTTTTCTTCATCTTCTTTTATTTCAAGATAGAAACCATACCAAATTTAAGATAATTAAAATAAAGGATGATAATATATTACTAAGGAAGATAATTTGAATTTTCATTTCCTCTCTAAGGAAGTTACAACAAATTATTAACACTATCACCTGAAGTGTCGCTAAAATATTCCTTATAATCATTTACTCCCCAACAAATGTTACAATTATGCTTACAAATACTCAAGCTTATTCATCTTCAATGATGTAAAACAAATACACAATCTTCATGCTCTCCTAAAAACTCAAGAAAAATACATAATACATCATACATTTTATAATTCCTTTGTTTGCATGGCCTTCAAGAAATTCTTCAAGTAAACTTTCTGACTAAGATGACCAAATTGTACAGTTGCTTTCGAACATTTTCCTTGACTCAAATCTTCACAAAACTTGTAATAAAACAATTTTAACCATGGGAAGTTCACCTCCCAACCTAGGCCTTTGCAAGGCAACCCCTGAGCTAGGACAACCAAGATTGAATGGGTGACATACAAACTTACACAAAATAAATAAAACAAGAAACAATTAGACAAAACTCCCACCCAAGGCTTTTCCACAAAGGATCTATTTAAAACCCAAAAATGGGTGAAGGTGGACCAAGTACCCATATGGAGAAAGCGAAAGTTAAACATAAATAGAGTTTCCTTCAACAAGGCCAACATACTGTTGGTCTAATTTTTTGCATCATGAAATTTCCCTTGCCTAGGTGTAAGAATCAAATTGAGTCCATCATTAGTGAATAGAGTTTCTAGTTTAGTCTTCTAGATTTTCGTTTGCCTTTTGAAAAAATTTCAAACCTTTGAAAAGTCTGGGCATGAAATCTTTTTGAACTTTCATGAATATTCTAATTTTTAAATTTTTCTTAAACATTCATATGCCCCCAAGCATTTCTAAAATATTTTTATCAAAGCATTGCAATATGGAGTGTCATTAAACCCTAAGAGATGTGCATTTGGGGTAACTCAAGGTAAGTTACTAGGACACATAGTGTCAATGGATGGGGCAAAGATACATACTAAAAGAGTAGCAGCCATTGATAAAGTCCCCCATGCCAAAGAATGTAAAAGGAATTCAATATTTCTTTTGGCAAGTCAACTTCTTAAGAAGGTTTGTTACCAACTTTGCTGAAATTAGTAGACCTATTTCTAAAATGCTCAAGAGAGGAGCCACTATAAATTAAAATGGTGATCCTTAATAGGGATTTCAAGATATTAAGATAGCTATCAAGAATGCCCTAGTCCTAAGGACTCCTGATTACACTAAGCCAATGCACATATTTTCTTTTGCATCTTTCCACATTGTAGCTACAATTTTATTGCAAAATAATGAGGAGGGATATGAACAACCCATTGCTTTCTTCAAAAAGTCATTGCAGCCTATTGAACTAAAATATAAGATAAATGAAAAACAAGCATATTCTTTGGTAAAGGTTGTTAAGGCATTCAAATGATATTTAATAGGACCTATTGTCATTGTTTTTGTGCCCAGTGTTGTTGTAAAGGATATTTTTTGTCAACAAGAAGTATCGAGAAGAAGATGTAGGTGGATCAATAGGATCCAAGAGTTTAACATTCAGATATAGATAAAAAAAAGTTGGTAAGAGGTCAAGGTTTAGTTAAACTCATGGCTAAATCTAATTTGGATGCTAACCAGATCAATATGGTAATATATGACCTTAGATCTAATTCATGTCGTATGAGCCATTATGAGTGGTATACAAATGTTATTCACTATCTACAACACTTAGAGGCTCCATTTCACTTAATTGAAAATGAGAAGAGAAGGACTAAATTACAAGACATCAGGTACATAATTATCCAAGGCAATTTATGGTAGAGAAATTTTGAAGGGATATTATTGAAATGTGTTGATCAAGAAAGAGCCTAAGAAATTCTGAATGAGATGCATATTGGAGCATGTGGGGGACATTATATGTCTAAGACTACTACACACAAGGTAATGAGAGTTGGATTCTAGTGGCCATCCCTTTTTTAAGGATGCTCAAGTTTTTGTTAGGAAATGTGACTCTTGTCAATAGTTCACTAGAAAACTAAAATTTTTAGGTAATACTCCTTTAAAGATAGTTGAATTTCAAGCACCATTTTAGCAGTTGAGTATGGATTTCATAGGTGAGATCTCTCCTAAATCTAGTACTAACTATTCTTGGATCCTAGTTGCTACTGACTACTTTACAAAGTGGGTAGAAGCTATCCCATGAGAAATGCAACAAGTAAAGTTGTCAACAATTTCTTGCTTAGTAATGTTATTTCTAGGTTTGGTTGCCCTCAGAAAATTATGCCAAATAATGTCATGTGCTTTAGGTCTGAGGAATTTATACAGTTGTATGACAAATATGGAATAACTAGATCAACATCTTCCCCATATCATCCACAAGTGAATGGATAGGAAGAATCCAGAAATAGAATCTTTTTAAAAATATTTAAGAGGACCTTAGATGATATCAAGAAGGCATGAAATTCTATGTTGCAACTTGCAGTATGGCCTGATATAGTGACTATGAAGAAAGCCATTGGAGTAGCTCCTTTTGATCTAGTATATGGAATTCAGGCAAGGATGCCTCAGAATATCTTAGTGGGACTTTATAATTACATCCAGTTATATAATGAAGATATTACAGATGATATGGAAGAAAGGCTAGATGAGCTTGTACGGTTAACATAAACTAGAAAAGAAGCATCTCTTAGGAATAAAAAGATGCAATTATAAGTAAAGAGACTATGTGATAATAGGACAGTGAGTAAAAATTTTGCTAATGGAGATTTAGTCCTAATGTGGAATGCAAGAATTGAGGATAAAGGAGAACATGGTAAGTTTTATCCTATCTAGCTACATCCCTATTTAATTGAAAGTACATGGGGAGAATATTCTTATATCATCAAGGATTTATCAAACAACATTTTGGAATTGCCAATTCATGGATATTTCTTAAAGAGATACTTTCCCTAAAGGTATCTTCTTTCCATGAACAATAGGTTCAAGGTTTCTTGTTTCCCCTATACATTTTTCTGTACATTGTAAATCCATGTAAATATCCTTGTATACTTGTTTTTTTCCTTGTTTTTGTGTTTTGTCTTGTGTGTTTTAAAGAAGTTGTCATTGTTGTATCAAGTTTGCAGTCTGCTCTTCCAAAGATCATGAATCCTTGCATAGATTCAGATAAGTCTATCATCCCTAGATAGAGCCAGTGTTGGTCTAATTTTTTGCATGATGAAATTTCCCTTTCTTAGGAGCAAGAATCAAATTGAGTCCATCATTGGTGAATAGAGTTTCTCATTTAGTCTTCTAGATTTTTTTTCATTTTGAAAAATTTGCAAACCTTTCAAAAATTTGGGCACGAAATCTTTTTGAACTTTCATGAATATTCCTTTTTCTTTTTTGAAAAAAATCTCTCGTGCCCCCAAGCTATTATCTCTCCTTGTCCAATCTTGATGAGATCTATGACATTCATTACTTCACCATGGTGAATTGTATACTTCTTATGTATAGTGAGGTAGTGAATGCTACAAAACTAAAGAACATGCCGTAAAATGGAGATATGGTGGTTGGGAAGTAAGTTGCATCTAAAGTTTTTAGGCACATGCCCTTTGTTAGTATTGTCAGAACAAGTAGGAAAATAGTAAAAGGTGAGCAGAAGAAATCACTAGAAAAATGATTTTTTTGATGATTCGCTACTTTTCTATCTAGAAAGTTAAGTATCTCACTGCTAGCAACATAGTGAATAGTCAAGAAATGTATTACAGGATCGCCTCCAAATTTCTTGATGATTGTAAAATTTTCCAAGTGGCATGATGAGTAATAACCATTATTGCTAGAATCATCTAATAAGGGTGCTAGTGAATTGACTTGTCTTTATTTGTCTAGCACTGAGTTTTTGTTGAGATGCTGGAACTTGCTACTTCGCTATCAAAAAATTGAGGCATCTTGTCATTAGCGACATAGTCATTTTCCATGAATTGACACATGGTGGGACCTCAAGTAATGTGGAAGAGTGACTAGGATTATAGTATGGTTTAGTTATGCCAATGGTGTAGGATTTCTCATATCATCAATATCCTAGACCCCACTACATTTATAAAACACATGAGGTATTTTGATCTTTAGAACAAGATGGAATCTATGGTTGTCACTATCTCACTATGGAAAGATGCATGATTTTTATTCTATGTAACATAGAAAATATGGGACCCCCCACATACTAAGAAGTTCATGCAATTTCCATGCCATCAGATCAAGTTCAAATATACAGTTGACACTATCTTTCTATGAGGAATTGCATGAAGTTTATGTATAGAAAAGTAGTAAATGGGAGGCCCACCTATTTTCTCTTAAGTTTTGTATTAAAATTTCTTCCACACAATCAACACAAGATCACTGGTTGTCAGTACTATGCTATAGCAAGATGCTCAAAAGTTATGTATAGCGAGGTAGCAACTTGATGACACATGTCCCTAGTCTTCACTGGGTCCAAACTGAAATTCCAATAGTGAAGCAAAGGTACAAGTGGATGTTTTTCACTTGTTTGACTACCAACATATTAAGAGAAAAGATGAGTCAACTTAATTTTTATCCCAGAATCATAGGATTTTTCATAGATCAATGATGCAAATTCAAAAGGAAAGATGATGCCACACTATTTTTTTCCACTCTATACATTTATGAATCTTGAAGGCTTCGTGTGTGAAAGAAAGCAGAGATAATACAGAAGATTTTCTCAGGCTTATCCTATGCAAACAAAGTTTGCAAAGTTTTTTCTAAGTAGAAGCTACTGCTGAGAAAGTTGTGAGCTAAACAAGAACATCAAGAAAATTCCTAGTGTTCACGAAGACATTGCAGAGTTACAGAGAGAAATAATCAAAGAGTCAAGTAAGTAGTTATAGTATAATCTCTATAGTATCTTAATTCTACAATTTACAATTTACAATGCCTCCAAAGAAGGAATTCTCTGGTCAGGAGAATTACTTGGATAGGAATGTCCACAATGATTTACTTGAGCTACTTCCCAATTCCACCACTAAAACTATGCAAGTCAAAAAGCTTACACCATTAAACCCTAGGTTGAGAATAGCAGATGGATTATACAACAAGGGTAATTGGGTTAGGGATGGTAATACCACTCAAACTAGTTTAGAATTTTTTAGAAAATGGTTTTCAAAGAGGAACCTTTTTGCCCCACATGCCAATATCTAGAACTTTGATCTAGGGAAACTGGTAAATCCTAGTGTGTTCATGGACAATGATCTTCTTGAAGCTATGGCCAAAAACTATGACCAAGTCATTAGGGTTGTAAGAAGAACTAATGGCCAAGTCTTAATTATAGCTCACCTAGATGAGATTAGGGAAGTTTTTGGTCTAGGGCCTATCACTAATCACCATGTGCCCATTGATTTGGAACGATTAGAAAAGGAGTACAAGTCCAAAAAGGATATCATTAGACAAGGTGCATTGAAGGAACATAAGGGTAAAATTAGAATTTTTCTAGCAATAAAAGTAGCCTCTAGGGAACCCTTCAAAGGGGCATATTTCAATTCTAGGGCTATAGAGATGTATAGGACCTTGTACAAAATTTTTGGGAGAGATGAAGAAGAATTTATGCCTATGGATTTTATGTATATGGTTGTTCAAATCTAATCTTTTGGTTTGGATATCATTTTTTATTTTGCTTCTTATTTTGTTGAGTAAATTCTTAATGGATTAATTGGGATTGCCAAGAGCAAGATAGAAAAAACCTTAGGTCATTACTCATTGTTGATGCATATGTTTTCGTTTAAGGGAGTTTTGTATTTTGGTATAGAAATGAAATTAAATAGAGGGGAGAATGGGGAAGCACTACCAATCTAGTTATGGAGTGTAGAAATGACATGGGATGCAAAGAATGCTAGTTTTCTCAAGCTTGATAGGTATTTTGCTTCCAAGTTGAGATGCCTCTTACTAAGTGACAATCCTAGAATCCCCAAAGCACTGATGGGTCTCATAAGGCCTATGGATCCATAATTTGAAAGTTTCACATAATTGGGGGGATATTATTCCTTACTTTGTTTTTACAATTTTCAGATTTTATGGTTTTAGTGGGAGCCCTCATATATTACCCTACCAAGTGCCTTTGAAGGTAGGAGTAGCTGAGTTTTTGTGGCAATTGGGAGGAGTAGAGGAAACATTTTTGTTGAAAAGATCAAAAGGGTCAAATTTCCCCACTTGCACAATAGCCCATCATTTTGTAATCACAAAAGGGGGTTGGAACTCTTGGAACAAAATTTTGGATCCCTACAAGATGGCTATTTCTCACCCTCATTTTTGTGATTTTGAGGGATTTTTCAACATGGCCTTAAGGCGTAGAATTAAGCTTGGACAAATTGAACATAAAATTTTACTTTCCAAAAGATATAATAATGAATGAGTACTCCTTGCAAGAGTAGGAGACAAGGAAAGAAAAGTGGAGAGTCTTCTCTAAAATTGTGGATTTCATTCATTAGTTTGATCCAAATTATGGTCCTTTGGATGATGCAGTCACAAATGTAGATAAGATAAGGAAACTTATGAATACTTTTTCAGAAATAATAGAGGCAATGAATGAAAAGAAATAATTCTTTATTAGATTTTACCTAGATAATGCTAGGGAAGCAATGAGAAGATTGAGTTTTACTCCCAATATAGGGGTAAGTCAATCAACTATCCAAAAAAGGCTAGGGTACACTCTTATTCAAAATAAAGGGGCCACTATAGACAAATGAAAACAAATAATGGCCTCCACTAGTGTTGTTGTGGAGGAGAGACCTTCTAAACCCTCTCTAAAGAGCAGAAAGATAATAAGGGAAGAGGATCCTCATGTTGACAAATACTCACCCTCATAGACCCCCTTGAGAATTGAAGAGGAGTAGCTCACTGAAGAGCAGATTGAATAGTTGGGATCACAAGGGAAATTTTTGCTTACACAAGTAGAAATAAATGAAGGATAACCTTAGGAGCCTCCAATTTCAAGTTTTGGATTAACAATTGCATATTATAGAGGAAGGGAATCAGATCCTATTTTGGAATTAACAATTTTTTTCTAATAAGAGTTTAGTCAAATCAAGGGCCTTCCATCAATTTGCATGGAGGGAAAATATGAGTAATTTTGAGGAAAGATGCAAAAAATTGATAGCAAAGAATCTAGAAATGGGTTTAGCCTCTATACAAAACTAAATAAAGGAACAAATAATGTAAGAGTTATAGAACATAACCCCTGAAGAGGGGAGGCAAATGGTAAAGGCTTCTAACATATTATTATTGTTGTCTAATTGGGATATTTAAAATGCTTTGATTTTTTATTCTATTTCTAATAAATTGGAATTACAATACCCAAATAAAAAGGAGTTTGTAGGGACTTCATTTAGTGAAGATCAAGCTACTCTTGTCATGTGGTCATTAAGGAGAGGGTCTAGGGCTATTTCATCACAACCAAATGAATCTGGGCTAATAGGAAACATCATTGTGAGGAGGGTGGCCGAGACTTCTCATGTACAAGTAGCACAACGTAATGTGGATTCATCCCGATTTGCTTTGGCCATTGGTAAGAAGAAAGAATAGGCCATGTTTGAATTACAAATTAAATATGAAATTTTTTTGGAGGACTACAATAAAGAGGTGAAAAAGACAATTGACCTTGAGAATAAGCTAATGGGGAGGTCTACAACACCAAGAATAACATACCCTGATGCCCCAGTTGAACCCTTCAAATCCACCCCCCTCATATAAATACTACATACACCCCAAAGGCCATAGTATTACACTGCTGAAGATTTTAAAGAAGAAAAGAGTCAATTGTGGGCCTTACATGTGGAGTTAGGGTTACAATATGAAGATAAATTGAGAAAATCTCTAATATACTTGGCTAATAAAATTGAATGGCCATTAGTTTATGAACAATTGGCTAGGTTGGTAAGTATTTGGAATGAATTGAAAGCAAGTGATGAGGCTTTAAAGCCTATTTTAAACAAATGGGGGAGGAAATAGAGGAGGAGAGAGATGACCTTTTTTATGTTACTTTGTTATAAGGTCATCCCATGACCTTATTGAAAAAATGTATGATATTGTTGTGGATCTCCCAAAGTTTGATGAAAACAAAATTCACTTACAAAGAATAATTGTTGGCTACTTAGACATATATAAGAGCCAAAGGTTTAGTTTATTCCCTCATGCCCTAGATAGAAGAAATAAATTAAAAAGTAAAGATGAATGGACCAAGCAGCTAGATGATTTATTTTGTGTAAGAATGAATAAAGTCATCAATGAAAAGGGGCATGCATGGTGGGCTATAACTACAGAAGAAATGGTAAAATTTAAATTATTCTTTTATTCCTTGAAACAAGAATTCATTGATATTAACAATAAAGCAGAGTTCATTATCAAGAAACAACAAGATATCCTAGAGTTTGATTGGTTGAATGAGACATTATTTGACAAGTGGATGGATGATATATCTCTTGATGAATAGTTTGAGGAAGTTGAAACTAATAGTGATGAGGTGTAGGATGATGAGGTTCAAATCATTGACACCATTACACAAAGCCAATAGGAAGAACATGATAAAGGTAACCAATCAATTTCAGTTGCAAGCCCAAAATCTCAAGATGTTGACACAACCAAGGATGGAAAAAGAGTAAAAGTAACTATGATAGTACAAGATGAAGATAAAGAAAATCCTTGGGTAAAGATTAAATTGCAATTATCAAAGCACCCTTCATCATTGGCTAGCTTGGCAATGACATACATAGATGAAGTAGAATAGTAATCAAATGAACAACATAAGAGGATGTAATAGAAAGGGACTCACCAAAAGAAATATTTGATCTAGAAATCTTTATGTTACCCACAATTTTGTCTTTTTTTGATAGGCGTATGTAAATATCTCTTGTAAAGGACACTTGTCAATCACATTTTCTCTTTGCTTGTTGCAACTCATAGCTGTATAAATGAGTTTTCAAGGCAATGTGATGGTTTGATTTCTAATGTTTTTAGATACTTAGTTTTTTTTTAATCAAAGTAATTTGAGCAAGCTTTATGATGTATTTTCTCTATAGGTTTATGGGAATACATTAATATATAATAATCTCTGTCTTTCTTCCTATGGTCATTTTGAGTTTACTACAAAGTGTATTCAATTTTCAAAGAAAATGAATACAAATTATGAGTTGTCCCCATATCAATTCTTTCTAAATTTTGTCTCTTTTTGGTTACTTACTTATCTTGGTGTTCTATGAGTAAAAGCTTGTGCAATTGAATGCAATCCTTTAGGTCATATATCTTTTCATCATTGCTATTAGTTCAATGAATTAATTAAGAGCTTTGATGAGTTTGATAAGGTTTTTGTAGTGATGGGAAGGATGTTTTGAATGATGGAGTCCAATAAGAATTGCTAATAATATTTGTTATAAGGCAACAAATTAGATTTATAGATTTGTAGTAGACTTTGAGACCTACTGGATTAGGCACTAGTCAAATTGGTTCAACTAGAAGAGAAATAGATCATAAATGGGTATCAAACACAAAATTACAATCAATTTTAATTTTATTTCTTGAAGATCTTCAAAGTTGGTCAATACTTGTTTACATGAAATATTCTAGCCTTAGTTAGCCACTATTGCAAAGAATACCTGCAAATCTACAGAAGACTTTATGACCAAATATGTTATATGAGATGTATTCATTTTAAAATGTCACAATTAGCTATGTGTTTATGGATTGAGGATGAGAATCAGAATAAAACTAAGATAGTTTGCATACAACAATAGTCAAATTGAGTCATCCCTTAGGTATACCCACCTTGGTTTTGTAGAGCCTAAAGAGAAGAAAACCATTCTTGGTTTCTTTAATGTTGGATCCAAATGGTTTGCATGTGTAACTAAAAATACGAAATGGCTAATGCCTAGGTTGCATGAGTATTATCATTGTGGTATTGAAGCATTCTATTGCTCAGTGGCTTTAAAACACCAACACATACAATAACTCCTATCTTCATTTTTCATTCACATAAGCTCTTATCACCCCCAATTCATATCAACCCTTATTACCCCAAAATATGTAAAATCAACTTTGGCAACATGGAGCCCATACATCCATGATTTTCCACTCTCCTACATAAGGAGAGGCTCTACAAATAATGGGTTGTCAAATGCCCTTCACCCTAGGCTACTTTACCCTCCCAAGGGTGAGTGTGCCTTATATAACCAACATTACAAGACTCATAACAACAAAAAAAAAAAAAAAAAAACTCAATATTATGGTTACAATTTTCTTTTACAACATTAAAACTTCACAAGGACTCATTTCAATCGAACATCAGCACTACATAAACATTGCAAATATAGAATTTCACTCTATCAACATCTCTCTACAAAACACATAACACAACAAAGAACATACAAATTATACAAAAAGGGAAGTGAAATAACCAACCTAGAATCCAAGCTTAATGCAATGAAATTTGTAGTAGAGCTCCCTTAAGACTTCCCAACAATTCTTCACAAAACTTCCTCTCTCCAAAATCTCTCCAACTTCTACTGGTCTCCAAGTTTGGAGAGTTGGTAAACACCCAAAAATGTCACCAAATCTTCCCTAAAAAGGGGTCTTTCCTCTCCCATCTAACTCTCATAAATGAGGTATGCATTTCTTTTTCTCATACCCCTCTCATAATCAGGATAAAGACTAGGGGTATGACATGAAGTATGGCTTACCTAACTCTCCACTTTTCATATCTCTTTAAAGGTACCCTCTTTTGAGGCTCATAAAAAAGGTATGGTCACCTTTTTGACTAGAAAACATCTACTAACCCAAGTTACCATAAGTAGGGTAGGTTATTTTGGCCTTAACTACCTCATAGGGTCCCATATAACCCTCCAAAAACCCACTTCTAACTCACCTACGTGTCCAAGAGGTTTGACTAAACTCATAGCTCATTTAATCATGGGGTTTTCATAGGTCATCTAATATAGGTTAGGTTTTATTTCAAAAATACTTGTTTGGACATGTCACTTACACATGTGTCAATTAACATTATAATAACTCCACATCACAAGTCCACTTAACATGTCCATTGGCGTACATTTGTAATAATCATGCTTCAAGCCACATTTACAAGTTAAACACAATACAACAAGTTTTATATCTCTGCATTAGACAAATCCTTGGCATCATAGATTTAAAATTGCTCCAACTTGGTTCTTTGATTTGGTTCCATGGTTAAATCTCTACACACTAGATCAAAGAACTGGTAATCCAAGAAAAGATATAAATAAGTTCAACATGGATAATTAATATTGTCAACAAGATTAATCATATCCATAATATGCATCAAATAGCAAGAAAATGATTTACAATTTCTCTAGGAACAAAATAATTTTCAATTTTATCTCATACAAGAAAATATGCAATTATGGAACATATGTGAAAAATAGAACATCATGCTATCTCTATTTCTCATTTATTCTATTTTAAACTAAGATCCATGTGAATTATATTATCATACCAATATAATAAGGAAATAAAATTATGACATATATAATGTGATACCACATAATAGCCTTCTTAATCTATTAATAACAAGCATATGAACTATTTCTAATATCATCATAGTCCCAATCAATCATAATCTAAAGTGATCACATAATATATT
This sequence comes from Cupressus sempervirens, assembly GCA_028749045.1. NCBI lineage: Eukaryota > Viridiplantae > Streptophyta > Pinopsida > Cupressales > Cupressaceae > Cupressus > Cupressus sempervirens. The sequence goes on along the minus strand of CM053792.1, from coordinate 910,031,772 downwards.
TAAGATATGTTGTCCATGTCTGATTGGTCTAAATATATCAGCATAATGAAAGTAATATAGTCAAAATATGAAACTATCAACTATGCCATGATAGATCCTAGTAGGATCTCACAAACAAGTTAGCAAAGGAAAGAAACCATGGACACGTTTATAACTTGTATTACAATAGAAGTCAAATATGTCATTATTGTCACGAATATTGACATATCCCTAAGAATTGCATTTAGGCACACTTTAGTGGAAACTACAATCGATGGTTAAGACAAATAACATGTTTTAGCTATTTGAAGATTGGTCATATTAGTAAGCATTGTCCAACTAGGTCAAAGGCACCTAATTGTGAATTCAAGAAAGGAAAAGGCAAGGTAGATGTTGAATACATCAGATGTGAGATGAACAAAACATGGAAAAAGGGAGATGATTATAGTACATAAAATGGAGTAGGGATCACTTCACCTAATAGATCAAGTACTCACACCTCATCAAACTAAGAAAATAAGAGGTATGCGGGACTGATACTCAAGTTTTATATCATACATAAGTTCCCAAAGAATTTATTACTAAAAAGATTACACTAGCACAAACAAAGATGAAAAATGTTGTGGAAAAATTAAATTAATTTTTCATGTTGTTGCCAAGCATGGAAAGTCTCCAAAAGATGCTGAGTGAGATGCTAGTTAATGCCAAGCTACTGGACTAATTTAGTTAGTGTTGAGTTTGTAGTAATTTTTGAGTGAGGGTAATATCAATAGATGTTAAGTGGATTAGAAATCATGTTGATGCCTAGTTTATAGATGAATAGGAACCAAACATTAAATGTAAGGTTTTGAAATGTGTATGGTCATTTTTCACCCATTTTTTCATCATCTCAAATTCAAGTAAGAGTAAGTAGAGTAGAAGGAAACTCAAAAACTTATTTATGAAATTCACAAAGATCTCAAGGATGATTTCACATCAGCTCTCAAATATTTGTAAGGTATTCTTCACAAGCTGAGTTATCCAGTTTAAAATTAGCATAAACCCTAGTTTGTCAAATGGTGTCTAGTTCAAGGAATATAGAAGGGGAAGAGGTTTTAAATGTGTGACTAGTAAGTAACAAGGTTAAACAATGCATATTTAAAGCCATCCCTAACATAATATATTGGCAAGATCCCTTGATTTCTCTTTTAGTGATCTCGTTGAAAGTCATTATGATTGAAGGTGTTAGAAAAAGATACAATTGTAAGATAGGAGGAATAGGAGATATGGAAATGAAAGAAGCCTAGGACAAATTGTGTGAGAATGGTGTTCTAAAGGTACATTTCAAAATTGTTGAAAGGAAGGGTTTGACATGAGCCAAATACATGATGGATCCTTATGGTTAGAAGATGGACTAATTAAAATTTCAAAGAGAATAATTGAAGATATTTGGCTACCCAACCTTAGATTGGCCCTAGACTCTACAGAGTGACTCTAAAGAGGTAATAGAGAAAAACATTGGAGAAAAATGGAACAAGAGAGAAATGACAATAGACACCATCACTAATCCATTACTGGACTTTGCCATTAAGGTAATCTCACACAAATTCCATCAATCTAGTAGACTGAATAGTGTACCCTATATTGTAGTAGATGTGGGATATAAAATTGTGAAGAAAGATCATACTTATAATCTAGCTGAGCTTCAATTGCAAAAACTAATGGAAAACCTTGGAGCAATTAGTAATACCAAGAGTGCACAGTGAAAATTTGGATCAATACATGTCTGTATATTCTTCTATGTATAGAATACTTTTTCCTCCTTTTGGAAAAGTAAGTTGGAAAACAAACAGATTAGTTGCTATGGAGATTATTGAGCATATTGAATAGATGGAAGAAAATTTTGAAAAACTAGTGACTAGCTATTTTGAGGACTTCAAGAAGTCAAAAAATCAAAGAATGAGGATACCTATTTCACTGGTTGAGCCACACTATAATGATGTATGTTTTCTACTTGATGATGATTACACCTTTATGTAGGCTATCATACCAAGGGTCAAATTGCTAAGACCACTTAGATATGAAAACTATGTTGATGAAACATGCATATCAATCAAATCACTCCTAGTAGAGGAGATTGACAAAAGTGTAAAAATATTTGGCAATTATAATTTAATGAAGTCAAAGATTGAAATGGAGTTAAAAAAATACCTCCACACTTAAGATGAAAGATAAGCTAGTGAAGAAACTAAAAGCTAAATTTGGTGAAGATGCAGGTGAAGAATAAGAGGAAGAAGATGAAGAGGATGAAGAGGAAAGGCAAGAACAATCTCAAGAACCTCTTGCATTGACCCAAAGTTTGGAGGAAGAAAAGGAAGAGGAAATAGAAGGTGTTGAGGAAGAAGAAGCCAAGGAAGCACCAACACATGCCAAGCCAAAGAAGAGAAAGGAAAAGGCATAGCCTATGGCTAAGACAGAGGCAAAAAAAATTGCAAAGACAAGCCCAACCAAACCCAATTCCCCTACCACTAGAGCCAGTACACATGTAAGCACATAGAATGCCAAAGGAGAGATAAAGGCTATAGAACAAAGAGGCCAAGTGTAGAAGAAATATAGAAGAAAATATATTGCACAACCTAATTTAAATGAAGAAAAAACTAAATAAAAGAACACAAGATAATTCAAAATGGGAAGTCACAAACCACTTTTTGATCTTGAAAATATGTATGAGAATGTTAGATATAATGTAGATTTTTTTGGTTTGAAAAATATTGATTTTGAAAAACTTGGAAGAGAGGAGAAGAATCTAGTTGAAGAAGCAGTATATGGAATGATTACCAAATTGAAGAACACTCCACCTAAATTTGAAAACACTATACCAAAGGGCTTATATGGCATTGTTGAATAGAAGTGGCATTATTGCTTAAACCTAGAAAAAAAATTAGAGAATCAACATTAGCCCAGGTAATGCCAAAATTGAAAAAAGGGTAGATTGATAAGGCAAAAAAGAAATATGGTGGAAGGTTTGCACCAAATTATAGAGCCTTCAACATTCTTCAAATTAACATTGAAGATGTTGTAAAGAAATCCACCCAAATGTGGAAATTGATTTATGGATCAACAACTTTTAAACAAGGAGAAGAGGACCCCTTTAAGTGTAGAAATAATGGTGTTGATGATGATCACAAAAAAAAGAAAATACCATTGAGGAAGAAACAAAAAAGAAAAATGATGACATGGCAATTGTTGAACAACAACAAGAAGAATAGAGTGACTAAGACACACAAATGCCGAGTGTTAGCCCTCCTCATAACACTAGTGTAACTTCAAAAACTATAACTTTCAAGGATGTTCCTGATGTTTCAACTCAGAATATCAATCCTTTAAATAAAAAATCTTTGAAAAAGATATTAGACCAATCTACACTACAAAAAAGGTTGTGTGAAAACCTAGTATTGGTTAGTGTAGATGAGCTTCGAAAGCTAGTAGCTGAAATCACAAGGGATAAGGTGAATACACAGGAACCATCTTCTACCATCCCTTTAGTTACTAGTGATAAACTTTAGGTTCAAACATTAGTAGACACATCCACAAAGGTTGAGACAAGTATTAACTCTGATTTAGTTGAGTAGAGACACACAACAATCAACCAACCTGATGCACAAACATAAGGTGCAAATCAAATCACAGTTACAAATAAGATCAAAACTGAAGAGAGTGAGGATATAGCAAAGGTAAAGGAATAAGAGGCCATCATGCATTAGTAACTTTACCAACATCTCTTTACCTACAAAAATCCTTTAGAATCTATACCCCTAAAAATCTCAGTGCCAACCTCAAGCTCTTTAAAAGTTGATAAGGTAACTCACTATGGTGACATCACTTGAGATGAAGAGATAGTTATTCCTAAGTATGACTATGATATAATCACTATAGAGAAAATAGGCATTTTACAAAAAGCTTTAGAAAGGAAGAAGCATCAGGAAATGCTTAGGAAAGAGTATAGGAAAAACAAGCAGTTCAAGAAATTAAAGATATCTTCTTAGATGCATTTAGCTTGCCTACTCCTAAAGAGACAAAACCACTACTAAAAAATTGTCAAATATTGTGGAAAGGGTGAATAATGAAGACTTGGATACAAGTGCTAAGCTTTTAGAATGGTCAGAAAAGAAATTTTAGAACAAGGTCAATGAGAAAATATCTGATAATATAACAATGACTCAAGTTGCATTAGAAACTAAGGTTGAGGATGTGAAGAAGGTACTTGAGAATATCTTCTTATTGTACACTAAATTGTATGACCCCTCACTCTTCACCCAAGAGACTAGACATAGAATTTTGAGTCTAGAGAGGAATCTAAACATTTTAGGTACACAACTACCTCAGAACCTAGCTTAGAGTGAGAATCATTTTCACGCATTGCTTCAATCACAAAGTCCATTAGTTTTGTTAACAATAGAAGAGGCTGACATAAGAGCCAAATTGATAAATATTCAAGCCTTCCTCACCCTACACATGGAAATACTCCATAATGAACTAGGTTATGCAAAAAATCTACTGAAGAAAGACCCCAATCTTTCTACTCTAGATGACTTGTTACACCTTGTAATAGAGCTAGCTATCCAACTCAAGTCATTGGATGTTGCATGTGACAACTGGGAAGCAACTCTTAAAATAATAATGGAATTCCATAAATCCTTCTTGGACAAAAACACTATATGTGTATAGCCCATTTGACATAAGTGGCAAAAAGGGGGAGTGAGTAAGGAAAGGGAGCAAGTCAACAAGGGAGAGAATAATGCAAGGCAAAGATAGTAAAAGGGGGAGACAACAAAGGGAGAGAATAAAGAAAGGGGGAGCAATAAAATAGAAATACAATAGTATGAAAATAATATAAGTGCATTGAAATCAAAAAGTATAACTAAAAAGAAATCTACATAGAATGGAGAACAAATTTTGGATCTAGAAAAGACATATTAACTTAGGGGGGGTTATAAATTCTGAGATATATACATTATTGCAAAATTTTGAAATTTTGAAGGTTTGTATATAAGCTGAGTTATGGATATGTTATACTTGAGAAGATTAGATTAATTATGTATATTTAAGTGTTTTTGACACTCGTGTCAAAGGTGGAGATTGTTGATCTTAGATTGGTTTTGACAATTGAGTGTCAACACACTTAAGTCATTTACTTAGTTCATGTCAAACTAGTAATAAATGCTACGTACAACATGTGAATAATAGACTATTCCAACTTGCAATGAATGCTAAATCACTCATGTGCCAAGCAGACAGACCATGATGAGTGATTCAAGTGTCAAGTAAAATAGTAGATACTAAGTAGTTTAGGTGCAAAGTCAGAAGCATAAATCCAATTTATGTCAAGCATCAGTGACTTCATATGCTAAGTAATACAGATTAGACATACTTGTTTGTTATGGCACAAACAACTGTGTAAGCCATTGTTCAACCAACTTAAAGATAGATATCAACCTTTTTAAGATAATGAAAAATCTATATGTGGATTCTCGATGCAATTGCATTCAACTAATCAAAAAATAGAAAGATTTAAGTGACAAAATGGATGAATCTTAGTAGTAGATTCATACCTAACCCTAAGAAACCAAAGTCTTTATACAAAAGGTTAATCCCTAAACTTTTTGTAACAAGAAAATAATGTAACAAGGGGTGAATGATCAAACTAGAGAAGTGAACAAGATATTTTGTAGAAGCATTCAAGGTGACTTAGTAGTGAAAGTGAATTGTAGAATCAATTTGTAAAGAAAATAGGATAAATAAGGTTACAACATGAATACATCTAATCATAAAAGGATCAAGAAGGACATTGTGTGGAGTTGATCTTTAATCAAGAAAGCTAGTGCCAATCATAGGATCTATGCTAAGACATTTTAATAGGTGATTTCAGTTAAATCCCATAGGTGGAGTAGTACTAATAGGCTTTATTAAATTATTTAACAAGGTGGAATTCCAAGAGAATGGCCAAAATTCCTTTAACTAGGCACACTTCTAGAAAGGTGTTAAAACCTTCTAACAAGGTGGGAATTAATAGTCTCTATAAGCATTTAACAAGGTAGGACTTTCATAGGGCAGATCATATTTCATAGTCAAATTATTGTAACCTTAATTGGCTACACTTTATTGTTGTAGGAGCAAAGATTTGTGGGTGTCATACCCACCCCAGTTTTACCTTCTCATTTGGAGGGTTTCTAGGTAATCATATTTGGTGCTAAGTGTGTGTGTTTGATTACATGTTTTAGATGCATTTACTTTACATGTTATTTTAGTTTATATATTGAATGCATGTGATGTATGAATGGTGAAAGTTTTATGTGTTGAAGTTTGAACTTTTGATTCACCCCCCCTCTCAGAAGTTTATTTTTTGAACTTTTGGTGGATAATTCTTTCTTGGTAAGAGAGCAGTGTATTGGAAAAGTAACAAGAAGAATTGCATCTATTAGTCTATAGTAGAGGTAGAGTATGTGGCAACGATAGTCAATTTTTCCAATATTATTTGGTTCAAATAATTGTTGGCAAGTATAACGATAGAAATCAAGGATCCTATGTTTCTCTTCCATGATAACACTAGTGCAATCAATATATTGATGAATCATGTGATGCATTCCAAGACCAAGCATTTTGCAATAAAATATCATTTTCTAAAAGAATTAGTGTAAGACAAAGAAATGAAATTAGAATATGTGAATACTAAAGAAAAATTGGAGACATATTCACCAAGCCATTACCTAAGGATGAATTTTGGTATCTAAGAGGTAAGCTAGGAGTTATTCCCCTAGCTAAAGCTCACTTAAAAATATTTAGTGATGCATCAACTGAGTATTCTTGAAAAGTAGTCAAATTGATGCAATAATGAAAGGGTAGATTGTACGTAAATCTATACATCAAGTACATTAAAGGTATTTTAATATTATCTTTGGTATAAGATGTCAAAGAGTGAGAAGTTTGTTGTCATATCACAGAATAATTTTAAAGAAAGAGCTTGGTAGATCAGAGAATTTTTTTGAATGTTTGAGGATGTCAAAGAGGAAGAGTTTGATGAAGAATAAACTTCAAGAGTTTTCTAACAAAGGGAGAAACTAAAATTATAGGGAGATATTGAAGTCAAAGAGATTTCACACTAATAGAGGGAGTTCTCATAAATGAGAATTAGAATGAAACTAAGGATATTATCGTTACATTTATTTTTCTTTAAAAGTTCATTGTATTATGACATATTGTGTTGTCATCAATGCCAAAAAAGGAGATTTTCATAAACAATTGATTAATTATATATTATCTTTGATGTTACACAAATTGTCATGTCTTTACCATTTAGTATATGTTGAGCTCACTTGGGTGATGAAAATAGTTTCCTATATCTACCAAGTATTCTAGTATTTGCAAAGTTTAGAAGATAGTGTCTACCAAGTTCACTCGTGCACCAAAGAGAAGATCATAGAAGTTTATTGTTAACTAAACTCACTTTTTTAACAAAGGAAAATTGGATGGAACCAATGCTAGCTAAGTTTACTCAGTTACCAAAGGAACTTTATGATGTTCTAGTGTTAACTGAGTTCACTTGGTTAACATAGAAAAATCATTTCAATTTTAATGTCTACCAAGTTGGGTTAGCTAACGAAGGATTTTCTTATTTTGGCATATTGAGTTTAATGTATTTGTTTGTTGGTTCTAGTTGATTGAAGAGATGGAGAATTATTGTTATAACACTAGTACAAAAAAATAATATATGACTAGATAAACTACTAATAGTTGTAAATATATGACCTATTTTGATCACATGTCCATTAGCAATTTATTGTCATTCATTAATTAAGCAACCAAATTTGTGACTCAACTATTTTAATTATTGATTTGATCATTTATTATTATTTCCTATTAGTCTATTTGGTACTATATTTGGTGGTATATTTAGTTTTATATTTGAGAGTTTATTTGGTATTTTGTTTGGTAGTTTATTTGATGTGTTATTTGGTATTTGGTTTGGTAGTTGATTTGATAGGTTATTTGGAAGTTTGTCAAGTGGTATATTTAGTAGTATACTTGGTAGTTTATTAGGTGGTTTATTTGGTGGTATATTTGGTGCAATATTTGATAGTTTATTTGCTAACTAATTTGGTAGTTTATTTGGTAGCTTATTTGGTAGTATATATGGTAGTTCATTTTGTAGTATATTTGGTGGTGTATAATGTCAATGATTTAATCATATTAGTGCATGATGGAATCAAACCAGCATCCTCCCACTTGTAAAGTAAGTGCTCTTCCATTGAGTTAGTACCCTTTAAAGAATAGTGATATTATTAAATACATAATATAAAGATCAATAGAGCTAGTTCCATTATTGATGAGAGACAACAACCATATGTGTAAATTGCCTTGAGTCATTAATTACACTAGTTGACTCCAATTTTGATAATGTCTCTAGGCTGTGCATGAAAAGAAAATTTTATTGATGGATCAAAATTGCTATTATACTACATAATTTGATGAGATGCCATAAGAAAGTCTTGACACGAATATACAACTTAGTACCCAAGTCTAGCAGATCTCCTAACCTTACCAAGTCTAAAATAGCTAAATGTACCTTCACTAGATTACAAGATGTGTGATAGACCCTTAGTTAGTATTGTTGAGCTATTGAAGAGTCAATTTTTAAATTCTAATGTTGTTCACATCATTTTTGGCCTGAAAACACAATCCACACTATAAAATTTTGCACATTTTGCACAAGAAGCTTTTATTTTGTTGGGCATTCAAGTTAACATTTTTTAGCTCCACTATTACCCCTTACCTTACAAAGATTGTAGGAATAATCCTTTTTTTACTAGCCAATGTAGAGACTAGAGTAAATCAACATACACACTTACAACTTACAAAGAAATAATGATCTTAGAATTTATAGACTCTATTTAATTTTATTTTGTAGGTTTTCAAGTCAAAAGGTTGCTAAGAAGTTAGTTCCTAGTACATGTAGATAGATATAATTTTAATTCTCTTTAAAAGTTGTATTAAGTCTCCACACAAGTAAATGAACATTTAAATTTCATGTTTAACTTCTTTCTTTGTGCGTACATTGCATTTGTAAAAAATTTAGACCAAATTCTATAACATAATATTGTTTCATGAAGAATTGTAGATAATTGAATTCTCTATGACAACTATTGTCATAGATCCTATTGAGACCAATATCAAGTGGATTGCATTCAACATATCCTAGAAATGCTTCAAATGAAGTGCTGAGACCAAATTAAACATTTGAAATTCATACCAGTTCTAGATTCAAAATATGATTTTACTTCAAGAAAAAAAATGATGTTATAGAAATTACATAAAATTTGAATGTTTCATGTGTCAATATCCTTTGGGTAGACTAATAATATTGAGACTGATAAAATTTCTAATTACAATACCTGAATGCAAATAATGATCAAAGAATATTGAAAACCTCTAAATTTTGTGGGATGACATAAATGGTTATAAAAATCCTCAGCACTTTTATTCTAGTTGCATGTTAGAAAAGTTTATAATCCAAAAAGGATTTAATTGAGATTTCACATTTTTCTATCTATTTGTCACAAAACATATTTTATTTGTATCAAATAGTTCCATGATCTATACAAATTTTTATAATAGACTTATGAGTTTAATCATTTCATTTCTGAAATAGGAAAAAACCATGTTCCCTGGCTAAAGCCAAAGCAACTTGAAAAAAACTAAACTTGAAATTGCACAAAAACAAAAAAACAAAATTTACATATTGAAATGCATTACAAGTCATTCATTGGTACTAATATGAATGGAAAATGTATTTTTGTTGTTGAATTCACATTAAGATATAATTAATTTTCAAATTAAAAAGTATAACTTGGAAAGAGCTCTAACTAGCATGAACTTTGAAGTAATTAGGTGTAGAGGAATATGGAAGTTTGGTTTCTTAGATAGTATCAAAACACATAATATAACCTTTGTAGACATTAGGAAATATTAACATGGATGAAAAAATAGTTGGATTATCCAAAGTCTTTTAAAGTGATGTCTTGTATAAGATCCAAAAACATAATTCAACTTTCATAGAAGTCTTAGGCACATGTCTAAACTCATCTTTGGGTCATAGTGAGATATTTACTAAATCCAGTGACTAATTGTTTGAATTCTTTAGAGTAATTGAGAGGTGGCGGAGGGGGGAGAATTAGTTATCCAAGGTCTAGATGTATGTTTTAAAATTTTCATACCTTAGTGAACCCATATGAATAAAATATATTTATGCATGCATCCATTAGATCATATAATCACTTAAACTTTGTAGGTTACTATCAAACCAACTTTGTAGAAATGTAGCATGAAACATAACAAATTCAATAACACATTCGACACAATGATTTTATGTCGAAAGCCAATTTGACAAAAACCACTAGTAACATGCTCCTCATTCTCACTCTTCTAAAGTGATGTCTTGTGAAAGGCCACCCATGTTAAAGGTTACAATACACACTCTTAAATGTGACCTAGTTAGAGGATTTCAATCACATTGTTAGGAGTGATCTTATTACAGGACTTTAGATCATTCACTTAGAATGTCACCAACTTAAAGGATTTACAAATGACTATTAGGTCAACCTTAGTCCAAAGGATTTACCCTTGACTAGTATAATGATTAGAAAGTAATAGGAAGGCTTGATCTAATAATCTTTTAAAACTCACTTGTAGTTTATAGATCTCAAGTTTAGTCTTTCATTCTACTTGGATTTCACACACTTTAGCTCTAATATATTTTTTACCTTTCAAGCACTCATACTCTTAAATCTTCTTGCTTTGCTCGCCCATAGTAGTATCTTATGTTCAAATTCTAAATGAAGCAATACCTTAGACCTCTTGTCTAACTTAGCCTCTCAAATATTGATTAACCTTGCTTTTGAATAGCCATCTCTATAAATAGAAAATTAAGATCCTTTTTCATTGATCCTTTATCATCCATTTTAGGTTTATGTAGGATTAGGTATGTTTCAATGAATCTACCAATCTTTCATTTTTATCCCTTCTAGAAAGTTCTCCTTCAAACCTCTTTAAATTTGCCACAAAATTTTAAAATACTTTAGAATAACTTGGGTAGGGTGAATTATTTATCCAAGGTCTAGATGTACATTTAAAAAAATTCATAGCTTAGTGAATACATATCCATAAAATATATTTATGCATGAATCTATTAGATCATATAATCACTTAAACTTTGTAGGTTGTTATCAAATCAACTTTGCAAAAATGTAGCATGAACCATAAAAAATTCAATAACACATTTGACAAAATAATTTTATGTGGAAACCAAATTTGAGAAAAACCACTGGCAACATGCTACTCATTCTCACACTTCTGAAGTGATGTCCTATGAAAGGCCAACCATGTTAAGGATTATAAAACACACTCTTAAATGTGACCTAGTTAGAGGATTTCAATCACCCTATTACGAGTGATCCTTATTGGATAACTTTAGATCATTTGCCTGGAATGTCACCTGCTTAAAGGATTTACAAATGACTATTAGGTCAACCTTAGTCCAAAGGATTTACCCTTTACTAGTATAATGATTAGAAAGTGATAGTAAGGCTTGATCTAATAAAAAAAATTGACTCACTTGTATTTTATAGATCTCAATTTTAATCTTCCATTTTACTTAGATTTCACACACTTTAGCTCTGATAGATTTTTCACTCTTCAAGAATTCATACTTTGAATTCTTCTTCTTTTTCTTGCCAATAGTAGTATCTTATGTTTGATCTCTAAATGAAGTAATACCTTAAACCTCTTGTCTAACTTAGGATCTCAAATATTGATTAACCTTGCTTTTGAATAGACATCTCTATAAATAGAAAATTAAGATCTTTTTTAATTCATCATTTATCATCCATTTTAGGGTTATGTAGGATTAGGTATGTTTTAATGAATCTACCAATCTTTTCATTTTTGTCCCTTCTAGAAACTTCTCTGTCAATCCTCTTTAAATTTGTCACAAAATTTTTGGAATAATTTACAATAATTGGGGTGAGGTGAATTAGTTATCCAAGGTCTAGATGTATAAAGAGAACTTTTCCCATCTTAGTGAACCCATAAAATGTTTATACTCATGCATGCATCCATAAGATTATGCAATCACTTAAAACTTGTAGATTACTATCAAATCAACTTGTAGAAATGTAAATCATGAAACATAATATATTCATCAACACACTTGAAACAATGATTTACATCGAAACCCAATTTTGGAAAAACCACCAGTGACATGCTACTATTTTCACTCTTTTGAAGGGATGCCCTATGAAAGGTTGACTATGTAAAAGGTTACAATGCACACTCTTAAATGTGACCCTATTAAAGGATTTCAATCACCCTGTTAGAAGTGAGCCATGTTATAGGACTTTAGACCATTCATTTGGAATATCACCTAGTTAAAGGATTTACAAATGACTATTAGGTCAACCTTAATCCAAAGGATTTACCCTAGACTAATATAATTTTTAGAGAGTAGAAGTAAAGCTTGATCTAATACAACTTACAACTACATTTGCGGATTATAGATAACTGTTTAGTCCTCCATTCTTCTTGGCATTCATACATTGAAGATTTTATAGGTTGTTCACCCTTCAAGCATTCAAATCATTATGCCTTCTTTCTTAACATGCCATTTTTAGGTTCTTCTCGTAGGTCACTTGTAAAAGAAAAACTCTTGTCTCATCTTTCACAGGTTCTCACACATGACTACTTTGCTTCATGACTAGCCATTCCTATAAATAGGAAATTAAGATAATTTTTCATTCATTCTCCATCATCAAATTTAGGGTTATGATGGATTAGGTAGGATAAAATGTATCTACCCCAGATTCCATGTCTCTTCTAGAAACTTCTTCTAGAATCCATTTTTAATTCACCTAAAAATGGTTCACCTTGATTTTTATGCCACCAACTCATCAACCTTATCTTCTGCTTGGTTTACAAATTCCAAGAAAATAAACTTGTCATCTCAGATTCATCAAATTCAAGATCTTTTAAATAATACAACAGCTTGGCATTATCTAACTTTTGAAGCTCAACACATACTACGTTTCTTGACATCCACTATAAAATTGCTTTGCATGAACTAAAGTTTATTAGTGATTGACATCAACTAAACTCTACTCGGCATCCATTGTTCTGGTCAACACACACAAGAATGAACATTTACTTGGCTCCAACTAAATTTATGCTCAACTTGCACTAACTTTATTTGGCATCTACTATCCACTCAGTTAAGCTTGGTCGAAATTTTTTTCTTAACTTGTTCTTCAGAGCTTTCTTAGTGTAACCAGCCTTTGTAACCTTAAGTAGATTATCAATGCATCATATCATTACTATCTTAACTGATCCTTGTACTTCATAACATAATCATAACTAAACCTTTCCTCTATCTAAGATCCCTCCTTGTATGTACTTGTTAAATATGAATTCCTCTATTGAATCTGTTATAGGAGATCAAAATGTATATGAAGGAATGTTTTGTGTTGTGAATTTCCTAATGAAATTTAGAGTAGTTGATATATCTATGTTTTAATACCTAGTGATTCGAAAGCTACTACATTATCTCAACTACTAAAACCTTTAAAATTTCACTAAAAATGATAGGAGGTGCTTTCACCCAATAATGATGATGCTGATTATGGTACCTTGATGTAGAAGTTTTATGCTTTCAGATAGGTTGCATTTCTTAATCGGTGATGTTTATGATGTTAGGTATATACATGCCTAACGATGATTATTCTAGTATTTTAATTTAAATTAATGAATAAGTTATGTTATATTGATTATGTGATTTTTGATGATTAAATGTGAGTAGAAATGAATTAAATGGTTAATCATATGAAAGATTCATGTTTTATGTAATTATCTAGATAGGTTTTGAATATATGCATGTAATTTTCTTGAGCTATTGATGTGTGTAATGAGTGTGAAAGATATTTTAGTTGAAAAATCTATTAGAGAAACAGAACTAAACCCCATGTATCAATTGTGGAAACCAGGGTTGAATCTAACAAAAATCCAATCCATATTGTTCATATTTTATTTGTATTATGAGTTGAATGAATGTATCATTTTGTAATCAATAAATGATAATGGTTTGTAATAGTGGATTTTTTAGTGTTTCCTAACATTCATGAATGCATTCCAGCATGATAGTTAGGGTTAACTGAGTAACCTAAAGATCTAAATCAGACTAAGTTAGTGACCTTCTTGCTAATCAATTAGTAATCAAGGTTAATCACCCTAATCAAGATTAATGAGTAATCTACTTTTTGAAGGTTGTTAGTAAGTCCTAAAATTTCCTAGCTTTTGATAGGTCACTAATTAGTCCTTAAGGCAAAAAATTATGAAATTTAAGTACCTTAGGGGTATGGGTATGGGTTGGGGACATTTTCCACCCTCCTAGCCCCTTTTGTTGACTTTTATGGTCACTCAAAAACCCCAACTTTTCTTTATTACGAAAATTTAATGATTTCATCATGGGTTGGATAACTTTGTCTCCACCTTAAGGTTAGCCTATGTCTAGTTGAGTTGGAAGACTCTAGAACTTTTAGGCAATTGGGAGAGTTATTGCTTTTTTTGAGGTGATTGAGTTTAAGATCTTATTTAGAGGAAATTTTGAGAGGGTTTGGAGTGTTCACCCAACCTCTAGTTTTGGAGTGGAATTCAAGATTGAAGGAGAAGGAGAATGATGGGAATGCTCATCTAAAATTTGTTCATTTTCCATAACCTAATTTTGAAGGTAGGAATACTTTACCTCATTTTGTTCATGTTGTGTTTCATGCTTTAGTTTTATTGCATATGTATGTTTGTGTGTGTGTTGAGTATGCTAAGAGGGATTAAAATAGGTTTTCTTAAATGTGTTCCTTTGTATTTTATTTTGAATTATTGAAGGGATTGTACAGGTTGTTTTGGCATCACTCACCCTTAGATAGGGAAAAAGTGGCCATGTATGAGAGGAGGTCTTTAGTTGGACTCCAACAACATGGAGTCTCTTCTCAGGACGAGAAGAGACAGAGAGGGTAGGGTGTTTTGGGCCCCTACTCATTAGCTCAAACCATGTGTATAAGTTTTGAAAATTAAGAAATGGAAGAACAAAAGTTCTTTAGGTTTTAGCCCCAAAAGGACACCTATTTTGTTATTGTGTCTAGCATCTCCTATTGAAAAAATCCACCTTCTCCCTAGTCTAGTTCAATGTCAAACCTATTGTGCAAACTTGGATGGGAGTAAATGTTGAATTTGTCTTCTTGTTGAGTTTGGTTGTCTTCCGGTGAGTTTTTGTTCTCTCCATGTTCACCATAAAGCTTTGCAAAAATTGGTAATGGTTCCCTATTGTGAAAGCAAGTAGAAAATTTAGAGTTGTATTTAAATTCAAATGTTGAGAGATTTCTCCTTGGGATAAAGATTCCATTATAAAAATGTGATTGTTAAACTTATTACGGATACAACTACGATCTTGGGTTTTCTTCCCTGGTTCTTTCCCAAAGGATTCCTTGAATCAAATGATTGAATTAAAAAGATAAAAATGGAGTATGATTCTTCCATATGATTTTCTTCTTTTAATGTAGTTTATGTATGTGTGTATCGAAAAAATGGATAAGATGATGTTTCACTTTTTGCAATATTATTATGTTTCAAAATCATATTCATTTAATTGAGGTTAATTATATAACATGCTTATATAAATTAAGTTATGCAATTTAAGTTTGAAAGATGTTAAGAAAATTTGCATTTGTTTTGTACTTGAATTTTCTAATTATACTTGAGTATGAGGTAGCTAAGTAATTCTATTTGAATAGCTATTTTGGGCATGACATTGCATGTGTGCTTTCACCCTCTATATTTTGGGCATGACATTTTGGTATCAAAGACTTTTTTTGTAACACTTGGGCAATAATGGGTCCATGTAAAGTGTGGACGCTTAAAACTACATGAATTAAATCTGCTCTTACATTTTCGTATTTGATTGGAAGGGAAAATAATTCTATGTTATTGTATTAACAAGACATTTAAACTCTATGTGATAATTAAAATTTACAAAGAAAAAAATTCCCCCTTGACTATATAAATAAATTTGAAAATCCCACCCTTAGGAAAAAAAATAGAGATACTCTGAGAAAATTTATCTTTTGGAGCAAATTTGCTCTCTGTCATTAACATGAGAAAAAAATTAATTCTCTTAGAATAGAGAATATTCCTTATAAGATCCCATTTAATATGTTGGGATAGTATTTTAAAGAAAAAATTTTGTAATTTTAAAAAAATAAAAAATTTAAATAATAATAAAAAATTAATAATCTAAAACTAATGTCCTACCCTATCCTATTTTCACCAATAATACTTTATTGAATAAATGTCCACCACTTGGAAGCCGACATCACCCCACTTGTTCACTTTCCCCAAGGTGGGCACATAGCATCAAATTGCATAAGGATAGATTTTGGTTTAGTTTCTTTTGGAAGAGTTTGACATGGAAGGCATGTTTTAAAGTCAAATAGTTGAAATGCTATCCATTTCTCATCAACTCCCAACTCCCTCCATTGGCTAGCATGCATAAATCTAATAGTCTTGGATTACGTGGGGTCTTCCTAGAAAATTGCCATGTCAAGTGGTAAGGGTGGGCAACTAGGAATGGGGTGAGAGTTTGAGATCTTTTTTGCATTTAATCTATGCCTTGTCACATATACCTTTTTGGAGAGGGTTGTCTTGGGATAGCATGCTATCATATTTGACCAAAGGAAAATTAAATGCGTAGACTTTACCCCCCATGCAAATTTGGTCGAACGCATCAATTTCATTAAGGAACTAGCATATTTACTTTTGATGTTGCAAACAACCTCCATGTGAGTCTTAATGGTGTCTATCACATCAAATCCTCTAACAAAGTTAGCATTGGGCACCACAGTCTTTTCTCCTATTAAATTTGACAAGCCATCTAGCAAAATAGACACATCATAACCCTGTAATATCAGTGGGTGTTTAAAAATTAAACCATGAAATGACCATTATATTGCTTCACGGTTGAGAAAATAACACAAGAAGATTTAATTTTCTTTACTTATAAATCTACCCTCATACTCCCTATGCCTAACTACTTCACTGCACCCACATGATCACAGGGCCCCAAACCACCCTTCCTTCACGCTATCCAAGGGACCCATAATGAACCACATGGAAGGGTAGGAATTGGGTAAGGGTTAGGCTAGTTAGGGATAAAGGGTTTAGGTGATGTGAAAGTTAGTTGTTAATGTTAGATGTTAGGGGTAGTTAGTTATTTTAATTTGTTTTTTAAGAAAGGTTTTGGTTAGTAAGATAGATTAGTATTAGTTAGAGTTTTAGGATATGTTAGTAAAGTAGTATGTTAAGTATTAGTTTTAGATAATCGGTACTTGTTAGGAAGTGTTAGTTAGTTATAAAGTTAGTTTAAGTGATTTAGATAGTGTCATTTGTTAGTGTTAGATTAATAGATAGTTTTTAGATAGTAAGTAATGTTTAGTTTGTTAAATGTTTGATTATGTATGGGTCTAATTTAGTAGTTAATAAAGGAGTAGGAACTAGTTATAGGAATTTAATTCTGTTTTATTTTTATAGTCCTTGTAATATAAAAGAGAATTGTCTAAGAATATTTAGATTGCAAGGTTAGAAGGGTAAATTTTTAGAATGAGAAGGTAAGTTATTTTGAAGATATGCTAATTTATAATTTTTGTTTAATAAGTTTATATTTAGAGTTTTCTATTAGAATTAGTGCTAATAAGAATAATATTCTAATTCAAATATTGAAAGAAACTATATGAGAATGTTAGGTTTTAGGAGTTGGTTAGAGATTATATTTAGTTTATTTAATAAGTAATATCTTAAGGTTAATTGTTTGTTATGTATGTATTTAATATGTTTTATTAGATTGGTTAGTAAATCAATAAGTTAGTTAGTAGTTTGTTTAGTATTGTATTTAAGTTGTTAAATGTTAGGATTTATTTTGAAAGTTGAAGTTAATTAAAGAAAAAGAAAAGAAAAAGGATATCTTAGTATGTTTTAAATATATTGTTGAAATATTCCAGTTGTTAAATAGGATATGCATTAAAGTTTAAAGGTTAGGAGTGGTATGTTAGATGTTAAATTAGTATAGTCAGTTATCACGTTCTAATTGTTATTATTATACTAGCTAGTTTTATACTTTTGTGTTAATATTTCTTTTGTTTTAGTATTCTTTCTGAATAGAGTACATTAATGATATTAATAAATAAGCCTATGATTTTAAAATGTAATGTTGTCTTTGTTGTATTCAACTATGTGAAAATGTTTAGATATGATTGTTTGTAATGGACACCCAAGAATGCCCAAAAGCTTAACCAAGGCTGAAAATTATAATAATGTTGAGAATGCTGCAATCAATTAAAAAGAGAAGTATTCCAAAGGCAAAACCCTAAGGGAATGATGTCTAGAATGTTAAAATAGAGAATGAATGTCCTCTATTGCCAAAATAAGGGAGTGTGATTCACACATCCAAGCTCTTATCAAATGCAAGTCATAATCATCCCATGATCAGCGATATGACTTTCAGCTCTATTTATCCTTTTCTTCATCCTTCTGGAAGGAACCAAACATTAATTAATTTCAAGAGCTAGAAGCTTCCTCGTTCCAATAATTAATGCGTTCTCTAGAAATTCCTCCCTGGCAATAATTAATAAAATCATGAGAGGCTTCTGTCCTTCCAATAATTAATACATACCCTAGAAGCTACTCCCTTGTAATATTAAAATAATTAAATACAAAGTCACCTTTTAATCTTTGATTGAATGACTTTAATTTTTATTATCCTTCACTTAGACTTTGGAGAACGTGAAGGCCAAAAGATGGGATCATTACAAATCTGCCCTCCTTGAAATTGCTTCCTTAAGAAATTAAGTAACATAATGGACTCCAACCTCCACCTGGATCCCAATATGTGATATCCATATGGATGTTAAACCAACTGCAAACTTGGATCATCAGGACCAACTCCTGTAGCCTAGCATTCAAAACTTGTGTTGATGAAGTCAGAATGTCACCATAAGGAAACTCCATAGAAGATCTATGAAATGTCTTCTTCCCTATATCCATCCACGTAATATATATTGGATTGGAATGCATATTATCACCATCATGCATTGAAAAAGATGTAGCTATAGGTGAACCATATGTACTCATGATAGCTAACTGTATCAACAATAGGTGTTGCCACATTGAAATATATGGAAATAGGAACAACATTAACTACTGCAGCAGAAAATTGAACCAAATTTTTAGTTGATGAAAACTCATAATCATTAACATGTGTGGCTTCATTAGAAAATACATCAATCACTGCATTTATACCATTAAACTCCTCATTGGATGGTTCAACTGACACAAAAGTGGTTGCTGATATGATAGTATCCTCATGTTCTCCTAATCCCACTATTACTGTAGCACCATCTATCGGCAAAGCTTCATATGTGGTCTCCTGACTTTGCACCCATGTCTCTACTAACTCTGCTAAAATGCCCACATCACCAACATCATAGCTGGCTAGCTCTATACATGTCTTGATCCCACCTGAGGAATCAACTACCTTCTGCTTTGGAGCAACATACAAATTGTCAATGTTGATGCCCATCTTTCTAGACATAAGTTGCAATATCATATCTATTCTCCTATTTTGCTCCTGTTGCATCATATCCATTCACCTATTTTCTCCTATTGCATTTTTTATCCCTCCTCTAATGTACCCTATAATCTAAATATTACATTTTTTTGATCTGGACTGATATACATTTTGTCAACCACTTTTCCCTCTATCCAGCTATCCATAAGACCTCCACAAGATGGCATGAATTATAGCTCTGATACCACTGTAATGGACACCTAAGAATGCCCAAATGCTGAACCAAGGCTAAAAATAATGTTAATGTTGGGAATTCTACAATCAATTGCAAAGAGAAGTATTCCAAAGGCCAAACCCTAAGGGAATGATGTCTAGAATGTTACAACAGAGAATGAACATCCTCTATTGCCAGAAGAAGGGAGTGTGATTCACACATCCAAGCTCTTATCAAATGCAAGTCATAATCATCCCATGATCAGCAATATGACTTTCAGCTCTATTTATCCTTTTCTTCATCCTTCTGGAAGGAACTAAACATTAATTATTTAATTGCAAGAGCTAGAAACTTCCTCCTTCCGATAATTAATGCATTCTCTAGAAATTCCTCCCTAGCAATAATTAATAAAATCATGAGAGGCTTCCATCCTTCCAATAATTAATACATACCCTAGAAGATACTCCCTTGTAATATTAAATTAATTAAATACAAAGTCACCTTTTAATCTTTGATTGAATGACTTTAATTTTTCTTATCCTCCACTTAGACTTTAGAGAACCTAAAGGCCAAAATATAGGATTATTATATTGTTCTAAAATTAGGTTTATAAATTAGATTATGTTAGGTTAAATGGATAAATAATTATAATTATTTGAAAAAGAATAATTAGTATTTATTTTTGGTGTAGAATATTGAAGTTGTCTTAAGGATTAGAGTAATTTTGATGGTGGTAGTTATTGTTAGATAATGTTCTTGGTAATTAAGTGGAGGATAAAATGGAAAAATGGAATAATTGGAAATATTATATTAGTAATCTTTGATGGGACTTAAATTTATGCAGTGACTATAGTATTGAGGTATTGAACATTTTAAATTCCAACCTAAAAAGTGGATTGTAGATTGAGAAGTGTTATAACTCAAATTGACTAAGAGAACTTTTTTAGGGAGTTATGGTATGTTTTTAAAATTGATGTGAATGTGGTAAAAAAATTAAATGATAGATATAAATGATTAATTAGTTCAATAGCTATATCAGGATTTAAATGTGTAATGGGTTTATAGTTGTCTAGATAGCTTGAGAGAATGGTTTGGGTTTTGGTTAGAAGATGGGGTAATGTCATGATTAATTTTATGATAAATATTTAGTATTTTTAATTAGGTCAAAATGAGTTATGATTATATCTAAAATTAAGTATTTGTATATTGAGAGATTAGCCTTAAAATGCATAATTTGATTTTCCTAAGGGTTGATCTAGTATAGTGATAAAAAGGATAGCATCGTAGTTGACTTAAGAACTTAGAAACCCTAAAATGTATTTTGGAACTTGATGTCAAACCTTTCCACTTTGAAAAAATGAGTTAGCTAGGAACACACCAAGAATAAAAGAATCTTAGTTCTTCTATTTGTAGTGGAACCCTGATTGGGGATTAAATCTATCTAAAAATATGGTGGTAAGAACATAGGTTAAATGGTGGGAAGATGAAAACTTTTGAGTTAGGTTTATGTGAGTTTACTTATGTTACTAGACTTATTGTATAAAGAACAAGTAATACCAAATTTTAACTATCAAGAAAATACTTGTAGACCTTGGATTGACATGATTGGATCAATTATAACCCTAAAAATTAGACAAAGTAATGTCATGATGAGGGCATCAACCTAATAGAAACTAAAGGTTTAGCTATTAGAGTTAAGTAATAAAAGGATTGAAGGGGTTTTATATTAGTACCCTCACATTTACACTTTTGAGTGAATTTGGATCAAGCCAAACCCCTTAGTATAGTAAAACCCTAGTTATAGGGTGATATCGATAAAGTGAGCTATGTAGTGAGTATGTGAGATCAATCATAGGTCAAGCGACATGGTCATTAGACCACCATCTAATCTCAATTCAAGATCCCTACAATATATTTAGAAGACCTAAGATTCCTCATTTTCCTTAGTGACCCTAGTATGGCTACATTTTTTCAGTGATTCAAACTTTGGTATGTAATTAGATTTATTTCCTTATATTTCTAATTTCAAATTTTGGTATTTTAATGTTCTTCCTTTTTGCCATCAGTATGATGTGGGGCTATTTAGACAACTATATTATTGATGATTCTATTTTGCCTCTAGGTCATGTCTTTATCTCTTGATTTAAATTTTTCTATAGTGGCCACTCTTTATTTATTTTATTTCAAACTTTTGCGTTGGATGTTTCATCCTTGATGTTGAATTTAAATTTTGAGGCACTTCTGATTTTTGTTGGCAAAGTGACATATGATGGGCCTACGAAAGGGATTTCTAACAATGAAGTGGATGTATAGCTTAGGGTATGGGGTTATTAGTGAGAGTATTCCTGCCCCACCCTCTCCCAAGACATTTAGAATATGACCAATGAATATTTTTTGACTATTTTGAGTATTGAAAATTGCACCCGAACATACAACTAGGTAAGGTTACGAGTTAACCTAATGGATTTTTAGATGCAAAAGGTTCATGTGTTGTGATGGACTTGTTTTTTAGCCTATTAAAGAATTAGTACATTGTGGTAATTCTAAATTAAAAGAGCTTAACCTTATTAAAGAGCCAAGTTGATTAATATGGAAACCTTGTTTAAGGGAGTCTGATACAAATGTTACCCTGATGAGTGGGTGTGTGGAATATGGAATATCTATGATATTATTATTAGAGATTTTATAAGTATGTTATACTAGATTTGAATGTTGTTTATGTGTGACCAATATGTTTTAAGGACTATTTGACCCTGGAAAATGTAACCATGTCAGAGCTATGGATTAAACTTCACTTTTATTAAGAATAATTAGGTAAATATGTTATCTCCCTTGAGTATGTATGTGAATTATTAATCATTCTTTTTATAAGAATAAATCTTGGAATAAGTCTAGACAAGGTCTACCATAGAATGAAAATTTTAGTTGTGTGACTTCCAGGAGGAAGTCAAAGGCTAGTGGGGGAGGATGTAAGATCCATCCTCGTATGTACTTGTTAAATATGAATTCCTCTATTGAATCTACTATAGGAGATTAGAATGGATATGAAGGAATGTTTTGTCTTGTGAATCACCTAATGAAATTTAGAGTAGTTGATATATCTATGTTTGAATACCCAGTGATTTCAAAGCTACTACATTATCTCAACTATTGAAAACGTTAAAATTTCACTAACAATGATATGAGGTGTTTTCACTCAAGGATGATTACATTGATTATGGTACCTTGATGTTTAAATTTTATAGTTTCAAATAGTTTGGTATTTCTTAACTGGTGATGTTTATGATGTTAGGTATATGCATGCCTAACTATGATTATTCTAGTATTCTAATCTAAATCAATGAATATGGTATATTGATTATGTGATTTATGATGATTAAATGTGAGTAGAAGTCAATTAAAAAATTAATTATATGATAGATTCATGTTTTATGTAATTATCTAGATAGGTTTCGAATATATGCATGTGATTTTCTTGAGCTACTGATGTGTGCAATGAGTGTGCAAGATATTTTAGCTAGAAAATCTAATGGAGAAATAGAACTGAACGCCATGTACCAATTGTGGAAACTAGGGTTGAATCTAACAAAAGATCCAAACCTAATTGTTCATATTCTATTTTTATTGTGAGTTGAATGAATGTATCATTTTGTAATCAGTAAATGTTAATGTTTTGTAACCGTGATATTTATAGTGTTGCTTGACACTCATGAATTTTATATGCATTCCAGCATGAGAGTTAGGGTTAATCGAGTAACCTAAAGATCTAAGTCAGACTAAGTTAGTGACCTTTTTGCTAATCAGTTAGTAATTAAGGTTAATTACACTAATTGGGATTAGTGAGTAATCTACATTTTTGAAGGTTATTAGTAAGTCTTAAAAATTTCTAGCTTTTTATAGGTTCCTAATTAGTCCTTAAGGCCAAAAATCATGAAATTTAAGTACCTAAGGGGTATGGGTATGGGTTGGGGGCATTTTCCAACCCTCAAGCCCATTTTGTTGACTTTTATGATCACTCAAAAACCTCAATTTTTCTTTATTGCTAAAATTGAATGATTTCGTCATGGGTTGGACAACTTTAACTCCACCTTAACATTAGCCTATGTCTAGTTGAGTTAGAAGACTCTAGAACTTTTAGGCAAGTGGGGGAGTTATTGCTTTTTTTTGAGGTGGCTGAGTTTAAGATCTTATTTAGAGGCAATTTTGAGAAGGTTTGGAGTGTTCACCCAACCTCTAGTTTTAGAGTGGAATTCAAGATTGAAGGACAAGGAGAAGGAAGGAAATTCTCATCTCAAATTTGTTCATTTTCCATAACCCAATTTTGAAGGTAGGAATACTTCACCTCACTTTGTTCATATTGTGTTTCATGCTTGAGTTTTATTGCATATGTATGTTTGTGTGTGTGTTGAGTATGTTGGGAGGGATTAAAATAGGTTTTCTTAAACGTGTTCCTTTGTATTTTGTTTTAAAATTTTTAAGGCATTGTATAGGTTGTTTTGGCATTACTCACCCTCAGATGAGGTAGAAGTGGCCATGTATGAGAGGATGTCTTTAGTTGGAATCCAACATTGTAAAGTATCTTCTTAAGATGAGAAGAGGGAGAGAGGGTAGGGTTTTATGGGCCCCTACTTGTCAACTCAAACCATGTGTATGAGTTTTGGAAATAAAGAAATGGAAGAATGAAAGTTCTTGAGTTTTTAGCCTTAAAAGGCCACCTCTTTTATTGTTGTGTCTGACATCTCCTATTGGAAAAATCTACCTTCTCCCTAGTTCGGTTCAATTTTGAACTTGTTGTACAAACCTGGATGGGAGTAAATGCTGAATTTGTCTTCTTGTTGAGTTTGGTTGTCTTCTGGTCTATTTTCATTCTCTCCATGATCACCATAAAGTGTTGCAAAAATTGGTAATGGTTCCCTATTGTGGAACCAAGTAGAAAATTCAAAGTTTTATTTAAATTCAAATGTTGAGAGATTTCTCCTCATGATAATTATTCCATTGTAAAAATGTGATAATTAAACTTATTGTGGATACAACTACAATCTCGGGTTGTCTTCCCTAGTTCTTTCCGAAGGGAGTCCTTGAATAAAATGATTGAATTAACAAAATTAAAATGGATTATGATTCTTCCATATATTTTCTTCTTGTAATTCATTTTATGTATCTGTGTATCAAAAAAATGGATAAAATGATGTTTCACTTTCTGTGGTATTCTTATGTTTCAAAATTATATTCATTTGATTGAGGTTAATTAGATAACATGGTTATATATATTAAACTTTGAATTAAGAAAATTTGCATTTGTTTTGTACTTAAATTTCATAATTATACTTGAGTATGAGGTAGTTAAGTAATTCTATTTGAATACTTATGTATTACATTTAATCCCATTATCATTTTAAAAACAAAAACAAAAATTGCTCGTGTGTTTTCACACTCTATATTTTGGGCATGACACTCTAGGTTCTATTGTAACATATTTTGATCAAATCCTCTTCATCAATCAAATAAGTTATAGTACTTAAATCTTATAAGAAATTGTCTAATTGACAAATACTAAGTTTAACATCAGTGACCAAAAAATGATTGAAACATATAGTCTCCATCTTTAACAATCATCTTCTATAACATCTCATTTCAATCAATTATTTACAATCTCCCTCTTTGGAAATAATGAATAACCAAATTAATCATTCCAGTCAGCTAAATGGTAAACACCTTATTCAACCAAACTGACTCAATTAATATAGTAAGACAAAACCAAACAAAAAATAATTCCTTGTATTGTAATCTCTCCCTCTAGTAGTAGCTTTCATCTTCTAAATAGGTTACAAAACTCTTTCTTATAATTCCTTTGATAGGGGTATCACCCCTAGTTTACCTCTAGATACACATGAGCATCCCTAGGTAATGCTTTTGTGAAGATATCAACAATTTGCTCCTTTGTGTTAACATATTCCATCTTCACCTCTTTATCTTGAATTAACTCTCTCAATTAATGATACTTGATTGCAATGTTCTTAGGCTTTGTATGCATCACTGGATTCTTTGATATATTGATAGCACTTATATTATCACAATAAAGTATAACTAGTTATGTGATCTCTTCCTTCATTCTTCTAAGTAGCTATTTGATCTATACAATATTTGTACAATTTATAGCAGCAGCAACATATTCAACTTTAGTAGTAGATTGTGAGGTACAATTTTTTTTCCTACTAGTGCATCTAACTAGCCTCTTGCCTAAGAAAAATGTTCCTCCACTAGTGCTCTTTCTATCATCAATGTTTCCAGCCCAATCAACATCAGTGTAGGTTCTCAATTCAAATTTCTCATTATTCTCTTTATAACCATTAAATTATTCTCACAGGGATTCACAAAGAATCTTGGAACTATCCCTATAGATAATGCAATATCAGGTCTACTATGTACTACATATTGCAACTTGCCAATCATAGACCTCTACAATGTTTGATTCACCTTAGCCGAATCATCATTCTTTGACAACATGTTTTCTATCACCATAGGTGTACTTATTGGTTTGGAGTCATCCAATCCAAAATATTTCAATACTTTCTTGACATACTTTCATTAAGTGATGTATATACCATATTTCATTTGATATACTTGCAAACCAATAAAGAATTTGATTTTTCGAAGCATAGGTATTTCAAATTCTAGCTTTATTTGTTTTGAAAAATCCTTACATAAAGTATTTTGACCTCCAAATATGATATCATCAAAACATATTTCAAATAACAAAATACGTTTTCCTTTCTTTGTCTTCATGTATAAATTGTTGTTATCATTAGTCCTTTCAAATTCAATATACACAAGATAGTTATGAAGTCTATCATGCCATGCTCTTGGTGCTTGTTTCAAACCATATACAACCTTATGTAGTCTACATACAATGTTCTTATTGCTAATATCAAAAAATCCTTTTGGTTGTTCTATGTAAATTTCTTCCTCTAATATGCCTTTTAGAAATGTAGATTTAATATACATGTGATAGACTTTGAATCCTTTGTATGTTGAATAAGAAAGTAGAGTTCTTACTCCTTCCAATCTAGCAACAGGGGAAAATTTCTCTCCATAGTAAATTCCTTCTTCTTTTGAATATCCCTTGCAAACTAATCTTGCTTTACTTCTTGTGACTTCACCATTTTCATCTAGCTTATTTCTAAATACCGATTTGGTGCTGCTCACATTTTTGTCTTCTGGTCTAGGAACTAGATATTATGTTTTGTTCTTCTCAATCTATTTAATCTCTTCCTCCATGGCTTTACTCTAGTCCACATCTTCTAATGCATCTCTCACTGATTAAGGTTCCTTCATGCCTAGAAAATATGCATCGCTTCTCAATTTATTTCTTGTCATTGGTCTAGAATTTTTATCTCTAATGATTTGAGCTATAGGAGGATGTATTTTGACATATTTAGATAATCTTGGCTCAACTCTTGTTTCTTAATTTTATCTTTTAGCATTAGAATCATTGTGTGCTTCTCTGTCAAGTAGTTCAACATCTCTTTCATGTACACTAATCTTAGAATTAGAATGTGCATTGGCTTCAATCTAAAACTTCGCATATGAATGTGACTTAGTTCCTGAATGCAACTCGACATTCATGGGGTGTAACTTGGTAGTCACTGAAACTTGTTATTGGTTTGTAGCTTGATTTGCAGCATCGTCTTGAGTAAGCATACCTTCATAAAATCATACAAATGATTTTGTATTCTTCTAGTTCTTTCATAGGTTCAGCCTCATATACTTTTGTATAATCATAAAAATTTATATTTGCAATGTCCACAACTTTGTTATTGTTAGTATTTAAAAAACCTATAAGCTTTACTTCTTGTAGAATATCCTAAGAATATACCTTCCTCACTTTTTGCATCAAGTTTACCATTCCTGAAATCTTTAAGATTGCAAAACTTACTTCCAAATACCTTAAAATATTTCACATTGGGTTAGTATCCATAGCATAGTTCAAAAGGTGTTGATGAGTACATTTCTTGATTTGTAACATGATTCAAGGTATAGACAACTATGCTTACGACTTCTCTCCTATATTTCAAAGCAACATTCTTCTCCATCATGAGTTTTCTAGCAAAGTCCATTATAGACCTATTTCTTCTTTCAACAATTCTATTTTGTGTAGGGATTCTAGGGGTAGATGTCTATCTTTTCATTCCTCTATCATTATGAAACATCTTAAACTCAATAGATGTGAATTTTCCTCCTTTATCAGATCTCAAATGCTTCAAACTTTTACCTGTTTCTTTCTCAACTCTTCCTAAATATGAATTAAACATTTGAAAAGTATCAAATTTATGTTTTAGAAGCATAATTGTTATCATCGTAGAATAGTCATCAACAAGTAGCATTATGTAATTATCTCCTTTGTAGCTTTGCATATCAATTGGTCCATTCAATATGAACAATACATAGTATTCCTTTAGAGGCATAAGTTTTACTCTTAAAACTTGATTTTGACATTTTTCTTGATTGACATTGTTTCCACATTACATTATTAGGCTTCATCAATTTAGGAACCTCTAACTTTCTTCATGTTACTGATACTAACCAAGTTATCAAAGTTAACATGACATAATAACTTGTGCCATAGCCACACATCATCAAATTTTACAACAAGACAAGTAGCATCATCTATATTAGGATAGAATAGATTACTTCCAGTTTGATCATGCTTTCCAATCAATTTCCCATCAGTTTCATATATCTTAGTAATCTTGTTTTCAAACTCAATATTATATCCCAAATTATTTAGTTTTGACACACTCAACAAATTATAGTTAAGTCCTTTAATATAGTAAGCATTCTCACATAAAATGTCATCCATGAGTTTGGTAGAACCTTTTCCTTTTATCAAGCATGGTGCATCATTACCAAATCTCACAATATTTCCATCATAACAATTTAGGGTAATAACCTTAATTTTATCTCCAATCATGTGATGTAAGCACCCACTATCAATGATCCATCTATCATTCTTGTTCACACAAATCACAACTATAGTTTCCTCATCTTCATTAGATTTTTCCTTCATTGCAATGTACACCACTTCATCATCATGTTCATTAGAATCATCCTTTTCTTCCTCTTCAACAATGTAGTAGGACTTCTTGTTTTTGTCTTTGTAATCCTTTCTGTCTTCATCTCTTCTACTTTTGTATTTGTCACCATATTCTTCTTCTCTAGACATCTAGAAGCAATATGACCAACCTCATTGCAACTAAAACAAATAATAGGTAACTTAGCTTTAAACTTGTTGTTATCTTTGTGAAATCTTCTTGTGAATAGTGCTTCAATTTTTTCAACATCCTCCTCATCTGTATCACTATCACTAGACACATACTTATTTTTCTTTTTATTCTTCTCATTAGGTTCCTTCAATGACACTTTAGCTTTGAAATAAAATTCAATTTTTTCAAGTTTATAATTATCAAAGTTAGATAACTCAAAAGTAGTGAGTCTACCTACTAGACTTCCAAGTGATAGATCATTCCCTTGAGTACATCTTAGTTCTTGAATTGAAAAAGCTCTAATAGCATATATAGGTAATAGTGTCCTTAAAACTTTTCTTAGTATATTATGATCATCTATTTTACCAATAGCTCCTCTTATTGCATTAACAACTTCTTTTATCCTTGCAACATATTGAGCAATATTCTCACCTTCTTCAGTTCTCATATAATCAAACTTACCTCTGAGACTTTTAGCTTTGGCTCTTATAACATTTGTATCTCCTCCATAGATAGTGTCTAGGGAATCCCACATTTTCTTTGCACTATCAAGACCTCTAATATCATCAAATTTAGCATAACTTTTGGTAGAGGCAATCTCCAACTTTGCTTGGTCATGTTCTTTCTTCTTTTTCATATCTCCAATAGTTGGAGTTCCAATAGGATCAAAATTCTTAGTAGTAATGGTAGATTGTGCATGATGTCCAAGTCCTCCAATGTATAGCTTCATCAAATTTTTCCATGCAAAAAATTTATTTCTATTAAGCTTGGTCACTTCTCTTTTAGACATCTTGATCTTTTTGCTTCTAGTACCTTCAAACTAGTCCTCTTAAGAATATGGCTCTAATACAAATTGTTTGAATACTTTAGAACAAATGAGGGGGTAAATAAGTTATCCAAGGTCCATATGTATAAATAAATATTTTCTTAACTTAGTAAACTTGCAAAATATTTATACTCATGCATGGATCCATAAGATTATACAATCACTTAAAACTTGTAGGTTACTATCAAATAAACTTGCAAAAATGTAAAGCATGAAACATAATAGATTAATTAAAAAAATTGACATAGTGATTTATTTAGAAACCCAATTTGAGAAAAAACACCAATAATATGCTACTCATTTCAATCTTCTAAAGTGATTCCCTATGAAAGGCCAACCCTATTAAAGGTTACAATCCAAACTGTTAAATGTGACCATGTTAAAGGATTTTAATCACGCTATTATAACTAAACATTGTTAGAGGACTTTAGACCATTCACTTGGAATGTCACCCAGTAAAAGGATTTACAAATGATTGTTTGGTCAATCTTAATCTAAATGATTTAGCCTAAAGTGTTATAATTGTCAGAGAGTAATAGTAAGGCTTGATCTGATACAACTCAAAACTTTGTTTGAAAATTATAGATCATTATTTTGCCCTCCATTCTACTTGTCCTTCATACTTTGTAGCTCTAATATCTTGTTTACCCTTCAACAATTCAAATCCTTAATCCTTTTTTCTTAACATCTCATTTGCAAACTCTTCTCTTAGGTCACTTGACAAAGAAAAACCCTTGACTCATTATCTTCCTTAGGTTCTCAAACATGACTGCTTTGCTTCATGACTAGCCATTCCTATAAATAGGAAATTAAGATATTTTTTTTCTCATTCTTCATTGTCCAATTTAGCATTAGAATGGATTAGGTAGGATATAATGTATCAGCCCCACATTCCAAATCTCTTCTAGAAATTTTTTCTAGAATCCAATTTGAATTCACCTAAAAATGGTTCACATTGAATTCCTTGCCACCATATCATCAACTTTATATTTTTCCTAGTTCAAAAATTCAAATAAAACAAACTTTTTAGTTTAGATTCATTGAATTCATGATCTTTTGAATAATGCAATAGCTCAACACTATCTAGCTTCTAATTCTTAGCACATACTACATTGCTCAGCATCCACTGTAAAATTGGTCAAACTAAACTAAAGTTTACTAGTGCTCAACATCAACTAAGCTTTACTCTACATCCACTATTCTACTTGGCATACACTAGAAGGAACTTTTACTTAGCTCCAACTAATTTTCTTTCTAACTTGCATTGACATTTTTTAGCACCTACTACCCACTTGATCAAACTTGGTAGACAAACTTCGGGTAACTTATTCTTCTAAATTTTCTTAGTGTAACTTTCCTTTTGAACCTTAAGTAGATTATTAATGCATTGTTTCATCACTCTCTTCATTGATCCTTGTACTTCATTACATAATCATAACTCAACCTTTCCTCTAGGTGGTAATGTTACATCTTTTGATCAAATTCTCTTCATCAATCAAATAAGTGATAGTACTTAAATCTTATAAGCAATTGTCTTATTAAAAAATAGTAGGTTTGACATCAATGAAAAACTAATTATTGAAAATACAATTTTCCTCTTTAACAATCTCCTTCTACAACATCTCTTTTCAGTCAATTATTAAAAAAAGTAGTTTACCATAAATTCTAGGCCACCAACTCATCATAGTTATCTTTGGCATGGTTTATAAAATTTGAGAAAGAAAAATAGATGATTAGATTCATGAAATATGTGATTTAACATGAATTCTAGCACTTTTCATCAATATGCTATCACTTGTCTTCCATATTGTTATTTCACTCATCTTTAACTAGGTCACTCGACAAACACAAAAGTTTACAAGTGCTTGACATTAGCTAAACTTTACTTTGCTTACAGTATATCACTTGGCATACACTAAAATTTGGCTTCTTTTAACTCAAATAGATTTTTTTTTGGATTGAACTCACTTTACTCAAAACCTACTATTCACTCGATCAAGCTTGATAGACTCAATTCTTCTTACTTAGTCTTCTAGACTTTGTCAGTGTATCCAACCTTGTCAACCTTAAGTAGATAATCAATGAACTATATCATTATTTTCTTAACTAATCTTTCTACTATTTTTCATACCATAACTCGACCTCTCCTCTAGGTGTTTTGTTATCTCATTTGATTAGATCCTTCTCATTAATCAAACAAATAATAGTACTCAAATCAACCATGTAGTTGTCTTCCCAGAAAGTGATAGGTTTGACATCAGTGACAAATAATGATTGAAACACACTCTCATACTCATATTAATTCCTTGTATTGAAAATAATTCCTTGTATTAACAATAATACAAAAAATAAAATAATTCCTTGTATTGAAATCTCTCCCTCTATTAGCGTTCATCTTCTATATAGGTCACAATATTTTGTTCTGATCAATAGACAATCAACTCATTCTTATGAATCCCTCTTGATTGCTTCCTCTTTCTAATATGTAGGTGTCTATCTCTTCCTATTCTATTCTTTTATCTCCCTCAACATTGTCTCCATCTTACTAGGTAAATGTAATCATTGATTTCTCTATAGAAATCATTAGGTACACTATCTCCCTTTGACTAGATATTGTATTTTTCTTCCCTCCTGTAGCTCTTTCTATTTCTATTTCTCCCTTCATGTATCTCTCCCTCTTTGAAAATAATTTCAAAGACTTGTCATCTTATTATGCAGATATGAACATTTTCAGTTTCTCCCTCTTTCACCTAGCTTATGACTAATCTATAACTTAAGCTCTTTGATTACTTTAGGCAGCTCCTAGAGTAAGATCCATTGCATCAATGTGTAACTTATAACAATCATCTTAGTTGATGCAATGATCTTCTCATGTTTCTTAAATAGTCTTGGATAAGGTTAACACCCCTATTTTACCTCTTAGATACTCATGAGCATCATTAGGTAATGGTTTTGTGAAGATATTAGCTATTTTCTCTTTTCTATTCACATATTCAATCTTCACCTCTCTGTATTGAACTAACTCTCTCAAGTAATGCTACATGATTGCAATGTGCTTAGTCTTTGTATTCATCAAATGATTCTTTGATATTATTCATAACACTTGTATTATCATGATCAAGTATCATAGGTTCAATAATTTCCCCCTTTATACCTTTGAGTAGTTGTTTGATCCATACAATGTTTGTACAATTTATTGTAGCAACAACGTATTCAGCTTCAGCAGTAGATTGAGACATGCAACCTTGTTTCTTACTAGTACATGTAACCAACCTTTTTCCCAAGAAAAATGCTCCTGTACTAGTGCTCTTTCTATCATCAATATTTCTAGCCCATTCACTATCAGTGTAGGGTCTTAACTAAAACTTCTCATTTTTCTTATAGTATAGACCATAGTCTTCTATACCTTTATGATATTTCATTATTCTCTTAACATCCATCAAATAACTATCCCAATAGATAATGAAATATTAGGTCTACTATACACTACATATTACAATTTTCCAATCATAGACATGTACAATGTTTGATTCACCTCAGGTGAATCATGATTCTTTGACAATTTATGTCTTGTTACCATATCTGTGCTTATTGTCTTGTAATCTTCCAATCTATACTTTTTTATTATCTCTTTTACATATTTTAACAAAGTGACATTTATACTTTTCATCTAATCTACCACAAACCCAGAAAGAACTTGATCTCTCCAAACATAGACATCTAAAATTATTTCCTAATTTCATTTGCAAAAGCTTCACATAAAGTATCTTGACCTCCAAATATGATATCATCAACAAAATTTTTAGATTGTAAAATACCCTTGCCTTTCTCTATCTTCAAGTATAGATTTCCATTATCATTAGCCCTCTCAAATCTAATCTTCACAAGGTAATTGTGAAGCTTTTCATACCATGCTCTTGGTGCTTGCTTTAAACCATACAAGGATTTGTGTGATCTACATATGATGTTTTTGTTGTTAGCATAAACAAATTCGTCTATCTATTCTATCTAGACCTCATTTTCCAATATGCCATTTAAAAATGTAGATTTAACATCCATTTGATAAACTTTGAAACCTTTGTATGCAAGGTAAGCAAGGAGAGTTCTTACTTGTAATCTTTCAACAAGAGAAAATATTTCTCCATAGTCTATCCCTTCTTCTTGAGCATACCCCTTCCAAACTGATCTTTCCTTATTCCTTCTAACTTCACCATTTTCATCTAACTTGTTGATGTACACCCACTTAGTTCCAATCACATTTTTATCTTCTAGCCTAGGAACTAGAGTCTATGTCTTGTTCTTTTCAATTTGTTCAATCTCTTCTTTTATCACTTTACTCTAGTTCACATCTTCTAAGGAATATTTCCCTATTTTAGGTTCATGCATGCTAAGAAAACATTTATCCTTTCTCAACCTATTTCTTGTCATTGGTCTTGCATCTTTATCTCAAATAATTTGTCTAGCATGGTCATGTTTTTTTGGCATACTTTGAAAATCTTGATTCTACTCTATTTTCTTCATTTTATCTATCAACTTCTAAATCACTATGTACTTCTCTACCAAGAAATTCAACATCTCTTTCATGTACACTAATCTTAGAATTAAAATCTACCTCAAATTCATTCTATAACTTAGCACCTGATGCTTGCC
The DNA here is from genome assembly GCA_028749045.1 of Cupressus sempervirens. Lineage (NCBI taxonomy): Eukaryota > Viridiplantae > Streptophyta > Pinopsida > Cupressales > Cupressaceae > Cupressus > Cupressus sempervirens. The sequence continues at coordinate 909,997,153 of CM053792.1, read as the reverse complement.
TTGTTCCTAAATGAAACTCGACATTTATTATATGTGAGTCAATAGTCACTAAAACTTGTTATTGATTTTGAACTTGGTTTATAGAATTATTATCGAAAGGCATACCTTGATAAAAATATATAAATGATTTATATTCCTCTGGTTCCTTCATAGGTTCAGCCTCATGTACTTTTGTATGTTCATCAAATTTCACATTTGCGCTTTCCACAACTTTGTTAGTGTTAGTATTTAAACACTTATAAGCTTTACTTCTTATGCAATAGCCAAGGAGTATGCCTTCTCTTTTTGCATCTAAGTTACCATTACTAAAATCTTTGATAATATAATACATGCTTCCAAATACCTTAAAACATTTTCCATTGGGTGAGTATTGATACCATAGTTCAAAAGGTGTTGAATCGGTACTTTGCTTGACTTAGACATGGTTCAAGGTATAGAAAGTTTTACATATAGCCTCTCTCTAGTATTTCAAAGCAACATTCCTCTCCATCATGAGTGCTCTAGCACAATCCATTATAGATCTGCTCCTCCTTTCAAAAATTCCATTTGTGAAGGGGTTCTTAGGTAAGATGCCTATCTTTTGATTCCTCTATCTTTACAAAATATCTCAATTTGATTTGATGTAAATTTTCCTCCTCTCGCAGATCTCAAAAATTATAGGCCTTTTACTATTTTCCTTCTTAACCCTCTCTAAGTACCATTTAAACATTTGGAAAGCATTAAATTTCTTTAAATAAAAAATAAATGTCATTATCCTAGTATAATTCTCAAAAAATAGCATAATGTACTTATCACCCTTATATCTTTGCACATCAATTAGTCCATACAAGTCAGTATGAACAATCACAAAAAATCCTTTAAAGGTGTGAGTCTTACTCTTAAAACTACACTTTGTTATTTTTCCTAACTGACTTTGTTTACAAATTACATTGTCAGGTTTCTTCAACTTAGGAAAACCTTTGATTCTTCTCATGTTACTAATACTAACCAAGTTCTCAAAATTAAAATGACATAACCTCTTGTACCATAGCCACACATAATCAAATTCTACAACTAGAAAGGTAACATTATCTATATCAAGATAAAATAGATTACCTCTAGTTTCATCACCTTTTCATTTTTTTTCCACAAGTATCATATACCTTAACAATCTTGTTCTCAAACTCAATCTTGCAACATAAACTATTCAATCGTGACACACTAAAAAAAAAATAGTTAAGTCCTTCAACATAATAAGCATTGTCACATAAAATCTTTTATGTGAGTTTGATAGAACCTTTTCCTTTTATTAGATAGGGTGCATCATTACTATACCTTACACTATTTCCATCATAATAATTCAAGGTAATGAACTTATTTTTATCTATGGTCATGTAATGTAAACATCCCCTATTAATGATTAATATATCATTCTTGTTTGTACAAGACACTAATGTAGTTGCCACATCCTCATCATAATCATCCTTTATTATGACATAAACCACTTCATCATCATGATTTTCCGATCCATCTTTGGTTCATTCTTCTACAATGTAGCAAGACTTTTTTCCTTTGTCTTTGTAATCTTTTTTTCCCCCGTGTCTTCTATTTTTTTGTACTTGTCTCCACCTCTATAGTTCTTTGTCTCTACATTTCTTGCAATAATATGACCAACCTCATTGTAATTAAAACACAGGATAGGTAACATACCATTGAATTTTTCTTTACCTCTATGAAATTTCCTTAATAGTAGTGCCTAATTTATTCTACATCCTCTCCATCTGTATCAATATCATTGGAAACATATTTTACCTTTTTCTTATTCTTCTCACTAGGTTCCTTCAATGATAACTTAGCTTTGAAAGCAGATTCAACTGATGCAGGAGCATCCAGAGGTATAAGGGCAATCCTGTGTCACCCAAAAAAAATGTACTTAGACTTAGTTTCTGTTTCATGTGTTTTCATTTTTGGACACCCATTTGGGTCAAATAAAGGTTCCAACTCTCACAATTCAACTATCAATGTGCTAGAAAATCCTGAAAAAATAGGAGCATGCAATTTGGCCATCATTTTGGTGACCTAGAAGGTGTGAATCGGCCAGATGAATGTAATTGTGATTTAGAGCATTCCAGAACAAGAATCAAGTCAATAGGCCCCACGGTTTGAAATTTATTACAATTTTTTGGGTTTTGGAGACCTCCTAAGAATTCTTCAAATTCAGGTTAGGGGCATTAAACAACATCAAAAAGGGCCAAGAAATGGGGGATGACCAAAGCTGGTCCATAGGGCTATAGAGCACTTCGAGAACTTTTCGAAAATGTAAAAAGTTCGTCAATCGGAGCTACGGTTCAAAAGTTATGTCTCTCGGAAGTTCGGTTACCATTTTTGGATTCTTCTATATTTGCGCCGACTTCTAACATAGCTTCCAGAACCTTCTATTTGGTTGGTGGGTGCCTAATAGAACTTTATAGAATGTACTCCTAGTCCTTAACCCTCTGGGGTCTATTTAACGAGATTTTTGGCATTGTAAAAGGTAGTTCGGAGTGGAGTTTGAGAGGAAGGAATGAAAGGAGAAATTATCTCCAGATTTATGCTATTGTAAGCCCTTAGGGCATGTTTTGAAGTTTATTTTCCTATACTATTTGTACTAGCTTATTTTCTCAGTTAATATAATTTTCCCTTTTCTGTTGTGTCTATTTGGTTCTTGGGTTATGTCCCCATCAAGTGGTATCAGAGCTAGTTTTCTTGAGTGTATAGACAGAGCGCTGACTGTGAGGCAGTTTGCACCAGGACTGTGTGGTTGTGGGTTCAAGTTAGAAGATGCCTCCACAAAGAGAGCATAGTGAAAGGGCCAGAGCTATTAATCTTGAGGAGGTTAGAGCCCTCCAAAGGTAGGTACAAGCATTACAAGAGGAGCTTCGTAGAGGAGCAAATGTTGCCATTGGTGATGAAAGTGAGGATGAAAATGAAGAAGAAGTTATGGGACCAGAAGGGGAATTTGACGGGGAAGTTCTAAATCATGCAAAGGAAAGGCTTTTTAGGGCCATTACCAAGTTTGGGAAAAGACCTACAATTGAAGTGGGTGTATTTTTAGGAAATCTAAAACTAGATGAGTTGATTGATTGGATCAATGAACTGTAAGAATACTTTGAGTATGAGGATATTAGGGACCCAGATAGGGTTAAGTTTGCAAAGGCCAAACTGAAAGGCAATGCCAAAATCTGGTGGCAAGAGGTTCAATTGGAAATAAACAAAAGAGGAAAGGAGAAGATCACAAGATGGGATCACATGGTGGACAAATTGAAGAAGCAGTTCATTCCTGTTGACTATGAGCTTGATTTGTTTAATAAGATGCATGGGTTAAAGCAAGCAGGAAGATTGGTCCAAGAATATATAGAGGAATTTTACCAACTCTTCATTAGAGCAGGGCATGCAGAAGAAAATAAGGAGAACGTTGCTTGTTATATCAGTGGGTTGCGACCTAGCATCCAAGAGGAATTAAGTCTTGTAAGAATGACCAGCATTGAAGAGGCATACTAGTTTTCCCTACAATTTGAAGAGAAGCTGAATAAAAGGTTTGAAGAAAGACAAAGAGAGTGCAATCAAGGAGGAAGTGGAAGTGGTAGATCATCTAGAGGCCACAATGAAACCCAAAAGAAAAATGAAGATGTGGGTACTAGCAGGAACCAGAGGAATGAGGGTTTCAACCACTCCCATGATCAAGACTTTGGAAATCAAAGAGGAAGAGGTAGAGGACGTGGACAAGGAAGAGGAGGCTTTTGTGGTACCTATTTCCATTGCAATGAAGAAGGTCATTGTGCCTTTGAATGCCCTCAATGACAAGGAAGGACAAATAGGAGAGTTGAGGGCCAATCTAGGGGTGCTCATGTGAATGAGGATGCACAATCATCACATTTAGAGGATGCAAAAAGAGGAGAGACCTTGGTAAATGAAAGAGTCCTACTAAATGGTGAGATTGAACCAGGAAAATGGAGGAGTTTGTTCCGTACTAGATGCAAGTGTGAGGATAAATGTTATGACATGATCATTGATGGTGGTAGCACTGATAACTTGGTATCAGAAGAGATGGTCTCTAAGTTGAAGCTCAAGAGGGAGAAACATCCCCAACCCTATCAGATTGCTTGGGTAAAAGATGATCATAAGGTCTTGGTAAGTGAACAATGTTTAGTGAAATTCAAAATTGGGAGTTACCATGATGAAGTTCTCTGTGATGTTATTTCGATGGATGTTTTTCATCTATTGTTGGGTAGACCATGGCAATTTGATAGACATGCAGTACATGATGGACATGCAAACATGTACTCTCTGACAAAGGATGGAGTTCACCAAAAATTGAAGCCCATGAAAAAGGAAGGTGAAAAGATATGTAGCAGTGCTAGGATTTGTCTTGTTGATGAAAGGAACTTTTTAGATGGCATGAAACACCATTATATGTGCTATGCTTTGATTCCTAGGAAAGATAAAGAAGGTAGTAGTGAAATGCCACTTGAAGTTTCAAATTTACTATGCGAGTTTGGAGATATTATCTCTAATAATGTTCCAGATGGCTTGCCACCAGTAAGGCAAATCAGTCATCAGATAGATTTGATTCCAGGAGCTAGTTTGCCTAACAAGGCTACTCACAGGATGACTCCTACTGAAACAGAGGAGCTAAATAGATAGGTTTAGGAGCTGTTGAGGAAGGGCTTGATTCGAGAGAGCTTAAGTCCATGTGCAGTACCCACAGTACTCACACCAAAGAAGGATGGAGAGTGGAGGATGTGTACAGATTCTCAAGCTATAAATAGGATAACCATCAAGTACTAGTTTCCTTTACCAAGGATGGATGATCTTATGGACTGCTTGAGTGGAGCTCAGTACTTCACAAATATAGATCTGAAGAGTGGTTATCATCAAATACTGATTTGAGAAGGAGATGAGTGGAAAATAGCCTTCAAGACCAAGGGGGGTCTTTATGAGTGGTTAGTCATGCCCTTTGGATTGAAAAATGCCCCAAGCACCTTCATGCGGCTCATGAATGAGGTACTTAAGAAGTTCTTGGGAAAATTTGTTATTTTTTATTTGGATGATATTTTAATTTTCAGCAAGACTTTGGAAGAACATTTATTGCATATTCGTAGTGTCCTTGAAAGGCTAAGGGAAGAGAAACTGTTAATTAATCTAAATAAGTGTATCTTTGCAAAAAGGGAGTTAGTCTATTTGGGGTTTGTTATATCACCTGAAGGTCTCAAAATGGATCCAAAGAAGGTAAAAGCCATCTTGGAATGGCCTACTCCAAGGTCTGCTACTGAGGTAAGATCATTTCATGATCTGATTAGTTTTTACAGGAAGTTTATTAAGAATTTCAGTGGCATATGTGCACCCCTAACTGACACAATAAGAGGGGTTACAAAAGAGTTCAAATGGACTGCAGCAGCAGTGAGAAGTTTTGAATTGCTGAAGAAGAAGGTAACAGAATAGCCTGTGTAGGCACTTCCAAATTTTAGAAAAGTGTTCCAGGTGGATTGTGATGCTAGTGGTAGGGCTATTGGGGCTGTACTAAGCCAAGAAGGTAAACCTATTGTGTATTTTAGTGAAAAATTGAATGATGCAAAGAAGAAGTATTCTATTTATGATCAAGAGTTCTATGCAATAGTTCAGGCCTTAAAGAAATGGAGGCATTATTTATTGCCAAAGGAATTTGTTTTGTATACTGATCATCAAGCATTACAATACCTAAATAGCCAAGGTAAATTGAATCAGAGGCATATGAAGTGGGTAGAATTCTTGCAGAGTTATACATTTGTGTTGAAGGATAGAAGTGGAAAATCTAATAGGGTTGTAAATGCACTAAGTAGGAGACAGTTTTTGCTTACAGTAATGCAGGTTGAAGTAGTTGGGTTTGATGAACTCAAGAATTTGTACCTTGAGGATCTTGATTTTTTTGAAGCATGGAAAGCTTGTAAAGAACCTGTTGCTAGAGATAGAACCAAGTGGTTAGACTATTTTATTCAGGATGGCATGTTGTTCAAGGGCAGTCAATTGTGCATTCCAAGAAGTTCCATGAGGGAAAATCTAATTAAGGAGAAACATAGTGGAGGGATGGCAAGACATTTTGGTCGAGATAAGACCATTTTCATTCTTAGAGAACATTATTTTTGGCCTCAAATTTCACAAGATGTGAAGAAGTTTGTACAGAGTTGCCAAGTTTGTCAAGTTGCCAAGGGGTTTAGTCACAATACTGGCCTATATCAGCCATTGCTTGTTCCTTCAAGACCATGGGAGGACACAAGTATGGATTTTGTTCTTGGATTGCCAAAGACACAAAGGGGTAATGACTCAATATTCATGGTGATTGATAGGTTCTCCAAAATGGCACATTTCATTCCATGCCACAAAACTCATGATGTTGTCCATATTGCAGACTTGTATTTCAAAGAGGTAGTAAGACTACATGGTCTTCCAAGGAGCCTAGTTTCTGACAGAGATACTAAATTTGTGGGGTATTTCTGGAAGACATTGTGGAAAAAGTTAAGAACTAACTTGAGATTCAGTTCCACGCATCACCCACAAACTGATGGCCAAACAAAAGTGGTAAATAGAAGTCTGGGATTTGATTCTACCACAAGCAGAGTTTTCTTATAATAACTCTATAAATAGGAGTACTAGAAAGTCACCATTCCAAATTGTATATGGGAGTATCCCAAGGACTGCACCAGAGTTGAGGAAGATAGAACAAGGGGAGACGACAAGTGCTGAAGATGAGGAATTTGTTGAACATATCAAGCATCTACATGAGGAGGTTCAAGCACACATTACCAAGATGAATCAAGAGTATAAAACTAGAGCTGATCAAAGGAGAAGACATAAGTAATTCCAAGAAGGAGATTTAGTCATGGTGCACTTACGAAAAGAAAGATTTCTAGCTGGTACTTACAACAAGCTGAAAATGAAGAAATTTGGCTCCTACAAAATTTTGAAGAAACATGACTCAGGAAATACATATGAAGTGGAGCTGCCAGATGGTATTCACATTTCTCCCATTTTCAACGTTGCAGATTTAACAGAGTATCATGATGATGGTGTAGATGAGGAGCTGGTGTTAGAGCCATGTCTGATTCCTTCTTCTAAGAAGCAGGAGATAGAGGACATTCTAGATCATCATGTGGGTAGGAGTACCAAAAATAAGTAGTATGAAGAGTATTTGGTGAAGTGGAAAGGATGGTCGATCGAGGACTCAACTTGGATTTCAGCAGCTAAGGTTTCCCATTTGGGATTTCCTCTACCATTCATAAAGTGACAAGGTCACTTTTCAATCTACCCTAGGTGTCTGATGCAAGAGCATCTAGAGGTATAAGGGCAATCCTATGTCACCCAAAAAAAATGTACTTAGACTTCATTTCTGTTTCATGTGTTTTCATTTTTGGACACCCATTTGGGTCAAATAAAGGTTCTAACTCTCACAGTTCAACTATCAGTGTGCTAGAAAATCTTGAAAAAATAGGAGCATGCAATTTGGCCATCATTTTGGTGACCTAGAAGGTGTGAATCAGCCAGATGAATGTAATTGTGATTTACAGCATTCCAGAACAAGAATCAGGTCAATAGGCCCCACGGTTTGAAAGTTATTACAATTTTTTGGGTTTTGGAGACCTCCTAAGAATGCTTCAAATTCAGGTTAGGGGCATTAAAAAACCTCAAAAAGGGCCAAGAAATGGGGGACGAGAAAATCTGGTCCATAGGGCTATAGAGCACTTCGAGAGCTTTTCGAAAATGTAAACAGTTCGTCAATCGGAGCTACGGTTCAAAAGTTATGCCTCTCGGAAGTTCAGTTACCATTTTTGGATTCTTCTAGATTTGTGCCAACTTCTAACGTAGCTTTCAGAACCTTCTATTTGGTTGGTGGGTGCCTAATAGCACTTTCTAGAATTTACTCCTAGTCCTTAACCCTCTGGGGTCTATTTAATGAGATTTCTAGCATTGTAAAAGGCAGTTCGGAGTGGAGTTTGAGAGGAGGGACTGAAAGGAGAAATTATCTCCAGATTTATGCTATTGTAAGCCCTTAGGGCATGTTTTGAAGTTTATTTTCCTGTACTATTTGTACTAGCTTATTTTCTTAGTTAATATAATTTTCCCTTTTCTATTGTGTCTATTTGGTTCTTGGGTTGTGTCCCCATCATCAACATTGTCAAATTTGAAGTTGTCAAAATTGGATAGCTCAAAAGGACTGAGCCTACCTACTAGACCTTCAAAAGTTAGATTAGAGCCTAGTATACATCTCATTTCTTCTATTGCAAAAACTATAATAGCATAGATGGGAAGCAGTGTTCTAAAAACTATGCTTAATATAGTCTCATAATCTATCTTACTAGTAGATCCTCTTATAGCATTAACAACAACTTTTATCCTATAACAATATTGATCAAAATTCTCACCTTCTTGCATCCTCATATCATCAAACTTACCTCAAAGATTTTCATATTTGGCTCTTAAAACATTTGCATTTCCTTTATAGATGGTGTGTAGAGCATTCCACATCTTCTTTGAACTATTAGAACCATTAATGTCATCAAACCTTGCATAACTTAGGGAAGAGGAAATCTCCAACATTGCCTAATCACATTCTTTCTTCTTTTTGAGATCTTCAACAATTAGGGCTCAAAGAAGATTAACATGCTCAGTGGTGATGGTGGATTGTACATGGTCTCCAAGAAATCCTAGGTGTAGCTTCATTATACTTTCTTCAGAAAGTTGTCCTTGTTAAGCTTGGGTACCTCTCTTTTTCACATCTTGATCTTTTTCTCCTAGTACCTTCAAACTAGCCCTTTTTAAGCATATGGCTCTAATACCAATTACTAAAATTATTTAGAATAACTATGAGGGGGGTGAATTAGTACTTATCCAAGGTCTAGATGTACAAATAAAACTTTTCATAGCTTAGTGAACCCATATCCTTAAAACATATCAATGCATGCATCCATTAGATCATACAATCACTTAAAATTTGTATGTTACTCTCAAATCATCTTTGTAGAAATGTAAGCATGAAAATAATAGATTCAATAACACATTTAACATAATGATTTTACATAGAAACCCAATTTGGAAAAAACAACCAGTAACATGCTACTCATTCTCACTCTTTTGAAGTGATTCCCTATGAAAGGTCAACCATGTTAAAGGTTGCAATACACACTATTAAATGTGACATTGTTAGAGGATTTCAACCACACTATTAGGACTAAGCCTTGTTAGAAGACCTTAGATCATTCACTTGGAATTTCATCTACTTAAAGTATTTACAAATGACTGCTAGGTCAACCTTAATCCAAGGGATTTTCCTTAGAATAGAACATTGATTAGAAATAACCATAAGGTTTGATCTAATAGAAAATTATAATTCACTTGTATTTTATAGATCTCAATTTCGGTCCTTCATTCTATTTGGTTTCACACAATTTAGATTTGATAGCTTGTCAACCCTTCTAGCATTCATTCTCTTAATCTTTCTTGCTTTACTTGCCAATAGTAGTCTCTTATGTTTCTTCCTTGAATGAAGCAACACTTTAGACCTCTTGTTTAAATTAGGTTCTTGAACATTAACCAACCTTGCTTCTAACTAGCCATCTCTATAAATAGTAAATTAAGATCTTTTATCATTTATCATCTATCATCCATTTTAGGGTTAGGTAGGATTCAATGAATCTACCTATCTTTTCTTTTTTGTCTCTTCTAGAAACTTCTACTTTAATCCTCTTTAAATTTTCCTCTAAATAGTTTTCCATGAATTTTGTTCCACCAACTCATCATAGTTTTCTTCTATATACTTCACAAAATTTGAGAAATCAAAACAGTTGACTCAGATTTGTCAAACCCATGATTTCACATGAATACTAGTACTTGAAATTAATATGCTATTACTTAGCTTCCATACTATACTACCTCTCATCTTCAACTAGATCTCTTGGAAAACACTAAAATTTACTCTTGCTCAGCATCAACTAAACTTTACTCAACTTACACTATATCACTCGATATACACTAAACTTTGACTTTGATTGGCTCCTAATGATTTTCTATTTAGATTGTACTAACTTTTCTTGACACCTACTAGCCACTCAATCAAGCTTGTTTGACTCAATTCTTCTTACTTGTTCTTTCAGAATTTATCAGTGTATCCAACCTTTGCAATCATAAGTAGATAATCAACGTAGCATATCATCACTATCTTAACTAATCTTTGTACTCCTTTTTCATTCCATAACTCAACCTTTCCTCTAGGTGATTTTGTTATCTCATTTGAACAAATCCTCCTTATTAATCAAAAAAATGATAGTACTCAAATCAACTAAGTAGTTGTCTCACCAGCAAGTAGTAGGTTTGACATTAGTGGAAAAATAATGATTGAAACACACTCTCATGTATCAATCTATTTTCAACGCTATTCTCTAAGATTGTGTATAGTATGTGTATGGGATAAAATCAAAAGAACCTTTCATAAATAAGAAATTTAGAATAGACAGATATTATACAATAGCCACCCTATTCAAATATTTTTAATCTTATAAAACACTTCTACAATACCAAGACTCACTTGGCTTAGTAATACATTTTATGATTGGTATATGGGATAAAATCAATAGAACCTTTTACAATCAAAAATTTTAGATTGGATAGATATTTTACTACAATCAAGTCTCTATGATCTCCTAAAACACTTTAATAAGACCAAGACTTTCCCTATTCACTTGATTACAATGTATCGTATTTATGGTACTACTAAATATATGATTATTTTATACAAAGATGCAACTTCCATAGGATTGAACTTATCTAGAAAACAATGCTAGCAAGCTCTTCTATTAAGTATCCATCTTATGCTTCCATCAACTTGAGCATTTAATAAAGAACTCACCATTTGATATATTTTTCCACAGTGTAAGAGACTCCCAAATCCAAGAAAAAGGCCCAAAAATTGTAGCACAACCAACAATTGTCTTCCCAATATATCTAATCTTCATGTCTCTAGGAATGTGTAATAAACAAAGGATTCAAGATGCTTGCAATTGTACAATCAATCAAAATTTAAGGCTGATTGTTGGTGTTACAAAATAAGAAAGTAAACTTACAATTTTAAATGAAATTTAACAAGAAAATTATCTCAATTTCTTGATGGCTGAAAAAAATTATTCCATCACCAACAAATGCCAACTTCCTAAATTTCAATGATCAATATTGATAACATACTATTCATTGTCTTTGACATGACACATAATGTCAATTTTTGTCACATAACTATAACTTAACCTTCATTTCCAACCTAAATAACAAATTGGTTTCTAATTTAAAGAAAAGACACCAGCTTTAATGATTCATATTGATAGTAAAATTTACTAATTTACAAATTACATCTCAAGTTTGCATGATTAATAAGTGATAATTAACAAACAATAAGATAAGTTAAAATTATATTGTTGTCTTTAGGAAAAGTCACTACACCTTGAATAGAAGAATTTATCAAAAAAAATGGAAGGGAAGAATCAAAAAATATTTTAAATTAAGGAAACCAAGGTTAAATCTAAAAAATGAATTTGATGATTAGGTAATAAAATAAGAAGTGATAAGGTAATGAAATAACAAGTAATAAGGAATTTTCTAAGCACTAGAATCACTTCCAAGTGTTTAGGTGTGCACTAATAAGGAAATGCATACCTAAAGAGAATTCCCAAAGGAGTTTCATCTAAAAAATCAAAAGACTACCCTGAGATCTATGAGATCTACTAATCTCTTTTTCAATCAGATTGTAAGATTACTATGTGTGGGGTTCCTCCCAATAAAAAAAATTAAGAAATTTCTCATTGGGAAAGCTTCTCAAAAAAATCCTTGATATTTGCATATTTTGTAATATTATCTATAAATAGGACAAAAAAGATCACACTTATGCTATCAATAATTATGTAGTATCAAAAAAATTCTTCATATAATCTCCATGAGTTATAGCGGCATTAGGTTCAAAACATAACCCACCTCTTTAAAATCAACTTAAAAATTTATGTCATTAATAGATATATTAGTATCAACATTTGGATTGTTTCCAGTAGATTTTCCATTGCTTTGTCATAATTATTGGTGAAACTACAAAAACATGTTATTTCCCATCTTGTTTACTAGCATTTCATTTACACCAAATCTGATTTGTAAGCTTAGGATGGTTTTATATTTTATAAATATTTAGACATGATATAATTTCCTACTTAAATATGAGCTTCAAATTAATAGATTGGAATCTAGTTCAATTCTTGAAACTGTGTTCATGATGTAGTGCCTCTCATGTTTGTAGCTTGTTCCTTGTTTATTTTTATTCAAGAGATACTTATTACTCTTATTATTGTAATTTAAGATGACCTAAGGGTCTAATGTTATAATTTGATTTAAATATCATAGATGATATACTACTATGTTGTTTAGTTTATCATATCTACATGTTGATGTTATTTTGAGATGACAATAGGTCTATGATGATATTTGGTTATCTGGTATTTGGACATATCTCTGATTCTATTATGTGATTGATTTTATGCTATGGATATTTACTTTGTTCTTGTTTCATTATGCTTTATGTGAATGTGAGTGATGTAAATGGATAATTTTAGTATAATTGAATAAATGGTTAAATTAGGTATTTAAAGCATTGTTGCTTCAACTATGATATTATCTATAATTGAACTTGATCATGTGTTTTAGTGTGCATGAATTATATCCCTGGCAGTGGCACATGGAGTTAGTGATTCAACTATTCATATTTTACCAATGTCATCCCTATATGGTCAAGGTATCCTCAATTAATTGTTTAAATTAAACTTTTTGGTGATTAGTAAATCTGAACTCATTTGCATTATGTGACTGGACTAGTGAGCATGTCTATCCATTTAGAGGTTTGAATTTTTGTAGAAGTTGTTAATGAAGTTTTTGGGATTTTGGGTTTTTGGGCTTTAAATTTTATAGAATTTAATTTCTAGCAGATTTTCCATAGATGAATTCCTATTTCTAGATATAGCCTATTTTCATTTGGGTCAATTCAAAGTCTAGCTAGTCTAACTAGCTATTTTCCCTAATCAATTATTCATTTCAAAAGTGAATAAGTATGAAAAGAGGAATTTCATTCCTCACTTGTGACTTTTGCAAAACAAAAATTTGAGAGCCTTTTTTTGTGAATCCTCTTTAGGAGGATCACATTTCTATTTATTGTGAGAGTTGTGGGTGTGGGATCTTCATGGGGTTAGTCTCATTAGATCTGGCTCAAGTAGACCTTACCTTACCAAGACTTCTAATAATTTAAGTAGGTGATTTATTTTACTATGTTGTTTCCTATTCCATCCCCTTCTACTTTCAAGTAGGGCTCTCCCATTTACGTACGTACGTACGATTGAAATGTGTTTAGCTTTAACTGTTATGGCCGAAACTATTTCAGCCATAACCCCTCCAAATATCACAAATGGTGACACATGTTCGTGCTTTCACCCTCAAATATTTTATCTATTTTTGCTAGCCATTTGTTGGGAGGCTGAGAACTAGTGTTCTCCTTCATTTCTATTTGTTGCTTCTACTTGGTTCATGGAATTATGCTGGCCATTTTTGCATACAATGTCTAAACCCAAATTTGATTCAATTTTTGAGGCTTTTGTTCCCAAAGACCAAATGGGTTTTAATTTTTAAGTTTTTCAATTTTTACCTCATTTTGCATGCCACCATATTTTTTTGTATTTTCTTGGCATGATGTTGGTTGCAGACCTAGATCATCTACACAGATGTCAATCAAGCCATTGTTGCACTTCTATGTTGCATTGGGATGCATGCCACATCTATCCTCCTAAGTTATTTTAGTTGAGTGATATTTTTCTTGTGTTCTCATCCAGTCCTTATGTTATGATCTTCATAATGGTGGTGTGCCACACATGAGTACATACACATACATTTGTTGGGTGACTTGCAAGTCCCAATCTTCTATGGTACTTTCGAGAGTTATGATCATTGGGGTTTGGTTGGGAATATGCATGCCTACAGGCACTCATCATTGGAAAAGCATGGGAAGTGTAGGGAAGCATATGGAGGGGGCTTCTATATTGTATCTTGGTGATCATGGCACCATAGGTTGGTAGAGGAAGATTTACTCAAGTGATGACTAAATTAAACACTAGTTGGTAATGAAACTTAAGATAAAAAAAGTGGTTTGATAGAGCCTTCTATCAAGGATTTGAATCTGCACAGTTTGAGCTTGGGCTTTTGGATTCCAAGAAACTCTCTATGATGTTAGCCCCTACTTAGTAGCCCATTGAGTGTCTATCTAGGACCTATAGTTTATGCATTGCCTTTATTCTTGGTTTTACTCATCATATTGTCTAGCATGAGTGTTAGCTATGGATGTTGTGCTTTATGTGTGTTTATGGTTAGATCATTATCTCCATTAGAATGATAGGACTGGACCTATGGGTCTCACATAGGTGGATGGCATAACTACCTTCACCACTACTAAGGACTAGTGTAAAGAGATGGTCTATTATCATAGTGTGAGTGTTGCTTGATGTTTTCACTTGGTACTTTGGAATCTAGAGTATGCTTTCTTGTGATTTATTATTTCATTATAATTCTTGTATATCATGTTTAGATGATGTTAGTATTGATGTATTTCCTTATTATGATGTTTATCATGTGATAGATGATGTTATCTTCTTAGTTGGAGTATTCATTACTTTTGGTTAAGCATATTAGATTTCTTATTCGTATGATGTTATTATGCTTTAGTAGTGATGCCCTTATAAGACAACCCTAACTATCTAGTGTTGGAATAACCACCAACTCCTTCAAGATTTGTGACATATCTTAACTACCTCCTATGTTTTATAAGACTAGTGGTTGTATCGAGCATTAACACGTCAATATTTTGGTGCAACAACAACTCTAGCTTTTAAAAAGTGATATTTGAGTTTGGTCATAGTTTTGAATCTTCTTGGGTAATGGTGGGGGGTTGGATTGTTGTACTAAATAGAAATGTTCCCCTTCAAGATCATGACATGGATTAAATACCTACTATATTCTATAAGTCTAGTGATTATATTGGGCATTGATACATCGATCTTTTGGTGCAACAACAACTCTAGCTCGTAACATCTAGTTGCAAGTTTGGGATGTTATGAATTAGGGATGGCTAGGACCTTTGAGGTCTCATGGTGTTATTAAAATTGGGAGGAACCACGCACTTAGCTTATTATTTCAATTTATTGTGATGTTTCTTTTATACACTATAATGTTTCTTTTAGTTATTTCCTTCTACTGCGATGTTAGATGGTTAGAAATTGTTTCCATCTTGTAGTTATTATCCAAGCATCTATGCCTTGACTATGGATCTAGTAGTCGTAGAGGTTCTAACTTCTTGTTTTATCCCTTTATTTTTCCTTCGATCCTTTCTTATTGTTCTTGGGTGACCATGCATCAAAATTGGGTCATACCTGAAAGTATAAAATGCCCATGGGAGAAAATTTTTGAAACCCCTGATTGTATCACACCCTTTAAGGAGATATGTCATGCCATACTAGAAATTATCATGCACACATTGGAGAAAATTCATATGATATTCCTAAATTATCACACACCTTGATAATTTTTCCCCAAACCCTAAAATTACCACTCTCCTTCATTAGAAAGATTGCACAATACTAGAAAGTATCTCACAATGCTGAATTAAAGTATCACCTGGGTTTTGGAAAAACATGCTTAGCTAGGAAGTGGGCCTTTTTTGGTTTGATCAGAATTTTTTTGAAGGTTTTTTGGATACCCTTTATGATTTTATCAAATACCTTGGAATTTCATTTTGAAATCAAAATATTTTTGGATTCATTTGCATCCTTTCATGGTTCGTCATTTTGGTCAGTAGTGGCATTTAGAGATCCATTGGCATCGGGATGTATATTTAGTCTTCTATTGTTATCTTTGTGATCCATGTATGTTGTATGTCATGTACATCCATACATGTTTATAAAATATTATCATAGATTATATTTATCCTTGTTTTCGAGGATCTTTGTGTGGGGCATTACATCTAGTATCAGAACCCATGTTGGAAAATTAAGATCTCTACTTTATGCTTCCACTATGGTTTTGCTTTTTGTATGTGTATTGTTAGTTACTAGTTATTATTTTGATATCTTGTTGTGACTCTTATGCTTGTTACTCATTTTTTCTAACCTTACCTTGTTGCTTCCATATTGATGCCTCCTACACATAGAGCTAGTGGTTGGGGTACCACCTATAAAAATAACCATGAAGAAGAACACCAAGAGGAAGAATATTAGGTTTGTGGGGGATATCAAGATAATAGAAAGTAGGGTGGCATTGAGGTACTAATGTCAATCCTTTAGGAGATTCTTGTTCAATTGGACTCTCATATAGAGCAATGTTGACAAGATCCTAATCAAGAAGAGGGATCACATCATGGGTATTCCCATCAGTCAGAGCATAGAGAGGAAGAGCATGAATATAAACATTCTTGTACTCTACCAGGTGGCCATGGAGACCATCAAGGTGGTAGGGACCATAGCACTTAAGATTTCATCCATTTGGATATCATGAAGTCTATTCAACAATCCAAACAACCATTATATGATGGTAAGGGAGGTGGTCTCAAATTGGAGACTTGGTTATTGGTCATGAAGCACTACTTCACCATGTACCCATATGCAACCAGTATGAAGGCTCACTGTGTGATTATGTAGCTGAGGTACCATACATCCATATGGTGCAATATTGAGGGGTAGAAGCTCTAGATCAGTGTCATAGGCCTCAACTAGGAGATCTTTGAGGGGAGATTCTTAGAGAAATTCTTATCTCCTTAGTTCAGAGAGGCTTGTGCAGTTGATTTCAATGAGATCAAACAAATTAACATGATAGTGGAACAATATGAGATCTGATTCTTTGAGCTTAGATAGTACCCATGCTACAATCATGAAAATTTACTTCTAACCAATTATTTCATCTGAATTCTTAAGGATGCCCTTACTAGAGAAGTCTATATAGATCAGCCTAGGACTCTTGTTCTTAGTAGTAAAGTTGGTTCTCAGAACTGAAGTGTTCATAACTTAGGATAGAATGCATAGTTTACCCAGTCTTGAGGGAAGGGCCAAGCCTAGTCAAAACACTCTCAGGGTGGTTATCACCATAAGAATAAGAAGAGATTTTAGGGAAAATGTAGAGATTCTTTTGGTACCACCAAAAAGAAAGGAGATAACCCAAGTTGAGGATAAAAAGCTTAGCAGGATCATCCACCTTAGAGTATTCAGCAAAATTCTAGTAGGGGTAGTGCACCATAACCTAGTGCTACTCAAGGTGGTCATGGGAGAGGTTCTAGATTTTTAAGGAGCTATCATTCTTTTGGTTACCCTAGCCATAGATCTTTTGAGTGCTATATCAAACCATCTATATGACCTGGTAAGAGTGTAGCCAGATCTAAGCCTATAGTGGGTAATGCTCATGGGAATCATCTAGTCTTTGTGATGGTTGACAACCATTAAGTTGATCATCAAGTTATAGTAGTCAATGCTCTAGTTACATTGCATGTTATTTATTCTTTATTGTTATTTTACTCTAGTGAATTATATTCTTTTATTTCACCATCTCTCTTTTAGTGATGTGGGCTAGTGGCCATATATTAGGTCAAAAGGTGGTAGGTTGAGTTAGCCATAGGTTCCAAAGTGGTTGTAGAATTGTTCATCAGAGGATTTTTAATAAAACCAACAAGTTATAACATCAAAAAACACCAAATTATTTTATAATTTAGTTGTTTAACATTTTTTCGAACACTTTTCTAGTAAGCTTTGATACCTATATCCCTTGCCCAAACTGACTAATTTTAGCTCAACAAATATTGTCAAACACTTGTATGTTGCCTTTCTCTTTTTTGATTTTTGTGTTTTAGATTGTTTGATATAGTTCAAATGATCCTAAGAAATTTAGAATGTTTGCAAATGAAATATGGAATGCATACCTATAGCCAATTGACATTTTGACAAAAATTGGCATACAACTAGTATGTTCATCATATATGCTATTAGATGGACATTTCATCAAATAAATAGTATGAAAAATATATCTCCCTCATTAAATCCATTCCCATGCACAATGATTCTATGAATTTTTTAGGACAAATGGGATTACAATAATGACTATAGAAATGCCTAATCTGACACTAAGTTAGCACTTACAACAACAAAACTATATACCTAAGATTACAATGCCAACTACTAATAGTTGCAAGAGGAACTTGATAATAGTGATGTCCATGGATGGAGATGAAAATTGCATAAATACTATAGCATGACACTATTAATATGTACTATAGTAGCATGGAAAAATAATAATTACTAATGACTACCGAAGATGAATCTTTAGGTCTATTGTTGATAGTCCTTCAATATTCTTCAAACCCTTCAGCTATTCCTTAACTTTAAGCACAAATAAAAATCTAGAATGAGGCTCTCTTGAATGCCAAATTCAGTAGATATTTCACCACCTTAGATGGTTACAACTGAAGAATTGACACTCTTAAATGGCTAACTCAAATAAAAAACCCTTATTTTCTTCTCCCAAGTTTATATCAAATGCAATTGACAATAATTAGATGCCTTGTAATGAAACTCTCACCTCTATTTATTTTTTCCCTCAGCCTTCTAGAAGGAAATAAAATATCATTTAATTGCACTCTCTAAAAGCTTCCCCTTTCCAAGACAATAATGAGTTGCACTTCTAGAAAATTGAATTAATTAAATATAAAGCCACCTTTTAATTTTAATTTATTTAATGACTTTATAAGAAATTAATTTAATCAATTTCTCCTTATTTCTCTACTTAGCCTTTGGAGAATGTAAAGGCCAAGAACTCCACTAATATTCTAAAAAGATGGGGACATTACAATCTATCCATCATGAAATTGTTTGTCCCCAAGCAATGTCAACTCTAGATGTTGCAAAATTTCTTCACTCTCCCAAGTGGCATCCTCTATTGGTAGGTCCTTCCACTTCACAAAGTACTCCATGATAGTAGATCTCCTCAAATTCCTCTCCCTAAAATCAATGGTAGCCTCTAATACTAAAACCAATTTCCCCTCATGGTCCAAGAGTCGAAGCACTATCAAAGGAACAATCTGGTGTCCTAATGCCTTTTTGAGATATGAGGCATGAAAAATATTATGGAATCTACTCCCTACTAGAAAATCCAACTTGTAATACACCTCTCCAACTATCTTAATCACCCTAAAAGACACATAATAAAATGGCCTAAGTTTTTTGGCACCACTCTTCTTGAGAGTGGACTAGCGGTAATGTTGTAGGATCAAATACACCATATCACCTACATCAAAAGCTTTCTTAGTCCTCTTTTGATTAGCTTACTACTTCTATTGATTATGTGCTTTAGTGATATTATCCTTAAGAGCCTTCATAATATCTTGGCTCCCCTATAATAAGTCTCCAACATTGGGCACTCTATTATCTAATAGCAAGAAATCCATGAAACCAAGTACCTCATATCCATATAATTCCATGAATCGTGACATCTAGATAGACATTTGAGAAGTAAAATTATAATAATATTCACATAGATACATCTACTTAACCCAATCCTTCTATTTACCTACTATGTAATTACTAAGGTATTCCTCCATCCATTTTCTCACTACCTCTATATGACCATTTATCTAGGGGTGGTATCTAGTACTCAAACTAAGCTCTATCCTACACAATATGAAAAACTCCTACCTAAAGTGACTCATAAACCTATTATTCATGTTGCTAATAATGATCCAAGGTAAACCATGCAACTTAAATATCTCTCTAAAGAATAAATCTTCCATTTGTGTAGTACTGTATGTAGTGTTAATTGGGAAGAAGTGGAAAAACTTTTTAAGTTTATCAAAAACAACATTTATATAGTCTCTACCCTAGGTTCTCAAAATTCCTATGATGAATTCCATGGATATACACTCCCACTTCCTATTAGGAATTAGAAGTGGCTTAAGTATGCTAGTTGGATAAGAGTGATCCCATTTATTCTATTGGCAAATAGGACATCTCTTACATATTGCAATACCTCATCTTTGAGCTCTTTCCAAGAAAAATGGTCATGAATTTGCTGGTAGGTTTTGTAAAAACCTAGATGTCCTACCATAGCTAAGTCATGACAAACTATAAACACCATCCTCTCCACCTTTGACCCTAGCACCAAATAAATGTGCCATTTGTAAATATTGATCTCATTCACAAGGGTGAAATAACTATTCTAGATTAATCTATCGATAAATCTTGATGCCCATGTATCATTTGCATACTCTATAAGGACAAAATGTCTCCAATCCTCTAATATATCAATCAACAAGCTCAAGTGGAGTCTTTGTGACAAGGTATCTACTACGATATTTTGTGTCCCCTTGAAATAGGTAATATCAAAATCATATGCCTATAATTTACTTACCCTTTTTGGTTTCTTTTCATTAAGATCTTGCTGCCCTAAGAAATGTTTCAAGCTATTGTGATCTATTTTTATGCCGAATTATCTACCCACCAAATATTGCCTAAATTTGGACAAAGAATATATTTTCGGCAATATTTTCTTATCATAAATCATAATATTATGCCCCCCTAAGCTTCCTACTTTCATAAGAAATTAGTTCCTTTTCTTGCATAAGTACTTCTCCAATACCCTCTTTGGATGCATCACAATGCCACTCAAAAGGTTTGCTAAAATATAGTAATGCTCGTAGTAGACAAGAAGTCAAAAAATCCTTGAATTTATCAGAATATTCCTATGGCTCAAGAGTACATATGAAAGCCCCCTTTCTCATTAAGTTTTTCAAGGGTACTACATGCTTGGAATATCCACTAATAAACCTCATGTAGAACCTACATGACCCCAAAAATGCTATCAAATATGTCAAGTTCACTAGAGTAGGCCATTCAATAAGAGCACAAATCTTTTTAGGATCCATGTGTAATCCCTAAGCATTGGTAATGTGACCTAGTTATAATAACTCTAATAATTCAAAATCACATTTGGACTCCTTTGCATACAAGGACTCCCTTCTTAGAATGCCCAACATAGTGACTAAGTGCCACATATGCTCATCCCATGTCCTACTATACACTAGAATGTCATCAAAGGAGACTAACACAAATTTCCTTAACTAATGCTAAAAAAGCCTATTCATTTTGGACTGAAATGTACTTGGAGCATTAGTTAGCCCAAATGGCATAACTACAAACTCAAAATGGCCATAATGACATCTAACTATCATCTTCTTTAAATCCTAGTCTCTAACTTGGATCTAGTGATAGCCTAATTTCAAGTCAATTTTGGGGAAGAAACATGCTCCATGTAGCTCATCTAATAACTCATCAATCTATGTGAAGGGGTACCTATTTTTTATAGTCTTTTTTTTCAAGACCCTATAATCTATCCACATCCTAAGAGTTCCATTCTTCTTATTCACCAAAACAAGAAAAGAAGCAAAAGGCACCTTACTTGGTCTAATGTGCCCCATAGCAAGTAGTTCTTTAATGGTTTTCTCAATCTCATCCTTCAATCTCTTTGGATACCTATAGGGCATGATCATGATGAGTTTATCACCCTCTTCTAACTCAATAATATGCTCAATACCTGTATCTCGAGGTCTACCTGGTGATATTTCACTAAAAACCTTGTAGTGCTTGATTCTTAGTATTCATATGTTTGGGTGATATTCTAATTTTTTCTACCCCTATGATGGTATTTAAGTGCAATGGGCTACCCACTCAACCTAGTAATGTCTCAACAAGTTCTCCATGTATCTACAAGAAATCATCCTAAACCCACTAGGGCAAGTAGCCCTAAGTATATGGGTCTTCCCCTCTTATTGAAACTTCATCTCCATATCTCTCAAATTGAGAGTGAACTCCCCTATTTTATGCAACCAAGTCATACCCAAGACCAAAACTATATAATCCATGTTAACAACATAAAAATATGATTTGAAACCAAAATTGTTGATTTTTAGGGGAAAACTAATATTCTTCTAGTCACATTTGAGGATGTGGCCATTAGCTACCCTCACTCTCAACCCTCAAATTGCTCTATCTATATCCAACACCTCTTAGTTAATCTAGAATCAATAAAATTGTGAGTACCACTTGCATCACACAAAATAATAACTCATTGACCAACCAATACCCCTCTCATAATAAATGATCCCTTTTGTTGTACACTAGTGAGATGGACCTTCTTAGGCCTATCCTTAGTCTTCTCTTCACGTATATCATCTATGCCTTCCTTTTCCTCAACTAATTACTCATTTTTAGATTGTTGGTCTGAATTTTCAGAATCACAATCCTCATAATAAGCCCAACTAATCCTAATTTCTTTCTCCTTTGACCTTAAAGGATAGTCATGGTCAATGTCATAAGGTCACTTATAGTATTCAAAATAAATAAAATTTTTTTTTTAAATCATTCAATGTCTCTCTATCCAAAGGAAACAATAAATTATCATTATTTTCATCCTTTGTTTCATTCCTCTCATGTTTCTTGGAGAATGGTTTGTCTTTGCTAGATGATGCACCCTTTGAATGAAATTTATTTACTAGAGCTAATTGATCCATACTTTTGGCCTTTTTAATTACTTCATACAAATTTAATGGATCAAAGGCTTTTACCAAACCCTCCAATGATTTGGATAATAGCTCTATGACAAAAACAACTAATCTCCTATTTGATATATTGTGCAAACTAATAACTCATTGACCAGCCAATACCCTTCTCATATTAAATGATCCCTCTTATTTTATACTATTGATATGGGCATTCTTAGGTCTATCCTTAGTCTTCTCATCACCTATATCATCTATGCCTTTCTTTTCTTCAACTTACTACTCATTTTTAGATTGCTAGTCTAAATTTTTAGAATCAGAATCCTCATAATAAGCCAAATAATCCTATTTACTTTCTTCTCAAACCTCAAAGGATAGTCATCATTCATGTCATAAGGTCATTTATAGTATTAAAAAAAAAATCTTTTTTTAATCATTTAATGTCTCTCTATCCAAAGGAAAAAACAAATTATCTTTATTTTTAGCCTTTGTTTCATTCCTCTTAGGTTTCTTAAAGAATGGTTTGTCTTTGCTAGATGATGCACCCTTTGAATGAAATTTATTTACTAGGGCTGCTTGATCCATACTTTTGGCTTGTTTAATCACTTCTTGCAAATTGAATGGATCAAAGGATTTTACCAAACAACCAATCTCCAATGATTTGGATAATCCCTTTGTGAATGAAACAACCAATCTCCTATCTGATATATCTGGCACCATAATAGATAGCCTCTAAAAATCACTAATAAAATACTCCAATCCACCTATCTATTTTAACTATACCAAATCCCTAAAGTATACTTCTAGATCCTTCTTATCAAAACTCTCTACCAACCTATCTACAAAGTCCTAATATGAAGTTGCTTGGTTATCCTAAAGGGTAACCATCCTAGGGTACCACCAATCATGTGTAGCTCCCTTTAAATGTAATGTGGCATATTTTATTGCCTCCACTTCTATCAGAAGTCTTAGTGCTAAGAAGGTATCAAGCTTGTGAATCCAAGCTTGTGTTGTTATTCTGCTACTCACATCAAATGTAGTCAAGGAAAGCTTCCCTTTAGCCCACTCTAATTCATTATCCTTGCCATTAGGTCTTTAATTTTATTTGACAAGATGGTAGTGTTCTATTCTTTGGTTCAAAAACCTCTCAAAAGTCATTCTTTCTCATACTTGAGGTGTTAATAATTCTAATTCATCATCAGTAGCCATAAGGATATCTATAAATTTCCCATCCTTAGCTTCCTCTACTAGCTCCTATACTAATTCCTTTCTAACAAAGGTAGGATGTGTGGGCCTTTTTGCTATTTTGGAAAGAGGAATATGAGCTCTAGGTGATCCCACTAAACTCTTTTTATTGTCTTATTCTTGATTTTGTCTATCTTGTGGGTTCATATAGTTAGTTCCATGGTGATGAGTTCCTACAAAGCCTAAGCCATCAACTCTTATCTTGTGACCATTCCTCTAAAAAATTCCCTTATTCCTTGATTCCCATTCCTATTGTCTCTTAGTGGGCTCAACTCTTTCCTATCACCCATGGTGTCAAGCTCCCTATCAAAATCTTGTTCCCTATTAAACAAAGCTTTCCTACAAGTGTAAAATCTATAAGAGCCAACTTGAGGTGGCTACATGTGATTGCTAAACACTCAAGATGGTAGGATTTAGTTATAATACCAATGTAATAACCCCAACCAGTCATAACTTCAACAAACACCAAACTCCTTTATAATTTAGTTGTTTGACATTTTTTCAAACACTTTTCTAGCAAGCTTTGATACCAATGTAATAACCCTTGCCCAAAATGATTGATTTTAGCTCAAGGAATATTGTCAAACACTTGTATGTTTCTTTTCTCTTTTTTGATTTTTTTGTGTTTTAGATCATTTGATATAGTTTGAATGATATTACAATACCTCCTACAATGAACTAATATGCAAGTGTAGTTCCTTTTGATATTTTCAATCCATATAAATGAAAACTAGATACAGAATGCATACCTATAACCAACTTACAGTTTGAAAAGCAATTGCCATAGAACTATTATACTAATCATATATGCTATTAGATGGAAATTTCATCAAAAAAATGGTATGAACCATATATCTCCTTTATTGACCTCATTCCCATGTACAATGTTGCTATTAATTTGCAAGGATAAATGGGCTTACAATAATGACTATAGAAATGTCAAATCTAATATTGAGCTATCACCTACAACAACAAAATTATATGCCTAAGGTTACAATGCTAAGTATAAATAGTGGTAAGAGGAACCTGATAATAGTGATGCCCATGGATGGAGATAAAAATTACATAAATATTGTAGCATGGAACTGTTCACATGTACTATAGAAACATGGAAAAAAATGATTACTATTGGCTATCGAAGAAGAATCTTTAGGTTTGCACTTGATAGTCCTTCAATATTCTTCAAACCTTTTAGCTATTCCTTGACTTTAAGCACAAATAGAACTCTAAAATTAAGCTCTCATAAATTCCAAATTCAATGGATATTTCACCACCTCAAATGGTTGCAACACTAAAGAATTGACACTCTCCAATGGCTAACTAAAATCAGAAATCATTAGTTTCTTCTCCCAAGTTTATATCAAATGTGATTAACAATGATTGGATGCCTAGCAATGAAGCTTTTGCCTCTATTTATTCTTTTCCTTTACCCTTCTAGAAGTAAATAAATTATTGTTTAATTGCACCCTCTAGAAGCTTCCCCCTTTCCAAGACAATAATTATATGTACTTCAATAAAATGCACTCTCTAGAAGCTTCCCCCTTTCCAATACAATAATTAGTTGTGCTTATAGAAAATTAAATTAATTAAATATAAAGTTAATTTTTAATTTTAATTTATTTAATGACATTATAAGAAATTAATTTAATAAATTTATCCTTATTTCTCCACTTAGCTTTTGGAGAATGTAAAGGCTAAGAACTCCATTAAGATGCCAAAAAGATGGGGACATTATAGGTGGTAGTTTGAATTTGGAAACCTTCACCACTACACTGGATCTTTGTATCCTACCTCTAGGATCATATGGCATTGTGTGAGGCATGGATTTTTTAGCCATCCATCAGGAAATATATATTTCTACCTTAAATTTGTATAGTGTATTGATGACATAGGTGGGCAGGTGGAACTTTTGGGAGTTGCAAAACTAGTCTCACTTTGAATGATCTTAGCTAATAAGCTAAAGAAAAGTGTGTGGAAGGGTTGTCAATTTTTTCTTAATTTTGTTAGTGATCTTGAGGAACTTGAGAGTCATATAGTGACACTTTATCATCAGAAACTCCTTCATGAGTATGTAAATGTGCTTCCTTCTAAGATTCTAGGTATACCACCACAATGTGACATTGATTTTTGGATTGTTCTTGTACCAAGAGTAGAGATGATTTTATGAGCTCCTTACTACTTGACTAATTAGGAGTTGAGTTAGGTAAAATTGTAGTTGGGGGAGTTTTTGGCCAAGGCCCCTATTCATCTAAGTATATCCCTATGGGGTGCACTAGTCATCTTCATGAAGAAGAAGGATGAATCTTTGCATTTTTGCATTGACTACCAATAGTTAAATAAGGTGATAGAAAAGAACCAATATCCTTTTTTGACAATAGATGACTTGTTTGATCAAATGAAGGGATCATGAGTGTTATCAAAGATTTATCTAAAGTTGGGATACCATCAGCTTCATATCTAAGAGGTTGACATTCATCTAATGACTTTTTATACATGGTATGGACATTATGGGTTCACGGTGTTACCATTTGGGTTAACTAATGTGTCATTAGTGTTTATGAGTTTGATGAATGGATTTTTTCCCATTTTCCTATATTAGTGTGTCATTTTATTCTTGGATGACATATTGATCTATTTGAAGACTATTGAGGAACATGAGGTCCATTTACATCAAGTGTTGTAGTACTTGAGAGACCATTTATGTTGTATGGCAACTTAACTAAATATGAGTTCCTCTAGTTAGAGGTGAAATATTTGGGGCATATCATTACTGCTGATGGAATTGGAGTAGATTTAGAGAATATTTGTGCTATCATGGATTGGTTGGTACCCACTAATGTCTCTAAAGTTCATAGTTTTATAGGATTGGGGGGTTATTACCATCATTTTTTGAAAGATTTCTCATGAGTAGCTCATCCCATCACTTCTCTTCAGAAGAAAGGGAAGAAGTATATTGGGTTAGACAAGTGTGAGATGAATTTTAAAGCTCTTAAGGAGTGTTTGACCAGTACACCAATTCTTGCAATGCTTAATCCTATAAGTGATTTCATGGTTTGCACAGATGCTTTGTTGGACAACATGGGTTTGGTGTTGATGTAGGGTGGTTGTGTAATTGCATGAGTCTATAAAACTCAAGCATCATGAGCTTAACTACCACACTCATGATTTGGAACTTGAGGCCATAGTGCATGCTCTATTTTTTTGGAGACATTTCCTTTTGGGACATAGGTTTGAGTTGCATAGTGATCATAAGAGTTTTAAGTATATGTTTACTCAACCAAACCTAAATGTGCAATAGCATTACTGGATGGAGTTCTTGTATGAATATGAATCTTATGTCCATTATATTAAAGGGAAGGAGAATGTCATCATGGATGTCTTGAGTATGAGGCAACATGAAGTATTAGTGTTTTCATTAGGAATAGATTTACGAGACTGTATCTTGTAGGATTCTGCTAGTTACACTTGGTATTAGGAGGTTAGGGTGGAAATCAAGTCTAGATGTACACTTGAGGTGACATTTTCAGGTTAATTGCTTATGTCTAATGGACTATTGCAACACTTGGGGTGTATCTATGTACCTGCATTAGGTGATCTTCATGCCCTGGTTTTGTCAAAAGATTGTTATGCACCATATTCCACCCATCTCGTTGTCTAGAAGATGCATGTTGATGTTAAACAACTATACTTTTGGCTAGGGATAATGTAAGATGTTTCTGATTTCTTTTCTCAATGTCTTGATTGCTAGAGAGTGAAGGAAAATCACAAGATCTCATGGGTCTTTTGTAGCCACACACCATCCTAGAGTGGAAACAAAATAAAATATCTATTGGTTTTGTCATAGGGTTGTCTATGTCATGACAGAGGCATGATTGTATTATGGTGACAATGGACAAGTTGTTCAAGGTAGCACATTTTTCACCCATGAGAGCATCCTACATAGATTCTTCTATAGTGCATGTTTTATTAAAGGATATTGTTCATTTGTATGGAATCCCTCATTGGATTATTACAGAAAGAGATCCAGTTTTTACTTTTGCACTATGGATATCTCTCCAACATGCTTTGGGTGTGCAACTCAACTTTAGTTCATCTTATCACCTAGAGATTGATGATAAGACTAAGAGAGTGAATCAAGTTTTGGAGGATATGCTTCACATGTATGTGATGGATAGGTAGGTGAAATGGGATGATTATCCATACCTTGTTGAGTTTACATACAACAATGGGTGTCATAGTTCTCTTGGCATGTAACCATTTTAGGCCTCATACAATAGACCATGCTATAATGCTTTGAGTAGGAGCCATTTAGAGGATTGTGATCTCTTGGGTCCAAAGATGCTTCAGGATTAGAGTAGCAAGATAAAAGTACAAATCTATGTCACCTTTCAGTCTAACTTATCAAAATGACTAAATTTGACTATTTCTATCTAAAAGTCAATTCTCTTCAAACATATGATCTAGATAAATTCAATAGAGCTAAGTTATATATATAGTTGTTGGAAATGATTGAAAAGATCATGAATGAAGAATAATGGAACTGGTAAAGAATTTTTTCAATCATTTTTTTATCATTGATGTCAAACTTGCTACTTGTAGGAATGACAATTGCTTAAGTGATTCAAATACTATCAATTGGTGGATTGACAAGGAGGTGGAAATCAATAAGATGTAACTAGAATACCTAGAGAAAAGGTTGAAGTTATAATGTTGCAATGAAGTAAAAGAATCAGAAAACCCATTGATGAATTAGTGTAATGATGACATACTCTCAAGTTAGTTAGAGCTGAGTGAAGATCAAGTGCCGAGTGCATTTAGGTGCCAAGCAAGATACAAGTGCCAAGTGACTTTAGGTGCTGAGTAAGATACAAGTACTAAATGACTTCAAGTGCTGAGAAAGATACAACAGCCAAGTGATATTCAAGTGTCGAGCAAAGAAAAAATGCAATAGGTGCCAAGCGCCAATAAAATAATAGTAGAAGTTGAGTAACTCAGAAGGAGCCGAGCAGTAGTAAATCAATGATGTCAAGTTGCTGCATTATTTGTTAAGTCAAAGATTTGCTAGACTAGTAGTGATAAGTTTGTTACATCAAATTTTGTGAATTAGTTAGATGATAAGGATGATGAGTAGATGTCAAAAATTTTAATGTAAGCCATGCAAACCAATTCAAGGCAAAGGCTAATGGTTTTATCATGAAGTTTCTAGAAGAAACAATTTGGAGGGAAAACAATACCATTTTCTAAAGATCAAATTAAGATTTGAGTGGGAAATGAAGAACATAACTTCTTTATAAGGAGTTACAAATCAAAGATAAGTTGTGCATATATGAGAGGGAGTTGGTCATGTGAAGAAACCAAGAGGAGTAAAGTACAGAGCAGCAAAACTCTGAGTTGATCCAATGACCATGGAGTGCATTGGCATAATGAGTGGAACAACTCAAGGAGATAGATCTTGAAGGGTGAACAAGTTCTCAGCACTGCAAGGGAGGAAAGCCAAGCAAAGAAAAGGACTAAAGAGGGATCTAAAATATACAAGTTTGAAGTTGCAATTTGTATCAGGTCAAAACCTTTCTAATACTTTCTTACCATTGTATTAGACATTGAAACCCTACATTGCTAGGTTAGCTTAATAGCTAGGTGGATAAGCCTCAGGAAAAGGATAAGAGATCCCTAGGAGAAGGATAAAGAGATCCTTAGGAGAAGGATAGGAGATCCTTAGAGAGGGATGAAAGATTCTTTTGTGAAGGTGACTGTAAATCCCATGGACTTGGCTGAGCCTAACAGCTCCGTGTAAATCCTTTAATAGGGTGACATTCCAAGTTGAATTTTCTTAAGTCCTCTAATAAGGCACACTCCTAATAGGGTGTAGAAATCCTTTAATAGGATCACATTTAACAATGTGTTGTAGCCTTTAACAGGGCAGGCCTTTAATAGGGAAGACCATCAGAAGTTGTTAAAATCAATTACGTAGTTATTTTCTGGGTGTCATCCTCACCCTAGTTTTACCTTCTTATTCTTGGAGAGTTTTTGGGTCATCAAAATCCTTAGTTTTATGGTGTGATGCATGTTTACTTTTTATGGTTGTTTAATGTTTAATTGCATGCATGATAATTTCAATTATTTTCCATTAAGGATTTGACAAAAAGTTTGGATTGGACATTAAAGGAGTTTGAATAACTAATTCACCCCCCCTCTCAGTTATTCTAAAGAATTCTAACAATTGGTATCAGAGCCCACTGCTGATTTGTTTCAAGGTACTAGCTACAGGAAGATTAAGATGTCTAAAAGAGAAGTTCCCAAGTTAAACAAAGACAAGTTTGTTGCATGACAAAGTTTGATGAAGCTACACCTCAGATCAATAGCTGACTAAGCACAGACCTTAATCATAGTTGATCATGTAGACCTTGCAGGACCTCTCACTACAGATGACATGAGCAAGAAGAAGGAGCACAATCAAGTGATGTTAGATATTTCTTTAGCACTAAGCTATCTTGAGTATGATGACATCAAAGGATGTGATACTACACATTATATGTCGAAAACATTATCACAAATCTATGGAGGAGATGATAATGTGAAGAGAGCCAAAAGAGAGAGCCTAAGAGGAAAGTTTGATGACATGAAAATGGAAGAATGAGAAAATGCTACTCAATATGGTGCAAGGATGAAGGAAGTAGTAAGTGTCATAAGAAGCCTAGGAGGATTTTTGGCAAAAGATATAGTATGTAGAAAATACTTGAGAACTTTTCTTCCTATCTATGCTATAAGAGTATCAATCATCCAAGAGCTAAGGTGTGTACCAGGCAACATATTGTCATTTGAAGGAATAATTGGAAGACTCGCTACTTTTGAGCTATCCAATTTTGACAACTACAAGCTAGAAAAATTTGAATCTGTATTCAAAGCTAGGATGACAATAAAAGACAATGAGGACGTGCAAACAAAGAAAAAGAGTGGAAAAGGAAAGTATGTATCCAGTGACAGCAACACTGATGAAGATGATGTGGACCAATTGGAGGCATTACTAGCAAGAAGATTTCATAGAGGAAGAGGTAAATTCAAAGGTAAGCTACCAGTCATTTGTTTTAATTGTAATGAAGTTGGTCACATTGCAGCCAGATGCACACAAAAGAAAAATTACAAGGATGGAGGCAACTTCAAGAACAAGAAAGAGGACAACAAGGACTGTAGAGGTAAAGGAAAAAGATGCTACCTTGTTGAAGAAGACTTCGACAAGAATGATGATGAAGTAGTCTATGTGGCTATGAAAGATGAATTATATTAAGATGAAGCAACTACCTTGATAACCTACATGAGCAAGAATGATAGATGAATCATAGACAGTGGATGCTCTCATCACATGACTAGAGACAAAAGTAAGTTCATTACCTCTACTGAATATGAAGGAAATAGTGTTAGATTTGGCAACAATGCACCATGTTAGATCAAAGGGAAAGGTAGTATCAATCTTACTAAAAGGATAACATGTGATAATGCATACTATGTTGAAGGTATGAATTATAACTTGTTAAGTGTCTCACAGTTAGGCAACATAGGATGTAAGGTTGAATTTGAAAAAGGAGTTGCTAAGATCTATGATTCTCAAGGAAGTCTAATAGGAAAAGGTGATCAGACTAAGAGTAATTTGTTTTACAGTGACATGGAAGATGCTTCTTGTCTCATTGTTCAAATTGATGATGTATGGTTATGGCACAACAGGTTATGTCATGTAAATTTTGACAATCTAATAAGCATCAACAAGATCAAGAAAGTTAGAGCTCTACCAAATTTGAAGAAATCTGATAACACCATGTGTAAACAATGCCAACTAGGGAATATGAACAAGTCAACTTTCAAAAGTAAGGCTTATACTTCTAATGAAGTATTAGACCTAGTTCATACTGACTTGTGTGATCCTATTGAAGTTCAAAGATACAAAGGTGATAGATACATAATGCTATTTATAGATGACTACTCAAGGATGATGACAGTCATGTTCCTAAAACTAAACTCAGATGCATTCCAAATGTTTAAATGGTACCTAGTCAAAGTAGAGAAAGAGATTAGAAAGAGCCTAAAATGTCTTAGATCTGATAGAGGAGGTGAATTCATATCAACAGAATTTGAAGAGTTCTGCAATGAAAGAGGAATCAAAAGGCAAACATTAGCACCTAAGACTCCACATCAGAATGGTATAGCAGAAAGAAGGAATATATCAGTTATTGACTATGCTAGGACCTTAATGATAGAGATAAATGTTGCATTCAAGTACTAGAGAGAAGCTGTAAGTACTGCAGTCTACCAACTCAAT
This sequence comes from Cupressus sempervirens, assembly GCA_028749045.1. Taxonomy (NCBI): domain Eukaryota; kingdom Viridiplantae; phylum Streptophyta; class Pinopsida; order Cupressales; family Cupressaceae; genus Cupressus; species Cupressus sempervirens. The sequence continues at coordinate 909,964,955 of CM053792.1, read as the reverse complement.
AGAGTTCAAGTCAAGAAAGGTACAAATGCAACACCTTTTAAATTATAGTATGGGCATTCTCCTAATGTAAAAAATTTCAAAATATTTGGATGCAAATGCTATATATATAAAGAGTCTAAAAATGGAAAGTTTGATGCAAAGAGTGAGGAAGGCACATTTCGTGGTTATTCTTCTAGAAGAAAATCTTATAAGTGCTTGAATGTTAACATTAACAAAGTAGTAGAAAGCACAAATGTAAAATTTTATGAGCTTGTAGATGTTCAAAGTGTTGAGAAAACCAAGAAAGTAGAAGATTACAAGAACTTTGTATACTATTATGAAGGTATACCTAATAATGGTGAAGTTGCAACTCAGAATGACAATCAGCAACAAAATTTGGTATTTGTCAAGTTAGAAATAGTGAATGTCGAATAGCAGACACATTCAGAAGCTGAGCTAGAGAATACAAAAAATGTTCATTCAGATTTTAAGAATAGCCAACATGAAGAAAATGAACAAATACCTAATGAAAATATGCATGAGGGTTTAGATTCTGAAAGAGACAACATGCAAACAAGGAAAGAACTAGTATTGGCAAAGTATTTAAGAAGAAATCATCCTACAGATCAAATTATTGGAAACATAGGGGTAGGACCAATTAGAAGGAATAGACTTAGAAGTGAAACATGTCTGCTCATCAAAATGGAACCAAAAATAGTAAGTGAATCTATAAAAGATGATGATTGGTACAATGCTATGAAAGAAGAAATAGAGCAAATTGAAAAAAATAAGAAAAGTCTCATGACCAACTAATAAGAATGTGATTGGAACCAAGTGGGTGTTCAGAAAAAAGTTAGATGAGAATGGTGAAATCACAAGGAATAAGGCAAGACTAGTCTATAAAGGGTATGCACAAGAAGAAGAACTAGACTATGGAGAAACTTTTGCTCCAGTTGCCAGAATGGAAGGAGTAAGGACCTTACTAGCATATGTAGCCTTCAAAGGATTTAAAGTATATCAAATGGATGTTAAGTCAGCATTTTTGAATGGTATACTTGAAGAAGAAGTCTACATAGAGCAACCAAAAGGTTTTGTTGATGAAAATAACAAAAAAAAGTATGCAGATTGCACAAGGCTCTATATGGATTAAAGAAAGCCCCTAGAGCTTGGTATTAGAGACTTCACAAGTATCTAGTGCAAATAAGATTTGAAAGAACTGATGATAATAGAAACATGTACATCAAATCAGAAGAAGGTAAGGATATCATTGTATTTGAAATCTTTGTGGATGATATAGTTTTTGGAGGAAAGGAGGCACTTTGCAAAAGTTTTGCTAACAAAATGAAACATGACTTTGAGATGTCTATGTTTGGAGGAATCAAATTCTTTGTAGGATTGCAACTACATCAACTAAAATGTGGCATATTTGTGACACAATCAAAATACATCAAGGAGATACTCAAGAAGTTTGGAATGGAAGACTCCAAACTAGTTAGCACACCAATGAAAACATGACATAAACTATCTAAAAATGATGAATCAGTTGAAGTAAATCAAACAATGTACAGATCCATGATTGGAAAACTACAATATGTTGTACATAATAGACTAGACATAGGACTAGCAGTTGGAATAATGGCTAGATTCTCTAGTAATCCTAGAGAAAATCATCTCATGGTAGTAAAAAGTATAATGAGGTATCTCAAAGGAACTAATGATTTTGGCCTATATTACATAAAGAATGAGAAGTTTGAGCTCAACGCATACATAGACACAGATTGGGGAGGCAACATTGATGATAGGAAAAGCACAAGTAGAGGAGCATTATTCTTAGGTAAAAAGCTAGTTACTTAGACTAGAAAGAAACATGCACATCTCAGTCCACTGCAAAAGCAAAATATGTGGTAGCAATAGTCAATTGCACAAACATTGTATGGCTTAAACATATATTGAAAGGAATGAAAGAAGAGGTAACCAAAACTGTGATATTGTATTTTGATAATACAAGTTCTATAAGCATATCCAAGAATCTAGTAATGTATGCAAAAACCAAGCATATTGCAATCAAGTATCACTATGTTAGAGAATTAGTGGAAGAAAAAAAAGTGAAGATGGATTACATTCACACAAAGGAACAAATTGCAGATATCTTCACCAAACCATTGCCCAAGGATGCCTATGAATATCTTAGAGGCAAGTTGGGGGTAATGCCCCTAACTCAAGCATTCTAAAGAAACATAGAAGCTGCTCTACAACAACAGGAGTAGATCATTAAAATATCAGAAGAATGATGCAAAGGATGAAAATAGGAGCAGAAACTCCAGATCAATCACAAGCATGGTGACAAAGGGAGAAAACATGGAGATGCAAAGCTTATATTTAGCATGTTGAAGATGCTACATCTTTGGCATTTATGTTAAAGAGGGAGATATTAGAAACTGACCAAAGAAAGGTAAGAGGGAGATGTATATGTATGAAAGGAGAGATGACAAAAGGACAAAAGGAGATTTAGAAGAGATAAGAATTAACAAGCTACTATGAAGGATCAAGAATACAAAGTAAGGATGTAGCAGTCCAGAGGGAGAAGTAGAACAAAGGATTCAGTTTGTATTATATTGTATGTAACTTTGGTGGTAACTAAGTTTATGTCAATTGATCAATTTGTTTATCCATCAATGCCAAAGAGGGAGATTGTTGGAAATGATTGAAAAGATCATGAATGAAGAATAATGGAAATGGTAAAGAATTTTTTCAATCATTGTTTTGTTATTGATGTCAAACTTGCTTCTTGAGGGAATGACAATTGCTTAAGTGGTTCAAATACTATCAATTGGTTGATTGATAAGGAGGTGGCAATCAATAAGATGTAACTAGAATACCTAGAGAAAAGGTTGATGTTATGATGTTGTAATGAAGTATAAGAATCAACTAATCCATTGATGAAATAGTGTAATGATGAAATACTCTCAAGTTAGTTAGAGTCGAGTGAAGACCAAGAGCAGAGTGAATTTAGGTGCCAAGCAAGATACAAGTGCCGAGTGACTTCAAGTGCAGAGCAAGATAAAATTGTCAAGTGACTTCAGGTGCCAAGCAAGATACAAGAGCCAAGTGATATTCAAGTGTCGAGCAAAGAAAAAATGCTATAGGTGTTGAGTGCCAGTACAATAACAGTAGAAGCCAAGTAACTCAGAAGGAGTTTAGCATCAATAAATCAATGATGTCGAGTTGTTGCATTATTTGTTAACTCAAAGATTTGCTAGATCAACAATGATAAGTTTGTTACATCAAATTTTGTGAATTAGTTGGATGATAAGGATGATGAGTAGATGTCATAGAATTTTATGTAAAACATGCAAACCAATTCAAGCTGAATGCTAATGGTTTTATCTTGAAGTTTCTAGAAGAAACAATTTGGAGGGAAAAAAATACCATTTTCTCAAGATCAAATTAATATTTGAGTGGGAAATGAAGAACATAACTTCTTTATAAGGAGTTATAGATCAGAGATAAGTTGCGCATGTATGAGAGGTAGTTGGTCATGCAAAGAAACTAAGAGGAGTAAAGTACAGAGCATCAAGACTTTGAGTTGATCCAATGATCATGTAGTGCATTGGTATAATGAGTGGAATAACTGAAGGAGATAGATCTTGAAGGGTGAACAAGCTATCAGCACTACAAGGGAGGAAAGCCAAGCAAGGAAAAGGATTGAAGAGTGATATGAAATCTACAAGGTTGAAGTTGCAATCTATATTAGGTCAAAACCCTTCTAATAATTTCTTACCATTGTATTAGACATTGAAACCCTACATTGCTAGGTTAGCTTAATAGCTAGGTGGATCAGCCTCAGGAAAAGGATAAGAGATCCCCAGGAGAAGGATAAAGAGATCCTTAGGAGAAGGATAGGAGATCCTTAGAGAGGGATGAAAGATTCTTTTGAGAAGGTGACTATAAATCCCATGGACTTGTGTGAGCCTAACAAATCTATGTAAATCTTTTAATAGGGTGACATTCCAAGTTGAATGTTCTTAAGTTCTCTAACAGTGCACACTACTAATAGGGTGTAGAAATCCTTTAATAGGGTCACATTTAACAATGTGTTCTAGCTATAATAGGGCAGGCCTTTAATAGGGAAAACCATCAGAAGTGGTTCAAATCAATTGTGCAATTATTTTGTGGGTGTCATCCCCACCCTAGTTTTACCTTCTTATTCCTGGAGGGTTTCTGGGTCATCAAAATCCTTAGTGTTATGGTGTGATGCATGTTTACTTTTCATGGCTGTTTAATGTTTAATTGTATGCATGATAATTTTAGTTATTTTCCATTAAGGATTTGGAAAATAGTTTGTATTGGACATTAAAGGACCTTGAATAACTAATTCACCCCCCCTCTCAGTTATTCTAAAGAATTATAACAAAAGTCACATACTTTTCCTATTGGAAATGTCTATTATACTAGTTTGTATCCAAATACTAAAGAAATAAAATCATTTCAGAAAAAAACTAATGATTTAACAACTAATACTATTTTTTAAATATTATTTTACTAACATAAAAAAATCATTTTGTAGAGGTCAAAGTTAGGAATATTCTCATATAGATATAGTATATTATAAATAAAAAATTCTACAAGTACATATTTTACACTCGAAAATATGTCAATTTTGAGAGCGAAAAAACCATTGACTTGTTAGCCTTAGTTTGAGCTGCCATATTTTAAATTTTCTCTAGTTTACTTTTGTTAGTACCCAAGGTGGTCATAGTTTTAAAACTTCAAGTGTAGAGTTTGAACCACTTTGAACTAAAGTTTGAAGTAGTTCAAAGTGGTTTAGTGGTTCAAATGAGTCATCATGTAGGTTTAACATAAACATCTGGAATGGTCCTATGGGTTCAAAAGGCTCGATGGTTAAATCCTCATGGAAATGGTTATCAAAGCCAATACTTTTGACAGTGGTAGCTAGGTTCCATATAGTGTTCTCTCTGCAATTAAAAGAGCTCGGGTTGCTGTGAATGTATTCAATAATACCATTCAAAAGGTGTACACAACCGTGAGTCCTCTGTGAGCATGGAAATTGTTAAAGAAAACATTGGCAACTATGTGGGTTATACATACTTCTGGTTGAGTGCTCCAGTCATTGAAATAACCATCAAAATCATGAATGTGAAACATTTTCATCGCAGGATATGAAGTGATCAGATTTCTAATGTAAAGAAGTAGCATAAAAACTGCATGGATTCAAAGGCAATACTACTTGGATGTTCAAGTAGAGCATTTGAGCCACCTAATACTATGGTTACAAACAAAAAAAAATGAGAGGCCCGCGAGCTATTGGAGGACAATCGCACATGGTGAGTCATCTTATATATAAGTAGCCACTTGAGTTAATATTAATCGAAGGCACAAGTTAAATAATCAAAATATTGGGTAGAATATTAAAAGGGACCTGATGCATTAGATATCGAGTTCCACTAACCTGAATACCTACAAGAAATCGCAGTGGAGTCAATGCATTGGCTTGGAGCCCAAACTAAAATTTGAGTGTTAGGCTCATTCTCTGATTGGCTTGGACATGAAACACATGAAATAATTCTCGATGATATGGAATCAAGTTTTTATAAACCCATTTTTGCTGTAGAATCGATGAGATTAAAAGCAAGAATAACCCAATCAATCATGGTCTAGAATACCAAAGCAGAGATTCAAGAAAGTGGAATACCATTCAATCCAAGAATGGCAGGTCAAGTCCCAAACTAGTATGTAGTTACAGTACATGATAGATACAGAGGAATCACTCACAAGTTTTAGGTTCCTGAGGGCCAATACATACTGCAAATTACAGAGGATCAAGATATAGCATTACCATTTTCTTGCAAACATGGGTGTTGTACAACATGTGTAGTACATGTGGAATCTAGAGTGCTACATCAGCCTGAAGCTCTTGGAACTTTTTTTGAACTGAAGTCTAAGGGATACACTCTTCTCTGTGTCAATTTTCCAGCCTCAAATTTTGAATTCGAAACTCAAGATAAAGATAAGTCTTATTGGCTTCAATTTCAAGGACCTATTGAAAGAGATGATTATGCACTTGAGCTGGCTATGGGTGATGACTAAAAAAATTCTTCTCTCTATTAAGCTTAAGTGCTTTGAGAGAAAGGAGAGGCTCAGTTCTTATTGTATCTCCACACATCAGATGACATGTGTCAAACGACTCTACACACTTGTCCAAAACAAAAATAGTAAGGTGTAGGCAGAGAAACATTTAATAAAAAGTCATAACTTTATTAGAATGTGCCCATGTCACTTTTCGAGGATATAAAATTTGGGGAATGCCTTATAATGACAAGTCATATTCTTGGGAATATTTCTTTTTGAACAAAAGTTAATAAAGATGCAATAATTCTTCGTAGTGAAAAAGAGAAGAGAAGAGAAATGGGTTTTCAAGAATTAGTTATCAAAATTGAACAATCACCGACAACAAGAAAAGATAAATATGTCTCAGCAATTGTGAAGAGGGTGCTAGTTTTCTAAGTTTTGGCTGGGAGACTTTGGGCTATAGCAGAACAAAGGCTGTGAATACAGTGATAGTGGGGGGAGATTGGATTTCTCTGAGACTTTGTGCTACAGGGGGTCCCATTCTTTTTCTAGTTCCATTCTTCTTGCTTCTGACTGTAGACTTTGTGTTCCAGAAGGGAAGAAGATTCTGCAAATTATTCCATTTTTCTTGAGAGGCTATGAGAGGCAAAGCATGGGTTATTTTTCTTTTCTAGAACTATGTGCCTGATTTAGAGATAGGATTTTAATGGTTAATGTAACATTGTGAAAGAAGTTTCCATCTTTCTTAAAATAGTGATTTGGTTGTAATATGTACAAGATACTTTGCGATCTTTTGTAGTTAGGGAAGGGAGGCTAGAGGTTAATTAAATTAGAACTTTAATTATGGTGTATTTTCCTTCTACTCATCATGAACTTTGCATCATTTTCAGTTTTCTTTGAATTACATTTCAATATCATTGTTTTCTTGTTGCATCATTTTTTCAAAATGTCTTTTAAAGCTCTAATTTTTTAAAAATTCTCTCAAGAGGATGGAAGATATATTTTCGTTTATATTATGTAATGTAGTGTATGGTAGATTAACTTTGTGTAATCTATTTTATTTTGTTTCCTTTCTTTTTAGTTCTTAGGTTTCGCATCTATTATGTGTTTACAGATAGATGCTTGTTATCCTTTCGTTCTTTTTGGTCAAAAGTACCTATAATTAATTCATTGTAAATCTTCCATGAGGAGTTGTACTTGATAAAATTCAAAGGAAGGTTATTAATCTAATAATAACCTATCCAACTATTTGTGTCAATTTGTTCTTTCATTTGGGCATTCGGGGGTAGATTTGCACGTACTTTCTCGAAGGACAATCTATTCACTAAAAAATTTTTGGCGACTCTACTGGGGATCGAATCGCTGTTTTAGTGTTTTCTATTCTCAAAAATTTGAAGGTACCTCCCCGAAGATTGAGGTTGGTGGCTCTATTGAGGAATAATGCTAGAAAGTCTTCCTTACATATCAAGAAATTTTAAAGGATTGGGTTCCAGCAAAAGAAGAAGATACATCAGATATCTTTATCTTCATCCCACCCTTCCAAAGCAATCCTATCAGAGAGGTTACTGGAGAACTTGCAAAACAAGTGGACTAGTTAAAATCTTTCTATGGTGCTAGTCTCATCAAGAAGAAACCCCATGTGCAAGAATCAGTGAGTGAAAATGAGCAAAGTAGTACCAAAGAGCTTGTAGACTCAAATGAGAAGGACTTATCTTTCTTTAGCCCAGAGGTAGAATCTCACAAACCCATAGTATCACTACAACAAGAAAGATTAGTTATCAAGGAAGATGACCTTACTGTAAAAAATTCATATTGTGGTAATCAGGTTGAGCATCATGATGATTTGATAAATGAAGAAGCGGAGGAGATGCTTGGTATGCACAACAATGATGCTTTACTTCCACCAAGTGAACCCATTGAAGAATCTTGTCACTCTAAAAATGGAAGTGATGTTTGTGATGAGATAAATATGTCTTGGGTTGAAGCTTCTCATGATGAAATCCTTTTAGAAAAACTTGATGACTCAACCGAAATGCTGAAAGACACCTTTCTCAATGAGGAAGAAGATATTATGCAGAAATTTCAATCATCACTCAAGCCAAATCTTTCCTCTTAGGCTAATTCAGGTATTCATCCAAATCAAATTGAAAATGAAACATTAGCAAATGAATCTATTTTTTAGTCTTCTATGCATGGTTTCTTTGATCTAGATTGTAGAGGTAATTCTAAAAGATGTAATGACACCTTTGAAAAGAAAGAAGATAGCATACCTTGCATACTTGATGATAGTTTGTTTCTTAGAAGAAATGGAGATGTTGTACATTTGGGACTTGATCTCATGTTAGAGGAGGCATCTTTCTGCCTAGAAATTGATCATGATATTAAGAGCCACATGCAAAAGGTGACTATTAATGACAAAATTTTTGAATATCAGGCATCTTTTCTCAAGAAGAAACTTCCGCAATCTTTCCTTTTCAATTTGAAATGAAATCCTATCTTGTGGAAGATCAAATCTCAAGTCAAAAGGAATGCTATGATGAATTGTGGTTGTTTGGAAAGGAATGTTTGGCCAGCATATTTATATGTGCTTTCAACATGCAGTTTGGCATTGAAGATGTTGCCCGTAGCTACTGGTATAGAGTTGCTCAAATGAGGCATGACTTGCTGCTCCAAAAAGCATGCTACTTCTCCCAGCCGATAAATGGTTTCACGTGATTCATTTCTTTTCTTCTGGTTCTCATGGTATGTTCTCTTCCTACCTTTGTATATTTTTTTTTAAATAGGATTTTGTTTTGTGTAGTGTAGTTGGAATAATGTGCAAGCCTCATGCTTGCCGGTAGTTTAGGTGTTTGTTTTGTTGGTTGGTTTTTCCCTACTCCCCTCCGCCCTCTCTACAAGAAGCTCCCGATCTTCTCTTGTTGACTCTATTTTCCCAATGGATAAGGCACTATTCTTTTCCAAGAGATTACTAGAGTCCCCTAATTTTGTATCAAAATCAGTTTCGCAGTTAGAGCCCCTGTTAGTACCCAAGGTGGTCACAGTTTTAAAACTTCAAGTGTAGAGTTTGAACCACTTTGAACTGAAGTTTTAAGTTGTTCAAAATGGTTCAGTGGTTCAAATGAGTCATCCTACAGGTTCAACATAAAAAACATTTGGAATGGTCTTATGGGTTCAGAAGGCTTGATGGTTAAATCCTCCTAGAAATGGTTATCAAAGCCAATGCTTTTGACAACGGCACCTAGGTTCCATATAGTGTTCTCTCTACAATTAAAAGAGCTCAAGTTTCTATGAACGTATTCAATAATACCATTCAAAAGGTGTACATGGCTGTGAGTCCTCCATGAGCATGGAAATTGTTAAAGAAAACATTGGCAACTACGTGGGTTATACATACCTCTGGTTGAGCACTCCAGTCATTGAAATAACCATCAAAATCATGAATGTGAAACATTTTTATCGTAGGATATGAAGTGATCAGATTTCTAATGTAAAGAAGTAGCAACTTGGATGTTCAAGTAGAGGATTTGAGCCACCTGATACTATGGTTACAAATAAAAAAAAAGGAGAGGCTCGTGAGCTATTGGAGGACAATTGCACATGGTGAGTCAGCTTATATATAAGTAGCCACTTGAGTTAATATTAATCGAAGGCACAAGTTAAATAATCAAAATATCGGGTAGAATATTAAAAGGGACTTGATGCATTAGATATTGAGTTCCACTAAACCGAATACCTATAAGAAGTTGTAGTGGAGTCAATGCATTGGGCTGGAGCCCAAACTAAAAGTTGAGTGTTAGGCCCATACTTTGATAGGCTTGGGCATGAAACACATGAAATAATTCTCGATGATATTGAATCAGGTTTTTATAAACCCATTTTTGCTATAAAATTGATGAGATTAAAAGCATGAATAGCCCACTCAATTGTGGTCTAGAATACAAAAGCAAAGATTCAAGAAAGTGGAATACCATTCAATTTGAGAATGGCAGGTCAAGTCCCAAACCAGTATGTAGTTATAGTACATGACAAATACAGAGGAATCACTCACAAGTTTTAGGTTCCTGAGGACCAATACATACTACAAACTGCAGAGGATCAAGATATATCATTACCATTTGCTTGCAGACATGGGTGTTGTACAACATGTGTGGTACATGTGAAATCTAGAGTGCTACATCAGTCGAAAGGTCTTGGAACTTTTTCTAAACTAAAGTCTAATGGATACACTCTTCTCTGTGTTGATTTTCTAGCCTCAGATTTTGAAGTCAAAACTCAAGATAAAGATAAGTCCTATTGGCTTCAATTTCAAGGACCTATTGAAAGAGATGATTATGCACTTGAGCTGGCTATGGGTGATGACTAAAAATTTCATCTCTCTATTAAGCTTAAGTTCTTTGAGAGAAATGGGAGGCTCGATTCCTATTCTATCTCCACACATCAGATGACATGTGTCAAATGAATCTACACACTTGTCCAAAATAGAAATAGTAAGGTGTAGGCAAGGAAACATTTAATAAAAAGTCATAATTTTATTAGAATGTCCCCATGTCACATTTCAAGGATATAAAATTTGGGGAATGCCTTATAATGACAAAGTCATATTCTTGGGAGTTTTTTTTTTTGAATAGAAGTTAATAAAGATGCAATAATTCTTCATAGTGAAAGTGAGAATAAGTGAAATGGGTTTTCAAGAATCGGTTATCAAAACTGAACAGTCACTGATAAGAAGAAAAGATAAATATGTCTCAGCAATTGTGAAGAGGGTGCCAATTTTTTGAGTTTTGGCTAGGAAACTTTGGGCTACAGCAGAACAAAGGCTATGAATATAGTGATAAGGGGTGAAGAATGGATTTCTCTAAGACTTTGTGCTATAGGGGGTCCCATTCTTTTTTCAGTTCCATTCTTCTTGCTTTCAACTATAGACTTTGTGCTCTAGAAGGGAAGTAGATTCTGCAAATTATTCCATTTTTCTTGAGAGGCTGCGAGAGGCAGAGCATGGGTTATTTCTGTTTTCCATAACTTTGTGTCTAATTTAGAGATAGGATTTTAATGTTTGATGTAACATTGTGAAAGAAGTTTTTGTCTTTCTTGAAATAGTGATTTGGTTGTAATATGTACAAGATACTTTGTGATCTTTTGCAGTCAGGGAAGGGAGGCTGGAGGTTAATTACATCAAAACTTTGATTATGGTGTATTTTTCTTCCACTGATCATGAATTTTGCATCATTTTCAATTTTCTCTGAATTACATTTCAATATTGTTGTTTTCTTGTTGCATCATATTTTCAAAACATCTTTTAAAGCTCTGATTTTTTTAAAATTCCTCAAGAGGATGGAAGATACATTTTTTTTTACATTATGTAATGTAGTGTATGGTAGATTAACTTTGTGTAATCTATTTTATTATGTTTCCTTTCTTTTTATTTCTTAGGTTTCGTGTCTATTTATGTGTTTACAGATAGATGCTTGTTATCCTTTTGTGCTTTCTAGTCAAAAGTACCTATAATTAATTCATTGTAAATCTTGAACAGGAAGCTATACCCAATAAAATTTAGAGGAAGGTTATTAATCTAATAATAACCTATCCAACTGTTGGTGTCAATTTGTTCTTTCATTTGGGCATTCGGGGTTAGATTTGCATGTACTTTCTTGAAGGACAATCTGTTCACTAACAACTTTGAAGCTCAAAGTCATACATTGAATGAGCCCTTCTTAGTGTTGTATCTTATAAATTTCACCAAGATTTGCATATGGGGATTTATCCTGTGATGTCCATCACAAATCTTATATCTTGAACCTCTTTGAACCTCGATTTAGAGTAGTTCAAAGTAGTTCAACCAAAGGATTTTGATACTAATCATTTTCTGCATGTGGGAACCACTGAGCATAATGAAGATGTTTACTTGAACCTCTTTTAACCTATTTGAACCTTAGTTTGAAGTAGTTCAAAGTAGTTCCATTACTAAACAATTTTGAGTGCAAGTGTTAAGGATTCTCCAAGGATGACCAATTCTTGAGAAATTAACTGAGATGTCAAAAATAATGATGAAGATCTTGTCATTTTTTTTTTTTTTTGAAATGCAAGATTATTTGTCATTATGATTCAAAAGGACAATTTTTTCATCCAAGAGTCATATTTTTTGTTAGAAATATGTGATTATTACAAGGACATCCACAAAGGATGATCATTTAATGAACGTGTCTTGTCATAGTCTCAAGCATGCAAATCAAGTAGTAACAAATTCATCATGAATACTTCATTATAAGGTGATACTTACTCAAGTATGTCTCCTTTACTTTCAAAGCATAATTTCCCATTTGATTGTTTTATGATGTAGAAAGGTGAATTGAAGGAGAAATGACTCTAAATGAAAGAGGTCTAGTTTTCTCTTAGTAAATTATAGGTAAGAATATGAGAAACCCCTTGCTCTCTCCTCTATATGTATTTCAAAGAAAAAAATAGTATTGGACTTTTATTTCCTTTACTTAAAATGAATTCTATTCTATATTTCCTCAAAAAAATTTCTAGTTTAGAGTGTAAGAGACCTGTCATTTCTAATACTAATTTGGAAGGTATCAAAGTTGAAAAGTTGCAAGAAAACTTTGTTGAGAAAGCTGATGAAATTAATGGTTGTTTAGAGATTTTAGCCAATGGTTTGATTGAAGCTATGGCTTTTCCTCCTGCTCTTTTGAGTACTAGGCTACTTCAATTGTGTATTGAGCACTATCATGTGAGAACTAAAAGAAATTTTAATAAATATGGGGAACTAGTGTTATCCATTTCTAGGGAAACTATTTCTTCAATATTGTGTCTACCTAAGTGTACCTTTACTAGTTTTAGACCTATCCAGTCTTTGGTTGAGCATTGGGAGAGTCTAGACAAATACCATAACATGTTGTCTAGGAATTGGATAGAAAAATATTATAAAGGTAGCTCAAGATTTCCTAAAATAATCACCAAGAATAATATGAAGCCTCATGTTCATGACCTCATGGTCTTATTAGACTAGGTTAAAGGTTCTTCATATATTTTTCTCTTTGAAGATTGGATGTACAATTATGTAGAAATTATTTTGAAGGGAGAACAACTGTTAGATTGGGTGGAATTAATATCCAGTTGATTGAGAAGTTAACTTAAACACACTAAGGTGTCTAGAGAAGATTTCTACTTGGCTTCCTATCTAACCTATTAGATTGCTTGTATCACCAATATTACTTCTCTTCCTCATGAAACTTAGAATGAAGATGTAACTATATACCAATATTATCCTCTACTCCAAAGGAATCGGATGTTAGAAGATTTTAGGAAAATGCATGATTTGTTGATAGAGAGTGTGCACTTGAGCCTCAAAAAGGCACCGATGTCGAGGTTATTCTTAGAGGCCTAAAATCTATTTGAAATTTATGGGAGCTATTTTATTCAATTTTCTAAGTTTACATACTTTAAAATAGGGGGATTCAAAGAAGAATTGGTGAAACTACCTCAGTATGCCCTATACTATTTTATCATAGCTGAAATTTGTAGACAAATGTTTTTGGTGATTAAAGACAATCTACCTCAAGAAGACTGGGAATTTTTTTACCCTGCTAAGCCTAGTCACTTGACCTATGGCAACATGATTAATGTCTCAGTGGTTGGGAGCAACATTCTCAATTTCAATTTTGAATCCTACCAAGGGAGTAGAAATTTCAATAGCAAAGGTTTCATAGCTAAAATACTTGGTTTGAAGGGTTAATCACCTCTAGTTAAAGATTTAGAAGATCTATGGAAAGATTGTAATGATGAGGAATAAGTGATACAAAAATATCATTTAAGGTTAACACTATTAGAAATAGGGATTACTAAGGCAGAGTGAATCAGTAATCTAGAAACTTTAGTTGCCAACTGGATATTATTACTTACTTTAACAAAGCAATAAAGTAATGTTGAATAGTAACAATAGAAATGTACAAAGATAACTTATAACACCATATTTTTTAACTAGGGAAACACTAGCGAGGGGAAAACTCTAGTGGGGATGATACCTAGTAGATAATATATTGATATATAGGTTCCTTATTAGAGGATGGGCCCTATTAGGAGTCAATGATAAAATTTAGTATTAAAATTCCCTATTAGGACACTTTGAATCCCTATTAAAATATTCCAACTCTATTTGGATTTGTGGTATAATCTATGCAAGAAGAGCCTACTGCCAAAACATGCAATTTTAACTACAAAAAGAGCTCACTACTCAAAAAAATAGTTTAATATTATTTTCTTCTTTCCTTAACTAATCTCTAATCTTTAGGTTAATCTTAGATCAATAGATAGCTCATATGTAACTTCACATATATCGCTTTTACAAAAGTTCACTCACTTCGCATAACTTCACAAGCACATACAAGAACTTTGCTTCCTTATAATATCAAGATAGAACACTTCTTATCACAAGAAGTATTTTGCATAGATACAATGCCCTTACATAAATTTCTGCTAGGTTGGCTAAGATCACAATTTACTTTTTCAAGTTAAAGTAAACATCTAGGATGTTGGCCCTAATTGGACAAGTAATTGTTTTGTAAACAAAACAATTGTTTCCTTCAATTCCATTGTCATGGATCATCAAAACATAATTATATCTATTTTGTATAGTCTATATAATCTTCTAAGGTTATACACATCATCACCTATATTTATACTATCTCCATGTAACTTTTCTTGTCATAATATGATGTCTTATAAACAAAGCACTACATTGCTATAAATAGATTCTATAATTAGACAATTTTCTAATTACCAAACACTAAGTATCTTTATTTCCAAGGTTTCATGTCAACATGTACATCATATATTTCCATTAATGGAAACAAATACATATGACAATTAGCTAATTTCCAATAATCTCCCCCTTTGGTATTGATAACAACAAAATAGGGAAAATTGGCTAAGTGACTAAACTTAACTATTAAAATAAACATTACATCTATTATAACTTGTTCAACTTTACATATATGTTCCCCCTTACAATATACTTTATACTTTTACAATATTCAAAAGTATTTCTCCCAACAATCGCTCCCCCTTTGACATCAATGACAAAAGCCAAAATGTGAAGATTCTATCAAAAAAAAATCAAAAGTGACGTCCTTCCTTATGCTAATATTATCTTCATACAATCATCAAAAATGGTCTTTAGATTGTCCATACCTTTGTTTCATCTTTCTTTAGTAGACTTAGCTGATGTGAGAATTGCACATAAAGTATATGATGCAATCTCAACTGCGTTGATATTTGAATACAAAAAGTTTGTATATGTGTCCTTGGCCTTGACACATTCCACTAGCTACATCTCAAAAAAAAAAACTTTAAAGCAATAGATTCTCTAAAATCAAATTTCATTTTCAAAATCTACTCTTTTCAAATTTTCATTTTCCTAATCTCACTATGGACACTGCAACTTGACTCTCAAAATCATCAACTTTTCTAGATGGATGCTAGACTTGGCTACATAGAGCCTCTAGCTCACTCATCTTAGTTTCTACTTGATTTTCCAAATCTCTAGTCAAATTTTATGATAAGATACACTTAACTTACAAACATTTCCCTTCCTACTAACATTTCTAAAGTTATTTTATGCATGTATCAAGATTGACTAAGTCATTCTTGATATTCTGCTAGATGGTGCTAAATAAGTTAGCATCATGGAAAATTCAAGGCTTTGCCTCTACAATGTTCAAAAAATTAGTAAACTCTTCATCAAAGGATTTTACACTACCTATGCTCTCTATTTGGGTTTTGACTCAATATGTTGTACTATCAATTTACTATGTAGTCTATCAGTTACTTCCGTTAATGATCTCTACAAAATTATTACCATTTTATTCTTCTATAAAAGTTTAGATAAGGATGAAATCAGATTAGTCTGATCATCATCATCATCAATAGTTAAACTAGCAAGAGAGAGTGGAGTAGATGAACTAGATGGTTTAGTCTCATCCTCCATCTATTTCTTTGCTACTTCTTTCACTTTTTCCTCTTCCTCTACTTTCTTTTCTTTTTCTTCTTTTTCTCTGTTCTCTTCTTCTACAATCTTTCTCTTTTCTTTATCTTCCTTAAGAAATTACTACTTGGCTTCCTCTATATTCTTCTTTTCTATATTCTTCTTTTCTTCTTCTAGTAACCTCTTCTCTTCCTTGATTTGTTCAAACTTTTCATCAATATCTTAAGTATCAGGTACACTTGGTTTAGAACTACCAAACAGATTGATATCTTCAATGTTAAAAGTAGCATTGGTTTGATCAATCTTCATGGTGTCACCACTTACTAATACTTCTAATGTTCTAGGAGCTAGAGGAGATGTTACCTATGATTCTTACATCATCTTATTGATAGCTATTGTAGTCTCCTTTCTCAAATTATCCTCCTCACCAACTATAAATAATATTGCACTCAATTTATTCCTCAAATATGGTGTGATGTTATTCAACAATCTCTTGATTTCATCATCATCATCAGTCTTGTTTATAGTCCTTAGCATAGACTTTCAAAGTTCAAGGTCTTCTTCTCTTGTAGGACTCTTCTTATCTATAGGTCTCTCATAGACTTTCTGGTTCAATACTCCTTTAATATCTTTCATACTAAGATCATTTTCTATAATATATCTCACATTAGATATATTAATTTGATCCCTCTCAAAATTATTGTATATTTCATAAAAGTTGTTCATCTAAACAAATTTCCCTCATTGCCAATTGCTATGTTAATCTTCTCAACCTTCAACTTCCAAGGTTGCCAAGATTTGCTTGTTGCATTCTTAGGTGTAGTCACCTTTTTAGCTTGTTTTTTTTCCTATTCTTCCTCTTCCTAATCACTTGAATCAATTTTCAACAATTTTTTATGCCTCTTACTAGGTCATGTGGCCATCTATTTGACTCTCTTTACCTCTGAAGATACTACTTCAACTAATCTTTCTAATTTTCTTTTCTACTAACTAGGCTAAACATTAGATACTACTGAATATGGTATGTTCTACTTCAAAGATGTCTCAAAAACTAAAATTGATAAGGGTTATATGTTTAATACACCTTGCTTCAATGTCTGTGTAATGGCATTAGATTCACTCTCTAACATTCTGGCCTCAAATAGTGCCTTCTTCATTGTAGATTCAAACTTCTTGTGTGTGTTGGAAACATTCAAGACTATGCTAGGTTACTAAGAGGGGAGGGGTGAATTAGTAACCTTAAAATTTATTAAATTTTGATCTTAATTGCAATAACCCAATAATCATTTAATTCATTAACTAAAATCTAACTACACACATGAGATACTCAGAAACATAAACATTCAAGACACATGAACACAATGATTTGGTGACCCAGAAACCTTCCAAATAAAAAGTCAAACTAGAGTGGGGATGATACCCAAAAAAATTCAATATTGTAGCATAAGTTTGGCCTGTTAAGGCTTACAATGATCACTTCTAATGATCTACCCTATTAGGAGCATTACGACTACTAGGTCCACCTTGTTAGAGGATTTACAAACATACAATGAAGTATGTACTTGGTAAAGAGATTTGACAAAAGACTGTAAAGTCTACTTTGTTAGAGGATTTTGGACTTGTTCACCTATTACAATGAAACAATAGTTCTCTGACTTACAATTGATTTTTTGGTAGAGATTCTTTGAAGTATTGATCACGTATATGTGATAGATATGTCTCTACTGCTCCTTTGCTAATATGGCCTTACAATACACTTGTTGCTAATTCACATTTGCATACTTCTCACATAATCTTCATACTCACTTTTCATGCATACACACATCTATGCCTTAATTCGTGTCTTCACCTATGTCTATATGGATATGATACAATACATTACATAAATGTCTATTATATATATATATATATATATATATATATATATATATATATATATATATATCAATCCAATTTACAAACTTACAAAGTCAGCCAATATACAAGTTAACACCAATATTACAAAGTAGGCTTGAATGAAGACACTTGGGTTTTGAAGACTAACTTGGTGAAGTTCTAATACACAATATCCATTGTCATTACTTAGCATCCTCATGCATTTGGTAAAAGTAGAAGCTCAGTTCATACTATTCATCTTAGAGTAGTCTTGAACTTGGTCTACACTAGCAACTAGGTAGATACTATGTAACTTGTAAGAAACTGAACTCCACATTTACCATACCTGAACTCGATAAACACTAATCATCTCATCACTCAATCAACACTAACTTTTCTTCACATGAACTAATGGCTTGGTAGAAATTGTGAAGCTTGGTAACCATTGAACTACTCAATAATAATTGTAGGACTTCACACTACCTAAATTTACTTGGTAACCACTGGAATGCTCAATAGAAACTATGAAGCTTGGTGGGTACTAAATTACATAGCAAACACTATAGACTATGAAATGAGTTTAGTAACCATACAAAATATGAATAAGCATTGTCACTAATAACAAACTTGACTTAGTGTCAACAATCTCCCACTTTGGCATTAGTGACAAAAACCCTTATCGACCGAAACTAATATACAATACAGTGTGATACTGGCTTGATATTGGTGTACTATTATTATTTTTTGAGATTTTTCAAAAATTGTCTTTGTAATTATATGCTTTCCTTTCCTTCACTTTGCATGATTCTCCCCCATACAATATACATATGAAATTTTTCTCCCCATATATACAGACTATCTCTCTCTCTCTCTCTCTCTCTCTCTCTCTCTCTCTCTCTCTCTCTCTCTCTATATATATATATATATATATATATATATATATATATATATATATATATATATATATATATATATATATATATATATATATATATATATATATATATATATATATATATTCTATTTCTCCCTCTTTTTGACAATAATTCTAAAGATTTATACAAAAATTATTTACTCTATATCTATATCTATGTCTATATATATATATATATATATATATATATATATATATATATATATAATTTTCTCCCCCTTTTTGACAATAATTCCAAAGATTTATACAAAAATTATTTACTCAAAATGTCTCTTGAGTATGAGTGCTAAAGTCCTATCTAAATTTTCATGCAAAACTTTGCATGTATGTAGAGAAATTTGAACTTCTGCAGTGAGTTCTATCATGTGAGCTACAATTGAGAAGTTGTTGTCATGGATCAATGTTTCTTAGTAAACAATGTGCTTCTACATTGTGTTCATGATGGGAAGGATCATATTCTAAATATCTATTAGTAAAGACTGGAACATTTCTTCTTCTCTCAACAATTCTACTTGCATATCTGACAAGAATCTAATTTTGATATGATGTATAGAGCTTGAGCTAGGGTCAAGTTACAATTGTTGTGCACTAGCCTTCAGATCGTTATAAATTTTATTCGATTTACTCTTTATTTCCTCTGTGAACTTGGTAACATTGCACAATTTTCAAACAAGTGATGCTACATTTGTCTAATAATTTTCAAGATTGGTCAAAATTGAAGAAAGCTCTAATTGTTGAATAGCAATTTGTTGACCAATGTGCTCAAGCACTTTGTGAACAATTTTTTTTCTTTGCTTTCTCAATCAATTTCTCTTGAACACTAGAGTCCTCATTAAACTTCTAGACTACTTCTTCCAATTGAAATAAAATGTGTTGAGAAGTATCAACTTCAACACCTATTACCTCAGTGAAAATATCCTTAGCACTCTGAATGATTTTATATTCTCTATCTCTTTCCTCTCTTAATTTTTTCTGCTTTGCTTTCTTTTGGAGGAGTTAACTAGATTTTTGCATTTGTTCTATTGTGGCATTATCAAAATTCCACTTTGAAATCTCGATTTCCTCATCTAAATCAATATCCTCTTCTATATCCTTTCCACTCAAAAGTCTTGTACATGGTTGAGCCTTGAGTCTAATTGCCTTTGTAAATACTACCTTAGAATTCAAAATGAAAACAATAGTAGAGATGGTAGGACTAGCAGTAAAAACTGATATAATATTGACTGGAATGCTTATTGAATCCAAAGTCATAGAAAACAAAACTATAGAATCCAAAATTGTAGAACTTGAAACTGTACTTATAGCTGAAAAACACAAAATTATAAAACTTTTTGTACTCACTGATGATGAACCTAACTCAAGAACTGAAGAAGACTGAGGCTACAACTTAGTAGATGAATTAGTAGACAATTCAATTAGTGATACACTGAGCTATGAGGGAGCAAAGAGTGATTGGAAATTTGATGTATCTATTGTGGCCACAATCAAACTTGCTGAAGCTAACTCCAAATTTGATGTAGCTACTATTTTTCTTAGAGAATGAGGAAGTGAGGCAATGAATACTACAACTATCTTGATAGGATCAATGTCCTCATCATCTTGTTTGACTTCCTTAGTGGCTTCTTCTTCTTTATCTTCTTCAACTTCATTGTTTTCAAACTAAATTGTTTCAAAATGTGTTCCTTCTTCCTCATCATCATTTTCATCAACCTTGACTTGTACTAGAGATTCACTTGGTTTCCATAAGTGTCAAATATTCTTCCACATGCCTGTAGTATTCATGACTACATGCTCTATATCTTTTAACAAGATTAAAAAAGTATTGAATCTAAGAGTCATTTTGTCTTTATATTTCTTCATAGACTCTTTTACCTCAACATTTGTAACATTTGATAACAACTACCTCTAGGTTTGTTCATATATATCTCTTCCTATTTGCATGGTTGAGTCCCATCTTGGCTTCAATCTCTCTAATAGACCATTTGAAATTTGAGAAGCAATCTGATTAGGGGAATACTTCCATTTACCCATCTTGGTTAGCACCAATTCCTCAATTTTCTTCTTCCCAACCTCTATCCTAGTCTCATATTTTAATGATTTGAAGTTGGTTATGCTACACCTTCTTCCATTTATTTTATTCTTTCCTAGAAGGTGAGAGGAGGCTTACTAAACACAACTTCAGTACCTTTCTTCCTAGATCTCCTGGTAAACACTATAGTGGATGGCTTTGGTGGCTTGGTGATTATCACCTTGCCTTTATTATTCATTGGCTCTACTTCCTTTTCTAACTCATCTTCATCCTCTACTTCATCATCATCATCTTCTCCTTTATCCTTGGTCAACAAAAGAGGTGTGCTAGTTTTGAGTTTTTCTATTCTCCTCTTGCCTTTGTTAACCACTTATGGAAGCTTGATTTCAAGATCTATTCTCACCTTGGCCTCATCATATGTTCCAAAGTGTGGTGCCCTAGATCAACAGGTTCATTTATCAAGGCCTTAATTATGTCTTTTGCTTCATCAATGTTCACCTCATAGGGAAGAGGTTTTACGCATACAATTCTTGGAATTACTTCCTGAATGTAGACTTTGTCACTGCCTACCATGAAACAAACATCATCTTTGTAATCTTCAACCAATTTCTTGGGAATCATGAATCTATTATTCATTTTTTCCTTGAAAAAATCAAAGTAGTTATCCATTATGCTATCAAAATTCTCACCCATTTCTATAATGCACTTGTTAATCTGATACAAAAATAGCACATCCTTTCTCCATATGATTGTACCTTTAGAAGTGACAAACTTTTGAACATAGAAAAATAGACATGTCAAGAATGAACTAAATTTAAAAGGATTGTTCTTGGATATCCTTATACTTTCCATGTTTTTTGTTGAACTATTTCAACAATAAGTCTACAAGATCATATGATAGATTGTTTTTCATGACTTTGAATGCCAAGTCTATTACTTCACAGAACACACTATTGAGATGACTCAAACTATAAATCTTGTGTGCTATCACATATATGCAAAATTTCAGTTCTACATCTATTACACTACTAATCTTCATGCCTCTTCCATCCCACTCAGCTAGGGTTTTCATAGGTTTGTCTTTGGAGAGCATGGGAAGGCCTTTGATATGATGAACCATCTTCTTAGTAGTGAAAACTAGTTTCTCAAGCCATAACTAACCATTGTGAACTTGGCTTAGGATGTATCTAATCCATTTGATTTAAAAGCTTTAGGGTGGTTGGGGTATGTGGCTTAAGCCCTTATCTTCCAAGTGCTTATGCTCAGGTTTAAGAACATCATTCACACATAATTCACCTAGGGAATCATTCATCTTTTGGGTTCCAATTTCTTGAATTGTGCACTTAAAATGAGTTCAGATATCGTTAACGAGAAGTACCTTGGGAGGGATTTTTGATTGTGCTCCATTTGGATCGAGGGTTTCCAAAATTGCTCGTACAAGTTTGAAATCTTGTGGTTTCCATTCAACTCCTCAGACCAACATTTGTAACACTTTATTTTCCTTGCTACTGTTGCTTGATGCTTCCATGGCTACTCAGTAGGTTATGAAAAACTTCATTAAAAATTACTACAAATTCTACTCAAAATCACTTCATTACTCTGTAATTTTCTTGATCTCAATAACACTTCAATGTTTCGATAAAAAATGAATTCAATTTCCTACCTTTAGATAACATTTTTCCACTAATGCTCGATATGAAAGTAGCTATGTTAACATCATTATGCATGATAGGTTATCATCCACTATTTTTTTGGATTGCTTGATGAATACTTGATAACTCAGTAACCAAACACGTGTGACTAGTTACTCTCGACCTTGCTTAGTAGAATCCATGACCCAACCTTGCTCAATGATAACTAAAAATAATCTTCTATGATCCCCTTGTATCTTGAATACTGATTTTGATCTTTGCCTCCTTTTAATTTTGGAACTATTTAGATGTGACCATGATAACGTAGTTCCAGTTCTTACATAAGAACTTAGTTGGAAATGGTGGAGTCACCCACTTCTTGAGTGACATGACAATCATTGCTTGGACTAGCTTCCTTGATGGATTTATGAATCCATTTCTACCTCATTTTCTTTTTGATGTTATCCACTTTTGTTTTCTTTTCATCTTCAATTCTACCTGGTATCATACAATTCTTGGCTAGATGACCAAGTTTTGTACAAGTGAAACATCTTATGGTGGTATCTCTCTACCTTGTGTGATGTTTAACATAGTTCATGCCAATGTGTCCATACTCTCCATAGTAATGGCATTTTCACTAGGTGTTATAGTCCCAACCAAATAATGCTTTCACAATTTTCTCTATTGGATTGAATGACTTGGTTCTGCTATTTGATTCCTTGTGACCTTGTTTCTTGCATTTGTGACATTTACCTTCAAATTTTGGTTTCTCTTTGCATTCATTAGCCTTGTGACCATGCTAATTGCAATTATAATAGTTACCATTGAATTTTTCTTTTCCATTACTCCAACATTTGTTTGATATATGACCTATCTTACCACAGTAGTTGTAATTAGGTATTTGATTCCTTTGAGCACCTTGTTTGGAGGATTCATCTTCTTCTTTGTATCCAATTCCTACTTTACCATTTTTTCTATAGAGATTCTTCTCATTTAGTTGATTTAATTCATTCATTTCTACTTGGGGTTTCATCATTCTCTCATTGCCATGCTTTCAATGTTTAGGTCATTTTTCAATCTTGCACTGATTTTCTTTTTAGATATCAACTCACTTCTCATTCTTTCATTGATTTTCCTTTATATATTTAGATCATTCCTTAATATTTCATTGATCTATCTTTGACTCGTGATTTCTTCATTTGAATTAGAGATTTTATCTATAAGATCTTCATGCTAAAGGTATTGGTTCTAGATCTCATCGTTTGTTTTATCCATTTCTTCTTTCATCTTGTTTCTTTGCTCCAAGATTTCACATACCCTTACTGACTAAATTTCTTGTTCTATTTTGATCTTTCTTATTTCTTCTTGTAGGGAACCATTCTTCTCTATGAGTTCTTTAATTGCATTATTTTCTTCATCTAAACAACTTGAAGGGAAAAAATCTTCAATCTTTTCTTCAATGTATTGGTAATCATTCATTTGATTTGCAAGTTCCTTCCTTCTTTTTAGAGATTGGGAAAGTTGTTCCTTAGCTTTCTTGAGTTGTACAATGGCCATTTCTAGATCTGGCTTTTCATTGTCAATTGCTCTATCAAGTTTTAATATCTCCATTGTCCTTGATCTTTTCTCAAGTTTTCAAGCTTTATCCTAAGAAGCAAAAAGCTCTAATACCAATTATTGGAAATATTCACGACCAGGCTAGGTTACTAAGAGGGGATGGGTGAATCAGTAACTATAAAAGTTTATCAAATTTTGATTGTAATTGTAATAACCCAATAATCATTTAATTCATTAACTCAGGTCTAACTGCATGCATGAGAAACTAAAAAACATAAACATTCATGACTGATGGACACAATGATTTGGTGACCTAGAAACCTTCCAAATAGAAATTAAAATTAGGGTGGGGATGATACCCAAAAAAATTCAATACTATAGCATAAAGTTGGCCTATTAATGCTTACAATGGTAACTTCTAATGATCAGCCCTATTAGCACCAATTAGGACTACTAAGTCCACCTTGTTAGAGGATTTAGAAACATACAATGAAATATGCACTTGGTGAAGAGATTTGACATAAGACTGTTAAGTCTACCTTGTTAGAGGATGTTGGACTGATTCACCTATTAGAATGAAATAGTAGATCTCTGGCTTACAACTAATTTTATGATAGAGATTCTTTGAAGTACTAATCACCTTTATGTGATAGATATGACTCTACTGCTCCTTTGCTAATATGGCCTTACAATACACTTGTTGTTGATTCACATTCATATGCTTCTTACATACTCTTCACTCTCACTTTTCATGCATACACACATCTATGTCTTCATCCATGTCTATCTAGATATGATACAATTATATATATATATATATATATATATATCAATCTAATTTACAAAATTACAAAGTCGACTAATATACAAGCTAACACCAATATTATAAAGTCAGCTCGAATGAAGACACTCAGGTTCTAAAGAATAACTTGGTGAATTTCTAATACATGGTGTCCACTATTATTACTTAGCATCATCATGCATTTGGTAGAAGTGGAAGCTCAATCAATACTAATCCTCTAAGAGTAGTCTCAAACTTGATCTACATTGGAAACTCGGTAAATACTATGTAACTTGGTAGAAACTAAATTCCACATTTGCCATACCTAAACTTGCTAAACACTAATCATCTCATCACTTAGTTAACACTAGGTTCACTTCACATAAACTAATAGCTCAATAGAAATTACAAAGGTTGGTAACCACTGAACTGCTCAATAATAATTGTAGGACTTCACACTACCTAAATTTACTTGCTAACCACTAGAAATCTTAGTACAAACTATGAAGCTTGGTAGCTACTGAATTACATGGAAAACACTGTAGACTGTGAAATGAGTTGGCTAACTATACAAAATCTGAATAAGTGTTTTCACTAATAAAAAACGTGACTTAATGTCAATAGTGTGATGCCTTCTCTAAGGTTTCTTGATGAGCATGCTAAGTAATCTCATCATAGGAACCAAATATATATTTTTCTTTGTCTTTCTCTAAATTCAACAACAAATCAATGTAGCTAACAACAACATCATCACTCAACTCATAGCTCAAGGGATCTTAAAATATCTCCCGAGGTTCCACTACTTGAATATAAGTATGATCTATATCAACCAATATACATATATCCTCCTTGAATCTATCCATAGTTGTTGGTGGAATCCTAAATCTTTGTTTCATCTCATTCTAAAAAAATCATGGTAATTTTAATTTTCCATTGTCTAATATCTTGTTTGCATGGTGCTTTCTTTATACCTTTTTGATCTTCTCCATAATGCATCTATCACTATTCATTATATCTATTACTGGTAAGTAGGGAAATCTCTTCAATACATGGAAGAATATGTGATTTATCAATGATTGGAATCTAAACACACAATTCTATGTTCTCTTAGTCTTTTCTAAGTTTTCCAAGAGTTGCATCCTTAGTATTTCACTCAGATTTACTTGCTCTTTCTCTACACAAGTCTTGTATGCTGCATATATAAATTTAGCTAAGAGCTCATCTATCTAGAGCTTGCAAAAAATGAATGAGAAATAATTTTGCTAAGAAATTTCACATCATCCAGCTTGATGGAGTTGATTACCATATCCTTCCCATTGTATACTACCTGATTATAACTTTCTACTTTCTTCTTTAACAATTTCTCACCTATGGGTACATTTCCTTCTTTACTAAGACTAGTTACTTCATGTATAAGGTTGGTTGCAATGTTCACTACATTATCTTGCATCCACAGTCTTCCATCATGTATCCTACTCAATATGATTAGATTCCATTAATCTATATCTAGCTCATGGTAGAAATGATATTTAAACAAGTCTAATTATTTTAAAAGTTCAAATTTGGGCATCATAGTTGTTGGCTCCTGATTTAGCAGTTTTGAAAATAACCAAGAAACTAGATGAATGCATCTACGGCTCAAAAATTCCTATGATGGATACACCTGACTAAAATCTTGGGCCAACAATAAGGAATAACTCCTTCACTTTACTCTCTACAAGACCTAGGTGGGTTAACCTTGAGGTTCTAATATATGGTACCGGTGTAATTAAAACATAAATCTAAGCCTATTTATTGTAGATGAAAACCCCTTTATCTCCTAATATTTATGCAATAACATAGATCTACAATAGCTAAATGCAAATCTATGAATCTGACAAGCTGAGTGAGGGCATCCTTTTTAGCTCCTCAACATGAAAGGGAAAATTTTTTGATTAATAATGTTGAATTCTACAAAACCTCTAATATGCAATACTAAGAAGTAATGATCTTGTAGCTAATTAGTGCCTTATCTATTGGGAAATTCCATGAGTCAAACACATACATATGGATACCTAATACTTATTTATATATTTAGATATCTAATCTATCCATTCATCTTGTAAGTAGACATCTATGTGCAATCTAAATCTCATTCTTACCTGATATCCTCATTAGTAAACTTGTAACCCTATTGATTTCCCTAAAGCATTTACATAACCCCTTGAGTTATAAGCAATAATGAAATAACATACAACCTTAAGGGACTACAACTATGACCTAGGATCTTTGTTCAAAGATCATAAAACATTGAAAATTCACTGAGAAAGGAGACAAGATCTAAAATGAAAACTCAAACACTTGTTGTTTCTTGTATTGATTTCCTTGAAATAATACATTCATATGCTTGAATTCAAAACAAAGAAACACCTAATAGATCTAAACTATTCTTATTCATCTTCATTACTACTATTCATATAAGAGAAATTTGTTGAAGGAAATGTGGTGTCACAGTGATGGGAACACATTAGAACTAGAACCAAAACATAGTATCATAGTAGTGAGTGGTTTTTATACAAAGACTAAAACCAACCCAGCAATGGATGAGAGAAAGAAAGATATAGGAGAAGAGTGAATTCATAGATTTGATCTTCATTGACATGTGTCCACTTGGAAAACTTTCTCAACAAGTTAAAAACATCTCTCTAATCTCTCCCCTCAACTGCAAAATCAAATCCCCATCATTTGGCCTCTGAAATGCAAAAATATATTAGATATTTGATGAGAGTCATAACTAATTTGATGCATGAAATTTACTCAAGGTAAAAATAAAAATTAGTTAAATATGACTTCTAAAAGCCAAGAAAACCTTTTAGAATCAATTTTCTTTACATTCAGACTTCAACAAGCCTTCATATCTTCCTCCTATCTTATTCTGATGCTTCATGATGAATTCTACCCATTCCACTGAGAATTCCCTAGAAAACACAAAAGTTCTTATAACTCAAACTGGTGAATACTTGCTCAAAAACTAACCCATTATTCAAAAAAATCATCTTCTCCTAGTTCCAACAGTATACTACACTGTCTATTTTGGACAAAAAATGCCCTGATATGGCCATTTGAAAATCATATCCTATACTGAATCAGAGCATTAAAAATTAAAAAATAAATATAGTTTAAACTACATAAAAACTTTTTAATTCATTTAATTCTTTCAAATTTCAAATTATGCATTTGAAACCTTTTTTGAATTTTCACTTTTATATTCAATATTTTCTACCCACACCACTTGTCAACTTCTCATTTCCCATGACTCCTTTTGAAATATTCTTAATTAATTAATTAATTAATTTCTCCATATCCATCTCCTGTAGCACCAGAGGGAAAATGCTTTCCATCTTACACTCTTATGGGACTACACATTAATATATTAATATTAACTCCTTCAATTTTTCATAATACCGAGAGCTTTGGAAATTTCCTTTATGTTCTCATGTTGGGAGTTTGCTTTACACCTTTATGACCCTAATCGTAGCACCAAAGAGACTTAAAATTTGTTTTACACTCTTATGAGCCAAGAATATCATCATGAGAATTAATATTTCAACTTCTAATCTCATAGGTCAAGCATAAAATCATACAACTTCAAACTTGCCTTTCTTGACTTCACATGTCATTGCCATGTGGCTTCTACCTTCTCTGAAGCTTGGTTCAAAATTAACTGTAGTCTTTGTCCCCAATTGACTGACCATGGGCTCCATAGAAAAGCTTGCACTTCAAAAGAACTTGTCTTTTAGACATTAAGCTATGTGTGCATGGGTATATTTAAATAATAGAAACTTCTATCCCATAGCCAATGTGTGATAAAGCTTTATATCCCTACCATGCTATCCTCTAATCTAATGACATCTTCTCATATCTATCACTACCTTCATAGACATTTATATCTATTTGAAAAAAATCCACCCAAGCACATAAGGTGGTGCTTTTCCATTTCTTAAATTGGATTGTTTTTTATTACCTCTCTTAGCGTGAAAAATTGTTGAAAGGTGGCTCCTTCAACTTTGACTATGGTCCTCTTTTATATGTAATGTAGATTTATCCCTTTTCTATTATGCCTCCCCTATTCTCCTTCTTGATATCTTCTTGATCAATCGATTTGGCTACCATAGGTCTTTGACCACTCCCTCTACCTTTGACTTACATGGGGTTCTTTTTTAACTTGTGGCTTTGAATTTTGGTGACTTCCTTTTAATGTGTGGGTTCCTTTTGTCTAATGCTACTTTAAAAATGTGGATCTTTCCATTCAAATATATAGCTTTTCCAAGAGCTTCTTTTGGTCCTTTAGTGCACTCAAGAATTTTTTTGGCCCAGTACACTCACATGAAACCATGCATTTTCCATGGTGAACCATCTCCAACTAAGAAACATTCCATAGATGATCAATTTTTTTTTTCTTTTCCAAGTTGTTCCTTCATGTATATATGTTCTCACTTATCAGATGCATGATCCATAAGAGTCCATTTTCAATGTTCCCATTCCTATGACTGACATCACCTTTTTAATATCCTCATCGGAGATAGGGTGATCTACCTTGTATACAATCCATGAGATCATTTCTTACCTAAATCCCATGCACTTGTGACCCAAAAAATAGATAGTGATGAAGGTCCTCAACCCTTGAAGCTTGTACCCTCTCTTGATAAGTCAAACCTTTAGTTTGATATTCATTTCTTGAACAAATGTACACATTCTGATCATTCTTTCCTATAATTTGATCTCTAAACAAAAATTGCAAGTTCATCTCTCTCCCCATCACCAATGCTAACTTACAACATTGTTAGATCAAGTCATTCTAATAAAAAAAATCCATTCTAATTCCTTTCTAAATTATCTTAAAAATCCCACAACACCCTATCACTTTGATAAGATTAGTTAAGCCCCAAAGTGGGTTCGGCTAAAAAAAAATTCATTTCTAAACAACTAAATCCTCAAATTGATCTTCAGAACATCTTCAACTGATTAAAATCAAATGTGACCACTGAACAATCATTTATGAGTCATTGTATCACTCTTTTTCAAACTATCAATTTTGAGTCAGAACGTCCTTTGAGTGGCCTTAAAAACTAACACAAACATCTAATCAGGCTATTAAAATTGACACACTAATTCTTTGTTCTGCATACTTTTACCCTTTTGAATATCATCTCATGATGAATTCTAAGTCAAAAGATATTGACCGTCAAATTTGACATCTTAGAATTGCCTACATGAAAACATGTCAAAAAATAATAAATTGAATTTGGATTTGGCTTTAAAACTGGGTAAACTGACACTTGGGAAAATGAAACTTGGGGTGTTGGTTTACTATCATGAGGAAAAAATAAATGTATGATTATGTCTTGTGATGAATAATAGGATGCAAATGGAAAGTGGTCAAAGTGGGCTACTCAAAATTTGTAAACTTGAAACACTGACATAAAACATTTTTTGCAAACGGAATGGACCTAGAAATGTGTGTAGATGGATTCATAAAAACTTGCTAATTGGCACACTTGGAGTATTTTAAGAGCATAAAACATTGGTCCAATCCATTCAATCTCACCAATCATGGATTTGGAGATATGACATCATGAATAGGGGTTCCAAAAAATTTACATCTTTTGACACTAGTTAAACTTTATAAATTGCAAATGGAATCGCATTTGAAAACTGATCAAACGAATTTTTCATAAGCTCAAATTTTAAACATAGCAATAATATAACCTCTAAAATGCAACACAAAAGGAATTTTCACATTTTGGTCAATTGGGTCAAAGTTATAATAGTTCCAATAAGGCCTTCCAGAATTATGAACATTTTGCAAATGTATGAAAACAATAAATTACCAATTTTGAGATGTTTGAAACATAATTAGATGGATTCAAAGTCACTTGAAACTTGGAGCATAGGTTCTTAGATGTGCATATTAAATATCCAAAAAGTGGCAAGTCATAAAACATTTCTAGGTTAAAGATATTCAAAGGCAAAATGGGCCTCCTATTGTTGTTTGACACGAGAAAAAATGTACAATTGACAAATGCTCAAAATAGGACTTCACGAAAAGGCTTAGAAAGTCACTTATATTTACAGAACATATAGACACACTAAATACAAGGTGTTTGAGACATTAAACACCTTATAGGACTCAAAAGTATAGCCGGGTACAAATGCATCAAAAAGCACTTATAGGTCTTAACTTTCTCAATGGTACTCAAAATCAAGGCTACAATTTTGAGTGCCAATAATCGTCATTTCAAGGTTAAAGACTACTTCCATATCCTTATTCATATATTCACTACCAATTGACTCAAACTTGTAATTCAATTAAATTTATACATCTTCTAGATAAACTATGTTGTTTAGAGTGAAAGACAACGTAGAGTTAGGGTTTCCTTCAGTAGGTTTTATGGAAACTATTTTAAACTTAGGTCTAGCTTGGATCTAACTACTGTGTACTACTAACCTATCCATGATCTTTATCGAACAATATCTTTTCTTGAAAAAATTTTGTGAAAAAAATGAAAAATTCTTCTAAAAATAAGGTTTGCTTTGAAATCACTCCAACAAGTCACTTCAAAATGCTCTTTTCTTTGAATGTTTTTGTAATGAAGTAAAATCAATTAACTAGTTCATTTATCCCTCAACTTGAACTTGTATCAATTGTATGCTTTCATAAATGTAAAAAAGATGTTAAATGTGTTCTGCAATCAGTTAACTACTCAAGATTATCTATCCAATCTTTGGATGTCGCTCAAGGTTTACTAAGGCCTCCATAAATTATACCAAATATCCTCAAAACTTTACATCATGAAATTCTTTGCAAAAACCTACTTTTCATCTTCTATTACAAAATCAATTATTACTATAGTACCACTAACTCTAAATTTAGTCATAACTTCTTTAGATGAGCTCCAAATCACAAGCGAGCATAGATACCATGTAAACATAATTGAATACACCTTTTCCAAATGTTGCTACCTCTAATTTGATCTCTGAATAAAGTTCTCAAATATTGATGTTGTGAACAAGCTTAATTCAACTTAATTGAATCAAACTCAACAACTAACTTCGATCTTCCTGTCTCATCATAGATTAACTTTTCCTTTGAGATGTTTTTTCCTTTCACAAATGTTTCATTAAGTTCTTCTTGAAGTTAACTTATAATGTTTCTTTGTTCTTCATTGTCTTTCCTAGTTCCAGAGTTCCTTTCATAGTTCCTTCTATCATTTCTTCTATTCCCAAAGTTTCTTCCATTATTTCTTCTATCTCTAAAGTTTTTGTCCATTCTGTAGTACTTTGTTGTGTGTCTAAATTTGTCGCATAACTGACATATAGGTGTTTTTCTTCTAGTATTCTATTGATTGTCAGGTACATGACAATTTCAAGCAATGTGTCTTAAGTTGTTACACTTATAACACACAATCTATCTTCTATCTTCATAAGACCTTCCTTCTCTCAATGTCCTTTCCATTAGATCTTTTATCTATAGGGTTAGCATATCTAGACATTCTACTATTTCTCCTATCATTATCATACTTAGGTTTCCTATACCATAAAAATTATGACAACAAAAGTCCTTAACATGATTGAATGACTTATTAGTAAAATCTCTTTTTATATGACCTTTTTCATTACATAAAAAACACTTACCTCTAAATTCATACTTGGTTTCCATAGGAGTTTTCACATGCTTAGGTTCATCCAAGATTTCAACATCCTTATTTTGTTTAGCTTCTTTAGGTTTCTCAGAAGATTGACTAGATACAATATTGTCATCAGATTTGTCTTTTTCTTGTCAATCTGATATGATCTCGGGTTTCTTTGTAGACATCTTAATTAGATAGCCAAGACAAGTCTTGTCACAAGAAGATTTCTATATCGACATTAAATCATCAATCTTTTCTTTGATAGAATAAAGTTTCTCAAGCCATTATTTACAATTTTTCAATTCACCTTTCACAATAGTATTTTACTTAATGAATTCTTCATGATATTCTTTCAATGTTTCAAGTTCGGATGTTTTCTTTTCTAGACTTTCTCTCAAATTTGTATTTTTAGTCTTCAAATTGGATTTAGTTTTATTTGGATCATTTTTCAAATTCAACTTTAGATTTGTAATTTTCAACTCATGCTTCAAGATCTTGTATTCTATCTTCAACTTTGACTAGTCATCATTAGTAGTTCTAGATTCAATAGATTTAGGCATGGATTTTATATGTTCAATCTTTTCCTTCAATTGATCAATGTATACTTTGGAATATTCATATCTATCCTTTAGTTTATATCTTTATTGAATAAGGAGATCGATTTTTTCAAGATCTTTCTCAAGGTTCTTCTTCAACTATTCCATATCTATAGGGATTTTACTTAAGTTGTTAAGCCTCTTCAAACTAATTGTGGTCTAATACCAATTGTTAGAAATAGGGATTACTAAGAGGGGAGGTGAATCATTAATCTAAAAAATTTAGATTTCGACTAGATATTATTACTTACTTTAAACCATACATAACAAAGCAATAAAGTAATTTTGAACAGTAGCAATGACAATGCAAAAAGATAACTAATAACACCATATTTTGTTAAATAGGGAAAACCCTAGTGGGGATGATACCCACTACATAATATACTGATATATAAGTTCCTTGATAGAGGATGGACCCTATTAAGAGTGAATGAGAAAATTTAGTATAAGTAGTCCCTATTAGGAGACTTTGAATCCCTTTTAGAAGATTCCAACCTTGTTAGGCATTTTGGTATAATGTATTCAAAAAGAGCCCACTACTCAAACATGCAATTTCAACTACAAGAAGAGCTTGTTTCTCAAACAAATAGTTTATTGTTATTTTCTTCTTTCCTTGACTAATCTTTAATCTTTATCTCAATCTTGGATCACTAGATAACTCATATGAAACTTCACATAAACCGCTTTCACAAAAGTTTTCTCACTTCACATAATTTCAAAAGCACATACAAGCATTGTTCTTCCTCATAATATAAAGATAGGGCACTTATTATCTCGAGAAGTCTCTTGCATAAATACCATTCCTTTACATAAATTACTAGTGGTTCAACTAAGACCATAATTCACTTTTCCTAGTTAGAGTAAACATCTAGGATGTCGGCCCTAATTGGACAAGTAATTCTTTTATAAATAAAATAGTTCTTTCCTTCAATTCCCTTATCCTATACCATAGAAACATGATTATGCCTATTCCATATAGTCTATACAATCTTCAAAGGTTATAGACATCATCATGAATATTTACACTATCTCCATGCAACTTTTCTTGTCATAATATGACATCTATAACATGTTATAAAACAAAAAAATATACAACTATAAACATATTCTATACTTGGACAATTTTTTTATTACCAAAAACTAAGTATCTTTATTTATTAGGTTTCTTGTCAACATGTACATCATATTTTGACATTAATGATAACAATTACAAATCACAATTACCTAATTATCAACAAAAACTTTTGTGAATTAATTCTCTCAAATTGAAATTCCAATTGGAAGGGGTAGTTGAGGATGGTTCAAATATTGTTGAGCTGGGATGGGAAGAAGCATCTGAACTAAAATAATTGGAGGTAGACTAGAGCCATGGTGAAGAAGATGATATTAAATTGAGGACTATATCTATTCTCACTCACATAGGTAACTAGTTAAGGAGAAGAAATATGAAGACTGCCAATGAAAAACAATCTAGAAAATCACCAAAAGTTGTTTCTTTCTCTGAAACATCAACCTCTAACATTCAAAATTTTTCTCATGTTGTAGGTAGCACATCTACTCCCAATAAGTAGAAAATAACACCATTTCCTAAAAAAGCCATGACCCCTAGAACTAGGTCAAAGACTAAATCTAAGGCACTCATGCATGTAGAGATTCTAAAGGAGAAAATGATCAGTCAGGAACAAGGTCTAATAGAAGATCTCAACTTCTAGGATACTCTGAATGGTGATGTGAAATTAATCAAAGCTCCTAAATTAGATCAATCTAAGTCAACAAATAACCACTACTCTTACTATTCCAGCATGATTTTCTAAGTTAGTTAGAAATAGATAAAACTTGTAGCCTATATCTACACGTATTAAAGATATTGTCACCAAATATGTAGCTTATGGTTCTAAGAGTAAAAATATGAAGAGTGATGTGGACTTGATCAAGGATCTAGTGATAGGAAGGGTAATGACATAAGTGGCTACATACAGACAAAAGGATGAATGAAGAAAAATTGATGTTGAAGGCTTCAACATCACCGCTATAGAGTTAGGGGCCATTACCAAAGACATTAGTAATCACTTCTTCAAATTCTTTGCAAACAACATTGTATAGTTCCATAATAGATGAAGATAATCACACCATTATTCCTCTCGAGGGTACTATGACCATTTTGAAAATTATCCATTTCATCATGACATACACTTGAATTTTCAACCTAGGGATGTAGAACTTGAAATGGGTTAGCACGGTATGTGCACTAAGTTCTTTTAAGAGTGTTAACACCTATGTTGTAGGAAAGTAAAATGCATGAAAGAAATCTACACTACTGATACATAATAGTAAATACACTTTGACTAACAATAAATAATTTTAGAAAACTTCAAGAAAAGAATTCTAAACTATTTAACTATTCAAACATCCACCATTATCATTTCCCACAACTGCTGCAGGAACTTCCATAGTAACAATGATGTAGGAGTAATATAGTAAATCTATCTTAAAATAGGAAATTATAAGGAATGAATCTACTCTACCTAAATCTATTTCACCTTCCAAGTGGGCTCCCTTGGTTGGCTTCAACTAACTAAGAACATAATAGGTATTCCAAAATCACTCTCTCATTAAAATCCTTCTTTGATTACATCACTAAATAATTCATGAAGAATAAAAAAAGAGTAACTTCCAAATATTACAATAGAATTTTTTTATTTTTTCATTACATTTCCTCCCCTTTTACCAAAATGATCCCAAATCCATTATATATGGAATTGGATACTTATTTAAAAAGTGACATAAAAGCTCCAAACAAACATCATTAGAAAAGAAGGAAAAATTTCAACCATGACATAGAAAATTGATTAAGCAACATAATAACAATAAGTCCTTTGCATGTGTAGCTTGTTGTTAGTAACTAATATGTGCTTCCTTTTCCATGACTAGTCCTTATCGTCTTCCTCATTTAATATGGTAATCACCACTCTTTGTGCCACTTCTCCATTTCTTGAAAAATTAAAAACATTTAGAATGCATATGCACGACAACATTTCTACTCTTATTCAAATATTAGAACATAGCTTAAAATATTTATATGAAATATTCCATTCTATGTATAATATTAAGCATAGTTTTTCATAGCCACTATCCATCGATTCAATAAGTTCTACCCATATCCAAAAAAAAGTTTAGAAGATATTTAAAATAAATTTGTTGGAAATGTTTTTTCGCAAGGCTCAAATTTGAGACATTAATATGCCTCATCATCTACCCCCCACTATGAAAATTCTTGTCCTCAAGCACTATATATTTTTTCCATGGCTCCAAAATCTCCCACTGTAATCTTCCCCTGCTTCCCACTTGTTAAAGTTTAGAAATATCATTTGGTGTGCCTCCAATGTTCACCCAAGAATTTTTCAATCAATGGGTCTAGTCTAGTAGCATTATTTTCATATAGAGGCCAAAGAAGGGTAGGAGGTTGAAAAGTTAATGGCATCCATAGCTCTTTTCTAATTTGTGTTCCTAGTTGCACAAATTTGGATACCTTATTAATTGTTGCCTCAAAATTGATAGACCTATGTGGTTCAACCTTCTTGAAAGCTTCTAGCAGTCAATTCCATCGATTT
This sequence comes from Cupressus sempervirens, assembly GCA_028749045.1. Lineage (NCBI taxonomy): Eukaryota > Viridiplantae > Streptophyta > Pinopsida > Cupressales > Cupressaceae > Cupressus > Cupressus sempervirens. The sequence continues at coordinate 909,928,220 of CM053792.1, read as the reverse complement.
CTAAGCCATGCAAATTCTCTTTGTTGTGTAAAGTTTGGAAGTTTCTAATATCTTCAAACGCTTTTGTCTCCCATAGGTTAATCTAAACCAATATCTCAAAAGGTCATAAGGCTTATGGAATTCAGCCTAGAGTGGTAATGGTTCAAATTTCTCAAGATCTCTATAGGTATCAAATTTCCTATCATTAATTTTCTCATTGTGCATCTAGGACATTAAAGGTCTAAGTTAAACATCCCCTATATCCCCTATGTAAAGTAGAGGGTTCCACTCTGTCCCATGTGGAATTATGAAATTATGCAAATAGAGTTCACACGAAAAATTCTTTTGCCATTAAGGCAAAGTCTAATACACATTATAAAAATCTTGAGTATTTTTCAATTCACAATAAATATCTCTCATTGTCATCATCAATTGAAATAATAGAATTTTTTCCTTTAACCAAATAGAATACACCCATGGTGGTGGTCTACAAGCCATTACTTAGTTAGCTAGCTTTAAAACTTTATTCATCTATTGTTTATATCTTTCAAGTTTCTCCTTCAATGATTCAATTTCCTCATCTTTGTCAAATATTGCCTTCTACATTTGGTCTCTTTCTTGCCTCCACAAGGATTTTTGAAAAATGAAATGATTGTATAGACCAAATATTATCAATTGGATTGTAGATGAAGGAAAATTTTGAGCCTTAGATTTCATCTTTTGTTCTTTGAAAACTTCTTAGAAATGTTGGACGTACCAAGAGATTTTATAAGGTATAAGATAAACATTAGAATATATAGGGACTAGTACCATGGTAGGTTGATCATTTCTAGGGGTTTTTTCTATAATAGCAGTAGGGTTTGATTTACACATTTCCTAATTCTCTTTTGATATCTCATTGATAGGATCATTTTCATGCGTTCCCACATTTTGGGCTTTCCAATTGCATAGGAGAGTTATCTAGAATATTTTCTTCTATTGATTCTGTATGAGACTTTGAAATTGGGGCATTTGGGTTTTCAATGGAAACTAGTAACACTCTTTTTCTATTTCAGTCAAATTTTGACTAGGCTTTGTGATTTCTCTCTCATTTCCTAAATTTTGTAGAACAAGCTTGGCTTGAGGCTATAAGATTTTACATTCAAAAAATTCTACCCATAATATAGGGAAAGAATCCCTAAGAGACCCTTTAACTAAAAGTTTAATGAGGGCATGATGAGAGACAAAATTTGTATTGCCTTTTTGAGTTTCTTCAACACTAATACATAACATATTATAAAAGAAATTGGGGACATTAACTTGAATGTTATGTCCTATACAACTGAGCATTTTAAAATGATAAGCATGGAAGTTTGAAACCTGTCTTCACAAGTCAAATACCTAATAATGTGGGTTGCTAATTTTGGATATGGAGCTAGAAGAGAAATTTTTTACAAACTTTCTTTGAAATATCTAGTTGAGTGTCACTTGGTTAAGCAAACTATACCCATGAGGACCTGACATCATTTTTATTTGGATAACACTCCCCAACTGTTGGTAGTCCTATGACTTCTGCTATCTGCTCCTCAGTAGCAATCACTCTTAATTGACATACTATGGCTTCCCCTTCATCAAATGTCATCATAAAATCCATTACTACTTCTTCATTATAATCACTTAATCATAAGAAATAACCAAGCCATCCATAGGCATGAAATCATCAGACTGCTTCAATGTCTACAAGTAAAATATTATGAATGACAATCTCATACCTTTGTAACTATCCTCCCATCTCAAAAGTCTAGGTTTGATTTTCTCTACTCTCACTGCTCTAATAAGTTTTTCCATTTTACCTCTACAAATTCTCTCTTCTCATAATTTCAAATTGATATTTTTGAGAAATTTTGTTACCACTTCCCTTAACAAGACTCTGTTGTGTTCTACATGTAAAATAATGATGCATTAATTATGAAGGACATCAAGGTTTAACTAAAAGTGTTCTCATAATAACTCTTAGTCCTTTCAATCATGTAAAACATAGGTGATCTTTCCCAAAAATGTACAGTTCTATAATAGATGAAGATAATCACACCATTATTCCTCTCAAGGATACTATGTCCATTTTGAAAATTATCCATTCCATCATCAAATAAACTTGAATTGTCAATATAGGGATGTAGGACTTGTAATTGGTTAGCATAGTATGTGCACTAAGTTCCTTTAAGAGTCTTAATACCTATAGTGCAAGAAAGTAAAATGCATGAAATGAATTTATACTATTGATGTAGAATAGTAAACACACTTGGACTAAAAATAGATAAGTATAGAAAATGTCAGAAAAGGAATTATAAACTAGTTAACTATTCAAACATCCACCATGATCATTTCCCACAAGTGTTGTAGGAACTTTCATAGTAAAAATGTTGTAGGACTAATATAGTAGATCTATCTTAGAATAGGAAATTGCAAGGAATGAATCTACTCTACCTAAATATGTTCCACCTCCCAAGTGGGAACCCTTGGTTGGCTTCAACTAACTAAGAACACAATAGGTATTCCAAAATTAGTCTCCCATTAAAATCCTTTTTTGATTACATCCTAGAATAATTCATGAACAACAAAAAAGAGTAACTTTTGAATCTTAAAATAGTATTGTTTATTTTTTCATTAGCTTTCATCTTTTCTCTATGAGAGAAGTGTGGGGGCATTCTATTTGTAGCAAGATATTTTTCTATGTCTTCATAGCATGGTGTATGAGTTTCTATATGAAACAAATTCTCATTGAGAAAGGTATCTTAAATTGGAGTTGGATCTTCATTAGTAATCTTCAATCTAGAAAAATAATCTACAACTATGTTGGATTTGCTTGGCTTATCAATAATGGTAATATCAAACACTTGTAACAACAAGAGCTATATTTCCTATCTACCAGTTACAATAGGTTTTTTCATTAAGTACCTTAGAGCTAGTTGATCACTATGAACAGAAATAGGATGTCTAGTTACATAATGTCTAAATATTTTCAATGCATAGACTATAGCTAAATATTCTTGTCTAGTTATTGTGTAATTTATTTTAGGTCCATGAAGGCTTTTACTAATATAGTAGATGGAATTTTCAAGATTAGTAGGCTTTTGTCCTAATACATCTTCTATGACACAATCGGATGCATCTATATGGAAATGAAATGGAATTAACTAATTAGGTCCCTTTAGAAGTGGTGCCATAGTTAGAAAATTTTTAAGCTGTAAGAAAGCTTCATTACAATTGAGTGACCAAAGGAATTCAACTTCCTTAGTCAATAGTGTACACAAAGGACTAGCTATTTTACTGAAATCTTTTATGAAATGCCTATAATAGCCAACATGACCTAAAATGGATCTTACATCTTTTGGTTTTGTAGGTATGGGCAGTGTTAGAATTACTTCTATCTTAGTTGGATCCACTTGTATTTCTGTAGCTAATTCAAAATGACCAAGCACCACTCCTTCCTACATAAGCATGAAACATTTCTCACTATTGAGTGATAGATTATATTCTCTACATTGACAAGAACATTTTCAAGATTCATTAAGGGTTCTTAAAAGGTGACTCCAAAAGTTGTGAAATCATCCATGTATATTTCCATGCAATCATGCAATATATTAGCAAAGATGTTGATCATGGTTCATTGAAATGCTGTGGGGGCATTACACAGACCAAATGGCAAGACAAAATATGCAAAAGTACCCAATGGACACGTAAATTTGGTTTTATCTTGATCTTTAGTAGCTATATTTATTTTATTATAACCATTGTACCCATCTAGGAAAGAAAATTACTTTCTCAACATCATCTTCCACATGTCAAGATCTAATGTCCAATCTATAGAATTCCTCAGTATAATCTTTCACAATCATGTCCTTTTGTCTAAAATTTTGCATCTTTCTTGACAAGCTAACTTGGTAATTAGCAGGAAGGAATTTGTTCTTTACTTAGTTCACTATCTTCATCCAAGTTCTGATCTTCTCCTTTCCTCTCCTTTGTCTATTAGTTTGTAAATGCTCCCACCATAGTGAGGTATGACCTTTCAACCTAGTAACTACAATCTTCACCTTCCTATTATTAGGAGATTTTTTATACTCAAAGAATTTCTCAATATCCAATATCCAATTTAACACAACATTGGTATCCAACTTTCCATCATAAGGAACAAATTCTACAATAGGCTTTGAATTTTCCCTAGACAACACTCTCAACAACCTTACTTCATCTTGATCTTCTTCAAGTTCTGGATTATGGTTTGGTGCTATTGCTTCATCATTAGCTACATCATCAAGATTTTCTCCTCTCCTCTAGGTTGTCTACACAACATCTAATCTATCTGCAATTTTTCTCAATTCATCAGATATAGCATTATTGGCATTGCTTCTACCATGAACCATCTTTACAAATTAGATTCCTAGACGATCGTAACCCTCTACAAGTTATAGGTCAAATCTATAGATCTATAACCCTACAACTAAATATGAAATAGAGTTTGACACGATCCAAGGTCTTGGTACAAATAATCTCACACTTAGCGATCTACTTGTACACTTTAGTAACAATTGTATTATGATACCACCTAATGCAAGGAGAAGCATGGAAGGAACTGGGGCCAAAGGCTCACCGACCTATCTAATCTACCCTATAAGTGTTAACATAGTGGAAAAAAACTAAGTAGCCAAAGAACAAAAATATTTATATTTTATCTAATAATCAGTATACATGCCTAGCTATAAGGCATTCTAGGTTATGGCTAGATACAAAATACATTCAAATCCAAGAGCTAGCTTCAAGTTCAAATTTCTAGACCTAGCCCTTCCTTCTCATCCTCTAAGTTATATCTATCTTCTAAAACTTGATCCTAGACTTCTATAAATACTTGTGCTGCCATAGGTTAGCCTATCACAAATTAAATCCTACTTTAAATGCATGCACAACCACAAGTCATCTTATATCAGTTTCTAACTACCTATACCAAAATTAAATGCAAGTAAGTCAACCCAAACTAGAACTAGACATCGATAATTTGGCAAATAAAGACTTCACAAAACAATGGCACTCAACAACCACATGAGCTTGGCTTCCAAAGAGTCACTCAGCATCAACTATGAACTTGACATCCTTCATCACTTGGCAACCAAAGAAATCACTTAGTAGCCAAAGAATCACTCAGCAACCAAAGGATCTCTTAGTAACCAAAACGATCACTTGGCAGCCAAAGAATAACTCAGAAACCAAAGGATGACAAAATAACCAAATGGATCACTCAACAACTAAATGAATCACTTGGAAACAACTAAGAAATTGGAAACCACTAAATACTCAGTACAAACTTACAAAGTAAACAAAAGAGTAGGATTACAAGGCAACCCGGGATGCTCCTACATCATTTAATTACAAATATCCACTGAGTTGGAGGTAGAAGTATCTATTATCCTTCATCTTGTTTCCTTGATAAATATTGGTATCATTGGTGATAGGAATGACTCACCTTGGAAATATATCATTTGAATTATATCACATCATTAGCTAGGGGAAATATTATTCTTCTTAGCTTGTAGTTTTTTTTTTTCATTTTTGATAGGGACACAACCCAAGCATAGAATGGACACAACAAGAAAAGGGAAATTGTATTAATAGTGAAAATAAGCTAGTACATTTAGTACAGAGAAAATAGACTTCAAAACATGCCCTAAGGGCTTACAATAGCACAAAACTGGAGATAATTTCTCCTTTTGGTACATCCTCTCAAATTCCACTCTGAACTACCTTTTACAATGCCAAAAATGTCCTTAAATAGACCTTGAAGTGTTAAGGACTAGGAGTACATTCTAGAAAGTGCTAGTAGGCATCCATCGACCAAGTAGAAGGCTCCAGAAGCCATGTTAGAAGTTGGTGCAAATCTAGAAGAATCCAAAAATGGTAACTGAACTTTCGGGAGGCATAACTTTTGAACCGTAGCTCCGATTGATGAACCGTTTACATTTTCAAAAAGCTCTCAAAGTTCTCTATAGCCCTATGGAGGAGATTCACTCTTCCCCCATTTTTTGGCCCTTTTAGAGGTCATTTAATGCCCCTAAACTGACTTTGAAGCAGTCTTAGGAGGTCTCCAAAAATTGGAAAACTACGATAACTTTCAAACCATGGGGCCTTTTGACCTGATTCTTTTTTTGGAATGCTATAAATTGCAATTACATTCATCTGGCCAATTTACACCTCCTAGTTCACCAAAATGATGGCTCAATTGCATACTCCTATTTTTTGGTATTTATACGTATGCCAAGGTGTTCAAATACTCTATTCTAGAACACTAATAGTGGAGCTGTGAGAGTTGGAACCTTTATTTGACCCAAATGGGTATCCAAAAATGAAAACACATGAAACTAAAACTAAGCCTAAGTACATTTTTTTGGGTGACACAAGATTGCCCTTATACCTCTAGATGCTCCTACATCAATTTTTTATTGTAATCAAATAATCTTCTAATTTGAAGGTTCTTTTCTATGCATCATCTAGATGATTTCTACTCTATCCCTCCTTAGGTGTAAAATAATGTTAGGAGGAGTAGAATTAAAAAATAAGCATCTCTATTTGTCATCTGTAGGCTTTTTATTTGTAGTATATTGATTAGTCATCTTATTGAACATTTCAAAAAATTATTGCATAGGTACATACATCTCCTTCTTAATTTAATTGGAGTAGTGGGGAGCATTCATCTTCTACATTTTTGAATCTATAAAAATTGGATTCTTATAGTGACCATATTTGTCATTGATCCTAGGGATAGATGATTCTGATACAAAAGCAACATGGGTCTCTAGGCAATCTTTGATTAACCAAAAATATTTCTTATTTTCTATATCAATATGCTTTTCGTCAAGTAGTCATAATTTATTTTTATTTCATGATGTGAGCACTTGCTATCATGTCAAGAAGCTATCCCTTATCCTTGTCCTAAGTGCATGATTTCTTTCATTTTATATTTATCAAATTCTATGTCATTCTTTACAATCCCATTTTCTTGCCATTTCTAGTGAGGTATATTTTTTTTACTTGTATGATTTCCTATGCTTAAATGGTATCTTGTGTAGTTAGACACTAACTCCTAACATATGTGTGGACCTTCCTTTAAGTGTACATGATTTTATATTTTCCTGTTCTTGGATTTTTGGTTTACTTTTTCAATACTACACCTATATTGTAATGAAATTCTTGATTAGATGACTTGTGGATTAACTAGCCATAATAGGAGATTGGTTAGAAGTAGGAAAGTCATATTCTTGGAGGAATAGAAGAAAGAAGAGGAAATCTTGGACTAAAAAATGTAATCCTTAATTTTCTAAAGGCCCCAACTTGGAAGGCCTCAAAGCTAGGAACTTTGTTGTTTTGTATGTGAAGTTAAATAAATACACCAGTGAATATGTTTCATTTGGCCTTGTGTTCTTTTTTTTTATTAGATTATGTGTATAACTTCGATTGGTATTTATATATAGGGTAGCCTTCTTAGGATTAAGTTGAGTTTATTCTCTATTATTCCTCTTGGCCACATTGCTCATGGCATCAAGTGGTATCAAAAAGAGTTATTTCTTAAGGTGTGGATCATGGAGAACATTATGGGACTGGTTTTAGGGTGGCAGATCCAAAATCTAAACTATAACTTGTAGAAGGTCACAATTTTGCAAGAACTATTGTCAAGATGGTTTGAAGTGAAGTAAAATGTGGATAATTCTATTATAGACATGTTGAAGAAAATTTTAGTAATCTACTTAAAGAATTTTAGATAATGAAGAGAAGAGGTGTACATCATGATTATGTTAGTGGTGATGAAGAGGCAACACCAAATCCTAATCTTGAACCTCAAGTTGAGAAAGATAAAGAAAAGCTTTTAATATTTTATTCTAGGGAAAATGCAAGACCATCTATTGAAGTTTCTTTTTATGATGGAAGAATTGAGACTAATGTGGTACTGGATTGGATCACTAAGATGGACAAATACTTGGAATATGAAGGTACTCATAATAACAAGAAGGTTAAAATAGCAAGCATAAAGTTGAAATGTAATGCTTCACTTTAGTGATATCATTGCAAACTCAGAGACAAGAGAGAGGGAAAAAAAAGATCAAGACATGGATGAAGATGATTGGAAGGATGAAAAAGGAAAATTTCCCTACTCATTATCTACTTAATTTTCTTAGAACAATCCAAAATTTGAGGCAAAAAGACATGAGTGTGAAAGAATATACTAAAGAGTTCTATAGATTGGACATCAGATCTAGACATGTAGATGATGAAGTTGAGAAAGTGGATAAATGCCATAATGGTTTGAGGACATTAATTTAATATGGGATCTATTATCTCAATATGAAAAGTGTAAAAGAAGAATATCGGTATGGTATAAAGGAGGAAGTAAGATTGATAAAGAAACATGATCAAAGATAGAGAGAAAGAGGTGGAAGATTTCAAAATAGTAGACACATTAAAAATGGAGAAAGGAGTAGATTTGACACTAGGATGCAAGATAAAGGAAATTCAAAATTGAAGGAAGAACCTACTAGTAAAAGAGGTACTTACATTAGAGATAGCTATACTAGATAATCTTGGAATAATAATGGTGAAAAAAAGAGAAGAAATTTTTTTTCTTAAGGATACTTGTCACAAATATGGTGAAGGACATAGAGCCTTTGAATGTACTAACTTTGGAGAGAAGATTGGAGGTAATACTAGAAGTACTTTGGCTTGTGAAGAAGTTGATAAAATACAAAAAAAACCTTAAAATGGTGCGAACCCAATGTTAAGAAGGGTCTTGTGAAATAAAGAAGTTAATGGAGAGCCTATTTTGAGAAGGAGTTTATTCAAAACTAGATGTAAGATAATTGAAAAATGTTGCAAAGTAATCATTGATAGTGGAATTTCTAATAATTTGGCCTCTAAGGAGTTGCTTAACAAATTACAATTGTAGGGGTTGAAACTTCCTAAGCTTTACCATATTGCTTCAATTGACAAGGAGCATAGATTAATTGTAAATGAGCATTGCATTGTTAAATTGAAAATTGGGAATAATCAGGAAGAAGTCTTGTGTGATATTATGCCTAGATGGATTGTTATCATATTATTTTAGGTAGACCTTGGGAGTATAATAGAAAACCTTTACATGATGGAAAATTGAATCAATAGACTATTTGAGTAGATAGAAATAAACAAATATTATTTACTTTTGTAGAAAAACTTGATGAGAATCACTATACCATAGTCATAGTATTCTTGGTAAAGGTAATCAATTTATTAAAGATGAGAAAGAATGGAACTTTTTTCCCTTTTATTCCTAGAAAGACCTAGAAATAGGATGACTTAGAATATTCATCAAATATTGAATCCTTATTTGTGAAGTTTCAAGACATTATTTATGATAATGTACTTTATGGTTTTCCTCATGTAAGAATCATTAGTCATTGTATGTATTTGATACCTAGAGCTAGTTTTCCCAATAAAGTACCACATAGATTGATACCTAAAGAAAAGAATTAGTTGAATAGACAAGTGAAATATTTTCATAAGAAGAGATGGATTAGAGAATGTTTGAGTCCTTGTGCAATACCTATTGTGTTAGCATGAAAAAATAATAGAGAGTGGAGAAAGATAACAATGAAATAAAGATTTCCTTTGCCTATGATGGATGAATAATGAATAGTTTAAGTGGAGAAAAGTATTTTACCAAGATTGATTTGAAAAGTGGCTATCATCGTATCATAAATAGAGAAGGAGGTGAATGGAATTTATTTTATGACTAATAAGGGTTTTTTATCAATGGTTGGTTATGTCTTACATTTTAAATAATGCATAGGTAGTACTTTCATGAGATTTATGAATGATTCTTTGAAGAGGTTGCTAGGTAAATTTGTGATTGCATATCTAAATGACATTTTCATGGTCAATAGGACTAAAGAAGAAAATCTTGATCATGTATTAGACTAGTATTATATAAATTGAAGTAGGAGGCATTGGTGATTAACACAAGGAAATATTCATTTATGAAGCAAGAAACTGTCTATCTTGGTTTTTATCATTTAAGTTGATAGTTTGAAGATGGATCCCAAGAAGGTAAAATTTATTCTTGATTGGCCTATGTCTAAGAATGTTAGATCATTCATGAATTCAAAAGGTTTTTATAGGAAGTTCATCAAAAAAATTAGTTCTATTTATAATGCTAAGACTAAGGCTATGAGAGGTTTTAAAAGGGATTTCTAGTGGACATATGGAGCACAAATGAGATTTGAAACATGAAACCCAAGACTTTAGAATTTTCTAGACTTACTTTGCCTAATTTTAGTAAAGTATTTCATGTTGAATGTGATACTAGTGGTAGTTTTGTATTAGTTATTCTAGGTCCAGAAGGAATACCTGCAACATTCTTTAGTGAGAAATTTAATGACACCTAGATAAAATATTTTATTTATGGTCAAGAATTCTATGACACCATTAAATTTTTTAATAAATTGAGATATTAATTGATGCCTAACTATTTTGCATTGTATATTGAACATAAATCTTTGTAGCATTTAGGAAGTCAAACTAAGTTGAATTAGAGACATATGAGGTTTGTTGAGGTTTTACATAACTTTTATTTATCATTGAAATGTAAGAGTGGAAAAGTAAACAAGGTTGTTGATGATTTGAGTAGAAGAATGAATTTTCTAACAAAAGTGAGAATTGAGGTACTTGGTTTTAATGACTTGAAGTATTTGTATGAAACTAATCCTAATTTTGCAGAACCTTGAAAATTTTATAGAGATCAATTGCTAAGAGATAAGTGGACTGATTATTTCATTATAGAAGTTATGTTGTTTAAGGGAACTCAGTTGTGTATTCCTAGAGGATCAATGAGAGGGAACACCATGAAGGAGAAACATAGTGGTGGATGTGGAAGACATTTTGGAATTAACAAGGTAGTGAAGTTGATTTTAGATAGGTACTTTTGTTCGTAGATTTATATGGATGTATGAAAGATGTTGAGAAGTTGTCCAACAATAAAATGAACTAGTCAAAATATGGGAATGTATTCACCATTTCCTACACTTGATTAGCCTTTGGAGGATATAATTATGGACTATTATTCAAAGAGGTAATAAATCTATTTTGATAGTAGTTCATGGATTTTTAAATATGGCTCATTTCATAGCTCGTAAGAAGACATTTGACATTGTACATGTGGCTAAATTATTGTTTAAGGAACTAGTCAGATTGCATGGTTTTCCTAGTACTATTAATCAAACAAAGATGCAAGGCTTACAAGTTATTTCTTGTAGACTCTTTGGAAGAAGTTGAATGCAAAATTAAAGTTTAGTTTTACATTTCATCTATAGATAGATGGAAACACTAAAGATGTGAATAGAAGTTTAGGTAACTTGTTGAGATGTATGGCTGGAGATAGGCCTACTAATTGGGATTTGATTTTGGCACAAGAAGATTTTTCATATAATAATTTTGTTAGAGGGATTACTAAGAACACACCTTTTGAGATAATCAATGGACTATATCCTAAGGGAACTACCAAGTTGAGAGATCTGGACTTTGAGGGAGAAAGAAGTGTTGAAGATGAGGAATTTTCATTTTTCATGAAGACTTTACATGAAGAAGTGAAAATGAACTTGGAAGATATTAATTTTGAGATACATATTTCTAGTTGGTATCTGCAACAACTTGAAGATGAATAAATATCAGGCTTATAATATTCTAAGGAATTTTGACAATAGAAATGCTATTCAAGTTGAATTACTAGAAGATATGGATATTCAACCTATACTCAACATTGCAGATGTCTTTGAATAGTTTGAATTAGATGATGAGCTGAAAAATAACTTTCATTATCCTAAGAAGAAAGTGGATAGCATGGAGAGAATCTTGAATTGTAGAATAATTAAAAACACAAGAGGAAGAGACTACATGGAATGCCTAGTTCAATGGAGAGAAAAAATAGTTGAAGATAATTCATGGATTATACAAGTTGAGTTTGACTTTATGACTGAGCTTAGAATATTATGAATTCTTGATGTTAACATAATTTCTTTATCAACATTGGGGGTTTCTAATGCAATATCAACTTGGTTCTTTGAGAAATAATGCATCAAAGAAAAATAGCTCTTTTTTTCTATACTAGTCTTCTATTCATGAAAAAGTGTTTACTACTTTTGATTTCATGATGTGCATAGTTGATATCGTGTTAAGTGTTGATATTTAGTCAAGTTTGTTATTAGTTACATCACTTATTCAAATTTTGTATTCAGTTTTTTCAAAGTACTACAGTTTAAATTGAGCAATTCAGTGTTTCCTAAGTACTATAGTTTAGAATAACTAGTTTGGTGTTTGTCAAGCTTTATAGTTTCTAGAGCTATATCTATCACATATAGGTGATCAGTACTTCAAGGATCTCAATCAAGAATTTAGTTGTCAATCAGAGATCTAATGTTTCATCCTAATAGGTGAATCAACTTCAAATCGTTTAACAAGGGTAGATCATCAGAAGTGATCAATGCAAGCCCTAACAGGCCAACTTTATGCTATAGTATTGAAGTTTTGTGGGTATCATTCCCACCCCAGTTTTACTTTCTATATGGAAGGTTTCTAAGTCAAAAAATATTGTGTTCATGGTGTCTTATGTTTCTCAATTTCTTATGCATGTAGTAGATTATATTTATTAATACTAATGCAATTAAGTTCTAAATTTGATAAAATGTTTTCAGATTACTAATTTACCCCTCCCTAATCAGTAACCTAGCTAGTCTTGAATATTTCCAACAATTGGTATCAGAGCATTGTGGTTCTTAAGACAAAGTTTGATAGCTTGAGAAAAGATCAAGGAAAATGGAGATATTCAGATTTGACAAAGCTATTGACAATGAAAAGTTAGATCTAGAGATGGCCATAGCTCAACTCAAGAAAGAAAAAGAGCATCTTTGCCAATCTTTAAAAAGAAGGAAGGAACTTGCAAATCAGATGAATGACCACCAGTATGTTGAAGTAAAGATTGAAGATTTTCTCCCTTCAAGCAGTCTAGATGAGGCAAATGACGCAATCGAAGAACTCCTAGAAAAGAATGGCTCCCTACAAGAAGAAGTAATAAAATTAAAAAGAGAACAAAAAGTTAAGTTAATAAGATTTTGTGAAATCTTAGAATAGAGAAATAAGCCAAAAGAAGACTTGAAGGTAAGTAACAATGAAACTCAAAATCAATCCCCTCAGCAAGAAAGTCTTATTGATCAACTCTCCAATGCAAATGAAGAAATCATGAGTCTGAGATCTAAAATTGAAAGAATAAGGAATGATCTGAACTTTGAAAGACAAATCAATGAAAGGTTAAGGGAAAATCAATGAAAGGATGAAAATTGATCTAAATTTTGAAAGGCAAGTCAATGAAAGAATAATGAAATCCCAAGTAGACATGGATCAATTGAATTAGGAAAATGGGTAGAATCTTTATAGGAAAAAGGGTAAGGAAGGAATTGGATACAAAGAAGAAGATGAGTCCCCCAAACATTCTACATAAAAGAAATGAAAACCTACTTGCAATCACTATGGTAAGATAGGTCATAAATCAAAAAATTTTTGGAGTAATGGAAAGGTAAAATTGAATGGAAAATGCTACAATTGCTGTCAACATGGTCATAAAGCTAATGAATGCAAAGTAAAACAAAAGTTTGAGGGAAAATGTCAAAAATGCAAGAAACAAGAAAAAAAGGCATCTGAATGTAGATCAAAGACATTCAATCAAGCTAAACAATTTGTAAAGACAATATTTGGTTGGGACTACAACACTTGGTCTAGATATCATTACTATGGAGAATATGGACACATTGGCATAAATTGTGTTAGACATCACATGAGAAGAAAGGATACCACCATAAGATATCACACATGTACTAAAATTGTTCATATAGCTAAGAATTGCATGGATACATGTAGAATTGAAGATGAAAAGAAATTTGATAACAAAGTGCTTGAGCACATTGCTCAACAAATAGCTCTCCAACAGGTAGAACTTTCTTCAATTTTGAAAAGTCTTGAAACTTCTTAAACAAATGTATCATCACTTTTTGCAAAGTTATGTGATATTACCAAGAATACTAAGGAAATAAAGAGAAAATTGAATAAAATTGTTGAATATCTGATGGCTAGTGCAAAGTAGTTGCAACTTAACCCTAGTTCAAACTCTGCACATCATATGAAGATTAGATTCTTATCAGATATGCAGGCAGAATTGTTGAGAGAAGAAGCAAGGATCTAGTCTATACTCATATACATTTAGAATATGATCCCTCCCATCATGGATACAATGCATATGCACATTGCCTATTCAAAACATTGATCCATGATAATAATTTCTCAATTTCAAACCACATGATCAAACTCTCTGCAAAAGTGCAAGTTCCTCTACAAATGTACAAAGTTTTGCAAAATAACTAGTATAAGACCTTAACTCTCATTCTTGAAGTACATTATGATTTTCTCTCACTTTTTGGTGTCTCCATATAAATAGATTGTGTATAAATCTTTGGAATTATTGTCAAAAAGGGGGAGAGACATTTATATATAGTTAAGGGGGAGAGATATTCATAAATATCATGAGAGAAGGATACCATACCAGGAGATATACTTAGTATGTCAATATGTATGACATGATATGTACATTGTGTGGGGGAGAATGATGCAAAAAACAAGTATATATAACAAAGTTACAAAGACAAATTTTGACAAATCTCAAAAAAAAATAGCATGCCATACCAAGCTAAGTATCACACTATGTTGTACATAAGTTCTAGCTAATAAGTGTTTTTGTTACTAATGCCAAAGGGGGAGATTGTTGACATTCAATCAAGTTTGTTATTTTTGAGAACACTTATTCAGATTTTGTATTTAGTGTTTGCTAAGTACTACAGTTCAAACCGAGCAATTTAGTGTTTGCCAAGTACAATAGTTTAGACAAAGCAATTTAGTGTTTGCCAAGTTTTATAGTTTCTACTATTCTAATAGGTTGAGCAAAGCTAGTATTGACCAAGTTGAATGGAGAATAGTGTCTATCAAGTACTATCGTAATAAATAGGGAATAGTGAGTTACCTAGTATCTATCAAGTCAAAAGTGGATAGCGAGTTCAAAACTACATTGAAGTGATTAGTATGGACTGAGCCTCTACTTCTACCAAATGTATGATGATGCCAAGTAATTATAGCGGATGTCATGTATTAGTAATTCACCAAGTCAACTTTTAGAAGCCAAGTATCTAAATTTGGGCCAACTTTGTAATATTGGTGTTAACTTGTGTAATGACTAACTTTGCAATTATGTAAATTGGATTGATATATATGTAATGTATTGAATCATATCCAAAATCACATGAATATGTGAGATAATGTGAATGGAATTCAAGCATGTGAATGTGAAATAGCTGAAAAGTAAAGTTTATTGTAAGGCCATATCAGGAGAAAAAAAATTATATATATCACATAGAGGTGATCATTACTTCAAGGATCTCAATCAACAATTTAGTTGTAAGTCAGAGATCTACCTTTTCATCCTAACAAGTGAATCAGCTTCAAATCCTTTAACAAGGGTAGATCATCTGAAGTGATCAATGTGAGCCTTAACATGCCAACTTTATGTTGTAGTATTGAAGTTTTGTGGGTATCATACCCACCCTAGTTTTACTTTCTATTTGGAAGGTTTCTCGGTCACTAAATATTATGTTCACAGTGTCTTATGTTTCTTAATTTCTTATGCATGCAATGGATTAGATTTATTAATATTAATGCAATTAAGTTATGAATTTGATAAAAGGTTTTGAGGTTATTGATTCACCCCTCCCCTTTTAGTAACCTAGCTAGTCCTAAATATTTCCATCAGTTAAGGGCCTATCCTAAATCCTTGTGCTAAGTATGCAATTTATTATGTTTCATATTTTTCAAGTTTAGTACCATTATTTAGGGTCTTATTTTCCTATCATTTCTACTAATTTCTATTGTTTTGATTGGCATGATTTCCCATGCTTACATGTTGTCTTGGGTAGTTGGGAGTAGAATCCCAAAAGACTTTGTTAGGATAAACCATGGACAGAAATTAAAACTACATGCAAATATAACCAATAACAGAAAATAATAGATCACATAGAAATAAACACAAGGCACCAAGATTTAATGTGGTTCACCCAATCACTGGGCTATGTCCACCAAACAGCAAGTCCAATATTATTACAATCCAGTGATTACAACCTGATTACAATCTGTAATCCCTTACAGATCAATACCATCACAAGAACCAATTTCACATCATAACATCATGAAAAAATACCCAACCCTAAACCCTTTATACAAGGATTAAACTGCTTTAGGGTTATAACATGTCAGTCATAATTAGCCATAACTTTAGTGGTGAATCTACGAATGGTGAATAGTACCAAAAGAATTTCTACGAATGGCGAACATGAAGTATGTACAGTACTTTCCTGATCAGTCACCACAATCTAACAATCTCCAACTTGGGGACTAATCAGGCTCCACACTAAACAACAATCTCCCACTTGGATACTAATCCTATAGAAATACCACTACCACATGGGGCTCCCACTGGATCAAACCACCCTGGACTCTACTATTCTATTATTTATGTTCAGTCTAAAAGACCAACCGAAGCTAAAGAGGAGTTTACCTTCTCCCGTGTTACAACCTTTGTCAACATATCTACTGGATTGTCATTCGTATGTATCTTCTCTAGCTTTAACTGTCCATCCTCCAAAACTAATCGAATGAAATGGTACCACAACCGTATGTGTTTAGTCTTAGAATGCAAAGCTGAATTCTTTGCAAGATGAATGACACTTTGACTATCTGTGAATAAATAATTATCCTTTTGAGGATGTCCCAATTCTTCCAAGAAGAACTAAAGCCATATTATCTCCTTGGCTACCTCTATAGTGGATAGGGCATTAATCTTCTATAACCTAGAAACCTAGCTCACGGCTGCCCCACCAACAGTAAAGACATAACCTATAGTACTATGCCTGGTATCAATATCCCCTACCAAATCTGAGTCAACATAGCCCTATAAATTAGTAGTAGAACCCCCAAAGTGTAAACACTTATTGGATGTTCCTCTCAAATATCTGAGAATCCACTTGATAGCATTCCAATGCTAAAATCCTAGATGACTCATATACCTGCTAACGACTCCCACTGCATGGGCAATATTTGGCCTAGTGCATACCATAGCATACATCAAGCTTCCTATAACTAAAGCATAGGGTACCTTAGACATCTTATCCTCCTCTTCCTATGTCTTAGGACATGTCTCCTTAGTCAATTTCAAATGACCAGGTAAAGGTGTTCTAACAACTTTAGCATTCTCCATAGAGAAACATTGTGACACCTTCTCAACATAATTAGCCTGAGATAGCGTCAATGTTCTATTCTTCCTATCTCTACAAATCTTAATACCAAGGATTTGTTTTCCTACCCCCAAATCCTTCATAGAAAATGCATGTGCTAACTGGCATTTCAGCTCCTTATGATCTATGTTAAACCCAGCTACAAGCATATTGTCAATATATAAACATAAAATAATGTAGCTATCATCATCCAACCTCTTAAAATAAACACAATAATCTGAATGACACCTATTATAGCCATGCTCATGCATAACCCTGTCAACTTTTAGATACCATTGTCGAGGTGCTTGCTTCAAGCCATATAAACTTTTCTCCAATTTGCACACTAAGTTCTCCTTACCTTTGACCTCAAATCCCTGTGGCTGAGCCATATAGATTTCTTCATCCAAATCACCATGAAGGAAGGTTGTTTTAACATCCAGCTACTCTAAATGCAAATCTTCAATAGCCACAAGACTTAAAATAGTACGGATAGAAGTCATTTTAATAATAGGAGAAAATATCTCATCAAAGTCAATTCCCTTTTTTTGTGGAAATCCTTTTACAACTAACCTGGCCTTAAATCTTTTCTTACCTCCTTCTTCTTCTTTTAATCTGTAAACCCACTTATTCTATAAAGCTTTTTTACATACAAGCAACTTGCACAAATCCCATGTCTTATTCTTTATCAAAGAGTCCATTTCATCTTTCATTGTAGACTCCCACTGAATCTTAGTATCCACCTGCATAGCTTCATCATAGCTTTTAGGTTCACTAGGATTAGTAAGTAAAATAGAATACAAAGAGGGAGAAAATCTTTGTGGAGGTCTAATTTTCCACGTTGACCATCAAACATTCACTAGTGTGTGTGGTATTTGTTGTTGCAGTTGTTGCACATCATGAGGAATGGCTGGAACAACAGCTTTTGGAGTATCATCTAGCACTACATAATCATCTTATTTCTTCTCATGTTGCTGCAACAGATCTTTGTACCACACTTTCTCATTGAATATGACATCCTGACTTCTAACAATTTTATGATTTTCAAAATCCCAAAGCCTATAACCAAATTCATTAATGCCATATCCAAAAAAGAAACATTTCTTTGATTTTGCTTCTAGCTTGGTTCTATTTTCAAAGTCTATATGAGCAAAAGCTTCACAACTAAAGGTCTTGAGAAAAGAATAACCCACCTTCTTACCAATCCATGCCTCCTATGGAATACCACAGCCCAAAGGAGTAGAGGGACCTCTATTAATCAAATATACTACAGTATTGATAGCCTCCACCCACATTTGTAAGGGCAACCCAACATGCAACCTCATGGTCCTTGTGTGCTACATTATAGCCCTATTCATGCATTCAGCCACTCCATTTTCCTGTGGAGTCCTTGGAACAATTTTTTGTCTATGAATACCATTAAAGGAGCAATAATATTCAAATTCATGACTGCAATACTCACCACCATTATCAGATCTGAGACATTTTAATTTCTTACCAGTCTCATTTTCAACCAAGCATTTGCATTTCTTAAAAGTTTGAAATACATCATATTTCTGTCTATGGAAATAAACCCATACTTTTCTAGTTGCATCATCAATAAATGTAACATAATAATGAGAGCCACCAAGGGAAGATACATGAGCTGGTCCCCATACATCTATATGCACAAGCTCTAATTTCTCCTTTTTGTTTTCCTTCCTAGTCTTTACAAAACTCACTCTCTTTTGTTTTCCATACACACAACTTTCATAGAAATCCATATTAACACATTTTAGACCTAGTAAAGCTTTCTTTGAATGAACTACTTTCATACCTTTCTCACTCATGTGCCCAAGTCTGTTGTGCCATAGTGTTGTATCAAAATCTATAGTAGCTATTTGTTCTCCCTGCTCAACTATAGCAATTTTTCCTGAACATTCATTTTTCTCTGACACAATCAAAGTAGAAGGAACAATATGACCTATACAAAGATATAAAGTTCCTACTTTCACACCTTTTGCTACTACAAGGGAACCTTTTGAAGCCTTCCAATTTTTATCATTAAAAGTAACTACACAATCCTCATCACTAAGTTGCCTTGTTGAAATTAAATTCCTACTCAGGCTTGGAACATGTCTTACCTCATGTAGTAGCCAATGATTCCCATTCTGCAACTTAATCTTAATCTTTCCCTTTCCAACAATTTGATAGGGTTCATTATCCCCCAAAATAAACAAGCCCAAAATCCCCTTGGACATAATCAATGAAATAAGCTCTATGAGGTGTAGCATGAAATGAAGCACCAGAATCTAAAACCCATGAATTGTCTACACTTTCTAAAGACAGAAGAAAAGCATCCTCTTCGGATTTGTTACTTACCACATTTGCCTCCTTGTCTCCATTTGATTTATCTCCTTCATTTTTCTTTAGATTCCAACAATCTTTCTTTTTGTGCCTTGGTTTCCCATAGTACCAGCAATTGTTTGGTCCTCTCAATTGATACCTCCTCCCCTTTGACTTTCCTCTTGATTTCCCATGATTTCTAGAGTTACTTCCTCTCTTAGTCATTCTACCCCTGCTTTGTGCATTCAAAGCACTTCCTGATGTAGATCTAGTTGAGGATTTCCTACGAGTTTCCTCACTCAAAACAACACCTATCACATCATCATATTTTAGGGTACTAGATCTAGGAACAAAATTACTCACCGCCATTACCAAGCCATTCCAACTTTTAGGAAAAGAACACAAAATCAAGAGAGACCTAATTTCTTCATCAAATTGATACCCATAGAAGATAACTAACTAGTAATAGTATTAAAATCATTTAAATGATCTGCAACAGATCCACCTTCTTCCATTTTCATATTAAATAAGCACTTCATGAGAAATACGTTGTTTGAAGTGAAGGGCTTTTCATATAGTGTCACTAGGGTTTTTATCAAATCTTTTGTCATCTTTGCTTTTGTAATATTAAATGCCACTGATGGTGCCAAGCATAACCGAATGCTTTTGAATGCCTTTCTATCCAAAAGATCCCATTCAGCCTCTCACATAGTTCCCTAATTCTTGGCTTTGCCTTTCAATGGCTTCCATAAATCCTTCTGATATAGATAGTCTTCCATTTGCATCTTCCATAACTGGAAGTTCTGCCCATTAAACCTATAAACCCTTAGCTTACCCTCATCTTCCTTTGCTTCCACTCAACCGTGAGACTCCCACTTAACCGTGAGACTTTCCTGCAGAGGATAACGAAAAGAAAAGCTGACTCTTATACAACTTGTTAGGATAAACCATGGACAAAAATAAAAACTACATGCAAATATAACCAATAATAGAAAATAATAGATCACATAGAAATAAACACAAGGCACCAAGATTTAATGTGGTTCACCAAATCCCTGGGCTACATCCACCAAATAGTAAGTCCAATATTATTACAATCCAGTGATTACAACCTAATTACAATCTATAATCCCTTATAGCTCAATACCGCTGCAAGAACCAATTTTGCATTACAACATCATGAAAAAATACCCAGCCCTAAACCATTTTATACAAGTATTAAACCACTTTAGGGTTATAACATATCAGCCATAATTAGCCATAACTTTAGTGGTGAATCTACGAATGGTGAATAGTACCAAAAAAAATTTAAAACCCCACAAATTATGAAGTATGTACAGTACTTTCCTGATCATTCACCACAATCTAACAGACTTGTGCACCTACCTGAAGTGTACATGATTTTATGTTTTCCTTTGCTTGGATTTTTGGTTTACACTTTCAAGAATAGACCTATATTATAATTTAATGCTTCACTAGCCAACTTGTGGCCTAGCTAGCTATAAAAGGAGCGTTGTTAGATGTAGTAAAGTAGCATTCTTGGAGGAATAAAATATAGAAGATGTGAGCTTGGAATCAAAATTATAATCCTTAATATTGTATAAGGATGCAACCCAAAAGGCCACATAGCCAAGCATGTTACTATTTTGTATGGAAAGTTAAATAATTACACCTATAAATATGTTGCATCTTGCCTTGTGTTTTCTATTTTTATCTAGTTTTGTGTGTAACTTCTATGAGTAACTCTATAGGGAAGTATTGTTAGGTTAAAGTTGAGTTTATTCTCTCTTGAAGATATAGGTAAATTTTCCCTCAAACCTTTGAGTAGATAATTGTGTGTTGCAAGATTTAGTCAGCTAATGGTGTCTCCCTATAGTACCTATGCCATGCTTCCTTGTAGGTTTAGAGGGACAAGAGTGAAATTAAACCTTGAGAAAAGAGTGATTCTATATAAAGTTAGCATTTGATAGGTGGGTGATGAAATATTCTACTTCAATGTTACAATTCTTTTAGAATAACTAAGTTGGGGGTGGGGGGGTGTGAATTAGTTATTCAAGGTCAAGATGTATAAAATAAAACTTTTCACAATTTAGTGAACCCTTTGAACTTTTTTAACCATGCATGCATTTATTGTGTGCTAACTAAAGCTGCTATGTTACTATTTAAGTAACATGCAAAAATGTAAAGCATAAGACACAACATATTCATTAGTACACTTAACACAATGGTTTAACATGGAAACCCAATTTAGGAAAAACCACCAGTAACATGCTACTCATTTTTCACTCTTCTAAAGTGATGCCCTATTAAAGGTCATCCTTGTTAATGTTACAACACACACTATTAAATGTGACCTAGTTAAAGGTTACAACACACACTATTATATGTGACCCGATTAAGGGATTTCAATCACCTTGTTAAAAGTGAGCCTTGTTAGACAACTTTAGAACATCCACTTGGAATGCCACCCTATTAAAGGATTTTCCAATGACTATTAAGTCAACCTTTCTCTAGAGGATTTACCCTAATCTAATATAGTTGTTAGAAAGTAATAGTAGAGCTTTGCTTTGATAGAACTTACAACCTTACTTGCAAATTATAGATCACTATTCAATCCTCATCTCTACTTGGCTTCCAATCTTTGTAGTTTTGAGAAATTTTTCACCCTTCAAGCATTCATTCTCTTTTATCCTTCTTTCTTACCTCGCCATTGCAAATTTCTACTCTTGAGTCACTTGATGAAGTAGGCCCTCTTCCTTCACCTTGTCAGAATTTTGCATCCAAAAACTCTTTGGCCTCCAACCAACTTTTCTTCATGACCAGACATCTCTACATATAAGGAATTAGAACTCATTTTCTAGCTCATTATCCATCTCAAAAATTAGGTTTTTTGATGGATTAGGTAGGATACAATGTATGCAACCCATATCTTGTCTTCTCTAGAAACTTCTTCTAGAATCCATTAGAATTCACCTTCAAAATAGTTTACATAAGATTCTATATCTCTAGCTCATTAATCTTATCTTCCTCCTAATTTACAAGTTCCAAGAAAAAAAACTTGTCAGATTTTATTTGGCAATTCTTTGATCTTTCTCATAATGTAGTAGCTCGGCATTATCAATTTACTGATGCTCAACACATACTGTTTTACTTGGCATTAACTAATTTTTATTGGTGCTCAGCACATACTAAAATTCACTTGGCATCAACTATCTTTCTTGGCACCTACTAACTTGCTCAACATCCACTACTTTACATGGCATTCACTAGAAATTTCTTTCACTCGGCTCTGACTGACTTTTTCTTTACTTGCACTAACTTTGACCAACCTTTTTCTTCTAAACTTTATATGTGTAACCAATCATTTTGTAACCACAAGTAGATTATCAATACATTATTTTAGGACTATCTTAACTAATTCTTGCACTTCAATACATAATCATAACTCAACCTTTCCTCTAGGTACTTTTGTTACATCTTGTTAATCAAATCCTCCTCATCAGTCAACTAAGTGATAGTGTTTGAAACATATAAGCAATTGTCTTACCAGAATGGGGCAAGTTTGACATTAGTGACAAAACAATGATTGAAAACACATAGTCTCCTTTCAACATTGCCTTGCTCAAGTGATGTTTTCAACCATATATCAACAATCTCCCTCTTTGGCATTGATGGTAAACCAAATTGATTAACTAGTCAAACAAATGATGAACATCTTGTTCTATAAAACTAACTAGGTTAAAATAGTAAGGCAATAAAAAAAAGAAATCTTGCGAATAATGCATCTCCCTCTATCAACAAATCCTTTCTAGGTTACAAAATAACTCTTATCTAATTCTCTTATGTCATGGATCAGCAAAATATTTGAATAGCTCCCTCTTTTGTTTTGATCCCTCTTTTGATTTTTTTATGCTTTCTCCCTCTTTCTTTCTTTTAGTCTTCTAATCTTCTGATGATGTACCTTTACTTTATTCTTATGATCTTTTGATGATGTACTCTCACTTCATTGTTCCTCTTATGTATTGATTAGTTCACTGTGCTTTCTCCCAATGTACTTTCTCCCTCTAACTTTTTCTTCTTTGACCATCTTCCTCTTGATCAGTAAGCACTTGATAAATTTCTTGTACTTTCTCCCTCTTTGACAACAATGCCAAAGACATATACTTGACACTTGGCATCTTTTATATATGAAAATATAAGATTTTTTAGGCTCTTCAATTTTCTCACTCTGTCACCTTGATTGTGACTAATTTGAAGTTTTAGTTTTGTGATTACTTTAGGCAATTTCCTAAAGTAAAATTGAGTAAATCAATGTGTATGAAATGAATGTATACTTTTTTGATACAGGGTACTCCCTCTATGTTTTACATAGCCTTTGATAGGGGCATCACCTCTAGTTTACCTTTCAGATACTCATAAGAATCCTTAGGTAATGTTTTGGTGAAGATATTAGCAATTTGCTCCTTTGTGTTGATATATTCCATCTTCACCTCTTTGTCTTGAACTAACTCCCTTACATAATGATACTTTGTTGCAATGTGATTTGTCCTTATATGCATGCCAAGATTCTTTGATATATTTATAGCACTTGTATTGTCATAATAATGTGTCACTAGTTCAGTGATCTCTTCCTTTAGTCCCTTTAATAATTGTTTGATCCATACAATGTTTGTGTAGTTAATGACAACAACAACATACTCTGCTTTCATAATAAATTGGGAAGTACAAATATACTTCTTGCTTGTCCATGTAACAAGTCTTCTACCTAATAAAAATGGTCCTCCACTGGTGCTCTTCCTTTCAAGTATCTCATTATTCGTTTTATTATTATCAAGTGATTCTCTCTAGGATTAGCAGAGAATCTAGCAACTATCCCTATAGATAATGCAATATCAGGTTTCCTATGTACTACATATTGTAGTTTTCCAATCATGGATCTATATAATGTTTGATTCACCTCAGCTAATTCATCATTCTTTGATAGCTTGAGTGTTATTACCATAGGTGTACTTCCTAGTTTTGAATCCTCAAGTCCAAATATTTTCAATATCTCCTTGATATATTTTGACTGACTGATATATACACCATATTTCATTTGATATACTTCTAATCCCACAAATAATTTGATCTCACCAAATATTGACATTTCAAACTCTTGCTTCATCTAATTTGCAAAATTTTTACACGGATCATGTCATCCTCCAAATATTATGTCATAAACAAAATTTTTAGATAATAGTATACCATTTTCTTTATCTATCTTCATGTACAAATTTTTCTTATCATCTATCCTTTCAAATCCAATCTTAACAAGATAAGTATGAAGTCTTTCATACCATGCTCTTGGTGTTTGTTTTAATCTATATAGGGCTTTGTGTAGTCTACATACAATGTTCCTATTATTTTTGTCAACTAATCCTTCTAGCTATTCAATGTAAACCTCTTCTTCTAATATCCCATTTAGAAATGTAGACTTGACATCCATCAAATAAACTTTAAAACCTTTGTAAGTAGCATAAGAAAGAAAAATTCTTACTCCTTCCATTCTAGCAACAGGGGAAAATCTTTCACCATAATCAATTCTTTCTTCTTGTGCATACCCTTTGCAAACTAGTTTTTATTTTTTTCTTGTTACTTCACCATTCTCATCTAGCTTGTTCCTAAATACCCATTTTGTGGCAAACACATTCTTGTCTTCTAGTCTAGGAACTAGGCTCCAAGTCTTGTTCTTTTCTATTGGCTAAATTTCTTATTCCATAGCCTTGTACCAATTATTATCCTTGAACGCATCTCTCACTCTCTTAGATTCCTTCATGCTTAACAAACATGCTTCACCTTTCAACCTATTTCTTGTCATTGGCCTTGCATCTTTGTCTCTAATGATTTGATCTACAAGATGGTGTCTTTTAATATATTTCGATAATCTTGGCTCAACTCTTATGGATGCATTTTGTCTCTCAGCTTTAGTATCACTATGTGCATCTCTGTTAGGTATTCCAGCATCTCTTTCATGTCCGCCATTCTTAGAGTTAGATTGTGCATTCTCCTTATTTTGCAACTCAACATATGAATGCAACTTGGCATTCACAGGATGTGACTCAACAATTGTTTAAACTTGTTGTTGATTTGTTCCATGATTTGTAACATCTTCTTTAGTAGGCATTCCTTCATAATAGTATGCAAATGTCTTGTAGTCTTCTAGTTCTTTTCTAGTTTCAGCCTCATGCACTTTAGATGTAAACTCATCAAAATTCACATTTGCACTTTCCACAATTTTTTTAGTGTTAGTAATTAAACACTTATAATCTTAACTTCTTGTGAATTAACCAAGGACTACACCTTCTTCGCTCTTACCATGAAACTTTCCAATCCTAACATCTTTAAGAATATAGAATTTTCTTCCAAATACCTTAAAATATATCACATTAGGTGGATGACCATATCATAGTTCAAAACATGTTGAGTGAGTACCTTTCTTTACTTGTACAGGGTTCTAAGTGTAAATTGCAATACTTATAGCTTCTCTCCAATAATTTAGAGCAACCTTTTTCTCCATCATTAGTGTTCTGGCATAGTCAATTATAGATTTTTTTCTTCTTTCCGCAATTCCATTTTGTGGAGGGGTCCTAGGTGTTGATGTTTTCCTTTTGATTCCTCTGTTATTGTAGAACATCTCAAATTCATGTGAAGTGAACTCACCTCCTCTGTCTAATTTCAATCAATTCAAGTTCTTACCTATTTCTTTATCAACTCTTACCAAGTACCATTTAAACATTTGAAAAGCATCTAATTTTTGTTTTAGAAACATGACAATCATCATTCTAGAGTAATCATCAAAAAGTAGCATTATGCACTTGTCTCCTTTGTAGCTTTGCACTTTAATAGTTCCACACAAGTTAGTATGAACAATTTCAAGTATTTCCTTAGAGGTATAAGCTTTACTCTTAAAATGTGACTTTGTCATCTTTCCTAGCTAACATTGTTTACACATTATGTTTTTGGATTTCTTCAAATTATGCAAACCTCTAACTCTTTTCATGTTGCTAATACTAATCAGATTATCAAAGTTAACATGACATAATCTTTTGGGCCAAAGTCATACATCATCAAATTTTGCAATAACACAGGTAGCATCTTCTATATCCAAATAGAATAGATTACTCCTAGTTTGGTCACCTTTTCCAATCAAGTTTCTAGCTGTATCATATATTTTCATTGATTTTTTTTCAAACTCAACTTTGCATCCTAAATTATTCAATTGTGACACACATAATATGTTATAATTCAATCCTTCAACATAGTAAGCATTGTCAGATGAGATCTTGTCTATAAGCTTAATAGACCCTTTTCCTTTTATTGAACATGGTGCATCATTACAAAATCTTACACTAATTCCATCATAACAAGTTAAGGTAATGAACTTACTTTTGTCTCTAGTTATGTGATGTGAGGATCCACTATCAACGATCCATTTTTAATTTGCATTCACACAAGTCATAAGTGCAGCAACCTCATCCTTACTCGATTCATCATTTATTGCAACATATACCACTTCATCATCATTTTCATCATAGTTATTTTCATAAACAATGTAGCATAACTTATTGCCTTTATCTCTAGAATCTCTTCCATCATCATCTCTTCTATTTTTGTACTTGTTCCCTTCTCTTAAGTTTTTCTTTTGTGTACATCTTGCTGTAATATGACCAACTTCATTGCAATTAAAACAAATGATAGGCAGCTTACCTTTGAATTTTTCTTTTCCTTTATGAAGACTTCTTGGTAGAAATGCTTCCAATTGTTCAATATCTTCCTCATCTATATTACTATCACTAGATGCATACTTTATCTTTCTTTTCTTCTTTTTGGGCTTTACTTCCTCAGAATCCTTTAGTAACATTTTTTCTTCAAAAGCTGATTTAATACTTTCTATTCTATAGTTGTCAAAATTAGATAACTCAAAAGTAGTGAGTCTTCCTACCAAGCCTTCAAGGGTTAGATCATTTCCTGGCATACATCTTAACTCTTGAATTGTAGAAACCCTAATGGCATACACAAGGAACAATATTCTCAAAACTTTACTTAGCACAATATCATCATCTATTTTACTAGTAGCACCTTTTATTGCACTAACAACTTATTTTATTCTAGCAACATATTGAGCAATGTTCTCACCTTCTTCCATTCTCATGTTATCAAACTTACCTCTTAGGCTCTATGACTTGGCTCTTTAAACATTTTTGTCTCCACCATAGATAGTGGTTAGGGCATCCCACTTCTACTTTGCACTTCAAACTCAGCATAACTTAGGGTAGAGGTAATCTCCAACATCATCTAATTGTGTTCTTTCTTTTTCTTCAAGTCTTCAGTAGCTAGGGCTCTTGCTGGATCAACATGTTCTGCTATAATGCAAGTTTGTTCATCATCATTAAGTCCTCCAAGATGTAGCTTCATCAAACTTTTCCATGTACAAAAGAAATCTCTATTTAGCTTGGATACCTCTCTTTTTTACATCTGAATCTTTATGCTTTTAGTACTTTAAAAATAATCCTCTTAAGAAACCTCACTCTAAGGTATAGATGTACAAAATAAAACTTTTCACAATTTAATGAACCCTTCAAAATTTCTTAACCATGCATGCATTCATTGTGTGTTAACCAAAGCTGATATGTTATTGTTAAACTAACATGTAGAAATGAAAAGCATAAGACACAACATATTCATTAGTACACTTGACACAATGATTTAACATGGAAACCTAATTTTAGAAAAAAACAACAGTAACATGCTACTCTTTTTTCACTCTTCTAAAGTGATGCCCTATTAAAGTTTACAACACACACTATTATATGTGACCCAGTTAAGGGATTTCAATCACCCAATTAAATGTGAGCCTTGTTAGAGGACTTTAGGCCATTCACTTGGAATTCCATCCTATTAAAGGATTTTCCAATGACTTTTGAGTCAAACTTTCTTTAAAAGATTTACCCTAATCTGATACAATTGTTAGAAAGTAATAGTAGAGCTTTGATCTAATACAAATTACAACCTTACTTATAGATTATAGATCACTAATTAGTCCTCATTTCTATTTGACTTCCAATCTTTGGAATTTTGATAGCTTATTCACCCTTCATGCATTCAGTCTCTTCTAGCCTTCTTGCTTTGCTTGTGATTGTAGACTTCTTCTCTTGAGTCACTTAATGAAGCAAGCCCTCTTCCTTCACCTTGTCAGATTTTTGCATCTAAAAACTTCTAACCTCAAAAAAAGATTGCTTAATGACCAGACATCCCTACATATAGGGTTTTTTATGGATTACGTAGGATACGATGCATCTACCCCATATCTTCTCTTCTCAAAAAACTTCTTCTAGAATCCATTAAAATTCACCTTCAAAATGGTTTACATAAGATACAATGCCTCCAACTCATCAATCTTATCTTTCTCCTGATTTACAAGTTCCAAGAAAAAAAATGTTTTTTCTTTTATTTGGTGATTCTTTAATCTTTTTCATAATGCAATAGCTCGACATTATCAATTTATTGATGCTTGACCAATACTGTGTTACTCAGTATCAACTAAATTTTAATAGTGCTTGGCACATACTGAAAATCAATCGACATCAACTACCATTCTCAGCACCTACTAACTTGCTTGGCATCCACTAGTTTACTTGACATTCACTAGAAGCTTATTTCACGCAACTCCAACTAACTTTTTTCTTATCTTGCACTAACTTTGACCAACCTTTTTCTTCTAAACATTATAAGTGTAACCAATCATGTTGTAACCACAAGTAAATTATCAATAGATTATATTATCACTATCTTAATTGATTCTTGCACTTCAATACATAATCATAACTCAACCTTTCCTCTAGGCACTTTTGTTACATCTTGTTGATCAAATCCTCCTCATCAATCAACTAAGTGATAGTGTTTAAAACATCTAAGCAATTGTCTTACCAGCATAGGGTAGGTTTAACATCAGTGACAAAACAATGATTGAAAATACATAGTCTTCTTTCAACATTTTCTTACTCAAGTGATCTTTTCAATCATATATCAAGACTTCAAAAGAGGGAAAGTATAAATACATACTTCTTCTTTGATAGATAGGGATTGGTAATGATAAGTTAGTCTATTTGAGTGCCTTAAATTTATTGGTTTCACAACACATTTTTTTTTTTCACTTTAAGTGCATCTCTTTAACTCCTAAATGCTGATTTAGTTGTGTAGCTATTTTCCCACTTATATTGGGTGTTATCATTAGGTTTTACCTTTAGGAACATAGTTTGACACTTGATTCTGAGCTTGTCTCTATCATTTCCTTTGAAAACATAACCTTAAATTTTTTTCTAAGGCTTTCTCTCTTTCTAGAACTAGGTTTTATCTTCTATAATATTCAACATTTCTTTGTTACCTCTAGGCAAATGCTATTCAATTGCCATATAATACCTTCTCAATCATCTTGAAACCAAAAGTTTGTCTCAACTAGTTTAGTACATTTCCACAAGGAAGCACCATTCTACACATAATTATAATAAACAATCTTCACACTAGAAGATCACATCAATCCAAGTATCTAGGTCTTCAATCCTCCTATAGAGTCTTCTTCTTCTTTTTCAAGTTTTCTTGGAAAACTACACTATCCATCACCTAAGGCTTATCTTTCACAATTATCTTTAGTGTTATTTTGGAGTTCAAGCTATTTCGTCAATATTTATGATAACATCCAAAGAAGTATTGTATCATCAAGTTATATGGTGGTACATAATCCTTAGTTTCAATTCATATTTGAGGATAATTCCTAGACATGGGTTTGACTAAGGAAAACGCCTTTAAATAACCTTCTTCTCCATTTTAGGTGTGGAAAAATAAGATACATACCCATTTGATTATATCTAGGAAGAATATGTATAGTAACAAGAATTGTAAAAGTTTTAGCTCAAAATACTAGGTGTATATCACCAAACTCAATGTGTACCTTGGGACACATTATCTAAACAAATGTGTACATCGAGACATGTTGTAATGCCTACCCCTAGTTGACTTTTCTAATTGTATTTTTAGATTCCTTTAGGTCTTTTTTTAAAATGTTTATAATTATTTGTACTTGGTTACTATATTAGATCAAATGTATTTCATACTAAGTTTATATATGTGATGAGTTACTAAGTTATTTCATGTGTTTAGGATTATTTTTTATGATGATACATATATGTTCATTTATTGAGTTTTGGTTCTTTAATGATGTCATTAGATGAATTATTTATATGTAGTTTCTATGGTTACTTACCCATACTTGTATCTATATGGTTTATGTGTACATTTTATGTTATGATTACATTTTTTATGTGGTTAAAGGAGGGAGTCATAGTCACCTACTAGTTGGGATCTGCATGATGTACCACCCCCTACCATTTCCTATTTAGTTTAGAATATATGAGTGTGTACATGCATGGATTTTATATAGATTGTAGGTACCAAGTATCGACTTCCCTAAATCGCTAGGCTAAGCATACCCTATCATAGTATCTCAATGGTATAAGTTGTGAGATAATTCTTGAGTCCAAATCCTATCCTAAGTCATTTGTCCTAGAAAGTAGGACAAGTATCTAAGCTCAAAATTGACAAGTGACATGAATTCATGATTTTGACCCTAGAGTTTGACTTTGTTCTTTGTCTTTAGTTCAGTTGTCATATTTAGTCTTGTGGGTCTGTTGTGATTTTCTATTATAATTAAATCATATTAAAAGCTAATTTAATGAAAATTTTATTAAAAAAATTCAACATTTAATTATATTTAATTAATTGAGAAATTAATTAAATAAAGGAGTTAAACTTTAAAGATTTTATTAAAGTTCTAATTTTGGCATTTTATATTTATTTAGTTGAGTAATAATTTATTTAGTAGTTTTATTTTAATAATAAACTCTAAGTAATATTATTAGTTAAGTTAATAAATATTATATTAAACGTGTCTCATGATTTTATAAGATATAAAAAGAATTAATTTAATAAAGTTTATTTTAATTAAATTGCAAAATGTGGTGCATTAAATTAAAATGTATTAAAGTAATTAAAAACAAAAAATTTTGCATGATTGCAAAATCAAATCCTTGACATAGGGAAAAAAACTCTTTATCGAGGAATTAGAGTTCATTTCTCCAAAGACATGTTTTGGAGGAGCCTATTTCTAAAAAGAGGGTTTTCAAATGAAAAGAAAATTCTTGCATGTGTTGTGTGTTTGTTGTTTTAGCATCAGATCTAGGTAGGATCTTGTGGGTTTGTCTAGTAGTTGCTTATTCTTGATTTCTCAGTCTTCTCCATGTTTGAGAATCTATTTTCAGAACTCAAATAGGTTGAAACTTGTGTATCTGATTTTATCATTCTTCATTTGAGAAACCTATGTATATGAATTGAGAATCTGAAACCCTTTTTGTGATTCTATTGCTTTTCATTTCTAAATCAATTGTAAACAAATGAAGATTGAAACTCTTGTGTTCGACTTTGATTGTTCTTTGTTTGAGAAACCTTTGTTAACAAATTTGATGATTTGAAAACCTTTGTGTGTGAATTTGGTTGTTCATCATTTTCAAAACATTTGTATATGAATTGAAAATTAGTAAACCTTTTTTGTTAATTTGAGATTAGAAACCCTTGTTTGTTTTAATTTAGATGATTCACAATGGAATTATTAAGATCGGGACATGGGTTTTGAAAATACAACCAATTTTGTTTTATAGGTTTTGATTGTTTGATCTGGGTTTCTATACCATGTTATATATATATATATATATATATATAAATTTTAATTACTATATAATTATATTATTATATATTACAAATTAATTAATTGGGGAGTGTTTTATAATTTTGTTTGTCAACTGATATTTAAAAATAAATAAAAATTTATGTTTGGGTGGATGGGGGCCTCCAAACCCCCACCCCCCTTTCTCCCTTTTTTTTTTCTACTATCGGTGGCAATGTATTGCTACGACACCTCTAGGTGCTACTGACGTAGTAGTACTCTATAGTGGCAGTTTATATAAATAGATCAGTGAGCCCTAAATGTGTTTTGATTTTTTTTAATTTTTAAAACATTTTCTTCACTATATAGTTTTTCAAGTATTTTTAAAATTGATTAAAATTTTATTAATAAATGTTTTAGCATACATTTGTAAATGGTTATATTAATTAGTGTAAGTAACAAATGTTTTAATTGTTAATAATTAATTAAATTATTATTAGACTTAAGGTTTAATAATATTAGTTAATTATTTTTATTATGAAGTTAGATTATATGTTAGTTTTAACTAATGAATTTGGGGATGGTTTTTTGTTTTAGACCAATTGGATTATTATTCAAATTATTTATTTTAAATCTAATGATGGTTTAACTAAATGATTATTGTTTTGTGAAATGGGAAAATTGGTAAATTTAGGTTTTGCTTGATAGTCCAATATCATATTTAAATTGACTTTTAAATAATATTTTTCAATCTATTATTCTTGTGAGTTCGAAAACATTAGTGAATCAACACTAGGGAAATTTTATTATTTGAAAAACCTGAATAGCTAACATACTTTCAAAAGATGAAAACTATAACCTATTTGTTTATAGAATCTTGTGTTCTGATAATGAGTTGGACTATGAAAACTATGTTTAAACAATGTGTTATGATTTGTTGAGTGTGGAGGCTTGTGTTGACTCGAGAACTTTAGTGAATCTATATTACCTATAAACAAAAATGAAAACTTGAAAACCTTTAGTGAAAATTGAATTGTCATGTTTTCAAAACCTAATGGATTATGAAAGTTACTTTTGTATGTACTCTTTATGATGTGTGGTTTATTGTTGCTAGGCTTGGGTTGACTTAGTGTTTGACCAATCAAGTTGTATTACTAGAGGCTTGGGAATTGTGTTCAATGATGATGTTATGTGCCCAATCTTTTATATCTGGCCATTGTGATTTAGTCACATGTCTTCCTTGATGATTTTGATCTATTGGTTTTGATTGCCTCTAGTTTCTCTTGTGTGGAACTCAATTGAATGGTGTGACTTTTCTAGTGTAACCTTTAAGTCTTCGATTAGCTTTCTTTGGAATGATTCTTAGTTGAGGACTAAGTTGATTATGTGATTTTTTTTGGTGATGTCATTTTGATTTCATAGTTTGGAATATGTGTACTTGATTTTGGATTAGTCTTGTTAGGATGATTGTATTGGTAAAACCTGTGATTTTGATTAGGGATATTTCAATACTTTCCAATTGCTTGTTTAAGAAATAATGTGCATTTTATGGTCATATAAGACCTTCTACTTTTGCTAAGCTTAGGGTAGTTTATTTGTATTTCATATTGGGAAGTGGCTTGCAATGGAAGTTGGATCCCTAAAGAGTTTACCTGTGTAACCCATTGTAGGTTGCTTTAATAAGTGATAGCATTTTATTAAATGGGTTTAAAATGAATTAATAAGATATTGGTACCACATAAAGACACTAAGGGGGTAGGGTCTAGCAAGGCTGCTAGGGTAACCTTAGAGTTGGCTCATGCAATGACACTTTCCCAGTTGCATAGTAGATTTCTTACATGTTTGTATTGCCTCTAGGATTTAGATGATACTT
Source organism: Cupressus sempervirens (assembly GCA_028749045.1). Taxonomy (NCBI): domain Eukaryota; kingdom Viridiplantae; phylum Streptophyta; class Pinopsida; order Cupressales; family Cupressaceae; genus Cupressus; species Cupressus sempervirens. The sequence goes on along the minus strand of CM053792.1, from coordinate 909,893,875 downwards.
GTTTCTTGGTACCCTTTTAGATAGTTTTCTTCTAGGTGTTTCCTTGACCTAGATGTTTGTTTTGACTTTTGTTTTGTTATCTTGTTTGGGACTTGAGTTTACCTCCTCAGCATAGTGGGAGTGAAATTTATTAATTTTTAGTTGCATTTCTAATATATCAATTAAATTACCTAATAATCCATATTTTATTTCAATTATATTATTTAGAGAAGGAAAATCCTTGTTCCTATTTAGATCTTCAGCTACCACTTGAGCTTATTGGCACTTCCTTCCCTCCTAAAGTGTCATTCATAAAATTGGAGGCAATTTCTTATCAACATATTAATTTCTACCCATTTCATATTGCAAACAAAATAGCTAAATCATGAATCAATGTTAAATTTTTACATAAGATGTCAGTTAGTAGCTAAAATTTTACTTATGCAAGTGACATTTGAAACTTAAATAAAAATCTTTACACTATAAATCCATATTCAACTATTATGTTGAATCAATAAGAAGATTACATATAACCTACTTCTATACTTCAATTTATTTCACAATTCTATAAATATTCTTAATTATTTTAGATAAATAATTGACATAGTCTAAATTACTAAATCCTTCATTTTACTTCTACTTATAAGACTTAAACAATAATGAACTTACCAATGTTTATAAAATGTTAACAATAAAAGAATGGTAACCCTATTCTATGTTGAATCATGACTAATATTTATTAAAGATTTATTTTTTATCTTGTAACACTTAAGATACGTTTTATATAAAGTTTTGTTTAGGAGAAATGAAAAGTATATCACTCTATCATTTGATAAGTTCAAAAGAATTACCCATCATATTTCTACACAATTTAACAATGAGAAATTCAAGTATTTATTAATATTCTATCATGTTAAAAACATTTGAGTACTTATCTGCTTACTATCACTACTAAGATTGAATTCTCATATCAAACTTCAATTTTCAAATGTACTTCATTTCTAACATCTCATACTCTTTCTATAATAAACTCTGACATAAGAAATAGATAACTTTTTCATAAAGTGTAATCTAAATAATATCTTTAAATATTCATTAAACATGATTATCTAAAACAATAACAAAAACTTCTGAATATATAGATAAAAAAAAGTTATCATTCTAATATAGACAATTATACTATATTATACTTTTCAAAATTAATACCTTTTAAAATGAATATTCATACTTACATGATTGAATATCCAGATCAACAAAAGAAGCATTGTATATGATGGAATTTAGATACCATTAATATAGTTACAATTTTTTTATTCTTAAAAGAAAATATCATTTTACTTATTTACATCGATGCTCATAATAAATAATATATTTAAAGCCTCATTACTTTATTTAATTTGTCTAAACACATATTTTTTAATAAAATAACTAAAAATCGTTTATCATTCCTGACAGTCAATTTTTGTAATTAGAATATACTATGTGAGTTATCTACAAGCAGAATCAGTCAATACTTGATAGAGCTTAGAGGTAGTGGTTTTCTCAGAAGAAAAACCCAAGTAATAGGATTTAGTTAGGGTATCTACCGCACACATCGTGGAAGAAAGGCAAGGCATACGGAGTATTTAGCAAGGAATCTTGCGAATGTATGATGAACTTAATCGAGGTTGTCCCGGTATGATAAGACTATCGTATATTAGAGTAACGAGGACATCGTAATGTTCTAACTAAAGGGAGATCTCTGGTTCGAATACTGGTTCAGATACCTAAAATTTGAAAATTTGGACAGATCATTACCATCAATGTGTCTGTTGCATGCTATAGCTAACTTCTAATAGGACCTGTAAGGCTTGGTACATGGATAATCTATATAAATTCGGTGGAAGAAGTTCGTTTAATATGTAGTGGAAACTAACACATTCATTACTGGTGTAACGAAATAAAACACTATAAAAAATTAATCGAAGACCCAACTGGTAAAATGATTAATAGAAACTATCGTTCATGTTACGAAGAACTTAAAATATAGAAACATATGGACACTATATCGTCTTGCATAACTACCATACGGTGGGGAAGCACCATAAGATCCATAAGCACCATACGGGGCATAAGCACCATATGGTTGGGGACCACGGTAAGCTCCATAACCAGAATATGGTTGTTGACTCATACTAAAAGCACTTGCTGAACAACTTCAAGACGCAAAAATGAACAAGAATGGATGCTGAATACGAGGGGTTCCCCACCGTTGTATAGGCTTACAAAACCTGTATTCCTTTCCCAGACAAAATTACCGAAAGGCTCACTTGACAGCAACAGAGCATCAGAATGTACACCAATTTGTTAGTGCCAGAGAACAAAAAATATACACCCAAATAAGGGAAAAGCTGATTTGTGACCACTAGAGCATCAGAATACAGAACCGAAAGAGAAATGTCAGGACGTAAGTGACTATCTAGAAGAATTCAGGATGACGTCAATGGCTATCTAGTATGAATGATGGTTATGTCAATGGCTATCCGGGAAGAATCAGGATTATGTGGCCTCTATCTAGAAGCAACTTATGTTGCCAATCCATAACTAATATGGTTACCCAAGATTCGCACTCTAGATCAAAGTGAAGTTAAGTTCACCTCCGAATTAGGAAGGGGTCGATAGATATGAACACTGACTATGGGGCCAACAGAATCCGCCCACTTCCTATATATGCGTATCCTATCCTCATAGCCAATAAGAGAGGTAGATTCCAATAAATGATGTGACTATTTCGATTTGAAGATTTAAGTAGTGCTGCCAAAGAATAAACATAGCTTAATTTTCTTTTATGTTACATTTATATCAAAGAGCAAACAATCTACAAATTTTTGAAGTATATAGGTAGCAAACGGGGGCTGATCCTTGAGTAGAAAAAGGCTGCGAAATCAGCTGAAGGTCACTTCTCTATCATCTAACCAACACCAGTTTTATACTTCAAAAAATTAATATAATTCATAACAGCCCTAACAACATCAGTCCTGCTAGGATCAAGCAGATAAACAACAAAAGTATTCTAGTAGTAAAACAACATACTACTACTAACTGTCTAGAAATTAAACTTATACAAATAACAGAAAGCCCCATTGGGCATCAAGTTTAGATTAAACCATTTCATTATAGCTAAAAGAGAAATAACCAATAGGGCTAACTACCCTCCTTCAAGTATCTAGTTCCTCAACATCGTTTGCCTCAGCTCCATCTCTATCCATAGTTAACCCCTCCTCCTTGACAAGTTTGTCCACGAGGGTGTTCATTCAGTCCTCTACCAGGAAGCCATATATGGAGCGAGAAGTCTATTGAGCTATTGTTTTGCACAATGCTTAATGACATTAATCCTTTCGAAGTCGTCTCTTGAAACGCTAATCTGGGATCAACTCCAAGGTTTCAAGTTATCTTGCAACCTATTGGGTTCTACTCAATTGAAGATAAATGTGAGTGTTCATGAGGAGGCCTTTTCTAGTTCATTAAACAATTCAAATAAGATTTTGAATTGGATTGCTATTTCAAAATGATAACCACAAAAAAAGAAATATATTTTTTGTACTTTTCTAGTTTTATGATGAATGTAATCTGACTATGTAACTATAAGAATTCCTAGTTTGACCAAGTGTTTGTCAAAGCAAATATTAAAGATAGGGTAACAAGAAGTTTAACCAAATAATATGAAAAGTAAAATCCTAATGGACATAAGCCATGAAAACATGTCTGTGAGTTAAGCCTTTGAAATGATTAGTAGGCAACCAATGAAAATATGATCAATACTTCCTTAATTTCACTGATTCAATCATCAATGGGAATTCAATAATCGTAAGATGTTTAACTTTTCATCAAATCACAAGGCCACAGAAAGTGCACCCATGTGAGATGAAAAGCTATGCAGGAACAATATTGTTATCTCTTTTCAAACTAAGTACATTAGTCAAATTTGTAGACCTATAACAAAATCCAGAATTAAAAGATCGCGCAACCAAAATAGTTCATAACAAAAATATTAGCTCAATTACATTCCACAAACATGCGTTCACAACATATAACACAAATTAGGCAAGAATCACTACACTCTAAATACAAGCACCAAAAACAGATATTATTACATCAAAATGATGGCAGCTTGGAATTCATATTACATTCCTAAATTTATAAGAAATCTTCTTCTCAACATGAGAGATATCTTTATGTAAACACATGTTTCTAAACTAATAAAAAAATCTATTTATATACAAATTAACTATCTAACTGGTGTTAAGTAGGACTCCATCCATATTTACATCATTTAATAGATGCATGAGCCTCCACATGTCTTAAAAAAAAGAAAACATGAAAAAATAAGAAGAAGAAATCCTCTAGATGATTTAGGAGTGTCTGGACGTGCCAAAAATAGAAGCTTCATCTTCACTAGGCATCAATATGAGTTAAACTGTTGTTAGAATGCATTTCCAATGTATAGAAAGCTCTAAATTTAGAAGTAGTAGTTAACTATTGGTGCAACTCTGAATTATTCAAAATTTCTAGCAAACCTCTAAAAAAGTGCACCTATGCACCTGGCACACCTACACACCTCAAAAGCAGATGCAAAAAATGTAAAATTTTACCAAGTGTCAAAACTAAAATTCTAGCTTCTGGGTTTTGTATCTCTTTATACCAAAGCTATGTTTTGGCATTGTCCCTTGAATTTGTCAATGATCTTAGTGACTTGAGCTGCATTTGAAAAATATAATGCTTCATACTTATCCTTCACTTTCTACCTATAGTTTCCCACCTCAATGTGAGTCTTTACAAAATCTTCGAGTTTTACATCTAATTCTAAAAATGCATCTTCTATTTTGAATGCTTGTTTTATGTCATTATCATTAGAAGCTTCCTCAAAAATATTTTGAAACTAGTTAACTACCACCTCTACAGATACTAACTGATCGTTGGACAAATCCTCAAAATTGTCTAAACACGCATCACTGTAATGCTTCTCTACCTCTAAAATTCATTCTCGGGTTTGATCCTTGAGATTGTGAATCTCCACATGTAATGTTTCCATTACTTTATTGCCATTTGAAAACTTCTCTATCCAATCATCAATCTTATCTAACTCTTCTGCTGTATACACCTCCATTAACATCTAATACCTTTGGCCTTTGATTTCCTGTAGTGCCTGCAAGTCCTTGCCCCAGGTATGTACTTTGTCCATCAAACCAAAATCTTGATTCAAAATTGCCACTAGCCTATTTGCATTATCCTACATATTTTGTAGAAACTTGAGATTTCCCTATATAATTTGTACACCTGTCTCTTCAAAAATCTCTTGCCATTGATGACAAGCTTCAAAAAATAGATCTAACTAGACTGTCCCCTTATCTCTTCTCTCCAATGCTATGTTCAAATTTTCTTTGGGATCTATAAGATCTAAGGGACCAACAACTTCACTTAGATATCCTTTTAGGATTTCATTCTATCTCTAAGGTATTATCAATTCTACCCCCTACTATTCTAAGTGCCTAAACACTTCTATAATTCCTATTATTACCATCAATTTAGTTGTATCCGACATAGGTTTCCCAAGCATGACCTCTTTGATTTCATAGTCTCTTGGAGTCAATTCTTCCATATCTACAAGGAGAGGAGTGATAGCTATGTGGGCAAATAAGTCCTAGTTTTGATCACTTGTGATAAAGGCTAATGCCCATGCATCCTTTGGAGGTGACTCGGGTTTCCTTAGAACTTCAATCAATTCCATCCTATCCTCCTCCTCAATAGAGAATTGCTCCCTCTTGTTTCTTGTGACTTATTTCCTCAACCATCTTGGTACATGCTCTATCGAGGATTAACCTTTCGAAGAAGAAGGAGTTTTCTTTTCTTTTCTCTTACCTTTATCCCTACTCTTTGAAGTCTTCTCCTTTTGTGAGGGATCCACATTGGGAGCCTCTACATCTGTGGAATCCAAAGTTATCACCTCTTTGTCTTGGGCAGTTTGTCGATGATGCTCACTTATTTGCCCTTCATCTAACACTTCATCGGTGGATACTTGTTGTAGCTCTTGCTCTTTTTCTAGTTGAACTTGTTCTTCTTTGGTGTTTGGAGGAGAGGGGTATCCAATCCCTTATCTACACAAAATGTAACATGAATAGGAGATGTTAGAGCTACTTAAGGTCATTATGGCTTGGGTGGTAACTAACTCCAATCCTTTAATTGAGGTTGGTTAGTTGGACTATCTTTTATCTTGTCTCTAACCAACTTAGTGTTGACGAGCATGAAATCAAAATCAGACATTTGAAAGACATTAGTGCCCTTTCCCTCTAGCTCATTGATCCATTGTTGCAACTCATCTTCTGATGTAGTAAACTAAATATGCTACTTAGGAATGGATGGAGGTGTAATTGGGGAGCTTCTTCTCCATTGTAACTTTGTGGCTCTTGCAAGATTATTCCTTTGGTTCAAAGGAAGGTTATCCTCTTCTTTTTCTTCCTTGGGGATAACTTCTAAGACTAATGGGAAAGGAATCACTCTCCTAATCACCTTTTTTCTCCTCTTGATCAGAATCTTAATCTTTCTTCTCTCAATAGTAGATGCGCAAGCTTGTACCTCTTGTTGAGGTGGAGACACCTCTTGTACTTCCATATTACCTCCTCCTTTCTCTTCCTTCATTGGTGGCACTTGAAGGTTGTCCTAGGTGTGTGTAGCTTCAATATTTTCTGACCCTTTTACATTTTCTTCCTTAGGCTATGAAGGTTCTTGAGTTGCTCCCTCTTCTAGCTTGGCTTGTTGAGGAGAAGTCCTCTTCCTCTGGCCTTTACCTTTATGAGCCCTATAATATCCAACTTGCATATCAAGTTAGTACACTATTTTTAGTATGACAGGAGACTAGGTTGTAAATGTAGGCACTGTAACCTTTGCTCCTTAACCTTTAGCTAGGAAGGCTTGAGCATGGAAAACCAATCCTTAAGGAATTAGATCCAACTTGAAAGGTCTTTTGGTCCAATCCTTTGTCAATTAGATAATGTGATTGGTCTTGTGATTGATATCTAAGTTTTCTTCCTTATCAACGTCAACATTCATGATAGGTCAGTCACCAATCTTGTCCCTATTAAGAAATAGATTGAGAACATCCTTCATATTTTGTTGCATAATCATCACAAGGATCTTTAGTTTCGAGGAACTACTTTTTAGATAGAGATTAATCCTAAAATAATCCCTTACTTAGATATTATAGTTGTCTAGTATGCTCATCTAGTGATCCTTGATTGCATCTTCATGCTTAATTATCTTACCAGCCACATACTATACCATTCTAATGTTATCAATATAAGGGCAAGGAGATTATATTCCTCCAAGGGATATTGATCCCATTTAGGCTCAAAAGATGGAATATATTGTCTTTAGACCACACTAAATGGTCCTATTGTAATAGCCCATACCCATGTTATTTTATGTTATTTCCTAATTGTATCATAAGTAGACAAGACTTGTCGAGTGATCTCAATTAGAATGAGTCTATCACTGGGATACCTAGGGAGCTTCTTGGGATTGATCATTGTACCCACTCCCCTAAAATATGTGAATGTTAAAAAATGGATGTAGTAGGCTCCAACCTTTGATATCTTAGCCCTTGCATCCTTTGACATCATTTTTGCATAATCCTCCTCAATGAATTGGATTATTGTGAATATAAATGCATCATTCACTATTCTATTTCTTTGTTGTGCTCTACAAGATTCTTTTTCCCTAACTAAGGATATATAATAAGGATCCATGCATTTGCATCTTGCATGCTACCCTTTTATAGAGCCCTGGGTATTCTATCTCCCTTGTAGCTAATAAGTATACCAAATATGATGTTATATAGAACTTTTGGTTATTTTGAAGCACAAGCAATTGTCGTCTTTGTTGTCTTCATAGTCTCAATAAAGGGCACCATCCAGAAATTTAGGTGCTTTGATCTTAGCAACACCATGTATCTACTCAAGAGTATGATAGAATATCCAATAACTTCATTCATGTATCCTCTCGTCATGTCAAATTTTCCTACTTTATGCCTTAGAGGAGTCTTCTCATTAAGATACAAGGACTAGATGATTTTGGAAGCTTCCTCTACATGTTCCCTATACCATCTTTTCACTTAGTGATAGGTCAATCTCATGAACTGATCAACCCTCAGAAGATGGAACACCTTCTCTATGTTCTTGGGTCAGAGATCTAGGGCAATCTCTCTAGTTATGCTCTTTATGTGAGACATAGTTTTCTATTAATGTCATGATCAGCTTTGAAGATTGCACTGATACTAGATGTGATGCTAGGTTAGCAAGTCCCAATTAGATCAAAGAGGATATCATCAGGGATCGTTTGGTGGGTTTTTTGCACAGTATTAGGAATGTGGTTAATTCTATGTGACCAAGTTTAGTGTCCCAAATCTCTTAGTAATCATCTTGGAAATGTGATTTGGCTAGAACACCTTGAAACTTGAACACCACGTGTTTGGGAACCATATTTGTAGCGAGGGAGGACAATGAAGAAGCCATTGAGTCTACACAAAAACAATGTCTATTAGTCTGTAGTTGAAGAAAAAATGATTAAGTCAATCCCTATTATAGATATGAATAATACCTAGAAAACCTAATTTCTCAAAAACATCTAAAAATCCAATTTGTAACCCTGATGAAAAAAAGAAGACACACCTGGAAAATCTCTGAGATGCGCTAGGTATGCCTTAACCTAAACATAAGAGCCTATATTTGACATGCCTCTAAGGTGATCCAAATGCACACCTTGCTCGAGGTTGAGTTATAAAGGGTGCACATTTGGCACACCCTTGGGGGTGCACCAAGTGTGCACCATTTGCGTTTGTGATGTGTTCTCCTTACTAAAGGTGTGTAGCAATGCACCTAAGTAGGTGCACTACTATGCATGTTTAGTGCTTAAGTTTTTCAAAGGATTTTTTTAATAGATTTAAAAGGTTTTTACATTGTAAAAGGTGTGTAGCTATGCACCAAAATAGGTGCATGATTGACTATAATTTTATAATGTTTCTTATGTGTGCAGGTGGGAGCAAAGGGGTGGAGATGCAGAGTTTCTCACCTAATGAGGTGTGGTGGTGTGCGAAGATGAGTTGGGAGAGGAAAAAATAAAGTGAAGGTAGAAGGGGTGTCCTAGGATTTTATAGACCTAGGGTCCCAAGGCACTCATTGATGTTGCGTAGTTATGCAATTATGCATCACCAAGGGTGAAGCCTTCTCAATGTACTTGGTGCACTAGTGCACCATTTTTCTTTACAAAAAAGGGCTTAGCCTCTCAAATGATTTTTGGAATCTAAATTTTGAATGGGAATTTATATTGCATCAAAAATCACTAGATAAATCCCTAAAAAGGATCTGGACCTTGAACTAGGGATTTAGAAAGATTAAAAAATTAAGTAGGGGATCTCCATTTCTAGGAAAAATGGGGCATGCATTGTGAAAACCACAACAAAGTTTTTCCCTCCTTGCGTAGGTCCTTCACATCCTTGTTCACTTGTAGAAAGTAAAGGGTGGTTGCAACTAATGCATTGCTTTAATGGAGAACTCAGCCAAGGTTTCAAATCTTTGGCAAACGTTAGTATGATTATCTGTCAAATGCTTCATTAACTATTCTACCCTATCCAGCTAAGCCTTGTAATGAATTTGGTCATGGCTATGTTTTCCTTCTATTTCCCACATTTTAGGAGTGCCCTTCATGGGGGAGATAATGTCCTCACTACCACTTCTAATGGGGGAAGGGTTATCCTCCAAGGCATAAAAAATATTGGAGGGCCTAGGAGGATTGGAGCTAGACTTAATGCCAATATCCTAGTGAGGTTTCTTCCATGTAGGGGGTCTAATGTCACTTTCAATAGGCTTTGAGATAAAGACCTATTTTGGAGGGGACTTAAACTTCTCTGATTGGAGGCATTTGTTAGTTCTACAATAACTTTGTTTTCTCTTGCTAGTATCCATGTAGGAGTCAATCAGACTAATCCTGACCTCAAGATTGGGGATTTTCTTGATTTTTTTATGGCTAGGGCTAGAGCTAGGGTCAAGAGAGACTAGGGGGTAGCAGTAACTAGAGAGTTATCTAGTAGTGATAGGTTTTGGACAAGGTGATGGGTATATTGTTGGATACAATTATTCAATAGTGTGTTGTCTTTGATGTTACACAAATGTCATATTAGTTATCAGTCAGAGTCTACCAAGCTCAGAAGGTTAGCAAAGAGAATTACAAAGTCTATTGATCTTAGAAGGTTAACAAAGAGAATTACAAAGTCTATCGAGCATTTCTTGAGGTTACACTATGAAGATAGTTTCTACCAAGCTCACTTGGGCACTAAAGGCTTCTGTGGTAGAAATCTGTTTCTACTAGGTTCACAAGGTTAGCAAAGGAAAGTTAGTTCTTACCAAGTTCACTCAATCTCCAAAGGATTTTGCAGAATTCATAGTGTTTACTAAGTTTCACTTGGTTAACACTAGAAATCATTTTTTGTAGTAGTGTTTACTAAGCTTGGTTGGCCAATGAAGGATTTGATTGTTTTGGGAAATAAAGTTTATTTGTTTAATGTAATGTTTGTAGCTGACTGATGTATGTTTTATTGGTAAATGTCACTTGTAAATGAGCCAACTTGACAATTTGTAATGTATAAATAAAAGGTCAAGTTGTGGTTTCTAATTGTAATGAACAAGCATGCAAATGAGTTGATTGTGTGAAGAGGAAGTGTAAGTGAATTTTGAAGAGGGATCAGATATCCTTGAGGAAAAGAAAAGGTGTATTCAATCAGTGAGGATCTATTGAAGTAGAGTAGAGGTCTATACCAGCAAAGTTTAGTTGCATCTCATTTAGGTCACTTATTGTTACTTTCTCACCATTGTATTAGTAATTCCTAAATCTCTTAATAGAGTTGGTTTAATAGCCATTTTGTAAATCCTCTAACAAGGTGGACAATTCTACTCAATTTTTCTAAAGTCATCTAGCAAGGCCACTCCTAATAGAGTGATTAAATCCTCTAACCAAGTCACACCAAATAGTGTGTTTTGTAACCTTTAACAAGGTTAGCTACTAATAGGGCTTACTTCACAAGAGTAAAATTTGGTAGCTAGTTACTTGGTGGTTTTTCCCATATTGAGTTTCCATGTTAATTCTAGTGTCTCTTGTATTCATGTTAGTTTCTTTTGCATGCATGTTAATAATTGTAAATGCTTAAAGATCAATAACAAGTTAATCTACCAAGTTACAAATTTTTTTTATGTGGCTACTAAGTGACAGTAGTAATAAAGTTTTAAGACATCTAAGGGATTTGTCAATTTTTTTTGGAGCAACTGATTCAACCCCTCCAACCCCTCTACTCCATGCCCACCCCCCCCCCCACACACACCCACACCCACACACACACACACACACACACACACCAGTTACCCCATCTATAATTCCAACATATAAAACTTACTCATGAGACCCTATTGGATGAGGTAAAATCTTTTTCCCTCCTTTATTCTTGCCCTAAAGATACTATTGTCTATATAATTCAGCAAAAGGAATGCATAGGAGATTTGATCTAGATTTCTAAAATGGTTGAGGATGGAGAAATGCTAAAAATAAAGTACTTGAAATTGATCCTCCAATGTAATGTATCTCATAATTGCATAGCAGATGATATTCAAGGGCTTATGAATGTGTTCCCTAGAAAGCCCACCATGCATATGAACTGGTTCTCATTAAACTTGAACAATTTCCACATCCTAATTTTATCATTCACGTGATATTGTTTTCACTAGTTCTTACCACCCATGGGAAACCCACCATCCCTAGAAATAAGATCCTCAATGATTTCAAAACTCATCCCCATTTATGGTAGCCCTTCTATCATTCCATGAATTGAAGTATTGCATAGACATGTTTTCCTCTTGTTTTATCATCCCTTCCACAAAAGGTAATAGGCCATCCTTCCATGGATAAATAGTCATCAATTCACTCTTGAAAATGTACTCCTCCACTCCCATAGGTTCGATACAATCACGAGTTTCCATATCGCCACCCAACTCAACCACCAACTCTTTAGATTTTTCCACTAACTCTCCATTTTCTGACATCGTCATGTTATAGTTAAGGCAGTCTTTATAGGCTAAATAAAATTTACTCAAGATGCAAATTTAAGGGTGGTAGAAAGCCATCATAAGTCTACAATTTTTACAAAAACCCAAAAAATCTATTTCCATGGCACATATTAATTGTCTCTTTCCTTTCATAACCACTCGACACCAGTTATAATTGTAGCAGGGTATGAGCGAGGTGTCATTATTATCTTTCTAAGTTTTTTTTTAGTCAAAGAAAATCCATTACCTTCATCCTTTTACCAAAATAAATAACATTTATGGCAGGGAAATCATAAAAGCATATCCACATATAATCTTTCAAAATGTAAACTTTGCAAGGCCATTTGCTTTCCTACCCACATGGAAACTTGATGTTGTGCCACCTAGTGTAATGATTCATATGAGTATGTTAAAGTACATTCATGTTCCATCAATAATTTAGTTGATGATGGAATTAGGTTGATGTCCTTGCATTCAATTAGCATCATGATACTATGTCCTAATATAACCAACTCATCCAGCATGCCATTACCTTCATAGTATATATGATCCACCTAGATTTCCTAGCATTCCTTCATCAACTTATGTAAATTTCCTCAATTTTCACCTTGATTTCCTAACTACTCCATCTGTCTCCTTTTGTAGCTTTGATAATTAACATTGAACCCTACTCAACCACAAACCTATTAATTCCATGTTTCCTCATGAGTCTTAATCCCCACAAAAGTGCTAAGGCTTTAGCTTCAATATTTGAACCACCTCCATAGTTTCTACAATAATCAATAACCATTTTCGCTATAGAATTGTGTAAAACACCCCCAATAGTAGAACTTCCCATCATGGCCAAGCCATCAAAATTAAGATTAAACCATGTCTTAGGGGGCATTTTCCACACTGTATTCTTCCTAGACAAAGATTTAGAGTTAACAAACTATAACACCATTTGGTCCACTCCCTAGGCTAGCCCACTACATATCAAGTCTACCCAAAGGTTTTGGGGGGATTTGCATTGCCAGATTCCACTACGTTCCTTTAAGAGTCTGATAACTTCCTAACCCACCCCCAAAATGGTAGTAGCTTTATCCATAAATATTATGTTATTGTATGCCTTCCAAATTTCCCATGAAACATAAGGATGAGTTATTAACCATAAGTTATTTAGATAAGGGTGGGAAGACAGGCCATTCCAGTGAATAAATTGTTACAAACCTTCATTAGCATAGAATTGGTTTTCCAATAAGACAAGTACCTCCCTCTACACCTATGAGAAAAAAATGATAGTGAATAAGGTGTGGTATAGATTTTGTGTCCTAAAAATAAATGATACAATAGTTTGCAAGCTGGCATCCTCTCATTTGGAGATTATCCATAGTATGGATAGACCCATGTAAAGTCATCCACCAAAATATTTTTTATCTTTGGAAATATCCATGAGTGCCAAACCTTTCTCCAATCTTCTTGTTCCACCCCACCCCAAAGGAAACAAAGATAAGCTGACTTCACCATGAATTCCCTCAAGGAAGTAAGCTTCCAAACCAAGGATTCCCTAATCAGGATGAGGGGGATCCTACAATTTTTTAGTAGGTTTTGAGGTTCTCAAGCAAGAACCACCCTCATAGGAAACCAGTGCTAGATCCCATTCCATCAACATTCCAGGGTAATATAGTTTTGGGTCATGGATCTATTAGCTCTGGTGTATATCTCACATAAAGGAGCGAATTTAGTGTGCTTGAGTGAGTAATCTTGGAGCCATTGATCATCCTAGAAATTAATGGTGTCATCATTGCCAACAATTAAATGACACCCCATCTTCAGAGTTTTTTGGGTGTGCCTCATATTATTCAAAATTCTAGAGCCCTAGGAGAGAGCCCAGGTCGATAGGGCATGATGAAATAATTCTCCTTAAAGATACTTGACCCTTATAATGTTTCACCAATTAGCTACCAAATTCATCAACGTCCAACCAAATTTAATAAGAAATCCTTATTCATATGTCCAATCCTTCTTATATTTAAACCTTTGAGGTCCTTAGGATGATAGACCTTTTCGCAACTAACCAAACTGATCCTAGTTTTTTCTTCAGTTTTAGACCATAAGAAGTTCCCCATGTATTTTTTCAAGGATATCTTTGAATCTACTAGGGAGTTTAAAAATGGAAAGGAAAAAAATCAAGATGTCCTATAGAGAAGTAGAGAGAAGTTGTAGTTTCCTTTGCATATTGTCTTAGGAAAGCTTTCCATTCCCTAGCTTCATGGGTAGAGGAGATTCCAAACAAGAAGGTGCCATCTACAAATTGTTGAATAGCTTCTGTAGGACACAAGGATGTGGGTCTAACACCTCTTAAACTACCAAATTTGTTCATGGAAACCAAATTTCTATCTAGGACCTCTGCCACAATAATGAAAAGATAGGAGGATAGGGGGTCACCTTGCCACAACTCTACAAAGCACTAGAAAGGTGACTATATTAACCAAATTTTTGTTGATTTTTATAACATTTTCATTAAAACCAATTTTAGAGAGAATAGAAATTAGAAATGCCCTCGTAACCTTATGATAAGCTTTAGAAATATCCAATTTAAGATCCATACCTGGGTTCTTGCTCCTATCCATAGACCAAATAAGCTTGTAAGTAGTTATGATCACATCCAGAATCTACCTCCCAGGGATGAAACCATTCTAGAGACCAATAAACTATTCAAGGAGGGGTTTTATTCAGTTTACCATAATTTTGGAAAAGATTTTATAAATTGTGTTACAAAGATTAATAGATGAAAAGTCTTCCAGATGACTAGGGTTATTAGTCTTAGGGACAAGAACAATGAAGGTCTAGTTGATTTCCTTTGATAAATTTTTTATTCTTATGAAGTCTCTAGTAGAATGGATCAAATCATAATTGACAATATCCTAGAATCCCTTAAAAAAAAAAGTTGAAGGAAAACCATCAGGACTAGGGGCTTTGTATTGATTCATCATAAACACTACCTTTCTAACTTCCTTCTCCTTGACCTTAGTAGTCAAGTCTGCATTCATTTGGTTATTCACTAATGAGTAAAAAAAATCTTAAAATATCATTTTGAATATTATAGTTGACCTACACAATAGGGGAGCTATAGACCTCCTTGAAATAGAGATTGACTTTACCTTTTGTCTCCTCCATATCATTAATCTTCTAATAATTATATTCCACCAACATGTTTATGGGTTTTTTTCCTTCTTGATGTTGATCTATGGGTAAAGGCCATATTTTGGTCACCCTCCTCCAACCACTAAACTCTTGATCTTTGTTTCTAGAAAATATCCTCCTAATTCAGGAGTATCTTCTATAAGTTTTGACACTACCTCTCCTCCTGTTGTTGTTGAACATTAGTACTACCCTAAATAATTTGGTTTTGGAGGAATTCTAACTTCTTCTTAGTTTATTTTTTCTCTTTCAAAATGTTCACAAATGAGGCTTTTCTACATCCTCACACTTCTTTTTGGATTCATTCAAGTTTTCTATTGATATGAAACACGGTTGTTCCCTCAACTAGATCCTTCCACCACTACACAATACAATCTCTAACCTTAGTGTGTGAGTACCACATGATTTCATAACTAAAAAACCTTCATCTGGTAGGTTGATCTTCTCTAACAAAGAAAACACTACCATAGAGTGATCCAAAATGGTCCTCAGCTCTTCTTTAATGAAGAACGTTGAAGATTGTCCCAACCACAAGAATTAAGAGCCCTATCAAGTCTAACCTAAATCAAAATTTTAAGCAATCTATTATTATACCAAGTGAATGCAAGACCCTAAAGATCAATATCAGTCAAGTCATTCCATCCAAGAAATCTCTCTAGCATAAAAGTACAAACCTGTGTCACCCTTTTACAAAGGAAAAGCCTAACAAAAGTATAACTATTCACCTTCAATGACATAAAATTGGTATTATTATTTAGAATTCAAAAATGAAGTAAAATAATAAAATGTGTAGAAATGGATCAATTTTTGGATTATAACTTTTAGCAATTATTTGGAATAATAAATGATATATTTTCCTATTTTTTAAGATAACTTTTTAGTTGTTGAAAAAAACTAGAAATTAGGGTTCTAGTTCCCACCTAAAAATGACAATGAAATAAACTTATTTCCCTTTGATCTCATATTATGCTATGGATAACTTATGTAGTTAGAACAATCAAAAATAAAAATTGGCTTTAGACCTAAATTTTCTCTTTTATAATGATTCAAATTTTAACTTACTCAAATTGATAGTTTTCATCCTCCACCACATTTTTCAAAAAAAAATGTATTCTAACCAAAAGAAAAATTATAGATTTTGGAAGAGGACTCTCTCCTATAGAATGTCATATGATTTTTTTATTTTTTTGATATGATTTAATATTTTTTTCTTACTCAAAATTGACATCTGTATGTACTTGTAGAATTTTTTAGTTACAATATACTATATCTAATTAAAACACTATAAACTTTATATGAGAGTATTCATGACTTTGAGCTAGATAAAATGGTATTTATATGTTATTTAAAAAGTATAATAAAAACTAATAAGACGTATTGAAATGCTAGTTTTCTAAAAAAAAATTATTTATTTAATAATTGGATACTAAATAGTATAAAACATGCATTTAATAGACACTTCCAATTGAAAAAGTGTGAGGCCATATATAACATAGCTAGAATAAATTTATCAAGATCATGTGTTTGAAGAAAATTGATTTTTGGATAGAAATACTCAAATTTAGTCATTCTAATAAGTTAGCCTGAAATGTCACACAACTTTGTACTTTTACCCTCTAAATCTTGAATACTATCAAAAAAGTCTTCCAAACCCCTAAATTTATTTAAAGGATATAGAGAGGTGTTGAAATACCTCCAAAATGTCTTCTTCACATCTTTAAATTTGGTTTCTCATAATAATAAATCTGCTAAGAGATATAACAATTTTACTAGAAAATGCCTCTGTAAAATCTATCTTAGAACAGTCTTCACTGAAACTTGCATAACTTCTTTTATACTTAATATCTTATTCTTTTGAGGTTATTGTATATACTAGACACGTATTAGTATCTTCCTTTAACCTTACTTAGTGAAAGTACTCAATGATTTTTGTATACCAACTTGATCTTTCAGCTATTCTTCTGTTAGATACCACAGAAAACTACTATGTTGATATCAATGAAAAACACAATCATGAATGTAACATATCATCATGATAATGATCGAATCGTATTTCTACAATACTTTCCCATAGGAATATCATCAATATTGATGTGTCTAACAATCTCCTCCTTTGGCATTGATGGCAACATAGACGAAAAACATCTAGTTCCAAAAATGCCAACTGCAAAAATCTATTAACCTTTCTTTTCAAATTTTCTTTATCAATCATTTTTTCCATTGATAAACCTCAATGTGATCTATATCAAACTATTTTTCCATGTTTTACTTTTCTCCCAAACTGCTACTTTTACAAACTATTTTTCTTTACTTCTTCCAAACTATTACTTCTCCCAAACTATTTTCCATGATGTACTTCTCCCCCATTGACATTAATGTCAAAGGTTTTAGCAACCATAAATCTCTATAAAAACTATCTCTAACCTACTCAAGTGTCCAAAGACATTTCTAAAAACAACATCCAACAAGTGTCCTAGATGACTCTATCCATCATAAATACTCTCCCATACAGGAAGCATCAACATTTAGTCCAAACAAACAATAGTGTTCTATTTACTGGATTGATGCACTCTTGCATCATCTACTCTGATGTAGGAAAGGGGCATAACCTCTGTCATACCTTGCAAATACTCAAAAGTCTCTGTGGAAAGAGGCTTAGTGGAAATATTTGTAATTTTCTCTTTGGCGCTTACATAATCCAATGTAATTTACTTTTCTACAACTTTTTCTCTCAACATTTGATACTTGAAAGAAATTTGTTTAGTCTTAGAATGCAACATTAGATTATTTGACATATTTAATATGCTTATGTTGTCACAATGTATGACGATTGGTTCACTAAATTCTATCCTTATATCCTTCAACATCTACTTCATCCAAACAACTTGATTTCAATTGTTTTTTGCTGCAACATATTTTTCTTCTACTATACTTTGTGAGGTGCAATCCTACTTTTTTCTTATCCAAGAGACCATTTTTTCTCCAAGAAAGAAGGCTTCACCACTGATGTTCTTTCTATCATCTGCATTGCCTATCGAATAAGCATCAGTATAAGCATATAAAGTGAAATAATTAGATCTACCATACCACAATCAAAAATCTAGTGTTCCTTTTAAATATCTAAATATCCTTTTGACTAATTCATAATAGGCTTTTCTAGGGTCAACTTGAAATTTTACAACAATTCCAACTGCGTTTGCTATATCTGGCCTTTTTTGAGTTAAATGTTGAAATCCTCTGATCATAGATATGTACTTCTTCTTCTCAATAGTAGGTGTCTCATCCTTTGTAGATAACTTGTGTCTAGTTATCATAGCTATTCCAATAGGTTTACATGTTTCCAAACCAAGCTATTTTAGTAGATATTTCAAATACTTAGTCTACAAAATAAAGATTCCTTCTTTGTCCTGCACAATTTGTAATCTTAGAAAATATTTCATTTCTCCTATCATGACCATTTCAAATTCCTTTTCATTTTTTCGACAAAATTGTCACTTCCATCATCATTTCTTCCAAATATGGTATCATCATAAAATATTACCAAAATCATCAATCCACTATCAATTTCTTTCCAATATAGATTACTATCTACCATATCTTTTCTATATCTAAGCTTTGTCAAATGCTTGTCTAAATTTTCATACCAAGTTCCAAGTGCTTGCTTCAAGCCATAGAATTCTTTCTTCAATTTTTATATTGTGTACTTGTCATCTATTAAAGGAAAACTTTTATGTTGTTCTATATATTCCTCTTCTTCAAGTTCTTCATTCAAAAATGCTGACTTGACATCCATATAATACACTTTGAATTTCTTATATGTTGCATATGCTAAGAATAACCTTACTCCTCCTATTATTGTCACAGGAGCATAGGTTTTGTCATAGTACATTCCTTCTTGATGTGAGTAACCTTTATGTACTAATCTTACTTTGTTCCTTACCACTTCACCTTGTTCATTCATATTGTTCTTGAATACCCATGTTTTTCCTATCACATTCTTGTCTGATGGTCTAGGGACCATTTCCCATGTCTCAGTCTTTGCTATTTGATCTAATTCTTATTTTATAGCTTGCTTCCAATAGTCATCTTTACATGCTTCATCCACATTCTTTCTTTCAACTTGATATATCAAACATAGTTCTCAGTTAATTTTTATTCGTATCATCACATGTTTATCTCTACTTCTAATGATCTTCTCAGGTGGATGATTCTTTGTGATATTCTTACTTAAAGTAGGAGTTGTTATCTCAACTCTTAGCTTTGTTGAAGGTTCTAAGCTTTTTTTATAACTTAGCTCTCCTTCATTCTACAAATCATTATTTTAGATTAAGGTAAAATAAATTTTTGAGGTGATCTAAAACCCCTTTACATCATAGACCCAAAGTATATTGGAAGAAAGCCCAAACATCCCAAAGTGATCCAAACCAAAAGTGTGCTGCAACAGAAAAACATTATATGTCTACGAGCACCAACAAAAACACCAAAAAGAAACCAATAGGAACTCTTAACCAGCCAAGGGGACTAAGAATTCCATTTCACTTCCTTTTTGTAAGAGCATAAATTCATATCAAATTGAGGAAGGGCTTTTTTAGATCCTTTCCCAGTCACAGGTGTCCACCCCTCCTCAACCATCACAGCCTTAGACTGTCAATTTTGAGAATCCAAAATAGAGGAAAACTCATCCAAATTTTGATAATGACTATCTATCATCAGTTCTTCCACCAAATTGGAACTAATACCAACAATCTGATTGTCAATTCTAGCAGCAACAATAGACAGAAGCTCATCCTTTTGACAAGGACTATCTATCATCACTTCTTCCATCAGATTGGAACTAATACCAGTAGTCTGATTACCAATTTGAATGGAAACAAGAGCAAAACTAGAATAAGAAATATTACCAAAGCCAGTAGATATACAATGACTAGATCCAATAGTCGTAGCAGAATGCAACTTTCCATGTCTAGAATTAGTGGTCTCAACACCAAAACTACTAGAATTATCTCAACCAAAGTCTACACCAAGAACACCAAATTTAACACCTTGACTAGAAATAGTCTCAACCTCCATTTGAAAGGTTCAAATACTACCAGCAGAAAAAGGACCAACCCCATAAGAAACATGGGCATCCATCTTGGAA
This sequence comes from Cupressus sempervirens, assembly GCA_028749045.1. Taxonomy (NCBI): domain Eukaryota; kingdom Viridiplantae; phylum Streptophyta; class Pinopsida; order Cupressales; family Cupressaceae; genus Cupressus; species Cupressus sempervirens. The sequence goes on along the minus strand of CM053792.1, from coordinate 909,873,451 downwards.
TCAAAAGCATTCACTATCTTAGAAGGAATAACTTCCATTCTTCAAATCATTGTTAGTCTCAAAGAATACTTCATCATTCTTTGGTTTAGTAACCCATTTCCTCTTTTGACATGGCACTGAGGTCTAACTTGAAGGGATCAAAAGGGAAAGTTTGACTCACTTGGCTTTTGGCCAGTTGATCCTTGGCTCTTTTGGCCTTTTTCTCTTGGCAGTGTGTTTCATTTTGGGGTTTTAGAAGCCTGATAAAAACCTATTATTGTGGTTGTTATTGTCTTGTTTTTGTTTTTCCACAATGGTCACCTTTTTTTTGGTGACTTGTTTCCCCTTTGGTCACTCATATAGGGTTTCAAGCACCCTTCAAAACCTGGTTGTGTGGTTGATGTGTACTATTTTATTTCTGATGCCACTCTGGTCACTTCTGTTTTGTGACCCGTTCTTCCTTAGGACTATAGTTTGTTTGGTTTGGGCTTAATTGAAAAATCTTGATTTGTAAAGGGTTTTAGGGTCCCTTCAAAGCCTGTTTATCTTATCAAAAACAACATTCTTATCATCTAAATTGTAGTCAACTATTCTTTCTTGTATCCTAAATTTATCATAAACTCTTACATTTTCACTTTCAACAATAGTCACCAAAGTTGTCTCTTCAAGTACTTCTTCATCATTAACCAAACTAGGCTCATTATCACAGTCATTCAAGAATCTTTCCATACTCTCTTTAAATTGTTCAAATTTATCAGAAAGTAAACTCTTTCTAGTTTTTCTTATTCTCTTAGGACATCTAGTCTAGAAAAGGCCAAATTCTTTACATATCTAGCAAACAAAAATTTTAATACCTTCTAGTTTTTTCTTCATAGTAGATCAATACCTTCCTTTATCTTTAGGTCTTCTTCAGATCTAGACTTATCTTTACTTGTGTCTCTATTCTTTTGTATATAACAAAAGGACTCTGGATCAGGACACTCAATGCTCTATTATTTACATAGATCTAATAACTCAACAAGAATTTCCATCATCTGGGTGTCAAAATTTCCTCAATCTAACTTAGGACTATCCTTTTTTAATATGTTTTCCATGGATCTCCCAAAGTTATTAAACTTTATCTTCAAGGACTTGATGCTTCAAAACCAATTGTTAGAAATAATAGTCTGCCAAGATAACTAAGAGGATAGGGGGTGAATCAATTATCCAATAATTAAAACATTTATCCATGTTAAATAAACTTAACCATTCAACCAAGTAAGAATCAACCATAATAGGACGCACATATACAATTATACTAGATGTGTTAACTAGGGAAACCATTGATCAGAAGAAAAACCTCAGTGGGAATGATTCCCACAAGATGATGTACTACTATTAATATTCCTTGTTAGAGAATGAACCCTATTAGGAGTCTATTAAAAAATTTAGTAGATATGAGTCCCTGTTAGCATACTTTAAATCCTTGTTAGAAGATTCCAACTCTATTAGTTGTACTAGCCTTGTTAGGAGTGGTAGAAGACAGAAGAATCCACTGCCCAAACAGCTTCTAGGGTAAGACCATTGAACTCACTATCCAAGTGATCTCTGAACTATTCCTTGGAGAATAATTGTTTTTAATATTCTTTAACTTGTTTCTGTTTCCTGTCAACTAGACCAATCATTGTCAGACCTAGTAGACTAGGTCATGAACCTTGAATCGAAGTATCAAACTTTGTATCACACAATGAAACCTCGGCAATGAAGTTATTTTTACCTTTGCTATGCTCTACTTATCTTTTCCTTATGTCTTCGATGTTGCTTACATCATTCACTTACATCAATACATGATAAAGAAAAATGTCCTTCCTTTATACATAATCCACACAACAATTTAAAAAGTTGCCCATTACACATTTTGAATTAATTACTATGGACCACATTAAGAACATGTTACACTTAGTGATAACATTAATATTTTGCGTTGTAACTTGAATCACTTTCCATACATGTAACATTATGACAAGTGAGCTTAGCTACATCATCTCTAAAATTTCTTCTTCACATCTTTAACTTCAGCTTCTTAGAATAGTAAATTTGCTGAGAGATATAGCTATTTTACTAGAACAAGCCCCTGTAAATTCTATCTCAGAACAATCTTCATTGAAACTTGGATAAGTTCTTCCAGACTTAATATCTTATGCTTCTAAGGTTAGTTGTATATACTAGACACTTAGTAGTATCTCCCTTTAACCTTACTTAGTGAATGTACTCAACGATCTGTCTATATCAACTTGATCTTTCTATTATTCTTCTCGTAGATACTAGAAAAAAAAACTATTATGTTAACATCAATGAAAAACATAATCATGAATGTAAGATATGATGATGATAATTATATAATCATGTTTCTACAATACTCCTCCATAGGAATATCATCAAAATTCATTCTTCCAACAACATGATGCACTTATGGCTTTCCTAATGGCTTCTAAATTCTCTAAGAGTTGTTCAAGCTACAACTCAGCTAGCTCATAAGAATGATCACATTTTACAATCTTGTAGCCTAGGTCAACTGCCATGTAGGAAACACTATTTAGTCAACTTAACTCAAATAATTTTTGTGCTATAATTTTGACTAAAAATGTTACCAGGGGATCTAAAATTGTATCAATTGATTCCCCTCTTTCATTCCACATGACTCAAGTGTTCTTCTCAATAAATTATTTCACATCACTTATCAGACTTTTTGATCTATCTAGGGTAGGGTATACTAATGCTCTATGAATAATCCTCTTTGAAATTCTACTTGCTCCATTCTCTAACCAAATCTAATTATCATCTATATGGCTTAATATAATCTTAATTTGTTAAGTTTTGAAAAGCTAAGGAAAGTCTAGGGCACACTTCATCCCTTTCCTATCGATGATTATTTTCTCCTCCATTAACACTCCATTATCACACAACTTTAGGTAGTTTTTACGTAATTTCCATATGTCCAACTTCTCTAATCTTGCAAGTACAACAATATTGAACATATTGAATCATTATCACTTTTGATGGTATCATGGATAACACACCAGATGGATCTCCCTTATATGCAATCTCAGGAATTGCACAAAATGAGGACTATCTTGCCTCTTTCCTAACTATTGTTGAAGAGTTGGATGTCATTTTTGACTCACTAGGGTTTACAAAATATGAAGAGTATAACTCATCACAAGATAAATATGTTTTGAATATGTAGAATGGTGTTGAGTAGTAGTTGAATTTGGTACACAAACACTTGGATCTCCTTTTGGCAATAACCTTCATTCTCTTCATGATCTTCAAACTCTGGTAGGTGCAAATGAGCCAAAAATGGACTATATAACCCTTCAAATTTGTCATTGATTTCTTAGTACTTATTCATCTACAACCTCATCTATCATAGGACTTCCAACATGCTCAGCTAACATAGCGAGCTTAGCTATCACTAGCATATCTCTATTACTCGGTTATAACTACATTTTTTTAAAATGCTTGATAATAAAATAGAAAACAACATGACCATAGAATATCTCTTGCTTGTAAACAATTCATTGCATCTTAATTCATGAATATATGATATTTTCAAATCTTATATATTTGGAACTGATGCATAATATTACATTTCAAATATTAGTTCTACACATACCTTTGATTGCCTAGTTGAGGATGATGTGATCACTTGTCTAGTTGGATGACTTGATGTGTTGCAATCTATAATGCCTCACCAATGGATCCTAAGAAATGACCTAAAGTTTTACTAAGTTTGCCAACAATTGTTTTTTTGAAACAAGAAAGAGTAACATACACATCAAACACATAGAAGCAAAAACAATAACATACAATCAACTAAAAGCATACATAACAAGTTACATTCCTTAAGGATCCCACGAGATTGAATTATATTTAAATCTAATTAATACTAAGTCTAACAATGACCACATCCATATGAAAGAATAATGAAAAGTCCAAATTCGTCTCTTAAAAATGAACCCTCCATTGGTGATAAGGAGTTCTCTCCTAAAATTTGGGCACTAATTGTGTGTTCACACGAGAGGACTCCTTGCTCACAAGACTCAAACTCTATATTAACTTTTCTTAATCTCTTCTTTTTCATTTACATGCATGTCAAATGAATTATTAAATAACTTTATTTAATTCTCCCTTGACTTCTTTTTATTTAATTAATTAATTTTTAAACGCATGCACACTTCATGCAATTAAAATATCTTTATTAAATTTACTTGTTTTATCTTTTCAATTAATTTCTTATATTTTCATCTCATGCATACATCATGCAAACTTAAAACTTTTAATAATTTAATATATTTTCACTTTTTAATAATTTTTGAAACTTAATCAATAAAATATTTATTAACTTAAATAATAATAATATTTAGCATTTATTTAAAAATGAGCTCTAAATATATTATTATTAAATTAAATAAACATTATCACATTCTAAATTTATTTTTATAACTTTTTATCTTCAAATTTAATTCTTTTTATTTAATTAATTTCTTAATTAATTAAATATAATTAAATATTAAAATATCATAACAATTTTCCATTAAATTAAATTATTAATTTAATCTTTTAACTAGACTTAATTAACAAAAAATACACCAACGACTCATAAAACAACATACGAAGACCCATTAAAGAAAAACACATGCAAAATCAAATTAAAAGGGTTATAATCATGAATTAACATCATCTGATGCGTTTAGAGGGTACTCAACTCGATACTTGTCCTAATTTTCAATTAGGACAAATGGCTTAAAGGCTTAGGATTTGGACTCAAGAATTTATCTCTCCTCTCTTACCACTAAGATACTGTGATAGGGTATGTTCATCCTGGTAATTTAGGGAAGTTGATACCCGGTACTTGCAACTTGCATAAAATCCATGCATGGACAAACACAATATATACTAAGCTAAACAAGAAATGGCAGGAAGTGGTGCATCGTGTAGATCTAGACTAGCAAGTGACTACGACTCCCTTCCTTAACCACATCAGAAACACCATACATAATTGAAAGCACTATAATAATCATCATGCATACATGAAATATAGAGTACCATGTAATCTCATCATATAATAAATTGAATGTATAAACAATATCTAATAATCGTAAAACAATGCCACTAATGATAAGCATAAAACTAGCCTAAAAGAGTTCAGCAATGATAATAGAAATGTGAACTACGAGCATACACTACATCCACCCACCCTAGACTTAGGCTTACTCCCGCAAGCCTATAAGGATGGTAAAGTGAAGAACTCACTATTTGGGTCCCATTAGACCCTTTCCCCCTATAGGAGAATGTGACTCCACTAAGAACACTACAACAATAATATTTGAGATAACAAGGTACTATGGTAACCATATAACATATTACTTTCAATCAGTTAGAGCAATATGATTCTAATTTAATAGTAAACTGAAAACCATAATAATCCAACATTCATCCCTTTTAACAACTACTAAAATAGGTCCCCTAAACTCTCTAAAAAAGGACAACATAATATTCCCAAAGACAATCAAGAGCACACTTCCTTAAGGCATAGATACAGGATACATGTTTTGCAAACAAAATAGTTTCAATGTTCAGTTTTACCTATATTTAGGTTTATGTGTAATTTTAAGTTTTAAAGTCTAAGTGTTGAAGTATGAAAAATATTCAACTAAAAGTTTAAGTTCTCTCTCAGTTTAACTAGTTAACAACAAGTGGTGTTCCAATATACCTAGAGCTCCTACTGTAGAAACTCGTGCTCTGATACCAAATGTAACGCCTCACCAAGGGATCCTAAGAAATGACCTAATGTTTTACTAAGTTTGCTAACATTTTTTTTTTTAAACAAGAAATAGTAACATACACATCAAACACATAGTAGTGAAAGCAATAACATACAATCAACTAAAAACATACATAATAGGTTACATTCTTTAAGGATTCCCTGACCTTAAATTACATTTAAATCAAATTAATACTAAGTCTAACAACTACCACATCCATATGAAAGAATAATGAAAAGTCCAAATTTGTCTCTCTCAAAAATGAACCCTCCATTGGTGATAAGGAGTTCTCTCTTCAAATTGGAACATTAATTGTGCATTCTCCTAAGAGGACTCCTTGCTCACAAGACTCAAACTCTATATTAAATTTTCTAAATCTCTTCTTTTTCTTTCTCATGCACGTCAAATGAATTATTAAATAAAATTATTTAATTTTCACTTGAATTCTTTTTAGTTAATTAATTAAGTTTTAAACTCATGCACACTTCATGTAATTAAAATATCTTTATTAAATTTACTTGTTTTATCTTTTAAACTAATTTCTTATATTTCCATCTCATGCATACATCATGCAAACTTAAAACTTTTAATAATTTAATATATATTTTCACTTTTTAATTTATTTTTGAAACTTAATCAATAAAATATTTATTATCTTAAATAATAATAATAATTAGCATTAATTTAAAAATGAACTCTAAATATATTATTACTAAATTAAATAAACATTATCACATTCTAAATTTATTCTTATAACTTTTATACTCAAATTTAATTCTTTTAATTTAATTAATTTCTCAATTCATTAAATATTAAAATATCATAATAATTTTTCATTAAATTAAATCATCAATTTAATCTTTTAACTAGACTTAATTAATAGAAAATACACCAAAGACTCATAAAATAACATATGAAGACCCATCAAGAAAAAATGCATACAAAATCAAACTAAAGGGTTATAATCATGAATTCATGTTATCCGACGTATTTAGAGGGTACTCGACTCAGATACTTGTCCTAATTTTCAATTAGGACAAATGGCTCAAAGATTTAGGATTTGGACTCAAGAATTTATCTTCCCTCTCTTACCACTGAGATAAGGCGATAGGGTGCACTCATCCTAGCAATTCAGGGAAGTCGATACTAGGACTTGTAGCCTACATAAAATCCACACATCTACAAATACAATATATACTAAGCTAAATAGGAAATGGTAGGAAGTGGTGCATCATGTAGATCCCAACTAGTAGATGACTATGACTCCCTTACTTAACCACATCAAAAATTCCATACACAAAGAAAACAATCATGCACACCATACACATGCAGTATGGGGTAAGTATCTATAAGAAAATACATACAATAGTCCATCCAACTAATCATCATCAGTAACTAAAAGCACTATAATAATTATCATGCATACGTGAAATATAGAGTATCAAGTAATCCAATCATTTAATAAACTGAATGTAAAAACAATATTTAATAATCTTAAAACAATGCCACTAATCATAAGCATAAAACTAGCCTAAAAGAGTTGAGCAATGATAAAAAAAATGTGAACTAGGGGCAAGCACTACACAATCTTCCTTTTTTCTCCATGTCTTGTTCATCTACAACCTTACCTTCTCAACATCTACCTTTTATTTTCCTTTATATCTTATTGCTCGGTGCATGTGATCGAGTTGGATAGTTTTTGCTGACATTATCGATCTTAAGATAATTAAAACATACAATCTAATTCAAATATATATTGTAATTGCCTCTAAAATGTGTCCTAATGCAAATTTCAAGGTTATGAACATGTTCCTAGCTATATGACAATTGTACCTTGTGTTGCAATCCCAATCATAAGAGTTTCAATTGCGATGTACCATTTTCTATTTGTTTGATGTCTACCTGGATTTGCATCTACATTTATATGCCTTTTGTCTATATTTCTAATAGTTGTAATAATAACCTTCAAATCTTTAAGTATTGGTGACCTTTCTCCTACATTCATGTGCCTGATGTCCTTTCGTCTTGTAGTTATGACAATGTCCCTTGAATTTCTCCTTACGATTTTGATTTCCAATGTTGTCCATGCAAACATTTGTTGTTTGACCCAATTTTCTGTAGTGATGAAAAGTGGGTTTTTGTACTTTCCTTTATTATTCCTTTGTCCATCACTACTAGATGATTATCCTTCCTTAGTAGTAGAATATCCCAAACCAATAGTGTCATTCTTTTTTCTTGTTGCTTCCATCAGTTTTTCAAAGTACTAGATGTCTTCACTAGGCTTGTTAAGCTTTTCCTTCTCATCCTTCAATTCATTCTACAATAGGCTATTTTATGTTTTCAAATTGTTAATCTCAATGTCTTTGATATTTAGTTCTTGATTTGTAATCATCAGTTGATTCATTGTCTCCAATTACATGTTTGCAAGATTTTGTACATCTGATGTCTTCTCCTCAAGTCTATTACCTAGAAGTATTTTGTCTTCCCCAATCATGACTCTATCTTTTTCAACTTTTTTTTTCATTTCAGTAGTCTCACACAAAAGTATTGCCTAGTCTTCTTGTTCTATTTTCAGGTTCCTGAATTCTTCACTTCTATGTTATTGGTCTTTTCCATTAGATCTATAATGTTTGCATCGAACTCTTTTGAGTTCCTATCCTTAAATAATCTAGTAGTGTCTTCTTCTTGATATTGAGTATCATTTTGTTGAATAGCTCTTTCCTTTCTTCTCTTTAATGAATGATGTATTTCATCACTTGCCTCCTTGAATTGATGTAAGGAAGGTTGTATTTCAATCTTCTGGTTCTCAATATTCTTTCCCAACTTGTAGACTTCCATCTTTAAGATCATAGCTCCAATGCTGTCAAACTTTCCTTTCTTGAGTACGAAGATCTAATACCAATTGCTAGAAAAGCTAATGGGAAAGTAAGTTCCAAGGGGGGATCATCACATTAAAACTTTACACTTAAGAAAATTCACTATACATCCATCTCATAACTTTGCATGTAAATTGAAATAACTAACCATACATCACATACATAGCATAAAGTAAATCAAAACATAAAACATAAGATTTGGTTACCTAAAACCCCTACAAGGAGAATGTAAAACTAGAGTGGGGATGACACCCACAAATCTCTTCATAAACTATGATCTACCCCATGAGGGGCCATCCTTGTTAAAGGCTTACATTACTATTAGGTCTCACCTTGATTAAAGGATTTCAAACTCACAATTAGGCAAGCACTTAGTTAAGAGATTTACATCAACCTATTAGGACTACTTAGTTGAAGAGATTTAGTCTGTATAACCTATTAGAATGATTTGCTACTTAATCTTTAGTATGAACCGTTTTGCTTGATCTTAGATCTCCTCTTTTCTGGTTGTTTCTTGATCGTTGTGATTAGATCTATCATTTCAAAACCTCTCACTACTTGTTTCTATTCCTCTTAGACTGGTTATGCTTTGCATAACTCTATCATAGTCATCACAACCACCATGAATTCCATTTGAACTCTTAGCATTCATCTTCTTAGACATAGATAAACTTATTAGGGTTTACCTTTCTTAAATAAGCATTCATGTAGATGGATTAGGTCAAAATCAATGGTTGTGGTTCATCCTTATTGCTTCCTAATGCTTCCCTTAACTTGATTGGTTATATGTATTGCATAGAAGTGTGCAATATGACTAAATTCATGGTAATGTCATCCAAAAATGTTTTACATAGAATTTTTTACCATAAAAAACATCAATGCCAAAAACTATTTACTTGGCATCAGTAGGCTCTAATTCCCAACCTTCATTGCGCTCTGAATGTTGTAACTTATCTTTTGTATAGCTTGCATATATTGTTACTTGGCAATTGAATCACTTAGCATGTATAGACTGCTCGAAACGTGAGTGACTCATAACATACTATCTACTCGGTACAAATTAGTCATATTACACAACATTCTTTGTCTTGAGACTTATGCTCGACATGATCACTCGACTCACACTAAATTCTTGGCTTGCTCTAATCCATTGGCTTGCACTAATTGCTTAGCTTGCTTTGATAAATTGACATGTGCTATTCTTTGCTAAATAATTACTAAATGTTTTGCCACTATAATGTTAAAACCAAAATGAGACCAATAGTTATTTAAATGGTACGGTTTCTTGGTTCAAGACTAGACATCTTTGTGGAGTTGGAAATAGAATTAGATAGATTTGGATACCTTTGTGGAGTTTAAGAAAGAATTTAAAGTATGGGAACTTATCTAAAACAACCATGTAGAGGTCATGAAATGTTATAATCTTGACCTTTCTAAGAACTTATTTTGATTCATGAATTGATAAGAAAATCACCATTGGTGGAGTTCCTTTTGTTGATTTAAATAAAATACTCAATGTTATGATTGATTTGCTAATGGATATAAAGGAAATGCTAGGTACAAATGAAAGGTGAACCATATGGAGGATTTCAAATGTTTTCTTGTGCCTGGATACAAATTTGCTAAGATTGCAAAATAGATTTTATAGAGAGAAGATTCCTAATGAGCGAAATCCTTTTATGGTCATCCTTGCAAAATTTATCATACTAGGAGATAGATTTAAGAAATGTCACACCCATCTATTTCTAATACTAACTCATTTTGACCATGAGTATATTCAAGATCAATGATGCCTTCTCCTTCACAAGAGCCTTACCTAGTATTTATATAATTTTCGTCTTGACCTCATACCACCATTGAGCCCTTTCCTACAACCTCTCTCAATAGAGCTAAACAACTTTATCTTTATCCCTATCCAACCCTAGACCAAGGTTTCTTCTAGTTATCTCTTTGTTGGGACCAATCATATCAATCCTCTTGGAAAATAAAAATACAAAGCTCTAGTTATAAAGTAGCCTAATGATGTATGAGCTGATATTTCTCAAGATTTTGCCTCCATCTCATCTACAATTCAAATTGGACCCATGATAATTCCAATGTAATCTCCCAATCCTTGTCCATTCATACCCCTCCCACTAGGCCCAAGTTTTACCCCTAGAGATGGCCAAAATATATTTTCCCTTTAGGTTACCCATAACCCTATTGGAGTTTAGAATGTGGAAATGCCAGATTAGATGATTGATGAACTAAATTTATTTTATAATAAACCATTTTTTTTGGTAAATGGATCATCCTAAAAAATAACATTGCTAGGAGGAAAATTAAGAGATTAGAGGCTCTAGGAGAAATATAAAATTAGGCAGTGGACTTGACCAAGGGGGAAAGTGATGAAATTTTATGGGAAGATGTCAATTTTGGTGAAAAAATTAACAACTCAAAGATTATAAAGGATCAAATCAATGAGATAAAGAACCAGATAATCTTCAAGGTCAAAATAGTGATGATGATTAATATCTTTTTGTATTCAAGCTTCTGGGTGTGATTGTGTATGATGATGTTAAAAATCATACACAATCACACCCAAAAGCTCGAATACAAAATTTTATGGATTGTGGAAATCTGTTACGATTAATATCTTGTTGAAGATGAAGATGAACTAGTTCAACTCAAAAAATTATCTTGTTGGGATGACTAACAATAGGAAGGACAAGCTAGTGAAGGTAACCATTCTATTAGTTCTATCTAGGTTTAGTTAGAGGAAAGAAAGGCGAAGCACATGAAGAGAGATGATAACTTGCACATGGTGCCCAAAGTGGAGATTACATTTAGAGATGATGTTTCTAATAGGTCTCCCAAACGTGTCTCCTTTGTTGAAAACTTGAAGTAGATCAATGGATATTGGGTGACATTCCCCACTCCTACAAAGTATCTATTGTGATTTGTCTTGTTGTTTTCATCTCTTATTTCTTCATGCATGATATAGGGCTTGTGTTCTATTCTTCTATCTTTTATTTAGTTGTTGTTTCTAGACCTTAATTTGTTCTTGTGTTTCATCTTGTTTTAAGAGTTCATTTTAATTTAAATGTTGGGTTTAGAGCCTCTAACTTTAACTAATTGAAACATATTGTATGAAAGAATTAAAAAAATAATCTATATAATAAATATTAATATCTCAATTTCTATGATTGACCCAATTACTCTAATTTTCATTTACAAATTAATAATTTTAAATAAGGAAAGAGACTATAACATAATCATAAATTATGAGCTTCTTATAGAGAAGCTCTTAAATTTGAATCTACTCTTAAAAATATTTAAATATTTATATTTACATAATTGAAATATTATTGCTATTCACAACTATACTTATGGATACAAGAAAAAACTATTTTACTTCATCTCTCTCTCTCTCTCTCACACACACATCTTTGTGTATGTGTATATCTTTGTTACCTCTCTCATGCATATTATAAAATATATCCGTAAGTAACTACATATATTTCTTTCCTTCCAGAGGCCAATTAAAAGTGAAAATGCAATTATTATAAATAAGTATGCTATGTCACTTGTATAGAAACAATCAATACTTCATAGAGCTTAAAGATATTAGCTGCCGCAAATTTCATAATTACTAAGATTTAGTTAATGTATCAATTACATTGTTAAGGTTAACAAGGGGTAAGAACTATTTAGCAAAGAATCGTGTCAAGGAACGATGGATAAAATCTACGTTGTCCCATTATACCTTGGTAATTCATCTATTAAAGAATGAGAGTGAGACTAGTAACAAGAAAGTTGAGAAGTTCCAAAGAGAGATGTCTCTATTGGAATACTGTTGACAAATACTTAAAATTATAAAATCTAAACTCTAGTGACCCTCATTGCCATCAAAGCATTTGTTTCATGTCATCAGGAATTTCTACTGAAACTGTAATCCAATGTGCATGCATAATATACGTAAAATAAAGGAACGGAATTCATTGAATAGGAGGTGAAAACTGATGTAGTGACAATTAATTAAACACTTAACTTGCCAAGTCAACAATTGAGCTTGTATAAAAACGTATGCAGACTATATTGCATTGCATGCGAGGCAATACTTGACTTAGGAATCTTAATAAACGTGCATACCCTGATTGAACATGTACCACTGGTGTATCGATTCAGTGTAGGTCATGAGGCTTGACAGAAATAATGTCCTTTAAATGAAGTATAATTGATTATAATTAAGCTGTTAATTCAATATGTATATCTCATATCAATATATCCAAATCAAGAAACTAACATCTATTTAAATATATGGGAGGCAAAGTCACTATTCTTTCAAGCATATTGATTCTATAATATTAGGCTATTTTGATTTTAAAAGCTTAGTAAAATAGACTATTGGTCAAATCCATTAGATTGGAAGATATAATAAATTGGTGTTCAAGTACTAAGTAGTTATACTATTAATTAAAATATAGTATGGAATTATTAATTAATAATAATAAGTATAAATGAGCCTCATGACTCTGTAATGAGTACCAAATTTACCAAATTTACCTTTGCAGTGAATTAAGATGTCAGAGTTTTAATTTAAAAAAGAACAGCAAATAAAAGAAGCACGATATTTAGTTTTATTCTTTACTACAATACACATATTGAGTGGACAACTCAAGACAGAAACATGAGATGACACAACACATACATAGAGTTTTGTTTACGCGGACTTTACCGCTCAGTTATAATTATTGTGCCCTAAACCAGGCATTTTACCAATTGTTGGTGCCCCCTGACTGGTTCTCTATGTTCTGCTGCTTGTTTGTGTTACCGCTCCCTGAGTTGTACTGATTGTTCCTGGAAGTCCAGTTGCTGTACGGATTGTTATAGAGCTGGTTCCCACTGCCAGAAACAGGCATGAAGGGCTGGTAGTTCCCATTGCCTGTGTTGGCTTGGCCATTGTTGACTGGTGCATACGCACCATATGGCGGGGGAGCACCTTATGGTCCATAGCCATAACAAGGTTGCTGACTCATGTTGAGAGCACTTGCTTATCCTCTACAAGACACAAAAATAAACAAGAACCGATGCTGAATACGAGGGGTTTTCTCTCCTTTTATAGGCTTACGCAACTTGCAATCCTTTGCTATTTTTTAAAACCCGAAAGGTCGTTTGACAGCACCAGAGCATCAGAGTTCAGACCAATTATTCAGTGCCGGAGCATCAGAATATAGATTTGAAAATGAGGGAAAAGCTAATTTGTCACTATCAGAGCATCATAATACAGTGCCGAAAGAAATATGGCAATGCGTTAGTGGCAATCTAAAAGAAGCATTACGTCACTGATAATCTACGAGGAGAGATGATTGTGTGAATGGCTATCTAGTAAGAATCAGATTATGTAAGCCCTATCTAGAAGCATTACGCTAGCTATCAACAACTAGTATACCTACCCCACATTCGCATTGTAGAACATTATGAAGCTAAATTCCTCTTCGAATCAGGAAAACGATGATAGTTATGGGCCCTGGCTACGATAAAAGTGAGGTTGATTCCTCTCAGTGGTGTCATTATTTTAGTATGGAGATTTAAGTACTGCTGTTAAAGATTAAATATACTATGCACTATTTTTATTTGATATTTATTACTCTAAGACTAAGTTGAACTCTACACAATTTATGACATAGTTTGCGAGATGCTTTTAGATTTAATTACTTGACTGCTATTACATTAATATCTTACATCAACATGTATTTATAAGATAGCACATTAATAAGATATTTATCAACATACCGTATTTATTGTTCTATTTTTATTTTAATAGGCAAGGTAAATATTCTTAACTTGTTGCTTTCATTCAATATAAGTTAATTATCTAAAATAAATATTCCTTTGATCAACTCATGCCATTAATTGGTTTTGATTTCACAAACATTTGTATAATCCTTAACACTTTCCTCTAATTATTTAGGTAAGAGACCATGATGCATTAAGATGCATTATCTTATGTACTTGATAAATCTACACTCAGTTTATCCACTAAGTAATGTAAATCAAATATTCAACATTCAAATCAGGTTACCATCTTATTTTATTAATTAATAATTATTCATCATTTATAATTGTAATTATCAATCTCTCATTCATAATAATTACATTTAAAAACTTTTGTTAAGAGATAGTAAATACATTAGTATGTACATGATCTATACATAACTATATTTAAGTTATATATATATATATATAATTGTAATTATCAATCTCTCATTCATAATAATTATGTTTAAAAACTTTTGTTAGGAGATAGTAAATACATTAGTATGTACATGATCAATAAATAACTATATTTAAGTTCAATACCTTAATAAACTAACATCATAGGAGAATAGTATAAATATTCTAAGTTTCTATAAGTTCATCTTCCATTTAATGTTGATAACATGTTAAAAACATAATATAATCTTTCCCCTTTCTTTTCACTTAAAACTACTAATTTCTTATGTATTTCTTTGAAGTACACACACACACACACACACACACACACACACACACATATATATTATGCCTCATACATACAAATTCTCTTAGAATATTAACATTATGTGGATCCAAAGATATTCTAATATATATGGTGTAGGAGCACCCAAGGATTTGTTGATCAATCCATATTTTGTTGTTTGTGTGTTGGTTTATGAAATTTTGGAAGTGTTTTGTATAAGGTCATATGGAAAATGGTAGGAGTACAATAGGGTTGGAATTGAAGAGTCTTAGGACACTTGTAAGTGCAACTAGGGATCAATAAGATGTAGAAGACCTTGATATGCACAAAGTTGATGATGACATTAACATGAGGCCAGTAGGGTCTAGGATGGGTTAGGATAAGGTTTTTACCACATTTAAGGTCTTTGGTCAAGTTTGGGAAGTATTGGAACTCATTTCGATAAGTTCTGCAAAACTTGCCAAACACTTGTAAAACTTGCATTGTGCAACTTTGCAAATTTGAAAAGTTATTCGGACAACATTGTCCAAAAGTTGCAAAATGATGATAAGGAGTCCTAAGGGGAAAATAACTACCTAACCATCCTACATGAAGAATGCCTTGACCAATATCTAGGCTTGGCCACCCATTGTATGGATATAATATTTGACATTGTGTTTTGAAGTGATTTTTTAAGCATATTTGATGCATTTTTCAAGATAGTGGGTAGTTAGAGTATTGAACTTATTATTGTGATACTTAGTGCAACTAGCTTAGATACTTTATTAATGTATTTGGAATTAGATAGGTATTTTACGCTCATTTACTTTTCTTTTGTAAATATTCTTATTCTTGCACTATTGTTGGTTCTGTCCAGGTAGTTGGCAAAGATGTGGTTCTAACTCACTTTCCCACCATCCATCTAGAACAACCTCTTCAAAATAGTGAGTAGACTCCATGTATATTTATTTTACAACATCTAGGGCCATCAAATGTATAGAAGCTATTTTAAAAGTCCTACCTTAGTTCAGTCTGTGGTGAGTTTAGCTAGGGAAGACCAAAGAGCAAACAACATAACTTGCAGAGGTGGGTAGCTGGATCCATAATTCATTTTGGGTTTTTAATATAGGATTCATTCCAAGGTTTGATGAAGTAGGTGTGGTCATACCAATTCATTTTATAACTTTACACTTCTGAACTTGCAGAGCAACCTATTCAAGCTTAAAAACCCTTGAAATCACTCAAATTGAGTTAGGAAATTGTAAGGAAGGTGGTGACCCCAAGACCCCAAAGATCCTTGAGAGATTGGAACATGATTCAAGAATCCTAAGAAAATTTATAGGTTTTCTTTGGAAGGATTGGTGAAAAAAATCCATATATTCTTGCAATAGAATACCTAATTAGGGCTAGTGGCATTTTAGGCCTATTTGTGAGGAATTGATGGAATCAGATGAGAAGTTGAATCAAGTGAGACTTTTAACACCTCTATTTGGTTGATTTGAAGTTTTTGGAAATATCTCCACACCTCTAGAAGGTTAAGTACAAGATTTGAAGGTAAAGATTCTTTATGATGGTTTAAGGGCTATGGCGAGTGAAGTAGAGTGCATCAAGTTTTTGCTTGATATCCAAATATTTCCTTGTAGTTAGGTTGGCTAGAAACACTAAAGAGATCCTTAGATAGTTAAAGTCCTATAGGTGGCAAGTGATATGGTGAAAGAACCAAATAAGTCTTCCAAGAAGACTAATAGCATGAACTAGTGATTGTTACATCCAACCTCCCTATCAAATTGATATCAAATCCTCTACAGATTAGGTTTGTGGATAAATGTTTCAAATTGAGCAATCAATAGGTGAAACTATAATGGTGAAAAATTTAGAGTTAACAAAGAAGGTAACTAAGCAAGAGGAAGAAAATAGATTGCTCAAAAATAGGTTAGCCCAACTAGAAAAAATCCTAGAAGAAATGACTCAAGAAGTGAAAGGAAAGGTTGGAGAAAAGAAGAAAGAGGTGGCTCCTACACCTAATCCTGTCCTTAGAGAGAAACCATTATTAAGGGCATTGAAAGCCATGAGTGGGAAAGAACTTGAAGGGATACCACTAATAAATTGAAAGGTGGAGCTAGATCTAGTCATGGACTAGATAGAAGGGATAGAAAACAATTTTGAGTGTGATGGAATCATAGAGGCACAAAAGGTGAGGGTATCAAAGTCAAGGTTGAGAGGTTCTACATTAACATGGTGGAAGTTCATCTAGAGAGAGAGAGAGAGAGAGAGAGAGAGAGAGAGAGAGAGAGAGAGAGAGAGAGAGCATCAATGCTATCAATTAGATATGAATATTGAAGACAGGAGAAAAAGGAAACATGATTAGAGTTGTAAGGGAAGAGGAAGAGGAATAGACCAAAGAGGTCATAGAGGTGGATACCAAGGTAGAGGGACTGAATCATGAAATCAAGGACAGTCTAAATCTATAGAGCATGGAAAAATGAAACTACTTCTAGAGGAGGCCATGAAAGGTGTAGAAGAACTCAAGGAAGTTATAATAGAGGATGAGATACAAGGAAAGGTAACTCATACTTTTATAGCATGAAGTACCATAGATGTGGAGATTTGGGTCACCCTACCTATAGGTGCCCTGAGAAGGCATCTTCTTCAAACACTACAAAAAGAGTAACTTATGTTCAAGAGGACACATCAAATGTTTGTTGACAATTGGCTAATGAAGATATGTAATTGTTGTCATTCATGGCAACACATGATGTACATGCTTATAAGAAACCTTAGAAATATAAATACTTAGCTTTTGGTAATTAGAAAATTATCTAAGTATGAAATTGGTTTATAGTAGTGTATTATTTGTATGTAACCTGTTACTAACATCATATTATGACTAGAAAAGTTAGATGGAGATAGTACACATGCTTATGATGATGTGTACAACCTCAAAAGTTAGTACAAACATTATGGAAAAGATATATTCATGTTTTAATAGTGAAACAGGACATCAAAATTAAAAGAAATGAATTATTTTGTTTAAAAAATAATTACTTGAGCAATTAGGGCCAACATCCTAGATGTTTACTCTAAGTTGGAAAAGTATATTATGGTCTTGGCTGACCTACCAACAATTCACTTAAAGGCATGGTATTTATGCAAAGGACAACTTGTGAATTCAAGTGGGTAAGTTGTACAAGCAAGTGATGTATTGTGATATACAAAATTTTTGTGAAAGTGATATATATGCAAAGTTTTGAGAATCTATTTTTGTGATCTAAGATCGAGCTTAAGATCAGAGATCAGTCAAGAAAGAAGTTTTAGTACCTATATACTAGAAGTCTAATTACTTTTTTTGGGAAGTGAGCTCTTCTTGTAATTGGAAGTTCATGTTTCGGTATTGGGTTCATCTTGCATCTAGTTTAGTACAACTCCTAACAAGGTTATTGCAACTCCTAATAGGGTTGGAATCTCCTAATAGGGATTCAAAGTCTCCTAGCAGGGACTCTCTATACTGAATTTTATCATTGACTTCTAACAGGGTCCATCCTCTAACAAGGAACTTATATATCAATATATTATCTAGTGGGTATATCCCCACTAGGGTTTTCCCTTGGCCAAGTTTTCCCTAGTTAACAAAATATGGGATTAAGAGTTATCTTTGTGCATGGTTACTGATATTGTTCAAATTTACTTTATTACTTTGTTATGTATGGTTTAAAGTAATACACAATATCCAATTGGTGACTAACATTTTGAAGATTACTGATTCACCCCCCCCCCCCCCCCCCCCCCCCGAGCAACCCTCTTAGCACTTCCTATTTCTAACAATTGGTATAAGAGTGCAATTACTCAGAAGAGGCTTAACAGCTTGAGTAAGATCCCTATGGATATGGAAAAATTGATGAAGAACCTTGAAGAGACACTTGGAAAAATTGATCTTGTTACTTAAGAAAGAGATAAGTTGAAGGATATATATGCAGACTCCAAAGTATATATTGGAAAATTGAAGGATAAGATTGAACATCTCAAATCCAAGCCTGAATCTATGAAGCTAAAAAGTAGTGATGATGATTATTCAAAGCTAAAGACAAAATACAAGATCATGAAGCATGAACTGAAAATTATGAATCTAAAGTTGACCTTGAAGAGTGATCCTAGCAAAGTTGAATCAAATTTGAAAACTAAGAATATAGATCTTAGAGAAAGTTTAGTGAAGAATATATCTAAGTTTGAAATATTGAAAGAAGATCATGAAGAACTTCATAAGTACAATACTATTTTAAAAGGTGAATTAACTCTATTCAGAAGCTTTGTTCTAGTGGAGAAAAACTTGATGAATACAAAGACCTTCTTATGATAAGACTGGTCTTGTTTATCTATTTAACATGTCTAAAAAGAAACCTGAGATTAGATTAGATGCAAAAGAACAGGATAAATCTGATGATAAGATTGAATCCAGTCAATCTTCTGATAAACAAAAAGAAGTCAAGAAAGATAAGGAAGTTGTGATATTGGATGAACCAAAGAAAGTGGAATCTCTTAAAGAAACCAAATATGAATTTAGAGGTAAGTGTTATAAGTGTAACAACTTTGGACACATAGATCAGAATTGACATGCACCTAATGATCACAAGAATCATAGAACTAGAACTCCAGTATGTTAGTTATGCAAAAACATTGAACATACAACAAAGTATTGCAAGATGGACATAAACTTCAAGGATAGAAGGAATGATGGAAAAAACATCAGAAAAGATAGAATGAACTATGAGAGGAACTCTAGAACTAACAAAGACAATGAGGAACAAAGAAATGTAGTTAGTGAACTTCAAGAAGAACTCAATAAGGCATTTGTAAAAGGATTAGACATCTCAAAAGAAAAGTTAGAAGATGATGAGATAGGAAGGTTGAAGTCAGTAATTGAGTTTTATTCAATTAAGTTGAATTAAGCTTGTTCACAATACCATAATTTAAAAATTCATCTAGAAATTGAAGTAGAGGTAGTGAAGTTTGGAAAATATGTTTCAAGATAAGTTTAGATGGTATTTAAGCTCACTTCTAATATGGAGCTTATTAACACTTGTCATGAAGGAATTAAGAGTTACTATTATTACAAAGAAAGATAATTCTCTAGAAAAAGATGAAAACTATGTTTTTACAGAGAATTTCATAGGAAAAAGATTCTTGGAGCATTTCCATGATGGAAGGAAGCTATAGTAAACTTTGGGTAGCATCTGAATATTAGATAGAAAATCTTCAGTAGATATTTGATTTCAAAATGTGATTTATAGCTTTTTTGTGTTTGGAAAGAATGAAATTAATGCAAGTTTGAGTTGAAGGAATAAAATGGAGTACAAATTTGATTACCACTTCATTGTGATTACATTAGAAGAATAAATCATTTAGAACTGACTTGAAAAGGTGATTTCAAAGCAAACCCTATTTTCAGAAAGAGGTATTTTATCATTTATCTATATAATATATTTGATAGAATCGTGGATAATATAGTAGTTCATGATGTTGAGAATAAGGAGAGCCTAAAATTGAAGGTTATTCCCTTGAAACTCATAGAAGGAAACCCTAAGTTAGCATTATCCATTACTCTAAATAATGTAGTTTATTTGGAAGATGTAGGAAGTTATCTTAATAGTAAGTTTGAATCTATTGGGGCCAAGTATATGAACAAAGATACGAAATTATTCATTAACCATCATATGACTATGAAACCCAAATTTGAAACCTTGAAGGAACTAGATCTTTTCAAATTTCATTTCTAGCAAGAATTAGACACTGATGAGTGGACATAGATCATATTAAGTAGAATTCACAATGGAAAACTATGGATGGAAGATAATGTAGTTGATATTTCAACCGACCTTATTCATGAGGTAACTGGTCTTAGCAAACAAGCCAGGGTACCTATAGGTGAGAAACTTGTTAAGAAGAAAGTTGAAAGCTACACAAAAGTAGTTTATAATGGAAAGGCCATGGTGATCAGCACCATTAAACAAGATGATGTAAGATTCTTGAGTAGAATCATTGCCTACTCTATATGTGCATGTTCTAAGATTGATGAATTTTTAGCTAGATTCATCTATGTATCCTATAAGGTAAGTGTTGAGAAAGAACAAGTTCACCTTGGTGAAATTCTAAGAATTCAACTTCTTAAAAACTTGGAGAAAATCAACAGGACCAAGAATGGTGTGTTTAGATTTTAATCATTGATCAATCATATATTCTTTCATGTACTTAAGAGATTTCCATATTTGTCAGTCATAGAGATTATGAGTAGTGAGAGCTGTACAATGGAGAAAATGATAGATGTATGTAGAAGACATCTAATAGATAAAATCTTGGATATTGAGAACTTGATAATGAAAACATCTCAAAATGAGATGAGACAAAGATTCAAAATTACACTTACAATTGTACAAAGATTTAAGAAAGATATATGTGTTATAGTTGATATAGATTTTACTTATATGAACTAGTAGTAGATCCTTGGGAAACATTTCTTGATCCCTTAGGTTATGAATTGAGTAATGAAGTAGTAGTTGGATACATTAATTTATTGTTAAAATATGAGAAGGACCAAGATGAGTATAGATTTGGGAGTTATAAAGAGATTATCCAATAAGCTCATGAAGCATCCTTAGAGAAGGCATCTCACAAGAAGATAGAGACAATAATGAAGAAAGCTTTAACAAAGGCTGGTTTGACTAAAAGTGACTCACAAGAAGTATAATAGACTATGAAACAAGGTATAATTAATGTGCACCCTTTATTAGTGTCTATTACAGAGACATCTTTATGACAGATCATTCCATATGCAATTGTGTCAGAATTACAACCAACTAAGTTGAAGAGGAAATCAAAGAGATTAGTGGAAGCTATGAGCACCAATACAAAAAGGGTTAAGCAACAAGCCAATGGGCTAGGAAAGAGATAAAAGATAGTGTTGACAATTTTTGAATCTAGTAAAGAAGAAGTAGAAGAACAAGAAGCTTAATAGGCAAAGAAGGTAACTACTTTTAAACAATTAGTAGGAAAGGATCAACAACTTTGGAAGCTGAAGATAGAGAATATTAATTAAGCTATTTCCAATGAAGGGAACCTTGTTTAGATGAACAAATTTTATGAATTATATAATAATATTGAGAAAGAGTAGATTGATATCTCTACTATGAGATACATAATAGCTAACAATCTGAAACTCAATGATATTGAAGACTAGGTAAATTAGAAAGTCTCTAATAGACTTATTGAGAAGAAGAAACCATCTCGAGAAGAGCACATATAACTTTGGAAGTCTATGATAAGGACAATATGAAAGACTGATAATGAAGAAGATGTTAAGAGATTATTGAACAATCTAGAACCTTACTTGAGAAACAAGGTGAGACCATTTATTTTTTATGGTCGATGAGAAGGAAAAAATAAGAAGTGAAACTATGACAACTATAAGTCAAATGTTGACAAAATCCAAGGCAACATCTTCACTAGCACCAAGAACCTCAGAAGTGTCAATAAGTGGTGACACAATGCAAATTTATCAGACCAATGTTACCATTAACATTGATGATACTAACCCTTTTGATAGTTTCAAACAACTTGAATCTCATGCCAATGTTATTGAAGATCAATTGAAACAAATTGAAGAGTAAAAGAGGCTACTAGAGGAAGTAAAGAGGAAAATAGAAGAAGCCAAGTACAAATGGCTTGAAGATAAAATGAAAAGAAAAGTTGAGGAAGAAAAGAAAAGAATAGTTGAAGAAGAAATGAAATGGAAATTATAGGAAGATAAGAAGAAGAGAATAAAGAAGTAAGAAAAAAGAAAGAAAAGAAAAAGAAGAGAAAGAGATAGAAGAAAGAAGAGTCAAAGAGATAGCATAAAACAAGCAAAGGGAAGATGAATCTAAACCTTCTAGTTCCCCTCCTCCACTTTTGTTTGCTAGTTTGATAATTGATGATGATGATCAAACTAACTTGATCTCATCTTTGTCAAAACTTATTGAAAAGAATAGAATAGTGAAGAGCCTACAAGGAACCTTTATGGAGGTTACTAAAAGAATGCACAATACTCTAGAAATTTAGCATATAGAGGAGGATCCTAAATAGAGGGCACAAGAAGTGCTAAAATATTTTGATGAGGAATTAAAACAATTTCTCAATGTTGTAGAATCAAAAGCATAGATTTCACATGATGCTAACTTGTTTAGCACTATTTATCAAAACATCAAGAACTATTTGATAAGTCATGATACTCATATCAAGGAACTTTGGAAATGTCAATAGGATGGAAATATATTTTACATTGAGTGTACCCTATCTCATAATTTGATCAAGGATCTTGATCGTCAGATTGAAGGTAAGATGAGTGAGCTAGAAGCTCTATCTAGCCAAATACAACAACCTTCTTGTAAAATTGCTGATTTTAAGGGACAAGTAGCCGTTATTCATAGTGATATCAAGAAACTAGAAATTTGGAAAGATAAAATTTTGAAGAGTGTCAAATTTCAGAGAGTCCATTTCTCTAAAAATATCTATTATTGAGACATAGTTAGAGTGTGTCAAAGAAAAATATGCCTACTCAAACTTCCTATTCTCTAATCTTAATGTAGTTGACATTGCATCATATGCCTTATGTGTAATTCTCACATCTTCAAATTAGCCAAGGATACAAATGGTACAAATAGTCTTAATATAGGTTTTGATGATTGCATAAAGATAATATTAGTTTAAGGCAAAAGAATAGATTTTTTGATAGTAGTTTTTGACATTTTAACCTTTTTCATTGATGTCAAAGGGGGAGAAAATGTATAAGAAAATTATAAATTAGGTAAGGAGGATAAGATAATAGTCTAAGGTATGAAATAGTATTGTAAGGGGGGGCATATGTAAGATGTAGAAGTTGTAATAGATGATTAATATAATGTTATTTTTCTATTTTGACAAGTTTTTACTACCTAGCCAATTTTCCTATTTTGTTAACATCAATGCCAAAGGGGGAGATTATTGACAATTCACTAATGAAGGTCTATAATTGTTGTCATTTATGCAAGAACATGATGTACATGCTTACAAGAAACAATGGAAATAAATATACTTAGCTCTTGGTATTCAAAAAATTGTCTAAGTATGAATTTGGTTTACAACAATGCATTGTTTTCTATGTAACTTGGTTTTGATGTCATAGAAGTTAGATGGAGATAGCTCACATTTTTATAGTGACATATACAACCTTAGAAGTTAGTACAAACATTACAAAAAACAAATATTCATGTTTTGCCTATGAAATAGGACAAGAGAGTTAAAAGAAAGGAATTATTTTATTTATAGAATAATTACTTGACCAATTAGGGTTGACATCCTAGATGTATATTTTAAGTTGGAAAAGTATATTATGGTCTTAGCTAAGCTAGCAAAAAATTGTGTAAAAGCATGGTATTTATGCAAAGGACATCTTGCGAATTCAAGTGGGTAAGTTGTGCAAGCAAGTGATGTATTGTGATATGCAAACTTTTTGTGAAAGTGATATATGCAAAGTTTTGAGAAGTTATTTTTGTGATCCAAGATTGAGATGAATATGGCAATTAAGTCAAGAAAGAAGTAATAGTACCTATATACTAGAAGTTTAATTACTTGTTTTGGAAATGAGCTCTTCCTATAATTGGAATTGCATGTTTGGGTAGTGGGCTCCTCTTGCATCTACTGTACTACAACTCCTAATAGGGTTGGAATCTCCTGATAGGGATTCAAAGTCTCCTAACAGGTACTCTCTATACTAAATTTCCTCATTGACTTCTAATAGGGTCCATCATCTAACAAGGAACTTTATATCACTATATTATCTAGTGGATATCATCCCCACTAGGGTTTTACCTTGACTAGTGTTTCACTAGTTAACAAAATATTGTGTTATGAGTTAGCATTGTGTATGGTTACTATTACTATTCAACATTACATTATTACTTTGATATGTATAGATTAAAGTAATAAACAATATCTAGTTGGGGACTAATGTTTGTAGATTAATGGTTCACCCCTCCCTCTTAGTAATTCCTATTTCTAACAGTCTCAAGTCAACAAAGATTAGCCATATTGAGTTAGAGATGGAAGAGAACTTAATGTTTAGAAGAGTTCTAATGAGGTAGCCAAAGCAGAAAAGAGCCAAGTTATTTAGGATAAGATGTATAATACTTGGTAATGTATGTAAGGTTATTATGGATTGAACTTAGATAGATAACATAATGTTATAGGAGCTAGTAAGGAATCTTATGTTGGAGAATATACCCCATAATCATCCATAGAAGGTGACATTATTGAATAAGGGGCAAAGTGTACTTGTGAATTAGAAAACATGGGTTAGTTCTCTGTTGGAGGATATGAAGACAAGTTGATTTCTAATGTGCTTCCTATGGGTGCATGTCATCTCCTATTGGTTAGACCATGGAAATATGATAGAGGAGCCATCTATGATGGAAAGGAGAACACCATTTATTTCAAGAAGGATGGAAGGACCTTCAAAATATAGCCATTAATAGAGGATGAGGAAACATAGTCAAAGATCCCTACTATCTTCCTAAATATTGGCAAGGATTTTTTAAGTACTATTAAATAAGGAGGGGAGGACATGCTTCAGAAGTTCAAAGACATAATTAGTGATGGGACACCTACAAAATTACCTCCTAAATGTTCTATTAGTCATCAAACATACTTTATCGCAAGGGCTTCCTTACCAAACAAGAAAGCCTAAAAGTTAACCCCAAAGCATAATCAAGAAGTGGCTAAACAAGTATGGGAGTTATTAGACCAAGGCTTGATCAAGAAAAGTATCAGCCCTTGTTTAGTACCAGTAGTATTGTCATCCAAGAAAGGTGGTAAGTGGAGGATTTTGACTAATTCTAGCACTATAAATATGATTATAATCAGGTACAAGTTTCCTATACCCATGATAGAGGATTCGATGCATTGTATGAGAAGGTATAAGTACTTCACTAAGTTAGAACTAAAGAGTGGCTACTATAAGATTAGAATCAAGGAAAGAGGATGAGAAAAGGACATCGTTCAAGACCACTAAAGGGTTATATGAGTGGAGAGTTATGCCAGTTGGGCTTACAAAAGCCTCTAGCACATTCATGATGCTAATGAATGAAGTGCTTAAGGATTACACTAGTAGATTTGTAGTAGTATACCTAGATGATATACTCATCTTTAGCAAAATGAAGGAGGAACATATTAAAAACTTAGAGATTTTTCTCAAAATATTCTCTCTATAAATCTAGAAAATATTAAATTCCTTAAGAAAGAACTTGTATATCTTAGATTTATAGTATTACAAGGTTCATTAGAGATGGACCGAAGTCAAGTGGAGGCTATCTTTAACTAGCCAACACCTACAATAGGGACAAAGGTAAGGAGTTTCCATGGGTTAGCTCAATTCTTTAAAAAGTTTGTAAGGAGCTTTAGTGGCATTTGTCCACCAGATTTAGATACCATCAAGGGTGATTAAGTATCAAGTTCAAGTAGACTCTAGAAGCAGGGGAAACTTTTTAAAAGATAATTTATTTTATTTTTATCTAGTTTTGATAAATTGTTCATAGTGGAGTGTGATGCAAGTGGGACTATAGTAGGAGGAGTATTGAGACAAGAAGGAAGAACTATATCTTTCTTTGCTGAGAAGCTCAATGAAGCCAAGAAGAAGTACTCTTCTTATGAATTGGAGTTATATGCTCTAGTGCAATCACTAAGGAAGTGGACACATTATCTCTTACTCAAGGAGTCTATAGTGTTTATAGATAACTAAGTACTTATCTATATCAACACACAAGAGAAGTTGAGTAATAGGAACCTAAACTAGATGGAATATCTACAAGCTTTCACATTTACAATTAAGAACATTAAAAAAAGATAGTTTCAAACAACGTGGAAGATGTAGTAAGTAGGAGGATATTGATAGTCCAAGAAATACAACTAAAAATTAGTGCAATAGAGAGTTTCAAAGACCTCTATAGAGATGATGAAGACTTCTCTTAAGCATATAAAGTATGTATTGATTTCCAAAACCATTTTCAGAGTCAATTCTCATAATATATCATACAAAGTAGTTTTTTTTTTTAAAGGAAATGAGTTGTGTATTCCTCAAGATTCCACGAGAGAGAACCTCATTCAAGAGAAGCATAATGGTAGTCTTAACTACCATTTTGGTATCAATAAGACAATAGATTTGGTATAGAAGTTTTATTATTGGCCCAAGCTTCCAAGAGATGTCACCAGATATGTGAACCAATATGTACCATGTATAAAATCCAAAGGAGGAGCTAGTAATGTAGGCTTGTACCAACCACTATCTATTCCAAATAGACCATGGGAGTGTATCAACATGGAATTTTTGCTAGGTCTTGCTATAAACAAGATAATGATGGATATTGTCTATGTGGTGGTAGGTAGATTTAGTAAAGTTAGTAATTTTATCCATTTAAAGACCACCCATGATGCTAGTTATATTGCTCATCTCTTCTTCAAATGTATTGTAAGGATAAATGGCCTACCCTTAAGCATAGAATATTATAGATATGTTAGGTTTATGAGTAATTTTTGCAAGACTCTATTGGGTAGATTGGGTACTTATTTGTCTTTTGGTTGAACTTTTCATTCTCAAATAGATAGTCAAACTAAGGTGATCAATAGAGTGTCAAGTAATCTTCTTAGATGCCTAACCAAGGAGCATGGAAAAACATGGGTCTTAATAATCACACATGCTAAATGTGCCTATAATGCAAGTTTTAATAGGACCACAAGAAGGAGTCCTTTTGAGATAGTCTATGCAATGCATCCAAGAGGAGTGTGTGAACTCAAACATTTAGGAGCCATGTAGTATAGAAGTGGACATGCAGAAGACTTCTCACAGACAATGAAAGAGATAGACAAGTAGTTGAAGAAGAATATAATAGAGGCTACCAACATGATAAAGAATAAAGTCAATATGTCAAGGAAAAATTTACAATTTGAAGTGGGAGATGATGTTATGGTCCACCTAAACAAATCTAGGTTGCAGAAGTGAATGCAATCTAAGTTGCAAATTAAGAGAGTAGGACCATGAAAGGTATTCTAGGTATGAATACAATGCAAAAAAGGTGGAACTCCCATCAGAGTTAAGTATTTAACTAGTGTTCAATGTGGTTCACTTAGTCAAATATAGAGGACCATTGAAAGAGGTGACCCTTAATAGCTAGGGGATATTGGGGGATGTGAGTGCTAAACTTTTACCTTCCAAGTTTCAACTACAAGAGAAGAAAATCTTGTACTCTTGGGAAAAGAAATAAACAAGACACAAGATATATATGGAACCTCTAATATAGTGGAAGGAGAAATTGGAATTTGAAGTTACATTGGTAGAGGAAGATAACTGATGAGACAAAAAATTTCCTTTATTTTATGATGTTTAAAATACTTTGTTGATACTCTATTTGTCTTTGTTAAAACATTTGTGGGCCTATGTTTACCAAACCTATGATAAACCTATGGGGTAGAAACTAAGCCATCTTTTGCTAATATTATACATAGTATGTAGTATTTCATCTAGTTATCAGAATATGTGTTCTTGTATTTGAATTTAATTTGATAAATGTTTATTTGCAAACATGTTTTGTGTTATAACTAACTTTTTAATGAAGACTAAAAGATGATTGGAGGAATTCAAAAGCTAAGCATCAACAACATTTAAGGAGAAGAGAATGCCAAGGAGCAACCACAGTGGAGGAAGTTTTAACGGTTCCAGAAGGCATGGCAGTGAGTAAGGAGGAACTATGAAGACTAATTGCCTTCTCTACATTTACTCTATGGTGAGAAGATCTTCAGACTTTATTATTCCCACTTTTAGCCATTATTCTCTCTTCCTGCCTTTAATTGTTATGATCCTATTTTCTCTCCTGCAGATTTAAAGCTAGGACATTAACTTTTCTATCATGGAATAAGTGTTGATCTGCTATATATGTAGGAATTAGCTCAACTGTGTAGGAGTTTTTTCTTTTAGCAAGTAAGAAAAAAGTGTTTTTGAGAACAAACTATTAACTTTTATAGTTATGTTTTTATAGTTCTGTGTTATGTAATGAATTTCTAAATTTAATGAAATAGTTTTTGGCTTTTATCTTCTATTAGTAGTTTAGAGAAGCCGACCAAGGGGGCCCACTTGGAAGGTGCATTAGATTAGGATAGAATAGATTTATTTTCAAGCATTCATAGTATCTTAAGTATAAGTTGTGAGTTCCTTCCTATAGCATCACACTTTGTGAATGTTCCTACAACATATGTGAGAACAATTTTAATGTTTGAGGAAATTTGGAATATTTGTTATCTTTTCATTGTATTTCTAGTATTCATAGATTTAAGTGTGCTAGTTTCCGATAGCAATAGTGTAAGTTCTTTTCCTTGCATTGTTACTTTCTTGTAGCATAAGCTTAGTGACTCATTAAGAGACCTAGTGCACATACTGTGCCGACCATTTCAAGTATATGTCTCTAGCTTGAAAAGATTAAATGCACCTCATAGTTGGAGAAATAGTCCTTAGTTTGAATATATTATTCCTAAGAAATGCCTAGTGCATGACTATGAAAAACCTAATATGAGGCAGGTCATTTTTGGTGCCATTTCCAGGGATGGTGTCAAGCTAGGAGGATTTTTGAGTCATAGTTCCTAGTTAAAGTTTTTAAAGAAATCTCTAGTTTGAGTTTCTTCCAATAGTGTGAAAAGTTTAATTGCATGCATCAAAAAAGAAGATGACGAGATGAATATGGCAAATTTCTTCCACGAGGAATTGTTAATTTGAACAAATAAATTGAAGAACAAGAAGTTGAGTTACACTTTGAAGATTTAAGCCCTATTTTTCCTGCAACATCATCATCAAGAGTTGAACTAATAGAGATAAGTGGTCTTCAACCCTTCACTAAAGTCTTGGCTAGTTTTCTTGATAACATTGCTCTAAATCAACTAGTTATTAATCATGTAGTGCCCAATGTCCCTTTTTAGCAGCAACCTCAAAATATAATACCTCTAGTCATGGCACAACCTACTTTTCCATTTCTACTTCCAAGTCTTGTAACCAATGCCAATCTCAAGAACATACCTCCCATTGCTCATCCAAAGTTCTATGGCCTTGCAATTGAAGACCCTAATACTTTCTTGTTTGAATTTGATATCCTTTGTTGTATTTTTTACTACAACAATGATGCCCACAAGCTTAAATTGTTTCTACCAACATTGAAAGAATCAGCTCTACTCTTGTTCATGGGCTTAGGAGCCAATGCAGTAGGAAGTTGGGATGAGATGCAAGCTCTATTTCTGGATAAATATAAAGAATATTACAAAGCATCTAGTTCAAGAGGGGATTATTAGAAGGAGGAAGAAACACTAGAAGATTATGTTTCATGTTTCTCATAGACGTTGCAAAAGAACCCTCAACACATGTTGTTTGAAGATTCACAAAAGCCGATTTTTCTAAGAGGTGTGAATGATGACTTTTTAGAAGAATTGGACCTAATGGTTGGTGGTGACATATATCAAGCTTCTTGGGATGATCTCAAGATGATCTATCAGAACTATTCAAGGTCAACCATGAAGAAAGACCGAGGACCTCATTCCACAGTCACTAAAGGAATTACTCAAGGCATTTCAAAGCTTGAGATATCTAACTTATTGTTAGATTTCAAACAAGATATCATCAATGATGTTGCTACATGTTTGGACACAATGACTACAAAGAATAAGCAAGCTAAAACTAAGTTACAACTAGCTAAATACTACCCTCATTTCTAGAAGTAAAAGAAGGATTTCCAATGTAAACTGGTTGCAAGCATGGAGAAGTAACATCTTAAAACTAAGTATGTGAAGATAGATGGAGATGATGAGAAAGTATTCTTTGTTGCTCAAAGCTGACCATGGGCTCAACATCAAGGTATGCCCCAGGACACCTTACAAAGTTCAAATTCATATGGTAATCAATGGAAAAATCACAATTCCTAAGGTCCTCCACAAAATCAATACAATTGGGACAATGCTAGGAAAAATAACCCACAACAATCCCAATGGCCTTAAAATTCCAAACCACCCTGGCCTAATCAATAGAGTAACCAATGGCCATAGAACCAACAAAATCAATAGATCTACTTGCAAAACTAGCAGAACTAATGGCAACCACACCAAGGGATTTGGTAGTCTACAAACCAATGAAAGAGATCTCAACAATGGCCTAACCAAAATATTAGTGCTCCATAATTACACCCTCCAATTCAACAACCTACTATAATGCCACCACTACAAATCTTGGACCTCAAAAGAAAACATAGTTACCTGCACAACCTTAGCCAAATAGTAGCCTATGTATAGTGTTGATACTCAATAGTATCCTACTTATGCTTTGGGTATTGCAGATATTCATCTAAGATCTGGTATGACTTTACCAGAGCCTCAACCACCTCTTATAACTGAAATATGAGACTCTCTTATAGCATCAAAACCTTTAGTTGTTGAACCTATTGACTCACCTAATGTCACCATGTCAATACCAGTTCAACTAGTAGTAGAACGCCCTTTTCTAGAAAAATTGATACAAAAGAAACTTGAACAAGCTAAGGAACAACCTTTTGACATCATTGATCAGTTAAAAAATATACATGTCCAAATACCATTGTTTCAAGCTATTAAGGACATTCTAGTCTATGGAAAAGCTAATAGGGAAGCCTTCTTGAAGAAAACTAGAAGGAAGAAGAAGGACCCCACAATAGTCCATGTTGTGGGACAATTGGCTGACATCATGCTAGGGAAAGTAATTACACCAAAATACACTGATCTAGGAAGTCCAATAGTGAATGTCAGTATAAATGGTTAGTTTGTTAAAAATGCTTTAATAGATCTCAGAGCTGCTATAAATGTGGTGACCAAGGATACTATAAAGAAGTTGAAAATATAAGGATTAAGGCCTACACCAACTATTTTGTAACTTGCAGATAGTTCCATTGTCACCCCTAATGGGATGGTAGAAAACATAGTTGTAACCTTAGATTCTCTAGAGTATCCTATAGACTTCATGATTTTATCCCCTAAAGTTAATCTATCTAGTTATCCTATCATCTTAGGTAGACCATGGTTAGCCACAAGTGATGCAAATATAAGTTGCAGATCAAGGAATATGACCATATCAAATGGCCAAGCAACAAAGAAAATTGATTTATATCCTCTACCCCAACCATTACTAGATTTGAGTACATCTATTTGGCTAGATTTAGGAGATGAAGAAGAAGAGTTAAATTTTATAGTAAAACTCATGATGTTGCATAGACAGTCTATTCTAAAATTGCAAGAGGAAGATTCAGTACTTTAGAGTATCCTCACTAACACTTGTGTGGTAGAACAAGATGTATCTAAAAGTTTTGTGTTAGAATTGATCACATATGAAGAATACGATAAGAATTGTACTTTGTCCAAAGAACCTAAAATTCTTTGTTCACTCCTAACTTGTGAATTAGAAGCAAGTCCAATCTCTAAAGCTACTATGATAGACTCCACTACTACTTTTGAATTGACTAAAGGTCATAAACTTCATGTTAATCCCAAATTAACACCCACACAGATGGAACAATTAAAAGGATTTCTTCAAAGGCATGAGAAGGCTTTTGCATGGGACTATGGTGATATGAAAGGGTTGAGTCCTACACTATGCACTCATAGGATATACATTCATGAAGGTTTTCTACCACTCTATCAACCCCAGAGAAGGATAAATCCAAGCCTTAGAGAAATAGTTAAAACTGAATTGTAGAAATTGCTTGATGCTAGTTTCATTTATCCTATATTTGATAGTAAATGTGTATCACCTCTGGTCATAGTGCCTAAGAAAGGAGGAAAATGGAGAATTTGTGTAGATTATAAAGAATTAAACAAGGCTACTAAAAAGGATCACTTTCCTTTACCATTCATAGACCAAGTTTTGGACACACTAGCTGGAAAGAAGTATTTCTCTTTTCTAGATGGCTATAGTGGTTATAACAAAATTAGTATTGCTCCTAAAGATCAAGATGAAACCACATTTACATGTGTTGGTGTTTTAAAACTACTAAGCAAAAAAGTGCTTAATACCAAGATGACATTACTCACACAATCTAAAGACCAGCCAATTCTTATTAAGAATTGTATGTGCAAAGCATTTGGGCCCAACTTCAACCAAACCACGGGTGGTTTTCTACTCTTCTGGCTTTGCAAAACTAGGGTGAGTATACCCAGGGATGATACAAGACTGGAAAAACTATATGAGAATTATTTTAGTTTCATTCTAATTCTCGTCTCAAATCCTCAAATACATACACAATTTTTGATAACTTGATAAATACATCCCATATAGTAGATATGGCCAAAAATTCTTTTATAGATCTGTAGGTATTCTCAGCAATAGTGGCTAACTAAAGCTAAAATATTCCATGCAAGAAAGTACTGGCCAACTTTTAAGATCTACAAGAAATAAAAGTAAAATTGATTTAATTCTACATTTTTGACAACCATTTGTGACATATTTCTCTTTTAGCTAGATAAAATTTGATCAGTGCCTAATCCATTGGGGTTCAGAGTCTACAGAAAATTCTTAGATCTAATTTGTTGCCTTACAAAAAAATTTATGAGTAGTTCTTGTATGCACCCAAAAATGGTCGCCTAGACTATGGGCCCCCATTATTCAATTTATCAAATTTTCTGAATCAATGGTTTGCAATATATTCAAATCAATTTCCTTGATCAAATTCAATTTATTTCATTTCTAAGATTGATCATTTTATTCCAAGTCTTATTTAATTAAAGAAAATCTTCTCTTTTAATTAAATAAAATAAAATCTCCATTTAATTAAAAGAAAACCTCTCTTTCAATTAAACAGTTCATCCACATTTAATTAATTAAGAGAAAAACCTCACTTTTAATTTAATTAAATATCTTCTATTTAATTAAAAAGAACTTGCTCCCTTTTAATTAAATAAAAATCCCACTTAAATATCTCTTTTGATGAAAAAAGGAAATAAAATAAATTATTTAATTTCTCTACACTTAAAAATGTGATCTAAGTGGGATTTATCTTTCCACTTTCTCCTCAACCACTCCTCTTTTCTAATTGGTGGAATCTTGTCTCACATGGATCGCCACTTTCTTCTCAACCACTCATCTTTTCTCATTGGTGAAATTTTGTCTCACAAGGATCAAGCTCTATTATCCCATATTGGTTGTGAGAAGCCTCTCACCTCCATAATTTCCTTTATAAGGGAGAGCCCTCTCCTCATGTTAGACACCCATGATTATGCTATCGTTATGCTATAGGTTTGAAGACCAATTTTTTAAGGAGTTTGAATACAAAATCTTTTTGTGGAGAACTTCTATTTTCTTGTCTTTTTCTCTCTGGCACCCATCATGGGCTTTTAGCTTAGATCTTGCATTTATAGATTAGATTTTTCTTTCATAGATTAGATCTTATTTTCATGCATATTTGAAGATCATGGAGACTAGCATTCTTGCTTTTTCTCTTTGAATCTCTCATCTCATGGTGTACTTGCATGGGCACAAAAATAGGTCAAACTAAGGGAATCCATTGCAAACCCTTGCACTCTATGAGTAGAGAGCTATGGATCGATTTGTGAGGGCTCATTCTTGAGTTTTCTTACATGCAGTGATTCATAGAAGTGTGACAACATTTTAGCACACATTTTTGGCACCCACCGTGGGGCTTAAATCAAGTTTCTAGCTCCATTTGCTTTTATTTTTCATCTCTAGTTTTTTACAGCAGCATATTGGATCTAATCAAGTGCTTTTGTAAATTTTTCACTTTGGTTTTAAGGCCAACCCATATATAGATTGGTTTGCAGGCAAAAAATCTAGTTGATTTAAAGATTCAATCATATCTTTTAAACCACTTAGATTTTGGCTTCGAAATTTTTTTTTTGGGTTGGGTATATACCCAACATGTCCCAGTTCAATTTTCAGAGCATTTTGACATGATTTGCATGAGTTGTTAATTTCTCTTTATTTATCATAAAAAGCTAGTTTTGATTGCAAATCAGCTTATTTTTCAGAAAATTTTACATTTTCAAAAAGATTTTTGAATTCTAACTGGGGTTCTTTCTTTGTGTTTTTAATTTTGAGGCTGTATTAAGGATCAAAAACTCAATTTGATGAATCTGGCCTATTTTGAAAAATTGGGTCCCTAGGGCACAAATGAAGAGATTTTTTTGAATTTCTTACATTTTTAGAAAGCTCTTTAGTTTTTAGTAGGGGTCTCTTCTTTTTATTTCTATGTTTGGGTCTGAAATCATAGCAAAAAAAAAGGGTCTAATCATGTTGACTAGGTTATTCGTATTTTTTTTGCAGGGATTTTCGTGTTTTTCTGGTTTTTTCTGCTAACTGCTCACTGTTTTGGGTTTTTCTATGTTTTCTATTTTTTTGGAACAACATAGTAGCAAGTTTTGATTTCATTAGAAAAAAAGTGCTAAAGTTATTAAAAATAGGTAAGATCTACTAAGCGCGTTGCGAGGACTTTAGGTATTCTTCTTTGGCTGATAACACTTTGATTTGGAACCTTAAAATGAACCTCTCATGTGTCTAGCTTGTGTGTTTTGCTTATGATTTTATTTCTCAAACACATGCATGATTGATATTAGGTTGTAATCTCCATTGATTTTTATTTAGCAAGCTTGATTATTAGTGATAGATTTAGATAGCTATATTGGGTTATTGGACTCGCTGAATCTGTCGGCCCCTCATTCCACCCCGTGGTTGCAAGATCAGCGCCACATTAAAGGGGAGGGGTCTACATGATAGAAGCGTTAAGTTCTCCACTTGGAAACTCTCTTGTGCTTTCTAGAACTTACTAATCTTTGAGTTGTGGACTCATTTTGGCTTGTGTGAGGGGTTAAGTGTTCCACATCTTTGGACTCACCTTGCATTAGTTAAAGTGTTAAGTGTACCACCTTGTTCTTTTTTATTATTCTTGGATAGATTTACTTTTGGAGAATTAACATCTGTACACACATAGTAATTAGGCCCCATGAATACTATTCATGGATCTTGAGGGAGTGAGTTCCTAGTGAAACTCCTCTCAAAGACGGATTCCTTGTAGGTGGGGAGGATACTTTGAGAATCTCTTAGATAGATGGATCTTCAACTTGGTGATTGAGGCATCCTTTCTCCGGAGAGGTTGATAGATCACTAGGGGTTGATATCATAGATCTTGAGATAATCTTAGTTAGCATGTCAGATTAATCTGCTTGCTTTGATTGGGCTAAAAGTGAAAAGGTGTCAAAACGTTGGATCTGAAAGCTAAGTCCCCTTGTGGTCCACTATTGTGAGTCAGTCACCTTTAGAGAGGGTTAACCCTAACAGACAATCTCTATACAGGGTAAATCGCGGATGGAACCTCAAGCGGTAATAGCCACTTCTGCCGTGGTTACAACAATCACTATATAAATGTCCTCGTGGAAGAAATCTCCATGGGGTATGGTTCATTGTGGGTTGTCAGATCTCCCTAGCAGCTCTTGAAGATTAAGTTCTCAAACTATTTCAAATCCTCAATACGCTGGGATTGAAGGTCACCCCTATGAATCATAAAAGTTGTAGAGTCAAACCATTACTAAAAACCTTAGAGAGGCCAACTTTTATTTTCTAGGGATGTATGCAATGATTGTGAAACTCTTTGAGAACATACACAATTAGCTCTCCTAGGGATTAGCATAAACTAAGTCACTTGATTGCTCATGCGCAAAGTTGCTTTTGCCCTTGCTCATTGTTTGAAGACTACTTGCTTGAACTCCTTGATTGCTGTCTTATGTGCCTATTCAATGATGAAAACCTATTGATGTGCTTACTTGATCTTTTAAAACAAATATGGGTTCTTGAATTGAGACTTCATGATCAAATAACTTTGTTGTCCCATTATTTTGAGTCTCCCTAGGTTGATCCTATTTGGATTAGGCTACTTAACCCATTGTTAGAAGCTTTTTTTTTCACCTTAGGTTATTGTACTTTGACCTCTTGAATTAGTAGTCATTGATTTCACAAGAGACCTTGTTTGGAGTTTGTAAGATATAAATTGTCCTTATTGAGAAAGATATACACTTGGATCCTTTGATATTACACTTGGAGAGTTTTAGTAATTTCTTGTCCACAATTTCATTAAAAAAAATAAAAAATCAATTTTAATTATTTATAATTTGGGTAAATCATCCTCTTGGTCCATATGTTCTAGGGTATTCACCCAAAGTTGTGAGCACGTTTGTGGTAGTGTTAATTTATGCCTATTGCAAAATTCTATCTTATCACATTTATTTTGGACAAGTGAGTGCTTTTACTATCCTTGTTTGGTACCGACGTTTCTTAGGGTTATCCCATCAATTAGTACTTCTTTCATTCATGCCGGTTACAACAAGATATCAAGTAGATCAAGGAAAGAAACCTCAAGTTGTCTTTAAACAATTACCTTTAGTTCAAACTCGTAGAAGATGTAAGGGAAAAGAACCTGTGTCTATTCAATCACCTGAGAGTATTCTCAAACTTTTGTGTGACCTTAGTGGTGATCTTATTGAATTGAGTACACCCTTAGCATCACCTCATTCAGCTATGGATATGAGTTTTACAAGAGCGCCATACAAGAAGAATCAAAGTAGTGAGTATAATGTTGACCTTTTGAGTGGTGATCCCACTCGTGGAAGTAGACCAACTTCACTTCTTATTGAGGATAGGTATTTGGTTGCAAATCAAAGGGATGAGAAAGGAAGACATTATGCCTATCAAGAAGAGGGAGCCCAACATGATGATCAAATTGGTGAGCCTTCTAGTGCTCACGTGAATGCAACATTTACTGGTAATCGGTTTAGACAATCAAGACCATGTACACCGCTCATGACACCTCTAGGTTATGCAAGTGGAAGACTCAAAGAAATTGATCATTAAAGAAAAGTTCTTCTATAAGAACAAGCTAAGAAGGAAGAAAAATTTCAATGCCTAGAGGAAGAAAGGCAAGTTATTATTGAGATGGAAAGGAAATCCCGTCAAGAGGAACAAGATTTTTTTAAGACTTCACAACTTGACAATCAATTCAACAATGCGAACATTGGTGGTGGAAACAACTCTTCCCCATCTACCCCTCCTAAGACTCCATAAAGTGGGAGAACATATTCACAATCTCCTACTCCTAGAGGAAGGAAAAATTCAAGACATGATTATTATAGCAAACCAACACCTCCTAGAGTTTCAAGAAAACCTTCACAACAAGCTCATCATGGTTCACAATATGGAGGTGTTAACTCCAACTTTAAATATAATTCTTATGATTTCATGGCTATACCACAAGATCCACATTTTCAACAATGTATGGAAGCTTATATGGACCAAAATAGAGATGCATTCTTTCAACATTTAATCAATAAAGGTGCTAAGGTTCCTTACAACTTTGATATGGATAAGAAGATTCAAAAGCATGATCCTTCCATAAAAGAAGAAATTTATGAATTAAAGAAACAAATGAAGCAAATATCAGCACCCAAGAGTTCTTTTTCACTAGATTCAATTTTCCCTAATCCTTTTGATAAGAGTGTTGACATGAAAGATTTTCCTAGAAAAGTTGAGATTCCCCAATATGACAAATATGATGGAAATGGGGATCCAAATGATCATGTGCGTTAGTTCTATACTATGAGTTTTGAGTTTCATCATGAAGACTCATATCTTATGAGATTATTTCCAAGGTGTCTTAAATCTCAAGCCATGGAATGGCTTACCAATATAACTCCTCCTGTTAAGACATTCCCTGAGTTAATTCAAAGATTTGTTCAACACTTTTCATACAATCTTTCACGATCTGTCTCACTATTGGACTTATGTCACACAAAGAAAAATCAAGGAGAACCCTTTGTTACTTTCTTGCAAAGATGGAGATGACAGTGCTCTTGTTATTATAGGACTATTCTTGAGAAAGAAAAGATTGAAATCCTCATTAGTAATATGGTTCCTGAGATGAAGTATCAAGTTAAGAAGATGGTTTTTGAGTCCTTTGATACCATGATTGAAGCTTCATTTAGAATTGAGGATGTTTTGAGAGAGCAAGGTATTTTGACCAAAAATGGAAACAACAACAATAATGGTCATAATAACAACAACAAAAAAGATAAAGGAAAGAACATCAATTGGAATAAGAACAAACAAGTGGTCAATGATGGAGTTTTGGATTCCTCAAATCCTAAAGACCAAGCTGTTCTCCATTTGGCTAGTGCTAATCAACATAGTAACAAGCCAAGATATCAAGAAAGGCCTAAAGGAGAGAAAAGTAACTTCACCCAATTGGGTGACACATATGAAGAGATATTTACAAAGCTCCTTGCATGTGATATTGTGCACCCTTATGATGCTGCAAAGTTCTATATACCCAAAGTTAAGCCATGGTGGTGGGATGAGAAGGCTTATTGCAAGCTTCACAATGGCATTGGACACAATATTGAAAAATGTCGAAGATTCAAGCATATTGTTCAAGATCTTATTGAGAATGGAAAACTTAAAATAGATGGACTAAATACCAATGCTGATCACATAGCATTCAAAGAGCCTTTGCCCAAATATGAGAAAGGGGAAGCTTCCCAACCTAAGAATGGTAGGGCTGCAATCAATTACACTTATTCAAATGCAGAAAATGTTATCAATATGTTTGAGGTTGTAGAAGAAAGTGTCAACATGATGGACGATAAAGATCCCAATGGTTATAATTTAAATTTGAATTCTCCTACCTTTGGTGAAAAGCCTATGTTGGTGTTAAGGGGTACTCACTCTAGAGAGTCATCTCAAGGTCCCCTTGTCATTAGAGGACCCAATTCAAACTAGTCAAGTAAACCTAAGAAAGTGTCTTCTCAAAGTCTCAATGTTGTTACACGAAGTCAAGGTCCCCTTGTTATCAAAGGACCTAGTTCAAACCAACCAAGTAAACCAAAACAAGTGCAATCCAAGAATGTTCCTTCAAAACCAATGGTTAATATTGAGTCAAATTATAATCTTGTTGATCAATTGCAAAGAACCCCTGCTCAGATTTCAATTTTTGAGCTTTTAGAGTTGTCTCCGAGACATAAACAGGTTCTTGAGGATGCTTTACACATGGCGAATGTCCCCAATAATTTAGACGTTGATCAATTCCGAAACATGGTTAATCATATTGCAAGCCCTCATCATCTTTCCTTTTTGGAGGAAGATGATAAATCTTTGAGTCATCCACACAATCTTGCCCTTCATATTGAGGTTATGATACATCAGACCCGTGTTAGGCGTGTGTTGATAGATGGGGGTGTTGGGCTTAATATTTGTTCTTTGAGTCTTTTAAAGACATTGGGTTATTCTAAACATGTTATTGATAGCAAAAGAAGGATTACTATCGAAGCTTATGATGAGGCAGAGAGAAGTTCAAAGGGGTTGGCTGTCATTCCTATTAGGATTGGCCCCATGGAAAAAGATGTTTTGTTCCAAATAGTTGATGCTGGACCCATTGCATACAACATTTTGCTTGGGAGACCATGGATTCATGATATGCAAGCAGTACCATCTATTTATCATCAGTGTGTCAAGTTTCCTTACAATGGAACAAAGATATGCATTCTTGGGGATAATACTTTGTCTATCAACTCAATTTCAGAAAGTACTCATGTTCCCCTTAATAGACAAGAAGATGATTTTAATGCAGTTTTAACTGATTGCAAGAACAAGTTTAAGTCCATAGACCTTGGCATGGGGGGATATCAACTCAAATCCCTCGTTGCATTACCAGTTTCACCTAGGTCTTATGGTAAACCTTCACAAGAGATGAAACCTTCTTCTTTAGCTATGACATTGTTTGACACATTTGTACAATCATCAGTGCCTATTCAAGATGAGAAAGAAGATGTGGCTATTAGAGATTGGATTTATAGAGAAGAAAAGTATTTTCACAATGAAGATTTCACTCCTTCACCTAATTCTTATGGAAGAGGGTATTCTTTTGTCAAGAAAATGGGTTATCCTAGACATGGTCCTCTTAGTAATAGACTGGATGCTAGAGCTAAACCTCTTGATCATCAAATTTTTGGATGCAAGTCTAAGAAGTTAGTTGGCCTAGGGTATGTGGATCAAAGTAAGAATGCTGCTTCTATCCTTGATAAGTAAGATAGTGAAGAAGAACAAGAATACATACCTAATTCAGCAAACCAACAAGATATGTGTTAAGATTGGGTCCCTTCTACTAATCTCCTTTGGGGAGATTTAGATAATCTGGTATCTCATGAGATAGTTGCCAATTTAGAACAAGAAAGCGTGACTCTTGATGATATTGAAGCTTCCACATCTAGACATCCCAAGCATTCATGGTGTAAGTATCCTAGTCAAGACTTTGAAACAGATTCTAATGAGTATGAATGGGATTCTTTCTTAGAATCTTCCATAGTTGAT
Organism: Cupressus sempervirens; assembly: GCA_028749045.1. Classification (NCBI taxonomy): domain Eukaryota; kingdom Viridiplantae; phylum Streptophyta; class Pinopsida; order Cupressales; family Cupressaceae; genus Cupressus; species Cupressus sempervirens. Next base: position 909,831,856 of record CM053792.1, on the reverse strand, counting down.
ATGGATGTTGATGTTGTTCATACATATAGTTCTCAAACTGAGTTAGTCAATGAATCATATGTAGGATTAGAGGATTTGAACTCGCATGTTTCCTTAGTGGACGATTCTTCGCTTGCCAGAATGAATCTTGATTTGGGTAGTTTAGGAAGTTACTTGACAGACCTTGAATCTTTAAACACTAGAGATATCATCCATATTCACAATCTTGAACTTGTCATTGATCTATCCCTTGTTCATCCTGATCTAATTGATTGGTCCCAATGCAACCAAGAACCTGAGATCTTAACATTTCAAAATGACTATGAAATAGCCTATTATTTGAATGCCATTGAACCTGTAGTCTCTTCCACTAGTGAACCAGCTGCTAGTATGACAAAGCCAGATATCAAGTACCTTAGTCGCAAAATAAAGATAAAAGAAAAGAAAAAGAAAAAGAGTTCTGATGGTGAAAACCACTATGTAGTAGTGTCAGAACCAAAAAAAGTAAAAAGAAAGGACGTATCCAGGGGTGAAAACCTCTTTGAGGCACTTAAAGATGAGGTATTTGATTCTCTTCCTAGTTATTTTCAAGATAGATCTTCAGTACTTATTGAACCAACACAAGCAGTCAATTTGGGTACGGATGAAGCTCTGCAAATGGTACATTTGGCTCAGTCTTTGCCATCATAAGAAAAAGAAGCTTATACTAAATTCTTACAAGAAAAGGAGATTAATTTTGCATGGACTTATTCAGATATGCCAGGGTTGGACACTAATCATATTATGCATCACTTATCGATAGCTCCAGGTGTTAAACCAGTTAAGAAAAAACTGAGAAAAATGCATCCTCACATCGCTCTCTTAGTCAAGGCAGTATTAGAGAAACTTCTTGCTGCGAAATTTATAAGAGCTATTTCCTATGCTGAATGGATATCAAACATTGTACCAGTTTCAAAACATGACAAAACCATTCGAGTTTGCAAAGATTTTAGAGATGTTAATAAAGCATGCCCAAAGGATGATTTTCCATTTCCTAATATAGACATGATAGTGGATATGACCGCGGATTATGAGATTTATTCCTTAATGGATGGTTTTTTTGGATATAATCAGATTAAGATAGCTCCTGAAGACCAAGAAAAGACTGCATTTACATGTGCATGGGGTACCTATTGTTGGAATGTTATGCCTTTTGGATTAAAAAATGCAGGAGCTACCTATCAACAAGCTATGACAACTATTTTTCATGATATGATGCATAAAAACGTAGAAGATTATGTGGATGACACCTTGGTCAAGTCTAAGAAAAGAGACACACACTTAGATGATTTAGAAGTCATTCTAGATCGTATGGAAAAATTTCAACTAAGGTTACATCCTAAAAAGTGTGCATTTGGAGTTACCTCTGGCAAATTACTAGGATTCATTATTTCAGCAAAAGGGATAGAGGTGGATCCAGAAAAGGTTCAAGCAATTGTGGATATGCCACCTCCTAAAAACATTAGTCAAATGAGGAGTCTTCAAGGACGTCTTCAATGTATACATAGGTTTATTTCACAATTGGTAGACAAAGCTCAACCTTTCAACAAGAACTTACATAAAGGAGTCAAATGTGTATGGAATGATGAATGTCAACAGAGCATGGACCAGATCAAGAAATACTTGGCAAATCCTCCTATTTTAATGCCTCCTATCCCAGGAAAACCACTTATCCTATATGTTTCAGTAACATAATCTGCCTTGGGGGCATTATTAGCTCAACTTGATGAACATGGGAAAGAAAGAGCAATATACTATATTAGTCGTACTCTTGTTTCATATGATGTTAATTACACCAGTATTGAGAAATCTTGCCTTGCAATTGTGTTTGCTTCCCAAAAGTTGCGACATTATATGCTTGCACACACTATACACCTCATAGAAAAAATAGATCCACTCAAGTACTTACTATGTAAGGCTGCCCTTATAGGTAGACTTGCTAAATGGATGATGATTCTTTTAGAGTTTGACATAGAGTACATTGAGTGTAAAGAAATCAAAGGACAAGTTATAGCAGATCAATTGGCTGATTTTCCACTACAAGATGATGCCCCTATTCAAGTTGATTTCTCAGATGAGCACCTCATGTATCTGACTGAAAGAACATGGAAGATGTTCTTTGATGGGTCTTTTATGCAAAATGGTTCAGGAGCTGGTGTTTTGTTTGTTTCTCCTCATGGGTAACAATTCCTAAATCTTAAAAGTTATTATTCCCATGTACAAACAATATTGCTGAATATGAAGCTTTAACAAATGGACTTAAGATGGCCATAGAATGGAGAATTACAGAGCTACACATCTATGGAGATTCACAGCTAATAATCAACCAAGTCAATGATGATTGTCTAAAAAAAAATGATAAATTGGTCCCTTACAAGAAAATGGTTGATTCCTTGAGACTCTACTTCACATTTGTCTCGTTTCAAAAAATTCCTCGAATAGAAAATAAGGTAGCTGATGCTATGGCTACACTTGCTTCACTTCTTCAATTAGAGCAACATGAATCAAGATTTGAATTCCTAGTGGAAGAGCTACATCACCCTATCTATGATTCTCAAGAAAGTCATGTTATTTGTACCCTTGCTGGTCATGAGTCATCTCGTTATGGTGCCATTTACTCATACATTCATGATGGGATTATACCTGAAACCTTTAATCGATCTGAATGCAGAAACCTTATTCGAAATGCTTCTCATCACTCCCTTATCTTTGGTGATTTGTATAGGAAGGGTCTAGATGGAACACTTCTTAGATGCTTAGAAAAGGTTGAATCTGATCAAGCGTTAGTTGACATCCATGAGGGTATCTGTGGGGGACATTCTAATGGTCTTGTCATGGCTCGAAGATTGCTTAGGGCGGGATACTATTGGCCCACAATGTAGATTGATGCAGTAGCTTTTGCAAAGTCATGTGAAAAATGTCAAAAACATGGTAACCTGATACATACTCCAAGTAGGGAGCTCATTCCTTCTATATCTCATTAGCCATTTCAACAGTGGGCCTTTGATCTTGTTGGAAAAATTCATCCCAACTCGTCATCTAGACACAAGTTTATTATTACTGCCACTGATTATTTCACTAAATGGGTAGAAGCTGTCCCACTTTCTGTTGCCTTGGGAAAGAAAATTTCTCTATTTATTTTGAATCATATTATTTGTAGATATGGAGTGCCTTCTAATATTATCACTAACAATGGAGGTCAGTTTAAAAATAAGGACCTTACACAACTCTGTAAGAAGTTCAAGATAAAACAACATTGGTCCTCTATTTATTTCCCACAAGGGAATGGTCAAGCTGAAGCATCAAACAAAACCATTCTTAAAATATTGCACAGAATAGTTCATAAGAATGGTAGAGATTGGCATTTACAAATAAATCCAGCTTTGTGGGCCTATAGAACGAGTATTCACACTCCTACTGGGGCTACTCCTTTTGCTCTTACATATGGTGCTGAAGCAGTGTTACCTTTAGAGGTTGAAATTCCTTCACTTAGAGTTTCTCTCAAAGGTCTAGTTATAGGTGAAGACTATCGTGCCATGAGACTTCAAGTGTTAGAACTTTTAGATGAGAAATGCCAAGCATCATTTGACCATATGAGAGTCTATCAAAAGTGCATGTCAAAAGCATTCAACAAAAAGGTTCACCCTAGAGAGTTTCAAGTGGGAGATCTTGTCCTACGTTTGAATCATAAGAATCAATAGAATAGAGATCAAAAGGGTAAGTTTGAACCTAATTGGCTTTGACCTTACATTATTACAGCAGCTTTTGGTTTAGGTGCCTATTTACTATCTATAGCAGAGGGAGAGCAACTCCCTAATCTTATCAATGTCTTGCACTTGAAGAAGTTCTATCCATAATGCCCATTCTATCTAGGGGCATCTTTGTACATATTTATTGATCCTGAAAAAAAAAATCCAAAAAAATTGATATATTTTAAAAAATCCAAAAAAATGATATATTGTAAAAATTCTAAAAATTGAAAAATGTCCTAAAAAATTGATCATCTTAGTGACAACCTAGCAAAAGGCACTTTGATGTATCTTCAAAAAAATTATATATTCCAAAAATTCAAAAATTCAAAAAAATAGAAAAAGTGCCTTGGTGAAAATCTGGAAACAGGCGCCTTGGTAGCAAAATTACAAAAAAAAATATAATTATAAAGTCCTGAAAAAAAAATAAAAAATAAAAAAATAAAAAAATCCAAGTGGTGAAAACCTGGAAACGGGCACTACTTGAGGCCTTTGCACCCCTATTTCTTAGCACATGTCCTCAACACTTAGCCTTTCTCCATCATGCCTTGTCCTTGTTACCTTGGTTTGGAATTGGTCTTTGTCTACGGGGCATAACTATGTTAGCTTTGGTTTCTTAGATGTGTGAGTGTTTAGGACACCTCGCAAATTGTGTTTTCCAACACCCATTGACATCAAGTGTTTTTCAACACTTATTGGTTTGGTCTTACCGAGTATCATCATGCGATCTTACCTTCCTGCAAGCATTTGATCCTTGTCCTCAGAACTTAGTATCAGTTAACACACTTAAATTTTTTAAGGCAACACTTAATGCTTGACTTATGTCATGATTTTTTTTTCTTTGTGTACTAACTATTATTGATTTTTGTTGAGTGTCTTTGTCTGATAAGTCTCTCCATGATGCATTGCTAGAAGACTTGGGGCATGAGACATGTTTTTATTTATTTATTTATTTATTTGCTTGTGGGTGTGGTCTTGAACTCTAGAGTGTCTTTTGTTGTCCCCTTGAAACACTTAGGAGATTTGAGACATCATCCTTGATTGTTAATGCACAACCATTCTTATAGTCATCTTGGCATCTATGCCTTGATGCGAGCATAGTTTTTCTATATTAAATTGGGTAAGCTAACATCGAAGTCATCTTGACCTTTATGTCTTTGATGCTTATGTTAGAATCTTTCCACATTTCAATCCAATATAAATCGTATTCATATCTTCATAGTTGCATTTATAACTAGTGATGATTGTGTGATTTTTTGATGTCCGTTAATAATGGCCCAATGATGAAAATAAGTTCTTTTACATTCTCTAATGAATGATGAACACAAAATCCTATGTTACAGTTGCTCTTTTGCAAGTACACCATTGCATTTCATGTAGCTTGCATTATTAGACTTCATGTTAGTTTGCATTTTTAGGCTGCATTATGAGTTTGAGAGGGTTCTCGTTTCATCTTTATTGTGGACATTTAATCAATTGTGGTCACATTTTGATCTTCATTTCCTTATTTTCTTTCGTGATCTTAATCAAAATTTCTATCTTAAATAGTTGATTGATTTTTGGAGCATTTTCTTTTCTTATTTCTATTTCTTTCCATATCTTTCAAACTTCTATCTTGCATTTTCTTTTTCCCCACTTCTTTTCTTCTAAATCACCTTTGGGGCATAATATTTCATGCTTGATGATCTACCTTGGTTCTATAACTCTTATATCTTTCATCCTACATCAAGAACCTTATCTTTTGTTTGATTTGATCAAATTTATCAATTTGTTGTTTCTCCTCTATCTCATTTTGATTTCGATCACGAGGGGGCAGTAATTATCAATTTCAATCCTTGATTCAGTTTTATCAATTTTATCCTCGACTTTTTCAAGTTAAAATTTATTTGTATTCTTTGTCCTGATGTGTTCCCGAGTCGACCACACATCTGGGTTGTTTTGTGATCCCAAATTGACCTCACACTTCAATTTCTTTCTTTGACTACATGTGTTCCCGAATTGATCACACATTAGTCAAAGAGGGGCAAATGTATACACCCAAAAATGGTCACCTAGACTATGGGCCCCCATTATTCAATTTATCAATTTATCAAATTTTTTGAATCAATGGTTTGTAATATATTCAAATCAATTTCTTTGATCAAATTTGATTTATTTCATTTCTAAGATTGATCATTTTATTCCAAGTCTTATTTAATTAAAAGAAAATCTTCTCTTTTAATTAAATAAAATAAAATCCCCATTTAATTAAAAGAAAACCTCTCTTTTAATTAAACAGTTCATCCACATTTAATTAATTAAGAGAAAAACTTGTCTTTTAATTTAATTAAATATCTTCTATTTAATTAAAAAGAACTTGCTCCCTTTTAATTAAATAAAAATCCCACTTAAATATCTCTTTTGATGAAAAAAGGAAATAAAATAAATTATTTTTATTTAATTTCTCTACACTTAAAAATGTGATCTAAGTGGGATTTATCTTTCCACTTTCTCCTCAACCACTCCTCTTTTCTAATTGGTGGAATCTTGTCTCACATGGATCACCACTTTCTTCTCAACCACTCCTCTTTTCTCATTTGTGGAATTTTGTCTCACCTGGATCAAGCTCTATTATCCCATATTGGTTGTGAGAAGCCTCTCACCTCCATAATTTCCTTTATAAGGGAGAGTCCTCTCCTCATGTTAGACACCCATGATTATGCTATCGTTATGCTACAGGTTTGAAGACCAATTTTTTAAGGAGTTTGAATACAAAAGCTTTTTGTGGAGAACTTCTATTTTCTTGTCTTTTTCTCTCTTGCACCCATCATGGGCTTTTAGCTTAGATCTTGCATTTATAGATTAGATTTTTCTTTCATAGATTAGATCTTATTTTCATGCATATTTGAAGATCATGGAGACTAGCATTCTTGCTTTTCCTCTTTGAATCTCTCATCTCATGGTGTACTTGCATGGGCACAAAAATAGGTCAAACTGAGGGCCTCCATTGCAAACCCTTGCACTCTATGAATAGAGAGCTATGGATCAATTTGTGAGGACTCATTCTTGAGTTTTCTTACATGTAATGATTCATAGAAGTGTGACAACATTTTAGCACACAGTTCTTATCATAATTCATCATTCAATATCCTTTCCACTACTACAGAAACCTTATCAAATTCATCAATGCTTTTACTTAATCCATTAAACTAATAGAAGTGATGAACAGATATACAACCTAACTAAATTGCATTCAACTGCACTAGCCTTTACTCATACAACATCAAGATAACCAAGTAATCAAAAGGAGACAAAATTTAGTAAGCACTGATATGGAGATAGCTCAAAATTTGTATTCATTTTCCTTGAAAATTGTATACAATTTACAGTAAACTTAGAATGACCTTCAGAAAGAAACAAAGATCATTCTATATTCATGCATTCTCAAGATCTGATAGAGAAAATATACCATGAATTTTTTACTCAAAATAATGGACCAAAAATAGACTAAGCATATCACTTAGAAAAATAGAATTCGGACTCCTTCTCTAGCCCTGGAATCTCACTTATATAGTGTCAGGTGCAACAAGCTTTAGGCTAAGAGAAAATGACAAGTGTCCTTTACAAGAAGAAGATGCAGACATCTATCCAAAAAGAAAAGGATTAACAAGAAGTTATGCAAACCATATATTCTCTTGCAGGCTTCTGTCTATCACATCTTTTTGCTGATTTAGCTCCAACTATGATTCTATCATATGTGTAACTGCTAAGCTTGTCCCTGACAAAATCTATTCTGATGATTGCAAACTAACTTGAACCCATGGGTTTTACCATTATTATGGTATTGGGAGAAACATCCTTACTTCCCACTCTTCGTTGATTAACACAACTCCTTAAGATAATGGGATTAACCCTTAAGAAACAACACTTGAGTATGGAAATAATGTGGCTATCAAATATAACAAAATGAGAAAATTTTGTTTAGTCAACCACGTCTGCATCAAAAACCAGCTTTCAACCAAAAATTTTCACCTACTAACACAAAAAGATGTGCACTAATAAAACGTTAGAGGGACTATTCACAAGCAGCCCATGGGTATAAAGTCTTCTTCACCTTCTCTAAAAACTCTGCATAGGGTCCTATATACTTCTACTGCCATGGCATTGAAGTATGCCATCTTGAAAATTTCTTTAGAGAAAGGTGTTACTGCGGACAGGATTTTTATTTTATCAAGTCTATTATTTTCTCCCCTCATTACCTTAGTAGCTTGATCACAACCCATATAAACTCTTGGGATTACTAGCTTTCCTCAGTCAAAATTCCACATACTAACATACGTGACAAACAACTTCCTCTCCGCAAACCACCTTTCAAACAAACTTGAACCAATTTGAGAGGAAGAAACACTAGGGATCTAATTACTCTTGTCAAGTAATCCCTCTGCTATCCACAATCTAAGATTTAGTGAATTCATTGGAGCCATTTCTGCTATGCCATGAGAGACTACAACACTATAGAGACTATAGTAAAATATGCACCTGAAAATCTCTATTCTATAGTTCTTTTATGCTATTTGGCACTTGTGCCAAAATCTACACAATCCTCATAGTAAATGATCCTATTCAGAAAAGACTTCAAATCTTTATTTGCATAAGGTGCAACTAAGAAAATCTTATAAGTTACACTCTATTTTTTCTTTTCACATGTGAAACTTTTCATATCTCATTAATATGCATAGTGCCACTACCTTTAGTATTTAAACTTGTGCTATCGATCTTTGAAATCATATGATTAAGAAATGAAAACTATGCTGACTCAAAGCTCCTTTTAACACTTTGGCAGTCAAACCAATAAATTACCTCCATCTGTATCTTTCCTTCAAAACTGGCATTTCAAATTGGGCCCACTGATGACCAAGGACACGTGTCATCAAATCACTAACTCTCTGTACTTATCTTTTGAGCACATTTCCATAGTGAGCTACCCATAACCATTGATCTTACTTTGATCGTATGGCAGATATTAGAAACAACTTTTAAGAAAAAAATGGTGGGTTCCTCACTCGTTAACTTGCTATACTTATTCATCGTACATCTCTTCATAGCGAGTTAACAAGCACTGTTGATCAATACTTGATCTTGTGGACAAAAATTTACTACACAGTGGTGGGCCATCACTCGCTAACTTTCTATGCCTAACTTTCAAGCATCTTTCCATAGTGAATCAACAATGGCCTTTGATCCTAGTTTTCTCTAACGATCAAAATTCTTTGTGTGCTTTGTACAAGGGGAGTGGGTCCATATACTGCTATTGCTAAGATGGTTGAACATGTTGGCACACACATGTACTCCTTTTTATTTATTAATGACATCACATGTTGTCAGCCTTGCTATGTTTGTATCTTCTAGGCAGGTCACTATATCACTACCGAAAAAACACTAAATATCTAGCTAGTGACCTCCTAGTAAACAAACACTAGGAAATAAAGCTCGACTTGCGCAGAAATAAATGCAAAGTCAGCATAAGATTTTCTTTGAGATCCTCAAAATCACTTCTAGTTATAAAAGAATTTCATATTTTGCAATGATCGGGCCCATGCTATGTTGCTACCAGAATAGTGGTGCTATTCTGGCTAGTGATATAGCAACCTTTGATAGATTCTCAATTCTAGTGATAGAAAACAAAACATACATTGATTGAAAACCCTACCAGTTAATGCTAGTGTTAGAGAAGGTGGCCGTGCTCATTTATAATACTGTGTGGGAACTTTCTCGGTCATATCAACTTATTGAAAGAACAATGCCTTTTTGCAAAATTTGAGCATTCACTATGTCACCATCGACAAGTCGCATGGATTTTTTTGATAGGGATTTAGTAAATTACCAGAAAAAACTTAGATTCTAGGGACACCATTCACGATTTTCTTCATGTGCATTTATTCTTAAAACTGACAAGCTTAGGATACAACACGCGACAAAATTTACCTCATATTAACACAATTCTCAGCACCAAATTTCCCTTTTCAATATCACAGAAATGTTTCATCAATCTTGCTAACTTGTTATACATAACAATTGAGAATTTTTCCATAGCAAGTTAACAATGATCGTAGATTCAAAAGGATGTGATAGTGGGGTAAAACTTCTTTCACAAGGATTGAACAACAAACTCAACACGGGCAGGAAAAGAAAAATGCGTATCCTCCTACTTTTAAAAAATTTCGCGCCAAGGAAAATTTAAATGGAATGGGATACAGGGTTTTAACAAAATTTTCAAAGGCTAACAAAAATATGACTTACCTAGAAATCCTATTCACCATTAATAGATCTCAATCTAAAAAAAATGTTTTTACCTGGACAACAAAAATTTATTATGCAAAAATTCAGACCAACAACATGTCCATGGAGTACTTTTGCATGTTCTATTTTACCATTTGGTCTATGCAATGCTCCTACAACATTTCAACGAGTATTTATTAGTATCATTGTTGATATATCACATGATTGTATGGAAATATACATGGATGTCTTCACAACATTTGGAGTCACTTTTGAAGAAGCAATGGTGAATCTTGAAAATATTTTGGTAAGACGTCAAGAACATAATTTGGCACTTAACAATGAAAAATGTTTCATGCTCATGCAAGAGGGTATGGTAATTGGTCATTTCATTTATGCTACAAGAATACAAGTGGACCCAGCTAAGGTATAGGTAATTCAAACATTTCCCATACCTTCAAAATCAAAAGATGTAAGATCTTTTCTAGATCATGCTAGATGTTACTAGTGTTTCATAAAATATTTCAGTAAAATAGCTTGTCCTTTGTATAAGTTACTCACAAAAGAAGTTGGATTTAGTTGGACATCCGAATGTGATGAAGCCTTCCTATAGCTTAAGAAACTTCTTACCACAACCCCAGTTTTACAAGGCCTTGATTGGAATTTACCTTTTCACACACACACACACACACACACACACACACACACACACACATATGGCTCTGATTATGCCATAGGTGTAGTCCTAGCACAAAAATCTCAAAATCTTAAAAATGCCATCTATTAGATTAGTAAGAGCCTTCATGGACCAGAGCTAAACTACACTGTGACTGAAAAGGAATTGCTAGTAGTAGTTTATGCCCTCAATTACTGGTAGTAGTTTATGCCCTCAATAAATTTTTCCATTACATAACTAGCTATTCCATATTTTTTCATATTGATCATGCAGCAATTAAAAATCTCATGAACAAACTTACTATAATAGGTAGGTTAGCAAGATGCTTACTATTGTTGCAAGAATTCAACATAACCATAGTTGATAAGCCTGGAAAAGCCAATGTTATAGCTGATTATTTATCAAGAATCCATCATGATGATATTGACACTACTTTAGTAGATGATGCATTTACAGATGAGCATTTGTTTCACATTGCTATTCAAACTCCATGGTATGCAGAAATCGCTAACTACATTGCAGCCAATAAAATACCAACACATTTTTCTTACAAGTAAAGGAAGCTACTTGTAGAGAAAAGTTTCTAGTTCTCTTGGATAGATAATCTCTTGTTCTACATTTGACCTAATCAAATTATGAGAAGATGTGTGAGAGAAGATGAGACATATGACATTCTATGTGCATCTCATAATGAACCATGCAGAGGACACTTTGCAAAAAAAGGAATAGCTTTCAAAATCTTGACAACTAGTTATTATTGGCCTATACTTCACAAGGATGCAGTCAACTATACAAGGAGATGCGACAAGTGTCAAAGGATGGGTCAACCAACTAGAATAGATGAAATGCCTCTTCATCCTCAAATGGCATTAACACCATTTGACAAATGGGGAATGGACTTTATTGGTCCAATTGATCCTCCATCTAATGGGAAGTCCTATATTCTGGTGTGCAATGACTACCTAAAAAAATGGGTTGAAGTTAAGGCTATGAAGTATGCCCATGATGAAAAAGTTGTTGAATTCTTGTATGAAGAGATTTTTACTCGCTATGGTGTACCGAAAGAGCTAGTCACTGATTGAGGTGCACAATTTAGCTCTAATTTGATCTCAAAATTGATGAAACAGTATAACATCAGGCACTAAAAATTTAGTCCTTATCATCCACAAGCTAATGGATATGTAGAGGTTACAAACCAGGAGATGGAAAATATTGTAACAAAAATAGTCCATTTGCACCATCTAGATTGGACCAGTAGATTACAAGAAGCTATTTGGGCTTACAGAACAACTTGGGAGACTACTATAGGATTCACACTATTTGAGCTCCTTAATGGAAAGGTGGCAATGCTTCCAATATAATTTGAACATAAAACTCTAATGACATGCTTGGCATTAGATATTGAACTTCCTGTACCACAAAGAGAATGTCTTTTGCATATTAACTCTTTGGATAAGATGCGTAAAGCTACTTTGGAACATACTAAATTGGTACAAAAAAAAAGGAAACAATGGTATGATTCTCATATTATTAGTAAACAATTTCAAGTTGGTGATTGGGCACTCCTATATGATTCTTGATTCAAGGATATGCTAGGGAAGCTATAGAAAAGATGGCTAGGACCGTATGCAATTAGTCATGTCTTTGAGAATGGAGTTGTTCAACTAACTACAATTGATCATGAACCAAATTTTTAGTCAATGGTCATTGAATCAAGTTATACAAATGGATATAAACAAAAGAAGACTTCCTATAGAAGTTCCAATAGCTAGATTCAAATAAGACTCAAGTAACTCTTCCTATAGTTGAAGGTGTCAACCTTCCGACTATTGCTCTTCAACATTAGTTTTTATTGTTCATGCTCATGATAATGACTTTATGCTTGCATAAAGTTCATTTTTTCTATTCAGTTTTTCTTTCCACCTCATCTCTCTACCTTCCACCTAGCCACCTCATCTCATTTCTTTATCTTCCATCCACCCACTTTCCACGTCATCAAATTTTCCATGTTTTCAATAAAATTATATGAAATGCTGATGGATGTTGGCACTGATATTATTTTTGCCACCTTTTGGTACATGCGAAAATCAAATTGATAGGTATAATATTTTGAAATTATGTCTCATTTATAGTCCACAGATTTCATTAATTATATTTAATACTACATAATCTATATAATGGTGGTGTTATGCCAGTCCCTTACCCATACTAGGTCTGACAAGTGAGGACACTTGTCTAAATTTAGCAGGGGGCAAGGAAGGTCATAATATCCAAAGGAATGTCTAATTATCTATGATGATTTTCTAAATCTTCACATTACCCTTCATTAATGAAAATTTATTGCCATAAGTGGGTAAATTGGGGTGTTGTACTCCCTATTTTTGAATGATTTTCTATGTCAAGATGTCATGTGACCTATGTTGAATTTTTTTCATCATTTGAACCCTATTTTTGGATGATTCTCACACAAATTTATGATTTACCTTCATTTAGAGCTTAATTATTGTGCATAATAATTTTTTATGACAATTAATTGCTTCCTAAAACAAAGAAGTGTGATGAGTCTAAAGAATAATGTAGTAGTTTGAACATGAATTCAAAAAGAGAGAAAATAGAGTAAACAGAGGAAGTGTTTAGAAAATGGGTGGGCAATTGGAAAGGAGAGAGCTGGTAGAGCACCCTATGTTTCTCTTGAATATAGAAGCTATAAGAAGGTTTAATGCATGTGGACGGCTAGGGTATTTCTTGAGCTTAACTACATATGATGAAGAGGTGGCTATAGAATTTATAAGGACATTCAATTAGAGTGAAGCTTTTATTTGGGGCTTAACTATAGTTCCAATAGAGGAGCACATCGCTGAAGTGACTAGGTTACATGCAATTGGAGAACACTACCCTAGCATGCATGATGCTAGGTCAGCGATAGCCCAATTTATCGAGCTGCCTGATCTTCAATTGGATGTCACAAAACAAGGTTGCAAGAGAATGTCATTGTTGCCACCATACAGTGAATTAGACATGCACATAATTAGGTATTTTACATGTGAAGGCATATTATCATACCTACATGCATGCCATTTCAAACTACTTAGTTCTATAAGGCATAATCTTGCTATGAATATTCCAAATTTCTTGTATAATATACTTTGCATTAGTGTGGAGGAGACTCACAAAGGAAAAGAGAATTTTGTTACTCATCATTCTTTAATTAAGTTTTTAATAGAGAGGTCTCTTAGGTATGTATCCACCTTAATGTGGGATGAATTTGTGTAACTTAAAACCCTACAACCCCAAACTAGCCCTAATGAATAGCCTAGTGAGGAAAATGTAGCTCCTAGTAATGAGCTTGTTGAACAAAACATTGAAGAGGTTTAAACTGAAAGACTCAAGGAAATGAACAAGAAACTACCCCTATTCAATAAAATGTCCCTCCACCTAGACAAGAAATTCCTAAACTTACTACCAGAAAAGCTAAGAGAAAATAAAAACTACTAGAAGAAATTTATGTTCATCAAGAACCGAGCCCTACAATTGTAAAACAAAAGAGAAAAAAGAAGGGTCTTGTAGAAACTACTCCTATAGGAGAAAGACCCAAGGGGAAAAGTAGGAAAAAGGTTGTAACATAGGAAGAAACCCCTATAAGGAGAAGCCCTAGAATGAGAGTGAACATTTCTAAGGATCCTATCCTATCTAAAACATCATCTAGGGAATCCCTTATGGAAATTATTTCTGATTATTCTCCTCCTCGTCCTGAGATTACAAGCACTCCTAATAATCTTACGAAAGAGTGTAGAGAAGAAATTAAAGAAAATCTAGATGATACCCCAATAGACTTACCAAGAACTTCTAGCTATAGGGATGAGATAGTTCTTAAATATGTTGATCCAAACATTGCCTTAGTTATACATAGATCAACATGGATCACTGGTTTAGCAAAACATCTATGATAGCAACAAAGAAAGAGGAAAAGGGATCATGAAGAAGACAACAATGCTATCACAGTATAAAAGCTCCTCTTTCAATTGTATGGATAGTATTTGTTTGCTAAGACATTGTGGAAAGAAGAAAAGAAAAGGATGAATAAGATTAAATAGTATCTCAAAATGAGGAAATTATAGAATTAGAGGAATAGCTAGAATGCCAAAAACATCACATGAACCATGCTCTTAAGCTAGCTAACCAAGTCTTTTCTTGTAGGCCACCACCAAGATTTTATGTTGTCTACTTGAAAGAGCAATTTCTTTTGAAACAATTAATGTTAACCCTCAAGAATGTGAATGAAAAGTTTAAATCAACACAACAATTTTATGGACTATATCAGACTCTGCCACCATGGTGGCATTACTTATTGTGTGAATTATATGTTCATAATTTTGTTATTCATTTGTAGATTGAATGGAATCGCTTGCTTTACATAAGAGACGTACATGTAAAATTCCTCATGTCATGGATGTCCAATTAAGAAAATTATGATAGGTAGTTGAATAACTACAAGGATGAGGAAAGAACATAACCTTTACCTTTAAGAGTAGAAAGTAGCAAGCTAGATGAAATGCTCAAGGATTGGTTCACATTGACCTATGGAAAGAAGATCTTTGCTACTAGAAGTAAGGTTTATGCTGAATATGAAAATTTTCCCTACTTTTCATTTTAGAGAGCCATGATCAATGCTAGGAGTAGGTGGGCTAGAATACCTGAATCTCTTAAGAATTTAGAACCACACAACCCTATTAACTTTGAAGTAGCACTTCACAAAGTTCCAAAATATTTAGAATTAAGGAAGTAGCCCAAACCAGAGTTGTGGTGTCCCTTAACAATGTAACCTCCAATGTTCCTATGGCCCTTGTATAACATTAATGTTGATAGACTCAAAAGGTTGTAGGAAGATCATTGGAGAGAAGTGTGGGAGAGAACTAGAGGAATTTACTACATTTTAAAGAGAAACAAAAAGGGAAGAACAAAAATTGGAGAGTTCAAGTCACTAACAATAAAGTGCAATGCTTGAGGACAAGCATTAGTTTAGCAGGGGGCAGATGATGAGACCAAAATTTGCCTTTATTTCATGATATTTAAGATGATTTGTTGATACTTTGTTTATCTTTTTTAAAACCTTTGTGGACCTATGTTTACCAAAACTATGATAAACCTATGGGGTAGAAACTATACCATCTTTTGCTAATATTATATATAATATGCAATATTTCATATAGTTATTAGAATGTGTGTTCTTAAATTTGAATTTAATTTGATAAATGTTTATTTGAAAAAAAGTTTTTTATTATAACTAACCTATTATTGAAGACTAAAAGATGATTGGAGGAATTCAAAAGCTAAATGTCAACATCATTTAAGGAGAAGAGAACACCAAGGAGAAACCATGGTGGAGGAAGTTGTAACGGTTCCAAAAGACATGGCAGGGACTAAGGAGGAAATATGAAGAATCATTTCCTTCTCTACCTTTACTCTTTAGCAAGAGGATGTTTGAACTTTATTATTCCCACCTTTTGTCATTATTCTCTCTTTTTGCTTTTAGTTGTTATCTTCCTATTTTCTCTCCTACAGATTTAAATCTAGAACATTTACTTTTTTGTTATGGAATAAGTGTTGATCTCCTATATATGTATGAATTAGCTCAATTTTCTAGTAGTTTTTTCTTTTAGCAAGTAATGAGAAAGAGTTTCTGAGAACAAACTGTTAACTTTTATAGTTGTGTTTTTACAATTCTATGTTATGTAATGAATTTCTAAATTGAATGCAATAGTTTTCAGCTTTTATCTTGTGTTAGTATTTTAGAGAAGCTGACCAAGGGGGCCCACTTGGAAGGTGGATTAGATTAGGATAGAATAGATTTATTTTCAAGCATTTGTAGTATCTTAAGTAGAAGTTTTGAATTCCTTCCTATAGAATTGCACTTTGTGAATACATTCCTGCAGCATATGTGAGAACAATTTTAGTGGATGAGCCAAGTTGGAATATTTGTTATCTTTTCATTATATTTCCAATATTTATAGAGTTAAGTGTTTTAGTTTCCTACATCAATAGTGTAAGTTCTATTCCTTGCAATTTTACTTTCCTATAGCATAAGCTTAGTGACTCATTAAGAGACCTAGTGCACATACTATGCTGACCATTTCAAGTATATGTCCCTAGGTTGATAAGATTAAATGCACCTCATAGTGGAAGAAACAATCCTTTTTTTGAATATATTATTCTTAAGCAAGGCATTGTGCATGACTACAATACACCTATTGTGAGGCAGGTCAATAACTTCAAGAAGCTATGTATTGATTTATCTTTAATTTCTCCTCATGTACCTAGAAAGTTGTGTAGAGGGGGAGAATGGTGTAGAAGCACCCAAGGATTTGTTGATCAATCCATGTTTTGTTGTGTGTGTATGTGTGTTTAATTATTTTTGGATTTCTTTTATATAATTTTATGTGGACCATGGTAGGAGTACAATAGGGCTGGAATTAAATTCTTAGGATACTTGTAAGTGCAACTAGGGATCAACAAGATTTAAAAGCTCTTGATATGCACAAAGATGATGGTGGTGTGAATATAAGTTCAATAGGGTATAGGGTGTGATAGGATAATATTTTTACCATAGTTAAGCACATTGGTCAAGCTAGGGATGTATTCAAAATCATTTGGCTAAGTTGTACTAAACTTGCAAAAAAGATGTAAAAGTTGGATTGTGCAACTTTGCCACTTTGAAAAGTTTTTCAGACAATATTGTCCAAAAGTTCTAAAATGATGAAAAGGAGCCCTAAGGGGAAAATAAGTACTCCCAAATTCCATACATATGGTATTCCTTGACTAGACTACAATTTTGGATACCCATTATACAGATAAAAGTTTTGAGATTGGAGTTTTGAAGTGATTTTTTAAGCATATTTGGTGCATTTTCCTTTACAATAAGTAGTTAGAAAAATGAACTTGTTATTGTGATACCTACCATGAGTATCTTATATTTTTTATTAGTTATTTTTGGCATTTGATTGGCATTTTGTGCTCATTTCTTTTCCTTTTCTAAATATTCTTATTCTTGTACTATTGTTGGTTCTATCTAGGAAATTGGCAAAGATGGATTTCTATCTCACTTTCCCACCATCCACCTAGAATGACCTCTTTGGAATAGTGATTAGAGTCCATGTTATTAATTTTATAGGATCTTAGACCCTCAAAATAAAGGAATCTATTTTAAAAGTCTTTCCCTAGGTGAGCTTGTGGTGAATTTGGCTAGATAGGACCAAAGGGAATACAACATAACTTACAGAGGTGGATAGCTAGAACCATAATTCATTTTGAAGCTTGAAGGTAAGAGTATTTCCAAGGTTTTATGTATAAATTTTTTTCATATGAATCCATTTGGTAGCCATACATTTCCCAACTTGCAAAGTAGCTAGTTAAAGTGTAAAAACACTTAAAACCACTCAAATTGAGTTAGGGTATTGTACAGAAGGTGTTGACCCCAAGAATCCAAAAATCCTTGAAAGGTTGGCACATTATCTAAGAATCCTAAGAAATTTTTAAGGTTTTATTTCAAATTATTGGGAGAAACTCCATATTTTCTCACATTAGGAGACCTAATTGGGGCTGGTAGCCTTTAGGCCAATTTTTGAAGAATTGATGAAATTAGATGAGAAGTTGAATCAAGTGGCACTCCTAACACATCTACTTGGTTGATTTCAAGTGTTTGAAAATACCTCCACACCTCAACAAGTTTAAGTACAAGGTTTGGAGGAGGTTGTGGTGCCAAAAGGGGGGTTATAAATGGCCACTTTTTCTTTTTCCTAAAATCAACAAGTTTTTGAATTTTGACAAGAATTTAAAGATAGATATGCTTAAAATTTTAAATTATGACAAAAGAAAAGTAGTAGTCCTTTGAATCTAATTTCTAAACTACTAATTTAGTTTTTCAAGATGGTTTAGTTTTAAGTTCTCAAAAAAGGGGCCATAGAAAGTCGTAATATTTTTTCAGAAAAAACATAACATAGTGTGTGGCCCCTCTAAAATTTTAACTTTTTTCTTAAATTCTTTAATCACTCTAGTCAAAAGTTACCTAACACCATCAAGTTTATCCTATATTTTTGGGTAATTTTAAAATGTGTAGTATTTTGTATAAATTTTTTAATTGGAGACATCCTAAAAATATAAAATATCTATGTGCTCCCCCTAGAAATAATTTCAAAAACTAATCTGAAATCAAAACTTCTTTTCTTCAAAGTGTGTAGAATGGAGTCTAGTTTCTGAAAAATGTAAGTTATTGTGAAATTCAACGAGTGAGCTAAACTCAACACCCCATTTAGTACATGTTGATTTTTAATAGAAAATGGACATACATGCAAAATAAATTATAGTTAAAAGGCTTGAAATAGTTCAAATTCAAAATAAATTATATAGTTATATAACTACAAATATCTCAAAAGTCGTGGAACTTGACTTTATCAATGCTCAACCATGAGAAAATTTGAAAGAGAGTAGACAAGAAAAATCAATTCATTTTTGTATATGTTTTGCAAAATATTTCTTAGACCAATTTAAAAACTCCAAACCTTGGATTGGATCTCCAAGGAAAAATGAAGCTTTAGGCTTGGTAGAATCCAAAGATTTAAATAGAGCATGCACACACTATTTAAAGAATTTCTAAATCTAGGCTTACATAGTGCATATGTGCTATAGTGCACATGCACTCTAAATGCATGAATTTCAATAGAGAGGGAAAGAGAGAGGGAAGGTGAGAGGGAGAGATGGTAGAGAGAGAGAGAGAGAGAGAGAGAGAGAGAGAGAGAGAGAGAGAGAGAGATGTGTATGAGAAATATATGGTAAAAGCTAGGAGTGTGAGGGAGATTTAGCTAGAGAAATATGGAGATGAAGATGTATATATATATATATATTGGTGTAAATAAGTATTTACTTATTACACTTACTTAAGTGTACTTAGGTTAATGCATTATTTAATTATTTTGTATTATTTTATTATTTATTTAGGTGACACACTTAGGAGTTTGTGTACTCATGAGTTACGAAACTCTAATTATGCACATGTTGTCTACAACATTGATTTGCATGTTACACCATTGTAGGTTTATGCTTACATGATCACACTTAATCTTATTCTTAATGGAGGATAATCCATATCTGGTGGACATGTGCCTAGTTGTACGGCTTATCATGATGCTGACTTATATGCATTCTAGAAGCTCTCCTAAGGCCTTTATATACAAGCACTCCTAGTGTACTCTCAAGCTGGCATATTGAATAAATATCATCATTCTAATCATACGCTATTTATTTTAGTCTACTGTATGCTTTTGTTTGAGTTCATCAGTCTTGGGTGTGTTCGATACAATTGTTCAATTGTGTGTTGTCTTTGAGGTTTCACAAATGTCATATCAATTATCAATCAGAGTCTACCAAGCTCAATTGGTCAGCAAGGCAAAGGACAGAGTCTACCAAGCTTAGAAGGTTAGCAAAGAAGGTTTATAGTGTCTACCAAGCTTACTTGGTGATCAAAGGGAAATATAGTAGAGAAAGTTCTTACCAAGCTCTCATGGTTAGCAAAAGAAATTTAGTTCTTATCGAGTTCACTCAGCAGCCAAAGGATTTCACAAAAAATGTAGTATTAACCGAGTTGAGATGGTTAACTCATGAAATTATTTCTTGAGTAGTGTTTACCAAGCAGGGTTGGCCAATGAAGGATTTCATTGTTTTGAGAAATAAAGTTCATTTGTTTAATGTAATATTTGTAGCTGACGAATGTATGGTTTATTGGTAAATGTAACTTGTGAATGAGCTGACTTGATAATCTGAATGGTATATATAAGAGGTCAAGTTGCAAATTCTACATGTGTGTGATGGATTTGATGTGAAATGAATGTGAAAAAGGATTGATTATTCTGAGAGTGAATTTTGAAGGATAATCAGAGATCATTGAGGAGTACAAAAGCTATATTTGATAAAGGAGGATCTATTAGTGGAGAGTAGAGATTTGTAATCAACAAATTTAGCTGCATCATATTCAGGCCAATTCAGTTGAATTTTTCTAAAGACCTCTAGCAAGGCCACTCTTAATAGGGTGATTAAATCCTCTAATAGGATCACACCTAATAGTGTGTTTTATAACCTTTAACTGGGTTGGCTCCTAACAGGGCTCACTTTAGAAGAGTGAAAATTGGTAGCTAGTTACTTGGTGGTTTTTCCCATATTGAGTTTCCATGTTAAATCTGGTGTCTCTTGTGTTCATATTATTTACCTTTTCATGCATGTTAATAATTATGAATGCTTGAAGATCGGTAGCAAGTTAATCTACCAAGTTACAACATATTTATAGTGTTTACTAAGTATCAGTAGTAACTAGTTATTTAAGACATCTAAGGGATCTGTGGATATTTTTTTGGTAACTGATTTACCCCTCCTCTTAGTTACTCCATCTATAATTCCAACAATTGGTATTAGAGCTTTTGGTGCTTGTAGGAAAAGATTTCAAGGATCTCAGCCAAAGATCAAGATGTCTTATAAGAGGGAAATTCCAAGACTTAACAAGCATAACTTCTCAGCATGGTAGGGATTGATGAGACTTCATCTAGCTTCTATTGGTGATACAGGACTAAAGTATCTTGATGAAAAATATGCAGAATCTACTAGTACATTATCTATTAATGATATTGCTGAAAAGAAGACTCACAACAACATGATGATATATATTGCATCTACCCTAAGTTATGAATAATTTGATGACATTAAAGATTGTAAAATTTCCTTTGAAATGTGGAATGAGCTGAAAGAGATCTATGGAGGACATGATAATGTGAGAAGAGCCAAAGTAAAAAGTTTGAAAGGTCAATTTGATCAAATGAGGATAAGAGAAGATGAAAATATTGCAAAATATGTTGCAAGAGTTAAACCATGTGTTAGTGCAATCAAAGTATTTGGAGAAAATATCAAGGAGGAAATAGTTATAAGTAAAGTTCTTAGAACCCTACTTCCCATTTATGCAATCAGAGTTTCTGCAATTCAAGAAAGAAGATGTGAGGCAAATCATAAGATGAATTTAGAGGCCATAGTTGGAAGATTGACTACATTCAAGCTAGATAACTATGATAATTATGTTCTACTTGCCAAAAAATGTTGAATCAACATTTGAAGCCAAGATTTCACTCAAGGAGAAAGGCAAGAAATAAAGTATTCTCAATTAGATAGTGATGAAGAATTAGAACAAAGTTCAAACAGTGATCTTGAGGTGGTTGAAGCTCTGCTAGCAAGGAAATATTCAAGAGGCAAAGGAAAATACAAAGTTAAGTTTCCTCTAATCTATTTTTCTTGTGAAGAAATTGGACATATTGCTACTAGGTGCCCAAATAAGTAGAACAAGGATGAGAAGAAAGGTCACAAGTGCAATGGCAAGAAAGACTTCAAATCATTCAAGGATAAAGGTAAGAAAACATGTTTAATGGCAAAAGATTCTAATGATTCTGATGATGAAGAAGAAGATGAAAATTTCTACATTGTTGTAAAGGATAAATATGATAATGATGAGGAAATGACACTTATTTCTTATGTGATAAAAAATGATACATGGATTATAGATAGTGGTTGTTCTCATCACATGATTGGTGATAAAATTATGTTTGAGCATTTTGAAGATTATGATGGTGGCAGTGTGAGGTTTGGCAATAATGAACCTTGTTGCATAAAAGGAAAAGGAAGAATCTCTCTCACCAAAGAAATTGTATGTGATAATGCATATTGGGTAGAAGTTCTAAAACACAATCTATTAAGTGTGGCATAGCTACTCAATAATGGATTCAAAGTGAAATTCGTGCATGGAAAAGCAAGACTGCTAGATGGCAAAGGAAAGTTGATTGAATCAGGCACTCAAACTAAAGGTGACTTGTTTTATCTTGAACTTGGTGAATGTTCATGTTTTATTCCTCAAGTTGAAGAAACTTGGTTATGGAATAAGAGGTTATGTCATGTAAACTTTGATAACTTGGTAAAAATAAGTAAATTTAGGAAAGTAAGAGGCATTCCTAACATAAAGAAACTTGTGGTTTGTCTATGCAAGAATTGTCAAATTGGAAAGATGGGAAAGACTATCTTTAATAGTAAAAAATATCAGTCTGAAGAAGTTTTAGAAATTGTGCATACTAATTTATGTCGACCTATTGGAATTGAAAATTATACTGGTGAAAAGTTCTTCGTTCTTTTTGTTGACTATTACTCAAGAATGATGATTGTCATGTACCTAAGAGAGAAATCAAAAGCATTGAAAAGTTCAAATGGTATTTGGCTATAGTAGAAAAGGAAATAGGAAAAAGAATGAAATGCTTGAGGTTAGACAAAGGTGGTGAATTCATTTGACATGAGTTCAATAACTTTTTCATTGAAAGGTGAATGAAAAGATAGGTTTTAGCACCTAGAACTTCTAAACAAAATGGAATAGCTGAAAGAAGGAATAGATCTATCATGGACTATGCAAGAACCTTAATGATTGAAAAGAGCATTGCTATCAAATACTATAAGGAAGCTATTGACACTATAGTTCATACCTTGAACTAAGTACAACTGAAGAAAAACTCATTCAGAACCCCCTATGAGTTATGGTATGGCTACAAAACAAATGTAAGTTATCTAAAAATATTTGGAAGCTAATGTTACATTTTGAAAAAATCTAGAAAAGGTAAATTTGATATAAAGGGTGATGAAGAAATATTTTTGGGATATTGTTGAAAAAGTAAAGCATATAGACATTTCAATTTGTCTACTCACAAAGTCATAGAAAGTGCACACGTAAAAGTTGATGAGTTCGCAGAAAGAACTTAAGAAGAAAGCCAAAGGGAACTAGAAGATTACAAGAGATTTTTTTACATTGAACTTGATACAATGCAAAATACACCTATCAATCAAGAATCTACAACTCTTGAGTCTTCAGTAATTGAGTTGCAGGAAGTTCAAACCAAGCCAATACCTATCGAGCTACAAGGACCCGAGTTGCAAACAGAAGCTACTAAATCAATAGCTACTAAGCTTGAGCAACTAGAACCTGAAGCTGAAGTGCAAGAGGATGAAAATGGAAAGCATTCAAAAGGCAAGGAACCTATATTATCTAATTATGTCAGGAGGCATCATGTACCAGATAAAATCATTGGAGATAAATCTGAAGGAGCTAACAAGAAGTAAGTTGAAAGGCACTTGTTTACTTGCTGATTTTGAACCAAGAAATGTCAAAGATGCATTAGAAAATGATAGTTGGATTGAAGCTATGAATGAAGAGATAGAGAAGATAGAGGAAAACAAGACATGGAATCTTGTACCTAGGCCTAAAGACAAAAAGGTGATTGGAACTAAGTGGGTATTCAGAAACAAGTTAAATGAAAATGGTAAGGTGTCAAGGAACAAAGCTAAGTTGCTATGCAAAGGATACTCTCAAGAAGAAGGTCTAGACTATGGAGAGACTTTTACTCCTATTGCAAGATTGGAAGGTGTCAGAATCTTACTTGCATAGGCTACATACAAGGGATTTAAAGTTTATCAAATGGATGTCAAGTTAGCATTTCTCAGTGGTATACTGGATGAAGAGGTTTACATTGAATAGCGTGAAGGTTTTGTTGATCTAGACAAGAAGGAAATGGTGCTGGAAATAATCAAGACTAACAAGGCTACTAAGAGGGAAGGGGTGAATCAGTAACTCTAAAAAATTAATTTTGCATAATAATATTTTTACCATTCATCCATCTAATCTATTGTATGCATGAAAAGATAAACATTTGTAACACATGAACACATAGATTTGGTGACCCAGAAACCTTCCAATTAGAAAGTAAAACTGGGGTGGGGATGATGCCCACAAAACTTCAATACTGCAGTATAAAGCTAGTCGGTTAAGGCTTACAATGATCACTTCTAATGATCTTCCTTGTTAGGAGCAAGTAGGATTGCTAGATCCACCTTGTTAAAGGATTTACAAACATACAATAAAGTATGCACTCTATTTGGAGATTTACAAAAGACTATCAAGTCTACCCTATTAAAGAATTTACAAACTGCTTACCTATTAGGATGAAGCAGTGGATTTGGTTACAACTAATGGCTGATAAGATCCCTTGTGCTCTGATCACCTGATGTGATGGATATAGCTTTTCTACATCAATTTTTAACCTTACTGTATTTCTCTGTTCTACTGGTGATTTTCTTTTTTTCTTCTCAAAAATATTGCAATATAACTCCAACTATATAAAAAATCTTCATTATTTCAAATGATATATACCATTCCAATATTTACACTAGCAAGGTTGGCCAAACATAAGTGAACAAATATTACTAAGTCAGCTAGATGCTAGAAAACTCGAGTTCAACAAACTGACTCGGTGACCTTTTGATACTTGGCATCCACTATAATACTCTGCATCATCATACACTCGGTAAGAGTAGAGGCACGGTTCATACTAATCATTCTAAGTAGCTTAGAACTCGGTAACCATTGGTGACTTGGTGAATATTGTGTCACTCGGTAAAAATTGAATCAATTGATAACCTTCTTTACTTAGTAAACACTGATTCCTTTGTTTACCTTGATCACTCAATAAACACTAAGCTCTTTTTTTACCTTGATCACTCAATAAACACTAAATTTTTTGTTTACCTTGATCACTTGGTAAACACTAAGTTCTTTGTTTACCTTGATCACTCGGTAAACACTAAGTTCTTCTGATGACTTGGTGGTGCAGAGCACAAAGCTTGGTATTGGAGGAATGGATAAAACTCAATCTTGTCTTCATTCTTCATCTAGTCAAGGGCCATGACGGTTACAATGATAGTTTCAGTTGATTGTGTTTCATTTTGGTTGTTCTTGGTATTACTTGTTATGGTTCCACATGGCCTAACTTGGCATGTAATAGCATGTAATGGAAATACTCATTGGTTTTACATGGGAGATCCTTCCTCATACCTCTTCAATAGCCATGATGCTCAATAATATCAAGTTTAGAATGTGTTTTGAAGTCTTCAAATAAAAAAGCTGCTCATATCGGCAGTTTTGCAAAAAGTTGCTGACAACTTTTGAAAAAAACTGTGCAACTTTTGCAAATTAGTTGCATTCGACCTCTAACTGCCTTGGAGGTCAGTTTTTAGGTGTCATTAGGCTATAAATACATTGATCCTCTTCCCAAAAGAACAGAGGAACTTCATTGTACGGATTTTTCATTGAATGAATAAAGAACTCCCTCGTTTTTCTGTTTAATTTGCTGTTTTCAGAGGTTGCACGTGTGGTACGGACGTGAGACTAGAAGTTTAATGGTGGATTTGCAGAGTTTTATGTCCCACTGACTCATTGCATTTTATTTGGAGTGATTTGAAGGATTTTGGACAAAGTTAGAGAAAATTGGGTGAAACCAGTCCCAAACCCTCCATAAAATCAGGGTTTTGTGCAAATGAGCCATTAGAGTGCACCTAATTGGCCTCAGGGGTACAAAACCCAATAATCTGAGAGAAGACATGTACCATTTGTTGATTCTAGAAGTAGGAGTAGTTTCCATGGTGGGAGTCCAAGTTTCAATGATGCCCTAGTTCAAGTTAGGCATAGAATTTGAACTCGGAATTCAGATTTGGAAGTAGAATTGTGAAGTTCGGTTGATTGGAGTGCAACCAAAGGTTGAATTGGAAGTCTTAGACCTTCCCTAACACCATCCAAGTCAGTATCTTTTTTTGTGTACCCATTTCCTTGCACTTGCTTAACAAACAAAGCCTAATTAGGCCTATTAGGACTGCGTGTTTTGCATAGGTTGGGAGATGCTGGAGTGGAGTGAGATTTTAAGATTTGGAGGTCTTTAAGGGGAGTCAAAAGGGTATCTGAAACTCTATTTTATTTGCCAAGTCGTTTGGGGAAATCAAAAGATATTGCTGAAACTCAGGTTTTGCTGACCTACTAGGATTTACTAGGTAGGTATTGGTTGGGTGTATTACAAAAGTGTGGGAATCTGAAAAGTTGTTGATTCAGAGTACATTGGGATATGTGAAGGTGTGTTGACCATCAGATCAAGTGGTTGAGAGGCCTAAAGCATAGATCCTTGTTTTGGCCTAGTTGAGGGATACTATTTCTAAAGACAAATTTGGAGCAGACTTTGCTTACCTGTTCCTTGCATTGAGAAGGTTGTCAAACCTTGTGAGAAGGTTATTTGCCAAGAGTGGAAGGTCCTTTAAGGATTTCCTAAGGCCAGAAGCAAGTTTGGCTTGTTTGAAGGGTCTAAGTGCAATCTAGACCAAGAGTACACTTCCGGTGTGTAACTCTGCATCAAGGTGGTATCAGAGCAGGTTAAGACCTGTTTTCATCATGTCTGAAGGAGAAGATGGACCAGAGAGGGCTCTTCCTCTGAGGGTCACAAATGCAGAACTAGCCAAGATAGTACAAGAACAAATGGCTGAAAGTAGGGCCTTTAGAGAAGAGAACAGAGCAGTCAAGAGAGAGTTGGAGAGACTCAAGGGCAAGTTGAAGAGAGGAGAAAACTATGAATCAGAAAATGAAGAGGTGGAGCAAGATGACAATGCAGCAGCAGTACCACCTGATCAAAGGCCTCTCTTACAAGCACTAGAAAGGATGGGAGTCAAGGGTGGAGAGATCCCTACATTTCAAGGAAAACTCAATCCTGATGAATGCATTGATTGGCTTGAAGCCATGGACAATCACTTTGAATGTGACCACATTCCACCAAGCCAAAAAGTAAAGATTGCCAAGACTAAGTTGAAGGGTGTAGCACTAAGCTGGTGGAATTTTGTTCAGAATGAGAGGGCTGAGGATGGCAAGGAGCCCATAACTACTTGGAAAAAAATGAGAGCAGAGATCAAGAGGCAGTTTGTGCCCGAGGATTATGAAATCCTTGTGAACCAAAGGTTGCATAACCTTAAACAAAGGGATCTTGATGTGAGCACATACACACAAGAGTTCCATAACTTGACATTGAGAGCCAAGGTCAATGAGACAAATAAACAAAAACTAGCCAGATATGTAAGTGGCTTGAAGTATTCTATTCAAGATGAATTGACATTGGTGAATTTGGAGTCTATACACCAGTGTTTTAATCTTGCATTGAAGATTGAAGAGAAGCATAAGAGGAGAGGTGATTCAAACACCAACAGAAGAGGAGGTAGCAATAATTTCAGAGGAAGAGGGGGCAGATTTCAACGCAGAGGCTCTGGTTTTAGAGATGAAAATTAGAATCAGAATATTGATACCAGTCAAAGAGGATCTTTTAGAGGCAGAGGCAATAATGGCAATAGAGGAAGGAATGGCAACAAGAGCAGAGGAGGCCAGGTCTTCACTGGCAGGTGTTTTATTTGCAATCAGACAGGGCATCAATCCTTTAGATGTCCCCAAAAAGGAGGAGACAACAGCAGACCCGGAGATAGGAGAATTAATCTATTGCAAGAAGAAGAAGAGGATGGGCAAAGCATCTCATCCTATCACACCACAACCTCCAGACTTGCTAATCCTGAAACTGGAGAGTGCCTCATGATGCAAAGGACACTTTTGAAGGTACCACAACCTGCAAAACCACCTCAGAGAAAAACATTGTTCAGGACACATTGCAAGGTGAAAGGAAAGGTATGTAAGTTAATTGTGGATTCAGGATCAACTGACAATATAGCATCTAAAGAAATGGTGGATAAATTAAAGTTGCCTAGGATACCACACCCATACCCTTATAAAGCTTCTTGGTTAACAAAAGACAAACAAACATTGGTAAATGAACAAGTTTGGGTGGAGTTCACATTAGGAGAGTATTCTGATAAAGTTTTGTGTGATGTCACTGAGATGGATGCATGTCACCTCTTATTAGGGAGGCCATGGCAGTTTGATGTAAAATCAAGGCATGATGGAGAAACCAACATTTATACAATAACTAAGGGAGGTGTTAAGTATACAATGAGGCCATTGCCTGATGATAGCAAATTAGACCATATAGTTAGTAGTGTGGCTTTAGTAGGGGAGAAGGAAATCCTCAAAACTATAAAAGAAAAGGACACACCCTGCTTTGCAATAGTGGTAAGACCAAAACAAGAATCAAGGAACCTAGTCAAGCCTAGAGCAAATTTGAAAAAAGATGATGTAGGACCCAAGGAGGTTAGGGATTTGCTA
This sequence comes from Cupressus sempervirens, assembly GCA_028749045.1. Classification (NCBI taxonomy): domain Eukaryota; kingdom Viridiplantae; phylum Streptophyta; class Pinopsida; order Cupressales; family Cupressaceae; genus Cupressus; species Cupressus sempervirens. The sequence goes on along the minus strand of CM053792.1, from coordinate 909,803,022 downwards.
AACAAGTATCATGGGATTGTGGCAGGGAGTGTACCATCTACTTTACCACCAGAGAGAGAGGTGAGTCATTGTATAGACCTCATACCAGGGGCCACTTTACCAAATAAGGCTGCATACAAGTTGACTACAGAACAGAATGAGGAGATAGCAAAACAAATAGAAGAGTTGCTGTCTAAGGGTCTGATTAGGAAGAGTGTGAGTCCATGTGCAGTACCTGCAGTACTTGCACCAAAAAAGGAAGGAACATGGAGGCTATGTATGGACTCAAGGGCTATAAACAAGATAACCATCCGGTATAGGTTTCCCATGCCAAGAATGGAAGATTTGTTGGATTGTTTAGGAGGGGCTAAAATTTACTCCAAGGTAGACTTAAAAAGTGGATACCATCAGATAAGGATCAGAAAAGGGGATGAGTGGAAAACAGCATTTAAAACAACTGAGGGTCTTTATGAGTGGCTTGTGATGCCATTTGGGCTATCAAATGCCCCAAGTACCTTCATGAGATTGATGAATGAGGTACTTAAGCCTTTCCTTAACAAGTTTGTTGTGGTATACCTAGATGACATACTAGTGTTTAGCAAGGATGAAGAGGAACACTTCAAACATCTAGATTTGGTCCTAAAAAGATTGCATGAGGAAGATCTCAAGATCAATTTGGAAAAGTGTATATTTGTGAAGGATGAACTGATATTTCTTGGTTTCGTTATCTCTAAGGACTCTTTGAAAATGGATCCATCCAAAGTAGAAGCTATAATAAATTGGCCATCTCCTACCACTGCTAGTGAGGTTAAAAGTTTCCATGGTTTATGTAATTTTTATAGAAAATTCATAAGGAATTTTAGTGGGATATCTGCTCCAATGGTGGATACCATTAAGGGGGGCAAGAAATGTCATTTTGTATGGACTAATGCTGCAGAAGAATCTTTCCAAATGCTGAAGCAGAAGATAGCACAAGAACCAGTCCTAAAGTTCCCTGATTTCAACAAAGTGTTTGTCATAGAATGTGATGCAAGCACTAAAGCTATTGGTGGTGTATTGAGTCAAGAGGGCAGACCAATAGCCTTCTTTAGTGAGAAGTTAAATGAAGCAAAACAGAAATATTCAGTATATGATTTAGAGTTGTATGCTATGGTCCAATCCTTAAAAAGATGGAGGCATTATTTACTTTCCAAGGAGTTTATTGTTTTTACTGATAATCAGGATTTGAGCTTTCTTAACAGGCAGGAAAAATTGAATCAAAGGCACATGAAGTGGATGGAGTTCATCCAAGCATATACTTTCTCAATCAAGCACAAGAAAGGGATCACAAACAAAGTTGCTGATGCCCTAAGCAGAAGAAACCTCCTAGTTCAATCAATTGAACTTGAAACCGTTGGCATAGAAGGTATGAAGGATCTATACAGCCAAGATGAGGATTTCAAAGAGATTTATAAATTTTGCCAAAGCATGGAAGGCAGGTATCACACAGAGCTCTCTGATTTTTTAATTCAAGATGGTTTATTGTTTAAGGGGGGACAATTATGTGTTCCTAGGGGATCATATAGAGAGAATATAATCAAAGAAAAACATAGTGGGGGCATGTTTGGTCATTTTGGATTAGACAAAACACTTGAGCAAGTTAGGAGATTCTACCATTGGCCAAAAATGCAGACCGATGTAAGAAAGTTTGTGGAATCTTTTATAATTTGTCAAAAGGCTAAAGGGCACTCATCAAATGCAGGGCTTTATACTCCTCTACCTATCCCTGACAGACCATGGGATTCAATAAGCATGGATTTTGTATTGGGATTACCAAAAACTAAGGCAGGAAATGATAGTGTGTTTGTGGTTGTTGACAGATTTTCCAAAATGTCTCACTTTATCCCTTGCAAAACCACACATGATGCTTCAAACATTGCAGGTCTATTCTTCAAAGAAGTGGTAAGACTCCATGGTTTACCAAGGTCTATTGTTTCAGACAGAGACTCCAAGTTCCTAGGACATTTTTGGAGGACTCTTTGGAAAAGACTTGGAACAAACCTTAATTTTTCTTCTGCCTATCACCCTCAATCAGATGGGCAGACTGAGGTAACAAATAGGTCACTAGGGAACCTACTAAGATGCTTGGCACAAAAATATGGTGGATCATGGGATAACATATTACCACAAGCTGAATATGCATACAATGATTTAGTAAACAGAAGTACTGGTTTGACACCATTCCAAATTGTTTATGGTGAACACCCAAGGGGAGTACTAGAGTTAAGGGATGTCAGTCAGATGGAGAGGAGAAGTGCCCAAGCTCAAGACTTTGCACAAGTGATGAAGGAGGTACAACACCAAGTGAAAGACAGACTGTCTAAATCTGCAGACAAGTACAGAGAACATGCCAACAAGAAAAGAAGGGATTTGCAGTTCAAGGTTGGAGACCTTGTCATGGTCCATTTGAAGAAGGAGAGGATGCCAAAGGGACAGCATACCAAGTTGATGGCAAAGAAAATTGGTCCATTTAAGATCCTACAAAAATGTGGGAACAATGCATACAAAATTGAATTGCCACCGGATGTTGGATTGTCACCAATCTTTAATATCTCTGATTTGTTTTCTTTCAAAGAACCTACTAATATTGTGGATGTAGGTACAGGTCTGGAAGAGCAGGTTACTGATGTTGCATTGCCAAAGACACATAAACTCCAAATTGAGTGCATATTGGACAAGAGAGTTTCTATGGAGACACGAAGAGGCACATACTATACCTACCTGGTCAAATGGGTTGGGTTACCTGAGGAGGATGCAACATGGATGACTCAAGCAGAGATAGAGAAAGCAGGCTATCAATTTAACACCATTCCCAACTCAAGGGACTTGAGTTCTTTTGGAGAGGGGTAGTATGGTGCAGAGCACAAAGCTTGGTATTGGAGGAATGGATAAAACTCAATCTTGTCTTCATTCTTCATCTAGTCAAGGGCCATGACGGTTACAATGATAGTTTCAGTTGATTGTGTTTCATTTTGGTTGTTCTTGGTATTACTTGTTATGGTTCCACATGGCCTAACTTGGCATGTAATAGCATGTAATGGAAATACTCATTGGTTTTACATGGGAGATCCTTCCTCATACCTCTTCAATAGCCATGATGCTCAATAATATCAAGTTTAGAATGTGTTTTGAAGTCTTCAAATAAAAAAGCTGCTCATATCGGCAGTTTTGCAAAAAGTTGCTGACAACTTTTGAAAAAAACTGTGCAACTTTTGCAAATTAGTTGCATTCGACCTCTAACTGCCTTGGAGGTCGGTTTTTAGGTGTCATTAGGCTATAAATACATTGATCCTCTTCCCAAAAGAACAGAGGAACTTCATTGTATGGATTTTTCATTGAATGAATAAAGAACTCCCTCTTTTTTCTATTTAATTCGCTGTTTTCAGAGGTTGCACGTGTGGTACGGACGTGAGACTAGAAGTTTAATGGTGGATTTGCAGAGTTTTATGTCCCACTGACTCATTTCATTTTATTTGGAGTGATTTGAAGGAGTTTGGACAAAGTTAGAGCAAATTGGGTGAAACCAGTCCCAAACCCTCCATAAAATCAGGGTTTTGTGCAAATGAGCCATTAGAGTGCACCTAATTGGCCTCAGGGGTACAAAACCCAATAATCTGAGAGAAGACATGTACCATTTGTTGATTCTAGAAGTAGGAGTAGTTTCCATGGTGGGAGTCCAAGTTTCAATGATGCCCTAGTTCAAGTTAGGCATAGAATTTGAACTCGGAATTCAAATTTGGAAGTAGAATTGTGAAGTTAGGTTGATTGGAGTGCAACCAAAGGTTGAATTGGAAGTCTTAGACCTTCCCTAACACCATCCAAGTTAGTATCTTTTTCTGTGTACCCATTTCCTTGCACTTGCTTAACAAACCAAGCCTAATTAGGCCTATTAGGACTGCGTGTTTTGCATAGGTTGGGAGATGCTGGAGTGGAGTGAGATTTTAAGATTTGGAGGTCTTTAAGGGGAGTCAAAAGGGTATTTGAAACTCTATTTTATTTGCCAAGTCGTTTGGGGAAATCAAAAGATATTGCTGAAACTCAGGTTTTGCTGACCTACTAGGATTTACTAGGTAGGTATTGGTTGGGTGTATTACAAAAGTGTGGGAATCTGAAAAGTTGTTGATTCAGAGTACATTGGGATATGTGAAGGTGTGTTGACCATCAGATCAAGTGGTTGAGAGGCCTAAAGCATAGATCCTTGTTTTGGCCTAGTTGAGGGATACTATTTCTAAAGACAAATTGGGAGCAGACTTTGCTTACCTGTTCCTTGCATTGAGAAGGTTGTCAAACCTTGTGAGAAGGTTATTTTCCAAGAGTGGAAGGTCCTTTAAGGATTTCCTAAGGCTAGAAGCAAGTTTGGCTTGTTTGAAGGGTCTAAGTGCAATCTAGACCAAGAGTACACTTCCGGTGTGTAACTCTGCATCACTTGGTGAACACTGACTGCTTGGTAAACACTATGAAGCTTGGTAATCACTAACTTCTTGGAGAACAATGTCTTTCTTGATAATCACTATGAACATGGTAAATACTATTGAACTGCTGATATGCTTGGTTTCCAAAGGAATGCTCGATATCTACTGTTTACCTGCAGAATTTATAAGGTAACCTCTGAATGCTCAGTGTGACCTATAGACTAAGTGATGAGCTCGGTAAGCATTTAAAATTGAATAATTTTTGTAAATAATGACAAATATATCATAATTCTAACAATCTCCCCCTTTGGCATTAGTGAAAAAAAAACTTATGAGCCAAAACTTATATACAATATTTTACATATACAATATCTGACATACTGACAACTGATTCTGCTAAATATTCATGGCTTCCTTACATATGACTCCCCCATACAATATACACAAGGTATTTATATGAGTTATATGACTTTTATTTATAGTATCTTTTCTTTTGTACATTTATCTCACCAATAACTCTTTCTGAGTATCTCTTTCTCCCCGTTTTTGACAATAATGCCAAAGAAAATTTAAAAAATAATGTATTTGCATAGAAACTCCAAAATGTGAGATAAACTTTGAATGTACCTAAAGAATGAGTTGCAGAGTCTTATCCCAATTCTCTTGTAGGATTTTTCATGTGGATAGAGCTATTTGAACTTCTGTAGAGAGTTCAATCACATGGTCTACAATAGAGAATTTTTTGTCATGGATCAATGTTTTTGAATGGGCAATGTGCTTCTGCATTATGTCCATGATGGGAAGGATCATATTCTGAATATCTAACAATGTAGATCAGATCCTTGACTCTTCTCTCAGCAATTTTGCTTGCTTTTCTGACAAAAATTTGATCCTGAATTGATGAGATGAGGTTGAACTAGGGTCAAGCTTTAGGTTTTGTGTGCTTTCCTTTAGATCCTCATCTATCTTATTCAATTGCTCTCTTATTTCCTTAGTATACTCAGTAACATCACAAAGCTTAGCAAAAAGAGATGTTACACTATTAAATGAATTTTCAATATTGGCCAAAACTATGGTTGATTCAACCTGTTTTATTGCTATGTGCTGAGAAATCTTCTCAAGCACCTTATTATCAAACTTCTTTTCTGCCTTCTCCATCAACTTTTCTTGACCGGAGGTATCCTCATTGAATTTATTTACAACCTCTTCTAACTAGATCAAAATGTGTTGAGTAGAATCTACATCAACACCTATAGCCTTTGTAATTATATTTTGAGCATTCTCAATTATTTTATATTCCTTATCCCTTTCAAACCTTAGTTGTTTAAGTGTAGCCTTCATCTCAATTAGTTGAATAGCATACTTCATTTCTTTAATTGTAGCATTTTCATAATCAGTCTTTGGAATTACTATCTTAGTATCTAGATCAATGTCTTCAAGAATTTCCTTTCCAGTGATCATAAGTCTTAATGGTTGCTTTTGTTTGACTTTTGTGATGACTGGTTTGACCTTGGGAATAGACACAATAGTAGAGATGGAAGGGCTAGCAGTGAAAACTAGGATGCTTGGGGGTTGAGTGCCAATAGGAGTATATACCAGGTCAAAAACTGAAGTACTTGCCAAAAATGGTGATACACTCAGTAATGCAGCATCTAAACTAAATGGGTTTGAAGTAGATGTAGATAATGCTAACAAAATTGTAGAACAAATTGGAATTGACAAAATTGTGAAACTTACTACTATTTCGATTGGTGATGATGGAGCTGAGAAGGCTTTCTTGGTAGCTAAAGAAGAGGAATGTAGCTCGGTAGATGAAGTGGTAGACACTTCCATTAATGATACCTGGAGCTGAGATGTGGCAGTTGCAGATGATATATCTAATGTAGATGTGACCAAATCAGCTGAAGCTGACTCCAACCTTGATGATATCATAGTTTTAGGTGGAGAGTGAGGAAGGGATGCACTAACTATTGCTGCAATTTTCATCGGATCATCTTCCTCCTTATATGCCTCTTCATCTTCTTCCTCCTTGTCTTCTTCCTCTTTATCTTCCATCAGTGCATGCAGCTCTCCTAGTGAGACTGTGACAGATGGAGTGCTATCATGCTCATCATCACTATTGTTGTCATCATCTTTGATTTCTACTAGGTCTACACTGGGCTTATGTAGATGATAGATGTTTTTCCACATGTTTGTAGCATTATTTACAACATTTTCAATGTCTTTAATCAAAATCAAACAAGTGTGGAATCTTATCATCATTTTACCTTCATGGTTTTTCATTTCAGCTTTGACTTTTGCTCTAGTGAGACTTGGTCAGAGATCCTTCAGAGATTTCTCATAAATATCTTTTACCATTTGGGTGGCTGACTCCCATCTTGGTTGCAATCTCTCCAATAGTTCTTTTGAGATTTGAGGGGAAATCTGGTATGGGGAGTATTTCCATTTACCCATCTTACTGAGTACTAGTTCCTCAATCTGCATTTTCTCAGCATGAGTTCTAGTTTCAAATTTCAATGCTTTGAAATTTGTGATGCTAGCTCCTTCCTCCAATTGTTTGAGCCTTTGCTCAAATGAGGGTGCAGGCCTGACTAGTATAGGTTCCTGCTTACCTTTCTTGGTTCTTCTAGAAAACACTACAGTAGGCTTCTTTTTAGGTTTGGTAATGATTACCTTACCTTTCTTCTTTGGTTGTTCTTCTGTAGATTCTTCTTCTCCTTCTTCTTCTCCTCCTTCTTCTTCTCCACCTTCTTCATCTTCACCTTTTCCCTCGGTGAGCATAAGAGGACCGGTAGAAGTTTTCAATTTGGCTATTTTCCTCTTACCCTTACTTATGGCCTATGGTAGCTTGATTTCAAGCTCAAATCTGGCCTTAGCTTCATCATAGGTTCCAAAAAATTAGTTGCCTAGGGTCTACTGGCTCATTTACTAGTGGTTCTATAATGTCTCTGGCTTCAACAATATTTACCTCATAAGGAAGAGGTTTCATCCATGCAACTCGGGGTCTGACTGCCTGAATGTATACCTTCTCACAGTCAACCATGAAGCACACATCATCTTTGTAGTCCTCAACAAGCTTAGGAGGGTTTCTAAATCTATTATTCATTCTTTCCTTGAAGTCTTCAAAATAATTATCCATAATACTATCAAAATTTTCACCCATTTCTGCTACAAATTCATTTATTTGATACAAAACCATAATATCTTTTCTTCATACAACTGTACCTTTTGAAGGGAAAAACTTTTGTACATAGAAAAATAAACAAACTAAAAAAGAACCAAATTTACAAGAGTTGGTTTTTGAGGTCCTTATACTTTCCATGTTTTTATTAAGTTGTTTCAGGAGCACATCTACTAGGTCAAACTCCATGTTTTTCTTCACAACCTTATAGGCTAAATCTATAGCCTCACAGGGCATGCTATTCAATCTGCTGGAACTATACATCTTATATGCAATTAAATAAATTCTAAATCTTAGCTCTATATCAAATACATTGTTAGGTTTTAATCCTTTTCCATCCCATTTAGCTAGGTTTAACTTCTGAAGTTCATCCCGACTTAGGGTTTTGGTGGTTTTTGATTTGCTTAACATTGGCAAACCCGTGATCTTATGAATCATTTTCTTCATTATTAGGATGGGTTTCTCTAACCACATTTGACCATTATGCATATGGCTTAAAATGTATCTTATCCATTTCATTTTAAATTTCCTTGGCAGGTGTGGGATATGAGTCAAACCTTTGGTTTCCAGATGTTTGAACTCGGGTTTGAGGGTTCCATCCACACATAACTCGACTAGGGCATTATCCATATCTAGTGTCCCTATCTCTTGAACAGTGCATTTGAAATGAGTACGAATGTCATTTATAAGTAGTACCTTTGGTGGAATTTTTGATTGGGCTCCATGTGGGTCAAGCCATTCAGCTATGGCAGGAACGAGCTTGAAACTAGGTGCTTTCCATTCTACTCCCTTCACAATCATTTCAGAGCCTCTCTTTTCCTTGTTGGTGCTGGTGCTGGTGGATGTCATTGCTGCTCGATGAGTGAGTGATTTCATTAAAAAAATTCTTTGCTAGAAAATCACCTCAAATCGCTTGAACTCACTTTCATGCTCTTGGAGATCTCTTCGCTCTGTATATTCTAAATTCATGGTGAAAATGAGATCAAATTCTGCCTTTTTGCAGAAAAATCTGCCATTAATGCTCAAGTATGAAGGTAGCTGAGATGACCTAGGGTTTGTCAAATAGTCACTGACTTACTCGATAAACCTTGCAGCTCAGTGAGTAAACAAAACTTTTCACATTACCGACCTAGCTTGGTTAAGTTTGAAACCAACCTCGCTCGGTAGATGCACCATAGTGAACTATGTCTTATATCTGAAATACTAATTTGTCATTTGCACTTCTACATTTTGGAACTACTTTAGGATATTTCTTGAAGATGCAATCCCTAGTCCTTCTTGATGAGTCTAATTAGAAATGGTGGAGTCACCCATTTCTTGAGTAACATTACCATCATTTGAACTTTCTGGCTCGATAAATTTAGGAATCCACTATTGTCTCACATGTTTTCGAATGTTGTTAGCTCTGGCTTTCTTTTCATCTTCAATTCTTCCTATGTTCATTCAATTTTTGGATATATGACCAAGTTCAGTACATGTATAACATCTTATAGTAGTATCTTTCTTCCTTAGATGATGCCTTGCACAGTTTATTCCAACGTGTCCATATTCTCCACAATAGTGACATCTGCACCAAATATTGTAGTCCCAACCAAATAATTCATTAACAATTTTTTCTGTTGGATTGAATGATTTAGATCTACATTTAGATGCCTTATGACCTTGTTTCTTGCATTTGTGACATTTTCCTTCAAACTTTGGTTTTTTTTTGCATTCATTTGCTTTGTGACCATGCTAATTGCAATTGTAGCATTTACCATTGAATTTTCCTTTACCATTGCTCCAACATCTGTTAGATGTATAACCTAACTTACCATAGTGATTGCAAGTAGGTTTTTTATTCTTTTGGGTACCATGTTTGGAAGATTCACTTTCTTCATTGTATCCAATGCCTGCTTTACCTTTTTGTCTATGAAGATTCTGCTCATTTTGCAAATTCAATTGATCCATATCTACTTGAGATTTTATCATCCTTTCATTGACTTGTTTTTCAATATTTAAGTCATTTTTCAAACTTTCATTAATTTTTCTTTCAGATCTCAGATCACTTTATAAGCTTGCATTTATTTGTCTTTCAGTGATTCAACCATTTTTCAAACTTTCATTCTAAGATCTTAGATTCATAATTTCTTCATTTGCATCAGATAGTTGCCCTACAAGATCTTTATGTTGAAGGGATTGATTATTTCTTACCTCTAAGTCTTCATTTTCCTTCTTTCTCTATTCCAAAACTTCACATAGCCTGATGGATTGGATTTCTTATTCTCTTTTGAGCTTTCTTACTTCTTCCTGTAGAGAACCATTCTTTGCTAGGAGTTCCTTGATTGCTTCATTAGCTTCGTTTGAACTACTTGACAGTAAAAGGTCTTCAATCCTTTCTTCAATATATTGATGATCATTCATTTGTCTTGCAAGTTCCTTCCTTCTTTTTAGATATTGAGAAAGATGCTCCTTTGCTTCATTGAGTTGAGTCATGGCCATTTCCAGATCTCTCTTTTCATTCTCGATAGATTTGTCAAGTTTGAATATCTCCATTTTCCTTGATCTTTGCTCAAGCTATTAAACTTTATCCTGAGAACCACAAGGTTCTAATACCAATTGTTGGAAATAATCAAGACTAACAAGATTACTGAGAGGGGAGGGGTGAATTAGTAACTCTAAAATTTTAATTCCGCATAATAATATTTTTACCATTCATCCATCTAATATTCTATATGCATGAAAAGATAAGCATTTGTAACAATTGAAGACACAAATTTGGTGACCCAAAAACCTTCCAATTACAAAGTAAAACTGGGGTGGGGATGATGCCCACAAAACTTCAATACTACAGTATAAAGTTTGCTAGTTAAGGCTTACAATGATCACTTCTGATGATCTACCCTGTTAGGAGCAAGTAAGATTGCTAGATCCACCTTGTTAAAGGATTTACAAACACACAATAAAGTATGAACTCTGTTAGGAAATTTACAAAAGACTATCAAGTCTACCCTGTTAAAGGATTTACAAAAAAATTCACCTATTAGGATGAAGTAGTGGATCTGGTTACAACTAATTGCTGATAAGATCCCTTGTGCTTTGATCACCTAATGTGATGGATATAGCTTTTTTGCATCAATTGTTGACCTTACTATATTTCTCTATTCTGCTAGTGATTTCCTTTTCTTCTTCTCAAAAATATTGTAATATAACTCCAACTATATACAACATCTTCATTATTTCAAATGATATATACCATTCCAATATTTACATTGGCAAGGTCGGCCAAACACAAGTGAACAAATATTAATGAGTCAGCCAGATGGTAGAAAACTCAAGTTCCACAAACTGGCTCAGTGACCTTCTGATACTCAACATCCACTATAATACTCTGCATCATCATGCACTTGGTAAGAGTAGAGGCACGGTCCATACTAATCATTCTGAGTAGCTTGGAATTCGATAACCATTGGTGACTCGGTGAATATTGTGTCACTTGGTAAAAATTGAATCCAATTATAACCTTCTTTACTTGGTAAACATTGATTCCTTTGTTTGCCTTGATCACTTGGTAAACACTAAGCTCTGTGTTTACCTTGATCACTCGGTAAACACTAAGTTCTTTATTTACCTTGATCACTCAGTAAACACTAAGTTCTTCTGATGACTTGGTGAACACTGACTACTTGGTAAACACCGCGAAGCTTAGTAACCACTAACTACTTGGAGAACACTGTCTTGCTTGATAACCACTATGAACATGGTAAATATTGTTGAACTGCCTATATGCTTGATTTCCAAAGAATGCTCGGTATCAACTATTTACCTGCAAAATTTATAAGGTAACCGCTGAATGCTCGGTGTGAACTGTAGACTAAGTGATGAGCTCAGTAAGCATTCAGAATCAAATAAGTGTTGTGACTAATGACAAATATATCATAATTCCAACACATGGTCTACAAATTGCATAAACCATTGTATGGTCTAAAACAAGCCCCAAGAGCATGGTATGAAAGACTGCACAACTATCTTATTTAGATTAGTTTTCAAAGAACTAATGATAATAGTAGTTTGTATATCTAGGACCAAATAATAAGACTTTTTTGGCAAAAATATTTTTAGATGATACTTTGTTCATAGGAAATGATGTTCTTTCCAAAAGAATTTTTAGATGAAATGAACAAGGAATTTGAAATGTCAATGTTTGGTGAGATCAAATTCTTTGTTGGTCTTCAAATTTAGCACAATAAGAATGACATCTACATAACTCAATCTAAATATATCGAGGAGATACTGAAAATTTTTGGTATGGAAGACTACAAACGAGTTGGAACTCCTATGTGTACTGGATTGAAATTTACCAAGGATGATGAATCAAAGGAAGTGGATCAAACATTGTATAGATCTATGATTGAAAAGTTACAATATGTAGTGCATAAAGGACTAGACATTGCTCTTGTAGTTGGTATTGTAGCTAGATTTTCAGCAAAACCAAAAGAAAATCACATAATGGAAATCAAAAGGATCATGAGATATTTGAAAGGAACTGAAGATTATGGATTATGGTATAAACTTGAAGGAAATTTGGATTCAAAAGTGTTACTGATGTAGATTGGGTAGAGAATATTGATGATAGAAAAAGTACAAGTGGAGGAGCATTATTTCTTGGAAAAAAGTCAGTTTCTTGGACAAGTAACAAGAATTGTACATCTCAATCCATAGTAGAGGTTGAATATGTTGCTATAGCAGTAAACTATTCAAACATTATTTGGTTCAAACAATTATTGTAAGATATGAAAGAAGAAATCAAAGATCTTGTTGTTATGTTTTGTGACAATACAAGTGAAATTAACATATCCAAGAATCCAGTGACACATTCAAAAACCAAGCATATTGCTATAAAGTATCACTTTGTTACAGAATTAGTGAAGGATAAGGAGATCAGATTGGAATATGTCCATACAAAGGAACAAATTGCTAACATATTCACAAATCCTTTACCTAAGGATGCATTCTTGTATCTAAGAGGTAAGTTAGGAGTCATTTCCCTATTTGAAGCTCACTAAAATATAGTTTTAGTGATGCATCAATAGGAACAAAATTGAAGATCTATTAGTTGATGCAGTAAAGAAATAAAGACATTGCATATGAATTAGTACTTAAGGTACATTCAATTTCATTTGAAGTTGTGATTATCTTTGGCATGTGCTACCAAAGAGGGATAGTTTATTGTCCCATCCTTCTAAAATTTGCAAGAAAAAGAGAATTGAAGGTGAGATTACTATGAAAGAGGGAGATTACTGTATTTGAGGAATTCTATGGAATGAAATGTGTTGCCATCAATACCAAAGAGGGAGATTCTTGGATACAATTGTTCACTTGTGTGTTGTCTTTGATGTTACACAAATGTCATATCAATTATCAGTCAAAGTCTACTAAGCTCAATTGGTCAACAAGGCAAAATATAGAGTCTATTGAGCTTAATAGGTTAGCAAAGAAGGTTTATAGTGTCTACTAAGCTTACTCAATCATCAAAGAGAAATATGGCAGAGATAATTCTTACCAAGCTCTCATGGTTAGCGAAGGAAATTCAATTCTTACAGAGTTCACTTGGTAGCCAAAGGATTTTGTAGAAATTATAGTATTAACCAAGTTGAGTGGTTCACTCAGGAAATTATTTCTAGAGTAGTGTTTATCAAGAAGAGTCGACTAATGAAGGATGTCATTGTTTTGTGAAATAAATTTCATTCATTTAATGTAATATTTATAGCTGATTGATGTATGGTTTATTGGTAAATGTAGCTTGTGAATGAGCCAACTTGATAATCTGAATGGTATATATAGGAGGTCAAGTTGCATATTCTAAGTGTGTGTGATGGATTTGATGTGAAATGAATGTGAAGAAGGACTAATTATTATGAGAGAAACTTTTGAAGGATGATCAGAGATCATTGAGGAGTAACAAAGCTATATTTGATCAAGGAGGATCTATTGGTGGAGAATAGAGATCTATAATTAGAAATTTTAGTTGAATCATATTGAGGTCAATTCATTTTTACTTTCCAACCATTGTAGTAGTGATTTCAAAATCTCTTAACAAAGTTGGTTTAGTAGCCATTTTGTAAATACTCTAACAAGGTGACAGTTTGGTTGAATTGTTCTAAAGACCTCTAGCAAAACCACTCTTAAAAAGGTGATTAAATCTTCTAACAAGGTGACACCTAATAGTGTGTTTTGTAAACTTTAACTAGGTTGGCTCCTAATAGGGTTCACTTCAAAAGAGTGAAAATTGTTTGCTAGTTACTTGGTGGTTTTTCCCATATTGGGTTTCCATGTTAAATCTGGTGTCTCTTATGTTCATGTTATTTACTTTTGCATGCATGTTAATAATTATGAATGCTTGAAGATCAGTAACAAGTTAATCTACTAAGATACAATATTTTTATAGTATTTACTGTGTATCAATAGTAACTAGTTATTTAAGACATCTAAGGGATCTATGGACTTGTTTTTGTGGTAACTAATTCACCCACCCTCTTAGTTACTCCATCTATATTTCCAATAGGGTAAATTCTTGCCTAAGACAAATTATTACATGATATTAGAGCTAAGTGAGATTCTCTACACATAGCTATTCAAGACCATTCATGCTTCAACACCTCGACCCAAATTCAAAAGATCCGTAGAATTTAAGAGCATCTAGAGCTAGATCTGACCTCACCGTTGCATCTGGAGCATCAATTTGGTGAAGATCAACTATAAATTTTCCAATGCTAGGTGAAAGTTAATGGTGAGGCATTTTTTTTTTTAAATCAAAACCTAAAGGCCCCGATTTGTAGTTCGAGTATGGTCATTTTATTGATTTGATTAGTTGTTTTTTAGATCTAAATCTCTAAAATTTCTCTATTATTTTTAGAATTATTTTTCAGATTAGTTGAACAAGCAGAGAAAATTGTTTTGGCCAAACTAGGTAGTGACACCCTAGCTCGACTATATATATTTTTGGTGAAAATTTGAAATTATTTTTGGTAGGGGTATTATTCATTATTGGTGTGCTTAATAGTTAATCTATGGGCTCATTATATGAATTGGGCCAAACTGTTAAATCTGACATAATACGGCAAGAAATCCAACTAGCTTGGCCACAAATTTCTAGCAAATCACATCCATCACCAGTGGACAAGCAACTTTCCCACCAGTTGCCTTTTTTTTAAGCTCTCGCGGGCTACACTTTATAAATAACAAAAATGCACTTGTCCCCATGAATGTGGGATATAAAAAATTGAAATTTGGTGCTAGCAAAATTTAAACCCTCCTAGCAGCAATGGAAAACAACAAACCCAATGCTCGCATATTATAGTTTCTAGCAAAAACATTGTAATCACCCCATCCAAGTGTCTAGTTCATGTTCTACCACGCAGTGCCACCCAATTCATTGGCTGGACAATGAACCTTCATTGCATAGTGCCTAGTTGATAGCCATGTGTGAGTACTCCACTGACATGAAAGCACCTACAGAGCTTGTTATCCTACTACCACATGATAGATTAATATGTTCCCCATTTGTGCAATATCCTAGACACATGGTAGAATCTAATTCGTCCGCACTTGTGCCCTATCACCACACACACAGACATCTAGTCAGTTCCTACGTAGATATAGTCATCAACCATACCTACTGAATCAGAGCCAGTCAGCACCATGTGAAGATATTTTTTTTCTCCAACACCCATACAATTTTGTACATGATGATGTCATCATGATGTCATGTTGACATCATCATAAGGGAAAATTTCATTGATGTTATCCAGTTCATGAGCCTAAAATTGATAGCCATCTGAACATTAGACTAGGGGAAATTTGAACTACTGTGATAGTTGTATGACTGTAAAATTTAACCCTCTCTTTTGCTGATGCAACCCCTCTCCAGAATTGTTTTGGTTTTTGCAGTCTGACTTTAGGAGGCCATAATTTGGACATCTATACTCCAATTCAAGTGCAATTTTTTTTTAAATTGGGTAAAATTTCCTAAACTTTTTAGTGATGTAGCTCCTTTCTAGTTTTGGTGCATAGATTGTTTAGAAATTGCATTTTTTATGTGATTGTACCTACATAATCCTACATTTTGCAACTTCAAATGCTCCATACGAGCACATCTAGAATCCAAAATAAATTCCACTTTTTTTTAGAAGTGTGCTATTTTTCATCTACTTTCCAGATCTGCTATCTGATTATAGGGTTGTGTGGACAAAAGTGTCACTTTTAGCTATATGGTCTTTCTTTGCTTTGTAATGCTTCAGAATTGTAGCACATTGTAAAGTTCTAGATTTTTAATCTATATAGAGGTTGTAACAAGAAAAATAAGAAGTCCACAAATGCAAAAATTTGTAAGTGGTCCATTGTAATTGCACTATTGATAAAGTGCCCAAAGCATCTCTTTTAGGGGGGTTTCTTGATTTAGTGAAAAAGGGGGGTGTTCTTGTGTTGTGTTCTCTCTTTTCTACACTTTTCTTTCATTTTTTACATTATGGGAAAATTTAAGTTTCCTAAATTAACTCCTCATAACTATGCTACATGGTCCATAAAAATGTGGTATCACTTAATGCATAATGGAGTTTCACAATATGTAGATGGTACTCTTCCTAAACTACTAGGTAAAGAAGTTTCAACAAGTGATATTTTAGCTTGGGTAGCAATGGATAGGAAAGCCCTAGGTGATATTTGTTTAGGGGTAGATGATAGATCATGTATCAAATCAAGAAGTGTTCTACATCCAAGGAAGCTTGGGATACCCTCAAAAGCCTATATGGTAAAGTGTCAAAAGAGGATGTGCTCAAAATTGAAGATGATTTTGTCTCCTTAGATCCTGAGTCATATGATTCAATCAAGGATTTTATCATTAAGGTGAATGAACTAAGGACAAAGCTTACTAATTGTGAGAGTTCTATAAAAGATGATAGATTGATCTATCTCATACATAACAAGTTGCCATAAAAATATTCCACATTTATATCTTCTTTTAACACATCTAAGACTACCTTAGGGTTTGCCTACAAGAAAGTCACTTTTGATGTATATGCTAAACTATTGGATGATGAAGAAAAGAAGTTTAAATCAATGGGGATTGTCAAATCACCTAAGTCTAAAGCATTGGTGGCCAACATTGAGAGTTCTCAAAATTCAGCAAGAAAATTTTCAAATAAACAAAAGGGTAAGAAGAAATGAAAGAGAAAATCTAAGGATGCAAAAAAGACAACACCACAATCCAATCAACAAGGCAAGTTCTTGAATTCCAACAAGAAGGGGGGCAACAATAAGGAGAAGAATAATTGTGCTTATTGCAAGAAATTAGGCCATGAAGAGCATGAGTGTTATCTCAAAAAGATTGATGAGTTGACCAACATCATGAGGAAACATAATGTTCCATTACCTAATTCTTATAACGATAAATGGTCTTCTTCATATTCAAAGGGAAAAGGGAAAACACTCAAGACAAATTCAAATTCTTCAAAGGAATGGATATTTGACTCAAGTGCCTCATATCACATGGGTTCTTCAAAGGAGGATTTTTCTTCACTAAAGCAATCAAAGGTACCACACATCTTCATGGGAGATGATATAAAAATGGAAGTTGAAGGAAAAGGAAACATGGCTATGGACAATGGAGAGTTTCAAGATGTTCTTTATGTTCCAAACCTAAGTTCAAATCTCCTATCAATGTACCAAATCACTTACCTCAGAGATGGACATCGAGTTGAGTTTCTTCAAGACTTAGTAAAGGTGCTCAATCTTAAAGATGATTCCTTGCTTGTAGTGGGGAAAGTGAATCATAAGAAGAGGTTTTAATCTTTCTCTCATTTTTTTCCCAAGTCTACTTTAAAGGCCTTGTTATCTCAATCAAATTCAAGCATGCAATTATGCCATGAGTGGTTTGGTCATGTTTACTTTTGCTACCTTTAGCAACTTTTCTCATATAGAATGGTCAAAGGTCTACCTCAAATCAGCTTTAATTAGGGTAAATGTTTAATAGATTTAGTGGATTTGCATCAAGAAGGGAAGTTATAGAGAGGGAATTCTTCAAGAGTACTAGGTGTTCTACAGAAAGTTCACATGGTATTAGCAGGTCCTTTTGCAATCGGCTAGGGTCGCTACATACTTACATTTTTTGATGACTTTTTAAGGTTCACTTGGGTCTATTTTCTTCATAACAAGAATGAAGTGTTGGACACATTTCTATCCTTCAAGACTCATGTAGAACAAAAATCTAGGAAAGCCATCAAAGTTCTCCAAATGGACAATGGAAGCATGTATGTGAATAGAAGACTTATGAACTTTTGTAGACTTGAGGGAATTGATCTTTAGACTTCGCCAACATTCATTCTGCATAAGACAGATGCTACAGCTTTGAGGATCTAAACTCTTAAGTCTATGGCAAGTTGCATGATCCATGCCAAGTCTGTAGATCCATCATTAGAAGTCGAAGCAATCTCAAGTGCCACTCACATTCTTAATCATTCTCCTCATCTAGCATTAGATGAGAAAACTCTTTTTGAGGCATGGTGTGGAAAAAACCCTATTGTGACACACTTTAGAGTCTTTAGTTGTCCTACATGGGCAAAGGTATCTTCTAGTGGATTCAAGGCATAGTCACCTCAATCTTGTAATTTCATTAGTTATGAAGATAGTGGAGAAGGATGTTTACTTTGAGGAAAGTTCACTAAGCTTGTCCTCTACTCCTCTCCACACATCATATAGTGTAGAAATTGATAGTGACACAAGTGATAGTGCTTCAACATATTCAAACACATGGGGTTCTATCGATAGTTGTAGCGATAGGTCACTACATCGATTTAATCAACATGCATATATCACCACAATGATAGGTCCAATATAATAGGGTACATCCAATCTTCTAGATACAAGTTTAGTGATAGGTTTGGGGGATAGTACTGATGATCTACCTCTTCTTCTTGATGCAGAATCACCTTCTTCAGTTGTCATGAGGGTTTCATCTAACTCTCATGTTCATTCTCTACATGATCAATCCTCACAAGTTTAAGTGATTGTGGATACTTATGATCAGTAGTTTCATCAGGGTTTTTTATTAGTTGTAGAGATAGACAATTCTTTGAGACAGGTTCTTCAACCAAATGAGTAGGTTTCAAAGACATCACTTATCTATGGGATTCTTTCCATGCACAGTAGAAGCATCTCATTTTTACCCTTGGCACTATTTCTTCTTAAGGGAAAGAACACCATTCTACAGTATTGGATTAGCTTCTTCATCAGAGTAGTCACTATTCAACATTCTTCTTTGGGGTGGGTGGGAGGGGAAGCCTATCCTATCTCTCTTCCTCTTTTCATCATTCTCTTATGTATATACTAGATGTATGTCATAATGGGGGGGTCTTGATTACTCCATCCATCCATGCATCCCTATTTATCTCTCTTTTTGGGTGAGGGTTTTTCCCATGAGGTTTTCTATCTTTCTCCACTTTATGAGAGATTACATATCATTATGTACATGGGTACCTAACCTGCCCTAGTAGCCAAGACCCATCATGCATTGCATCCTAGATTTCATAAGCTTAAGGGCATTCCCCTAAGTTTCACTTAATGGGGGGTGTTGGTTTAAATAAGTATTTTCTTATTACACTTAAGTTTACTTAGGTTAATGCATTATTTAATTATTTTTCATTATTTTATTATTTATTTAGTTGAGACACTTAGGAGTTTGTGTACTCTCATGAGTTACACAACTCTAATTATGCACATGGTATCTACAACACAAGAGTTTGCATCATTCGCTGAGTTTTCATGCTGACAACACAGTTATCCACACTCCTCATCTAGCACATGTTGTTGACAGCATAGATTTGCATGCTACACCATTGTAGGTTTATCCTTACATCATTTCACTTAATCCCATGCTTAATGGACGATAATCCATATTTGGTGGACATGTGCCTAGTTGTATGACTTATCATGATGTTGACTTCTATGCATTCTAGAAGCTCTCTTAAGGCCTTTATATATAGGCACTCCCAGTGTACTCTCAAGATGGCATATTGAATATATGTATATATATATATATATGTATATATATATATATGTATATATATATATGTATATATATATGTATGTATGTATGTATATATATGTATATATATATATATATAGAGAGAGAGAGAGAGAAGGGGATAAGAGAGGGTGTGATAAAGAGAGACAGAGGGAGAGAGGGAGAAGGGGGGTAGTGGATGGGAGAGAGTGAGATACATACATACATACATACATACATAAATACATGCATACATACATATATATATATATATAGAGAGAGAGAGAGAGAGAGAGAGAGAGCAGGGGTTCAGAGACAGTGGGATAGGGAAGAGAGAGATAGAGAGAGAATAGGGGATGGGAGAGGGTAGGATAGGGGAGACAAAGAGTAGGGGATGGAAGAGGGTGGAATAGGAAGACATAGAGTTTTCACATAGTGTGTACACACTATCTGAAAACACCAAAAAATGGTTACAAAATTTTTTTGGCTCCCTACTAACCCATATTCTATTTTTTTGTCTATTGTCAGTTATACTATTTTGACATAAAACATGGGTTTCATGCTATTGGAAGTTACCAAACACCAAATTCAATCATTGGATACACTATTTGAAGCTAGAAAACACCAAATTCAACCATTGGATAAACTCTTTGAAGGATTTTTTATCATTCTATCTATAGAAAATGTTAATGCAGTCCTTTTTAAATATTATTTGTTACTGTAGAGACAAATTCAACTATATTTTGACAAGTTATTTAATATATAATGAATTCATTGAAATTTGTATGTTTAAATAAATTTTTATTTGAAAATGGTTACAAATATGATAATTTGTTTTATATATTGTGTATTAAATGAAATAATTATAATTTATAAATTTATTTGAATGATTTGTAATTTACAAATTTTAGGTAATTCAAATATTTGAATAATTTGACATATAGAAGTCATCATCTTGCCAAGGAAGAAACCAAAAACTCAAACAATAGAAGAGAGGAAGAGATATTTGGTAATTAAAAGAGATAAAATGAAATTACTACATGAAAAAAGAAAATTATAATGTGATAATGAAGAATTATCTTTCGAAGTGGAACAAGAACAACCAATACAAAGAAACAAAGAGGAAGAATTGGAAGGACAAAGAGAATGAATGAGACTCTTACACTCAAGAAGGTAATTGAATTGTGAAGCTACACTATTTTCCAATGTTGGAGTCATATGATCAGCTCATGTTGAAGAGATGCTAATTTCTATGTCCAAAAATGTATACACTCCATCATGTCATGTTGAAGGAACAACATCAACATATCAAGTAGGTGATATTCCATATTTTGCATCTTATTGCTAAGGCACATCATCTTGGGTTCAAGTTATGTAAAACACTCAAGCTTATGTTGATGTTCAAAATGTTGAGGAAATGGAAGAGATTATAACACGTTCTATAATTCATTTAGGAAGACCAAAATATTTGATTGATATTGATACTAATATTTTTAAATCAATGCCTAACAAGATTAACAAGTATACTTGTCAAAGAAAAGTTAATCATATGCGGAGATTATCCTTTGAAGAATTAAATGTTACAATTCAATGCAAACTATTTTTTGGAATGATGAGAAACTTGAAATTTAGGCCCATCATGAAGATTCTTGGGCTAAGAATGATGGACAATTCAAATGAAAAAATCATTGTAAAGAATCTAATGAATGCATATGAAAAAGTGGTTTCTAAATCACACACCAAAGATAGTAATATCACAAGACATGTACTTACATTAACAATAGTAATTACCCAAATGATGAAAGCTCAACTCATGAGAAAGACAAGAAAAACATTGAAAATTGGTAAAGGTACTCTAAGGAGAGCCATGTTAAGGTGAGAGAGAGTGGAAGATCCAACAAAAGATGAGCTATAGAAAATTTAGTGGTAGACTACCATGAGAGGATAAAGAAATTACTAAAGCTTTGTGATCATTAATTGAATATTTTTTGACAAATAACACATGTGTTTCTCCTAATCAAAGATATGTAGTAGGAAGAAATATTGGTAGCCAAAATTGCGACCCACATGCAAAACATTTTTTGAACTCAACTCAAACACAATTTTTTGTAAAATTTATTGGTATGTATCCTCAAATTTGAATAAGTCAATGATTTTTTGAGATGGGTAAATGAGAAGATAAATCACACATGCACAACTTGTTGTAGGATACATATTGAATTTTCTAACAATTTTGATGATTTTAGACATATATTTGTGTTTTTGAATTCTATGTCTATTTTGCAAAATTATAACATGAATGAGCCACCTAGTCTCTAGCATTGGAAGGGTCCAAAGGGACTGATGGTAATATGTTTGGTAGGCCTAAAAGAAGCCAAGTGATGAGATTTTGGTAATAAGAATCTAGTATCACCAGCTCCTTTTTGAATCAATATCCAAATACCTATTTTTTTCCATTCTCAATGCAGATAAACAAATTTGTTGTTCAAAAACCAGAAAAAGGGCTATAGGGCCAATTAAGCCTATTGAGAGAAATTTTGCAAAATACATGTTTGGAGAGTAAATTAGTTGTTGAAAACTCATCATTAGGTGTTTGTTGAAGTGTATAAAGTGTTAGTTTGAAGCAAGAAGTTGATTATGATCCATTTCTCAAATTTGCTCATTTTTCTCCTATTGTTTTCTAAGTCTTGAATAGGGAAAGTGATCAAGTAGTTTTGTGAAATTGGGTTGAAGTTTGTTCAATGTTGCAACCAAGTTGGAAAGAGTCTTTGAAGGTACATAGGAAGGTGGGAAAGGTAGCTTGACTTAAATGTATTCTTGTTGGGAATCCACTAGCTTTTGGTGTGAGCACTCTGCATCATTTTGGATTCAAATTACATTAAAATAAAATACATGAAATGTAATTAAAACATAAATCAGAAAAAACAAGATATATATTATGATAACCAATAATGTCATAAGTCTAATAATTTCATGGTTAAAATATATATCATACATCAAATGTAAAATTTCATATATACATCAAATGTATGTTGAATATTTCCACTAAGATAAAATCCAAGATATATGTCCTTTAATGCATATACATGTGTGGCTATCCCTATACCTTCTCATTTCCATAAGGAGAGGCAAAAAATCCCCAGAGGTTTTTAGTCATTGTGTGAAGGGATATGATGGGGATGATGGGGTCTTCCTCACATGTTCACTCATCCTCTTATTTAGGCTCCTCCAAAATTGGAGCTGATACAAAAAATGTAGATATGAATCAATAATTATTATACATTGAAATCAAATATATGTACATAAAAAATTAACTATTTTCTTACGACCATCAAATGGTCACTCTATACGTGTACCTAAAAAGCTTGTGGATGATCGTGAGTAACAAGACCCCATAAAAATTCAATCAATATAATCACTTGATTTTACTTATAAATACCATTTGAAATTTCTATAACAACTATTATAACTAACAACTAAAACTATGAAAACTCTTTCATACCTCAGTCAATGGCTCTGAACTAACCACCACGATTGATTAACTAGTGAAGATGAGGAGTATTGGACATCAACAACTAAAAATTGTATAATAAAATTTACATGTAGCATGAAACATAAAACAAATATTATGAAATGAATTAAATTAACATGAAACAAATGTACCTCTATGAAGCTCGTATATGCCTAGGCTCAGAGTCCCTTGTGAATGTTAGTGATCTAATAGAGAACTAATGCACATGGATAAGGAGAAAATTAATTTTAAATATATTGGTTTGAATACATGTTTATCTATTTTTAAATGATCTATTGGTTATTATAATCATATTTCTATTAGTATCTAATTCCACCCAAAAAAATGTGTGCTTTGAAATCTATTGGTTTCATGCATCTACATGACCAATGGTTAATGAATCTTCCCTGTGTTTCTTTATGATTGGGAAGACTAAGTGAATGTTTGTTGCTTATGGGTGAATGTTAGGCTCATTTTGTGTCATATGGTTAAAGTCGTATTCAATTATTTAATACTTCTTTTAAGTTTAACATCACATTCATCTCATGGTGATTGGTGAATGCTATTCTCCCTTTGCATCTTATGGTTAAATTCATACTCATTTATTGAACTCACTTTAATTCTTAAAAGGGAGTTGTGCCTCTTAATTTAGAGGAAGATTATCAATTTAGTGTTAATCTATCAAATATTATTGTTCCTTGTCCTTTCTCTTAGGTATTTTTGAGTTAGCTTGTACATCTATTTTTCAACTAGCATCTAATTTTGTAAATAAGTAGGCCTATATGCCTATAATGTAAGTAGCCTTATGTGCTAAATTTAATATTTGCACATGCAAGATAACTTGATGATATTTGAAGTACAATTTTCTTGTTATTATTTGTTATTATTTCTTTGTGTTTTTATTTATATGGTAGGGTTTTCTTTGTTCAAGACTAGACATCTTTATTTGGGACTTCTCTAATCTTAATTGCCTTACTAGTAATGTGTTGGAAATAAAATTAGATAGTTTTCAAGACCTTTTTGATTTCAAGAAAGAATTAGGTATGGAAAATTATCTAAATCAACCACGTGGAGGTCATGCAAGGCTATAATCTTGACATTTCTAAGAACTTATGTTAATTTGTGAGTTGATCAGAGGATAACCATTGGTGGAGTTCCTTTTGTTGATTTAACAAAACTAGTCTATGTTATGATTCATTTTCTAATGGAGAGCAAGAAAATTTTAGGTACAAATGAAAGGTGAACTATATGGAGGATTTGAAGTGTTTTCTTGTGCCTAGAGAAATTTTTTTTAAGATTATAAATTAGATTTTATAGAGAGAAGTTTATTGATGAGTGGACTCTTTTTATGGTCATCATTACAAATTTATCATACTAGAAGGTAGATTTAGGAAATTTCAAATGCATATATTTCCAATACTAAATCATTTTTGTAGGAATATCAAGTTTAAATTCATTTTCTAGATACTTTCTTTATTAATGGTTTTGGCCATGAATAGATTCAAGATCAATGACACCTTCTCTATTGAAAAATCCTTCACCTCTCTCGCAACACTATATTTATTCCTCTCAAACCTTAGAGCAAGGTTTCTTCTATTTATCCATATGTTGGGAAAACTCACATAAATGCTCTTGGAAAATAAAAGTACAAGGCTCTAGTTATAGAGTAGCCTAAGGATGTATGAGTTGCTATTTCTCAAGATTTTTCCTCCATCTCATCTAAAAATTCAATTTGGACCAATTAATTCTATTGTAATGTCCCCATCCTTGCCCATTCTTACTCCTCCCCCTAGGTCTAACTTTTCCCCCTAGAGATTTCCAAAATATAGTTGCCTTCAAGTTACCCATTACCCTATTGGGATTTATAATGTGGAAATTGTAAGGAAACTTTCAAAAAAGAATATAAATCTTTCTAGATAACCTATAATAGATCTAAAATAAAATGCAATTAAAATCCACATGCAAGAGAATAAATAACATACCCACAAAAATTATGAGATAAGATATACCCTGCGAAACTCTCATTAAGCAAAAAAACCCAACCTCCAAAAGCATCCATCACTATGTATTATTCATCAAAAACACCATTGCAATACAATCATGGAAGCCTTCAAAGACATAGCCACTACCATGCAATCCATGTCAACAATCATGAATCCACACATCCCATGCCATGCTTCCAACCTTCATAAATGCTCCCTTGGCTAACCTATCAAGCCTTGTCCTACTTGACTCTTTCCCTTTTGCCCTTTTGTATTCTCACACAACAACTACCATTGTGACTACTTATATAGTAGAAATTCCCACAAAAACACCAAGTGGTATTACATAAACCATGTGCTACCGAACCCATTAACCCCACATTTAATATTAGATTTTTAATTCTTTTCCCCAATATTAAATAATTACATGAAATATTATCACAATGTTACAATACAAATCATCGAGTATATCCCATGGGAATCTTTAAATTTTGCACATCCATCTAGGTGCAACATTAAATAATAAAATAAAATAATACAATATAACAATATTTTGTAATGTGTGAAAAACCCATTATCTCAATATAAACACTGGATTAGAAGGTTGATGAACTAAATTTATCTTATAATAAACACAATTTTTTTTGGTAAATGGATCTTCCTAAAAAATAAGATTGTTAGGAGGAAAATCAAGAGGTTAGAGGCTCTAGGAGAAGTGTAAAAGAAGATTGTGGACTTGACCAAGGGGAAAGTGATGAAATTTTATGGGAAGATGATGATTTTGGTGAAAAAAATAATGACTCAAATATTATCAAGGATCAAATCAATGAGATAAAGAACCTAATAACCTTCTAGGACAAAATATTGAAAATGTTTAATATCTTTTGCAAGATGAAGAAGAATTAGTTCAACTCAAAAAATTATCTTGTTGGGATGACTAACAATACAAAGGACAAGCTAGTGAAGATTAACCATTCTATTAGTTCTATCCAAGCTTGGTTATAGGAAATAAAGGTGAACCACATGAAGAGAAATGGCAACTTGTAGATGGTGCCTAAAGGGAATATTATCTTTAGAGATGTTGTTTTTATTGGTTCTCCCAAATGTGCCTTTGTTGAATTCCTGAAGGAGATCAATGGAGATTGGAATTCCACACTCCTACGAAGTATCTATTGGGATTTTCCTCTTTTTTTTGTCTCTTATTTCTTCATGGATGCTATTGGGCCTGTGTTCTATTCTTCTATCTTTTATTTAGTTGTTGTTTATATATCATAGTTTGTTCATGTTTTTCATATTGTTTTAAAAGTTGATCTTAATTTAAATTTTGGGTTTAGGGCCTTTGACTTTACCTGATTGGAACATGCTGTATGAAGAAATTAAAAAAAAAAAATTATATAATAAATATAAATATCGCAATTGTTATGATCTACACAATTACTCTAATTTTCTTTTAAAATTAACAATTCTAAATAAGGAAAGAGACTATAACATAATGATAAATTGTGAGCTTTTTATAGAGAAAGTGTTAAATTTGAGTCTACTCTTAATAATATTTAAATATTTATATTTACATAATTGAAATATTATTGCTATTCACAAATATACTTATTCATACAAGGAGGAAGCATTTTACTTCATCACACACACACACACACACACACACGTGTGTGTGTGTGTGTGTGTGTGTGTGTGTGTGTGTGTGTGTGTGTGTGTGTGTGTGTGTGTGTGTGATGAAGTAAAATGCTTCCTCCTTGTATGAATAATTATATTTGTGAATAACAATAATATTTCAATTATACATACATACATACATACATTCATACATATACATATATAGATATACACACACACACACACACACACATAGATATATATATATATATACATACATACATATACATATGCATATATAGATATACAAACACATAGACATACATATATATTTACATCTAAAAATGCACATACATATTTACACACACACACACAAACACACACACAAATATGTATATATGTATGTATGTATGTGTATGTAACCTTTCTTATGTCTCTCATGTATATTATCAAAAAATATTAGTAACTACATATATTTCTTTCCTTCCCAAGGCCAATTAAAAGTGAAAATGCAACTATGTGACTTGTATAGAAACAATCAATACTTCATAGAGCTTAAAGGTATTAGCTACCACAAATTTCTTTCTTTACTGAAAGAGGGATAAAATTTGTATTGAATACTAAAGAGAATAGAACAACATAAGAAACAAAGAGAACTACAGAGTTTTATCCTGGTCCACAAGTTGACCCAACATCTAAGATAAATAAAGGGGAAGCATCCTATGATCAATAATGTTCCAATTTGACCCATGCTCAAATGCCCATTCAGCCAAACAATCAACAACATCATTCTACTCGTGAGGGATACATCCATAAAAGACACATAATCTAGATGATTGCATAACTACGTGATCTATTGAATAACCAGAGCCAAATGCCAATCCACATGCACAAGGTTCCTTCTATTCAATAAATTCACAACCACCTATGAGTTAGTCTTACACATAATTATTCTCCAACCACATTGAGAGCATTTTTCCACTATAACTAAGATAGCAAGGGCTTTCATGAGGTTATTGGTATGGTAACCTATGTATATAGAAAAAAAAAACTAAATATTAGTAGAACTGTCATGCCCAACTCCCCCAATACCCACCGGACTAGGATTTCCTTGAGAAGAAGCATTAGTGTTGATTTTAAGAACTACTACCTTAGGAGGAGTTGAATGCCCCTCATGATTAACACTCTGAGAGTGATGCCTAACTCTATTCCCAAAGTGGCTATGGGGGACTGAGGGAGTACCACCCTAAAGAGGAAAGGAAAAGCATGATTAAATACCAACATCTCTAGGATCCAAACCTCCACCAGTGTCACATTTAGATAGGAGTGTTTCATGAAGAGAATTAACAATTTTTCCCCACAAGTACCTGATCTCAAACTACACATCATGAAAGATCCTCCTATTCCTCTCAAGAAAAGCATGTCATATAATAAGGGAAGGGCCAATAGTCCAAGAAACCTAAATTAAAAAATTTTTGGAAGGGGGGTGGCCCAAATGGTCCAAAAATTTAGACAAGGCTGAAACATGTTGGCATGTGCATCCCCACACCAAAAGTGCCTAATTTATTTGACAAAGGGGTAATATAAAAAAAAGTGAGAAACAATCTCTTCACTATTGTGGCATAAAACATAGATGGAAGGCCCCTGGAAGCTTCTCTTATAGAGATTCTCCCAAGTAAGAAAATGATTATAAACCATAAGCCAAAGGAAAAAAATTACACTTACACCATGAAAAACTATTCCAAACTTTCTTCCACCAAGAGACCTCCACGTTGCCAAAAAGTTGCTAAGTTGGTGCAAGGTACCCTAAAAAAATAGAACACTTGCTAGAAGAAGCATCTGCACAAGCCAAAACATTAGGTACTTGCAAAGAGTTGTAGTCCCTAGAAGCCAATATCAAAGATAGTTCCAACCAATCCCCTAGAGAGCCACCTAACAACCAATTAGAAGAATTCTTCCATCTGTAACCCATAGCAAGGCCCAAGTTACAAGCCTCCTTATAATGAACCATCTTATTCTTCTTGTGGTATCCACAACACACGCCCCATTCCTCATTAGGAATGGGGACCCCCTACTTTTTCTAACTCCCGAACTCATAGTTTGGGAGTTTGAAGAAGTCTTGGTTAAATAAGTAAACAAAAAAAAATTAAATTTAAAAAAAAAAAAAAATCTCATGTGCACATATCGAGGCACACGCGCATGCAAAGAAAGGAGGAAGGGAAGTTATAAACCCCCCCCCCCCCCTTTTGTTTCTTTTGTTTTTTGATGTTTAAGAAGTAGAGATGAGGAGGCAAAGGTATGGAAACCTTCCCCCCTCCACCTTCCACATAGACCTAGCGCTCACACACACATGACCAGAGGAGGAAGCACGAGGCGCGGTGCTACGTGTGCTCTTTTGGACGCACGTGCGCCACATTGCCATGGAACCCTTCTGGGCTGCGCACACAAGCCGTGCCACCACAACACCCTTCTAGGCTGAGTGGCAACCACTACCATCGTGCCCTTTTTGGATGCATGATGGCACGCTGCTATGCACCTTTCGGGCTATGCCAAATTTTGGGTGCATGCCACTGTGCATGCTTTCTGGGCAATGCGCGGCTACCGCCATGACACCCTTCTCGGACGCACATGCCATCACATTTCAAACCCCATGTTTTTTATTTTATTATTATTATTATTTTTTTATATATAGATAAAACACTAAAAAACAAAAAAAATAAAAATAAAATATAAAAAATATTAAAAAAAAAATTAATTTTTTTTTAAAAATCAGAACAAATAAAATAGGTTCTATAATATCATTTTTAAAAAAATGATTTATATGTATCCAGTAATTAATCATTCTTTTTCTTTGTGACGTACAGGTAATATAATCAAATGGCATCCACATCCAAATCAACAGCAAAGCCAGTTGTGTACAATTTCCAAGGCATAACCCAGAAATCATAATTGTACAATGAACACTCTGAGATCAAAGACACAAAACTTGGACACACGGACTTAAGAGAATTTTTGAGGGTTTGTAACAACCCAACTGAAAGATCTTCTTTGAGATCTGCCTTAATCCAATCTGGATTGGTAAGATCGTGGCAATTTTGAGGCAAGACTTCAACATTATTGATGAGGTATAGGTTTGGAGCAACGGTTTGCAAATTCTACAGGCCATGAAAGGACAAAGGTACCACATTCTAATTGATGTATATACCAGAGAAGAGATAGACATGATAGATTATTGAATAGAAAAGATTGCAGAGGGAAATAAAGTGATGGCAACATTGCATGATCAGATACATAGGCTTAAGGACCAAGCTCGAGAGCGAATTTTGGAAGCAAAAAAGTTATATAGTGATTCATGCTTGGATATTTTTGAAGATGAAGAATGAGAGAAGCTTTTACCAGTTGAGATAGTTGTAGAAAACTTCAAAAAGACTTTAGAGGAAGCATCTAGTGATGAAGACATCGGACAAGCCTTCAGGACAGAAGAAGCATTGTTAGAGTTGGATACCAAACTCGGGGGTTTTGAAGAAACTCGAATTGAGGTGGACAACTACAAATGGAAGGTCAAAGATAAGTATGAGGATTTAGATCTTCTTGATGCTACTAAAATTATTGAGATTATAGAAAAATTCAAGGGCAAACATCCAAACATATGTTTAGGATGAAGATGAGAAAAACCCAGATGCCAGAATTTCAATTTTGACACTTAGAAAATTTTTGAGATGTTTGACTTAGTCAAGGTCCGTAGCTCCACAGCTCTGCAGCTCTGTAGGTTTGTAGCTTCGGAGTTCTGTAGCTTTGCAATTCAAAGTTGCACTGATAGTTTACTACCAGTTCCAAGAATAGCACTTTTCATGCATTGGAAACGCATTTTGATGGCAAGTTAACTCTGACACACATCAAGTGAAGGGCCAACTTCTATTTTCGGTGTCTCCATGCACTTCTACTTTGATTGATGGCTTCCTTCTACTTTCTCTCTCATGCTTTCATTATTTTTGACATGTAAAGGGCTCATGCATCCAATTAATGAATAAAATATGGATGGAGTCCCTCTTAGCACAAGTTAGATTAGCAGTTTGTATATATTTAGTTTGTTTTAATGTAAATACCCTTGTCTAGTGATCTCTTCTCTAAGCGGATAGATTTTACTTGATTCCAAGGTAAAAGAGTTTTTGGAACCAGAAAAGGCCTCCTTGTAAACATTCACATTTATCTTCTACTAAGCGAATTTTGGTACGTCGCAAGACAAACACTAAACCTTGGAGTGAGTCCTTAAAAAGATTTTCTTTTCAAGAGAGGAATTACACTATGAATTTCTATTGTTGACCTCATGCAAAATGAATGCCCAACAATTCCATCTAGTAGAAAGGAAAAAATTAGAAAGAGAGTGCAAGTATGGATAAGAGGATAAGAGAGGAGAATGCCCATTCTAAGAATCACTCCAAAATAGAGCCTTAGTGCCTTTGTTACAGATCTAAAATAGACTTCTCTCCACTAGGTGAGCACCAATCTTAAGGGTATTCCACACCATAGAGCCTCTCCCCTCGAGATAAAACCTAGAAATATCTAAAGGTTCAACACTAGGTAAATACTTATGTGATAGGATATGGGCCCAAACCTAAGACTTATTGGAACACTAGCACCAATAGTGCTTGGTAGTAAAGGCTTGACTGCACAAGATAGCATAATGAAGGCCAAGGACTCCTTCCTTTTTTGGCTTGTAAATAGTATACCAATTTGTGAGGTTCCATTTGGTATTCTACAAATTGCTGCTTCAAACAAATTCATGAGAGAGAGCATCAAATTCCTTAAGAAAATATGCCAAGGCAACCTTAACCATGCTTTTGTATATGGGAAGGCTTTCAATCATAGATTATATGAGTTTCACCTTATCAATAGTAAAGGGCCACCTATGAGTCCAATGATTGACTTTTAAAAAAAAAATTGCTGAGCAAGCTCTACCAAAAAAGGCTAGGTTGTCTTCCCACCACAATAGGGACCCCCAAGTATGATCTAGAGGATATTTTCACTAAAATTTGAGGTATCTCTAAAACTCCAATAATCAATACCATGTCGAAGTCCTCACAATTCTAACTCCAATGTAACTTGATTGGGAAAAATTAGAGTTTAGATGACAAAGTTATGACTAGTCAAAGTTTGGTCAAATTGGGGCCAAAGGCCATAAAAAAGTGAAAAAATAATCATCTCAAAATTGGTTAACAATGCATTTCAAATGAAAGAGCTTGTCAAAAGCTTTCCAATGGCATTCATTTTGTCAAAAATGGAGATCCAATGTGAAAGTTATGATGGTTGAAGTTTAGGTAAAGGTGTGGATTTTGATGATGTTAGCATGACATCATAAAAACTTAAAGAGAGGGAAAAAATTCAAATTCAAATTCAAAATAAAGGAATTATATGATGGGAGTTGAATTCCCAACCATTGCCCTCCTAAAAATAAGGCCAACCAATGGGCTATTTATGGTATATTTGATATTAAAGGAAGAGTTGTTATATACCCATAACAAATCTACCAAACATTATTTAAAATAAGAGTTTTTGTTATTTTACTATAACTTTTAACCTTAAAATTGTTAAATGCCAAAAATATAAAATGGTAAAAAGGGGGTGTTTCAAAATTTAATTTGTTAAAGGCCCCATTAATGTGAAATAAGGTTTTGGCCTATTTTAGGTTATTTTTATGTATAAAAGTGGGGTAGGGGAAAACTTTGGAGGACTTTTTTTTCAGTCCCATACATCGGAGCAAAGTAATGGTAATGTAGTTGAAGGGGTTGATATTGTAACACATTGTAATTGATTTTTAGAGTTAATCGGATTGGTCCACTAGTTGGAGCAGTATCTGAAGACATAGTCCAGATAGGGTGAACCCTGGGATCAAATTGTGTTGTGCCTCTTATCTCTCACTTCTTTTTTGTCAATTGATTATGTGTTATTCTTTTCTACATTTTTAATTACGTTAATTTGCTTCCGCAAAAGCATTAATATAACTTTATGTAATTGGTTAGAATTCCTCTGTATCAATCCTAGATTCTTCTTCTTTGTAAATTTTATTGTTTTAAATACATAACCTGGTATTTATTGAATGGATTAGGGATTAAATCTATATTTGGATTAAATTTATAAAACTTGTAAATCCTAGTTTACAAATCAAGTTTGCTATCAGAGGCTATTTTTGCTAAGAAATTGCAAGTGGTGAATGTTAACTAGGTTGAAGTTGAAACAAGGAGAAGGTGAACTTGAAGAGTTCAATCTAGAAATTAGAAAAAGAAGAACTTTTTCACGAGTCATGGCATCTAATCAAAATCTTTCTAATTTTGATTTTGAATCCTTCCAGAGAACTTTTGTGGAGTTGAAAGCTTCAGTGGACATTCTTCTTCAAGAGAGGAATGAACAATAGTTGAGAAAGATGGACAAGGCTAAGAAGAACTAAGAAGCCAAATCTTCATCAAAAGATGACAAAGGCAAAGGAGTATAAGGTGGTGGTGGCCCTCCTGAACTTTAATCCCCATCTTCTTCATCTTCTTCTTCTCTATCTACTTCTTCTAAAAAGAAACACTCTATGAAGACACCCTTGCTAAAGCTTGATTTAAAGTTTGATTTGCTTAAGGAGATTGAATTGGATGATGAAAAATTGGATAATTGGCTTAAGGAGATTGAAGTGTACTACAAGGTTCAAAATATTTTGGATGATTCTTCCATAATATAGCTAGCTACTCTCAAAATGGGAGGTATTGCATTAGTCCAGTTAAAGAGTAAGATCCAAGATGGTCTTGCTATACATGGTAAAATAATTTCATCTTGGTATGAATTTACTTTTTCTTTGAAGAAAAAAGTTTATTCTTTGGGTTATTTGCAACAAGCCATTATGGATTGGAAAATTCTCAAGTAAGGTAAAGGGAAGTCTATGCAAGAGTATACACAAGTGTTTAGGAAGAAGGCTTTAACCCTTGGAATTCCTATTTACATGCAAGATACTTTATTAAAGTATATAGGTGGAATGCATTCATATTTAAAACATATAATATTGATGTTTAGTCCTTTTATCTTTGATGAAGTATGTGTTCAAGGAACCCATATTGAAGCAGTTGGAGGAAACACAAGTTTAAGTTCAAAGAAGGAATTTGTTCCTTCAAAAACCATCAAGAAGAGAAAGAAAGTAGCCATAGTGAAGAAAGAAGAAGGTGACAAGCCTACTTGTTGACATTTTTAGAAGAAAGGACATGCAAAAGAAATGTGTTGGAAATTGCATCCAGAGTTGCAACCAAAGTTTTTTAAGAAGGATCATAAAGGAATGAAAAATTCCATAGCTGTTCTTCAGGATCTCAAATCAAATTCTAGTGATGAGACAACAATATGAGTTGTGGGTTTGAAAGGTAAAGCTTTTATTGATTCTACAACTGATGTTTCATATGCTTCCACTTCAAAAAGTCATGTTCTTCTTGAAGATAGTAAAAGGTGTGAACATTTTCTTACAAGGGTGATTTCTAAGAACACTAAAATTGACACATTAATAGATAGTGGGTCCCAAGTTAATTTGATATTAGAAGAAGTTGTTAAAAAGTTGGGATTGGAAACTAATCCACATAAGAGACCTTATCCATTAGGTTGGGTGTGTGATGATAATAGATTGTGAGTTATTAAGCAATTTAAGTTAAGATTTGTAGTAATATCTAAGTTCATAGACAAGGTTGAATTTGATTTGGTTCCACTTGATATCTATGGGATTGTGTTGGGTAGCCTATACTTATATGATAGGAAAGCTATCTTCTATAGGGAACATACCAAGTATCATTTGTTTAAAGATAGAATTGAATACATTATAGGAGCTCATGACATGAAGAATGAAGGATCAGTTGTTAATACAAGACATTTGAAAATGATAGTAAATGCAAGCAGTAAACTAACTCTC
This sequence comes from Cupressus sempervirens, assembly GCA_028749045.1. NCBI lineage: Eukaryota > Viridiplantae > Streptophyta > Pinopsida > Cupressales > Cupressaceae > Cupressus > Cupressus sempervirens. Next base: position 909,768,346 of record CM053792.1, on the reverse strand, counting down.
ATGTCTACAGTAGCTAGTGAGGATCAAGTGCAAGTAGAATCAAGCCTTCAACCAGTGATGGTAAAAGATGATTTGAAAGGTTCATTTTCTAATGATGTTTCTATATGAGAGGTCCAAAATGTTGATACTTTTTCCATTTCATTAGTTATTTCAGTTTTGTTACTTCTATTTCTACTAGTTGGTACTATGTGGGTGATGGATGTCATAATGAACATTGGTGGATATATGGTTGATTGTATTAGCAATGTTATATCACTTTTCATAATGTTTTTGATGGTTCAGATATTCAAAATTCTAATAGTTTGTATAGGTGATACTGGACAAGTGAGATAAACATCCCCTCAATTTCATTTTATGTAAAAATAAACTTTTAGAAGTCTAAAAACTCTTTTTTAGTGGAGAGGCTTGATCTGGAGGATATTTTCACTAAAATTTGAAGTATCTCCAAAATGTCAAAGATCAGTACCATGTTGAAGTCCTCACAATTCTGACTTCAATGCAACTTGAATGGAAAAAATTGGAGTTTAGATGACAAAGTTATGACCAGTCAAAGTTTGGTCAAATTAGGGCCAAAGGTCATAAAAAGTTGAAAAAATAATCATCCCAAAAGTGGTTAACAATAGATTTCAAATGAAAGAGCTCATCAAAAGCTTTTCAATGGAATTCATTTAATCAAAAATGAAGATTGAATGTGAAAGATATGATAGTTTGAAGTTCAAGGAAAAGTGTGGATTCTAATGATGTCAACATGACATCATAAAATCTTAAAGAGAGGAGAAAAAATTCAAATTAAAACTAAAATTATTCTTTAATTTGAATTAAAGGAATTAGATGATGGGAGTGTAACTCCCAACCATTGTCCTCCTAAAAGTAAGGCCAATAAATGGGCTATTTATGGTATATTTGATATTAAAGGAAGAGTTATTATATACACATAACAAATCCACCTAGAATTATTTAAAATAAGGGTTTTTGTTATTTTTTTATAACTTTTAAACCCAAAATTGTTAAATTCCAAAAATATAAAATGGAAAAACTGGGGTGTTTCAAAATTTAATTTGTTAAAGGCCTTATTAATATAAAATATGGTTTTGGCCTATTTTAGTCTATTTTTATGTATAAAAGGGGGGGCAGGGGACCTTCCTAAGACATAAAAAAAATTATTGTGATTATTCAATCTTTGAGAGGAATCAGAAGGATGACTTATTGCTAAGGAGAAGGGAAAACATTTTGGACGACACTTTTTTCAGTCTCTTACATTGGAGCAAAGTAATGCTGATGTAGTTGAAGGGGTTTATATTGTAACACATTGTAATTGATTTTTTGAGTTAATCAGATCACTCCACCAGTTGGAGTAGGACCTAGAGACATAGTCCGGATAGGGCAAACTCCAAGATCAAATTGTGTTATCTCTCATTTCTTTTTTTTTCAGTTGATTATGTGTTGTTCTTTTTTTCATTTTTAATTAAATTAATTTTCTTTAGCAAAAGCATTAAAATAACTTTACATAATTGGTCAAAATTCCTCTGTATTAGTCCTAGATTCTTCTTCTTTGTAAATTCAATGGTTTTAAATACATAACCACACATTTACTGAATGGATTAGGGATTAAATCTATAGTTGGATTAAAGTTATAAAATTTGTAAATCCTAGTTTATAGATCAAAGTAAGTCAAAGGGAGAGACTCAATCTGAAATCTCAAGATATTAGCGATCCTCTACTAGATATGCTTAGGAATGTTGAAGAAAAAATAGAGGACTTTTGGTCATTAATTTTCTGCCTAGAGGTAGCCAAATAAGTATCCACGGTGAGCTAAAAGGCTTCAACTTCCCAAATCTAAGCTCTCCTAGAAAGGGCCATATCATCAACAAAATGGAGGTGGGAAAGAGTGGGTAGACCATTTCCTCATTACCATCCCTGAATCAAATTTTTGGAGACATAAGAATTGATATGTCTACCAAGTCTCTTAGCCATAATGACAAACAAATAAGGAAAGTGGGGAGCTTGCTAATGAAGACCTCTAGATGCCCCAAAAATCTCTAACTATTCACCATTAAGAAGGACCGAGAAAAAAGGAGTAGTAACATTGCTTAGAAGCCATCTAACCCATTCTTAACTGAAGCCAAAAGCCAGAAAAGCTTTCTACAAGAAAACACAATTGGCTTTGGCATAAGCCTTAGCCATATCAAGCTTGATGAACATGGTGCATTCCCTAGAAGTACACATAGAGTGAATGGCTTAGAAAGCAATAACCACCCAATCCAAAATTTGTTTTCCCACCACAAAACCCCCTTATTCCTTAGACATAACCATGGGAAGCCAAACTTTAAGCCTCTCTGCTAGGAACTTATTAATGATTTTATATACCACATTACAAAGAGAGATAGGCCTGAAGGAGTCCAACTAATTAGCCTCTTCCTTGTTTGGAATAAGGACTAAGAAAGTAGCATTCAAGGCCTAGAGCATTTCTTTGTTGGAATAGGACTCCTGAACCACATCCAAAAGGTCATGATTGATAACATCCCAAAATTCTTGAAAGAATTCAATAGGGAAGTCTTCGAGCTCTAGAGCTTTTCTTTTATGCAAGCTGAAGACCACCCCCTCCAAGTCTATCATACAAATTAGCCTCATAAGAGAGTCATTAATCTCTAGGTAATGTCAATAGAGGGAATACAAGAAAATATTTTATTCTCCATTTCTATTGGAGGTAAGTCATCTGAAAAGAGATTAGAGTAAAACTAAATAAATTCCCTAGTATAGCTTGAAAGGAGGTCAGATGCATCCCAATGGAAGTAATAAGAGAAGAATTTAACTCCTATTACATCGAGCCTACTCAAATTTATCAAAAAATGTATTGTTCTTGTCCCCTTCCTGAAGCCATTCAACTCAAGTAAGATTCCACTCAACTAAATCACTAGAAGCTTAGGATTTTGGTAGGCCAAGAGCTTTGAAAAAACCCAAATCCCAAATCTAACTAGTAATAACATCAAGACAATCTTGAGCCCTCTTCTTCATAATTTGGATATTACCAAAACAATTCTTGTTCCAATTCTTCAACTTTCTTTTAACATACTAATGTTTTTTAGAGAATGAGAACATAGTTGTGCCATAGATAGGGCCTCCCTGTCTCCACCAATAAGCCATTAAATCATGGAGAGAAGAGTCTTGAAGCCAAATTAGCTGGAACTTAAAAGGAGACTTCTTGGGGATAGTAACATAAGTAGCTATGAGCTTGATAGGCTAGTGGTAAGAACCTCTCCAAATAAGAATTTCAAAAGAGAGAGAAAGAGAGCCACAATTTCAAAAGTAAGAAACTAAGAACCTGTCCAAGCATTCTAAAATGGCATCATTTCTAACCCTTTGATTCTTCCAAGTAAAGAGCCCAATAAGAGATTTGAAATAAGAGAGATATAAAAGATCTATATTGTGTCAAAGAAGCTCAGAAGAAGGACCCAGGTGAGCCAGCCCACACCTCTTCTCCTCTAAACTGAGAATAGAGTTGAAATCTCTAGCCACAATCCAAGGCAAGAAAGGATGACATCTTTTGACATGCCTAATATGAGCCTAGAGCTTGAGCTTGCTAGGGAGATCAATAGGAGCATACACATTAGTAACAAGAATCATCTTTCTAGCTTCTAGAGAGGATGAAACGATTTGGAGAGTCAAGAGGCAAGAGACCCAATAAAGTGGTGTAATTTTCATAGGATCCCAACAAATGGAAAGACCACCAGAGCTTCCCAAAGCACCAAAACATTGACATTGGCCTAGAAACCAAATTTTAGGAGCACATCTAAATATGGAGTCCACTAAAAGCTTGGTCTCTTGGATACAAAGGATATCTAGAGAATGATTAGCCACCAACTAGTGAATAGCTTTTTGTTTGAAGATTCTATTCAAACCCCTCACATTCCATGAGATAATAATCATTGAGTAGAGTGAGGAAAATTTTCATCCAACACCCTGACAACCCCAAACTCTACCAATAAATCTCCTATAAGTTTAATTTTTTCTTGATCCTACTTTTACCCAATACTTGAGGGAGTCGAAAAAGAAAATTTCTTAAATGGTCTTTGCATTTTGTCCAAAGCAAGAGACAATCCCTTTCCTTTACTAGAGGCAAACACATATTTAACCAAATCTACTAAAAGAACATCCTTTTCATGTAAAGTAGAAGAAACCACAAGGGTACCAGGCTCAAGACCAATAGAGGTCTCTAGCTTTTTCTGAAGTACAACATCTTGGTTGCCACTAAGAATAGAACTCCTCCACTCTAAACCAGTAGCCGTAGACTAAGCCTTTCTAGGAATGCCTTCTTCTATAACCATTTTGTCAAGAACCTAAAAATGATTAAACCCTAAGTCCACTTGTCGATCTAGATGAGATCACTTCTAACCCTGCCCCTTAGCACAGTTTTGAGCCAAGATAAAACCATCCATATTAGGATTGGTAGTAATAGATGGCCCTTGCCCCTAACTTGAAGTGTTCATTTGAGCTTTCCCTTTACCAATACTATCAATCTAAACATTCCCTTTTCTAGTACTAACATTTTGACCATTCCCCTTACCATCATTGGCCATCCTTGGGCCAAAGAACTTTCCTTTGAAGGCTTGAGGGCATTGGCACTGTAAATGACCATACACATGAAAAATGTGGTAATGGAAGGGAATAAATTCATAGTCTAGTTAATGGATCCAAGAAGAAGAGCCTAGGAAAATTTCTAAAGAGTCTGGCAAACAATTATTAAAATCAATTTCAACACAAATGCGGGCATAAGAAATAACATTTTTATCTAGTGTTTGGTGTGATATAGTAGTCAGCTTCCCAAGCATAACAACAATCTGTTGTAGGATATCCTCATGCTAGAACTCCAAAGGAAGTTTTGGCAGGTGGACCCAAATAGGAACCCTTGAAGAAATATCCTTAGTAGAGTTAAACCCTACATGTTAGGGTTTGACAAAAAGACCTACATGATCATAAAAATATGGGCCCCAATTATAGACCTAGTTTTGATGTAACATGCAAGAGAAAGCCACCAAAAAGTAGCTATTACTAGCCAACATAACATCCATATCACCTTCCACCTACCATGAATGGTGAATCTAGGCTTCTAGAATTGACAAGGAAATTTAGATACCAAGAAACTTATATATCAATGCATGTGTGGCCAAATAGTCCACCTCTTCCATTACTACTTCTATAGGGATAACCAACATAGGCCAATCTTGACTACACAAAAGGTAGCCATTAACTTTATTTAACTTAGAGTGCTAGCTAACATAAAATGACTCCTCCTATGAAGTCACCTCAAGAGAGGATCCATCACAACCAAAGGCTCTAGCTAAAATGAGACTCCTAGAGACCCCACTCATGGCCATAAGAGCCCAGCAAAAAAATGTTGAACTAGAATCAAAGAAATCTCAAATTTTTGCAAAAAAATTATCACAATCTGTTGCTTTCATGCCCTAGTCACTCTAGCACATTCACTCCTTCCTTCTATACAATTCATCACAAATTTCATAATTACTAAGATTTAGTTATTGTATCAACTACATTGTTGAGGAATGACAAGGGGTAAGGATGATTTAGCAAAGAATCATGTCAAAGAATACTGGATGAAATCTACATTGTCCCATTATACCTTGGCAGTTCATCTATTAAAGAATGAGACTGAGACTACTAATGAGAAAGTTGAAAAATTCCAAAGAGAGATATCTCTATTGGAATACTATTGAAAAATACTCAAAATTATAAAATCTAAATTCTAGTGACCCTCATTGCCATCAAAGCATATATTTCATGCCATTGGGAATTTTTTCTAAATCTATAATCCATGGTGCATGCATAATATATGTAAAATAGAGGAATGAAATTCATTGAATAGGAGGTGAAATCTAATGCACTCATGACAATTGGTACAATGAAAGTAAAATAATAACAACAATCAAACATATGTATACTATATTGCATTACATGCAAGGCAATAATCGACTTAGGAATCTTGATAAACTTTCATATCCTGATTGAAGATGTACCACTAGTGCATCGATTCAATATAGGTCATGAGGCTTGGCAAAAATAATGTCCCTTAAATGATGTATAATTGATTATAATTAAGCTATTAATTCAATAGGTATATCTCATACCAATATATCCAAACTAAGAAACTAACATCTATTTAAATATATGGGAGGCAAAGCCACTATTCTTTCAAGCATATTGATTATATAATGTTAGGCTATTTTGATTTTAAAATCTTACCTACAATAAAATAGACTATTGGTCAAATCCATTTGATTGGAAGATATAATAAATTGGTGTTCAAGTACTAAGTAGTTATACTATAAATTAGAATATAGTATGAAATTATTAATTAATAATAATAAGTATAAATGAGCCTCATTAATTTGTAATGAGTGTGAAAATCAACACTATTATAGTCACTGATTATTAATCTCCTACCATAAATGATTATTAAAATATTGGAAATAAATTCTCAACTAATATCAAAAAATAATACAACTAGAACTTTACAAATAAAAATATGTAAAGAAATTCACAACACAATGAACACAATATTTTTGGACAAATTGTACTTGGAAAAACCCCTAAGGGAAAACTAATGCTATAGATGAGGAATTATATTAAACTTCAACAAATCAAGAGAAAAACTCCTCTCCTCATACTAGCAGAACTCTAACAACCTCCTAATTTCTCTCATTGATATTCCCCATTGCCATTCCCATGTTAACATTGCACCCTTTCTAAGACTACAAGACATTTTCTATCACGAGAAATGCTTCTACAAAACTTGTCTCTCCAAATGACTCAATGACCCCTTTTTTATACTACTCTATTGGAAAACCAACAGCTGAGATTAAGACAACTCAATAGCCAATGAAAGAATTGGTTTCAAGGTGTCCAAAATGGAATCTCTAAATTAGTAAATAATTATCCTTATGTAACAACCATTTACTAATTCCTAGCAAGTGGACAAATAGCTACCAAAACTACAAATAAGTAATGCTACTATTTTTAGGTAAGGACAAACAACTATCCAAGCTACCCATAGATAATACTTCTATTTCTAGGTTAGAAATAATAGCTATCCAACTACCAATAATTAATAGTCCCTCTCAGTGAGGAGGCTATTCTGCATAACACCCATCTTATCTCTGAAAAAGATAAATTTGGCCTTCCCCAAAGCCTTCATCAAAATGTCTGTTGCCTACTCATCTATAGGTATGTATTATAGCTAAACAATACCTCATTGTGCACAATCCTTGATGGAGTGATACTTGATATCTATATGTCTAGACCTATCATAAAACACTAGATTCTAAGACAACTTGATGCAACTCTAATTGTCACAATGTATCATAGTAATCTCAACCTTCTAACCAAATAAGGCTACTAACAAATTTCAAATCCATATAGCCTCACATGTCGCTATGCTAGTTGTTGGTGTTTGAAACTACTAAGAAACAAAATACTCAATATCATAGTGAAATTACTCACACAATCTAAGGATTAGCCAATTCCAAGTAGAAATTACATGAATAGACCACTTTGACCCAACTTCAACAAAACCAAGAATGGTTTTCTACTCTTTAGGCTCTACTAAACCAAGGCAAGTATACCTAGGGATAATTCTAATGCAAACTATGGTATGAGATTATCTTAGGTTCATTTTGATTCTCATCTTTTACCCTTAGGCATATACACAATTCATCAATTTTCTCTAAAAATATTCTCAGATCTATATGCATCCCCTATAAGCAGATCCGGTTATAATTCTCCTAGAATTTACAAATATTCCTAGAAATAGTAGCAACCTAAGACTCAGGAATTAGATATAAGTGAGTAGTGACCAGAATTTTATAACTTATAAACAAATTGGAATGAAATGATTTTGATTTTAAAATTGATTTGATATGCAATAGCAGAATTCACCCTTGCTCACTTCTAACTTATGTGACCAATGCTTTATCCATTAGGCAGAGTCTTAACTATTGGCAGGAGATCTAATTCAAATAACTTGTAAATGAATTAATAAATTGTAGTCACCCATTTCCATTCTTATGAAGTATCCTTTTATAAACTCATAAACCTTACTGATTCATTGAAGCATTTCTATAATTCCTTCAATTAAAAGCAACAGTAAAATTAGTATACAACTCATCTAGATTGCATTAAGCCAAATTAAACCTTATTTAAATCACTTCAAAGTAGACAAATCATAAAATGGAGACAAAAACTGATGACACAAATATGGTGTAAATATCCCTTTGTATTATCCTTTCAGATGACTAATACAATGATCAATAGAAATCAATTGAAAGCCTAGAAAAGATTGTTATTTATGTGATTTCAACATGTTATCAGAGAGTGCAATTAGAAGCAAACTCAAAACACCTGCATACTATTGGACCAATTGAATGTACTTTTCTTGAATGAAAATAAAAATTCTACAAGTTTCAAACCATCACATTGCCTTGAAAACTCATTTATATAGACATGAGTTGCAACAAGCAAATGGAACATGTGATTGATAGGTGTCCCTCAAAAGATATTTACACACACTTTTCATAAAAAGAAAAAATACAAATAATAGAAAGGTTGATACATCAAACATTCCCTTCTGGGCCCCTTTTGGTTATTCCACCTAAATAGACAAAAGTATTACCATCTAATTCTTTGATTACTTTGATTCCTTAGAGTAAGTGGCCATTAAGTTTAAAAGTGATGAGTCATCTCTGATTACCTGCACACTTACTTCAATTTGAAGATTTTCCTTGTCTTCATCATTAACTATAAGCTTAACTTTTACTTTGGCACCTTCTTACTCCTTATCATCTTCTACTTCATCATGCTCTTCCATTTACTCTGTAGACATAAATTTATCTTTCCACTCATTGTAGGTAGTGTCCTCCAGCTAATCAAAATTCAAAACCTCTCTTTGTATAGTTATTAAAGAGTTTGCAACTACCTTTATATCAACAAGGTTTTTCCTGACATCATTATAAAATAACTATACTTTTACCAGCTCCTCATTTGTCCTTGCCCATAACAAATGACTGGTTTCATTAGTAGTTTTATTCATCCTTTCAAAAAGAATTTCATCTAATTCTCTTTTGCACTCCTCTTTTTCTTTCACTTTATCAACATTTTTTAGAGCACAGGGAAATAAATCAAATTTCTCTGCAACATATTTGGAAAAGAAAATAATTAATCTTTTTTGAAAAGAATCTTTTTTTCATCAAAACCTTGCAATTTATTTAGCAAATCAAAGATCTGTTCTATTTGATGACATGGTAGTTGAATGATAGATATACACAGAGTAGTGATATCTTTACTTCTTTCTATCCATTTCTACATAAGGGGTCTGAATGTAGCTTCATTTTTCCCCAATTCATTCTTGATGGTTGCAATCCCTAATAACAAGTCAAAAAATGATTACCATTCAATTCTATCTACCAAATACATGACACCCTGCTTCAATTTTTCTTCATACTAATCATTTAGTTCCACATGCAGTGGATACTATTTATTCTTCTCTTCCTCAAAATCTTCTAAGTTATAGAACCAAGGCCTTTCTGGGGTATTAGTTATCTCAATGATTGGTGTTGATTTAAAAGGCTCAATAGGTGGCCGTGTTGGGTGTGCAATCCTATGTTTACTAGACTCTCCTAATTTTCTCTTCCCAAGAATCTTCTCCATTTGAAATACTTTGCTTTCCAATGATTGTATCTGCATACCCCTCTCCTCATATGCTAAAAAAATTTGTTCAAACCTGGCATTGAGTTGGGTAAATCTTTCTTCTTCCTGACCAAATACAACACTACCAAATTTCAACATTTCTAAGGCCATTCCAATTATCTATTTACTACCAACTTCACCAGCATTGAATACTTTCAGTGCACAGTATGCTCTATAGTAAAAATTTCCTGCATCCTAGTCTTACCCCTTTTCTCAATAGACCAAATTACAAGAGCTTGGTGGGCATCACTAAACTTGACTCCTCTATGAGCCTGTAGTACCTCTTCCTTGGTCTTTAATTGGACATACATTTTTTTTCTTACTAAATCAAAAACCATAGCATTTACTGTATCCCATTCTAGCAAAACAAGGACTCCTAACTGTCTAATTATCTGCCTTCCAACCTTAGGGGTAAATTGAGCAAAATCCTTTAAAAAATTTGATTTTACCTCTTCCTTACTAGCAGAATCTGATTTATTAGGTTGTTCTACCTTTAGCTTTTCACATGTCTTTTCAAAATTGCGTACGTTTAACCTCCACAAAAATTGTGCAAAGGCTCTAGACTTCACACAATTTTCATCATTAATAAACCTCTCAGAGGCTTGAGCAACTATAGGATCTATTTCCTTACCTTCGTAATCAGCAATGGTCAAGTCCAAGGAAGGTGTAGGAGATTCTTGTGGCTTGCCAATCTCCAAATCTATGGAGGTAACAATTACATCTCCCTCTCCACTAGTTTGTTTATGTTGATCTCTTAGAGATGTTTCATCATCAATTCTGATTGGAGATTGGCTTGGGGAATATTGTTCTGCTTGAGAAGAAGAAAACCCATTCTCCAATTTTTTCCTTTTTGGAGCACTAGCTATTGATGGGCTTTCTGGTCTTGGCCTTTGATGAAGGGGAGCCTATTGCACACTTTGAATCATCACATAACCTACCCTTTTCTATAAGGTATACTAACCAGAAGCCACAACATTTTAGTTGCTTATCCTTCTTTGCACCTCCACAACCTTATCTGGATATGCTTCAAAATATGTGGCTTTCTTCTCACTCATGGTTTGGATTATTAGAGAAAAATTATTCATTAATGCTTACATTTTGGCTCTCCAATATTTCTTATCTTTCAAGGGGTCATAACTAGAGTCAAAAGCATTAATGAATTCTAAAGTCTTACTAAACACTATCCATTTTTCTTTTCTCAATTTCTACTGTTGTAAAGAAAAAATATTCCTAATAATATCCTTAGGATAGTATACCAAGTGTACCATATGAGTAACCTTTGTCCTCTCTCTTAAGAGATCATAGAAACCATTAGGATCAATGAATCTAGCATGAGACTCTGCCATGTTGTATCTATCCAGGAACAAGTTAAGATGTTTCCATCCTTTCTTCACAAAAACAAAATCATGCACTACAATAACAATTGGAAAGAATGTACCCTTCTTTGGTAGATCTCTTTCATCAATAGTGTCTATCTGCCATAACAATTCTATTATCCCTATTTTCAAAGGCACATAGAATGGTAGAACATGAGGCTTTCCAAAGAAACCATATACTCTTATTACTATTGAAACATTGTAAGGGATTATATCCCCGTAGTTATGACTGACAAGTAGCCCTTTTGCATGGTCCTTGGGTCTAACCAATTCTACTAGTGCTTGAGGAATCCTAGGGCTATCTCCTCTCAAGAGTAACCTAAGCTTTGATGAAAAGTATCTATCAAACCTCACATAATTGGCATCTATGGCTTCTAAGGTCATATGCACACTCCATAACTAAACTAGATTTGTTTCTCCATCCCTAGTCATTTCCAATTCCATTTCATTGGAGAAAAAAGTAAATCCCTTATACAAACATACATACATGAGTAAGGAATACCAACAGAAAGGTTTATCCACTTTTTCCCATGCTATCCTCACCAAACCATTGCGAATCTCCTTTGCAAGGAAAGTAGAAAAATCTAGAATAGTGATCATCCCAAATTGAAGAGTTTGAGCCATTATGAGGACAATTGAGCCTAGGATTTTCTCAACTTCATCCATTCCAAAAATCTTGCAAATAGAGAAATACAATGCCTGAGCCCTAAGGTTAAAATGTCTTCTTAGTAATGGTTTTGGGGTGTTGGCTGTAATCACAAAAAAAGTACCAATTTTAGCAGCATGCTCTTGTAGTGGCCCTATTCTTATGTAAACACTTTGTGCATCGTACCTCACTTTAAATTCATGCATATCAATAGTTTCATGCTCAACATGGATAGGGTTGAGATTGAAAACATCTCTAATTAATTCCAAGAATACCCTAAAAAGGTTTACTTTAGCATGGTTCTTTACCCACCCTATAATTGGATTATATTTCTAGGCCAAATCCAAAAATAAATCACTATCATAGAAAATTTTGGGGACTGTTAATTTACCAATGTCAAACTTCCATACATTGCTCATATGAGTGTCTAGTTTTCACTCTGAAAAACATTTTCTAAACAACTCTAGACCTTGCATGGAGACCTGGGCATCTCGTACCCAGTTAGCCTTGTCATAAAAACCCTCTGCTATGGCTACCCTAGGGTGTTTAGGAATGAGCTCCCTACCTCTAGTTATTTTATTTACTGATAAGGGAAATTTTCCAAGGAAATTATTATGCACAACCCTCTTTAAATAATAATTTTTCCTAGAAAATTCCTTTTGTGGAGGCATCTTTTAACATTTTAAAACCCTCCAAACACCAAGTCCTTGATTTCGATAGGTTATAGATTATTGACCTACCAAATTTTCCCTTCTTCTTTCGCAACTTCCTCTACAAATTTGTTGAAACCACTATGAAATTTGATGCCCTAGCTCTTGAAATCCTTTCATTTTGAGAGAATCTACAATTTTGTGACTCAATAATGGTGAATTCTCATGTTATACCTATGCATTAAGGTCACAAAGGAACTCTGAATCATATTAAATCCTGTAGCCATTATTTTTGTGTTTTTGCTTCAACTTTGAATTTCACCCATTGATCTTATGTTGATCAGATGACTTTATTTGAAAACATAAAAAGCTTTAAAAAATTTAGAGCACTTGGCCATGTGTCAAAAGGGTGCATGTCTACATTATTTAAAAACCTTGCATCTTCTTATTATAGGTAAACACTCTCCATCAATCTTACTTAGATCTGAGGCAAGTCTAAATTTTTTTATTTGACAGCCCACTCAGCTAGCTTGACGAATAGAATATCATCTTTTAATCGACGTGCTCTAACAAATCTGACTGTGACATTTAGAGTTTCAGTGCCTGTGACATCACCGCTTCCAACTTGGCATACTTGTCACCTACCACCAATGAGCTCACTTTACTTCATCTAACCTTTCTTGCATGTCATGACTCAGCATTCCTTTTAAGTCTTGGTCCCATTGTGCCCACTTGCTCACATTAGTTAAATATCGAGCAAGTCTATAGTGTAGGTAAGCGCTAACCCTGGATCTTATTTAAATTTACAGTGATCAAAATCTTTAGTGACTATATACTTAGTCAGCTAGATGGACTAATGAGGTGCTTCCTTTGTATTCAAGCCCTCCTAACAATTTTCCATGCAAGTGGTTCCCCAAATAAAATCTAAGTGATGCCTAACATCATCTTTGCTACATGTTAAGCTTGCGCATCCACAGTTTCCTTATCCAACAAGCACTTTCCTAATGTGGGCATGCACCCTTTGTCAATACACCCAAGATTGATGATAGGTAAAACTTTGTTAGCTATGGTCGCACGTGCATTCTAACCAAATAAAATAATAATTTGTTTACCCTTGTGTTTTGATAATTCTGACTACTACATTAGTTGTTAAAATTTTGTGCCAACATCATAAGTATTTCCACCTAGGCATATGTGGCATACAACATGGCATGAGTCAATATTTTCCCTTAATCCTTGGCCCCACTATGACATGTAGTGCAAAGGCACATACCTACATTCCTTATTTCCTAAGTAGTTTCTAATTGTGGGTGTGTGCTAGCCCTCGATCTTTGAAGGATCTCTAGTCTAACAAAACTTTTGTTGATTTGGAAAATGAAACACTTTATTTTCATAACTGGCAATGCATATCAACAATTATTTTAAAAGTTGGCACACTGCAGCACACAATCATGATTCTTGGCCCCAACTTGCTATGTGTCACCAAAGCGCATGCCCACATTGCTTAAAAACCTTACATCTTAACATTGCAGGAACGCAATTCCTGTTGATTTCAATAAGATCAATGGTCACGCAAAATATGTGTTATACAAGATATCCCTCAATAAAATATAGAGCTAAACACAAATAGAGGATGGTCAACAAGACTTAAAACAAGGCTTTTAATAAAGACTTGCTCACGTAAGCCTCACCTTAGGATAGGGTGATATGCCTTAAAGTTATTATTTTTGAAAAAAATATATTCAAAGGTTTTCAAAACTAGGGTAAAATAAGATAAGGCATTAAGATTTCTTACACACTGAAGATTTTTCAAAAAATTTAAAATGACACACCTTGAGAAAATGATAGAATTCAAATAACATAGAGACCAGGACATGAACTAGGGAAATCTAAGGGTTTGAAAAATACAAGGAACAAAACCCTAATTTCTAAGACACAAAGACTCAATGATTTTCCTCTAAAAATCTTCCAAAATTTTTTCATTGTGAAAAATTAGAATAATAGTGTCTCTATCTGGGGATGATAGACTACTTGAGTCTATGCAATAATTTAGAATCTTTGGGAGAGCATACTACATACTTGGTACAGGTATGACAAGTTTTTCAGAGAAGATAGAGCAACACACAGGAACAAGAAACAAGTAACCAAACTATACAGAGAGACTATTTATAGGGATTTACAAAATATATAGAATGTACAAGAAAACCAAGAATCCTAAAACTATTGTTCATGGAAAATAGATACTTTTAAGAAAAGTACCTCTTCAAGAATTGTCCATGAACTAGAAATTCAAGAATACTTCTAGTTAAATTTATTAGAAAATATGAATCTTCTCCATTTTTATCACAGATTTTATATGGGTCAAGCTAGATTGGGTCAAATTTACCATGCTTTCCTTTATCTTCCCATCTAGCATTCCACATTAGTGTTGTAAATATTCAAGATATAACAAGTTACTAAGAGGGGAGGGGTGAATCAGTAACAATAAAACTTTTAAGTTAATTCAGCATAGACTGGAAAATCATTCATTCACCTAATTTGATGCATGCAATAGATAAATAAATATTCATAAAACATATGCACAGAGATTTTGGTGACCCAGAAACCTTCCAAAATAGAAAGTAAAACTGGGGTGGGGATGAAACCCATAAAGCTTCTTTTCTGCAGTAGGAAGTTAGTCGGTTAAGGCATACAATGATCACTTATGGTGATCTGCCCTGTTAGGACCAAAGAGGATTGCTAGATCCACCTTGTTAAAGGATTTAAAACATACTTTATAAGTATGCACTCTATTAGGAGATTTATACAAAGACTGTTAAGTCTACCTTGTTAGAGGATTTTTAGATGATTCACCTGTTAGGATGAACCAATCAGATCTACATATACCTTGATTAGATCCTTTGCAATAATCACCTCTTGTGATTGATGAAATCTTTACTACACCTTGTGAACCTTGCTAATATACTGCTCTTCTGTTGAATTCGCATTTGTCTCTTGTATCACAATATGTACATATTCATACATGTCTCTTATCCATTACAACAATTACAACTCTATATTATACACATATATATACCATTTTAGTAATTATAGATGCAAGGTCGGCTGAACACAAGTAAACAAAATATAACTGAGTCAGCCAAATAGTAAAATAAACTCGGGTTCTTCAGACAGACTTGATGACCTTCTGATACATGGCATCCACTACGTTACACAACATCATCATGCACTTGGTAGAGGTAGGGGCTTGGTTCATACTAGTCATACAACATTGCTTGGAACTCGGTAACCATTGGTGACTCAGTAGATATAGTGTCACTCGGTAAAAACTAATTTCTTTGTTAACCGACTAAGCTTGATTAACACTGAGTCCTTCTTCACTTGATCAATATTGAGTCCATCTTTACTCGGTTAACACTAAGTACATCTTCACTCAGTTAACACTGCATCCATCTTTACTCGATTAACACTGCTTCTATCTTTACTCAGTTAACACTCCACTCGGTTAACACTAAGTGCAACTTTACTCGGTTTGAACTGAGTCTTTGATGCTCGATTTGAACTGTGTCTTCGATGCTTGGTTTGAACTGTGTCTTCGACGCTCGGTTTGAACTATGTCTTTGACGCTCGCTTTGAACTATATAATGAGTGTTGTCACTAATGGAAAATAAATTTATGCCAACAATCTCCCCCTTTGGCATTAGTGACAAAAACAATTATGAATCAAAGTTTATGTGCAAAATAAAAATGACATACAGTTCAAAATTGATCTTTTTGCAAATCTTGCAACACATATCCTTTTATTTACATATATCTCCCCCATACAATATGTACAGTATTTATAAGTCAATACATAGATCTTTTGCACAGTTAGCTCTTGAAGTCTATCTCCCCCTTTTTGACAATAATGCCAAACAGTATATATTTACACGAAGATTCCAAAATGAGAGATAAATTCTGAATGTACCTTGAGAATAAGAGCTAAAGTCTTATCCCAATTTTCTTACAAAATTTTTTTGGTGGAGAGTGCAATTTGAACTTCTGCAGAGAGTTCAATCATGTGATCTGCAATAGAGAAGTTGCTTTCATGGATCAATGTTTTAGAATGAGCAATATGCTTCTGCATTGTGTCCATGACAGGAAGGATCATATTCTGGATGTCAATCAGAGTAGACCTGATCCTTGCTTCCTCTCTCAGCAATTCTACTTGTTTCTCTGACAAAAACCTTATTCTTAGATGATGGGATGAACTTGCACTGTGGTCAGATTGTAGCATTTGGGAACTGACCTTCATATACGCTTCAATTTTATTCAAATTTTCTCTTATTTCCTTAGTAAACTCAGTAACATCACAGAGTTTGCCAAAAAGTGAAGTTACATTATTAAAAGAATGTTCAAAATTACTCAAAATTGTAGACAATTCTACCTATTTTACTGTAATATGCTGAGCAATGTGCTCAAGCACCTTATTGTCAAATTTCTTCTCTACCCTTTCAATCAATTTCTCTTGGCCGGAGTTGTCCTCATTAAATTTATATACAGCCTCTTCTAACTGAATTGAAATGTGTTGAGTAGAATCTACTTCAACACCTATAGCATCTGTTATGATATTCTTAGCATTCTTAATAATGCTATATTCCTGGTCTCTCTCATGCCTCAGTTGTTTTTGCCTAGCTTTCTGCTCTAATAGCTGACTGAGCATTCTCATTTCATCAACTGATGTAGTATCTAGATCTACCTTAGGAATGACAATGTCCTTATCTAGGTCTTTTTCCTCATCCACTGCCTTATTGGAAAACATGTATCTCGTTGGTTTTTCTATAGTGACTACACCTTTGCCCTTTGAAATTGAAACAATAGTTGATGATGCTGGACTAGCTGAAAAAATTGGAATAGGACTATCTAGAGAAAGACTGAGAGAAGTGCTAATAGTATCAAAAATTTGTGTTGCTCCCAACATTGCTGTATAGGATGGAGTGGGAGAACTAACAGTTGCCAAAATTGGAGCAAGAGAAGTCAAAATTATAGTACTTGTAGGCACACTTACTGTACACTCTACAGTAGAAGTTGATATACTTGAAAAACTTATTGTTGTGACTGAGGATAACTTGGTCAAAGAAGGTGGTTGTAGCTCAATTAATGAAGTGATAGACACTTGCATAGATGGTACCCAGAGCGAAGAGGAGACAGGTAAAGATTGATCAATTGATGAGGCTATTAAGCTCACAATCTCACCAGTAGAAGCTATCTCCATAGTTGATGTACCTATTTTAGGTGGAGAGTGAGGAAGAGATGCAATGACTTCGACTACAATTATTAGTGGATCTTCTTCCTCCTTAGCTTGTTCTACTTCTTCCTTCATTTCTCTTTTAGTTTCTTCCTCAACTTCTAACATTAATGATTGTAGGTCTTCTAGAATGTCTTCAATGTCATCACCATCATCATCATCATCATTATCATCACTGTTGTCATTGTCCTTGATTTCAATAGTATCATCACTAGGTTTGTGTAGATGATAGATATTTTTCCACATGTTTGTTGCATCATTTACTACATGCTCAATGTCTTTGACAAGTATCAAACAAGTGTGGAATCTAATCATCATGTTGCCTTCATGGTCTTTCAATGATTTCTTCACTTCAGCATCAGTGAGACTCGGTAGGAGATTCCTCAGGGTTTGCTCATAAATGTCTTTGACAGTCTTGGTTGTAGCTTCCCATCTTGGTTGCAACCTCTCCAATAGCTCTTTGGAGATCTGAGAGGCTATCTGGTCCTGGGAGTATTTCCATTTACCCATTTTTTTTAGTACTAGTTCCTCAATCTTCATTTTCTCCTATTCTGTTCTAGTTTCAAACTTCAATGCTTTGAATTTTGTAAAGCTAGCTCCTGCATCTAATTGCTTCATTCTTGCCTCAAGGGTGAGTGGAGGCTTAACAAGTATAGGTTCCTTCTTTCCCTGTCTTGTTCTCCTGGAGAACACTGCGGTAGTTTTCTTTGTAGGTTTGGTGATAGTCACCTTACCTTTCTTTTGTTGAGGCTTTTCTTCTTTTTTAGACTTGGTCTCCTCCTCTTCTTCATCTTATCCTCTCCCTTCTGTTATCATGAGAGGGCCAACATCTATTTTCAGTTTGGCTACGCTCCTCTTTCCTTTGCTAATGGCCTAAGGGATTTTAATTTGAAGCTCAATTCTGGCCTTAGCTTCATCATATGTTCCAAAAATTGGTTTCCTTGGGTCTACAGGTTCATTTACCAATGCTTCTATGATTTCCCTGGTTTCATCAATATTTACCTCATAGGGAAGAGGTTTCACCCATGCTACCTGAGGCCTGACTGCCTGTATGTATACCTTGTCACAGTCTACCATGAAACATACATCTTCCTTGTACTCTTCAACAAGTCTTGGAGGAATTCAAAACCTATTGTTCATTCTTTCCTTAAATTCTTCAAAATAACTATCCAAAACACTGTCAAAATTTTCACCTAATTCGGCAATGAATTCATTAATTTGATAAAGAATTGGGATATCCTTTTCCCATACTATTGATCCTTTAGATGGAAAGGACTTTAGAACATAGAAAAATAAACAAATCAAAAGTGAACAAAATTTATAGGAGTTGTTCTTGGAAGTCCTTACGCTTTCCATATTTTTATTAAATTGGGACCAAAGCAATTCTGATAAATCAAACTCTACATTCTTCTTTACTATTTTATATGCCAAATCCATAGCTTCACAAGATACACTGTTTGGTCAGCTTGAACTATAGATTTCATGAGCAATGACGTGAATGCCAAATCTCAATTCAACGTCAGTTACTGTACTAAGCTTAATTCCTCTACCATCCCATTCTACTTGGGTTAGTCTCTGCAATTCTTCCCGACCTAGGGTTTTGGTAGTCTTGGCTTTGCTCATCATGGGGAGTCCATTAATTTTGCTAATCATTTTCTTAGTGATAGGTACTGGTTGCTCTAACCACAATTGGCCATTGTGAACCTAACTGAGTACATACCTAACCCATTTTACTTGAAATTTCCTTGGCAAATGCAAAATATGGGTTAACCCTTTTGTTTCAAGATGTTTATGTTCAAGTTTCAAGGTTCCATCTATGCTCATTTCACCTAGATCATTGTCAATTTCTAGGTTTCCAATTTCTTGAATGGAACACTTGAAATGAGAGTGAATGTCATTAATAAGAAGTACCTTTGGAGGGATTTGTGACTGAGCACCGTTAGGGTCCAATGATTCTGCAATTGCCAGTGCCAATTTGAAGTTTGGGGTCTTCCATTCCTCTCCTCTAACCAACATTTCTGAACCTTTCTTTCCCTTGGAGCTACCACTTCTGGATGCCATTTCTACTCGGTAGGTGTAGAAAAATTCTGAACAGATTCTTTGCCCTTTTGAAAAAATTCGCTCAAAAATGTTTTAAGCTCGCTCTAGAATCACAGAAGATAACTTAGCTCTTTGTTCACAGTGAAAAATGAGATCAAATTTTGCACCTTTTGACAACAAATTTTCCATAAATGTTTTGGTACGATGGTAGATGAAATGACAGGTTGTCATCCACTAGCTCGGTAGATATTAGCAACTCGGTGATCAAATGAAAACATTGAAGTACTGACCTAACTCGGTTAGGTCACGAACTGACCTTGCTCGGTTGACACAACTCGGTTAATGAAACTTTGTTGCACCTGACCGAACATTGTAAAGTCTCTTACCGACCTAACTTGGTAGTTGCTACTCGGTTAATGAAGCTTTGTTACACCCGACCGAACTTGGTAAAGTCTTGAACCGTCCTAAAGTCAAAGTGTATCTGAAATACTGATTTGATCATCCTTCTTCCTTTGGAGCTTCTTAGGATAAATCTTGGAGGATGCAGTTCCAATCTTTCTTTTATGAATATTAATTGGAAATGGTGGAATCACCCATTTCTTGAGTGACATTTCCATTACTTGATTTATTTTGCTCGGTAGATTTCAGAATCCACTGTTGCTTCATCTGCTTCTGAATGTTGTTTTCTTTGATTTTCTTCTCATCTTCAATTCTTTTGATATTCATGCAATTTTTAGCTATATGACCAAGTTCTATACATGTATAGCATCTTACTATAGTGTCCCTTTTCCTTAGGTGATGTCTAGCACAATTTATGCCAGAATGTCCATATTCTCCATAATAGTGACATCTACACCATGTCTTGTAGTCCCATCCAAATATGGCTTTGACAATCTATTTAGTTGGATTGAATGATTTGGTTTTGCATTGGAATGCTTTGTGACCATGCTTTTTGCATTTGTGATAGTTGCCCTCAAATTTTGGTTTTTCTTTCCACTCATTTGCCTTATGACCATGTTGATTGCAATTGAAGAATTTGCCACTTAATTTTGCTTTCCCATTGCTCCAACATTTGTTTGATGTATGTCCTAACCTGCCATAGTGATTACAAGTGGGTCTTTTATTCCTTTTTTCACCTTGTTTGGAGGATTCACCTTCTTCCTTGTATCCAAGACCAGCTTTACCCTTTTGTCTATGAAGGTTTTCCTCATTTTGTTGATTTAATTGATTTATATCTATTTGGGATTTCATCATTCTTTCATTGACTTGCCTTTTAGAGATTAGGTCATTTTCCAAGCTTTCATTGATTTGCCTCCCAGTTCTTAAGTCACTCTATAGACATTCATTGATTTGCTTTTCAGTGTTTAAATCATTCCTTATTCTTTCATTTTGTGCTCTAAGAATCTTGATTTCTTTATTTGCATTAGAGAGTTGGTCTATAAGATCTTCATGCTGATGGGATTGATTATGAATTTTATGACTTCTATCTTCCAATTCTTCTTGTGCTTTGTTTCTTTGTTCCAAAACTTCACATAGCTTGATTGACTATATTTCTTGCTCTCTTTTAAGCTTTCTTACCTCTTCTTGCAGAGATCCATTATTTTCTAGAAGTTCTTTGATTGCTTTGTTAGCTTCTTTTTGAATTACTTGATGCTAACAAATCTTCAATCCTTTCTTCAACATAAAGATGGTCATTCATTTGTCTTGCAAGTTCCTTTCTTCTTTTGAGGGATTGAGAAAGATGTTCCTTTGCTTCTTTGACTTGAACCATGGCCGTTTCTAGATCTAACTTTTCATTTTCTATAACTTTCTCCAATCTGAATATCTCCATTGACTTTGATCTTTGCTCAAGTTGTCAAGCTTTTTCTTGAGAACCAAATAGCTCTGATACCAATTGTTGAAAATATTCAAGATATAACAAGTTACTGAGAGGGGAGGGGTGAATTAGTAACAATACAACTTTTAAGTTAATTCAGCATAAACTGGAAAATCATTCATTCACCTAATTTGATGCATGCAAGAGATAAATAAATATTCATAACATATATGCACAGAGATTTTGGTGACCCAGAAACCTTCCAAAATAGAAAGTAAAACTGGGGTGGGGATGAAACCCACAAAGCTTCTTTTCTGTAGTAGGAAGTTAGTCGGTTAAGGCATACAATGATTACTTCTGGTGATCTACCCTATTAGGAGCAAAGAGGATTTCTAGATCCACCTTGTTAAAGGATTTAAAACATACTTTACAAGTATGCACTCTATTAGGAGATTTATACAAAGACTGTTAAGTCTACCTTGTTAGAGGATTTTTAGATGATTCACCTGTTAGGATGAACCAATTAGATCTACATATACCTTGATTAGATCCTTTGCAATAATCACCTCTTGTGATTGATGAAATCTTTACTGCACCTTGTGAACCTTGCTAATATACTACTCTGCTACTGAATTTGCATCTATCTCTTGTATCACAATATGTACATATTCATACATGTCTCTTATCCATTACAACAATTACAACTCTATATTATACACATATATATACCATTTCAGTAATTATAGATGCAAGGTCGGTTGAACACAAGTAAACAAAATATAATTGAGTCGGCCAAATAGTAAAATAAACTCAAGTTCTTCAGACAGACTTGATGACCTTCTGATACATGGCATCCACTACGTTACACAGCATCATCATGCACTTGGTAGAGGTAGGGGCTCGGTTCATCCTAGTCATACAATGTTGCTTGGAACTCGGTAACCATTGGTGACTTGGTAGATATAGTGTCACTCGGTAAAAACTAATTTCTTTGTTAATCAACTGAGCTTAGTTAACACTGAGTCCTTCTTCACTCAGTCGATACTGAGTCCATCTTTACTCGGTTAACACTAAGTACATCTTCACTCAGTTAACACTGCATCCATCTTTACTCGGTTAACACTGCTTCTATCTTTACTTGGTTAATACTCCACTCGGTTAACACTAAGTGCAACTTTATTTAGTTTGAATTGTTTCTTTGACGCTCGGTTTGAACTGTGTCTTCAACGCTCAGTTTGAACTATGTCTTCGACGCTCGGTTTGAACTGTGTCTTCGACACTCAGTTTGAACTGTATAATGAGTGTTGTCACTAATGGAAAATACCTTTATTCCAACAATTAGTACCATGTCACTGGCTCTTTTGTCATATAAATGCTTCATTTGTGATTTCAACTTGGCATTTGGAACAACAAATTCTCTCCTTGTTTCTTCTAGTTTCAATATATCATCCATTCTAAGTTGCATCTCATCAATGATATGATCTTCATACAATTTGAAAAATCTATACATCTCTTTAAGGTTATTTTGTGGAAGTCTATCCTATATACCATAGACAAAATCAAATGGGGCACATCCAATAGCCTTTTTCATAGTAACCATGTCAGCCCACAGGGCTAATGGCAACTTTGAATCCTAGGCCTTCTTGTTTTCTCCTAAGATCCTCTTGATAATTTTTAATATACTCTTATTACTTGATTCTACTTGGCCATTCAATTGAGGATGATAAGGTAAGGATGTATCTTTTGTAATGCCATATTTCTTGCATAATTCTTTATACTCATCAAATCTAAAAAAAATAGCATTATTAGTTATGATCTTCTATGGACAACCAAATCTGGTTATAATATTATTTAAAATGAATTTTATCACCACTTTCATTGTTTCATTCTTTGTAAGGACTGCCTCAACCCACTTGGTGAAATAATCAGTGACTACCAAGATCCACAAATGACCACCACTAGATTTATTTGTGATCAAAACTAGAAAATCAATTCCCCATTATTGAAATGGTGCCTGTACTTGAACTGTTCTTAATGGAGAAATTTTGGAGAATTTTAACTTTTGACTAAACCTTTCACAAGCATCACAAACTTTTACAAACTCACGAGTATCTTTGAAAAGTGTAGGCCACCAAAAACCAGCCCTAAGAATTTTATAACTAGTGGTGTTAGCCATATAGTGACCTCCACACACACCTTCATGCATATCTTTCAAAATTCTTTTAGATTCATTTTCATCTACACACTTCAAAAGTACCCCTTCCATATTTCTCCACCATAATTGACCCTGCACTATAACATACCTTATAGCATTTAACTTGAGGGCTCTTTTTTGGTTATCTATTAGCCCTAGTGGAGATTCATATTTTGTAGATAATAAATTATGTCTCTATACCAATCATAAGTATCCATATCACAAATATTATCCCTACAACTACCATCAAATTTATTGATTTGGTTTGCCTCTAGGTTAGCTTCTACCATCAATTTAGCCAAACCTTGGCCCTTGACCAGTTTCGTAATCTAAATATCAATATTAAATTCTTTTATCCTATTAATACACCTACATCTCCTACTACATTCCTCTTGTTGTGAAAATGTGTCCTTCATAGCAGCAATAGGAATAAAAGCAATGATAGTAGCTCCCGTTAAATAACATCTAAAAACCTTAACTCCTTTCACTAGTGCATATGCCTATTTTTCATTGATATCATACTTGAGTTCTATTGCTTGCAAAGACTTGCTGAAGAATGCAATAGGTTTCTCATAACCTTCTTCATTTTTCTATAATAGTATTGTAGAAATAGTGTGAAATGAGGCAAAAGAAAATATATGCATTGGTTTGTCATAATCAGGAGCTCTGAGAATAGGTGCATATTTAATAGCTTACTTAAGTTTTTGAAATGCAATACTAGGTTCACCATAACATTTTATGTTAGATTCCTTCTTTAGCATTCTTGATATAGGCCTACTAATCTTTGCAAAATTTGTCACAAATCTCATAAGAAAGTTGATTTATCCAAAAAATGACTGGATGCCTTTAACACTCTTGGGTTTCTGAATCTTATCTATTGCTTCTACCATTTCAAGGTCAATCCTTACTCCATGCTTTCCAACTAGATGTCCTAACAATTTTCCTTTAGTGACACCAAAGTTACATTTCCTTGAATTTAAAGATATTCCAAATTTAATGGCTCTAATAAATAACTTTTCTAAGTGCATA
Source organism: Cupressus sempervirens (assembly GCA_028749045.1). Lineage (NCBI taxonomy): Eukaryota > Viridiplantae > Streptophyta > Pinopsida > Cupressales > Cupressaceae > Cupressus > Cupressus sempervirens. The sequence goes on along the minus strand of CM053792.1, from coordinate 909,743,552 downwards.
CAATGATCATTTTAATCCTTGGAATAAGTAGTAAGGTCATCCTAATACAAAACTAGAAACTTGTCACTAATAATAGCAAAAGCTACATCCATGGCCCTTTGAAAAGTAACCCCAACATTGGTAAGCCCAAAAGGAATCTTGACATAAACATAAGTACCCCATGGAGTAGTGAAAGCAGTTTTAAACTATTTTTATTCTTTAACAACCACTTGATTGTAACTTGAAAACCCATCCATCATTGACATAAGCTCTAAGCCAGTGACCCTTTGCAACATGGCTTCCATATTTGGCAATCCATAATTATCTTTTAATGAAGATATGTTGAGATTCCTGAAATCAACACATAACCTTATATCTCCATTTTTCTTTCTTATTGGTACTAGATTGGATACCAAAGAAGAATGTCTAATAGGATTTGTAATCCCAACATCTTTTAGGTTGATCAATTCTTCTTGAATTTTGGGAGCCAAGGTCAGATTTATTGGCCTTTTTTAGTTTGAAAGGTTTAGCATCTGGTCTCAAAGGGACTTCATGTTGAAAGAGATCTTCCCTATAGGCCTTAAAATCATCATATGACCATGAAAATACATGACTATACTTCCTTAGTAGGTTTATTAGATCTTTCCTAATTTTAGGAGGCAATTTCTTACCAATATATACCTTTTTAGGTTTTTCCTGAGTTCCCAAGTTAACATTATATTCATTTGTGTCCATTTGTGACCTATCTTGGTTGTCAAAAATAGTTTCTAAAACAACGAGACCCTTTGGAATTTTATTTCTTTTCAATTGCACAACTTTCTACCCAAAAATAGTATCTTTTCTGTATATATTTTCTACATAAGCTAGATAATCAATTTCTTGTCTTGACAACATATGCTCACAATTCAAAAATCTAAGGATATCCTTATCATCTTCAAACACTTGCCAATTTTGAACATTATTAGGGATAGAGGGTCTAGTTTGAATCTTAATTTTGGGCACACCAATAAATGTAATATCATTAGGCTTTATTGCTATATTTTCTAAAAAATCTACCATTTTATTATTTGGCCTATCTTTCCAAATTATCCCAAATGCATTAAAACATTCAATCATGTCCAACACTGCATTTCTATATTGTTTCAATCTTTTATTCTTTGACACATACGCATTTCTTACTTGGAATACCACCAATTTAGAATCTCCTACAACATGTAAACAATTTATCCCATGCTTGTGAGCTAATCTAAGACCTAATAATAAAGCCTCATATTCTACTATATTGTTAGTACAAGGGAAACTCAAAGTAAAGGAAAATTTATATGTTACCCTTGCTAGAGATATCAACAAAATACCTACACCAGATCCATCTTTGTAGCATGCACCATCAAAGAACATAGTCCATAAATCACCCTTATCTATTTTTTCATTTGCTTTTACTTCGATCTGTGATTTATGTTTATCTTTCCTCATGGTTAGGATCTCAACTCGGAATGCATTTGATCTATGTCCACAAAATTTTAAATATTGTCTTCTACATCTTCCTCTATCATGTATATACATTTAGGCTCCCTATTGACTTTTATCAAATTCCCCTCAATATTAAAAGTAGCAAATGACAAGTCACACTATAGACTCCCTCCCATAGTAGCACTCCACTTCCTCGATAAAAACATGCCATACTGGGGTGGAATGTCAACAAACAATACACAAATAGTAAGTTCTTTGTCATGCCAGGCTATTAATCTATATGGCAAAGAGTTTATAGTGAGTATGATTGCCACTTCCCTTTTGTCCATCGCAGAACATCTTCCTTGAGTTGTATCCACTTTTAAGCCTAATTACTTCATTATTTCAAAAGTCATTACAATGTTTGAGGCACTAGAATGAATCATGCAATTTTTTAATGTTTTACAATTTAATAAAATGCTCAAGAAAAATGGTTCAACATTTTCCAAACACTAATTTATAGAATTATCTAAAAATATTTGAGGAATTTGAGAGACAACTCCTTCAGCTTCATTTTCCTTTACTTCTTCTTTAGTTCTTTCTTTGGGACTATGATTTTCATTACAATCTTGACTTACCTTTACATCAATACTTCCCAACCATACTATAGCTTTATTTCGGTGCTTAGGGATTCTTAGCAATTCAAACAATGGAACCTTAATAGTAATATGAGATAAAACAACAAGCATATGTATAAAAGAATTAGAAGGATTATCATTAGTCAAATTCCTTTTCTCCTCTAGTTTATCCACAATGTTCAGAGCATTTTGATGAATCTTATCTTGTTTTATGATGATCTTTGATACCTTTTTATCTACTTTTCTAGGTACATTATTTGAAAACTCCATATCTTTAAGATTTCCTCCTTTCTTTTGTTCCCACTTTCTATTAGTAATTTTAACCTTCACAATAGGAACTTCTTTAGGTTTCTCAATTTCCCCCTTCTTAGGATCAACCCCTTTTATGAAAAAACCAGCTACCTTATCATTTTCACCTCTCTGAGCCATGTTTCTAGTCTGAACCTAAGCTATCATATTGGTAGTAATTTGTTCAATTTCTTCCCTAGAAGGTTTTCTTAGTGTTACTTCTTCCTTTGCATTTACCATGTTACACACATTGTCCTCCAGATCACTTTCATCAAAGAATACTTGCTATTGTATGACATTCTAAGATTGTCTTTGGTCATACACATCTCTGTCATAATCTTCATAGTCATAATAATGTGATTCAAACATATTGCATCCTACATCATCATTATTTTCTTCCTACTCATGACACTTTTCTACTATAGTTTGATTTCCTAGGAATGAAAAAGCTACTACAAAAGATCTAGGGGAGTAGGGTAATTGACATGCAAAGCACCATGTAGGTTTAGCAAAAAACTTAGGATCATCTACCAAATTTATAAAATTTTTGGACAAAGGATCAGAGGTCACCTTGTTGTTGTTGTTCTTGGGAGGAGGGATACTAGGCTAACCATCCTTCCAAGAAGTGTTATAAGGGAAATTTTGTAGCCTATTTTGTCTATTGAAATTTGATTGATAGGGGATCCTATTATCAGTGGGATTCCTATCATTCTTCATCTAAGGAAGGTTAAGACCTTTAATAGCATTTAGAATCTAACTCATTTCACTAGTGTCATGTCCTACCCCAACCATCATAGCACTATTGACATTTTGTTTCTTTTGGACTTTGATAGTTAGACTCTAGATGACACATTATTACCCACTATGGGCATTGATATTTTGATCCTTAGACTATTTGATTTCATGTTATGTTATTGGGACATTGATACCTATATCATTAGGCTATATGATGATTCCTTATGATGTTACTAGGACACTAATATTCTAAGTAGTTTTTATGATGATATTCAGATATGCTTACTTACCTTCTTGATGATCCATATGTCATGATTAATGCTTATGTTATAGTCAAGTGAATGTTTGATTTTTGAATTGTGGTCTCCATATGGTGCTAGATTATCATGTCTTAGCATATTTAGAGTAACATTAAGAATTCATGTATCATTTGAATAAACTAGAATTGTATACTTATATTATATTTGATGCTTTGCTTAAGGTAGATTAATTCCATAATTTTTTGTAAGAATAAATGATCATAATGTTTTACTATCTAGATTAGAGAATTTCTACAAATGTGAAGTGTGTAATGTGATATGAATGGAAATACATATTTCATATTAGTTATGTTATTCATTGATGATAGAATCTATGTGATTTATATTTACATTATCATTTATCACCTTATTCTTGGACTACTGATATTTGCAATAAGTGTGCAGGAAAGAAGCCCATGGATTTATGGAGAACCTTGCTAGGTGTTTTGAAAAACCAAGGTTAACCCTACAGAGGGTATAACCTTTTTACCCTTGTATTTTATTTGTAAAACCAATTTGTGTGTATTATTGTGATTCTATAAAAGTAAATTTGTTTTTCTTGATGGTGGCTTTCCAAGTGTGTTGTGTGTATTGTGGTGTCACTTGACACATGTTCTCCTTTGTAGCATGCTTAGTGGGATGGTAGGTGGTTGAGTGAACCAAGGAGTGGTTTGGTAGGATTTCTTTTCCGTAGGTGTATTTATGGGTCCAAGAGGGATTCTTTCCATGCTAGGTCGAATGCACACCTTTTGTGAATTTCTAAGAGGTTTACACCATCCCTAGGGGTAGTTTGAGGTCTTATTTTAAAGCCCATATGATATACCTAGGGGGTAGGGGCATTTTTAAGTATTATAAGCTTCCCTAGGCATTGAAAAGAGCACCCAAAAATTGCGGTTCCCAAGTTGGCCGAATTTGGAAACTTAAGCATCAAAAGAAAACGTTCTTTAGAGAGAGTTGGTTGGAGAGTTCTTCGGGGGAGAATTATTGGATAGATCTAGAAAAAGAATCTAAGTGGGGTAAAATTTTGGAAAAGGGGAAAAAAACAAGGAGAAGAAGATAGCTTAGGAGGAGGATTGCTGGTAAAAAGAGAGGGAGCTCAAATTTTCTTAGAAACCAGGTTGCTAACCTTATGTACCCTTGCTATGAAAGTTTGTTGTTAAGTAGATTATTTTTATTGTGTTATGCAAGTGAGTTTTCTGTAATGTAGTTGTAATATGGTGTGTTGTAATATTGTTTTGTGTGAGGTTGAGGGACCATGTTTCAATTTTGGTGTATTTTTGTATTGTGATTTACTTTGTGTTGTGAATTCATATGTTCTTGTTGCAGTTTTCTGTTTTGGGTGTGACAAGGTGAGTCTCATCCCTTGGGAGGGAAAGAGAGCCTTGTGAGGGTAAGGGGTGCATAGGGAATGTGTTGGGTGAGAGTCTCTCCTAGAGTAGGAGAGGGATGCCATATGGGTGTTATGGGCCCCATATGTCACCTTGCTGGAGTTATAAGTATTGTAAAGATGTCATGTGAGGGCATGTATGTGGTGTTGGGTTGCCTTGTGAAGGCATGTGTATAAAGTGTATAGCCTAATGAAGGCATAGTTGCAGGTGGAGTCTCCTCAACATTCATTTTCCACCCTTACCCCTTGAAATGGATCTACATGTGATCCTAAGTGGTCTACCTTGGTTGGAAAATTTTGTGGTTTTATTTGTCAACTGTAAAATGTGTGAATAGTTTTGTAATGTGAGCATTGTGTTGTAAATGGTTGTCAGTAATGTATGTCCACCTAGTCAAGGTTCTCCCTGCTCGAGGGTGGCCTTTAAAAGGCCTAAGGTTGGGAGGAGAGTACCATGGGCTTGTTTGTGTGTGTTGTATTATAGGTTGTGATCTATGGATTGAAGAATTGAAGAGAAGAAGGATGTTGTCTTATTTTCATGGGCAGCAAAAACATAGTTCCAAGTGAATTCTTATTGTATTAGGGAGAGTCACCCTTGGGTAACTCCCAATCTTGTGTTTTATGACAGCTTGTAAGCTGGAAAATTGTATAAGTGGACTGTACTTGTTGATATGTTGCTACATTTAGTGATTAAAGAAATTTATATATCATGCACTATCCTATAGTATATAGAAATGAGTAAAGTTGTTATGTTTTTGTTTCTAAAATGATTCTAAGAGAAAATGTGTGTCTCCATTTGAAATTGATACATTTGGTTATAAAGACATTTTGTTAGAATTTCAAATAATGTTCTGGTTGGAAGGAACTAAAGTGGTTAGTGAAGTTAGTTAAATGTATTGTAGTAATGTACATCAATATTGTAGATCAAAGAAAAAAAATATAAAAAAATAAAATAAAATAAAAATGCTTTCATTGAAAAAGAAAAATATATTTATATTTGCTAATTCCTTTGACTATAATATTGGTGCACTACACTTGGTATCAGAGCCCAGGTTTCCAAAACTAGGACCTAGGCTCATTATGTTTCCAGTTTTAAGTATTTTGTTTGTTGAAAAAGAAAACTTGAAATGTTTTTTTTAATTTTGAGTATTTTGTTGATTTGAAAGGGAAATTTAAGTAGTAGATCTAAAACTCCTTTCAACTATATTCAAATACTAGACATTAGAAATATGAATCTGTGATAACAATAAAAAAAACAAAACAAATATACATTTATATATATATAACCATGAATCTGAAAAACTACAAGTTAAAATACAATAAGAAAGTTGTGTATATATGCATGTTGATACAGACCATGGTATCAAGGGATCAATGCATGGCTATGCATAGCCCTTGATCTTGCCTTCAAAACCCAGTTTTGAAATGAATAAAGAAAATATGCTATAAACTAGAAAAAAATAAAAAATGATGCTTTTATTAAAGACTTGTAACTATGTGTGCGTTCAACTTTTGTGAATTTTTCCCACGTGAGACCTGAATAGACCCCTTCTGGAGAAAACCCAGAAAGCATTTGGAAATATTCGATTTCATTTCTCTAAAAACGCTAATGCAATATGACTGACTCTTAAATGACAGAATTTGTTTTTCTCTTGTGTGCTCATCACTAAGTACAGGCAAGGCAAGGGAAAACCCCCTCTCACACTAGAAATTAATAATAAAATGCTCATCTTTATATCCATGAAACAAAAAAAACAAAAAAACTGCAATAAATTATGGGCATAATAATGCCATAGGATATATCAGAGAACTCATGCATGGCTGAACATGGATCCCTCTACAAATATTGAGCTCTATCCATCTCAAACATATATCCACACAAGGATATGTGTGTGTATATCAAAGATAAACATATACACATCATTTATCCTCCATGGAAGCTTGCTTCCATCTCCAATAGCATTCAAGTACCTGTACAAAACAAAAACAAAAAAAACAAAACAAAAACAGAAACATACACACAATAACAAGAGGGAAAAACAAAGAAATGCATAAGGGTTTAAAACCCTATGGAAGGAACATGAAAAATAACATAAGAAAGAGGGAAAAATAAATTTTATACTTTGTCATAGCCCTAATTTTGAATTAGGGTTAGGGTTGGAAGAGAAAGATAAAGAAATGAATTTCAAATTGATCATAAGTTGACTCTTTGACCCAAATTCAAATGGGATCCCCGTTATTAAAATGTTTTCTATTCAAAAACATGAAGTAAAAGAGGGAAAGTTGGTTAGTGGGGTGGGTGGAAAAGGTGGAATTCAAGAGGTCATGTGTTCAAATCCCACTCCCACCATGCCATCTTCCTCTTTTACACAAATTTAAAATGCACTTATTTTATTTGCCCACGTGAGTTTTATTTTTTATTGAAACTACTTAAGAGATAATTATTTAAATAAGTTTGTGATAATGAAGCAACTAAGTGGTAATGTGTTAGTAATCATGAATAAGTGCTATTATAATTTGATGTCCATGAAGTTACCTATTAATGATAATTTAATATAATAATAATAATAAATAAATTTTAAAAAAATATTAAAAAATAATAATAATAAAATATTTTAAAAAATAATAATAATAATAAAATATTTTAAAAAATAATAATAATTAAAAATAATGAATAAATAAATAAATATACATATATGCATATGCAATGGAAGATAACACTTTAATATATCTAACCAATGTGGGACGTTGGCTAAGAAACTATGGTGGCAGGACACCCACCCTAAGTTGACTTTGTCCATGATTCCTCACAAAAAAAAAAAAAAGAGGAATTACTTTATCTTAGTTGTTTGAGACTCCAATAATGAACTTTAAAGCTTTTTGACCTTGACTCTTAAACTCTTTTTTTTTGTAGGATGCCAGTGGTCACTCGTAATGCCCACAGGCATGGACGAGGTGGTAGACGTGCACGAGATTCATAGGTAGAGTAGGATGCCAGTGTAGAGCATGGTGCTAGTATGGGGCAAGAAGCTAGGGTTGGGCCAGAGATAGAGATTGGATAGGGGGAACAGCCCCAAAACCCCAACCAGGACATTCTAGATGCTATCCAAAATCTTATTGGTGTAGTACAATAGAGGTTGCCTGTAGCAGTAGCTCACCCTAGTCAGCAAATGTCAGAGGAGCATAGGACTGTTATCAGAGAGAGGACAAGGAGTCCTCCACCTAGTTGTATTGGGAGTCATGTTGAGCTCAAGGGGGAGTCTGTCCACAAACCTGAGTCTCCAGCAGGGGTAGAACTTCAACCTGTATCGAGAGCACCCCGGGATATAGGAGATGAGATTAAAGAATTGCTTCGTCTTTAGCCACTCCCTTTTCATGGGTCTACAGATGGTTCAGAGGCAGAATCCTTCTTGTTATGTTTAGAGAGATGTTATGGGTTGCATCCTTTTGGGAGTAATGTAAGGGCCTATTTTTCTATACACCTTTTGTGAGGACCAACCTCCAAATGGTGGGATGAGGAGAAGGCTATGGGGGATATTGATATGGACACTCTCACTTGGGATACCTTCCTACAAAGGTTCAGAGAGAGATATTTATCAGAGCATTACAGGCAGCGAAAGATTGATGAGTTCCATGACTTACAACACAGGGGATTGACAGTAACACAGTATGATAATAAGTTTTTAGAGCTCCTCCCTTATGTTGACTATATGAGAGACGAGAAGCTCCAGATTAACTATTTCATTAGAGGTCTTAATCCCTCGATTGCAGGACAGGTTTGCATGGCAGCACCAGTAGGCTTCAGAGCTACAGTGGAGAGGGTTCTTATTGCAGTGGATATACGCAATAAGGCTCAGGATACTCGTGATAGATCTCAACGTCGGGGTACTACCCCCTTTCCACCTAGGTCACAGTGGAAGGGAAATCAATGAAACTCTTCAAGATCTTTTAGAGGCCCCCAGTCACAGCAGGATCAGAGGTAAAAGCCTCCACAGGGATACCAGGGCACTAAGCCCAAGCAGAGGCAGGCACAGGGTTCTCGTCAGGATCATAGATCACAAGCTTCTCATACACCTCCAGTACGGACTCAGCAGCCCACTAGAGGTGGTTTTAGTGGATCTACTCAGACAGGGGGACACCAGTAGCCCCGATCTACAGGATTACAGACTCAGACCCACGGACCTTGTTATTCTTGTGGTGGCATGGGTCACATTGCTAGGGATTGTCCACATAGACAGAGGGTAGCTGCATCCGAACCAATAGTGGGTGACATGGGACATTCTCATAGGGTATTTGCAGAAATAGATGACAGACAGGCTAAGCATCAGGCTACTATGATAGAGGCTACAGGTATTATTGGTGGTAGTAGTATATCTATATTGTTTGATCCAAGAGCTACTGATTATTTTGTATCACCCTTAGTTGTGGAGCATTGTAGGCTGGTGGCAGTTAAGCAAGATGTTAGCTGCGATGTAGAGTTAGCCTTAGGTGCTAAGGTATTGGTTAGATCCATGGTCAAGAATTGTCCTATTCAAATTGGGGATATCACTACTTGTGCAGATCTACATATCACCCCCTTAGGATCATATGATGTAGTCCTTGGTATGGATTGGCTATGTGCTCACCATGCCAAGGTGGATTGTAGGAAGAAGGAGGTGGAGTGTAATGATGATCATGGTACACCTATAGTGATTTCAGGTGTTCAGAGACCTGTGTCCCTCTGCATGATTTCCGCTATGCAGCTTAAGCGATGTATGAGAAAAGGGTGTCAGTTATATGCTATTACCATTAATGATCTTGAGGGAGAGGAGAATGGGCCATGTCTTTAGGATTACCCAATGTTGCAAGAGTTTAGAGATGTATTTCCTTCTAAATTACCAGGTATGCCTCCACCCAGGATAGTGGATTTCCATATTGATTTGGTTCCATGGGCCCAACCAGTATCTAGAGCTCCATATAGGATGACTACTAATGAGCTCAATGAGCTCAAGATTTAGCTAGAAGAACTCTTGGAGAAGGGGCACATTCGTCCTAGTGTCTCACCATGGGGAGAACCAGTTGTCTTTGTCAAGAAGAAGGATGGATCCTTGAGGTTGTGCATAGACTACCGCTAGCTTAACAAGCTAACCATTAAGAACCGTTATCCACTTCCTAGAATTGATGACTTATTTGACCAGCTTCAAGGTGCTCGTGTTTTTTCAATGATTGATCTGAAGTCAAGATATCACCAGTTGAGGATTGTGGAGAGTGACATCCATAAGACTGCTTTTCGCACAAGACATGGGCATTATGAGTTTATAGTGGTTCCTTTTGGTCTCACTAATGCCCCATCTATATTCATGAGCCTTATGGATGGAGTTTTTATGTGAGTATGACTTTGATGTACACTACATCAAGGGGAAGGAGAATGTGGTTGCAGATGCCTTAAGTCAGAGATGCCATAAGTTGTCATCCATGGTCACTAGCACAAATTTGAAGGGGAGAATAATGCAACACTTACCAGAGGATGATTTTTATAGGGATGTGTGTCAGATGATTAGATCTCAGAGGTCTCTTTAGGGGAGGTTCTCCAACTATGTGTTAGAGTCTAATGGACTTCTACATCACCGAGGGTGCATTTATGTACCTTCTACTAGAGGATTGCATGATTTTATTGTTCTTGAGGCTCATAGGGCACCTTATGCAGCACATCCAAGGGTTAGGAAGTTGCATGCAGACTTGACAGGACTCTTTCATTGGCCCGGCGTGAGGATGCATATTGCAGGGATAGTTGCTAGATGCCTAGAGTGCCAGAGAGTTAAGGCAGAACATGGACATCCTGGTGGGTTACTTTATCCTCATGAGATTCCAAAGTGGAAGTGGGATGTTATTTCTATAGATTTTGTTGTGGGTCTTCCTATGTCTTCTCATCGTCACAATGCCATCATGGTGATAGTTGACACATTGACCAAGGTGGCCCACTTCTCACCTATACGTACCACTTTCACTGCTCCTACAGTAGCACAAGTATTCATGCGAGACATTGTGAGACTCCATGGCATTTCCCGCAAGATTATTTCTGATAGAGACTCTATATTTACCTCCTCCTTTTGGAGAGAGTTACAAGGAGCCCTAGGGACTAAGCTTAACTTGAGCATAGCATACCACCCTCAGATAGATGGGCAGACTTAGAGGGTTAACTAAGTATTAGAGGACATGTTGCGCATGTATGTGATGGATAATCAAGTTAAATGGGAGGAGTATTTGCATCTAGTAGAGTTTGCCTATAATAATGGGCACCATTCTTCTTTGGGCATGCCACCTTATCAGGCCCTATATGGCAGACCTTGCAGGACACCATTAAGTTGGGATAGGATTGAGGACAGGGTAACAGTTGGACCACAGATTGTCAAGGAGATGGAGCAGCAAGTCTTGTTGATTAGGCAACATCTCAAGAAAGCTCAAGACCGACAGAAGAAGTATCCTAATGCCCATAGGACAGATTGAGCCTTTATGGTGGGAGATAGAGTATTTCTGAGAGTGCGTCCGCAAAAGAGTCCAATCCATTTTGGAAAGGGCTCTAAGCTTTCTCCTCAATTTGTTGGGCCATTTGAGATTTTGGAGAGGATAGGACCAGTTGCTTATCGCTTAGCCTTGCCACCTAGCCTATCATGCATCCACGATGTTTTTCATGTCTCCTCCTTGAGGAAGTATATTTATGATGCATCTCATGTTATAGATTGGGGTTTTATGTAGGTAGCACCAGATGGCCAGCTGTCCCTAGAGCCCATTCGCATATTGGCCCGTAGGACCCTTCAACTTCGAGGCAAAGAAGTGGACTAGGTTAAGGTCCAATGGGATTGCTATGATGAGGTCACAGCCACATGGGAGGACACGATGCAGATGAGACGTGACTACCCCTATCTATTTGATGAACTCCAGGAGGAAGTTCATGCCTAGAGGGGGAGGATGTCATGTCCCACCCCGACCATCATAGCACTATTGACATTTTGTTTCTTTTGGACTTTGATAGTTAGACTCTAGATGACACATTATTACCCACTATGGACATTGATATTTTGATCCTTAGACTATTTGATTTCATGTTATGTTATTGGAACATTGATACCTATATCATTAGGCTATATGATGATTCCTTATGATGTTACTAGGACACTAATATTCTAAGTAGTTTTTATGATGCTATTCAGATATGCTTACTTACCTTCTTGATGATCCATATGTCATGATTAAAGCTTATGTTATAGTCAAGTGAATGTTTGATTTTTGAATTGTGGTCTCCATATGGTGCTAGATTATCATGTCTTAGCATATTTAGAGTAACATTAAGAATTCATGTATCATTTGAATAAACTAGAATTGTATACTTATATTATATTTGATGATTTGCTTAAGGTAGATTAATTCCATAATTTTTTGTAAGAATAAATGATCATAATGTTTTACTATCTAGATTAGAGAATTACTACAAATGTGAAGTGTGTAATGTGATATGAATGGAAATACATATTTCATATTAGTTATGTTATTCATTGATGATAGAATCTATATGATTTATATTTACAATATCATTTTATCACCTTATTCTTGGACTACTGATATTTGCAATAAGTGTGCAGGAAAGAAGCCCATGGATTTATGGAGAACCTTGCTAGGTGTTTGGAAAAACCAAGGTTAACCCTAAGGAGGGTATAACCTTTTTACCCTTGTATTTTATTTGTAAAACTAATTTGTGTGTATTATTGTGATTCTATAAAAGTAAATTTTTTATTCTTGATGGCTTGCCAAGTGTGTTGTGTGTATTGTGGTGTCACTTGACACATGTTCTCCTTTGTAGCATGCTTAGTGGGATGGTAGGTGGTTGAGTGAAACAAGGAGTGTTTTGGTAGGATTTCTTTTCCCTAGGTGTATTTATGGGTCCAAGAGGAATTCTTTCCATGCTAGGTCGAATGCACACCTTTTGTGAATTTCTAGGAGGTTTACACCATCCCTAGGGGTAGTTTGAGGTCTTATTTTAAAGCCCATATGATATACCTAGGGGGTAGGGGCATTTTTAAGTATTATAAGCTTCCCTAGGCATTGAAAAGAGCACCCAAAAATTGTGGTTCCCAAGTTGGCCTAATTTGGAAACTTAAGCATCAAAAGAAAACATTCTTTAGAGAGAGTTGGTTGGAGAGTTCTTGGGGGGAGAATTTTTGGATAGATCTGGAAAAAGAATCTAAGTGGGGTAAAATTTTGGAAAAGGGGAAAAAAACAAGGAGAAGAAGATAGCTTAGGAGGAGGATTGCTGGTAAAAAGAGAGGGAGCTCAAATTTTCTTGGAAACCAGGTTGGTAACCTTATGTACCCTTGCTTTGAAAGTTTGTTGTTAAGTAGATTATTTTTATTGTGTTATGCAGGTGAGTTTTCTGTAATGTAGTTGTAATATGGTGTGTTGTAATATTGTGTTGTGTGAGGTTGAGGGACCATGTTTCAGTTTTGGTGTATGTGTGTATTGTGATTTACTTTGTGTTGTGAATTCATATGTTCTTGTTGCAGTTTTCTATTTTGGGTGTGACAAGGTGAGTCTCATCCCTTGGGAGGGAAAGAGAGCCTTGTGAGGGTAAGGGGTGCATAGGGAATGTGTTGGGTGAGAGTCTCTCCTATAGTAGGAGAGGGATGCCATATGGGTGTTATGGGCCCCATATGCCACCTTGCTGGAGTTATAAGTATTATAAAGATGCCATGTGAGGGCATGTATGTGGTGTTGGGTTGCCTTGTGAAGGCATGTGTATAAAGTGTATAGCCTAATGAAGGCATAGTTGCAAGTGGAGTCTCCTCAACATTCATTTTCCACCCTTACCCCTTGAGATGGATCTACATGTGATCCTAAGTGGTTTACCTTGGTTGGGAATTTTTGTGGTTTTATTTGTCAACTGTAAAATGTGTGAATAGTTTTGTAATGTGAGCATTGTGTTGTAAATGGTTGTTAGTAATGTATGTCCACCTAGTCAAGGTTCTCCCTGCATAGGGGTGGCCTTTAAAAGGCCTAATGTTGGGAGGAGAGTACCATGGGCTTGTTTGTGTGTCTTGTACTACAGGTTGTGATCTATGGATTGAAGAATTGAAGAGAGCAAGGACGTTGTCTTATTTTCATGTGCAGCAAAAACATACTTCCAAGTGAATTCTTATTGTATTAGGGAGAGTCACCCTTGGGTAACTCCCAATCTTGTGTTTTATGATAGCTTGTAAGCTGGAAAATTGTATAAGTGGACTGTACTTGTTGATATGTTGCTACATTTAGTGATTAAAGAAATTTATATATCATGCACTATCCTATAGTATATAGAAATGAGTAAAGTTGTTATGTTTTTGTTTCTAAAATGATTCTAAGAGAAAATGTGTGTCTCCATTTGAAATTGATACATTTGGTTATAAAGACATTTTGTTAGAATTTCAAATAATGTTCTGGTTGGAAGGAACTAAAGTGGTTAGTGAAGTTAGTTAAATGTATTGTAGTAATGTACATCAATATTGTAGATCAAAGAAAATAAATATAAAAAAATAAAATAAATTAAAAATGCTTTCATTGAAAAAGAAAAATATATTTATATTTGCTGGTTCCTTTGACTGTAATATTGGTGCACTACAACTAGGCTCTTTCTCTTTTCTTCCTATGGCTTTATTTTCTTCCTTTCTATTTCCCTTATTTCCAAATAACATAGGATCATCTCTTTTTCTTTCTAATCTCCCTAAAATCCTCAAATTAGTTTCTATATTAATGACAATCCTGAAAGCATCTCTTAAGGTCCTAGGCTCTTTATCCCTAAGCTGGTATGCCATTTTACCATCAAATGCATTCAAATAAGTGATCAAACATACCTTGTCATCAATTCACATGGCTTGCATTAGCTTGTACATCCTTTTCTAAAATCTAGTGTTAAATTCAGTAATAGATTAATTAGGCAACTTCTTAATGTTATTGAATTCACTCAAAATATAGCTCTATTTTCTCTTGTCACCATAATGCTCTTTGAAACAATACTCAATATCCCTCCAATCAACAATAGATGATTCAGGAAGTCTCTTGAACCATTCTCTAGAATCTTCAGTTAATGACTAAACAAACAACTTCATAATGACATCTTCAGCTTCAACCTCATAATCACTCATTGTATTGAGAAAACTCCTTAAATGGTCTTCAGAAGAGATAGCATTATTTCCATCAAAATTAGGCAATATTTTCCTCATTTCTTGTGGGATAGGATTTGGAAAACTAGGGATTCCATCAAAACATATTTTCCTATAGCCTTCTAATTGAATAGATCTTCTTTGTAAATCAATCTTGGGGTGATTAGCACTATCTTTCTTAGTATTATTCATAGGATTACTAGTGCTAGCATCACCAACAAATTTGTTAAGATCTAATTTTAGTGAAGATGAAGAAAAGAAAGAAAAGGGTACCTTAGTAGTATTCTAATTTACATCATTAGATCCATCATCATCTTTAGGCATAGTTGGAGACTACTTCTTGGTATTTTCCAAGAACCTAATTTTTGTGTTGTTCTCAACTATATTAGCCTCATTTTCAGCAATCTCAAATCTCTTAGCTAAAGCATCTCTTTCTTTCCTTCTCTTTTCCAATTCAATATCAGAGAGTGACATAGAATGTTGATCTAAATTGTCTTCACTAGCTCATTAATCTTAATACTAATCTCCTTTTGCTTTCCCTTGTCCTTAGCACCTACAACAAGTTCCACATTCTTCAATCTATTGTTATCAACTTTTAGAGTAGTATAGTTCCTAATTTTCTATATTATAGGTCCCTCTGTATTCATTTTCTAAGTTTCCAACAATTTTTTCTCTTGCCTGTTAAGTTGTTCAACTTGTCCCACAATCTTAGGCTGCTAGGCACTAGCTACTATCTCATTTTTCTTCTTTAGAGTAGCAATTTTCCTAAGTCATTCTTTCTTTTCTTCATATGCCTTTGTGATCTTCTCTTCCCTTTCCTTTTGAAATCTCCTATTAATAGCTTCTTGCTCAGCAAGGTGTGCTTTCAAATTTTCATTCTCATCAGGATCAAGGATAGTGAATTTAGACCCAGATGTTTTCTCATCATTAAAACTTTCAAGTTCTAAGTGTCTAGGTCTAACCTTTTTAGGGGAATAATTTGATGTAAAAGGGTTTGTACTATGCTAGACAAGATTGTTACTAGTCATATCCTCTAGACTAAATTCATGTGGTTGCACAACCTTATCCTAACATATCATTTTAGGGGTATTATAGAAATCATCATTAGACAAAATTGGGTGAGATCTCGGACCTTTGGAGAAAGGCACCTTTTCAATAGCAAAATGGTGAATGTTATCTTTCCCTACTAGTTGCTCTTGTCAATAGCTTCCTTTCTGCATCTAATTTTCCTTCACAACCCAATTCTATCTTCCTCTAGCAGGGAGATCAATTTGTAATTTGATTCCTAGGTTTTTCCTCACATTTTCCCATGTATTTCTTTTATCCTCCATAATTTGGGACAACAATTTTCAAAAAATTGACACTAGTTAACCGTTCAAGTCACCACCCACCCTATCAGAATGGGAATAAATTTGTTGAGTGGATAATCACAATTACTTCACTTAATAGTCTCAAGAAAAATGCAAACAACTTCCTAACCCTTGAGAATCTTCCCATGAAATATCTACAACTCTACCCAAGGGGACATAGATCTCTAATAATTCACTATTTATGACAACACTAAGTGTAATTCCCTAGTGGAGTCACCATTTTGTTGGTGTTTGAATCTAGTGAGCAACAAAATGCTCAATATCATAGTGAAATTACTCACACAATCTAAGGATTAGCGAATTCCAAGTAGCAATTACATGAATAGAGCACTTTGACCCAACTTCAACAAAACCAAGAATGGGTTTCTACTCCTTAGGCTCTACTAAACCAAGGCGGGTATACCTAGGGATAATTCTCATGCAAAATATGGTATGAAATTATCTTAGTTTCATTCTGATTCTCATCTTTTACCCTCAGGTACATACACAGTTTATCAATTTTCTTTAAAAAGCTTCTCAAATCTATATGCATCCCCTATAAGCAGATCTAGTTATAATTCTCCTAGAATTTACAAATATTCCTAGAAATAGCAGCTACCTAAGACTCAAGTATTAGATATAAATGAGTAGTGACCAGGATTTTATAACTTGCAAACAAATTGGAATGAACTGATTTTTATTTTAAAATTGATTTGATATGCAGTAGCAAAATTCACCCTTGCTCACTTTTGACTTATGTGACCACTGCTTTATCCATTGGGTGGAGTCTTAAGTTTTGGTGGGAGATCTAATTCAAATAACTTGTAAATGAATTAATCAATTGTAATCACCCATTTCCATTCTTACGAAGTATTCTTTTATAAACTCATAAACCCTACTAATTCATTGAAGCATTTCTATAATTCCTTGAATTAAAAGCAACAGTGAAATTAGTATACAACCCATCCAGATTGCATTCAGTCAAATTAAACCTTATTTAAATGACTTCAAAGTAGACAAATCAAAAAAATGAAGACATAAATTGATGACACAAATATAGTGTAAATATCCCTTTGTATTATCCTTTCAGATGTCTAATACAATGACCAATAGAAATCAATTGAAAGCCTAGAATAGATTGCTATTTCTATCATTTCAACATGTTATTAGAGAGTAAAATTGGAAGCAAACTCAAAACACTTGCATGCTATTGGATGAACTGAATGTACTTTTCTTGAAAGAAAACAAAACTTCTACAAGTTTTAGACCATCACATTGCCTTGAAAACTCATTTATATAGACATGAGTTGCAACAAGCAAAGGGAAAATATGAGTGATAGGTGTCCCTCAAAAGATATTTACACACACCTATCACAAAAAGATAAAATGAAAATAACAGAAAGGTTAATACATCAAACATTCCTTTGTGGGCTCTTTTTCGTTATTCCACCTAAACAGATAGAAGTGTTACGATCTAATTCTTTGATTACTCTAATTCCTTAGAGTAAGTGGCCATCAAGTTTAAAAGCAATGAGTCATCTCTGATTACTTGCACACTTACTTTAATCCAAGGATGTTCCTTGTCTTCATCATTAACTATAAGGGTAAATTTTACTTTTGCACCTTCTTCATCCTCATCCTCTTCTACTTCATCATCATGTCCCATTGGCTCCATAGACATAAATTTATCTTTCCACTCATTGTAGGTAGTGTCCTCTAGCCAATCAAATTTCAGAACCTCTCTTTGTATAGTTATTAAAGAGTTTACAACTACCTCTATATCAAAAAGGTTTTTCTTGACGTCATTCTAAAATAACAATACTTTTACCAGCTCCTCATTTTTCCTTGCCCATAAAAAATAACCAATTTCATTAGTAATTTTATTCATCCTTTCAAAAAGAATTTCATCTAATTCTCTTTTCCACTCCTCTTTTTCTTTCACTTTATCAACACTTTTTAGAGCATAGGGAAATAAATCAAATTTCTCTACTACATATTTGGAAAATCAAATAATTAATCTTTTTTGAAAAGAATCTTGTTTGTCATCAAAACCTTGCAATTTATTTAGCAAATCAAAGATCTATTCTATTTGATGACATAGTAGTTGAATGATAGATACACACATAGTAGTGATATCTTTACTTCTTTCTATCCATTTCTACATTAGTGGTCTGAATGTAGCTTTATTGTTCCTTAATTCATCCCTGATGGTTGCAATCCCTGATAACAAATCAAAAAATGATTTCCATTCAATTCTATCTATCAAATACATGACACTCTACCTCAATTTTTCTTCATACTGATCATTTAGTTCCACATGCAGTGCATACAATTTATTCTTCTCTTCCTCAAAATCCTCTATGGTATAGAACTGAGGTCTTTCTAGGTTATCAAGTATCTCAATAATTGGTGCTGATTTAAAAGGCTCAATAGGTGGCTGTTGGGGGTATGCAATCCTAGGTTTAGTGGACTCTCCTAATTTTATCTTCCCAAGAATCTTCTCCATTTGAGATACTTTATTTTCCAATGACTATATCTGCATACCCCTCTCCTTATATGCTTTGAAAAATTCTTTAAACCTAGCATTGCGTTGGCCAAATCTTTCTTCTTCTTGACCAGATATGGCACTACCAAATTTCAACATTTTTGAGGCCATTCAAATTATCTGTTTACTACCAGCCTCACTAGCCCTAAATATTGTCAGTGCACCAGTATGCTCTGCAATAGAAATATCTTGCATCCTAGTCTTATCCCTTTTCTCAATAGACCAAATTACAAGAGCTTGGTGGTCATTACTAAACTTGACTCCTCTATGAGCCTATAGTACATCTTCCTTAGTCTTAAATTGGACATCCTTTTATTTTCTTACTGAATCAAAAACCATACCATTTACTATACCCCATTCTAGCAAAACAAGGACTCATGACTGTCTAATTATTTCCCTTCCATCCTCAGGGGTAAACTAAGAAAAATCATTCAAAATTTTAAATTTTACCTCTTCCTTAATAGCAGAATCCGATTTATCTAGTTTCTTTGAATTAGCTTTTCAAATTTCTTTTCAAAATTGCCTATGTTTAACCTCCATAAAAATTGTGCAAACACTCTAGACTTCAAACAATTTTCATCATTAATAAACCCCTTAGAGGCTTGAGCAACTATAGGATCTATTTCCTTACCTTGGTAATTAGCAATGGTCAAGTCTAAGGAAGGTGTAGGAGGTTCTTGTGGCTCACCAATCTCCAAATCTATGGAGGTAACAATTACATCTCCCTCTCCACCAATTTTTCTAAGTTGTTCTCCTAGAGATGTTTCATCATCAATTCTGATTGGAGACTGGCTTAGGGAATATTGTTCTAGTTTAGAAGAAGAAGACCCCTACTACAATTTTTTCCTTTTTGGAGCACTAGCTGCTGATGGGCTTTGTAGTCTTGGTCACTGATGAAGGGGAGCCTATTGCACACTTTAAATCATCATATAACCTACCCTTTTTTGCAAGGTATACTAGCCAGGAGCGACCACATTTTTGTTGCTTATCCTTCCTTTTACCTCCATAGCCTTATCTTGATATGCTTCAATATATGTGGATGTCTTCTCACTCATGGTTTGGATTACTATAGAAAATTTATTCATTAATTCTTGCATTTTGGCTCCCCAATATTTCTTATCTTTCAAGGGGTCATAACTAGAGTCAAAAGCATTAATGAATTCTAAAGTCTTACTGAATACTATCCATTTTTCTTTTCTCAATTCCTATCTTGTAAAGAAAAAACATTCCTAATAATATCCTCAGGATAGTATACTTGGTGTACCATATGAGCAGCCTTTGTCCTCTCTCTTAAGAGATCATAGAAACCTTCAGGATCAATGAATATAGCATGAGACTTTGCCATGTTGTATCTATCTAGGAACAAGTTAAGATGTTTCCATCCTTTCTTCACAAAAACAAAATCATGCACTACAACAACAATTGGAAAGAATGTGCCCTTCTTTGGTAGATCTCTTTCATCAATAGTGCCTATCTGCCATAACAATTCTGCTATCCCTATTTTCAAAGGCACATGGAGAGGTTGAACATGAGGCTTTCACAAGAAGCCATATACTCTTATTACTATTGAAACATTGTAAGGGATTATATCCCTGCAGTTATGACTGAAAAGTAGTACTTTTGCATGATCCTTGGGTCTAACCAATTCTAGTAGTTCTTGAGGAATCCTAGGACTTTCTCCTCTCAAGAGTAACCTAAGCTTTTAATGCAAAGTGTCTATCAAATCTCACATAACTAGCATCTATAGCTTCTAACGTCATATCCACACTCCACATCTAAACTGGATTCCTTTCTCCATCCCTAGTCATTTCTAATTCCATTTGCTTGGAGGAAAAAGTAAATCCCTTATACAAACATACATACATGAGTAAGAAATACCAACAGAAAGGTTTATCCACTTTTCCCCATGCTATCCCCACCAAACCATTCTAAATCTCCTTTGTAAGGAAAGTAGCAAAATCTAGAATAGTGCTCATCGCTATTTGAAGAGTTTGAGCCATTATGAGGAAAATTGAGCCTAGGATTTTCTCGGCTTCATCCATTCCAAAAATCTTGCAAAGAGAAAAATACAATACCTGAGCCCTGAGGTTAAAATGCCTTCTTAGTAATGGTTTGGGGGTGCAAGCTATAATCATAGGAAAAGTACCAATTTTAGCAGCATGCTCTTGTAGTGGCCCTATTCTTATGTAAACCCTTTGTGCATCATACCTCACTTGAAATTCATCCATATCAATAGTTCATGCACAACATGGATAGGATTGAGATTGAAAGCTTCTCTAATTAATTTAGGGAAAACCCTAAAAAGGTTTACTTCAGCATGGTTCTTTACCCACCCCGTAATTGGATCATATTTCTTGGCCAAATCCATCAACAAATCACTATCAAAGAAAACTGTGGGGACTATGAATTTACCAATGTCAAACTCCCATACATTTCTCATTGGAGTGTCTAGTTTTCACTCTAAAAATCATTTTCTAAACAACTCTAGACCTCGCATGGAGGCTTGGGCATCTCGTACCTAGTTAGCCTTGTCATAAAAACCCTCTACTATGGCTACCCTAGGGTGTATAGGAATGAGCTCCCTACCTTTAGTTATTTCATTTACTGATAAGGGAAATTATTCGAGGAAATTATCATGCAAAACCCTCTTTAAATAATCAGTTTGGCTAGAAAATTCCTCCCATGGAGGCATCTTTAAAAATTTTAAAACCTTCCAAAACCAAGTTCTTGATTTTTATAGGTTACAAATTACTTAGCTGCCAAAATTTTCCCTTCTTCTTTCACAACTTTCTGTACAAATTTGTTGAAAGCATTTTGAAAATTTGGGCCCTATCTCTAGAAATCCTCTTGCACTGAGAGAATTTGCAATTTTGTGATTCAATAATAGCGAATTTTCATGTTATACCTATGCATTAAGGTCATACGAAGGAACTCTATATCATATTAACTCCTGTAGCTTTTATTTTCATGTTTTTGCTTCAAATTTGAATTTCACCCATTGATCCTATGATGATCAAATGACTTCATTTGAAAACAAAAAAAACTTGAAAAATTTTAGAGCACTCAACCACATGTCAAAAGTGCACATGCCTATATTATTTAAAAACCTTGTATCTTCTTATTGCTGGCAAGCACTCTTCGTCAATCTTACTTAGATTGACCAAAAAGTCTAAAATTTTTTATTTGACAGCCTACTCAGCTAGCTTGAACAATAGAATATCATCTTTTAATCAACATCCTCTGATAGATTTGACTACAACTTTTATTGTTTTAGTGCTCATGACATCACTACTTCCAACTTGGCATACTTGTCACCTACCACCAATGAGCTTGCTTTACTTCATCTAACCTTTCCAGCATGGCATGACTCAACATTCCTTTTAGGTCTTGGTCACATTGTGCCCACTTGCCTGCATTATTTAAATGTCAAGCAAGTCCATATTTTGGGTAAGCACTAACCCTGGATCTTATTTAAATCTACAGTGATCAAAATCTTCGGTGACTGTATACTTAGTTAGCTAGATGGACTAATGAGGTACTTCCTTTGTATTCCAGCTCAACTAAAAATTTTCCATGCAAGTGGCTCCCCAATTAAAATTTGAGAAAGTGGTGCCTGACATCATCTTTTCCATGTGTTAAGCTGGCGCATCCCCACTTTCCTTATCCAACAATCACTTTCCTAATGAGGGCATGAGCCCTTCATCGATATGCCCAAGATTGACAGTAGGTAAAAATTTGTCAACTATGGTCACACATGCATTCTGACCAAATAAAATAACAATTTCTTTACCCTCATGTTCTGACAAATTTGAGCACTGTATTAATTGTTAAAAATTTGTGTCCACATCATAAGTATTTCCACCTGGGCATATGTGTCATATAGCATGGTATGACTCAGCATTTTCCCTTAATCCTTGGCCCCACTGTGACACATGGTGCAATGGAACATACCCACATTCCTTATTTCCTAAGTAGTTTCTTAATGCAGTCATGCTCTAGCCCTCGATCTTTGAAGCATCTACGGTCTAACAAAACTTCAGTTGATCTGCCAAATGAAACACTTTATTTGCATAATTGGCAGTACATATCAGCAATTATTTTATAGCTTGGCACATTGTAGAACACACTGATGATTCTTGACCTCACCTTGCTATGTGTCACTAAATCACATGCCCACATTGCTTAAAAACCTTGCATCTTAACATTGTGGGAATGTGGTTCCCCTTGATCTAAATAAGATCAATGGTCATGCGAAATATGTTTTATACAGGATATCTCTCAATAAAATATAGAGCCAAACACGAATAGAACATGGTCAGCAAGACTTAAAACAAGGCTTTTAATAAACACATGCTCACATAAACCTAATCATAGGATAGGTTGATATGCCTTAAAATTATTTTTTCTGAAAAAATATTTTCAAAGGTTTTCAAAACTAGGGTAAAATAAGATAAGGCATTAAGGTTTCTTACACACATAGGATTTTTTGAAAATTGGCAATGACACACCTTGAGAAAATGATAGAATTCAAATAACATAGAGACCAAGACATGAACTAGGGAAATCTAAGGGTTTGAAAAATACAAGGAACAAAACCCTAATTTGCAAGACACAAAGACTCAAATGATTTTTCACTAAAAATCTTCCAAAATTTTTGCATTGTGAAAAATTAGACCAACACTAGCTACTATGTATTCTACCATCCCATCTGTACTACAAATGAGATCATAGCTCTTATAGAAGTATACCTAGCCACTACATTAAATGTCTCCATGTAGTTTATCCCCTCCTTCTAAGAGAACCTCTTGGCTGCAAACCTTGCCTTGTATTTTTTGATGCTACCATCTACACCATACTTTATCTTATAGATCTAGCATGATCCAACTAATATTGTATTTGTTGGTCTAGGAACTACCTCCCACACATTATTCTATATTATTGAGGGATAATCATCAACCATAGGATCTCAATATACCTAATGCTCTGTAGTATCTCGATAGCTAGAAGGCTCACTATCTACCAACTAACTAACTAATGCCACATAGTCATTGAACTTGGCTAGTTGTCTCTATTGTCTTGTACTCTTCCCAGGATCTCCCACAAACTTTTGAGTATCCCTTTGTGTATTTAGAGCCTTATGGTTCTTGCTACCAATGGTAAAGGATGAAATGTCAACCTCTAAATCCTCTAGGTGCATTTCATATTGCACTTGTTGCTCCATACTCTATGAATCTTCACTAACTAAGCCTACACTTCTACTAGTAATTTTACTTGATCTTTGCTACCCTTGGGCTTGGCTTTGGAGCTTCTACTAGCTACTCACTCTAATCATATATAGTTAAATCTCTAGATCTCTTGAATGCCTTGTCCTTCATGAACTTGCCATTATTTTTGACAATAATTCTTTTAGTCCTTGGAATGAAAATGCTATATGCCTTTGAGGTCTCACTATACCCAAAAAAGTAACCCCTCTCTACAGTCTAATCTAACTTCATACATGTATCTCCATGAATATGAAAATATGCCAAACTCCCAAATATCCTCAAGTGAAGAACATCTTGCTTCTTCCCTATGAAAGCCTCCTCTAGTGTCATCTTCCCTAGCACCTTATGTGGAACTCTATTATGAATGTAAACTATTGTACTACATGCCTTTGCCCATAAGTAACCAAACATGTCCTGGTCATGTATCATAGCCCTTGCTACCTCTGATATAGAATGGTTCTTCCTCTTAGCAACTCCATTTGTTGTACATTGTAAGGAACAATCCACTCTATCTTGATTCCTTCTCTAGTGTATAACCCTTGGAAGATATTCCCTTTGTACTCACCTCCATTGTTTGACCAAAGAACCTTTATCTTCCTTCTTGTCAAATTTTCCACAAGAGCCTTGAACTCTTGGAATCAACTAAAAACCTCATCCTTGGTCTTCAAGAAGTATATCAAGGTCTTCTTGGAGAAATTATCAATAAAAGTAACATACTACTCATATCCTCTAAGAGATTTTGTTGACAGTAGTCCATAAACATCTAAATGTACTAGATCAAGAACACCCTCGGATTTGGTGTCACTCCTTGGAAAGGATGCTTTTGCAAAATTCTCCAACACACATCCCTTACATGCATCATCATGCTTTGTTCTCACCACTAACACACCTTTCACTATCACACAAAGGAATTTAAGTGTTCCATGATGAATATGGCCCATCCTCCTATACCATGGCTCCCCAAGATCTCTACGATTATTTTTGCCCATGAGGGCCTTAGGAGTATCAAATTGCAACCTATAAAGGTGACCACTCCTAACTCCAATAGTTATGGCTGATTTCCAATCCTTGTGCTTGATGAACACATTTGTCCCTCTAAAGAGTACATTATACCCTCTATCCTAAAGAATAGATACAAAAATCAAATTCATACCTAAGCTTGGCACATGCAACACATGATGAAGTGGAATTATCTTTTCATTCTCCCTCTAAAACTAAATAGTCCCTTTCCCAACTAGGTTGACTTTGGACAAGTTTCCCATAGATATTTGGATGTTAGTGTCCTCCTCCTTGTAACTAGGGAAGTAATCTCTAACTCCTATCATATGAAATGATGCCCCACTATCTATATACCAAACACACTATGGGGTTGAGCTAACCATGTAAGCTATTAATGCAAACTCATCTTCCATTCTACTAGATAGTTCTTCTACACTTGCTAAAGTTGCCACTTGCTTCTTACCCCTCTTCATCTCTAGGAAATCACTACCATAGTGGCCAAACTTGTGACATCCAAAGCACTTGACCTTAGAAAGGCCCTTCTTCTTATTCTCACTCTGTGAATTCAATCCTTTTCTAAATCCCTTCTTTTCTTTCCCTTTACTCACTACAACAATGTTTTTCTATTCCACCTCAATTTTCTAACTCTTATTGGTCCCATTGACAAGACTTAGTCTAAACTCCTCCTAAGTGAAATCAAGCCATAGTTGATTCCAACTCAGTAAGGTATCTCATCCACTAACAAATTGAACAAAGACATTCCATTGTTTAGAAAACCTATTTAGAGCTATTCTCACTAGCTCGTCATCACTAGGACTATCTCCACTAGATGCTAACTCATCCTTGACAAGTTTAAGCCTAGTGAGGTAACTTGTAATGTCTTCTCCCTTATTCATCTAGGTATTCTTTAGCTTCTCTCTAAGAATCACCTTCCTATTGGTGGTAGCATTCTGGTATAGATTTAGAATGGTGTCCCACATCTTATTCGTCATATCTAGCTCTAAGATATGTGGACCAATATGGTCCTTAACACCATCAAGGATAATCCCGCTTTCCTTGGCATCATCTTTATTATGTGCTACAAGCTGTGTTGCATCCATTGGTACAAGTACAAAATTGGTACCATGATCCTTGACACCATTCTCTTCCAACAATAAAGAAATTATGGCCTTCTAGAAAAAAAATTTGAGGCACCGTCCAATCTATCCTAATCTGTCAAACCAACTAAAACAATCTCAAGGAATTAAAGAAATAATAAATCTAAAGAGATGAAAATTTCTTTCTTGGGGCAAAAATCTTCTACTCTCAACAATGCTCTGATACCATGTGAAAATTAACACTATTGCAATCACTAATTATTAATCTCCTATCGTAAATGATTATTAAACTACTGGAAATAAATTCCCAACTAATATTGAAAAATAATACAACTTCATCTTCACGAATAAAAATACAAAAATGAATTCACAACATAATGAACACAATATTTTTGGACAAATTGTCCTTGGAAAAACCCCTAAGGGAAAACTAGTTCAATAGATGAGAAATTATATTAAACTTTAGCAAACCAAAAGATACAAAATGCCTTGCCTCTCACTGGTAGAACTCTGACAACCTCCTAATTTCTCCCATTGATATTCCCCATTGCTATTCCCATGCTAATAATGAGTACCGAATTTACCTTTATAGTGAATTAAGATGTCAATGTTTTGCTTTAAAAAGAAGATCTAATAAACATTTAGTTTTATTCTTTAGTACAAAATGTGTATAGAGTGGATAGCTCAACATAGAAACTTGAGATGACACAAAACATACATAGAGTTTTGTTTATGTAGACTTTGCTTAGTAATAATTAGTGTGCCATAAGCCATGCATTTTACCAATTTTTGGTGCCCCCTAACTTGTTTTCTATGTTCTGATACTTGTTGGTGTTCCCACTGCCTGAGTTGTACTAATTATTCCTAGAAGTCTAGTAACTATATGGATTGTTATAGAGCTGGTAACTATTGCTAGAAGTAGGCATATAGTGCTAGTAGTTCCCATTTCTTGTGTTGGCTTGGCCATTATTGAGTGGTGCATAAGTGCCATAAGGTGCATACACAACATGTGGCGAGGGAGCACCATATGGTCCATAGCCATAACAAGGTTGTTGACTCATGTTGAGAGAACTTGATTATTCTCTACAAGTCACAAAAATAAATAAGAAGTGATGCTAAATACAAGTGGTTTTCTCTCCTTATATAGGCTTACACAACTTGCAATCCTTTGATATTTATTTAAACCCAAAAGCACATTTGATAACACCAAAGCATCAGAGTTTAGAACAATTATTCAGTGCTAGAGCATTAGAATATAGATTTGAAAATGAGGGAAATGCTAATTTGTCACTACTAGAGAATTAAAATATAGTGCTAAAAGAAATATGGCAATTAGTTAGTGGCAATCTAAAAGAAGGATTTCATCACTAATAATCTTTGAGGAGAGATGATTGTGTGAATGGCTATCTAGCAAAGATCAAATTATCTAAGCCCTATCTAGAAGCATTACACTAGCTATCAATAACTAGTATAGTTACCCTACTTTTGCATTGTAGAACATTATGAGGCTAAATTCCTCTTCAAATTAGGAAAATTATGCTATGCTCATAGACAGTAGGTGAGGTTGATTCATCCCAGTGGTTTCATTATTTAAGTATGGAGATTCAAGTACTGCTGTTAAAGATTATGCACTATTTTTATTCAATATTTATTACTCTAAGACTAGGTTGAACTATATAGAATTTATAAGATAATCAGAAAGCTACTTTTAGATTTAATTATTTGAGTGCTATTACATCAACATATTACATCAACATGTTTTTATCTCTATTGTCTTTTCCTTTGTGTTGGTCTTTTTGTCCATGTTGTTTTCACTAGGTAGTTAGGTAGTTTTTGGTTGCATGGTTTATAGCATTGGTTTCTGCCAGATTTGGATGCTTTAAATTTAATGTAAAACTTTTGGGGTTTTGCCCCATTATAATAAAACTCTTTCTAGACTTAATCAAAAACATATTTTTATCCCTCCCATGATCTATTATAAGAATAATAATTAGTGAGAGAATGCCAATTGACAAATGAAAAAGATAAAATAATAAATAAAGTGAATAATAACAGGAATAGTATTTTTAAAAGAAATAAAAATTAAGAAAAAATATAAAAATGCTATTAGATAAGAAAGAAAATGATATGTAGACAAGAGCCTACAACACAATGACAACTTGTGAGCCTCTCATCTGAGAGGTCTCGGGTTTGAATTTTCTTAATACATAAAATTAATAAATTAAAATAAATAATAATAATAAAAGTATAGGCTTCAACTATTTACTAATCCAAAAAAGAAAGAAATACAATGATATATATAAAAAAATACCGAAAATGTTTTGAAATGTCATTAAATAAGATACAAAATAGAAAGCTATATATATATATATAGCTTTCTATTTTGTATCTTATTTAATGACATTTCAAAACATTTTCGGTATTTTTAATTTTTTTTTTGTTTCTCTAATTATTGATTGTACTTGTTATTTTGTCATTTGACTCTCTCTCTCTCTCTCTCTCTCTCTCTCTCTCTCTCTCTCTCTCTCTCTCTCATAATTTTATTTGGATTCACTATACCATTCAATTTCTTCTTATGCTATGCCATTATAATAATGATGATGCTTCAAGATTGGAACAAATACAAACACAATCAAATCTAAAATTAGCTTCCAAATAATTTATATCTAATAAAATATAATAATACAATTATAATTAAACTTTTTATTGTAATTATATGTACAAAATCAATCTAAGCTATTTTACTCATATTTTTCTTCTATTAAGTAATGAGCATCATGTGCTTATCTACTTTGATTATCCATTGTATTTTAATGTTTCTATAGTTTTCTAATATTTTGTAATTCCCCACCAACAACCCAAAAGCTATCCAAAAGGACAAGAGATTACTATTCTAATGATGTAAATGATTTTATTTATGAGAATAACCCACATCATAATTGCATATTTTTAAAACTTTATATACACTTATTTATAAACATGAAAGCAAGATTTAATCAAAATAAGTCTTTAGAGGTTTTGTACTATTGGTGCTAAAGCAATATTTTCTTAGGATAGCACATTGATAAGATATTTATTAACTTATGGTATTGATTGTTCTATTTTTATTATAATAGGCAAGCTAAATGTTTCCAAGTTGTTGCTTTCATTAAATATAGATTAATTTGTTGGAATTATAGATGGAGTAACTGAGAAGGGGCGTGAATCAGTTATCACAAAAATAATTTATAGATCCCTTAGATGTCTTTTAATGCTTACTTACTATTGATACTTGGTAAAAAATGCAGGAATATTGTAACTCGGTAGATTAACTAGTTACTAACCATCTAGAATTCAAAGTTAATAACATGCATGAAAATGTTAAATAAAATGAACACAAGAGACACTAGATTTAACGTGGAAACCCTATATGGGAAAAAACACCAAGTAAATAGCTACCAATTTTTCACTCTTCTGAAGTAAGCCCTATTAGGAGCTAACCCTGTTAAAGGTTACAATACACATTGTTAGGTGTGACCCTATTAGAGGATTTAATCACCCTGTTAGAAGTGGCCTTGCTAGAGGTCTTTAGAACAATTCAACTGAACTGTCACCTTGTTAGAGGATTTACAAAATGGCTATTAAACCAACTCTGTTAATAGATTTGAAATCACTACTACAATGATTAGAAAGCAACAATGAATTGACCTAAACAAGATCCAACTTAATTTGCTAGCTACAGGTCTCTGTTTAGCATCATTAGATCCTCCTTGATCAAATATGGCTCTACAACTCCTCAATGATCTCTGATCATCCTTCAAATTTTCTTCCACAATAATTAGTCCTTGTATCACATTAATTCCACACACTTAGAATTCACAACTTAATCTCTTACTTATACCATTCAGATTGTCAAGTCAACCTATTTACATTTTACCAATAAACCATTCATTAGTTGGCTACAAAAATGTTATTTCATAAAATAGTAAAATCCTTTTCTTTGCAACCATGCTCAGTAAATATTGCTTCAAGAAATTTCCCATGTTAACCTTCTTGACTCAGTTAACATTGAAATATCCTTAAAATCCTTTGGCTACCAATTTTATTCCCTAAGAACTATTTCTGCCACATTTCTTTTGATGATCGAGTGAGCTTAGTAAGAACTGTTTCTGCCACATTTTCTTTGATGACCGAGTGATCTCTATAAGAATTGTTTCCTCAATAGATAATCCAATTTTTCTTTACTAACCTCCTGCACTTGGTAGATTATGTTCTTTTGCCTTGCTGACCTTCTGAGCTCGGTAGACACTGTCCTTTGCCTTGTTGACCTTTTGAGCTTGGTAGACACTATCCTTTGCCTTGTTGACCTTCTGAGCTTGGTAGACACTATCTGATGACAAATATGACATTTGTGTGACATCAAAGAAAACACACAATTGAACAATTGTATCCAAAAATCTCCCTCTTTGGCATTGATGGCAACACAACATGTCATAGTAGAATGAAATTTGAAAACAAGTCTTTTACTGATAGAATACTTCACTTGCTTCTTTAAATACAAAAAACTCCCTCTATAATAATCACTCCCTCTTACACAAACTCTTATTATTTTTCAAATTTTAGAAAGATATGATAGTATACTCTCCCTCTTTAACAATACATGTGAAACACATGTGAAAGACAACTCAAAGGAACTCAATAGAATTGCACCTAATCTACTAATTCATATGCAATAATTTCATTGGTTTGCTACATCAACTAATAAATTTTGTTGATGTATCACTAAAACTATACTTTAGTGAGCTTTAGATAGGGGAATGACCCCTAACTTACCTCTAAGATATAAGAATGCATCCTTAGGTAAAGCCTTTGTGAATATGTCAGCAATTTGTTCCTTTATATGGACATATTCCAATCTGATTTCCTTTTCTTGTACCAATTCTCTAACAAAGTCTTACTTTATGACAATATGCTTGGTTTTTGAATGCATCATAGGATTCTTGGAGATATTAATTGCACTTGTGTTATCACAAAACATAACAACAGGTTCTTTGATTTCTTGCCTCATACCTTCCAATAACTGTTTGAACCACACAATGTTTGAATAGTTTATTGCTGTTGCAACATATTCAGCCTTTGCTATGGATTGGGTTGTACAATTCTAATTTTTACTTGTCCAAGAAACCAATTTTTTTCAAAGAAAGAAAGCTCCTCCACTTGTGCTTTTTTTTTTCATCAATATTTCCTGCCCAATCTGCATCAATGACTACTTTTAAATTCAGATTTCCTCCGAGTTTTTACCATAATCCATAATCTTTAGTTCCTTTTAAATATCTCATGATCCTTTTGATTGCTATCATGTGACTTTATTTTGGTTTTGCAGAGAATCTTGCTACAATTCCTACTGCAAGGGTAATGTATGGTCTTGTATGTACTACATGCTACAACTTTGCAATCATAGATCTATACAATGTCTGATCCACTTCTTTAGATTCATCAGCTTTGGTAAGTTTCAATTCAGTACACATAGGAGTCCCAACTAGTTTGTAGTCTTTCATACCAAACTTTTTTAGTATCTCCTTGATGTATTTAGATCGAGTGATGTATATGCCATTCTTACTTTGTTGAATTTGAAGACCAACAAAGAATTTGATTTCACCAAACATTGACATTTCAAATTCCTTGTTTATTTGTTCTGAAAATTCTTTGCAAAGATCATGGTTTCCTATGAACAAAATATCATCTACAAATATTTTTGCTAAAAAAATCTTATTATCTAGTCCTTCCTTTATGTACAAACTATTTTTATCATTAGTCCTTTGAAAACCAATCTGAATACGATAGTTATGCAATCTTTCATAACATGCTCTACGGGATTTTTTCAGACCATATAATACTTTATGTAGTTTGCAAACCATGGCCTTCTTATTTTGATCAACAAAACCTTCAGGTTGTTCAATATAAACCTCTTCATCTAATATGCCATTGAAAAATGCTGACTTGACACCCATTTGATAAACTTTGAATCCTTTGTATGTAGCATATGCAAGTAAGGTTCTGACACCTTCCAATCTTGAAATAGGAGAAAAAGTTTCTCCATAGTCTATACCTTCTTCTTGAGAGTATCCTTTGTGTTATAATTATTTAGAATAACTTAGAGGGGGGGTGAATCAGTTATCAAGGTCCAATGATGTCCAATTAAACTTTTTCTACAAATTCTTAATGGCACATAACTAAAATTATCATACATGCAATTGAACATTAAAAAACCATGAAAAGTAAACATGCATAACACCATAAAACTAAGGATTTGATAACCCAAAACCCTCCAAGAATAAGAAGGTAAAACTAGAGTGGGGATGATACCCACAAAATAACTATGCAATTGATTTCAACCACTTCTGATGGTCTGCCCTATTAAAGGCCTGACCTATTAAAGGCTACAACATATTGTTAAATGTGACATTGTTAAAGGATTTAAGAATATTCAACTTGGAATGTCTCCATGGTAAAGGATTTACATAGAGTTGTTAGGCTCACCCAATCCATGGGATTTTCGGTCACCTTCTCAAAAGAATCTTTCATCCCTCTCTAAGGATCTCCTATCCTCCTCCTAAGGATCTCTTATCCTTCTCCTAAGGATCTCTTTATCCTTCTTCTGAGGATCTCTTTATCCTTCTCCTAGGGATCTTCTATTATTTTCCTAAGGCTTATCCACCTAGCTGCTAAGGTAACCTAGGAATGTAGGGTTTCATTATCTAATACAATGGTAAGAAAGTATTAGAAAAGATTTGACCTAATACAGATTGCAACCCTAACTGTGCAAATTTCATATCACTCTTTGATTCCTTTCTTTGCTTGGCTTTCCTCCCTTGTAGTGCTGACGACTTGTTCACCCTTCAAGATCTATCTCCTTGAGTTCTTCCACTTGTTATGCTAATGCAATCTTTGGTCACTTGATCAACTCAGAGTCTTGATGCTCTGTTCTTACTCCTCTTGACTTATTTGTATGATCATGTTTATGACCAATTCCCTCTCTTGCATGCTCACTTGATCTCTGACCTGTAACTCCTTATAAAGAAGTTTTGTTCTTGATTTCCTACTCAAATCTTAATTTTCTCTTGAGAAAATGGTATTGTTTTCCCTCCAAATTGTTTCTTCTGGAAACTTCATGATGAATCCATTAGAATTCACTTTGGATTGGTTTGCATGGATTATATAAAATTTAGTGACATCTACTCATCATTCATAAATTCCAACTACTTGACAAAATTTGATGTAACAACCTTCTTGTTGTTGATCTGATAAATCTTGTCTTAACAAATAATGCAGAAACTCAACATTATTAGTTTACTAATGCTTGAAACCTTCTATGTTACTCAGCTTCTTAATTTTATTTACTAGCACTCAGCATCTGAAGCATTTTGGCTTTGCTTGGCACTTGAAAACTTACTCGGAATCCATTATCTTTTTCAGCTACTCGACACCTAAAGGATTATGTGTTACTCAACATCTAAGTAATCATTCGGCTTATACTAAAGTTGAACTTGCTTAGGTTCAATTGAGAATATGTTAAGCTCTAACTAGCTTTCTCGGTTCTTTCTAATGAACTTAGTTAATCCTTACATCTTTGATGTATCACAGTGTGTCCATCCTCTTAGAGTATGTCATCAATACATTATTTCATCAATGGCTTAGCTGATCCTTATACTTCATTACATCATCATAACTTCAACCTTTCTTTAGGTGCTCTAGTTACATCTTATTGATTGCCACCTCCTTGTCAATCAACCAATTAATAGTATTTGGATCACTAAAACAATTTTCATTCCTGGAAGTAGCAAGTTTGGCATCAATGAAAAAAAAATGATTGAAAAAATTATTTACCAGTTCCATTATCCTTTATTCATGATCTTTTCAATCATTTCCAATAATCTCCCTCTTTGGAATTGATGGAAAACCAAACTGATCAAATGATTAAGCTGATCAACTTAGTTACCACCAAAATTACATATGTTTCCTACTTGGTATATAACTGATACAAATTGAATCCTTTGTTCTACTTCTTCCTCTATACTACTACATCGTTACTCTATATTCCTAATCCTTCATAGTTGCATTGATGAATCTTATTTCTTTTGAATCTCCCTCTTTCTTATACATCTTTCATATATATCTCCTTATTACTTTATATTGATCAGTTTCTCATATATCTCCCTCTTTGACATAAATGCCAAAAATGTAGCATCTTCAACATGCTAAATATAAGCTTTAAATTTTCATGTTTTTCTCCTTCTATCACCATGCTTGTAACTGACCTAAAAATTTTGTTCCTATTGTCATCCTTTGCATCATTGTTCTGATATTTCAATGATCTACTCTTGTTGATGTAGGGCAATTTCTATGTTTCTTTAGATTGCTTGAGTTAGGGGCATTACCCCAAACTTGCCTCTAATATATTCATATGCATCCTTGGGCAATGGTTTGGTGAAGATATCTATAGTTTGTTCCTTTGTGTTAATATACTCCATCTTCACTTGTTTGTCTTCCACCAATTCTATAACATAGTGATACTTGCTTGCAATGTGCTTGGTTTTTGCATGCATTACTGGATTCTTGGACATATTCATAGCACTTGTATTATTACAATACAGTGTCACAAGTTTAGTTACCTCTTCTTTCATTCCTTTCAATAGATGTTTAAGCCACACAAGGTTTTTGCAATTGACTATTGCTGCCACATATTCTACTTCTGCAGTAGACTAGGATGTGCATGTTTGTTTCTTGCTAGTCCAAGTAACTAGCCTTTTTCCTAAGAATAATGATCCTCCACTTGTGTTTTTTCTATCATCAATGTTTCCTCCCCAATCTACATTTGTATATGCATTGAGCTCAAACTTCTCATTCTTTTTGTAATATAGGCCAAAATCATCAGTCCCTTTGAGATACCTCATTATCCTTTTTATTGCCATGAGATGATTTTCTCTAGGATTGGCAAAGAATCTAGCCATTATTCCAATTGCTAGTGCTATGTCTGGTCTACTATGTACAACATAGTGTAGTTTTCCAATCATGGATCTGTACATTGTTTGATTGACTTTAGCTGATTCATCATTTTTAGATAGCTTATGTCCTATTGCCACTGGTGTGTTGACTAGCTTGGAGTCTTCCAATCCAAACTTCTTGAGTATCTCCTTGATGTATTTTGATTGTATCACAAATATACCATGTTTTAGTTGATGCACTTGCAATCCTACAAAGAATTTGATTTCTCCAAACGTAGACATTTCAAACTCATATTTCATTTCGTCAGCAAAACTTTTGCATAGTACTTCCTTTCCTCCAAAAATTATATCATCCACAAACATTTTAGATACAAGGATATCCTTAGCTTCTTCTGAGTCTCTCATACCAAGCTCTAGGGGCTTGCTTTAATCCATATAGACCCTTATGCAGTTTACATACCTTATTTTTGTTCTTTTCATCAACAAAACCTTATGGTTTCTCTATGTTGACTTCCTCTTCAAGTATACCATTCAAAAATATGGACTTTACATCCATTTGATAGACTTTAAAACCTTTGTAGGCTGCATATGCTAGTAAGGTCCTTACTCCTTCCATTTTGGCACCTAGAGCAAAAGTTTCTCCATAATATAGTCCTTCTTCTTGTGTATACCCTTTACAAACTAGTCTTGCCTTGTTCCTTGTGATTTCACTATTTTCATCTAACTTGTTTCTGAACACCCTCTTGGTTCCAATCACATTCTTGTTAGCTAGTCTTGAGACTAAGCTCCATGTCTTGTTCTTCTCAATTTGTTCTATTTCTTCTTTCATAGCATTATACTAGTCATCATTTGTTATGGCTTCACTTATTGTTTTTTATTCCATTTTGCTGAGCAGACATGTTTCATTTCTGAGTCTATTCCTTGTCATTGGTCCTGCCTCTTTATTTCCAATAATTTGATCTATAGGATGATGTCTTTTCACATACATTGCCAATACAGGTTCTTTCCTTGTTTGCATGTTGTCTCTTTCAAAATCTGTATCCTCATCAATATTTTCATCAGGTATTTGTTCATTTTCTTCTTGTTGGTTGTTCTTAGAGTCTGAATGAACATTTTTTGTATTTTACAACTTGGCTTCTAAATGTGTCTGTTGTTCAACATTCACTGTCTATGACTCGACAGATACTAGATTTTGTTGCTAATGGTCATTCTAAGTTGCAACTTCACCATCATTAGGTATACCTTCATAAAAGTATACAAAAGTCTTGTATTCCTCTTCTTTCTTGGTTTTTTCAATACTTTGAACTTCTGCAAGCTCATCAAATTTTACATTTGTACTTTCTACTACTTTATTAGTTTTGACATTCAAGAACTTATAAGCTTTGCTTCTAGTAGAATAACTAAGAAATGTGCCTTCCTCACTCTTTGCATCAAAATTTTCATTTCTAGACTCTTTATATATATAGCATTTGCATCCAAATATTTTCAAATGTTTTACATTAGGAGAATGCCCATACCATAATTCAAAAGGTGTTGCATTTGTACCTTTCTTGACTTGAACTCTATTGAGTGTGTAGACTGCAGTACTTACAGCTTCTCTCCAATACTTGAGTGCAACATTTTTCTCCATCATTAAGGTTCGAGCATAATCAATAACTCATCTATTCCTTCTCTATTCTATACCATTCTGAGGTGGAATCCTAGGTGCTAATGTCTACCTTTTTATTCCTCTTTCATTGCAGAACTCTTTAAATTCTCTTGATGTGAATTCACCTCCTCTATTAGATCTGAGACATTTTAGGCTCTTTCCAATTTATTTCTCAACTCTAGCCAAATACCATTTGAACATTTGGAATACATCTTATTTTTGTTTTAGGAACATGACTGTCATCATCCTTGAATAGTCATCTACAAATAGCATTATATATCTGTCACCTTTGTAGCTTTTTACTTCTATAGAACCACACAAGTCAGTATGAACTAGCTCTAATACTTCATTAGAAGTATAAGTCTTTCTTTTGAAAGTTGACTTGGTCATCTTTCCTAGTTGGCATTGTTTGTACATGATGTTATCAAGCTTTTTCAACTTTAGTAGTCCTCTGACTTTCTTCATTTTGCTAATGCTTATCAGATTGTCAAAATTTACATGACATAGCCTATTATTCCATAACCATAAATCATTAGTTTGAACAATAAGGCAAGAAGCATCTTCCATGTGAAGGTAAAACAAATTACTCCTAGTTTGATCACCTTTTCCTATTAGACTTCCTTGAGAATTATAAATCTTAGCAATTCCTTTTTCAAATTCAACCTTACATCCTATGTTTCCTAACTGTGAGACACTTACCAAGTTATAATTTAGGCCTTCAACATAGTATGCATTATCACATGATATGTTTTCAATAAGCTTGATACTACCTTTCCCTTTGATCTAACATGGTGCATTTTTACCAAATCTAACACTATTTCCTTCATATTGAGTAAAGGAAATGAACTTACCTTTATCTCCAGTCATGTGATGAGAGCATCCATTGTCTATGATCCATCTATCATTCTTGTTCATGCAGGTTACCAGGGCAATTACTTCTTCTTCATCTAATTCATACGTTATAGCCACATAGACTACTTCATCATCATTTTTGTCAGAGTCTTCTTTAAAAATGTAGCATCTTCTGCCTTTACCTTTGGAGTCCTTGTTTTCCTCTTTCTTGTTCCTAAAGTTTCCTCCATCCTTGTAACTTTTCTTTTGTGTGCATTTGGTTGCAATGTGACCAAATTCATTACAATTGAAACAAATAATTGGTAGCTTACCTTTGAATTTTCCTCTTCCTCTGTGAAATCTTCTTGCTAGTAATGCCTCCAATTGGTCTACATCATCTTCATCAATGCTGTTGTCACTAGACACATACTTTTCTTTTCCATTCTTTCTCTTTGTTTGCACCTCATCATTGTCTTTTATCATCATCTTAGCTTTCAATGCAGATTCAATGTTTTCTAGCTTGTAGTTGTCAAAGTTGGATAACTCAAAGGCAGTGAGTCTTCCAATTATTCCTTCAAATGTCACTGTGTTTCCTGGTACACACCTTAGTTCTTGGATGGCTGATACTCTTATAGCATAGATGGGAAGCAAAGTTCTCAAGTATTTGTTGCATACAGTTTCTTCTGTTAACTGTCTGCCTAGGCTTCTTATGGCACTGACTACTTCCTTCATCCTTGCACCATATTGAGTACCATTCTCTCCTTCTTCCATTTTCATATCATCAAATTTTCCTCTTAGGCTTTCTCTTTTGGCTCTCTTGACATTGTAATCTCCTCCATAGATTCTTGATAATGTTTTCCACATCTAATGTGAAGTATCACATCCTTTGATGTCATCATACTCAGCATAGCTTAGTGTTGAAGCAATATCTAACATTGCTTTATTCTGCTCCTTCTTCTTGCTCATGTCATTTGTAGTGAGGGGTCCTGTAGGGTCTGCATGGTCAACTGTGATTGAGGTTTGTGCATAGTCACCTATTGATCTGAGGTTTAGCTTCATCAGACTTTGCCATGCAACAAAATTGTCTTTGTTTAGCTTGGGAACTTCTCTCTTGGACATCTTGATCTTTCTGCTACTAGTACCTTGAAACAAATCAGTAGTCTACTCTAATACCAATTATTAGAATTATTTAGAATAACTAAGAGGGTGGGTGAATCAGTTATCCAAGGTCCAATGATGTCCAATTAAACTTTTTCTACAACTCCTTAATGGCTTATAATTGAAATTATCATGTATGCAATTGACATTAAACAACCATCAAAAGTAAACATGCATCACGCCATAACACTAAGGATTTGATAATCTAGAAACCCTCCAAGAATAAGAAGGTAAAACTGGAGTGGGGATGATACCCACAAAATAACTGTGCAATTGATTTCAATCACTTTTGATGGTCTGCCCTGTTAAAGGCCTACCCTATTAAAGGCTACAACACATTGTTAAATGTGACCTTGTTAAAGGATTTAAGAGCATTCAACTTAGAATGTTACCTAGTTAAAGGATTTACATAGAGATGTTAAGCTCACCCAAGTCCATGGGATTTTTAATCACCTTCTCAAAAGAATATTTCATCCCTCTCTAAGGATCTTGTATCCTCCTCCTAAGGATCTCTTATCTTTCTCCTAAGGATCTCTTTATCCTTCTTCTAAGGATCTCTTTATCCTTCTCTTGGGGATCTTCTATTCTTTTTTTGAGCCTTATCCACCAAGCTATTAAGCTAACCTAGCAATGTAAGGTTTCAATATCTAATACAATGGTAAGAAAGTATTAAAAGGGTTTTGACCTAATACAGATTGCAACCCTAACTTTGTAGATTTTAGATCACTCTTTGATTCCTTTCTTTGCTTGGCTTTCCTCCCTTGTAGTGCTGACAGCTTGTTCACCCTTCAAGATCTGTCTCCTTGTGTTCTTCCACTTGTTATGCCAATGCAATCTCTAGTAACTAGATCAACTCAGAGTCTTGATGCTCTATTCTTACTCCTCTTGACTTCTTTGCGTGATCATATTTATGACCAATTCCCTCTCTTGCATGCTCACTTGATCTCTAACCTGTAACTTCTTGTAAAGAAGTTTTTTTCTTGATTTCCCGCTCAAATCTTAATTTTCTCTTGAGAAAATGGTATTTTTTTCATTCCAAATTTTTTCTTTCGGAAACTTCATGATGAATCCATTAGCATTCGTTTTGGGTTGGTTTGCATGGATTACATAGAATTCTATGACATCTACTCATCATTCATAACTTCCAACTACTTCACAAAATTTGATGTAACAACCTTATCACTATTGATCTGGTGAATCTTGTCTTAACAAATAATGCAACAACTTGGCATTATTGGTTTACTGATGCTCGACACCTTTTGTGTTACTCGGCTTCTTAATGTTATTTACTAGCACTCGACACCTGAAGCATTTTGGCTTTGCTCGGCACTTGAAAACTTACTTGGCATCCATTATCTTTTTTTCCTACTTAGCACCTGAAGGATTCTATGTTACTCAGCATCTGAGTAATCACTTAGCTTATAGTGAAGCTTAACTTGCTTAGCTTCAACTAAGAATTCGGTTGCCTCTAACTAGCTTGGTCAGTTCTTTCTAATGAACTTAGTTAATCCTTACATATTTGATGTACCATAGTGTGTCCATCCTCTTAGAGTATGTCATCAATACATTATATCATCAATGGATTAGCTGATCCTTATACTTTATTACATCATCATAACTTCAACCTTTGTTTAGGTACTCTAGTTACATCTTATTGATTGCCACCTCCTTGTCAATCAACCAATTAATAGTATTTGAATCACTAAAATAATTGTCATTCCTACAAGTAGCAAGTTTGACATCAATGACAAAACAATGATTGAAAACATTCTTTACCAGTTCCATTATCCTTTATTCATTATCTTTTCAATCATTTCCAACACTTTGCACACTAGTCTAGCTTTTTTCCTTGACACCTTACCATCTTCATTTAAATTGTCTCTAAATAGCCACTTAGTTCCAATCACATTTTTGTCTTTAGGTCTAGGTACAAGAGTCCATGTTTTTTTTTCTCTATTTGTTCTATTTCTTCATTCATAGCTTCAATCCAACTTTCATTTTGTAATGCATCTTTGATATTTCTAGGTTCAAAATCAGCAAGTAAACAAGTACCTTTCAACTTACTTCTTGTCATTGTTCCTTCTAACTTATCTCCAATGATCTAATCTGGTGCATGATGCTTTCTAACATACTTGGCTAACATGGGCTCCTTGCCTTTTGAATGACTTGCATTGTTATGCTTCTGTGTTTCAACTTCTTGTTCTAGATCTAGTTGCTTGAGCTCAGTAGATTTTGATTTGGTAGCTTCTATTTGCAACTTGGATTCTTGCAACTCGGGTTCATGCAACTTGAGAGGTATTAGCTCAGTTTGAACTTCCTATGACTCAGTAAGTAAAGACTCTGGAGTTGAGGATTCCTAAATAATAGGTATACTTGGCATTGTATTAGGTTCAATGTAAAAAAATCTCCTGTAGTCTTCATGTATCCTTTTGCTTTCTTTTTTAGATCTTTTTGCAAACTCATCAACTTTCACATGTGCACTTTCTATGATTTTGTGCGTAGATAGTTTCAAACATCTATATGCTTTACTTTTGCAAGAATATCCCAAAAATATTCCTTCATCACCCTTTACATCAAATTTACCATTTCTAGATTCTTTCAAAATGTAACATTTGCTTCCAAATACTTTTAGGTAACTTACATTGGGTTTGTAGCCATACCATAATTCATAGGGAGTTTTGAATGAGTCCTTTTTTAGCTGTACTCAGTTTAAGGTATGAACTACAGTGCTGATAGCTTCCTTCTAGTAATTGATAGAAATGTTTTTTTTAATCATTAAGGTTCTTGCACAATCTATGATAAACCTATTCCTTCTTTCAGCTAGTCCATTTTGTTCAGGTGTTCTTGGTGCTAAACCCTGTCTTTTGATTCCCCTTTCAATGCAAAGGTTATTGAATTCATGTAATATAAATTTTCCACCTCCGTTAGACCTTAAACATTTAAGTCTTTTGCCTATTTCCCTTTCAAC
Source organism: Cupressus sempervirens (assembly GCA_028749045.1). NCBI lineage: Eukaryota > Viridiplantae > Streptophyta > Pinopsida > Cupressales > Cupressaceae > Cupressus > Cupressus sempervirens. The sequence goes on along the minus strand of CM053792.1, from coordinate 909,701,768 downwards.
TTTGGATAAATATCATTTGAATTTTTGAATTCCTCTAATTTCTCTCTTAGGTACATGACAGTCATCATTCTTGAATAATTATCAACAAAAAGAATGAAGAATTTCTCACCAGTATAACTTTCAATGCCAATAGGTCCACACAAGTTAGTATGTAAAATTTCTAGAATTTCTTCAAACTGATAGTTCTTGCTCTTGAAATTGGTTTTTCCCATTTTGCCAATTTAACAATTTTTGCATAGACCAACCTCAAGTTCCTTGATGTTAGGAATGCCTCTTACTTTCATAAATTTACCTATCTTTACCAAATTTTCAAAGTTTACATGACACAACCTTCTATGCCACAACCAAATTTCTTCAATTTGAGTAATAAAACATGAACATTCACCAAGTTCAAGATAAAACAAGTTACCTTTCGTTTGAGTGCTTGATCCAATCCACTGTCCTCTACCATCCAACAGTATTTCTTTTCCATGCATAAATTCTACTTTGAATCCATTATTGAATAGCTATGCCACACTCAACAAATTATGCTTTAGTCCTTCTACCCAATATGCATTGTCACATACAAGTTCTTTGGTCAGTGAGATTCTTCCTTTTCCTTTTATACAACAAGGTTCATTGTTACCAAATCTTACACTGCCACCATCATAGTCTTCAAAGTGTTCAAACTTAGTTTTATCACCAATCATGTGATGAGAGTAACCACTATCTATGATCCATGTATCATTTTTTCTTATGTGAGAAATAAGTGCCATTTCTTCATCATTATTAGACTCATCTTTCACAACAATGTAAACAATTTCATCTTCTTCTTCATCATCAGAATCATTATAATCTTTAGACATAAAACATATTTTCTTACCTTTATCCTTGAATTATTTGAAGTCTCTCTTGCCATTGTACTTGTAACCTTTTTTCTCATCCTTGTTTTGCTTATTTGGGCACCTAGCAGCAATATGTCCAATTTCTTCACAAGAAAAATAGATTAGAGGAACCTTACCTTTGTATTTTCCTTTGCCTCTTGAATATTTCCTTGCTAGCAGAGCTTCAACCACTTCAAGTTCACTATCTAAACTCTGTTTTGATTCTTCATCACTATCTAATTGAGGATCCTTTAGCTTTTTTCCCTTTTCTTTTACTGAAATCTTGGCTTCATATGTTGATTCAATGTTTTTGGCAGCTAGAACGTAATTATCATAATTTTTTAGCTCAAATGCAATCAATCTTCCAACTATGGCTTCTAAATTTATCTTATGATTTACTTCACATCTTCTTTCTTGAATTGTAGAGAATCTGATTGCATAAATGGGAAGTAGAGTTCTAAGAACTTTACTTATAACTATCTCCTCCTTGATATCTCCTCTAGATTCTTTGATTGCACTAACACATGCTTTAACTCTTTCAACATATTTTGCAATGATTTCATCCTCTCTTATCCTCATTTGATCAAATTTTCCTCTCAGACTTTCTCATTGGTTCTTCTTACATTATCATCTCCTCCATAGATTTCTTTCAGCTTGTTCCACATTTCAAAGGTGGATTTGCAATCCTTGATATCATCAAATTCTTCATAAGTCAGAGCAGATGCTATATTTGTCATCATGTTGTTGTGAGTCTTCTTTTTAGTAATACCATTCAAAGATAATGTACCAGTAGGTTTTGCATATTTTTCATCAAGATACTTTAGTCCTATATCTCCAATAGAAGTTAGATGAAGTCTCATCAACCCTTGCCATGTTGAGAAGTTATCCCTATTAAGTCTTGGAATTTCCCTCTTATAAGAAATCCTGACCTTTGGCTTAGATCCTTGAAATATTTTCCTATAAGCACCAAGAGCTTTGATATCAATTGTTTGAATTGTAGATAGAGTAATTGAGAGGCGGGGTGAATCAGTTATCACAAAAAAAAATCACAGATCCCTTAGATGTCTTTTAATGCTTATTTATTTCTAATACTTGTCAAACAATGCAAGAATACTATAACTTGGTAGATTAACTAGTTACTGGTCATCTAGAATTCAAAGTTAATAACATGCATGCCAAAGTTAAATAAAATGAACACAAGAGACGCCAGATTTAATGTGGAAACCCAATATCAGGAAAACCACCAAGTAACTAGCTACCAATTTTTCACTCTTTTGAAGTAAACCCTATTAGGAGCCAACCCTGTTAAAGGTTACAATACACACTATTAGGTGTCACCCTATTAGAGGATTTAATCACCCTGTTAGAAGTGGCCTTTCTAGAGGTCTTTAGAAAAATTCAACTAAATTGTCACCTTGTTAGAGGATTTACAAAATGGTTGTTAAACCAAATTTGTTAAGATATTTTAAATCACTACTACAATGATTAGAAATCAACAATGAATTGACTTGAACAAGATGCAACTAAATTTTCTAGCTATAGGTCTCTATTTAGCATCATTAGATCCTCCTTGATCAAACATGGCTTTGCTACTCCTCAATGATCTCTAATCATCCTTCAAATTCACTTCCATAATAATTAGTCCTTGTATCACATTAATTCCACACACTTAGAATTTTCAACTTGACCTCTTACTTATACCATTCAAATTGTCAAGTCAGCCTATTTACATTTTACCAGTAAACCATTCATTAGTTGGCTACAAAAATTTTATTTCATAAAATAGTGAAATCCTTTATTCGCTGACCCTGTTCAGTAAATACTACTTCCAAAAATTTCCTAAGTTAACCTTCTTGACTTGGTTAACATTGCAATATCCTTAAAATCCTTTGGCTACTAATTTTACTAGGTAAGAACTATTTCTACCACATTTCTTTTGATGGCCGAGTAAGCTCAGTAAGAACTATTTCTACCACATTTCCTTTGATGACTGAGTGATCTCGGTGAGGACTATTTCCTCGGTAGATACTGCAAGTTTTCTTTACTAACCTCTTGTGCTCAGTAGATTCTATTTTGTTGCCTTGCTGACCTCTTGAGCTTGATAGACACTGTCCTTTGCCTTGCTAACCTTCTAAGCTTGGTAGACACTTTCGTTTGCCTTACTGACCTTCTGAGCTTGGTAGACATTATCCTTTGCCTTGCTGACCTTCTGAGCTTGATAGACACTATCTGATGACTAATATGACATTTGTGTGACATCAAAGAAAACACACAATTGAACAATTGTATCCAACATAATTATCTAATATAATTATTACTTTGATCAAGTCATGTCATTAATTAGTTTTGATTTCACAAAAATTTGTATAATCTTTAACACTTTCCTTTAATTATTTAGGTAAGAGACTATGGTGCATTAAGATGCATTATCTTAGGTACTTGATAAATCTACACTTAATTTATCCACTAAGTAAATATAAACCAAATATTGAACACTAAAATCAGGTTACCATCTTATTTTATTAATTAATAATTATTCATCATTTATAATTACAATTATCAATCTATTATTCACAATAATTACATTTATAACTTTTATTAAGAGATAGTAAATTCTTTATTATTTATATGATCAATACATAACTATATATAAGTTCAATACCTTAATAAAATAACATCATAGGAGAATACTATAAATATACTAAATTTATATAAACATCTTCCTTTTACTGTTGATTTAACATGTTGAAAACATAATATAATCTTTCTCCTTTCATTTTAATTAAAATTACTACTTCCATATGTATTTCTTTGAAGTAAAATTACATTAATATACATAGTTATGCCTCACACATACACATTCTAGTATATATGGTGCAGGAGCACCCAAGGATTTATTGACTCATCCATTCTTTGTTGTGTGTGTGTGTGCCGTTAAGTAATCTTGGAAGTATTTTGTATAAGGTCAATGGATCATGGTCGGAGTAAACTAGGGTTGGAATTGAAGAGTCTTAGGACACTTGTAAGTGCAACTAGGGATCAACAAGATGCAAAAGACCTTGATATGCACAAAACTGATGATGACATCAGCATGAGATCACTAGGGTGTAGGATGGGCTAGGATGGTGTTTTTACTATATTCAAGGTCTTTGGTTAAGTTTGGGATGTATTGGAACTCATTTGGCTAAGTTGTGCAAAAGTTGCTGAAAACATGTTGTTTAGACAACATTGTCCAAAAGTTACAAAATGATGATAACCAGCCCTAAGGGGAAAATAACTACCCAATTACCCTACATAAGGAATGATATGATCAACATTCAAGGTTCCCAACTCATTGTATGGATAGAATTTTTGACGTTGGGGTTTTGAAGTGAGTTTCTTAGCATATTCGATGCATTTTTCATGAGAGTGAGTAGCTAGAGTATTGAACTTTTACTATGATACCTGATGTGACTAGCTGTTATTTTTTCTTAATTTAGTTGGCATTAGATAGGTATTTTGTGCTCATTTACTTTCCTTTTGTAAATATTCTTTTTCTTGCACTATTGTTCATTCTGTCTATACAATTGGTAAAGATTTGGTTCTAACTCACTTTCCCACTGCCAATCTAGAACAACCTCTTGGGAATAGTGAGTAGACTCCATTTATATTCATCTTAGAGGAGCTTGGACCCTCAAATTTAGGGAAGCTATTTTTAAAGTCCGACCTTAGATAAGTCTATGGTAAGTTTTACCAGGGAAGACCAAAGAGTAGACAACATAACTTGCAGAGGTGGATAGCTAGAGCCATAATTCCTTTTGGGTTTTGAAGATTAGAGTCTTTCCAATTTTTTATGAAGAAGCTATGGTCATAGAAATCCATTTGATAGCCTTACACTTCTAAACCTATAGAGCAACCTATTAAAGCTTAAAAACTCTTAAAACAACTAAAATTGAGTTAGGAAACTATATGGAAGGTGGTAACTCCAAGACCCCAAAGATCCTTGAAATATTGGCACATGATCAAAGAATAATAAGAAAATTTATAGGATTTATTTGGTAAGATTAGGAAAAAATCCCTATATTCTTGCAATAGGAACCTAATTGGGGCTAGCAACCTTTTAGGCCTATTTGTGAAGAATTGATGGAATTAGATGAGAAGTTGAATCAAGTGAGACTCCTAACATCTCTGGTGGTCAATTTAAAGTTTATGGTAATACCTCCACATGTATGTAAGATTAAGTACAAGATTTGGAGGTTATGATGGTTTAAGGGCTATGGTGATAGAAGTAGAGTGCATCAAGTTTTTGCTTGATTCCCAAATATTTCTTGGTAGTTGGGTTAGCTAGAGGGGTAAAAGCACAAACTTGAGTCACCCTTTTGTAAAGGAAAAGGCTAACAAAAGTATAATTGTTTACGTTCAATGACATAAAAGGGTATTATTATTTAGAATTTGAAACTAAAGTAAATTAATGAAATGTGTAGAAATGGATGAAGTTTAGGATTATCATTTTTAATAATTATTTGGAATTAGAATTGATATATTTTCATAATTTTATACCTAATTTTTTAGTTTCTTAAAAATGTTGAATATTAAGGGTTTAGTTCCCACTACAAAACTATATGGAAAAAAATGTATTTCAATTTGATCTCAGACTATGTTATAGATAACATATATAGTTAGAACAATCAACCATAAAAATTGACTTTACACTTATATTTTCTCATTTATAATGATTCAAATTTTAGCTCCTCTAAAATTGATAGTTTTCACCACATTTTTCAAAATAAGTATATTCTAACAAGAAAAAAATTATACATCTAAAAGAGGGCTCTCTCCTCTAGAATGTCAAAATTTTTTTAATTTATTGTGATATGATTTAATATTTTTTTCTCTCTCGAAATCAGCATTTTTCTGAGTGTTAAAATATGTACTTGTAGATTTTTTAGATTATAATATACTATATATAATTAAACCTCCATAAACTCTATATGAAAATATTCTTGACTTTGAGATCTATAAAATGGTGTTCAAATATTACGAGAAATATAACATTAAAAATAGTAAGAGCTATTAAAATGTGAGTTTTCTGAAATAATTTTATTTCTCTAGTAATTGAATACAAACAAGTATAAAGCATGCATTTAATAGATATTTCCAATTGGAAAAGTGTGAGACCATATAGAACTTAGTTGAATGAATGTATCTAGATCATATGTTTGAAGAAAAGTGATTTTTGGACAGAAATACTCAAATTCTATTGTTCTGATAAGTCAGCCTAAAAGGTACTTTTACCTAAAGACAATAGGAGATCCTTAAATAGTTAACATGTTCTAGGTTGCAAGTAGTGTGGTGAAGGCAATTGAAGTCTTCCAAGAAGACTCATAGCATGAACTAATGATTGTTTCTTCCAACCTCCCTATCAAAATTGTATCAGAGCCTTAATAGATTAGGCTTGTGAATAAATATTTTTGACTAAGAAATTAGTAGGAGAAACTATAGTGGTTAAAAATGTAGAGTTAGAAAAGAAGGTCATTGAGCAAGAGGAAGGAAATAGATTACTCAAAACCAAGTTAGCCTGACTAGAAGAAAATTTGGACCAAGTGGAAGAAATAACTCAAGAAGTCAAAGGCAAGGTTAACAGAAAGAAGAAAAAGGTAGCTATAGAGGATAAAAAACCTACACATAATCCCATCCTTAGAGAGAAACCATTCGTCAAGGCATTGAAGTCCGTGTGGGAAAGCACTTGAAGGGATACCACTAATCAGTGGAAAGATGGAGGTAGGTCTATTCATGAACTAGATAGAAGTGAAAGAAAACCATTTTGAGTGTGATGGAATCATAGATGCATAGAAAGTGAGGATATCAATGTCAAGGTTGAGAGGTTGTACATTAACATGGTGAAAGTTCATCCATAGAGAGAGAGAGAGAGAGAGAGAGAGAGAGAGAGAGAGAGAGAGAGAGAGAGAGAGAGAGAGAGAGAGAGAGAGAGAAGCTAAGAAACAAATTTCTACTTATAAGGGAATGGTTCACAAAGTGAGAGGCATACATTCCAAAGTATTATGAAATCCAATTGCATTGGAAGAAGTAAAGTCTTATACATAGGGATATTGATGTGAATTCATATACTAAGGAATTCTAAAAGCTTTGCATGAGGTCAAATGTAGTTGAAGATGAAATTCATAAGGTGGATAGATACCTAAATGGGTTTAAGTAGAGTATACATGAAGAGATATCTCTTCTCAGTCCCAAGATAGTACATTAATGCTATCAATTGGATATGAATATTAAAGACAAGAAAAGAAGGAAACATGAACATAATTCTAAAGGAAGAGGAAGTAGAAGAGGAAGAGATGAAAGAGTTTATAGAGTTTTATACCAATGTAGAGGGGCTGAATCAAGGAATCAAGGAGAATCTAAATCTATAGAGCATGGAAACAAAACTACTTCTAGAAGAGGCCATGGAAGTAGTAGAGGAACTCAAGGAGGTTCTAAAAAAGAAAGAGGTAGAGGTAGAGGTAATTCACACTTTTCTAGCATAAAGTGCTACAAATGTTAACATTTGGGTCATCTTTCCTATAGGTGCCCTAAGAAGGGATCTTCTTAAAACTCTACAAAAAGAGTATAAATATATGTTCAAGAGGACACATCAAGTGTCAGGTCACTAAAGGTTAGTAATACTGAGTTAGAGATGGAAGAGAACTTAATGTTTAGAAGAGTTCTAATGAGGAAATTAGTGAAAGAGGAGCCAAAGATAAAAAGTGTTGGAAATAATTGAAAAGCTCATGATTGAGGAGTAATGGAACTAATAAAGAATTTTTTCAGAAATTTTTTTCTCATTGATGTCAAACTTGCTTCTTGCAGGAATGATAATTGCTTTAGTAATCCAAATACTACAAGATGGTTGATTGACAAGGAGGTGGAAATCAATAAGATGTAACTAGAGTACGTAGAGAAAGGTTGAAGTTATGATGTTGTAATGAAGGATAAGGATCAGCTACGCCATTGATGAAATAGTGTATTGATGACATACTCTAAGACACATAGGATAGACACACCAAGACATATCAAAGATATATGGTTTAGCTAAGTCATTTGTATAGCCTAACTAAGTTCATAAGAAAGTGTCGAGCAAGCTAGTTAGTGTCGAAAAGATTCTTAATTGAAGTTGAGCAAGTTCACCTTTAGAGTGTGCTGAGTGATCTTCAAGTGTCGAGTAAATATCAAGTGCTGAGTGATCTTTAAGTGCTAAGTAAATATCAAGTTCCAAGAAAAGATCAGATGATGAGCAGAATATAGGAGCCAAGTAATAAAAAGGGTACCAAGCATCAGTAAATCAATAGTGCCAAGTTGCTGCATTATTTTAAAAATTGAAAATTCACAAGATTTGAGCCAACATAGTTGTTATCTAGAATTTTGTGAAATAGATAGAAGATAAGAATGATGAGTTGGTCACACAAAACACTATGTAAACTATTTTTTTGGCAAATACAATTGGATTCTAGAAAAAGTTTATAGATAAGAGCAAAATATGGGATAGATACATTGTATCTTGCTTAATCTATTGAAACCCTAAAATTGGAGAGGGAGAATCGAGCTAAAAAGAGATTCCAAATTTCTATTTAAGGAGTCATAAGGTCATGAAGAAAAAAAGTAGAGGTGGTCAAGCATGAAATCATGAAGTGCTAAAGAAGGTGCTAAGGTGAAAGAGAGCATAGATACTCTGCTTCAATATGTGACCATAGATATGAATGCATTGCTATGATGAGTAAGAACATTTAAGGTGATGAAGCTTGAGATGACAAGCTAATAGATCTAAAGTGATTAAAGCCAAGAAAAGGATTGAACTGAAGTGTGATCTATAATCTGCAAGATATGTTGTAAGTTGTATCAGATCAAAAGCCATTGTTGTTACTCTCTAGCAATTATAATAGTTAAGATAAATCCTATGAACTTAGGTTGGTTTAATAGCCATGTTGTAAATCCTTTAACCGGGTGACATTCCAAGTGAATGTTCCAAAGTCCTTTAACTAGGCCCATTCCTAATAGTATGGTGAAATTCTCTAACAAGGTCACATTTAACAATGTGTTATAGCCTTTAACAGGGTAGGCCTTTAATAGGGCAGACCATCAGAAGTGGTTGAAATCAATTACGTAGTTATTTTGTGGGTATCATCCCCACCCCGGTTTTACCTTCTTATTCCTAGAGGGTTTCTGGGTTATCAAATTCTCAGTGTTATGGTGTGATGCATGTCTACTTTTCATAGTTGTTTAAATGTTCAAATTACATGCATGATAGTTTCAATTATGTGCTATTGAGGATTGAGAGAAAAAGTGGCATTGGACCTTGAATAACTGATTTAGTCCCCCTTTCACTTATTCTAAAGAATTCTAACAATTGGTATCAGAGCATTCCTACTGACTTAGTTTAGAAGGACTAAAAGCAAAAAAATATCAAAATGCCTAAGAGAGAAGTTCCCAAGCTCAACAAAGACAACTTTGTTGAATGGAAAATCTTGATGAAGTTACATCTTGGATCCATAGGAGATTATGCCCAAAATTCAATTGTTACTAAATATGTTGATCTGACTGGTACTCTTACTATAGAAGATTTGAAAAATAAACAGGAACACAATCAGACAACGTTAGAAATTGCTTCTGCACTCAACTATACTGAATTCGATGACATCAAAGGATGTGACACTGCATTCAAAATGTGGAAAACCCTATGAGACATTTATGGAGGAGATCAAAATGTTCAAAGTGTAAAAAGAGAAAGCCTTAGAGGAAATTTTGATGATATGAAAATGGAAGAAGGTGTGAATGTTGTTCAGTATGCTGCTAGAATAATGGAAGTGGTAAGTGCAATAAGATGTTTGAGTGGTCAATTAGATGATGATACTATTATTCATAATTTTTTGAGAACCTTACTCCCTATCTATGCTATCAGAGTATCATCTATATAAGAGCTAAGATGTGTGCCAAGAAACAATCTAAGTTTTGAAGGTATAGTGGGTAGACTCACTGCATTTGAGTTATCTAACTTTGATAACTATAGACCTGAGAATGTTGAATCTCCTTTCAAGGCCAAGCTATCATTGAAAGATGTTGATCAGGTGAAATCAAAGAAGGGAAGAAAGATGAAATATGTATCTAGTGACAGTAGCACTGATGAGGAAGATGTGGAACAATTGGAAGCATTGATAGCTAGAAGATTCCACAGAGGCAATGGAAAATTCAAGGGTAAGCTGCCTATTATTTGTTTCAATTGCAATGAAGTAGGACATATTGCTGCAAGGTGTACACAGAAAAAGGAATACAAGGAAGGTAACAAGTACAAAAATAGAAGAGAAGATGATAAGAGAGATTACAAAGACATAGGCAAGAAGTGCTCTATTGTTGAAGAGGATTCTGATGATAATGATGATGAAGTTGTCTAGGTGACCATGAAGGACCAATCTGATGAAGAAGAGCCTACAACACTAGTAACATGTATGAAAAAAAAATGACATATGGATCATAGATAGCAAATGCTCACATCACATGATAGGAGACAAAACTAAGTTTGTTAACTTTACAAAGTATGATGGAAATAGTGTTAGATTTGGTAATGATGCTCCATGTCAAAATAAAGGAAAATGTTCCATTAAGCTAACAAAACAAATTTCATGTGACAATGCATATTATGTTGAAGGACTAAACTACAATTTGCTAAGTGTCTCATAGTTATGCAATGTAGGGTACAAAGTAGAATTTGGAAACAAAACTGCAAAACTCTATGATACTACTGGTAAATCGATAGGAAAAGGAGATCAAACAAGAAGTAATCCATTTTATCTTGATATGGAAAATGCTTCCTATCTTGTTGCAAAATTTGATGATGTATCATTATGGCATAGAAGGCTATGTCATGTCAACTTTGATAATTTGGTCAATATCAGCAAAATAAAAAAGTCAGAAGTTTACCTAAACTAAAGAAGCCTGACAATATCATGTGCAAACAATGTCAGCTAGCAAAGATGACCAAATCAAGTTTCAAAAGTAAAAACTATACATCTAAAGAAGTACTTGAGTTAGTCCATACTAACTTATGTGGTCCAATAGAAGTACAAAGTTACAAAGGAGATAAATATATAATGTTGTTTGTTGATGACTATTTCAGGATGATGGCTGTTATGTTCTTAAAACAAAAATCTAATGCTTTTCAAATGTTTAAGTGGTATGTGGCTAGAGTTGAAAAAGAAACATGAAAGAGTTTGAAATGCCTGAGATCAGATAGAGGTGGTGAATTCACATCAAGTGAATTTGAGACATTTTGCAAAAACAAAGGAATCAAGAGAAAAACATAAGCTCCTAGAACTCCCCCACAAAATGGAATTGTTGAGAGAAGAAATAGATCTGTGAATGACTATGCTAGAACATTAATGATGGAAAAGATTGTTTCTCTGAAATATTGGAGAGAAGCTGTAAGTGTGGCTATTCATACACTGAATGGAGTACAAGTCAAGAAAGCTACTAATGCAACACCTTTTGAACTATGGTATAGTCACTCACCTAATGTAAAGGATTTTAAAGTATTTGGTTGCAAATTCTTTATCCTTAAAGATGCTAGAAATGGAAAATCTGATGTAAAAAGTGATGAAGGCATATTCCTTGGTTACTACACTAGAAGTAAAGTGTACAAGTGTTTAAATGCTAACACTAACAAAATTGTGGAAAGTGCAAATGTAAAATTTGATGAGCATGCAGATGTCCAAGTTGAAAAACTAAAAAAAATGGATGACTACAGAACCTTTGTATATTCTTATAAAGGAATGCCTATTGATGAAGATATTATCAATCAAATTGGGATTCAACAGAAAATTTTAGTCTCAGCCAAGTCACAACCAGTGAATGTCGAGCTTTATTTAGAAGTTGAGTTATAGAATGAAGAAAATGCTCATTCTAACTCTGAAGTTAGTACACATGACAAAGATGTAGAACTACCTAACAACGAAGTGCATAGTGATCCTAAATTTAAAAGATCAAATATGGAAACAACAATAGAACCAAGATTGTCCAAATATGTGAAGAGGCATCACCCTACTGAACAAATAATTGGTGACAAAGATGCAAGACCAATGACAAGGAATAGACTAAGAAATTAATCATGTCTATTAAGAAAATTTGAACCTAAGATAGTGTATGATGCATTACAATATTGTGATTGGTATAAAGCTATGGAAGAAGAGATTGATCAAATAAAGAAAAACAAAACCTAGAGTTTGGTTCCCAAAATAGTTGACAAAAATGTGATTGGCACCAAGTGGGTGTTTAGAAACAAGCTAGATGAGAAGGGTGATATTACTAGAAACAAAGCTAGACTAGTATGTAAGGGTTATGCTCAAGAAGAAGGATTGGACTATGAGAAAACATTTTCCCTTGTTGCAAGAATGGAAGAAATTAGAACTTTACTTGCATATGCTGCATATAAAGGTTTTAAATTCTATTAGATGGATGTAAAGTCTACTTTTCTGAATGGTATATTGGAAGAGGAAGTCTATATTGAACAACTAGAGGGATTTGTTGATGAAAATAATAGGGATATGGTTTGTAAACTATATAAAACACTCTATGGTCTAAAACAAGCACATATAGCATGGTATGAGACACTTCACAAGTATCTAGTGAAAATAGGATTTGAAAGAACTGATAATAACAATAACATGTACATCAAATCAATAGAAGGTAAGGATACTAGTGTATCTAAAATATTTGTGGATGACATAGTGTTAGGAGGAAAGGAAGTGCTTTGCAAAAGTTTTGGGAAAAAATGAAACATGAGTTTGAGATGTGTATGTTTGGAGAAATCAAATTTTTTGTTGGTTTGCAAGTACATCAACTAAAACATGGTATATTTATGACACAATCAAAGTAAATCAAAGAGATACTTAAAATGTTTGGATTGGAAGACTCCAAACCAGTCAGTACACCTATGGCAACAAGACACAAACTATCCAAAAATGATCTATGAGCTGAAGTTAATCAAAAAAGTACAAATCCATGATTGGAAAACTACAATATGTTGTACATAGCAGACTAGACATAGCATTAGTAGCTAGAATAGTGGCTAGATTCTCTTCAAATTGTAAAGAGAATCATCTCATAGCAGTAAAAAGAATAATGAGGTATCTTAAAGGAACTGATGATTTTGGCTTATATTATTAAAAAAATGAAAAGTTTGAGCTCAATGCATACATAGATGTAGATTGGGGAGTCAACATTGATAAAAAAAAAAAGCACAAGTAGAGGAGCATTATTTTTAGGTAAAAGACTAGTTACTTGGACTAGCAAGAAACAAATATGCACATCTCAATCCACTACAAAATTAGAATATGTGGTTGCAGCAGTCAATTGCACAAATATTGTGTGGCTCACACATCTATTGAAAGGAATGGAAGAAGAGGTAACTAAAAATGTGATATTGTATTGTGATAGTACAAGTGCTATAAACATATTCAAGAATCCAGTAATGCATGCAAAAACCAAGCATATTGCAATAAAGTATCATTATGTTAGAGAATTGGTAGAAGACAAACAAGTGAAGATGGAGTACATTCACAAAAAGGAACAAACTGTAGATATCTTCACCAAACCATTGCCCAAGGATGGTTATGAATATCTTAGAGGCAAGTTGGGGGTAATACCCCTAACTCAAGTAGTTTAAAGCAACAAAGAAGCTACCCTACATCAACAGGAACAAATCATTGAAATATTAGACAAGTGATGTAGAGGATGACATTAGGAGCAAGAATTCCAAATCAGTCACAAGCATGGTGATAGAGGGAGAAAAAATGAGATGCAAAGCTTATATTTTTCATTTAAAGATGCTACATCTTTGGCATTCATGTCAAAGATGGAGAAATATGCAAGAAATTGATCATCAATACAAAGTAAGAGGGAGATACTTATGAGGGAGATATATATGAAAGAGAGAGATGATTGGAAATGATTGAAAATCTCATGATTTTGGTGGTAACTAAGTTGATCAAGTGATCAATTTGGTTTGCCATCAATGCCAAAGAGGGAGATTGTTGGAAATAATTGAATTGGAAATAATTGAAAAGATCGTGATTGAGGAGTAATGGAACTAATAAAGAATATTTTCAATCATTGTTTTGTCATTGATGTCAAACTTGCTACTTGTAGGAATGATAATTTCTTTAGTAATCCAAATACTACAAGATGATTGATTGACAAGGAAGTGGCAATCAATAATATGTAACTAGAGTACCTAGAGAAATGTTGAAGTTATGATGTTGTAATGAAGTATAAGGATTAGCTAAGCCATTGATGAAATAGTGTATTGATGACATACTCTAAGACACAGAGGATAGACACACCAAGACATATCAAAGATGTAAGTTTTAGCTAAGTCATTTGTATAGCCTAACTAAGTTCATAAGAGAGTGTTGAGCAAGCTAATTAATGCCAAATAGATTCTTAGTTGAAGCTAAGAAAGTTCACCTTTAGAGTGTGCCGAGTGATCTTCAAATTTCGAGTAAATATCAAGTGCCAAGCGAAGATTAGATACTGAGCAGAATATAGGAGCCAAGTAATATAGAGGGTGTCAAGCATCAGTAAATCAATAATGCCAAGTTGCTGCATTATTTTGAAAATTGAAGATTTGCCAGATTTGAGCCAACATGGTTGTTATCTAGAATTTTGTGAATCAGATAGAAGATAAGAATGAGTTGGTGGCACAGAACACTATGTAAACTATTTTTTTGGCAAATACACATGGATTCTAGACAAAGTTTCTAGATAAGAGCAAGATATGAGATAGATAAATTTTATCTTACCTAATCTATTGGTACCCTAAAATTGGAGAGGGAGAATCAAGCTGAAAAGAGATTCCAGATTTCTATTTAAGGAGTTGTAAGGTCACGAAGAAAAAAAGTAGAGGTGGTGAAGCATGAAATCATGAAGTATTGAAGAACTGCTTAGGTGAAAGAGAGCACAGATACTCTGCGTCAATAGGTGACCATAGATATGATTACATTAGAATGATGAGTAAGAAGACTCAAGGTGACGAAGGTTGAGATGACAAGCTGACAGATCTGAAATGATTAAAGCCAAGCAAAGGAATGAACTAAAGTGTGATCTATAACCTACGAGATATGTTGTAAGTTGTATCAGATCAAAAGCCATTGTTGTTACTCTCTAGCAATTGTAACAGTTAAGATAAATCCTATGAACTTAGGTTCGTTTAATAACCATGTTGTAAATCCTTTAACAGGGTGACATTCCAAGTGAATGTTCCAAAGTCCTTTATCCAGGCCCATTCCTAACAGTATTCTAAAATCCTCTAACAAGGTCACATTTAACAATGTGTTATAGTATTTAACAGGGCAAACCTTTAATAGGGCAGACCATCAAAAGTGGTTGAAATCAATTGCACAATTATTTTGTGGGTATCATCCCCACCCCAGTTTTACCTTCTTATTCCTAGAGGGTTTTTGGGTTATCAAATTCTCAGTGTTATGGTGTGATGCATGTCAACTTTTTAGAGTTGCTTAAATGTTCAAATTACATGCATGATAGTTTCAGTTATGTGCTATTGAGGATTGAGAGAAAAAGTGGCATTGGACCTTGAATAACTAATTCACCCCCGCCCCTCTTAGTTATTCTAAAGAATTATAACAAAAAGGGCCACGTTATTCAAGATAAGATGTATAATACTTGGTAAGGCATGTAAGGTTATTTTAGATTTAGGTTCCATACCTAACATAATATTAGAGGAGCTAGTAAGGAAGTTGAACTTGGATAAGATGCCCCATACTAATCCATACAAGATAACATGGTTGAATAAAGGACAAAGTGTACTTATGAATGAGATGACATGAGTAGAGTTATCCATTGGAGGATATTAAGACAAGTTGATTTGTGATGTATTTCCTATGGATGCATGCCATCTCCTATTGGGAAGACCATAGAAATATGATAGAGGATCCATCTATGATGGAAAGGAGAACACCATTTATTTCAAGAAGGGTAGAAGGACCTCCAAAATATAGTTATTAATAGAGGAAGAGAAAACATAGTCAATGATCCCTACTATCTTACTAAGTAGTGAAAAGGAATTTTTTAGTAATATTGAACAAGGAGGGGAAGGATATACTATAATGGTGCAACCTAAGGAAGGAGAAAAGACTATGCATACACAAATACCAAAAGAAATACATGAAGTACTTAAGAAGTTCAATGACATAATTAGTGTTGAGACACCTACAACATTACCTCCTGAAAGATTTATTATTCATCTCATATACTTTATCCCAAGGGCTCCCTTACCAAAAAAGGTAGCCTACAATCTCACCCTAGAGCATAATCAAGAAGTGGCTAGTCAAGTATAGGAGTTACTAGACCAAGGCTTGATTAAAAAAAGAACCATCCCTTCTCCAATAGTAGTGGTATTGGCATCAAAGAAGATTGTAAATGGGGGATCTGTACTGATTCTAGGGATATAAGTAAGATTACAATCAAGTACATGTTTCCTATACCTATGATAAAGGATTTGATGGATTATATAAGAAGGTATGGGTATTTCACTAAGTTAGACCTAAAGAATGACTACCATCATATTGGGATAAAGGAAGAGGATGAGATGAGGACAACATTCAAAACCACTAAAAGGGTTATATGAGTGGAGATTTATGCCATTTGGACTTACACATGCCCCTAGCACATTCATGAGGCTAATGATTGAAGCACTTAAGTATTAAACTAGCAAAACAAATGAGGAACATATGAAACACATGGAGATTGTTCTCAAAATATTGTAGTAAGAGAAATTGTCTATAATCTAGGAAAGTTTAAATTCCTCAAGCAAGAACATGTGTATCTAGGATTCGTAGTATCACAAGGTTCATTGAAGATGGACCCAAGTTAGGTGGTGGCTATCTTGAATTGGACAACACCAAAAATAGGTATAGAGTTATGGATTTTCCATGGGTTAGCTCAACTCTATAAAATTTTTATAAGGAACTTTACTGGTATTTTTGCACTAGAATTAGATACCACCAAGGGTGGATTAAATACCAAGTTCAAATGGACTCTAGAAGCAAGGAAGGTTTCAAAAAACTAAAGTCTTTTTTATCTAGTTTTGATAAATTATTCATAGTGCAGTTTGATGCAAGTGGGACTGCAATAGGAGGAGTATTGAGCCAATAAAGAAGAGCTATATCTTTCTTTAGTGAGAAGCTCAATAAAGCCAAGAAGAAGTGCTCTTCTTATGAACTGGAGTTATATGATCTAGTGCAGTCACTAAGGAAGTGGAGACATTATCCCCTACCCAATGTGTCTATATTGTTTACTAATAACCAAGCACTTAGCTATATCAACCCATAAAAGAAGTTGAGTAATAGAAACTTAAATTGGATGCAATATTTGCAAGCTTTCACATTTACTACTAAACACGAGGAAAGATTGGTGAACAAAGTGGAAGATACAACAAGCAAGAGGATGTTGATAGTCTAAGAAATACAACTCCAAAGCATTAGCATAGAGTTTTTCAAAGACCTCTATAGAGATGATGATGACTTCTTTGAAGCATATAAGGTATGATCTAATTTCCAAAACCATTTTTAGAGTCAATTCTCCTAATATATTATACAAAGTAGATTTTTGTTTAAAGGAAATAATTTGTGTGTTCCTCAAGGTTCCATGAGAGAGAAAATCATTCAAGAGAAGCACAATGGTAGTCTTAGTGGATATTTTGGTATCAATAAGATAATAGAGTTAGTATAGTGGTTTTATTATTGGCCCAAGTTTCCAAGAGATGCCTGGAGATAAGTGGAACAATGTGTGTTGTGTATAAAAGCCAAAGGAAGAACTAGTAATGCTAGTTTTTACCAAACACTACCTATTCCTAATAGAACATGGGAGTGTATCAGAAAGGATTTCTTGGTGGGTCTTCCTATGAAGAAGATAATCATGGATAGTGTCTATGTGGTGGTAGATTTATTTGGTAAAGTCAGCCATTCTATCCCTTGCAAGAGTACCTATTATTCTAGTTAAATTTCTTATTTCCTCACCAAAGAGATTGTAAGGATGCATGGCCTACCGTTAAGCATAATATATGATAGATATGTGAAATTTATGAGTCATTTTTGGAAGACTCTGTGGAGTAGATTAGGTACTAATTTGTCTATTGGTTCAGCTTTCCATCCTCAAATAGATGGTCAAAGTAAAGTGATCAATAGAGTCTTAGGTAATCTTCTTAGATGCCTAACCAAGTAGTATGGACAAACATGGGACCTAATAATCCCATAAGTTGAATATTCCTACAATGAAACTGTTAATAGGACTATAGGAAGGAGTCCTTTTGAGATAGTCTATGTGATGCATCCAAGAGGAGTGTGTGAACTCAAATATTTAGGAGCCATGTAGTTACAAGTGGACATGCAAAAGACTTCTCAAAAAAAATGAAAGAGATAAATGAGTAGGTGAAGAAGACTACAATAGAAGCTACCAACATGATAAAGACTAAAGTCAATATGTCAAGGAGAAATTTCTAGTTTAAAGTGGGGGATTATGTTATGGTCCACCTAAACAAGTCTAGGTTGAAGAAGGGAATGTAACCTAAGTTGCAGATTGAGAGAGTAGGATCATGCAAGGTATTCCATGTATGGACAAAATGAAAATAAGGTGGAACTCCCAATAGAGTTATGTATTTCACTAGTGTTCAATTTAAATGACTTTTTCAAATACAAAGGACCATTAATAGAGGTGAATTAGAATAGCAAGGAAATATTCAGGGATGTGAATGCTAGCCTTTTACCTTCCAAGGTTCAACTATAAGAGGAAAAAATCATGGAGTCCAGGGTGAAGAAATCAAAAGGACATAAGGTATATATGGAGAACTTGATATAATGGAAGGAGAAATTGCAATCTAAAGCCACATGGGTAGAGGAAGCCAACTTCAAGAAGTTAGGTATTGATGTATCTCTAATTTCTCCTCATGTACCTAGAAAGTTGTGTAGAGGGAGAGAATGATGTAGGAGCACCCAAGAATTGCTTGATAAATCCAACTTGGTTTGTGTGTGTCTATGTATGTGTTCATCTTTAAGGAACCATGGAGGTATTGTATATAATTTCATGTGGACCATGGTAGGAGTACAATAGGGTCAAAATTGAAGAGTCTTCGAACACTTGTAAGTGAAACTAGGGATCAACAAGATCCAAAAGCCCCTAATTTGTACAAATCTAATGATGATGTGAACATAAGCTTAGTAGAGTATGGGATCGGCTAGGATAATATTTTTACCATAGTTAAGGTCTTTTGTCAACTTTGGTAAGTATTGGAAATCATCTGGCTAGGTTGTGCAAACTTGCCAAAAAGATGTAAATGTTGCATTGTGCAACTTTGCCACTTTGTAAAGTTGTTCGAACAACATTTTTCTTAACTATTTTTAACATTAGATAGGAAATTTGTGCTGATTTACTTTCCTTTAATAAATATTCTTGTTCTTACACTACTATTGGTTCTGTCTAGGTAGTTGGCAAAGATGGGGTTCAAACTTACTTTCCCACCATCCATCTAGAATGGCCTATTGGGAATAGTGGTTAAAATCCAAGTATATTTAGTTTACAAGATCTTGGGGATTAAAATATTCAATTGAATCTTACCCTTAGTCCCTAGAAAGAGTAGATATGGTCCAATTTCTCTATATAAATGTAGAACAAAGATGAGCTATAGTGGCTAACAATAACTTATAACTTATAAGATGAGCACTTAATACAATATTTGATTGATTTAAATTTGAATATAAATTGGATGCATGCAATAGAATTTACTTCAGTTTGTTTCTTATTTATATGACTAGTGCCTTATCCATTATTGCACAAAGTCTACTATAAGTAGGAGATCATATTCAGATAACTTGTAAATAAAATATATCAGCTATGATCACTAATTTCCATTCTTACAAAATATCTTACTTATAAATTCACAAATCCTACTAATTTATTGAAGAACTTACTTAATTCCTTGAATCAAAAGTAACAGTAAAATAAATATAAAACCTATCAAGATTGAATTCAATCAATTAAACCTTGTTTAGCTAATCTCAAGGTACATAGATTCATAAAATGGAGACAAAAATTGATAACAAAGATGTAGTGTAAGTACCCTTTTGTATTATCTTTTTTTATAGACTGATACAATAATTGATAGGAACACCATGAAACTCAAAATATATTACTAATTCTATCATTGATATCAAATCATCAAAAAATTACAAAGCTGGAAAATAAACTTAGAAGACTTCACATAAAATTGGACTGACTGTACTTTTGAACAAGGAAAAATTATAGAATTCACAGACCCTTTCTCTAACCTTGGGATCTCACTTATATAGTGAGATGCAAAAAGCTTTAGGTATAGAGAAAATGACATCTAATGAAAAGACAAAATATTTTATCATTACAATCACAAAGGACAAAGAAGAGTGCAACAAGAAAACTTCACAATCACAATATTCTATTATGCAACCACTTTTTTGTTCCACTTTCTTCGTGTTTTCTTTGCCTAAAAAGAGTTGATGACTAGCTTTACAATTTTTGTGGTCCCTCAGAGGATGTGGCTAATAGTGATGTTCCTAGCTTTGATTTTAGCAAAATCGCTCCAACTCAAGGATTCTCATTAACATCATCATGAACTAATAAAAAAAAATTTATTTTTACTCTCTCCTCTTCCATGTCATTAATTTGGGCTTCTATGCCTACAACTGCAATTGATTTCCTATCTTTGTATTCCTCTTTCCTTTGATCTCCTAATGATGTGTCGATAATCTCTGCATCATCCTAATCCATCTCATCATTATCAATTTCAACTTTTTGCCACTACTCATTAGAGGCAATATCTACCATCCACTTGTAAAAAAGTGTGTCATCTAGCCAATTGAACTACAAAATATCATCTTGCTTCTTGATTACATACTCATTGACTTTATCAATTTTAATAAAATTTTGCTTCAAAGAATCAAAGAATAATTGGGCCTTTACAATTTTTGCAATTGAGGTTTCCTACCACACATGTCCTGTTTCATTAATGACTTTATTCATTCTCAAATAAAATAAGTCATCCAATTCTTTCACCCACTCCTTACTTTTCAATTTATTCTTCTTATTCAAATCTTCTATTGTCAAATTCTTAAAGATTATTAGCAAAATCATAAGTCTTTATATGTGGTCATGTGAAAATTTGATGACAAAATAACATAAAAAGGTGAACTCTTTTCTCCTCTTACTCTGCTTGCTCAAAATTGGCTTCAAGGCTTCCTCACTTACCTTTATTTCCTCCCATATGTTTATTGCCTTTACTAGCTGATCATAAAATAATATCCATTCAAAATTATCAACCAAATACATCCGAGCCTTTCTTAGTTTATCCTCATACTACACATTCAACTCTACATGTAATGCCCACAGTTTGCTCTTTCACTCTTCAAAATCCCCAGTTGTATAATATTGTGGCCACTGTGGTGTATAAGGAATCTTAATGAGGGGAATTCATTTAAAAGGCTCCATTAGTGGGCAAGGGTATGTGATCCTTGGCCTAGCAGACCATCCCATCACTTTATTCTCAAGTTCAATTCTTTTTTGAACTTCTTTATAATATGCCTCCAAAAATTTCTCATATTTATCCTATAATTCTAGCTTGGCCTTCTCATCTCTTATAGCAGTGGCTAAGGTCAAATTGGATACTCCAACACCTAATTGAGAAGCTTCTAAACTAGAAGTTTCTTCAACTCTCTTTACAATTAGGTTGCCTATTAATTCAGTGTTATGAGGCTATAAGGAACCATGTCTAGACCCTTTCCTTATTGACCAAATGATCAATGTGGCCTGGTCTTTATTAAATCTAGCACCTTTTATTATTTTATTTCCCTTCTCCCTTAGTTTTAATCTACCTAAAATAGAATTAAAAATAAAAGCATTTGTAATATCCCAATTAGATAGTAGTAAAACACCAAATGCTCTTACCATTTGTCCCACCTATTTAGGGGTTAGGTTCTTGAACTCTTGCATCATTTCCTTTTTAATATGATTTTGTGTATCTACCTCTTCTATCTCTTAATGTTCTCTTCTCAATTTATTGCATCTTTCTTCAAATACTCCTATGTTTTCTCTGCAAGAAAACTGATGGAAGGCTCTTGATTTAACAAAATAACCATCTGACATGAATTCATGGAAAGCTTACTTCATTACATGGTCCAATTCCCTTCCTTTGTAATTTGCTACAGTCAATTCAAGGCTTGGCAATGGAGGCTCTTGATGATTTCCCTCTTCTAGCTCTACCTAGGTAATGAATACTCCCCCTTTGGACCCTAACTATTCCATCTATTCCTTAGTGAGCTGATCATCTCAAATTTGTAATGGGGGCTAAGTAGGTGAATATTCCTCAATGTGAGGAATTTGTTCTTTTATTATCTTTTTTCTCTTGGGAAAGTGCTCATCAAGTCTCTGTTCTAAAAGAATAGTGGTTGACCCTATTATTTATTTTTCTTTATCCATAGTGGCCTTATTATTTTGAATCATATTATAACCTAGTCTTTTCTAGACAATTAACTTCCATGTTCCAATATTAGGAGTGAATACTAATCTCCTCATGAACTCTTTAGCCTCATCTAGAAAAGAATTGATGAGAAAATATTTCATCTCCTTCATGACCTTCATGATTTTAGGAAAGGTAATCATGAGTTTATTTATTTTGTTTGCCTCTATTTTTACATCCCCTACAAGCTTGTAATCTTTTCCAAAACAATGAATGAGTTCTAGGACTCTAGAGAAAACTCTCCATTTCTCCTTTTTGGTTTCTTGTTCTTGAAAAGAGAATTCATTCCTTATTATATATTCATGGAAATAAGGCTCATGCTTTTTGGAACCAATCTTAGCCCTAAATCTAAAATCCAAATCATAAAATCCCTCAGTGTCACAAAAATGAGGATTGGATACAACCATCTTATACTAATCTAGAAATTTATATAAAAACAAATACCTAGCCTTTTGTAATTATAAAATGGTGGGCTACAATACAAGTAGGAAAAATGGAGCCTCTACCTCTTCTGACCAAGTATGTATACTCCAATCCTCCTAGCTACCATAATATCTCAACTATCCCTACTTTCAAAGGCACTTTTTAGGGTAGTACATGGATTTCATCTACAATATAAGATGCAAAAAAGAAAAAAAAAAACTAGGCCTCTATGGATTTCTTTAGCCCAATAGGATGAAAAATAAAAAATAATATCAACACCAAAAGAAGATATTTGAACCATGATATACATAAATTTGATTGGCATATAATTCTACTCATCCTCACCAAAAACTCTACATAAAGTCATATATACTTCTACAGCCCAAGAAGTGAAAAAATCCTTTTGAAAAGGTTCCCCAGTAGATGTTGTGATTGCTAGAAAGTTCCCAATTGAACCTATGTGTGCGCTCACTGCACCTTGCCTAATCTTATCATTCTTAGAGAAGTATTTCATTTCTAGCTCTATCAAGTCAATGGGTATATGAAAATATAAAAGTGGTTCTAGGCCAAAGACTTCTCAAATTTTCTCAACATGTATACTTATTAGGCATTCCCCATCCAATCTTCTTACTATTTTGGCCTCAGGGCCATAATTTTCGGTAATGGCCATGAGTAAATCAACATCCACAAATACGCTAGGGACCACTAGTTTCACTAAATTAAAATTCCAAATGTCTCCATGGGGGGAAAACAAATTTATTTTTGCAAATGAGTTATTGAAAAGGAAATGCCTTGATTTTTTAGTAGTAGCATCCCTAAGAAAATTTCCTCTATCATATAAACCATCTGCTATCTTAAGCCTAGGGTTTACATAAATTAACTTTTTCATCTAGACTGACTCATTTGTAGACTCAGGTAGTAATTCAAGAAGGTCACCATGTATGTTCCTATTGGCATAATCTACTTTTCTAGAGAATACTTTATTTGGAGGCATGATGGATAAGAATTGTAGTATAATAGGAAAACTTTGATATATATATATATATATATATATGGTCAATCGAGGAACTTGATTAGTTGCTACCTTTTCTCTACAATTTTGCAATACACCATGAATGAATGGAAATTATGTCATGTTTTGATCATACCAAGTACAATGTCTCAATAGCTCTAAACTTTTGGAAGTCTGAGACTTTTTTTGTATATGGTAGAAATGGTGAAATATTTGTAGTATACTTTTTTGCTAGTTTGTACAAGGAGCCTTTAGTCTTCATAAATTAATGGTAAGGAGAATAGGGTGGCACCCCCTTCTATTTTGAAAATACACTGTCAATTCCAAAAAATTTGACAATCCATGAACAAAATCATGGATGACTCATTTTTCACTTACCAATGCAGAAGTCATCCCAATAGGCTTTGTCTATGTAAGACTTTCTCTCTATTGTTGGAAACTTGGGCTAGGCCCACTAGTACTCAGAGACACATGTCATCTTCTCGCTATGTCATTATGCATAAATAGTGAGCAATTCACTTATGTGATATAGCAACCATCATTGATTTATTCTAATCTAATGATGTGAATTTCAAAACTACTTTAATGTGACTGTATTGTGTCCCTCTATTTTTACCTTTGGTCAATATTTCACTACCATTAAATATCAAACAATTTCTTATAGCAACTTAGTACCTATCGTTGATGTGTTTTGATGCAACGGCCCCCATTAACATGTATCTTCATTTTGAGTGCAATTCCATGTAGGATGTGACATGACATTTCCTTAACACACTGGCAAAGAAATTAAAATTTTTACCCTTTGGTGATGCTCTTTAAAGTTAGATCTCACCATGTGTTATATTTTTTGGGAAGGTGTTATGTCACTACTGAAAAAATGAAAAAATTTCTACATTCATCAAAGAATTTTGGCGATATGAAATGTGCATGGTCCCATCGAACTAAGAACTCAAACACAAGTACACAGTAGACCAAGAGAGAGAGTATAATCAAAATGACGATATATTCAATATTCCATGATTAAGAGAACACTAGGAGTGCATGTATATAAAGGCCTCTTAGGAAGCACCTAGAATGTCTCTAGAAACAACCAGGAGATAAGACAACTAAGCACCTTATCCAACATTCTAGATGAATGGATAAGAATAAAAAAGTGTCATATGTGTGTAGAAGATTCTTGTGTTATAGAAAACATGTGCTTGAAAGAGGTGTGGTCCCCTATGATGTCATCATGACAACTTACAAGAGTGCACATACTCCTAGGTGACTAATAAATAAAATAATGCAAAATAAATAAATAATGCATTAACCTAAGTAAACTTAAGTAAGTGTAAATAGTAAGTACTTATTTACACCAACATCCCCCCTTAACTAAAACATAGGGGAATGCCCTTTAGCTTATGAAACTAGGATGAAGATGCATAATGGGTCCTAGCTACTAGGCCATATCAGGTATCCATGTACATAATGAAAATGCAATCTTTCATAAAGCAGGGAAAGAGGGAAAATCTCATGAGAAAAACCCTACCCCAAAAAGAGAGATAAATAGGGATGCTTCAATGGATGGAGTAATCAAGACCCCCCCATTATGATAGACATCTAGTATATACATTAGAGAATGAAAGAAGGAAGAGAGACAGAATAGGCTCCACCCCCAAAAGAAGAATGCCATCAAGTGAAAGCCACTCTAATGAAGAAGCTTGTCCATGAATATAGAATGGTGTTCCTCCCCTTAGAAAGAAACAAAGACCAAGGTACAATCTTGAAGATGTATGGTGTCTCTAAAACCTACTTAAGTATCCCTGTATTGATGTTGGTGTTCACCCCTTCCAACTATGCTAAAAAGAATGAATGTAGATATGGCAAGGATTTCTATTGAACCTATTCAAGTAAACCATTTGTCTCCTCAATTGACAAAGAGACCTCCACTAATTGCTATTCATAAGGATCCACAATCACATGAACTTGTGAAGATTGATCATGTAGAGAATGCACATGAGGGTCAAAGTGAGCCCTTGCAACAACTGTAGAAGAATCACCTTCATCAATGAGAAGATGTAAGTCCTCAAGTTTGTCTCCCAAGTCATCTAAAGCTAGAGTTGGAAGACAAGATGTACCATGCTATGATGGACCTTTCACTATGGATATGTAAGCATGTGGACTAGATTGATGTGACCTCTCACTACAATTATTGATAGAAGCCCACATGTTTGAATGTGTTGAAGCACTATCACTAGTGTAACTATTGATTTCCACTGTATATGATGTGAAGAGAGGAGTAGAGGATAAGCTTGGTGAAATTTCCTCAAAATGAACATCCTTCTCCATAAATATCTCACATGTCTCAAGATCCATAAGTTTGTAAGCCTTTACATTGTCTTCATAACCAATGAAGGTAAAAGGCCTAGGTGCTAATGCCTTGCAACTCCTACAAGATAGGTTTGCCCATGATGGACAACCAAAGACTCTAACGTGACTCACAACTAGTTTTTTGCCACACCATGCCTCAAAAGGAGTCTTCCCATCTAAGGCATTATGAAGAGACCTATTAAGTATGTAAGTAGCACTGCTAATGGCTTCAACTTCAAGTGAAAGATCAAGAGAATTGGCTTTAATCATGCAACTTTCCATGGTCTTGAGAGTCCTAATCCTCATAGCTACAACATATATCTTGTGTGGACTAAATGCTGGTGAGTTCTAAAGATCAATCCCCTCAATTTTACAAAAGTTCTTAAGTCTTCTATCTACATATCTGTTCTCATTGTCCACCCTTAGTACCTTGATGGCTTTCCTTGACTTGTATTCAACATGAGTCTTGAAGTCTTAAAGTTTATGAGCCACTTCATTCTTATGATGAAGGAAGTAGAACCAAGTGAATCTGGAAAATTCATCAACAAATGTGAGTATATAGTAGCCTTTGCTGACTAAAGTCATTGCAAAGGGTCTTGCTAATACCATGTGAACAAGATAAAGAACAACTAGAGCTTAAGAAGACTTCCCTTTATCATACTTATCCTTGATATTTATATCCACTGAACAAGATGAACATTCTCCCTTAGAAAAGTTCATGTTTGGTAGACCTTTGACCATATGTTTAGAGAAAAGTTGCTAAAGAGAGTGGAAGTCAAGGTGACCAAACCACTCATGACATAAGTTGATTTTTGAAGTAGAGCGAGTCAACAAGGCTCGAGAAAGAGTCCTAAGCACAAAGTGGGAGAAGGAGTAAATCCTCTTGTCATCATTGAATTTCCCAACTACAACCAATGAATCATCTCTAAGACTTCATACCATCACTGAATCTGGAAGGAACTCAACTTTGTGACCATCTCCAAGGTGAGTGATTTGGTAAATTGATAGGAGATTGGAGCTAATATTTGGAACATAGAGACCATCTTTGAATTCCCCATTTTCCATTTCTACATGTCCTCTCCATTCAACTTCCATCTTGGTATCATCTCCCATGAAGATGTGTGGTACCTTTGACTACTTCACTGAAGAAAAGTCTTCCTTTGAAGAACCCATATTGTAGGAGGCACCTGAATCAAGTATCCACTTTGAAGAAGAACTTATGTTTTCCATAAGTGCTTGACCTTTACCATTTGAATAGGTTGGAGTTCAATCCTTGGAAGTACCTTGTACTTGAATCTTGTTCTTCTTGAGTAGATTTTTAAACTCATTGATTATTTTTGTCTTGCAATGATGCTGGTCATGATTTGGCTTTTTGCAATATGCACAAAAGAGTTTGTCCTTATTCTAATTACTTCCCTTCTTGTTGGAAGAAGTATTTCCTTATTGAGAGGAGGATTGTTGTGTCTCAAATTATGTTTTCTGCTTCCACTACTTCTTGTTGTTCTTGCTTTTCCCCCCTTGACATGATTTTTTCTCATCACTAGCCACCAAGGCTTTGGTCTTTGATGGCTTGAGAAGTCCAAAATCCACCAAGTGAGATTGTTCAACAATCAACATCTCTACAAATGCATCAAAGGAAGGTTTGTGGTAAGAAGATCCCATGGTCAACCTATTAGTATTAAAACTCAAAAAAAAGTTAGTGTACTTAGAAGGTAGCCTCTTTAGGATGTGATGAATCAACCTATCATCATTCATGGAATTTCCACAATCTTTAAGAAGTTCTCTATACTCATTGAATTTGATAATATAATCCTAAATTGTGTCAAAATTCTTAGGATCTAAGAGAAGTAGGTCATCCTTAATCTGAAATCCCTTATCCTCATCCACCTTACCATACAACTGTTCAAGTTTATCCCAAGATTCTTTAGAGTTTGAAAAAAAAAATTAATGTGAAAGAGAAGATCCCCATGTACAAAATTCCTAATAACTCCTAAAGCTTGTCAGCCTTGATTTTGCAAATCAATGAGTTCTTTAGCATCAATAGGTTTGGTAACTATACCATCAACATAAAGACTATATCCTTTTTCCATTAATCTACTCCATGCAATATCTTTTCATGTAGAATAGTTGTGTGAAGTTAGAGGAGGACATTTAAAACCCATGATGCAAAAATGAAAAGAGCACAATAGAGAGACAAAAAAAAATAGTACACCCCCCCCCCGCCCCCTTTTAGTCAATCAAAAGACCCCCACAAAAAAGATAATGTTGGCACTTTATAAGTAGTGCATTTACAATGGGCCACTTGTCAAAATAAACAAAGTGGACTTTCTAATTTTGCTGTTACAACTGCCTTATGAGGCTCAAATCTATCACTCAAGCACTATAGCTCAGATTTACAACAATTTTGAAAAAGAATCAAAGCATTAGATCTAGAATCTAACTTTAGATCTAGGAAATAGACAAGAAAATACACACTTTCAAAAAAAATGGAATCAAAAAAATTACGAAATGTGCTCGTGTGGAGCTTTTGAAGTTGTAAAATGTAAGATTATATAGATAGAGTCGCCAAAAAATGCATTTTTCTCAAAATATGTGCATCAAAACCAAAAAATAACACCACCACTAAAAAACACAGGAAATTCTACCGAATTTCAAAAAAAATTACACCTAAATTGGAGTCTAGATGTCCAAGTTATGGGCTCGCAAAGTCAAGCTGCCAAATTGAAATGCAATCTAGAGAGGGGTTTTGAGTAAAAATTGATAGTAAAAATTTGACAATCAAATGGCCATCTAAGAAATTGTAAAATGCTTGGTTTTGATGGTCAAATGGCCATAAATTTTGACCTCAAGAAAAGATGATGTTAGCAAAAAATCAGTGCATTGGGATGACGTGTCAAGTTTTGTTGGAGTCCATACGCTTGCATGGCATTGCTAACATGGTGCTTGTGCAGGACCGATTTTCATGTGGCTAATGTGGTAGTATAGGTGTTGACATGGAAAAATATTTTGGTTGGTGTAAAAGTGGTAACTATCACTGTCAGAGTGGATGAATAAATGGAGGCCACATTTCAGTCATGGGTAAAGCTTTGTGTCCAAATACTGTGCCATGTGGAGGTCAAGGGGTTGTGTGTAGGTTGGAAAGTAAAGTGCAATCTATTGGTAAAT
This sequence comes from Cupressus sempervirens, assembly GCA_028749045.1. Lineage (NCBI taxonomy): Eukaryota > Viridiplantae > Streptophyta > Pinopsida > Cupressales > Cupressaceae > Cupressus > Cupressus sempervirens. The sequence goes on along the minus strand of CM053792.1, from coordinate 909,672,379 downwards.
AGATTTATCCTCTCTTGTTTCTTGTGAAGATATGACTCTTAATGCCTAAATGATGAACAATGTCTATTTAAAATAGTTGAAAAGCCATTCTCTAATTGCTGACTTCTCTTTGAATTGGTAGGTATAGCTCCCTATGTGAATGATGTTCAAGGAATTGTGTTTTATCCATAAAACTAATGTGGGATATGCTCTTAACCCGAGAGCAGAAGAGGCAAACCAAATTAAGCCTAATGAGAACTTACTTCAGGCAAGAAAATATTTCTAAATATTGAAATAGATTCACATATCTACACCTCCTATGAATCCATAAATCTATTCGCATAAGACCAAAATTAGTTGAAATTCAAATCTAAACTACGACTGATAAATTGGGGAAAAAAAAACTAACAGAATCCTTTCATCAAATGAATTATAAAAATACTTATTACATTCATTTATATTCAGGGAAATAGGAGAAATGAAACTCTATTCTTCCTTAGTTATTTATAATATAGAAAGGAAATAACAACTAATCACAATATCTACCAAAATGAAAAATGATTGAAACAAAATGTACCATTCAATTGTCTTTGCAATAAATAGTACTTCACACCAAAAATTTTTTGACCCTTGATTAATCATTGAATTTCATACATATAGGATTTAAGAGATGACTGTTACAATAGGAATATTAATCGGCCCATCTTCTCTAGATGATAAATGGAAAGATGCCAATTTATCATATCAAAACATTAACAAAGAATTCAAAATTTACAACAGAAAATGAAAAGGGGGTAATCTGAATCATTGGACTTCTTCCCCTTTTCAGTTTTCATCCTATATGTTTTAGTAGCCACCATGATGGGAATAAATTCTTCATGATTGGGTGCTTGCACATTGGTGAAATTCAAAAGCCACCTTAAATGTTCTAAAGCTAGTTCTTTTACTTCATTCAGCTGACTTATCACTTCTTCAGTAGCCACATGCATGCATCTGCCAAGTGTTTGTAGTTTTGTCACTCTGTTTTGACTACTTGAAGCTATCCTAGATAGATTACTCAAATATGTAGAGAAATTATTCTTCATCACTTCTACATTAATAAAGGATTTCCATTGCCCACTAGTTTGTGACTCAGTGTGCAATCCTCACATGAGCTCAAATTCTCTCTCCTGGGTCTTCTTGGCTTTGTTCCTTGTTTCTCTGAGTCCCTTCTCAGCTTCTTGAATCATTTCTAGCTTTAATTGCATACTCTAGAGCTATGCATTCAAGGGTTCATTTCCTTTCCTTAGAATCTTTGCTTCAACTGCATCCTTTGCTTTCATCTGAATAACCATCTCTAGGAGAGAAATGCAATCTATACACCTCACCCTTTCTCCAGCCAAGATATTACTATTAGATGTAATATTATCCCTTTTTAGTTTCTAGTCAAAGGATAATATTTCCAATTTGATTAATTAGGGAAACTCCATCTACATTGAGTTTCTCGATCCATTCCTTTCCAATCTAACCAAAATGCTTGTCTTTCTAGAGCTGCGATATGAAATCTTGTACCTCTTCTGCTGAAGGATTTTTAGTAGTAGGAACATCAGTAATAGTTGCCAATGGAACAACTAATTGCCTGATAAACATTCTTAACTCTTCTATTCCAACTTTCATTCTGATCTTTGACAACTTGAGGTTCTCCAATTTCTTGTCTATCACCTCATTACCTAATTTCCATAGCCCTACATTTGTATCATGTCTAGCCTCTCCAAGATCAATTGAATGTAGAGTGAAGTCATCTAGTGTTGTATCTTCATTTATCCCTGCCTTGTTTGGTTTTTCTACCTCCATAGTTAAGTGCCCTATTTTTGGATCTTGTCCTAATATTGACAAGGTCTTCTACTTTTTAGCTTTCACTATGGCAGATCCTAAGTGCATCGCTTGAGATACAACATCCTTTGAAGAAACACTTTCATCTTTTCTTTTCCTCTTCTTCTCCAAAGTATCCTCAAGCCAAGACTCTATACTAATCACTTTGGAAGCTATTCCAAGTGATTCAATGATGAACATTTTCTTCTTTAATGGATTCATTGCCATTGTAGTTATAGAAAAGAGGTTCTTCAAATCTAGAGAAAGAAGCTGAGCTAAACTTGGAGCTTTCTCTTCTTCTTGAGTTTTCTTTGCAACTTCATCAAACTCAGTGGATTCACTAGTACTACTTTTATCATCTCCAATCTCTACTATTTGAATAAGAGAACTAGCATGCTTTAGAAAAGGAGCACCTATGGATGGAGTAGGGCTATGATGAAGTGATAAGATAGGGGCGACATGAGGAGATGGAGTTGGAGAAAGCTGAGGAGATAGGGGTGGAGTGGCATGTGGAGATGAGACTGGAGCAAGAGCTCCATTTTTTTACTCTTCCATTCCTTTTTTAGCTTCAGCTTGAGCTCCAATGACTTGTAGTGATACACCTTGACAAGTTGGGGCTATTAGAATATTCTTCTCTGGGGGTTGATCACCTCCTCCTACAAATTGGGCTAGTCCTTGAGTAGCTATGGTAGTAGCACTAGGTGTGGCACTTTGAGATGAAGTAGGGGTAGCTGCAGGTGGAGAAGCTTGAGTAGTTTTTATCTTACTCTGTCCTCTCTTAGCTATCCACTCAAACCACTTCGTAGTCCTTTCGATAATTCTCGCCATCATGACATCGAAGTGTTCTTCTATGTCAACATATGGTTCAAAACTAATGGGAGTATTCATCAAATTAGTCAAATATGTATTATTGTACATATTTTGACCATCATCTTCCAGCCCTTCCACATCTAAATTTATACCATATGTCTTTACCTAATCAATTGTAAATTTGGCAAAGGCATGATCTCGACTCTCCAGTTCATTCTTACAATCTACCCAACAATCCTCCATGGTTGTCACATGTTTGATTATGCTTCCAATTTGAAACACATCTTTGGCATATCCATTTGGATCAAACGTGGGCCTTACTACTCCATACTCTTCCAATTTTTATTTTCTCTCAAATGCTTTAAGTATATTCTTTGCATCTAATCTGGTCTCACAACTATATTCTCCAACTTTTATAAGGAATTCATACCCTTTCTTTTTCAGGCTTGCACTCAACATGTTCACTTGGATTGCTTGTCTCATGATCTCCATGAGTGCAATCATATCATCTAGATACCTGGGCAGCTTTAGTGGAAATCCATCAAATACTTCAAGATGCAAATAAGAAAATGATGAGAACTGAATTAAATAATTGCCAAATTGGTTGATGGCTACCATCACTTCTGGACTGAATCTCCACTTTGGACACCCTTGGAGCTCTCTACAAATCCTCATGGTGAATGCATCATTTACTCGGATATATTCTGCATAACTATTTTGTAATTGCAAGCATGGCTAAAACTTGTAACTTTTTACATTATTAGGAAAATTCTCAATTCTAGGGAGTCTTGGCCACAATTGAAGAGAAGCCAACATATATATCAAGAAAGAGGACATATAAAACTAATTATAAAACTTAGCTTGACTAAGAGCCCTAGAAAGATGCTCATTGACCTCATACACCCAATCAATACACTATGTGTTTGAGAAAATAACTTGCACCAAAAAGAAATACTGCTCTACAAAATGAAAGGCTTCTACCTCACCTTTGAGTCAATGAAATAGAACCAAAATGTCAACAATTTCTATTTTGAGGTATGTACCAAAAAGAGTTTTAGGGACTTTACTCTTAGCTCCCCTTGGCCTTTGAAACCAAGACTACATGATCTCCTTCCTCTAGACCATCTTCTTCAGAGAGAATTCAGACATAGCTCATCCCATCATTAAATTAGAGAACTCCTCCCATTCTGGAATTTGTAAGCAATTCACTACTGCTTGGCGATCAATTGAAATCAACACCAATAGAATTTTCTTTGTATCTGGGTTGTAATGATTGATGCATTCCAAAATCAACTCCTAGGCTTGTACCACTACAAGAAACCAAGCTACTTCCACTAATCTACTTCCCTAAAGTTTCTCCATTATGGGATGAACTAGTTCTGCTCTTAATCTCCTTTGAAAATCTTGCATATCATAGAGCCAGAGTGAAGTATCTATGATAGTTGACCACACACTCTTAATTCCATCCAATCCATTGAAACCCATGAATCTTATTGCCATATTTTTTAATGTATGATAACAAAAATTCAAACAATTACGAATGATATCAGAAGAAAAATCCATAACTTCAAACATTATTGAAGGCACTATCCAATACAACAGTATAACAGTAAAATAGTATTTTGAAAATCCGTTACATCCCTCCTTATAAGATAACCCTATATTTTCCCATTGAATTTCATAAACTATGCCACATGAGCAAATTCAAGGCTAAACCTATTGGATTGGTGAATATAAGGGTTCTAACGAATTTATCTTTGTCTTTTCACTATTTCTGTTGGCTCAATGGTAACTTTCATTAATTACTCTTTACTTTTTGTCTTCACCCATCTTTTAGAAAAACAAGAATGAAGTACTTCCTAGGGAAAAATCTACTTAGCTCAATTCTTCTTGCAGAAACCCTATCAATTCACTGATTTTTTTCTATTTCCTTGTCCAAAACAATTTGCAATCAATTCACATACTTACCATGCTTGCAGGAATGATTTTTCCTCAAATGCAGAAAATGGCCTTTGAGGGTAGAAAACCCACAGTGGGGAAGCCGATTTGTAATTTTATGCTTTTGTCTTTCTTTTATTTTCTTTGCCTTAACCCCTTTTATATAAAGCCTTCAAAAAACATAGAAGTAGCTTCACCGTGTGAAGAGTGGGACCCATTATGTCATTTAACCCTTTTATAAAAGCCTTTGCAGAAAATTGACTTCTGACTTCAAAACCTGACATAGAGAAGCTCTTTTTGAATTTTCCACTAATCACTATTCCAGTCATTTTTTGGACTTAAAAATAATCCTCACTATGAAATCATGACATCACTTGAATGATCCTTCCATAACATGATTCACTTTACTTTAATAAAGCTTACAAATATCATTTTCTAGTCTTTGCAGAAATTCACCTTCGTTGTGTGAAAACCCGCTAAGGAGAAGTTGAAACTTGATATTCTACCAATTCAATTTTCTCTATCTCTAGATCAAATGAGCTATAAGAAAATCAAATTATATAGCACAATTCAAAAATCTCCATTGAGTATGGCTCTAAACTACCCCTAAGACTCATGACAATCAGGAAATAACCACCTAGGCTATATGTGACATGGGAGAAAGGAAAAGATGAAAACTCGATGGAGAAACTCAACACCTAAAGAGGAAAGACCTATTGACCCGACTTTGACAAAACATGACATTAGTTTATTTTCCACTTTGCAAAATTCGTATATGGTGAAAAGTGGGGCAATAGTTGGCTCTAACTGGGGACTTGCGTAGAGTATGCCCAAGCAAAGGGACTTAGAATCTCTAGTTTTGTAGAAGAAAATAAAAGGCAGCAACATAAAAAAAACTAAGCAAAACAAGAAAAGAAGGAAAAGACACCAGAAAGGGAAGGCTAACTAAGACACACACAACACTAAGTCTAACTATGTTACATTACAGGGGTTATCTATTTTCAATTTGTAACTTGGTAGACCTTGAGATCCTAACCATTATAAGTCAGGGGTAGTACTTCACCATCTTCATAGACCAATTTGAAAGAATTATTTTCAAATGCCTATTGAATTCTGAAAGGACCTTTCCATAGAGTATCAAACTTCTTATGCATTCCTTTTGGAGCCTTTCTTTTCTCTTAGAGTAGCACCATATCTCCCACCATAAACTTTCATGGTCTTGTTTTCTTGTCAAAAATTTCTTTTACTTGCATTTGGTGCTATGTGATATGATCAAAAATTTCCATCCTTTCTTCTTCCAATTTATTCAGATACATGATTCTCTTTTCTAGACCATCCTTATAGATATCATCTTCAATTACTATTTTGAGTTCTCTTGTGGACAATTCCAATGGTAAAGGTAGATTAGCTTCAGTTCCATAAACTAACTCAAAAGGACATATTCCAATTTCCCTCTTAGGTGTTACTCTATTTGCCTAGAGCGCCTCATGGATCTTTTTGTGCTAGGTTTTTTTATTATCTAAGACTAACTTCTTAACAATATTAATCAAATTTTTGTTGCTAGGCTTCGCTTGACCATTCCCTTGAGAAAAATAATCAGATGGATGACCAACAATAATCCCATACTCAAAATATAAATTAGTGACTTTAATTGATGAAAAATAAGATGCATTATCCATCACTAATTTGATAGGAACACCAAACCTCACCAAAATGTTCTCCTTTATAAATTCACACACTACTTCTACAGTAGTCTTCTTCATGGCTTTAGCTTCTACCCACTTATTGAAGTAGTCAGTTGTAGTTATGATGTATTGATGACTAGCAGTGGATGCAAGAGTAATCAGACCAATGAAATCAAGAGCCCATTGTTTAAAAGGTCCTTCAATGATAATAGGTCTTAGTGGCAGTGCAGCTAATTGAGGGTGTCCAGAGAACATTTTACACTTTTCACATTTTGCTACCCATGCATATGCATCTTTGAACATCCCAAGACAATAATAACATTGCCTTAGTATTTTGAAAGTTGTAACTGAAGAAGAGAAGTGTCCTCCACAGAACTCATCATGAAATGCTTTCAACAGCTTTTCTTGCTATGGTTTATCTACACACCTCAATAATGTACCATCAATAGCCTTTTTGAAAAGATTTCCATCCCAAATCACATACTTGGCTGCTTTTAGTTTAAGGTCTCTTCTTTGTTTTGCATTCAAACCTTCTGGACATTCACCATATGTTAAAAAGTAAGAAATGTTTTTGAACCATGAATCATAGAGACCTACTAGTAGCACCAATTGATTCTCATCCAATTCTTCTAATTCTCCAATGGTTTTTTTTTCTACAATTTCTCTGCATAGAGCATTTCCTCTTATCAGCTTGGTAGGTTTAATCTCTATATCATATTCTTCTATCTTTTCCACCCACGCTCCTCTAGCATTACAACCAATATCTTGTTGCATCAGTACACTCTTTACTGCTACATCTAGGACAAAGACTATTGAATGTGAATGAAGGATGTAAAAATGGAAAATTTTAAGGGCTTTAACCACTACAAAAGCATGTTTTTCAATCTGTGAATACTTTAACTCATTATTCTTCAAAGGTACACTCATGAAAGTAATGGGAGCTTGTATTCCTTCATCATTCTCCTACACAAGAATAGCAGATAATGTATGTTCTGAACCATAACAATAAATAATAAAGTCTTGCTTGTAATTTGGATGGCATATCACGGGGGCATTGGCAATAGTAGTTTTTATATCTTGAGAAGCTCGCTTTCCCTCCTCACTCCATTTGAAATTTGAATTTATCTTCATCATATCTACTATATTCTTAGTGGTTTCTATAAAATTGGGAACAAGCCTCCTAAGGAAATTCACCTAGCCAAGGAAAGATTTAACTCCTATCTTGTTTACAGGCAAGCTCAGTCTCTAGATGGCCTCTACTCTATCAGGATCAATTTTAATGCCTTACTGTGACACTATATGTCCAAGTAGCTTTCCTTCAATTACACAGAAAATGGACTTTTTTAGATTGAGAGAAATCCCATGCTCTCTACATCTTTGCAACACTCTTCTTAGATCTTTCATATGGTCTTTTCTTTTCTTTGAGAACATAGTGAGATCATCTAGGTATATGACTATTATTCGATCTTTTATCTTAGTGAAGGTCTCACTCATACATCTTTGGAACGGAACCCCAGTGATGATCAGTCTGAAAGGCATCTTGTGCTACGCAAATGTACCCCAAGGAGTTGTAAACACTATTTTATTTTGATCTTTCTTTTCTACTTTGACCTAGTTATAACCTAAAAATCCATCAAGCATAAACATCATCTCTGATCTAGCAACTATTTGTAACAAATTTTTCATGTTCAGGAGAGCAAAATTATCTTTGAGAGATGCTTGATTCAAATTATGGAAATCTACACAAATCCTTATCTCTCTATTCTTCTTCCTGACAAGTACTATGTTGGTTATCTAGGTAGAGTGATGGATAGGATAAATGATCCTTGCTATTAAAATTTTATCAACTTCTCAGAAAATGGCATTTGCACCCTTCATATTATAGTTTCTTTGCTTTTGCTGGAAGGGTACTGCATCTATTTTGAGAGGAATCTGATGTTTCACCTCTCCTCCTCTATAGCTCTTCAGGTCTTCATAGCTCCAAGAAAAGACATCTCTATATTCTTTGAATAATTTCTTTGTAGTTTCTCACTCTTTTGGAGTACAACATTTTCCAATATTAATCATTTTGGGACCATGAACATCTCTAATATTCACTCCTTCATATTCACCTATGGTAGGTCCTTTTTCTGTTCTTTTCTGCTTAAATAAGCATCATGTCTATTAAATAGCTTTTATAGAGCTACAAAATATGGGGGAATAATATTGCTTTTTAGTTGGAACTCACCACTTTTTTTATGCTCATCATCCTCACAAGACTTAGGTTCAAAGCTAGATTTATCATTTTCAAGAAACAACTGCAAACTCTTATCATCATTAAAGACTTGCCAGGCTTCTATATTATTTGGGATAGTAGACCGATACATAATTTCAATTTGATATTTCTTATCCTTAAAATTTGGATGTGGGAGTAACAAGGAAGTAGAGACTACAAGTGAGTCAGCATTTGTATTCATTTCTCTTAGCACAGCTCTAATGGAGAAGGCATCTAAACCTTCTATCTCAACCACACCCTGTTCTTGCAATTCTTCAGTTTATGATTCTTCACTGAGTACTATCGTTTGATTTGTCTGACAATAATCTTTCCATCACCTTGTGCCTTCAATATTTTTATCCCTCTTTCTTTTGTAGACATTATTCCTGGTAATAAGGCCTCATTTGCTGTAGTATTATTAGTATTCCCAAATTCCAATTTGAAAGCCAGAGGTTCAGGTTCTCCTTTTGGGGATATCAGTACTACACTTGCTCGAGATCCTGAAGAGGCACAACTTCCATCAAATTTGAGCATCCATATACCTGTCACATATTTGTTTTCATTTGGAATTTTATCACCTGATTTTCATCTATCTTTTCATTCATATCTTCTTCCATAAACAACATATAGTTACCAAATTCTAGTTCTTGATAAAGAATTTGAGCTTTAGGATCATCTAACTTCAAAATTGTGAACTTTTATTTTTCCTCAGGTTCTAATTTGACCTTCTTGTTCCCAATAGGTATCACTACTTAAGACCAATCCAATTTTACTTCTCCCAAGTCTCAACAAAAACTTCTACTTAATAGAAGTCCATAGCTTGCTAGAATATCAGCTACTAGGATAGTCAATAGGAGTTTCTTTTTGGGATGTAAAGCTAAGGCTACTTGAGCATCTTTGATCTATCCAAGTAAAGGGACTTTTTTGGCATCCATAAAATAACATCTCCCATGTACTTTAGCAAGATTCAGTCCCAAGGCTTTAGCTATAGAATATGGCATAACATTATCTGATGCAACTAAATCTATTATGCAATTGTTAAATTTACATCCATTGACGTATAATAAAATACAAAGAGGTTCAGGCTTCTGTCAAGGGAAGGTTGCTAAAATTTTAGAATCTTCTTGATTAAACAAGCAAGATGTTAAAGTTTCATCTTCAATTTAAATAGTCACATTATGATTCAAGTATGAAGTACCTCCTTTACATCTATCCACTAATCTCTTTAACTTAGAAGGATGTGACTTTAAATAATCAATAGTAGAAATTTGAACTTTTGACTCTTCACAAAATTGAATGAAATCAAAAGATGTCTTGTCCTTACCTGTCTGTGAAGTGGAGGTTTCTTGATCATTATGTACCTTACTTGTAGAAGGGTTGGAGTCATCTCTGGGAGTATGACTAGGAGCTTGATTCTTCATCCTTTTCCCATGGGTAAGTATTGTGTATGAAGTTCCATCAATAGTTGCATGACATTCACCTTTTGATTCAAAATCTGATTCATATTCAAAAAATAAATTTCCAGAGTTTCCATTTGAACAAGAATCAGGTTCTAAACATGAAACTACAATATTTAATTCATTAGTAGATAGTAATTGCATCATATGAATAGTCTCTAGAAAATTCTCACTGTCATGATCTGTAGTCAGATAAAAGATGCACATATTTCCTTTTTTTAGTGCTACTTCGATTTGCAACGTAGGTTGTGAACCTTTAAGTTGTGGAAATCTACTTTCATTGCTTCTTCTTGGTGAGTTTTTGTAATTCTATTGATAAGAGTTATTGAATCTGGGTAATTTCTTTTTCATTGCTACTAGCTCATTAGACAACTTGTGAAACATCTCTTCTGATGACATGGTATTACTAGAACTCCCTTTAGTTTGAAGTTCTCATTTCCATATTCCCATGGAAATTAATTCATCTTCACATTCAATAGCTTTCTTATGTGTGTTAGCTAGATCAGTGGGGCGTGCTCTTCTCAGATCATAATTGATATCTAGAGGCATAACACTAATAAAGAAAGTTTTTAGATTGTCAGGTGTGGGTCTATCAATAGTAGGAATTCTGCTATTAATCTTATTGAAATTGCAAAAAAAAATCCCTCATGCTCATAGTTGGTTGGTTCTTAATTGAAGTCAATTATGTTAGCAAGGCATGTTCATCTTCTACAGTCTTGAATCTAGCTTCAAATTTAGTTCTCATCATGTCCCAATCAGTTATTGAACCATTAGCTAAATGATAAAACCAGTCTACTACACTATCTCTAAGGGTTTCTATGAACAACGTTACAACAACATCTTCATGTCCCACCCATAATATATGGGTAGTCACAAAGAAGGCTTTAATGTGCTCATCTGTAGTGACCTTCACATCTCTTGAGAATTTAGGGAAATTCTTCCTTGAAATAGCTAGGAGTGGAATATAAGCATTTAGTGCTAATGCCCCTATTGTTGAGGCCCATGTAGCGGCCATGATTGTTCTAGTAGTATGTGGTGGAAAGTTAACAACTGGAGGTGCAATAACTCCATTAAGTGCTAACACCTAACAAGTGGAATGCAAAGTGCTGACATCTTGATTTCTAACTAGGGCAGGGGGTCTACTCCAACTTTTACCTTCACTTTGGAACTTCTAAGATAGGAAAATTGAGCTCTGTTAGTTTATCAAAAGTGGAATCTTGCCCACCCTATTCCTTGATACTTCTAAGGAACCTAAATTGTCTAGGTGTATTTTAACTCTAAGCTTATTGTCTTAATTGACTCTCTGCTCTCCAGATATCTCTCCTTTGAACAACTCTTTCAAAGGCTTTAGCTCTTCTTTCTTCTTCCTCTAACACCTAGCTAGCATTTTGATAATGTTCAGTGTTCCTTCTATGCCTCCAAACAAATGCGTTAAGAGATAAAATTACATCCTCTTGGTCATCTTGAAAACATAGGTTAGGTTGGAGCACTAGGATTATGTTTTCATGAGGTAGTACCATTTTTCCTTCATGACATAGGCATTCTGGTCAAGTGACTATTCATCTCCCTAGTAGAGTCTCCAAAAATTTGTTGGTAAAAAGATTTGTCCTCTCTTGTTTCTTGTGAAGATATGACTCTTAATGTCTAAATGATGAACAATATCTATTTACAATAGTTGAAAAGGCAATCTCTGATTACTGGCTTCTCTTTGAATTGGTAGGTATAGCTCCATGTGTGAATGATGTTCAAGGAATTATGTTTTATCCATAAAACTAATGTACGGTATGTACTTAACCCGAGAGCAGAAGAGGAAAAACAAATTAAGCCTAATTAGAACTTAATTAAACAAACAAAATATTTCTAAATACTGAAACAGATTCACATATCTACACCTCCTACGAATCCATAAATCTATTCGCATAAGATTAGAATAAGTTGAAATTCAAATCTAAACTACGACTGATAAATTCAGAAAAAAAAACTAACAGAATCCTTTTTTCAAATGAATTATAAAAATACTTATTACATTCATTTGTATTCTAGGAAACAAGGGAAATGAAACTCTATTCTTCCTTCGTTCTATGTAATATAAAAAGAAAATACTAACTAATCACAATATCTACTAGAACAAAAAATTATTGAAACAAAATACCATTCAATTGTCTCTGCAACAAATAGTACTTCACACCAAAACTTTTCCGACCCTTGATTAATCATTGAATTTCATACATAGAGGATTTGAGAGATGACCATTACAATAGGAATATTATTCGGTTCATCTTCTCTAGATGACAAATTTTTGGTTTAAAGAACAATTTTGACAGCTGAGTGTCAATACACTTAACCATTTTTCACTATACATGTTGAGTAACATGAGGTGCCGAGTAATAAAAAGTGTCGAGTAACATAAGGTTCCGAGTAATAACAAGTGCCAAGTAACATAAGGTGTCGAGTAATAACAAGTGCCAAGTAACATAAGGTGCCGAGTAATGACAAGTTTCAAGCAACATAAGGCATCGAGTGTTAATAAGTGCCGAATAGAGCATAAATTGCCGAGTGATATAGTTTTGTTAAGGTGCCAAGCTATCCAAGAAATAGCATGTGCCAAGTATCAGTAATGCTTCAGAAGTTGAGTCACTTAGGATATCAGCATAAGAGTTTTTGATTGCACAAACTATGATTTAAACCATTTTTGTAACCAACATAAGATAAATCTTGAAAGACATAGATATAAGAACAAATCTTTTACATTTTCTATGCAATCTGCATGCAGCCAATTGGAAAATTGGAAAGGCATGCAACCAATCAGCAAAAGGTAAATATTGAGTAGGAAATTAAGAATCAATGTGGATCATAGATTCATATCAAACCCTAAGTCTTCAAAGTCTTTTTAAGGAAGATGAAAGTTTCATTGAAAAAGAGATGAGAGAAGGAGAGCAGTGTTAAAGGAAAAACATAATGGAATTCAGTGAAAGGAGACATAGAAAATTTGAGCAGCAATTCAATAATCAGTTGATCAGAAAAAAGCAAAGAAGAAAACTAGAAATCAAATCTCAGAGGATTGAAATCAGAGAAAGAGCTAGAACAAGTACCTGCATTCAACAAACAAGGATTCCAAACAATCAGGTTTATAATATCTACTACTCTCTTACCAGTGCATTAGAAAGGAAATCCTATGTAGATAGGTTGGCTTAACAACTATCTATAGATCCTTATCTAAAGGTGAATAAATCCTTTAATAGGGTGACACTTCATGTTGAGTGTTTTTGAAATCCTTTAACTAGGTCACTATTGACACAGTGTAAAGCCTTTAACAGGGCAGACCATCAGAAGTGGTTAAAAAATATTGCTACAGTAATTTTTGTGGGTATCATCCCCACCCCAGTTTTACCTTCTTATTCCTGGAGGTTTTTTGGGTTACCAAATCCCAGTGTTATGTGTTGTGTATGCATGTTTTAGTTTCATATTTTCTTGATGTATTTACATGAATGCAATTTACTTTCAATTAAAAGGTTTTATTGGTTAAAGTACAATACTTCTTATTCACGCCCCCCCTCTCATAAGTATTCTTTCCATATTTGAATATTCCAACAATTGGTATCAGAGCCTAGTTAGGTTCTCACAAGAAAAAGTCTAACAACTTGGAGGAAAATATCTAAAGATGGAAGCTTTCAAACTTGGAAAGATCATTGAAAATCAGGTGATAGATGTGCAACTTGCTCTGCATAGCTTGGAGGAATTTAGAAACAAGTTGAGAAACTCATTAAAAAAGAGGAAGGATCTAGCCATAGCTGAAAATGAGATAAACTACAAGGATATTGATACCACAAATATATTTTCCAATGGAGATACTAAAGAGTTTGATGTAGCAATTGCAGAAGTAATGGACAAAAAAAAAGTTCAAGCAGATGAGATAAGATCTCTTAGAATGGAACATGAATCACAAGCTATAATGCTATGTGAAATCACTGAACAAAAGAAAAGAGCAGTTGAAGATAAAGTCATGATGGAAAATGACAAAAGGAATCTTGCAAACAGGCTTGAAGAAAAATGTACTGAATTGACAAGGATCTCAAACATGCAGATGGATACACTTGCCCAAATGATGAACCTTCATCATGAACTTAATGTGAAATACATTGAGATCTCTACACTGAAGATGCAGAATGAACAATTGCAGAATGACCTAAGAAGAGAGAAGGAAATTTCAAAAAAATTCAATAAACCCAATGAAGCCATCAAGTATTTTGAGCAATTATTAAAATCCCTAAGATCAACGTATGATATATCAGGACTTGGATACAACAACACTAAAGTTGGAGAATCATCAAAGAGTGTAGAAAAAAGAAGTGACAAAGATAAAAATGTCAAACCTACATGCCATTTTTGTGGAAAGAAAGGTCATACATCTAATGTATGTAGAAGCAAGAATGCCCATCAACATGATAAACCTAAAAGTATGAACCATTTTCATAAGTGCAAGAAGCAAGGTCATCAAGCATATGAATGCAGAATCAAGACTATTAAGACATCAAGATTTGAGGGTCAGTATCATAATTGCAAGAAATATGGACATAGAGCTTTTGAATGCAGATCAAAGCCTATGTGGACATCAAACCATGAATTTTTGGATTACAACACCAGGTAGAGTTGTCACTATTGTCAAGAATATGGACATACACCCAAGAATTGCAATAGAACACATTTCAAAGGAAACTATAAAAGATGGTTGAGTCAAACTACATGTTTTAGTTGCTTAAAAATTGGTCATACCAGCAAAAATTGCCCAACAAGGTCAAAGGCACCAAGTTCTGAGTTCAGCAATAGAAAGGCAAAGACAAATGTTGAACACATCAAAAGTGAAATGAATAAGACATGGAAGAAGAAAGATGAAATTCGCACATCAAGTGCAGAGATCACTTTAGCTAATAGGTCAAGTGATCACACTTCATCAAATTAAGCAAGCATAGGTGTGTGGGATTGATAAACTAAGGTACATCAAACATCAATCCCAAAAGATTGAATAACTTCAAAGAAGAAATCAGCATAAGCAAAGATGCCAAGTCAAAATTGAGAGTCTTGCAAAATTTGTCAAAATTGTCTTCAGATGCCGAGTTGCTAAGAGCGACTGAGTTGATAGATGATGTCGAGCTGTGAAATACTAATGGGAGCCAAGCAAAGTGAAAATACAATAAGTGTCAAGTTATGTCAAAATCTTTCAAGTGCCAAGTAGACAGTTGTCAGTGCACTAAGCATTAATTACTCTATTTTGAAGGGTACATAATTCAATTTTTGATCATTTCCCACCATTCAAACGTGAAGCAAAGCTAAGAAGAGCAAAGAAGATCAAGGTCGGCTCAAAAGCCATTTGTGAAGATTTCAACAGTGATTCAACACAAGTTTCATCGATTTGAGGTATTTTACTTAAGTGCCAAGCTACGTAGAGTTTATAAACTTGTTTAAATTGTAAACCCTAGTTTGGAGAAAAATGGCATTTGGGTCAGGAACCACTAAGGGTAAAGAGAGTCATGAAATACAGCTGGTCAGTAATGAAGTAAAAAAACTTGAATTCAAACCCATTCTAGAAGTAGCATACAAGAATGATCCCATAGGTGCATTATCAGTTATTCCTGATAAAGCTGTTATGGTCCAAGATGTTCACAGATGTTATAAATGCAAAATTGGAGCCATAGGAGATTTAGAGATTTACAATGCATATGACAAGCTATGTGAGAACAAGATACTAAAAGATGAGTTCTCAATAGTAGAAAGAAAAGGATTAACCAAAACCTTAGAATTTTTTATTATTTTCAAAATTGAATGGGTACGGATAGTTTTGAGAAAAATACATGAGGAGCCTTTTGGTTAGAGTTAGGGCAAGTAAAATTCACCAAGAAAATTGTCCATAGGGTTACCGGTATTCCAACCTTAGATCGGCCAAAGACCCTGCGAAGTGACAAAAGGGAAGTAATAGAGAAAAACATAGGTGCTAAATGGAATAATAGAGGAATGACTATTGATACAGTCACATATCCTCTACTAGATTTTTCTGTGAGAATTATTTCACACAAATTCTATCAATCAAGTAGATTGAACAGTGTGCCTTGTATAGTAGTTGATGTTGCATATAAGATAATTAAAAAGGATCATACCTATGATCTAGCAGAGCTCATGTTTCAACAAATTAATGAAAACTTGGGAGCTATAAGGAAAAGAAAGGGAGCTCAGTGCAAATTCGGATCAGTTTTGGTATGCATATTTTTCTATCGGATGAAAGAATTCCCTTCAATAAGTAAGGTAAGATGGAGTCCAGAAAAAACAATTTTTGAAAAAATCAATGGATATATTGAACAGATGGGTGAAAATTTTGATGCCCAAATGACTAGTTACTTTGAGGACTTTAAATAGTCCATGAAAAAAATAATGAGGATTCTAGTCTCATTGACTAAGAAATATGAAAAAGATATTTGTTTTCTTGTAGATATTGATTATACCTATATACAAGCAGTCATACCTAGAGTAAGATGGCTTAGGCGACTAGGTTATGAACTTGATATTGATCAAGCTTCTGCAACAATAACAACCCTTCTTGTAGAAGAAGTTGATAAGAATGCAAAAGCCTTTGGAACTTATGATGTTGTTAAATGAAGGGTGATAACATATTTGAAGACTACCTCAGCAATAGAGAAGAAAGAAAAGATGGTGAGACAAATCCAGAGAAAATTAGGTGTTGAAGGTGAAGGAATAGCAGAAGAGGAAGAAGAAGACATTGAAGATAAGGGAGATGAACCACAAAGTCTGACTCAAGGGTTAGGAGAAGACAAAGAGGAAAGTGCTAAGGAAGAAGAAGCTAAGAAAGCACAAGTTGAACCCAAGGTCATAAAAAGAAAGGCCACAACTCCTCCTACTCCTCAACCCAAAGGAAAGAAAGTAGCTACTCCTACACAAAAGAGATCGACTACAAGGGTTGCAGCACAAAAAGACCAAGAGGAGGCAGAAGAGAAGAAGAAAACTCCAAAGAAGACTTCTGTCAAGTCTAAGAAGAAAAGAAATTTTTTTTCCCAACCTGAAACAAATGAGGAGAAGACAGAGTCAGAGGACAACAACCAATTTCAAGTGGTAAGACACAAACCTTAGACTACTATTGATAAATTATGTTCAAAAATTAGGAGTGATGATTTGAAAGGTTTAAAGAACCTGAATTTTTCTAAGCTCACCAAAGAAGAGAAAAATAAATTAGAGGAATCTGTGTATTATATGATGGCTGAATATATGCACACACCTCTTGAATTAGATGAATCAATGCCTAAAGAATTGTAAAAAATTGTAGAGGATAAATGGTACTTTTGTTTACAAATTGAAAGGGAGATAAGGGAGTCAAAATTAGCTAGATTGTTGCCTAATTTGTCTAGAGATCAAGTAGCAAATGCAGTAAAAAGGCATAACAATAGATTCACTCCCAAGCATAGAGCATTCAACATTCTACAGAACAAAATTGAAGAGGTAGTTACAAAATCCATAAGATTGTGGAAAATAGTTTACAAGAAAATAGATGATGTGTATAATGAAGAATATAAGATAGAGGCAAGTGCCAAGATAAAGGAAAAGAAGGCATCAGGCATGAAAGAAAAAGAGAAGGAACAAGTGGAGAAGAAGGTTGAAGAAGAAAAGAAAGAAAAGGCACATACTAAGGAGAAAGAGGAAGAGAAAGATATAGCTAAGCCACAAGATCAAAGTGTGCAAGACACACAGGTATCCCCTCCTAGTCCTCCTCATGCCACCATCACACCTGCAGAGATTATAAAAATCAAGGATGTTACAGACACTTCAAACCCAAACATCAATCCATTAACTATAGAGGATTTAGAAATCCTTGACCAATCATCACTGGTAGCAAAATTAAGTTCAAATCCTATATTGGTTAGTGTTGATGAATTACAGAATCCAAAAGTTAAAACAAAGATAGTCAAGGTGAAAACACAAGTGCCACCTTTGACCATACAAACTACTAGTATTCTATTTCTTCCACCACCACCTCCACCAAGTGTAGTCTCCTATACACTTCAAATGTTGAGTACTGTAGTAGGGGAAATAAAGGAAACATCTGAACAACTAGCAAGTTCAACCCCACCTTGTGATCATCAAAAGGGTACACAAGCTGAAGAAAAAGATGAGACAAAGAAGGAGGAGTCTACAATACAAAAATTGATTGCATTACCAAAATCTAGTACTCCAACACAGACTCTTCAATAGCTGAGCATTGATGGGTTGCAATTACGAATTAGGACACCAGGCTTGGGCTCATCAAAGGTAGACAGGAAAATTCACTATGGAGTTCTTGAACTTGATGAAGAAATAAAGATTCCATATTATGAATCTAGGACTCTCACTAAAGAGAAGATCAATGAAATTCAGAGTGCATTGGACAGAAGAAGGAGACAAGAAGAACTAAAAAGAGAACACAAGCATAAGCTCAGCTTGAATGAAATCAAAGACATATTCACAGAAGCTTTTTTCTTATAGTCTCTAGATGAGTCAAGACCAATTATAGAGCAACTATCTGATATAGTTGACTAGGTGACTAGTGAAGACCAGGAAACAAACACCAAATTGCTCAAATGGTCAGAAAGAAAGTTCCAAGGAAAGGTAAATAATAAAATATCTAGTGATATAGCACTATCACAAGTGGAACTAGCAAAGAAAATTGAAACAGTTAAAACTGTACTAGAAAACATCTTTTCCCTGTACAACAAGTTGTGTGATTTTTCCACATTAACACAGGACACTAACCAGAAGAAACTGAGCTTGGAGAAAAATCTAAAGATTTATAGCATGCAACTCCCCACAAATCTAGCTTAGAGTGAGAAGTATTTTCCCAATCGCTTCATACACAAAGAGAGTTAGTTGTCTTAGCAGTAGAGGAGGAAAACACAAAAGCTAAATTGATGCAAATTCAATCTTCAATTACTCCTCATTTGGAATTACTTCACAAGGAGCAGATAAATGTAGAGACAATCCTCAAGAAAGACCCCAATCTTTTAACATCTGATGGACTTGTACACCTAGTAGTAGAGATTGCCATCTATCATAAGTCATTGGATGTTGCCCTAGGAAATTAGGATGCAGCTCTGAAGGTACTCCTTGAAGTAAATAGTACATTATGGCTAAGTATGGAATTTCCCTCTAGAACCTTTGACATAAGTGTCAAAAAGGGGGAGAATAAGTATGGGCGAGTGATAAGAAAAAATTAAGTATGGGTGAGTTAAGTACAGGAATGAAATGATAAGTATGATAAAAGGGGGCGATAGCAAATTTTTGATCAAATTTTGATTAGTCAGAATGCAGAAACATGACAAAAATCACTGAGAGTACATACATGATCAACTAACGAGGAGTCATAAGGTATATTGTTATTTTCTCTTAAAACTTTTGTAGCAAATAAAAAGATACATGCAATAATGACAAAGATACCAAGATCTTAGTTAAGTGTTTTTGCCACTCATGTCAAAGGGGGAGATTGTTGGTTTAAAGAATAATTTTGACAACTGAGTGTCAATACACTTAACCATTTTTCACTATACATGCCGAGTAACATGACATACTTAGTAATAACAAGTGTTGAGTAACATAAGGTGCCAAGTAATAACAAGCGCCGAATAATATAAGGTGCCAAGTAATAACAAGTGCCAAGTAACATAAGGTGTCGACTAATAACAAGTGCTGAGTTACATAAGGTGCCGAGTAATGAAAAGTGCCAAGCAACATAAGGTGTCGAGTGTTAATAAGTGCTGAGTAGCATAAAGTGCCGAGTGACACAGTTTTGTTAAGGTGCCAAGCTATCCAAGAAACAACATGTGCCGAGTATTAGTGATGCTTCAGGAGCCGAGTAACTCAGGATATCAGCATAAAAGTTTGTGATTGCACAAACTACGATGTAAACCATTTTTGTAGCCAACATAAGATAAATCTTGAAAGACATAGAGATAAGAATGAATCCTTTACATTTTCTATGTAATCTGCATGTAGCCAATTGGAAAATTGGAAAGGCATGCAACCAATCAAAAAAAAGAAAGTATTGAGCGAGAAATTAAGAATCAATGTGGATCGTAGATTCATATCAAACCCTAAGTCTTCAAAGTCTTTTTAAGAAAGATGAAAGTTTCATTGAAAGATAGATGAGAGAAGGAGAGCAGTGTTAAAGGAAAAACATAATGGAATTCAGTGAAAGGAGACATAGAAAATAAGAGTAGCAATTCAATAATCAGTTGATCAGAACAAAGCAAAGAAGAAAACTAGAAATCAGATCTCAGAGGATCAAAATCAGAGAAAGAGCCTAAACAAGTACCTACATTCAACAAACAAGGATTGCAAACAATTAGGTTTATAATATCTAGTACTCTCTTACCAGTGTATTAGAAAGGAAATCCTATGTAGATAGGTTGGCTTAATAGCTATCTATAGATCCTTATCAAAAGGTGAATAAATCCTTTAACAGGGTGACACTTCATGTTGAGTGTTTTTGAAATCCTTTAACTAGGTCACTATTGACACAGTATAAAGCCTTTAACAAGGCAGACCTTTAGTAGGTCAGACCATCAAAAGTTGTTAAACAATATTGTTATAGTAATTTTTGTGGGTATCATCCCCACCCCAATTTTACTTTCTTATTCCTGGAGGGTTTCTAGGTTACCAAATCCCAGTATTATGTGTTGTGTATGCATGTTTTAGTTTCATATTTTCTTGATGTATTTACATGCATGCAATTTACTTTCAGTTAAAAGATTTTATTGGTCAAAGTATAATACTTCTATTTCACCCCCCCTCTGATAAGTATTCTTTCCATATTTGAATATTCCAACACAAATGGTAAGATGCCAATTTATCATATCAAAACATTAACAAAGATTTCAAAATTTACAATAGAAAATGAAAAGGGGGTAATCTGAATCACTTAGACATCTTCCCCTTTTCAGTTTTTTTCCTATATGTTTTAGCAGCCATCATGATGGGAATCAATTCTTCATGACTGGGTACTTGCACGTTGGTGAATCTCGAAAGCCACCATGAATGTTCTAGAGCTAGTTCTTTTACTTCATTTAGGTGACTTATCACTTCTTCAGTAGCCACGTGTACACATCCACCAAGTGTTTACAGTCTTCTCACTCTGTTTTGACTACTTGAAGCTATCCCAAAAAAATTACTCAAATAGGTAGAGAAATTATTCTTCATCACTTCTACATTAATAAAGGATTTCCCTTGCCCACTGGTTTGTGACTCAGTGTGCAATCCTCGCATGAGTTCAAATGCTCTATCTTGGGTCTTCTTCGCTTTCTCCCCTATTTCTCTGAGTCCTTTCTCAGCTTCTTGAATCATTTCCATCTTGAAATGTATACTCTAGAGCCATTCATTCAGGGGTTCATTTCCTTTCTTCAAAATCTTTACTTCAACCACATCTTTTGCTTTCATCTGAATAACCATCTGCAGGAGAGAAATGCAATCTATACACCTCGCCCTTTCTCTAGCCAAGATATTACTTTTAGACTTAATATTATCCTTTTTTAGTTTCTAGTTGAAGGATAATATTTTAAATTTGATCGATTAGGGAAACTCTATCTACATTGAGGATCTCGATCCATTCCTTTCTAATCTAACCAAAATGCCTATCTTTTTACATGTACGATATGAAAGCTTGTACCTCTTCTTCTGAAGGATTTTCAGTAGTAGGAACACTGGTAATAGTTGCCAATGGAACAACTAATTTCCTAATAAACCTTCTTAACTCTTCTATTTCAGCTTTCATTCTGGTCTTTGACAACTTGAGGTTCTCCAATTGCTCTACTATCACCTCATTACCTGATTTCCATAGGCCTACATTCGTATCATGTCTAGCCTCTCCAAGATCAATTGAATGCATAGTGAAGTCCTCTAGTGTCATATCTTCAATTCTCCCTACCTTGTTATGTTTTTCTACCTCCATAGTTAAGTGCCCTATTCCTGGATCTTGTCCCAATATTGACAAGGTCTTTTGCTTTATAGCTTTCACTATAGTAGATCCTGAGTGCACCGCTTGAGATACAACATCCTTTGAAGAAACACTTTCATCTTTTTTTTTTCCTCTTCTTCTCCAAAGTATCCTCAATCCAAGACTCTGTACTAATCACTTTGGAGATTGTTCCAAGTGATTCAATGCTGAACATTTTCTTCTTTACTAGAGTCATTGCCACTGTAGTTATAGAAATGAGGTTCTTTAGATCTTGAGAAAGAAGCCAAGATGAACCTAGAGCTTTCTCTTCTTCTTGATTTTTCTTTGCAACTTCATTAGACTTAATGGATTTACTACTACTACTTTTATCATCTCCAATCTCTACTATTTGAATAGGAGAACCAAAATTCTTTAGAAAAGGAGCACTTATAGATGGAGTAGGGCTATGATGAGGGGATAAGACAAGGGCAACATGAGGAGATGGAGTTGGAGAAGGTTGAGAAGATAGGGGTGGAGTGGCATGTGGAGATGAGATTGGAGTAGGAGCGCCATTTTTCTACTTTTCCATTCCTTTTTTAGCTTCATCTTGAGCTCCAATGACTAGTAGTGATACACCTTGACAGGTTGGGGCTATTGGAACATTCTTCTTTGGAGGTTGATCACCTCCTCCTATAGATTGGGCTGGTCCTTGAGAAGCTATGGTAGTAGTACTGGGTGTGGCACTTTGAGATGAAGTAGGGGTAGCTATAGGTGGAGAAGCTTGAGTAGTTTTGCTCTTAATCTAGCCTTTCTTAGCTATCCACTCAACCCACTTCCCAGTCCTTTTGATAATTCTTGCCATCATGACATCAAAGTCTTCTTCTATTTCAACATATGGTTTAGAACTAATGGGAGTATTCCTCAACTTAGTCAAATATGTATTACTGTACATATTTTTACCATCATCTTCTAGCCCTTCCACATCTAAATTTATACCATATGTCTTTACTTGATCAATTATAAATCTAGCAAAGGCACGATATCGACTCTCTAGTTCATTCTTACAATCTGCCCAATAATCCTCCATGGTTGTCACATGTTTGATTATGCTTCCAATTTGAAGCACATCTTTGGCATATCCATTTGGATCAAACATGGGCCTTACTACTTCATACTCTTCCAATTTGTATTTTCTCTCAAATTCTTTGAGTATAGTCTTTCCATTCGATCTGGTCTCACAATTGTATGCTCCAACTTTTATAGGGAATTCATACCCTTTCTTCTTTAGGCTAGCATTCAACACGTTCACTTTGATTGCTTGTCTCACGATCTCCATGAGCATGATCATATCATCTGGATACCTGTGTAGCTTTAGTGAAAATCCATGAAATGTTGCAAGATGCAAATAGGAAAATAATGAGAACTGAGTTAAATAATTACCAAATTGGCTTATGACTACCATCACTTATGGACTCAATCTCTACACTAGACACCCTTGGAGCTCTCTACAAATCTTCATGGTGAATGCATCATTTACTTGGATATATTCTGCATAACTATTCTGTAATTGCAAGCATGGATAAAATTCGTAACTTTTTACATTATCAAGAAAATTCTCAATTCTAGGGAGTCCCAACCACAATTGAGGAGAAGCCAACATACATATCAAGAAAGAGGACATATAAAATGAATTATAAAACTTAGCTGCACTAAGAGTCCTAGAAAGATGCTAACTGACCTCATACATCTAGTCAATATACTATGTGTCTAAGCAAATAACTTGCACCAAAAAGAAATATTGCTGTACAAAATTAAAGGCTTCTACCTCACCTTTGAGTCAATGCAACACAACCAAAATGTCAACAATTTTTACTTTGAGTTTTGTACCGAAAAGTGTTTTAGGGACTTTACTCTTAGCTCCCCTTGGCCTTTGAAACTGACACTACATGATCTCCTTCCTCTAGACCATCTTCTTCAGAGATAATTTAGACATAGCTCCTCCCATCATTAAATCAGAGAACTCCTCCTATTTTGAAATCTGCAAGAATTTCACTACTGCTTGGTGATCAATTGAAATCAACACCGTTTGGTTGGGCAATATAATATGATTTGTATCTGGGTTGTAATGATTGATGCATTCCAAAATCAACTCTGAGGCTTGTACTACTATAGGAAACCCAACTACTTCCACTAATCCACTTCCCCAAAGCTTCTCTGTTATTGGATGAACTGGCTCTGCTCTTAATCTCCTTTGAAATTTTTGCATATCATAAAAATAGAGTGAAGTATCTATGATAGACGACCATGCTAACTTAATTCCACCCAATCCATCGAAACCCATGAATCTTGTTGCCATCTTTTTTAATGTATTATAATAGAAATTCAAAAAATTGCAAATGATATAAGGAGAAAATTGTGTAGCTTTGAAAATTACTAAAGGAACTATCCAATGCAACAACATAACAGTAAAACGGTAGTTTGAAACTCTGTTACATCCCTGCTTATAGCATAACCCTAGATTTGCTTGTTGAATTTCATAAACTATGCCACATGAGCGAATTCAAGGGTGAATCTGTTGGATTGTTTAATATAAGGGTTCTAATAGATTTATCATTTTATTTTCACTATTTCTATTGGGTCAATGGTAACTTTCATTAATTACTGGTTTACTTTCCATTTTCACCCATCTTTCAAAAAAACAAGAATGGAGTACTTCCTAGGGCAAAATCTGCTTAACTCAATTCTGCTTCCAGAAACCCTATCAATTCACTGATTTTCTTCTATTTCCTTGCCCTAAACAATCTACAATCAATTCACATACTTACCATGCTTGCAGGAATGATTTTTCCTCAAATACGAAAAATGGCTTTCGAGGGTAGGAAACCTGCAGTGGGAAAGTTGATTTCTGATTTTCTGCTTTGTTCTTTCTTTTATTTTCTTTGCCTTAACCCCTTTTATATAAAGCCTTCAAAAAATATAGAAGTAGCTTCGCCGATGAAGAGTGGGACCCACTATGTCATTTAACCCTTTTATTAAAGCCTTTCCAGAAAATTGATTTCTAACTTCGAAACCCAACATGGAGAAGCTCTTTCTAGATTTTTCACCAAACACTATTCCAGTTAGTTTTTGGACTTAAAAATGATTCTCGCTATGGAATCATGACATCACTTGAATGATCCTTACATAACATGATTCACTTTGCTTCAATAAAGCTTACAAATAGCATTTGCTAGTCTTTGTGAAAATTCACCTTCGGGGTGTGAAAACCTGCCGAGGAGAAGCTGGAACTTGATTTTCCACCAATTCAATTTTCTCTATCTCTAGATCAAATGATTTGCAATAAAATCAAATGACATAGCACAATTCAAAAATCTCCATCAAGTATGGCTCTAAACTACCCCTAAGACTCATGACAAATAGGAAATACCCACCCAAGCTATATGTGACATGGGAGAAAGGAAAAGATGAAAACTTGATGGAGAAACTCAGCACCTAAAGAAGAAAGACCTAATTACCCAAATTTGACAAAACATGGCATTATTTTATTTTCCACTTTGCAAAATTTGTATATGGTGAAAAGTGGGGCAACACAGTCCTACCAAAATTTTAAAAAATAGTCATTGTGAGTATTTAAAGTGTGTTGGAGAAGGCACTACATTGGAAACCAGAGGTCACAAACCCATGGCTCGAGAGATATTGCTCGAAGGTTAACTAAAATAGGATCTCCTAGCTGAAAAACTAAAGTTGATGCCATAACTGATTTGTAGGCACTGGGGCAAAAATCTTAATTGCTGGTGGGTTTTTACAACACCAAAATCTCTATTTCCAATAGCTAGGAAACCACCTACGAACACCAGTTTTATCAAATACATTCATAGGATTTAGATTGATAAATCCCACATTTGTGGGGTGTGGGAATATTGTGTTTTACTAAAACAAAGCCCACTCACAAGTGAAATAAACAAAAGGTAGCACCAGTTAATATGGCCATTTGGGTTTTCATTTGGCTAGGCTATGATTTTGTTAGGGAGTGGAGCACTCACCAAAATTTGTGTGTAAATGCTGGAAAAGAAATGTGGTACCCTGCTGCAAACTATTGTTTGGCCACTATGATGTCAGTGGATTTAATAAAATTCCCCTACAAACAAACAATAAATTCCTCCAAATGGTAGATCTGGGGTGTCACTGCCCGAGTCTACTAAAAAAATTTCTCCAAAGTTTATCAAATATTCTAACTAAAAATAAATAATAGAGAAAAAATACAGATCCAAAAATAAACTTAAATTGTAGATCTAAAACTAATGACCATTCTCGATCTGCAAATTGGGGCCTCTAGGTTTTGATTTGCAAAAAAAAATTTCCTCATGGTTGACTTTGGGCCAAGGTAGCTGAGTTTATAGTCAATTTTCATTGGTTTAGCATTCTAGATGCAATGGCAAGGTTAGATCTATCTCTAGACACTCCCAAATTATGTGGTACTCTAGAGTCAAGCTGCGGTGCTAAAGCAAGAATGGTCTCAAATGACTATGTGATGAGAAAGTCTCCAAGTTGCTTTGATACCATGTAAGAATTTTCCTAAAGGAAAAATTCACCTAGGAACTAAGAAAACACAAGCATATAGTAGACTAAGAGAGAAATTATGATCAGAATGATGATATATTCAATATGCCATGATTAAGAGTACACTAGGAGTGCCTGTATATAAAGGCCTCTTAGGAAGCACCTAATGTGTCTCCTAAAACAAGTAGGAGATAAGACAACTAAGCACCTTATTCAACATTCTACATGAATGGATAAGAATGATAAAATGTCATATGTGTGTAGAAGATTCCTATGTTGTAGGCAACATGTGCTTATAAGATGTGTGGTCCCTTATGATGTCATCATGACAACTCACAAGAGTGCACATACTCCTAGATGATTAATAAATAAAATAATGAAAAATAATTAAATAATGCATTAACCTAAGTAAACTTAAGTAAGTGTAAATAGTAAGTACTTATTTACAACAACTGATTCCATAATTTTACTTTCTTGGGAAGGTGTCATATTGCTACTGATGAGAATCTTGCATTTTTTGGTGGTGACATAGTGACCATTGTGACTTTATAGAAACTGGTGAGGGAAAGTGAAACAAACTCGAACTAGTGCCCTTTTTTGATGTCTAAAATCTTTGGCATCCCATCACATCACCAAAATTCTCCAATGCAATGAAAAGGTCAATAGTCATTTCTTGGAACTTTAACTTACTGTCTTTCTATTTTACGATGGTCACCATGTCACACATGATAAAAACCTTGTGGCTCATGATAGTGACATGATGACCAGCATAGATCTAAAGGAAGATTTGACAATAGAAACAATTTTATGGAAAAAATAAGACCAGAAGGGGAGAATTTAAAAAGTTCCTTGAAAGAATATACCACTTTCAAAATTGATTCGGCCACCAAAATTTTTAAAGGAGAAGCAAATGAGCTAATAGGTCTACTTAGGGTTTCAACTAAGGTTAATAGACATGCAAAATGTCAAACCCTAATTTGTATGATACATATAAATCTATGTAATTTTTCATACCTATTTTAGGAAATTTTTTTGCATTGTGGAAAATGAGACCATTGGTGGCTATATTTGGGGATGATAGATTACCTGTGTCTATGAAAGAATCTAGAATCATTGGTAGAGTAGACCAGACACTTGATAAAGCATGAAAACTTCTGAGAGAACAACCATGAGAAAGAAAAATGTACAAGGGCTATACAAGAGACCAAAAGGAGTTACAAAATGTACAGGAAAACCTAAACTACTGCTCATGGAAACAAAGATATTTTAAGAAAAATAATTCTTCAAGAATTGTCCATGAACTAGAAATTCAATAATACCTCTAGTTCAATCCTTCAGATAATATGAATCTTCACTATTTCTATCATAAATGTTAAATGGGCCAAGCCAAATAAGGTTAAACTTACCATGCTTGCCTTTATCTTCTATTCTGGCATTCCACATCAGCATGATATCACCTATTTCAAATTTCCTTTCCACATCTCTCTTGTCATATAGATGTTTCATCTATGACTACAAATTTTCATTTTGAGAAGAGGAATCTCTTCTTGTCTCCTCTAGTTCCAAGATATCATCCATCCTGAGTTGCATTTCATCAATAACATCATCTTCATAAATTTGAAAAAATTTATACATTACCTTTAAATTGCTCTATGGAAGCCTAGCCTATATGTTGTAAACTAAATAAAAAAGAGCGCATCCAATAGCCTTTTTTATAGTAACCCTATCAACCCATAAGGCTAATGGAAATTTTGAATCCCAAGCCTTTTTTTTTTCTCCTAAAATCATTTTGATAATTTTCAATATACTCTTATTAGTTGATTCTTCTTGACCATTCCCTTTGGGATGACAAGTTGAAGATGTGCATTCAATAATACTATATCTCTTGCAAAATTATTTATACTCCTTAGATCTAAAACACATAGAATTATTAGTTACAATCTTTTGTGGGTATGAAAACTTGGTTATGAAGTTAGTCACTACTTTACTTGTTGCATTCTTAGTGGGAATTGTTTCAACCCATTTAGTAAAATTAATAGTATCTACCAGAATCCAAGAATGTCCACAACTAGACTTATTTGAAATCTCACCAATGAAATCAATCCCCTATTGTTGAAATGATTCTTATACTACAATAGGTCTTAATGGAAAATTCCCAGAGAATCTTACCTTTCCACTAAATCACATACAAGCATCACATGTTTTAATAAATTCATGGGCATCTATGAAGAGTGTTGGCCACCAAAAACCAAATCTAAGGGCTTTGTAAGCTATAGTTTTAGCCATGTAATGACCTCCACACACACCTTTGTGCATATATATTAAAATTTTCTTAGACTCTCTTTCATCTACACACTTCAAAACTACCCCTTCCATATCCCTCCACCATAATTGCCCTTGTATTATAACATATGTTATAGACTACAATTTTATGGATCTTTTCTGGTTTTCTATTAATCCTAGTGGGGATTTTATATTTTATAAATAATAAATCACATCTCTATACCATTCAAAACTATCCATATCACAAAGGCTTTCCTTCCAGTTATCATCACATTGGTTGATTTGATTTGCCTATAAATTTGCTTCTATCATTAATTTAGCCAAGCCTTGTCCTCTAACCAGTTTGATAATCTAAATATCAATATTAAGTTCCTATATTTTTTTAATCCACTTACATCTTCTACTAGATACTTCTTGTTTTGAAAAGATATTCTTAATAGTAGTAGTTGGAACAAATGCAATAATAGTTGCTCTGATTAGATAAAACCTGAAGGCTTTCACTCCTTTCACCAGTGCATATGCTTGTATCTCATTAATATTATACTTCAATTCTACTACCTGTAATGATTTTCTAAAAAATGCAATATGATGTTCATAGCCTTCTTCATTTTTTTGTAGCAATACTACAAAAACAGTGTGAAATGAAGAAAAAGAAAATATATGCATTAGTTTATCATAATTTGGTGCCCTAATAATAGGTACATCCTTAATAGATTGTGTAATCTTTTTGAATACAATGTTAGGTTCTCCATCCCACTTTATCTTAGAGCCTTTCTTTAATATCATTGATATAGGCCTACTAATTTTTGCAATATTAGTCACAAACCTTCTAAGAAAATTGTTTTGTCCAAAGAATGACAAAATTCCTTTAACACTTTTAGGCTTCTAAATTTTATCTATTGCTTCTACCCTCTCAAGATAAATCCTTACTCCATGTTTTCCAACCAAATGCCCTAGTAGATTACCCTCAGTAACACCAATGTTATAATTTGTAGGATTCAAAGAAATACCTTACTTTATAGTTTTGATAAATACCTTTTCTAAATGCATCTAGTGATCATTCTCATCCTTAGAATAGGTAGTTAAGTCATCCTGATACATAGCTAAAATTTTATCTATAATATCTACAAAAGCTACATCAATTACATGTTGAAAAGTAGCCCCAGCATTAGTAAGCCCAATAGACATTCTGGCATACACATAAGTACCCCATGGAGTGGTAAAATCAATCTTAAACTATTTTAAACTAATGACCCTAATGACCCTGTACAACATGGATTCCATATTTGGCAAAGCATAATTATTCTTTAATGAAGATATGTTGAGATTCCTAAAATCCACACGCAACCTTATATCTCCATTCCTTTTCATAACAAGAACTAAATTGGACACCCAAGATGATTCCCTGATAAGATTTATGATCCCTACATCCCTTAACTTCATTAGCTCCTCTTGCACTTTGGGGCAAGAGTTGGGTTTATAAGTCTCTATTTCTACCTAAAAGGCTTAGAATTTGGCTTCAATGGGATTTCACGCTGAAACAAATCCTCTCTATAAGCCTTAAGGTCATCATACGACCATGCAAACACATGTCTATATTTATTTAGTAGATTAATCAAACCATGTCTTATTTTAAGAGGAAAATTTTTACCAATGTTACCTTCTTCAATGTCTCTTCACTTGCTAAATTTATTTCCTCTAGATCCTTAGCATTATACTCTTTAGTATCCATTTTAGCCTTGTCTTGATTATCAAAAGTAGTTTCTTAAAAAACTAATCCCCTTGGGATTTTGTTAGTTTCCAATTGTGCAACCTCCTATCCAAAGATAGTATATGTTCTATATATATTCTCCACATAAGCTGCAAAATCAACTTCTTGACCTAATAATATAATTCTCACAATTTAAAAATCCTAAAATGTCTCTATCATCTTCAAATACTTTCTAATTCTAGATATTATTAGGAACAAAAGGCCTAGTCTAGATTTCAAACTTGAATATACAAGAAAATGTAATGTCATTAGGATTTATAACTATATTTTCTAGCAAGTCTTCCATCTTGTTATTAGTCCTATCCTTTCAAACTATTCCGAATGCATCAAAATATTCAATCATATCCCACATAATTTTTTTATATTGCTTTAGTCTCTTATTTTTTGATACATAAATATTTCTCACCTGGGATACAAATATCTTAGAATCTCCTAGGACATGCAAGCATTTAATCCCATGTTTATAGGCTAGGCTGAGTCCTAACATCAAGGCCTCATACTCTAATATATTATTAGGGCAAGGGAAACTCATTGTGATAGAAAATTTGTATGTTACCCCTGTAGGAGAAATCAACAAAATACCTGCACTAGATCCATCTTTGCAGCAAGCACCATCAAAAAAGGGAGTCAAAAAATCACCTTTGTCTATTTTTGTACCAACTTCTAATTCCATCTATGATTTATTCTTATCCCTTTTCAAAATCAAAACCTTAACTTGAAATGCATTAACATCTATATCTAAAAATTTTTTCATATCATCCTCTATCTCTTCTTCAATCATGTATACTATTTTATGTTCTCTATCTACCTTTACTAGATTCCCATCAATTCAGAAAGTGGAAAATGACAAGTTACATTGCAAACTCCTACCCATGGCAGAACTCCACTTTCTAGTTAATAATATGACATATTGAGGTGGAATATCAACAATCAACATGCTCATAGTGAGTTCTTTGTCAGGATAAGTAGTTAACATATATTGCAAAGAATTAATAGTACCTATGATAGCCACTTCTTTTTTATCCATAGCACAATATCTTCCCTAAGTAGTATCAACCTTTAGGCCCAAATCTTTCATGATTTCAAATGGAATAATAGTATTTGAAGCACCATAATCAATCATGCAATTTTTTAATGTTTTACCATTCACAAAAATTCTTAGAAAAAATGGGTCAACATTTCCAAAAAATTGATTTATAGAATTATCTAGAAATGTTTGGGGAATCTAAGAAATAACCCCTTCAATTTCCTTTTACTCTACTTTTTCTTTACTATTATCTTTAGGAATATGACTCTTATCACAATCATATTTTACCTTTTCATTGACAATTCCTACCCATGCTATGGCTTTATTTCATTGTTTAGGGATTCTTAATAATTTAGACAAAGAAACCTTGATAGTGATCTATGAAATAATAGCAAGAATACCTATAGAAGAATTTGAGGGGACATTAATGACCATACCTTGTTTATCCTTATTTTTATCAAGAATACTTAAAGTATCTTGATGATTGTGGTCATTTGCTTTGAACACCTTAGGTATCTTTCCCTCTAACTCCCTATGTTAGGCACCATGGGAATGTCCATCTTCTTTGGTTCCTATTTCTTTTTAATAATCTTGGCTTTTAGATTAGGAGTCTCTTTAGGCTTCATAGCCTCCCTTTTCTTGGGGTCAACCTTCTTGATAAGCACACTACCCACCTTACCACTATAAACTTTCAGGGCCATGTTTGTAGTTTGTACCAGAGCTACCATGCTAGCAGTAATTTGATCAACCTCTTCATTAGAAGGGTTCCTTAATATCACTTCCTCTCTATTGGCTGTCATGTTACACACATTTTCCTCAACATCACTTTCATCTGAGAGTACCTACTATTGCATATCATTCTAAAACTATCTTTTCTCATTAACATCTCTACCATAATCTTCATAATTTGAATAGTCATAATGTGAATCAAACATGTTGCACCCCACATCATCACTATTTTCTTCATGTTCTGGCTACTCTTCTATTTTAGTCTAATTTCTAGAAAATGATAAAGCCACTACACAATATTTAGGAGCATGAGGCAATTGACAAGCAACAACCATGTTGGTTTAGCATTGAGTTCAGGCTCATCTAGCATATTTATAGAATTTATAGATAAAGGATAAGGGGTTAACTTATTATTGATATTTTTTGAACGAGGAACACTAGGCTGACCATCTTTCCAAGTGGTATTATAAGGTAAATTTTAAAACCTATTCTCTCTTTTGAAATTGGATTTATAAGGGGCCTTATTTTTAGTGGGATTCCTATTAGTCTTGGCTTCTGGCAAATGCAAACCCTTTAGAGCATTCAAGAATTGAATTATTTCACTAGAATCTTGCTTCTTACCACCTATAGGCTTGTGTTATTCCTTTCTATTTCCCTTGTTCCCATATAACCTAGGTTCATCTCTTTTTCTCTCTAACCTTCCTAAGATCCTCAAGTTATTTTCTATATTTATAGCAATTTTGAAAGCATCTCTTAATGTCCTAAGTTCCTTATCCCTAAGTTGATATGCCATCTTACCATCAAAAGCATTAAGTAGGTAATAATAGATATCTTATCATCAACTCACATGGCCTACATCAGCTTGTACATCCTCTTTTGAAATCTATTATTGAAATTAGGAACAAATTCATTATGCAACTTCTTGATGTTATTGGACTCACCTAAGATATAACTTGAGTTTTTCTTATCACCATACTATTCCTTGAAACAATATTTCATATATTTCTAGTCTACAATGGATAATTTAAGAATCCTCTTGAAGCATTCTCTAGCATCTTTAGTTAATGACTGAACAAATAATTTCATAATAACATCTATAGCCTCGATCTCATAATCACTTATCATATCAAGAAAATTCCTCAAATAGTCTTCACAAGTGATATCATTACTTCCAAAAAATGTAGGCAATATTTTCCACATTTCTTGTGGAATAGGGTTAGGGAACCAAGGGATTCCATCAAAATATATCTGTTTATAACCCTCTAACTAGATATGTCTCCTTTTCAAGTCACTCTTGGGGTTATTAACTACACTTCATTTATTTTTATTTAAAATATTAGTAGTACTAACATCAAAAATAGATTTATTAAGATCCATTTTCTATGATGAAGAAGATAGGAAAGAAATAGGAAACTTAATAATATTTTGATTTACATCATTTGGCCTATTTTTTGCATTATCCTTAGGTATAGCTACAGATTGCTTCCTAGCATTTTCTATGAATTCAATCTTATTATTCATCTCAGCTATGGCTACCTCATTTTATACAATCTCTAATATCTTGACCAAAGCATCTCTCTCCTTCCACTTATTCTCCAACTCAAGATCAGACAGTGACATAGAATCTTGGATCTGAACAATCTTTACTAGTTCTTTGATCTTAATACCAACTTCCTTCTATTTTCCCTTGTCCTTAACACCAAAAACATGTTCTACATCTCTTGTTTTGTGGTTATCAACTTCTAGAGCCTTATAATTCTTAATATGTTGTATTACATGACCTTTAGGGTTCACATCTTAGTTTTCTAACATCCTTTGCTCTTGCACCCTAAGTTGTTCAACTTGACCCACAAATTTAGGTTCCCAAGGAGTAGTTACAATTTCATTTTTCTTCCTGAGGGAAAAAATTCTCCTAAGTAGTGCCTAATTTTCTTCCAAGTCTTTTAGAATCTTTTCTTCCCTCTCCCTTTGAAATTTCCTATCTATGGCCTCTTCTTCTAGAAGATGCATCTTCAAGTTATCATTGTCATTAGGATCAAGAATAGTAAACTCAGAACTAGAAGTTTTCCCATCATAAAAACTCTCATGCTCTAAATGTCTTGGTCTTATTCTTTTAGGAGAATGGTTTGTCATAGTGGGGTTTCTATTTTCTTGAAAAAGTTCATTACTACTCTTGGCACTCAAACTAGGCGCATATGGTTCCATAACCTTCTCCTAATTTACTACTTCAAGAGTACTAAAATAATCCTCTTGAGACAACTTTGGGTGAGATCTAGAGCTTCTATGTGAGGATTTTTTCTCATTAGCAGAAAAGTGAATATTCTTTCCTCTAATTTCATACTCTTGATAATGGTTTCCTTCTTGTGTATATGCTCTCTTCATAGCCCAATTTTTCTTTCCTTTAGGAAGAAGATCAATTTGCAACTTAATTGCTTGATTTTTTTTCACATTTTCTCATGTTTTTTTCATGCTTCCCATGATCTTAAAATATTTTCAAACTTGACACTAGTTACAACCTCTTTGAGTTGCTACCCATCTAGGTTAAAATATAATGCAATAAGTTGTTGACCTAAAGAATCATGGGATAATATGAGTTGATTTACATGTAAAGAGAAGAACCAATCACAATAGTCCTAGGACTACAGCTTTAGACTGATACACCAGACACTTTATAAGGATTATTCACGTCATTATATGCCTGTGGTATTTTGGGTTCATTCTTTCCTTTTAAATTCTCAAGGTTTGTCACTAGAAGCAAACAATATGACCACAGGTAATCTCCCAGGGACTTGAAAAAATTGTACACTACAAAAACCAAAGACACTATAATAAAATTCATACCTAAGCATGTGTTGTGTATCTCCTTAGCTGAGTCACCATTTTTTTTGCTCCTGATTTAATAGTGATTATTATTACCATTAGAAAAAAAAATTTATTATACCTAGAGGTATCTAGTGCTCATATTTAGCATGATAAACTATGTCATTGGGCCAACTTCACAAAGAAAAAATGCTTCCTACACTTTTGGCTCTACAAGACCAAGGTGGAAATACCTTAGGGATTGAAATATTCACATGACTCTTACCCTTAATCCCTAGAAAAAATAGATATGGTCCAATTTCTCTATATAAATGTAGAATAAAGATGGGCCATAGTGGCTAACAATAACTTATAAATTCCCACAAACCAGATGATAACCACCTTTATACACTTGATACAATATTTGATTGATTAAAACTTGAATATAAATTGGATAAATGTAGTTGAATTTATTTCAGTTTGTTTCTGATTTATATGACTAGTGCCTTATACATTGTTGCATAGAGTCCACTATCAGTAGGAGACCAAAGTCAAATTTAACTTGTAAATGAATTATATCAGCTATGATCACCAATTACCATTCTTACAAAATATCCTTCTTATAAACTCACATACCTTAGTGATTCATTGAATCACTTTCTTAATTCCTTGAATTAAAAGAAACAATAAAATCAATATACAACCTATCCAAATTGCATTCAATTACTTAAACATTTTTAAACTAATCTCAAGGTATAAAGATTCATAAAATGAAGAAACAGATTGATAACATAGATGTAGTGTAAGTGTAGAACAATAATTAGTATGCAAAGAACATTAACAAATAAATTAAAAATTCACAAACCAAAAACTAAATTCACATATATGCTTAGACAAAGAAAGAAAACAAGAAGTGCAAACCTCACAAGAAAAAGCACTCCATGCTTTCTTGATTCTGTAGATGTGTCCTTTTGCTGTGGATGTATGCTCAAGATGCTCAAAAGTTTCTTCAATGGAGATGGGTAATGGAAAATTGGTAGCTTTGTGAGCTCTCAATTTGGCATTATAAGGGTATGGGTATGTCTTTTGGCTATCAAAAGGGCATGGTAACTTTAGCTCAAAGATTGTTGATGAAATGGCTTGGGATGGGATTCAATTTATAGGCTAAGGGGTAGAGGGATGGAGGGCTTAGATGCAAGGATGGATGAAGGCTTAAGGAGGGCTAGGATGCACTCAAAGGAGAGCACATGGATTGTGCTTGTTTAGCACCAATGGGAAGGTGACACTTGTCACAAGGAGGATGAGTGTGAGAGGATAGGGTAAGGTGTTGGTTAAAGGCATGATGAGTGGGGTTGAGTATGTAAGAGGGATGTAAGAGGAATGAGTGTGGAAGAGGGAAGAGTGAGGAAGATGGGTGTAAGACTCATGAGTGGGCTTGTAAGAGTCTTTTATGTTTTGTAAGAGCACTCATGACTTAGTGGTTGGGTTTTTTGAGGGGAGACTTTGGTTTGGATTAGGAAAGTCTTAAACTTATTTA
This sequence comes from Cupressus sempervirens, assembly GCA_028749045.1. NCBI lineage: Eukaryota > Viridiplantae > Streptophyta > Pinopsida > Cupressales > Cupressaceae > Cupressus > Cupressus sempervirens. The sequence goes on along the minus strand of CM053792.1, from coordinate 909,635,737 downwards.
AGGAATGTGACAACATTAGGGGGTGGATTAGGCTTGGGGTTAGGATTAGATTAGGGATGTTAGAGATGTGCAAGTGGATGGCATTAATGAGGGTGGGTGAGTTAGTGGCTAAGCTTGGTTAGTATGGGTGGATGGGGTGGATTAGGCTAAATGGGGGATTAGAGATAGGTTAGGGGTTTTTGAATTTGGGGATTTCATTTATCAAATAGATTTATTTAATAAATGGGGATTTTTGGAATTAGATAGGAGAAAAGGATTTAATTGATAAATTATAGATTATTTGATTTATCAATTAGGACTATAGATGATTAATTAAATTAATCAACTAGGGGATGACAAAGGATTAATTAAATAGAAATTTAAGTAATAATGCCCTTTTTAGATAACTAAATAGGATTACTAAAATAGTGTAATCAAATTTAGGTGTCTACATTTTGCCCCTCTTTGACATAGTGTTGAGATAACACTATTTGAAAGAAGTTTGAATGAAGACGACATGAGGAAGATTTTTTAGCAACAAGGTTGCCCCAGTCTCAGATAAGAAGAGGAGAGACTAGACTTAGATGATACCCCCTCAAGAAGGCGATAGGGAGAGAAATGAGGCTCGACGACTTCTTGAAAAGTACAAAAAATTGAGATGAGCTAAGACACAAGTTGGCAAAGAGAAGGGGCTGAATTAGCTCAAACTCTCACTACAGGAGAATGATAAAGGGAAATCAAAGGCACAAAAGTAAAGCAAGCTTAAGACTTTCTAGGATTGGGGGGGGGAGATGGAGGAGCGGAGCGCTATAAAAGGAATCCATTGTAGGGAGATGGATGATAGAATGATAAAGCTGATGCAACAAGATTTCAAATAGTCAGATTGGCGGAAGATGGGTTTCAGAGATCCCTAGGACTAGGATTGTGGATCTCGAAAGATGAGGCTTGGTGGGTTGATTTGATTGGTGGATCCCTAAGACTAGGATTGTGGATCCCTAAAGCTAAGCGTGAGGAGTGATTCAAAGAGATACTAATCAATAAGCTGGGATAGGTGTTGGATATGGATGGGGGATAATGGAGATGAAGAGAATCCATTGAAGCTTTTTGAGTGGGGGGATACTTCAAAGAGAAGTACCACCATGTAGTTGAGCACTAGATTTGCTATAGGACTGTTGGTTAATTGCCAAGGTTACCAAGAACATCAAGGCCTTTTTACCAACCATCCAGAGGACTGACGAACTGACTCAAAACAAACACACAAGGATTGCCCCAGTATCACACATGAATCCCAGAGGAAGCAGCGTGGAAATGACACTAGGTAACCCACAAGCAGAAAAAGAAAACAAGCAAAAGACCAGATCAAGACCTTATGCTCTAATTGCCCCATTCGTAGCATACCATGATATGGAAGATCATGGCAACCTTGAGGAGGGAACAAGGAGATTTCTTGGAAAAGATATTTCAAGACCCAAAAGGGAAGATCCCAAATCAAAAGAAAGCAAAAATCCAAAAGAGAACTGTTTGCCAACGAGATGGGTAGGATGAGGTACTAACGGACCAAGATCAGACATGAGGAAAGCTATATCCTACAAGGACCTATCGGAGAGCACCTAAGCTGATGGATCGGGATGAGTAATGCATCTGGCAAGCTGAACTAAGAAGGATAACACCTTGGTGACATGAGATCTAGCTAAAGGATGCATCAGAATAGCTAACCAAGGTGTCCAATGTGTGCAAGATGTTGACCAAGGATGAACTAACATGAAAGCCAGATAGATACAATGATACTAAGCTAAAGAGGATGTACAAGCTGACGGACCAAGATATGTTACAAATGTACAAGTTTGTTCATGTTTTGTTTTTTTGTGAGATGAAAATGTTTGTGAAGGATTGGATGTCTATAATAGTTGATAGGTGGATAGGTAGATGGTTTGTGAAAAGCTTAAGGAAAATGGGATTCTGTGTGTGCATGTAATAGGATACAAGCTAGGATACAAGATTATTTACAAGTTGGAATATGGTACAAGCTTTAGACAAGATTTAGATATATACAAGGTATGGTACAAGATTTACAAGGTATAATAAAAGCTCTGGTACAAGATTTACAAGCTGTACAGGAGGTATTGACAAGCTCCATCAGATTTTGGATATTTGATTGGAACACCAAGGGAACAAGCAGGTGTTTTATGGGATGGTGGGTGGATGGATGAGGGATAGGATAGTGATAGATAATGGATTAGTCTTTAGCACACAAGGCGCCTGAATTACCAGGTTTTCACCAAGGTACCTATCCAAGGCGCTTGAATTGCCAAGTTTTCACCATTGTACGCTTATTTCTCTTTACTATTTTTTTGTATTTTTCAAAAGCTGGGTATACCAAAGATATTCAAGCATAGAACTTCTTGAGATGAATGATGTTAGTGGGATCATTCAAGAGTTATCCTTCTGGTGTAGATAATTGATAGGCTCCATAGCCAAATGAGGCAGTAACCACATAGGGACCAAGCCATGTAGGTTCAAACTTGCCTTTCTTTTCTCGATCTGCTTGGACTTTCATATTTTCTTTGAGGAGCATATCACCTGGCTAAAAGTGTCATGGGAGCACCTTCTTGTTGAAATTCCTTTTGAGATGAGTTCGGTAGACTGTGAGATGGTCATAGGCTTTTTGTCTCTTCTCGTCTAAGAGATCTAGCTGGGTGAGTCGAGCTACTCTGTATTCTTCATCTGAGATTTTCCCTCGCAAAGATATGCGTAGTGAGGGAAGTTCAACTTCTATAGGTAATACCACTTTGGCACCATAGACTAGGGAGTATGGAGTTGTGCCTGTGGAAGTACGGAAGGAAGTTCGATAGGCCCATAGAGCCGGATTTATTTGAAGGTGCCAATCACGACCGGAATCATTGACAACTTTCTTTAGGATTTTGAGGAGGGTTTTATTAGTTGCCTCTTCCTGGCCGTTACCTTGTGGGAAATATGGGCTAGAAAAGCAGTGATGGATGCAGAGGGAAGTGCATAATTCTTCCATGTTGAGATTTTCAAAGTTACCTCTGTGGTCAATGAAGATGGTGGATGGGATGCCGAAGCGACAAACAATGTGGTACAAGATGAACTTGGAGACTTGAACTCCTGTAGCTGAGACTAGGGGGACTACTTCCACCCACTTAATGAAATAGTCTGTAGCTGTTATTATCCATTTATGTCCATTAGATGAGAGAGGGGTGATAGTTCCAACTAGATCAAGGCCCCAACAAGTGAAAGGCCAAGGTGGTGCAATAGGCTGTAGATCTTGTGCTGGAGCGTGCACAAGATTTGCATGCTGCTGACATGGGAGACACTTTCTGACAAAGTCACAAGAGTCTTCTTCAATGGTAGGCCAATAGTAGCCTGCTATAAGGATTTTTCATGCTAGGACAATACCACTCATGTGGGCACCACAAAGTCCAGAATGTACTTCTTTTAATGCCATTGCGGCCTCATTTTCATCTAAACATCGAGAGAGAGTATCGTGATAACCCTGACGATATAGGGTATTTGCTATGATAACATAGCGGGATGATTTTCGAATAAGGTTCTGGCATTGGGTGCGTGTGAGGTGAGGGGATATGATACCATCGTTAAGGTAAGCATGAATTTCATGGTACCAAGGGGATTGGGGACCAACCAAGATACAAACATGGTTTGAATCATCATTCGCATAGGTAGGTGTGAGGAGCTGCTCAACTAAAAACTCATACTGTGTAGCTTCTTGGAGAATTTCCAAGAGTGAGCCGATAGTGGCCATGGCATCTACTGCCTTGTTCTACATTCGAGGCACTTGTGTAAACTGAAGCTTTGTAAAATGCTGGGTCAGCTGATCAACTAGCTCTTTGTAGGGTAATAGCTTTTCATCTTTGGTTTGATATTCATTTAAGACTTGTTTGATGATGAGTTGGGAATCACCAAAGACTTGTAACTCAATGATATTCCATTCTGCAGCTATCTTTAATCCTACTACAAGAGCTTCATATTCTGCTATATTGTTGGTGCTAGGGAATTGTAGCTTGAAGGCTTTTGGAATGTAATCTCCTTGAGGTGTAACTAATAATATTCCTGCCCCTGATCCATGAGAGGTGTATGAGCCATCAAAATAAAGCTTCCATGGGGGCTTTTCTTCAATTAGGTAGATATGCTCATCTGGAAATTCTGTGAGCAAAGGGTATGCATCTACTAGAGGTGCATCAGCTAGGTGATCTGCTATAGCTTTCCCTTTGATTTCCTTTCTATCCACATACTGGATGTCAAACTCACTTAGTAGCATAACCCATTTGGCCAATCGGCCTGTAAGTGCTGTTATGGAGAGCATATACTTGAGAGGGTCAATCTTGGAGACTAATTGGATGGTATGACTTAGCATGTAGTGGCGAAGCTTTTGAGTTGAGAAAACAACTGCCAAACAAGCTTTTTCCATAGGAGTGTAATTGAGTTCATAACCAACTAGGGTTCTACTGATATAGTAGTGGCTCTCTCTCTGCTATAATCATCATGTTGTGCTAGAAGTGCCCCTAGAGCAGTAGGTGTTGCTGATATATACAAGATCAAGGGATGACCAGGAACTGGTGGAACCAAGATAGGGGGATTGGTGAGGTACTGCTTGAGCTGATCGAAGCTGCGCTGACATAAAAGATCCCACTTGAAGCTCTCATTTTTCTTTAGCAAGTGTGAAAATGGTGTACACTTATCTGCAAGTTGGGAGATGAAGCGCCAGACAGATTGAAGTTTTCTCTGAAGAGAGTGAAGCTATCACAGTGTCTGGGGAGGAGGCATGTTTAAGATAGCCTTGACCTTTTTGGGGTCGATCTCTATACCTCGTTTAGAAACTATGAAGCCTAGAAGCTTGCCAGATGTGACCCCAGAGACACACTTCTTGGGATTTAGCATGAGATGATATTGGGCCAACCTATCAAAGACTTTCTCCAGGTCAGCAAGATGATCCATGAAGGTGTGAGATTTGACTAGGATATCGTCCACATAATCCTCCAAAATGCTATTGATAAGATCATGGAAAATGGCTGTCATAGCTCTTTGATAGGTAGCCCCAGCATTCTTTAGGCCAAAAGGCATCATGGTGTAGCAAAAGGTTCCCCAAGGGGTAGTGAATGCTGTCTTATGCTGGTCCTCTTCTGCAATCTTGATTTGATTATACCCAGAAAATCCATCCATAAGGGACAGAATTTCATGTCCAGCTGTAAGATCTACATTCATATCTATGTTGGGCAAGGGAAAATCATCCTTTGGACAAGCTTTGTTAAGATCTCTAAAATCAGTGCAGATTTTGATGTCACTAGAAGGCTTAGTGATAGGGACCATGTTGGAGATCCATTCTGAGTAGTCGATAGGTCAGATAACCTTAGCAGCTAACATTCTTTCTAGTTTAGCTTTGACTAGTAATGCCACCTTGGGGTGCATTTTTCTAAGCTTTTGTCTGATGGGCTTGATCTTTGGATCGACTGCAAGATGATGAACTACAAGCTTTGGATCAAGTCCTGGCATGTCCTGATATGACCATGCAAATCGGCCAATGTTCTCTCATAAAACCTCAAAGAGGAGGTCAGCTTGGTCTTGTGATAGGGATGTAGCAATGTAAACAATTCTAGGGATCTCTGAAGAACCAATGTTGACTTCTCTAGTATCCTCTATTAGAATAGAAGACACCTCTAGTCAATTATCTTGAGGAGGCAATACTAAATCCTCATGTTCTGCTTGTGTCTCTAGATTTTCTTGCTAAGGGATTCTCTTCGCTGCCTTAGCTAGTCCCAAATTTACCTTAGTTCTAGTTTTGGGTGTATCGAAACTAGGTTGGGGATTTTCTCCAAAATACCCCTTGGGATCTACCTTGTAGATCTAGGAAAAATCTGGCTTTTTCTTCTTCTGAGGAATTTCAGCTCCCATGAATCTTAGAAGTGCTTCCTCTGATGCAAACTCATCAATATGTATGACACTTGGTTGGTCCCAATCTATGAGTTGTGGATGAGCGAGTGGTAGGTCAATGAGATGGATGGATAGTTCTCGGAGAACAGAGTCTCCTAGGAAGATTTGGTCTGGGATATCATCGTAGGCTCTCTTTTCAACTTCCTCAGGAATATCTTCGATTTTGACAAGGTCGTGGTGAATGTTCGAAAAAGCATGACCATTCTCGTTGTTGCCCCCAGTTGTGGGTATGCCAAAGCCAAGACCTGACTTCATTTCCCAATTATGTGCTTCAATGGGACATTGCATGCCCCTTTCTTCTGGTCCTAGTCCACCTCCTTGATAGTTCCATTTTTCAGTGATGAGCTTATGTTGTTGGGGATACTTCTGGCTAAAGTGATCAAGGCGTGCTTGATTTCTTGGAGGGGCATCCTTATGTAACCAATTGTTGATATCTAGAGTGAGCTCCTCATGAAGAGGCATTTTTGAGGATACAAAGGTGGTTGGGCCAAACCATTTGAATCGAGGAGGTGGAATCTCCTTAGCTTTGTGATATGTTGGTTGTCCATGGGTATGTGGATCAAGTGGGATTGCTCTGATAGAAAATGCATCTGATAGACTATATTCTCCATAGCCTTTATTGTTGATCTTTACAGTAGATAGGGTGGAGGCAAGGATGGTTTCTGCATCATTACAAGTGTGGGATGAGCTGGTGATGGTTGTGCCGATGTCTATTCCAGGGCAATGGTTTGTATATGAGGCTTCAACTGCATTACAGTAAGCAAAGGGTTCTGGATCGGCATGGATGGTTACCTCAGTGCCCTGATGCGGAAATTTGATGCACTGATGGTAGGTGGATGGAACGGCCTTCATAGCATGAATCCATGGGCGACCGAGGAGGATTTTAAATGGTAGGTTTAGATCAACAACATGGAAAACTATCTCTTGAATGATTGGCCCAACCTTGATTGGTAGCAAAATAGTCCCTTCTGTGGTCCTTTCCAAGTTGTCATAAGCTTTGATGGTGATAACCTCACTGATCATATCTGCCTTAGTATACCCAGCTTGCTTTATGAATTTTAGGGTGCAAATGTTCAAGGCTGATCCATTATCTATCATTACTCTTTTCATGGCAAAATTGGATACCATGATGGCTATGCGAAGTGGAAGGGTGTGATCTGGCTCAACCGCAGGTATTTTGGTGGGTTTGAAAGATAGGGCACATGAGGATGAAAGGTGTCCAACAAGATTACAAAAATTAGTAGCATTGATATCAGAAGGGACACGAGATTCTATGAGAGCACTTTCAAGGATGTCTTTGTACACAGGACTAGTGTGGAGGTGGTCTAAAATGGATGTTTGGGCTGGCATGTTCCCAAGGTGTTCCAAGATATTGTACCATCTTTTTGATGGAGCTAATGGTGTTGATGAAACTAGTGGGCCTACGATGTTAAATCACGCTCTTCGAGTGGTGACCGCACACTCATTTTCTGGTCCTCGAATATTGATAACATTGACAGAAGGCTCTTTCTCATATATACAACCTATAAGGCTACCATAGTCTATATAGGATGAAGTGTGGTCATTGTTCTTCCCATGCTGTTGGTTTGGCTGGTGGTTGTTGGTGTTGTTTTGGATAGGTGCTTTTCCAGGATTTTGGTTGTTGTGTGGAGGAAAAGCATTTTGATAAATCTGTAAGCCTGCATTGGGAGAGGTTTGGGCACCAATAGTGATTTCCTTCCAATCAATGAGGTCTTGCACATAGTCTTTCAGTTTCATGCATCTGAGGGTGGTGTGACCGTTTACCCTATGGAAGTTGCAATACTCATTGTCCTTGTACCATGCAGCTTTGGATTGGCTTGGATCAATTTGCTAGGTAGGAGAAAATTTGATGAGGTTTTCCTTAGCCAATTTCTCAAAACTAACATCCAATGGCTCACCAAGGGGTGTATAGTTTCTAGGTGCAGGTTGGAATCTGGGCTTTTTCCCTGTAGCTACATTGATGGCATTAGCTTGATTGTTAGACCCTTGAAAGTTGGGTCTTGTATTGTGGTTTTGATAGCTTTGGTTATTTCGTTGTTGGTAATTGATAGCTTGTTGGTTGTTTGTTTGATATGGTGGGTTAGACAGGTTTTGAGAAGGACCAATGATATTCACATGTCTGGTGTCAGTAACCCCATCTGTTGCAACATGCTTGTTTTTGTTCCAATACCTAGACTTGTCATTGGAATGTGATTGATTTTGGTTGGCCTCTTTGTAAATTTTTTCCACACCATATTTGATGAGTCCTTGCTCAAGAATCATTCCTTTCTCTTTGATATCCTTATAGGTCTGCAAACAGTTAATGGTCATGTGGTGAGCCAAGCTGGGATGTGCATTATCAATAAAAATTTTCACCACATGGCATTCTGGCAAGGTACAGGATATGCTGGTGGTAAGGGTTTGCCATCTTTGCAGGTATTCGGCAAGGCTTTCTTAACCTTTTTGCTCGGTGTGGACAAGATCAACTATTGATAGCTCTATTTCGACAAGATGGGCATATTGGGCTACAAATGCCTCAGATAATTCAGCAAAGTTTTTAATTGTGCCATAGGGGATTCTATAAAACCATTCAAGAGCTGGTCCAGCCAAGCTTTTAGGAAAAAGGTGCAAGAGGAAGACATCATTGTATGCCACGTCCTGGCAGTGCATGTAAAATTCTTTGATATGTGTGATAGGGTCTCCTTTTCCTCTAAATTTGTCAAATTTAGGTACCTCAAAGTGTTTGAGAAGTGGTGTCGTGGTAATGGCTCTGTCAAATGGGTAAGGACACACATTCTCAAACTTGAATTTCTTTGGATCATTCCCTTCTTGGATGGCTTTCAGAGCTGTCTTCATTTGCTCCCACTCTGAATTGATAGGTGATGGTTGGGGTGCCCCCAATGTAGGAGTGCCTTGAGGTAGGTATGTGCTAGATGGGGCAACTGAATATGGATGGCTGTGAGGGATTTTCTGATAGGGATTGTACATTTTTTGGGTAGCTGCATGGTAGATGACGAGTTGTTGAGGGGGAGGTGGCACATATTTCTGCATGTGCTGCGAGGCTTGTTGTTGATATGGGATTTCAGGTTGGGATTGAGGAACATAAGTTGGCTGTGGGATAAATGGATTGCTTTGTGGAGGTAAGGTATAAGATGGTTGTGAGGCTTGGGGAAAGGATCAGAGGGCTTGTGGGGTTTGACCAATATATGTGGGTTGTGCCCCCATTTGGGATGGTATCTACAACTAATTGGTGGTTGGATGGGGTGGTGGATTACCTCCTAGAAGTGGCATTGAAAAGTAGTTGGTAATTGGAGGTAATGGATTAGTTGGTGGTGGAGGTGGTGGGAATTGAAAGCTTGGGAATGGAACTGATTGGGTTTGATAGCTTTGTGGTTGGATTTGGAAGCTTGGTAGAGTGGTGGCGGGAGCTAGGGTCATTTGGGAGCTTGGTAGAAAATTGGTAGTAGCTTGTGGGATTTGATAGCTATGTGGAGTGAGGGTAGTAGCTTGTAGATTTGTGGCTAATGGTATTGAGCTCCCAAAACCTAATGGAAATGATGGGATTGTGTTCTGGGCTGCAGTGAACAAGCTGGGGGTGATGAAAGGTTGATTACTTGGCCCCATGGGTGACATCCCTGTTGTATATTGTTGAGGTTGGCCAAAGATGCTAGCACTAATTTGGGAGATGGGTGGATTTGGAAGGCTGGGTTGGGGAGCAGCAACAATAGTGAAGGGGGTGAACGGTGAGATGTTTTGGGTAAAGGGGGTTTGGAGCAGAGAGGTATGAACCAAGGATGGAGTGGTGATGGCTGGGTTGGCTTGTGGCATGGAGATTTCAACTTGGGTGGATGATGGTATGTTTGGGTCTGTTGGGTCATATGGATTGGCTGGAGGCTCTTCTTTTGGAATAAATTGAGGATAATTTGGATCATAAGAGCCTATGGGTGGTGGCAGTTGCCCAAACAATAGGTGAGATGGATCTGATAATGGAGGGGGTCTTCCAAAGTCAAAGGTTCCTACATTGTCCCTTCAAAAATTAGCCATGATTGTCTCTTTGTTTTTGTCTATAATGGTGTTTACCAATACTGCATTTCCTAGTTGGTTCATGAAAGCTTCAATGTCAGTAGGTGATGGCATAGCTGGCTCTGGGCTGAAGGATGGCTAAGTGCTCAAGGGGGGTGAGGCTGTTCGATCCAAATGATAGGGCTCCATTGTTTCTTTCTTCTTGGCTAAGCGAGTGATGGGTGGCATGAAAAATGCTCCTAGGGATGAGATGCAATAATGCTGATGGATGCAAAAGGGGGAAGGCTTTTCTATGCAAATGATTTCCTAGGTTGAGGCAAAGCTATATGACAAAACCTAAGGAGGATTGGGTTGGGGATTCTAACTTCAAAGATATGTTGTCAAAGCACAAAAGGTCTACTTTCCTATGTGCAAGCTTGGTGGTGATTGTGTCAACTTAAGGATAGACTGATGATCCTTTAGGAAGAACATGAGATTGAACACTTGTGGATCCCAACCTTTAGCTCAAGGTGATGAGGGATAACAAGTGACAAAGCTAGATTACCCTAGACAAAGCTCTGTCAAAGGGATAACCTTGCTGAGATTGGTGGATTTGGAAGATTTTAGGAATGGCAAACTTTTAGCAAGGTGACAACAATTTTGAAAGCTTAGATGTGCAAATTTTTGATTGCTGGCTAGATGGTTTGATTCTAAATGAGATGGATGAGCTAATAATGTTTAAGGGGATAACCTAAGATGGCTGGCTTTTCTACAAAGATGACTCTAGAGTGAAGCTTATCCAAGAAGATGTGGAGAAACAATGGTGTCTAATCATAGAAATCATGCCTAGTTGGTAAGGCATAAGCAGGATTAACTCCTGGATGTTGGCTAAATTTGATGGTGTGCTCTAACCAGGCCTCTTGAAGTGCTTCGTCGGTAGCTTTGTCCTCTGCTTTGTGGAGTTTGGAAATTCGTGGGCTTGGTGTTATTTCTTTTCTCTTGGCTGAAAGTTCTTGGTATGCTAGAGATGGCTTGAGTTTGACCTTGTGAAACTTCTGTTTGGGTTTGGGTTGTTCTGACATAAATTCCTGAATTTTCTTGGCTTTGGGAAAAATCTCAGTTGTTTTGCTTCAACTTGTTCAACTTCCAAAATAGGGAGTGACTATGCTAAGTGTGCCCTAAGCTAGGATTGACCAAGTTTGGCAAACATTCATTCAACAAGTAAAATAAAAATAAGCAATAGATAGGAACAACCAGATAGAAGTTTGTGGTTCTCAGAATGTGATACTTGCGCCAAGGAGTGTGTATGTTCTACAAATGTTTCGATTAGTCACTCCAAACACATTAACATCCTAGATGGTTTTCTGCAAGGCAGATAATTGGTTAAGCTAGGGAGTCCTCGATATACGCAAGGTACATGAGGCCCAAATCCGTAGATGAGACCAAAAGGATGTCACACAGCCGAGAGGAGCAGTAACCCACTTCTCCTCTTTCACTTCTCAAGGGTATAAAGTTCCTTGAGGCTTAGCCCAAATGACAAAATCTCGATCCCAAGAGAGGTGTCTTTCGATTCACCTCCCGATTCTTATACTCTGCCGGAATGCTAGAGTTGAGGTCATCCAAGGGGTGATGAAATCCCCAAGCAGGCCTCCTAAAAAGAAACAAGGTTTTGGATCCTAATCTTATGCACCCAAGATGGCCTCGAAAGATGACAAGGGGAGAGAAGACTTGGATGACCTTGGGCTAAAAAAAACGCTTGTTCTTTTACCAACTGACTCTTATGTGTGCTAATCTAGACTTTGCAAGCACTCATGTTTAAGAGACAATGTTCAATTCCAACTTGAAGCGCCAACAAAAGTAAATCGATTGAAGAATGCAAACAATAAGAAGAGTTAGTGTCAACAAAAGCAAACTCGCGCGCCCGGAGGCCCTCCACGTCAAGTATCGATTAATTTTTTTTAAGGCATTCAAGATTGAGTGTGAGTTTTTTTTAAGCCCAAAACAAAAGTGTGTGAGATTCGATTTCAAGCGCATGCCCGGAGGCTCTCCACGTCAGTTGTTGTTCAATTTTAGTGCCCAAACTTGAAGTGTGATCAATTTAATCTAGAGTTTTGGCCATTTAAGAATTTTGATAAAGTTAAAGCAAACGTTCAAAGACCAAGTGAGTGAGTTAGATTGTGGAATATTTAACACCTTTTTCAAGTAGACCCATCCCCATAAATGGCACTGAGATTGCAACCAATGGTTAATATTTGATGGGTGATTAGAAAAGAGGTGAGTCCAAGGAACTACTCAAATTGATTTTTGTAAATTTGTATTTTAACTTAACAAAGTTTCTTAAATGTCCAAAAATCAAACTTTACCTAGATTGCATGTGGAAAAGAGATTTGTTTTGTTCAATTTTAGAAGCTCCAAATGAAGTGTTTGATATTGCAATGGTTAATTGATCCTTGGCATTCAAGATTGGATTTGTTGTTTTAAGCATGCATTCCAAGGAAAGTTGATTTTAATCCAAGACATTCAAGAGTGTGTTTTGAGCAACATTGATTCAATGGAAAATGTGTTTAACCATTCAAGTTCATTTTTTTAGTAACATGCATTCAAAGACAAATGGTTAAACATTCAAGTTCATTTTTTAGCAACATGAAAACCTGCAAGAAACATGGTTAGTGGTTCCATATGTGCTCCAACCTGCAATGAGACAAAAAAAAAAACAATTTAGTTAGTTAGCCAAAATCTTCAAAAAATGAGAGCTTAACTATGGGAAAAAAAAATTTAACTTTTTTTGCTATTTTTTCTACACATAAAAATGCTTTAAATGGTCTAAATCCTACGGAAAGCAGAAATCAGGCAGAGACAACTATCTATCAAGCAGAGACGCTGAAATACAAAGACGACAGTATTCGAAGACGATAGAACAGATTTGCGGCACAGAACACAGGTGACAAGTAGAGACGCCGATTTGCGCAGATGCAGATTTTTACAAATGCGAATTTTTGCAGATGTCGATTTTTGTAGACGCGGATTTTCGCAAACGTCGATTTGCGCAGACGTCGATTTTTGCTAACCGGGATTTTCGCAGATGTCGATTTTTGTAGACGTGGATTTTTCCAGACGTTGATTTGCGCAGACGTCAATTTTTGTAGACGTGGATTTTCGCAGACGCGAATTTTCGTAGATGCCAAAACTGCGCCAAAAAAGTTGAAAAACGCGAAAAAAAAAAATTTTAGATGGTATTTCTTCTTCCTAAGTGCGTTCTTTAACCTAAAAAAATAAGAAAAACACCCTCACAACACACTCAAACAACAAAAAACATTAGATGGTTAGAAAAATGACATATAGATGAAAATAGATGATTAAATGACCCATAGTGGGGTCCCACCGGGCGTGCCAAAGTGAAGAAAGCAGGCAAAGATGACTGTCTATCAAGCGGAGATGCTGAAATACAGAGACGATAGTATTCAAAGACGACAGAACAGATTTGCGGCATAGAACACAGGTGACAAGCAGAGACGCCGATTTGTGCAGATGCAGATTTTTGCAGACGCGAATTTTCACAGATGTCAATTTTTGCAGACGTCGATTTGCACAGACGTCAATTTTCGCAGACGCGGATTTTCATAGATGTCAATTTTTACAGACGTAGATTTTCACAGACGTCGATTTGCACAGACGTCAATTTTCGCAGACGCGGATTTTCACAGACGCGGATTTTCGTAGACGCCAAAAATGTGCCAAAAAAGTTGAAAAACATGAATTTTTTTTTTTTTAGATGGTATTTCTTCTTCCTAAGTGCGTTCTTTAACCTGAAAAAACAAGAAAAACACCCTCACAACACACTCAAACAACAACAAACATTAGATGGTTAGAAAAATGACATATAGATGAAAATAGATGATTAAATGACCCATGGTGGGGTCCCACCAGGCGTGCCAAAATGTAGAACAAGAATTAGTATGCAAAGAACATTAACAAATAAAGTAAACATTCACAAACCAAAAACTAAATTCACATATATGCTTAGACAAAGAAAGAAAACAAGAAGTGCAAACCTCACAAGAAAAAGCACTCCATGCTTTCTTGATTCTGTAGATGTGCCCTTTTGCTATGGATGTATGCTCAAGATGCTCAAAATCTGCTTCAATGGAGATGGGTAATGGCAAATTGGTAGCTTTTTGAGCTCTCAATTTGGCATTATAAGGGTATGGGTATGTCTTTTGGCTCTCAAAAGGGCATGATAACTTTAGCTCAGAGATTGTTGATGAAATGGCTTGGGATGGGATTCAATTTATAGGCTAAGGGGTCGAGGGATGGAGGGCTTAGATGCAAGGATGGATGAAGGCTTAAGGAGGGCTAGGATGCACTCAAAGGAGAGCACATGGATTGTGCTTTTTTAGCACCAATGGAAAGGTGACACTTGTCACAAGGAGGATGAGTGTGAGAGGATAGGGTAAGGTGTTGGTTAAAGGCATGATGAGTGGGGTTGAGTATGTAAGAGGGATGTAAGAGGAATGAGTGTGGAAGAGGGAAGAGCGTGGAAGATGGGTGTAAGAGTCATGAGTGGGCTTGTAAGAGTCTTTTATGTTTTGTAAGAGCACTCATGACTTAGTGGTTGGGTTTTTTGAGGGGAGACTTTGGTTTGGATTAGGAAAGTCTTAAACTTATTTAAGGAATGTGACAACATTAGAGGGTGGATTAGGCTTGGGTTTAGAATTAGATTAGGGATGCTAGAGATGTGCAAGTGGATGGCATTAATGAGGGTGGGTGAGTTAGTGGCTAAGCTTGGTTAGTATGGGTGGATGGGGTGGATTAGGCTAAATGGAGGATTAGAGATACGTTAGGGGTTTTTGAATTTGGGAATTTTATTTATCAAATAGATTTATTTAATAAATGGGGATTTTTGGAATTAGATAGGAGAAAAGGATTTAATTGATAAATAATAGATTAGTTGATTTATCATTTAGGACTATAGATGATTAATTAAATTAATCAACTAAGGGATGACAAAGGATTAATTAAATAGAAATTTAATTAATAATGCCCTTTTTAGATAACTAAATAGGATTACTAAAATAGTGTAATCAAATTTAGGTGTCTACAATAAGTACCCTTTTGTATTATCTTTTTTAAAGACTGACACAATAACTAATAGGAACACCATGAAACTCAAAATATATTACTAATTCTATTGATATCAAAACATCAAAAAATTATAGAGCTAGAAAATAAACTCAAAAGACTATAGATAAAGATAGATCAAATGTACTTTTGAACAAGGAAAAATTACAAAATTCACAGATGCTTTCTCTAACCTTCGGATCTCACTTATATAGTGAGATGCAATAAGCTTTAGGTATAGAGAAAATGACATGTGTCCAAAAGACAAAAGAATATTTTATCATTACAATCACAAAGGACAAAGATGAGTGCAACAAGAAAAATTCACAATTAAAATATTCTATTATGGGACCACTTTTCTATTTTACCTATTTTTGTACTTTCTTTTCCTAAAAAAATTGATGATTGGCTTTACTATTGTTGTGGGCCCTCAGAGGATGTGGGTGATAGTGATGTTCCTAAATTTAATTTTAGCAAACTAACTTCAACTTTAGGATTCCCATTAACATCATCATGAACTAATAATACAACATTTATTTTTACTCCCTCCTTTTTTGTGTCATCAATTTGGGCTTCTATGCCTACAACTGCAATTGGTTGCTTATCTTTGTCTTCCTCTTTCCTTTGATCTCCTAATAATGTGTCAATAATCTCTACATCATCCTGATACATCTCATCATTATCAATTTTAGCTTCTTGCCATTGCTCATTAGAAGCAATATCTGCCATCCACTTTTTAAAAAGTGTGTCACCTAGCTAGTTGAACTGTAGAATATCATTTTGCTTCTTGATTACATACTCAGCCACTTTGTTAATTTTAATAAAATATTGCTTCAAAATATCAAAGAATAATTGAGCCTTTATAATTTCCTCAGTTGTGGTTTCCCATCACACATGTCCTATTTCATTAATTACTTTATTCATTCTCACAAAAAAAAGTCATCCAATTCTTTGGCCCACTCCTCCTTACTTTTCAATCTATTCTTGCTATTCAAAATATGTGGGAATAAATTGAATTTTACACTTTTATACTTGTCCAGGTAACTAGAAATCCTACTTTGTAGCTCAACTCTTCTATTATAAAATTCTGAAAGACCATTAGCAACATCATAAGTCTTTTCTATGTGGTCATGTGAAAATTTGATGACAAAATAGCATAAAAAGGTGACCACTTTTCTCCTCTTACTCCACTTGTTGACAATTGGCTTCAAGGCTTCCTCACTTGCCTTTATTTACTCCCATACATTTATTACCTTTTCTAGCTCATCATAAAATGATGGCCATTCAACTTTATCAACCAAATACATGAGATCCATTCTTAGTTTATCCTCATACTACACATTCAACTCTACATGTAATGCCTATAGTTTTCTCTTCTTCTCTTGGAAATCCTTAGTTGTATAATAATGAAACCTCTTTGGTGTATCAAGAATCTCAATGAGGAGAATGGATTTAAAAGGCTCCACTAGTGGGTGAGGCTATGTGATCCTTGGCCTTGTATATTATCCCATCACTTTATTCCCAAGTTCAATTCTTTTTCAAACTTCTTTATTATATGCCTCCAAAACATTCTCATGTTTCTCCTATAATTCTAACTTGGCCTTATCATCTCTTATAGCAATAGTTAAGCTCAAATTAGATACACCAACACCTAATTAAGAAGATTCTAAAGTAGAAGTTTATTCCACTCTCTTTACAATCAAGCTAACTATTATTTCGGTGTTATTAGGTTGAGAGAAACCAGCTCTAGACCCTTTCCTTATTGACCAAATGAGCAATGTGGCCTAGTCTTTATTAAATCTAGCACAATTTATTTCTTTATTTCCCTACTCCCCTAGATTTAATCTACCTAAAATAGAATAAAAAATCAAAGCATCTGTAATGTCCTAATCAAATAGCAGCAAAACACTAGATGCTCTTACCATTAGTCTCCCCTCTTTAGGGGTCAGGTTCTTGAACTTTTTCATCATTTCCTCTTTAATCTGATTTTGTGTATCTACCTCTTCCATCTCTAGATGTTCTATTCTCAATTTATTGCATCTTTTTTCAAATACTCCTATGTTTTCTCTCCTGGCAAACTAATGGAAGGCTCTTGATTTAAAAAAATCATCATCTAACATGAATTCATGGCAAGCCTATTCCATTATAGGGTGCAATTCCCTTCCTTTGTAATCTACCATAGTCAATTCAAGGCTTGGCATTTGAGGCTCTTGATGATTTCCCTATTCTAGCTCTACCTGGGTGATGAATACTCCCCCTTGGGATAGTAACTATTCCATCTATTCCCTAGTGAGTTGTTCATATCCAATTTGCAATAGGGATTGAGTAGGTGAATATTCTTCAATGTGAGGAGTTTATCCTTTTATTATTTTTTGCCTCTTGGGCAAGGGCTCATTAGGTATCTCTTCTAAAACAATAGTGGTTGAACCTACTATTTTTTTTCCTTTCTCCACAATGGCCTTCTTATTCTGAATCACATTGCACCCTAGTCTTTTCTAGAAAATTAACTACCCTATTCCAATATTAGGAGTGAATGCTAGTGTCCTCATGACCTCTCTAGCCTTAGATGAAAAACTATTTCTTTTCATTCATAACCTCCATAATTTTAGGAAAAGTAAGCATGAGCTTATTTATTTTCTTTGCCTCTATTTTTGGATCCCCTAGAGGCTTGTAATCTTTGTCAAAACAATGAATTATTTCTAGGACTCTAGAGAAAACTCTCCATTTCTCCTTTTTGGTTTCTTGTTCTTGCAAAGAGAATTCATTCCTTGTTATATCTTCAGGGAAATAAGGCTCATGCTTTTTGGAACCAACCTTAGCCCTAAATCTAAAAACCAAATCATAAAATCCTTGTGTCATAGAAATGAGGATGAGATATAGCCATCTTATACTGATATAGAAATTTATGTAAAAACAACCAACCACCTTTTGTAATTATAAAATTGTGGACTATAGTACAAGTAGGAAAAATGGAGTCTCTGCCTCTTTTGACCAAGTATGTTTCCTCCAATCCTCCTAGTTGCCATAATATCTCAGCTATCCCTACTTTCAAAGACACCTATTAAGGTAGTACATGAGGAGTTCATTGGAAACCATAAACTCTAAAAGCTTTTGAAACAATGTATGGTATGATATTAGCCCAACTATGGGACACCTTTAGATTAGATGGATTTTTTGACATATTAGTCAAGTTTGTTATTAGTGACAACACTTAGTTAGGTTTTGTATGGCTATCGAGCTTTTTGAACATTCTTCAATTACTGCCAAGTCTTCTAGACTAATTCCTATAGGAGTTTAGAATCCAACTCCAAAAATGCACCAAAATCACTTGCAATGCAAATAGCTTGTTGAAGAGAAACCTAGGGAGCAAAGAGCTTGAAGCAAATACCACACAAGAGAATATTTCACAATAGGAAATTAGAATTGCTATGTGAATGGTATGAATTTACAATGAATGAGAGACCAAATGAAAAGGCCTCATGGAATCTTGTAGAACAAGCTAGAATGAGGTAGGAGATAAGGTTGACAACTAAGAACACTTCCACAAAAGGTAGAAAAGATAACTATGCTAAAGGGAACAAACTCCAATGTTGTCAACAACTAACCTCAACTACATGCATTTACCTATGTAAGCTTAAGTAATAGAATAAATAATTAATAAATAAAAAATTATTTACTCTAATACCCCGCCCCCCCTTAAGTGCAACTTAGGGGAATGCCTTAAGCTCACAAAAACTAAGATGAAATACAGGATGGATCCTAGCAATAAGGCCATGATAGGTACCCATGTACAATGCAAGAAAATGCAAAACCTTTGAAAATGGAGAAAGAGGGAAAACCACATGGGAAAAACCCTCCTCCAAAAAGAGGTAAAAACAACATACTAAAAAAAAACATGAAGTGAAGGAAGGAAGGCCTCAACTAGTCCCCCCAAGGAAAACTTTTGTAACCTTGAGCATAGATCTTAGTTGAAGATAGTGTAGCTGAAAGGTTTAGTGAAGATGTCTACAACCTGGCTAGTGGTAGGAATGTATTCCAATGCAATAACACCATCTTGGATCAACTGATGGATGAAATGCATATGCAGCTCAATGTGCTTGGTATGTTGATTTTCCACTGGCCTGTGAGAAATGTGGATGGCACTCTAATTATTACACCACAAAACAATGGGATGATCAGGAGGAAAGCCAAACTCAATAATCAACTGATGAAGCCATAAAGCCTCTTGACTAGCAAGAACTGTGGCCCTGTTCTTAGCCTCTATAGATGAAAGTGCTTGAGCATGATACTTCTTGCATAGCCATGTGATGGGACCAGAGCCAAGGAAAAATACAAAGTTAGAAGTAGACTTCCTATCACCAACATCACTAGCTCAATCTGAGTTAGTGTAGTTAATAATGTGTGGAGTCCTTGAAGTGTAGTGAATGTCATACATGAGTGTGCCCTGAATGTAGCACAGAATATGCTTGGCAACTTGCTAATGAGTCTCATGAGGGTCTTGAGAGAACCAAAAGACTAGGCCAACCACAAAAGAAAAATCAAGGCACATGTTTGTCAGGTAAAATAGGCTGCCAACCAATTGCTAATACAAAGTAGCATACACTATAGATGAGGAGAAAGAGGTAGACAACATAACACCCAACTGAAATGATGTAGGAGCAACCTTACGATCAAGCATGTGAAAGCAACAAAGCATGTCAAGAGCATACTTCTACTGATACACAAAAATTCTAGTAGGAGACTGATGAATCTAAAGACCAAGAAAGTAGTGTACCAAACCAAGATTAGTCATCTCGAATTTTTCCATTAGTGCACACTTAACATCTTGGAGCATGGATGATGAACTAATTGTAAGGATAAGATCATCAACATACAAAATAAGAATTATAATGTATATCACCAAGATGCTAAATGTACACTATGGGATCGAAATGGTAGTGAGTGATGCTTGTAGACAACATAAATGAGTCCATCTTCTCATACAAAGCCTTGGGGGCTTGCTTGAGACCATAAAATGAACATCAAAGCTTGCAAACCAAGGTAGGATCCTATACAAAACTTGGAGGCTGCTCCATATAAGTCTCCTTAGTGATATCACCATGTAGGAAGGCACTCTTCACATCCACCTAATAAACTAACCATCCTTGTGAAGCTGTGAGGGATAAGACAAGGTGAATAGAATTCATCTTGTTGACAGGGGAAAATGTCTTAGAGTAATCAACACCCTTGACTTGCAAAAAACCTTTCAAAACAAGACAAGCCTTATACTTATCAATTGAACCATTTGCAGCATACTTAGTGTAGTAAATCCACTTACAACATACTAGTTTTCTCCCCTTAGGAAGAGAAAAAAGGCAATTTTATAGGCTACTTAAGATACGGGCTGGTGGGGAAGGGTTTATCCTTTAAGAGGGAGATCACTCGATTGTTCTTGGTCCAAAAATACTTCTCTTTTCATTGGATCAAAAGGCCCCCACTCATCTCATTAGTAGTAGCTAGCTCAGTTTGTAGTCCAACTAATAGAGGCAGGTGGGGACTCATCAAAGAAGAATATTCCTTGTCCATTGCACTATCCCATTTTGAATGTCCTATTGCTTCTGCAAATGTCTAAGGATCAATACTAATAGCATGTCTGAGTAGACTAGAACCTATAGTGTGAGAATAGGTGTGACAGGATGTGGATGGGTCACTAGCTAGAGATCCTGTAGCCTCAATAGTAGCTTGAGCCCATTTAGGCATCTGGGGAGGATCCTATGGTGGAGGAATATCAAGATCACCATGATAATCATCCTCATCATCCATGAATCCATCTAGGAATGAAGAGGGAGTAGTGGGAGTTGAAGGAGTCACTAGAGGTGAGGAATGTATTGTAGGAGGGCTCTCATCAAAGTGGACATCTTATCAAAATAGGACCTCTCTAGAATCAGGATCAAATAACCTGTAAGCCTTTACATCCTCATAGTAGGTAACAAAAATTAGTGGTCGACTCTTTCGTTCCATAGCTTTACTCTGAGCATCTGCCACAAAAGCATATGTTGTACTCCTAAACACTCTAAATGATGACACATCAGGCTTAACATGGGACCAAGCCTCCTCAAGGGTCATATATCAAAGTGCCTTATGGGGCATAGGATTCTAAATGTAGTTGGCACAATTGACTACCTTTGCCCAAAAACATGAATCCATGGACCTAGACTGAATCATGTAGTTTTCCATCTCCCAAAGTGTTTTGTTCTTCCTCTCAGCCAAACCATTCTATTGAGGAGTGTATGACACTAAAAGGTAATGCTAAAGACCATGCTCAAAACAAAAATCTCTAAAAGCCTAGTTCACATATTCCCCCCATTGTTTGTGCATATTCACTGAATAGAAAGCCTAGACTGCTTTCCTATAGACACCTTAAAAACTTGAAATGAGTCAAAGGCATTAGATTTGTACTTAAGAAAGTACACACATGTGCATCTAGAGAAGTCATCAATAAATGTAAGAACATATCTAGCACCTGAAAAAGAAGTAGGAAATGACATGAGGTCACTATGAATCAACTCCAGAGGTGCTAAAGCATGCATGGCTTGTCCATGTGGAAAAGAATCCCTACGTTGCTTGCCAAGTGCACATCCCTGACAAACACCATCTAGATAGGAAATCTAGGGAAGCCCAAGAACAAGTGCCTATGTGCTCATCTACTGAAGATATCTATAATTGCATGCCCAAAATGTTCATGCCAAAATCTACTTACTAAATCAACATGTGCAACTAAGCATGAACCTATGTCATCAAAAGACTCAAATCCATTAAGTTTGTAGAGGCGAGATGTAGAGTCAACACTCCCAGTGGCCACAATCATCTCTAGATCATGCAAGTCCCAAATAACCACATCATGTGGTGAGAGCTCAACTATCTTCCTAGAGCCAGAGCGGCACATCTGATAGATAGACAGAAGGTTCATCAAAATATCAGGAACACAAAGTACATCCTATAGAGAGCCCCTAGCCAAAGCAGCAGTGCCAGAACCCAGAACTAAAAGTTGTGAAGAGTTCCCAACTACAATCTATGTGGTGGCACAAGGAGCAAGTGAGGTAAGAAAATTAGGATTATTTGTGATGTGGTGAGAAGCCCTAGAATTAAGAATCCATGAAGGTGCTAAAGTCATAGCACATGCAGAAAGAGCATGACCTTTCTCTATAAGTGGAGATGAAGACTGAGGAGCTGAAATCTGATGCTCCTTCATGGCTTCTTATAAAGCCTCCAATCATTTCCAACACCTAGAAACTAAATTTCCATCTTTCCCACAAAAATTGTAGTTCTCACTCGATTTCTTCTTGGTCTTAGAGGTAGACTCACCCAACTTTGAAGAATCTTTACCCTTGGGAGGGTTTGTTTGAGGATTAGTTGGAGGCTTAGGATCAAATTTTGATGTGTATTTCTTTGATTTACTTTTCTTCTTTGATTTTCAATTAGAATTTTGAGCAACCATTGCTTGGCTAGAAGAGCGAGAGGCATCCACCTGTTGGATCTTTTCCTATTCCCTAGTTAATGTATCAAAGAATGCCTCAAATGTAGACATCTTATGTCTATCTCCAAGGGCATCCATGGTGGAATAGAAAGTAGAAGAAAAAATTTGATACTATCCCTTTAGCTTTGAGAGTATCAAGAATATGCACTCATTATCAGTTTTGTTCTTCCCACATCCCTATAAAACTACATGTAGGGATTTGAACTTCATCAGAAATTCCTCAATGGTGGGAAAGTTTCTTGGTGACAAAGAAGTCAACTCTACATACAATTGAAGTTCCTAGAACTCATTCACCTGACCAAACAAAGTCTAAAATTTTTGCTAATAAGCTTGTGGAGTAGTCAAACCATCCAAGTGAAATAGTAGACTATCTATAAATGTTGAGCACAACCAATCCCATGGCTTCATCCATTTTGTTCTTCTGATGTAGAACCTCAAAAGTTCATGTAAGAATAGGTTGATTCTCATCCAAACAAGACCATATACCTCTTGACATGAGAAGCCTACTCATTTGTGCCTTCCAGGTGTGGTACTTGTGTAATGTGAGATGGGTCACAAATGGATCCGCCATTGAGAGAAAGAAGAATATGGAAGTAAAAGGGTCTTAACTAAAGTAAATTATAGGAAAGAAAGATAACCCCACAAAAAAGATAAAAGAATATCCCTCAAATGCCACAAAAAACAACTATGAAAAGTAAAAAACTAGAAAACAACTTGGATTTTTTGATGTAGAGAAGGAGGAAACACAAGGCTCTACTTTGACACCAAAAATGAGAGCTCAAATAAACTTAGAATATGATGAAACTAGCACCATTGTCTCTATTACTGAATCAGCTTTCCAACACTTCTTTTGGATCAGAAAAAGACCTCTATATGCTCAAGTTATGGCCAAAAAATTGACTATTGCTCCAAAATTGCACCTTGTTGGAAAATTACAGACTATCTTAAATTTGATGGTAATATGGATGTCACACAGATGTCACTAGAAAAAAATTTGATCCCCAGATTGATGATGTCAGTAGATGGGATGATGATGTCAAATTGCTAGAAAATGATGTCAGTGTGGGTTTTGATGATGATGACATCACTCCTTGGAAAGATGATGTTGCAGACAAAAATATGACATCAACATCTTGTTAGTACCCAATATGGTCAGAATTTTAAAACTTGTAATTTTTCTTCTTTTTGAACCACTTCAAACTGAAGTTTGAAGTAGTTCAAACTAGTTCAGTGGTTCAAATAACCTGGCTGCAGGTTCAACATAAGCAAGTTTTAGATTGGTCCTGTGGGTTCTGAATGCAGTGATTCAAATGCTCTACTCCAACTCATGATAATTCAATGAGCCTACAGGCTTGTTGCTTTGATGTGGCTTATTCTATGTTCATAAATGTTCATGGGGTATGACAGATTTGAAGCAGTTCAAATTGGTTCAAAAATGCAGATTTGTTAATTCAGAATGGTTCAGAAATTGTGTTCAACTTAATACCAGAATCCAGTCTCTGTTCATAATTTAGTTTCAATCAGCTCAATAGTTTCAAAAGATGTGAAAGTTCAAATCAAGACAAAGATATGGTTTGAAGGATTCAATTGAAAAACTTCAAGTGCAGAGTTTTGAACCACTTCGAACTGAAGTTCAAAGTAGTTCAAAGTGTTTCAAAATAGTTCAATTTGCTCATATAGGTTTAATTATCTATTCTGAGAGGTTCACATGTATGATTCAATGGGTTGGTTCAGAAGTTCAAAGTGGTTCAAAGTGATTAAGAGATACAGTTGAAATTTCAAGTTTGATGGTTCAAAAGGTTCGACGGCATGACAGTTCAAAATCACAATTTTTTATACTGATAAATAGTGACTTATAACTTTTCACCTAGACATAATTTCACAACTCTCTCTATTGAGAACATAAATGACTAGTCTAGCACCAGCATATCCAAAAATGAAGAAGATCCAATGGTGTAATCACAAGTTTAGAAGAATTCATCCCACAAGTTCAAATGACTTTGAATGGTTCAAACAGGTTTAATAGGTTTGATTATCCTAGCAGTTTTATATACCTCCACTCAATCTTCAATAACTTTTGACTCATAAATAATTTTTTCAATCGCTCTACTCAAGTTGTGCAAAATTAGGATCTCACCAACTTATTCATAAATGAAGGATATCCAATAGTGGAATAATTAGTTATGGCCCCTACACCAAGACCAATTTGACTGTCAAAACAAATCTGCCCAGCAACAAATTTTTATTATTATTTTGGACTGATTTATTCATTTTCCACTTGTCCAAATATGCTAAGATGACATTTCATTTAGTGAAGAAAAACCTTTAAAAGACAAATGTAATAAAAATAAAAATAAATCTATCAAGGAAGTTGAAGAGAAATGGTTCCAAGATTTAGTTATGGAAACTAAAATGTTTTCATGGGAGATGAAAAGATAATAAATAAGCCAGCAAGAGAAACAATAGGGGTTCCACTTCTTTCAGTGCTAGAGACTTTGATGCTAGAGAACAAAATAGTTGAGCCATGGGGTAACATAGATTTTCTCTTCGAGACTGTAGACTTTGTGCTTCAGCAAAGGGGAAAACATTTCCAGATTATTTCCAAAATTAGCCCATTTTCTTGTGAGGGTCATGAGGAGCAGAGAAGGGTTTTTCTTTCTTTCTTTCTGAACTATGTGTGAGGAATAAGAGAGTTGTGTTTTATTTTGAAATGCAAAGGAAAACTTTAAATTCTATTAATGGTGATTGAAATAGAAAATGCATTTTATGCTTTTAGAGGAGCGAGACTTGAAAGCTAATTGTTTGTCAAAACTTTGAGTTTGAGAAATCTACTTTCCACTGATCGTGATCTTTGTGTCACATTAGTTTTCTCTGAAATATGTTGTTATATCTCCAAATCTTCATTTTTGCACTTTCTCAAGAAGATGGATAATGTATTTCTTGATTCTTTCTTTTGTACCATGTTAGGGTGAATGGACTGTGTGTCATTTACCATTTAATTTCTTGTAGTTGTTTAGTTTTTTCCGCATCTAAGCTATATTTATGAGTAGATGTTTGATATCCCTTTATGCTTTCTGGTAAAAGAATTCACATTTGATTCATTGAATATTTCACATGGGGAGCTGAACCCAATAAAAATTTAGGGGAAGGTTATCAATCCATGATAACCTATCCAACTATTGATGTTAGTTTGTCCTCTCACTTGGGCATTCAGGGTCGGATTTGCACACATTTCTTCAAAGGACAATCTATTCACTAATAGATTTTTGGTGACTCTGGTAGGGAATGAGACAAAGATCATTGCCTAAATTTTATTTCCTCAGATTTGCGATTATCTTTGTGTGCAAGAGATTGGCGACTCTATATTTTGGACCTATTGAATCTTTGTTGTTGGAATTCTAGCATGTTTATGGTAGCAGTTGCAATGCAACCATGGGGGTCTCAGATTGGACCATTTGAGCCTTACCTAAAAGGTCACGGGAATATCTTCCCAAGTTTGATGGAGACAAAGCACAAGATCTGACTGATCACATCAAAGCAGTTATTGTTACATGTGGGATTCTTGGTGCGCAGGAAGATGTGTTCATCAGGTTGTTTGTTCAAAGGCTCATGGGAAAAGTCGTAGAATGGTTTTAGCATTTGCAAGATGGATGTATTACAACTTGGGATGATCTTGAGAAGAGATTTCTTGAAAGATTTCAGCCCGTAATTAATTCCTATCAACTATTGTTAAATCTTTTTCAAATTCAAATGAAACAAGATGAATCTGTAAGGGAGTTCATTGATAGGTTTAATCGAATTGTTGGTAAAATTACTCTAGCCAATCGACCAAATGAAAGAAATCAAGTATTCTTCTTTATTGTTGCTATGAATGTTGAAGTTAAGTTTTGGTTATAATGACTTGGAGTGCAAAACTTGGTAGATGTGCAAAAGGAAGCAATCAGGTTAGATGATAGTTTGATTCTTAGTGGTCTGAAATCTAAGAATGCTCCACCAATGAAAGAATACCTTTGCGAATAGCAACAACACATTGATGAAGAAGCTACAAAAAAAAAGTGCATTCTAGAAGAAGAAAAACCTACTCCTAATGTTTCTCATTTTCACAATCTGATAGTTTTTAATGATGGAGACTTTAAAGAACCCTTGTTGGTTGAAGATGGTGCTTTAAAGATGTTAGGATTCTGCTACACACATATTGAAAATGACGAGGAAGAGAAAAGCTATGCCAGAGAATTTGTAAATTCAAATGACAAGGTTTCACCAAACTCTTTCATTAGCCCGAAGGCTAAATCTCACAAATCCATAGGTATGGAATGTCATCTATATTCAAATGGTTATGATAACATAGATTTTCAGAGTAGTATGCAACAGTGTAACATTTCTAGTCTCATTGAAAGGACAAACAATGATGATTCTTTGCTTTCTAGAATTTGTAATTAGCCAAATAAAGAATTTGTCATTTGTGATAATGAAGCAATATCATATTCTCCACCTAGCTCTTGTTCTAATAATAAGATGACATATGCTGATGATAATGATTTGTCTAACTCTAAAGATTTGGTATACAATGTTAATGTTGAGATGGAATGGAAACATAACCATGCCTATGCAGTACCATAGCAACAAGAAAGATTAGTTATCAAAGAAGACGACCTCACTGTGAAAAATTTAGAATGTGGAAATGAGGTTGAGCACTATGATGATTTGATAAATGAAGAAGTGAATGGGATGTTTGGTATACATAGCAATGATGTTTTTCTTCCACAAAGTGAAGTTGAAAGTGATATGTTCTATTATGAAAATGGTGGTCAGCCCATTAAAAAGCCTTGTCAATCCAAAGATGGAAGTGATGTTTGTGATAAGATAAAGATGCTTTTGGATGAAGACACTCCCATTGAATTTATTGTTGAGAAAAAGAGGTATGACATTGATTTCCAGCCTATTGGGGACTCGGCTACTATGTTGAAGGATGTCCTTCTCAATGACAAAGAGGAAATTATAGATCAATTTTTGTCATCACTTCAATCAGATCATCTCCTCCATAAAGACTCAGTGCTAGAAAATGTGTTGACACTTTGGGAAAGGAAAATGATGGAATGTATTGGATGCCTAATGAAAACTTGTTGCCTAAAAGAGATGAAGAAATCACATTCTCAAGGATTGATCATATGTTGCATGAAGCATTTCTATGCCTACAAGTTGACCATAACATTAAAGTTTGAAATGGAATCTGACCCTGTGGATATTGAAGATCAATTCTTGGGTAAAGAAGAGTGTTATAATGAGCTATGGCTGTTTGGAAAAGAATGTTGGATCAGCATATGCATGTGCAGTTTTAGTTTGAAGTTTGGTACTGAAAGAGTCGTCATCGAGCAAAGGTTTAGAGCTATTCTATTAAGGTACGTCTTGATGATTCGAAAAGGCTCCTATTTCTCTCAGCAAGGAAATGGTTTCACATGATTCTTCTCTTTATTCTAATTTCATGGTAGGTCCTATTCCTACCTTTGCAAATATTGTAAATAAGTTTTTGTTGTGCATAGTGGTAGTTTGAATAATGTGCAAGCCTCGTGGTTTCTTGTAGTTTAGGTGTTTTTTGTTGGTTTTGGTTTGCTTATTTTGCCCTACTCTGCACCACCCTCTTTGCAAGTAGCTCCCAGTCCTCTTTTCTTGTTGACTCTATTTTCCCAATGTTAAGGCACGCTTCTTTTTCTAGAGATTACTGGTGCTCTCTAATTTTGTATCAAAATTAGTCCCTCAATTAGAGCCCTTGTTAGTACTTGATATGGTCAAAATTTTAAAACTTGTAATTTTTCTTGTTTTTGAACCACTTTGAACTGAAGTTTGAAATAGTTCAAAGTGGTTTAGTTGTTAAAATAGCCTAGCCTATAGTTTCAACATAAGAAAGTTTTAGATTGGTCCAATGGGTTCAGAATGCAGCGATTCAAATTCTCTACTCTAACTCATGATAATTCAATAAGCCTACAGTCCTATTGGTTTGATGTGGCTTATTCTATGTTCTGAAATGTTCATGGGGTATGACAGGTTTGAAGCAGTTCAAATGGGTTAAAAAATGCAGATTTGTTAATTCATAATGGTTCAGAAAGTGTGTTCAACTTAATACCAAAATCCAATCTCTATTCATAATTCGGTTTCAATTAGCTCAACAATTTCAAAAGATGCAAAATTACAGATCAAGACAAAGATCTGGTTTGAAGGATTCAATTACAAAACTTCAAGTGCAGAGTTTTGAACCACTTCGAACTGAAGTTTGAAGTAGTTCAAAGTGGTTCAAAATAGTTCAATTTTCTCATATAGGTTTAATTATCTATTCTAAGAGGTTCACATGTATGATTTAGTGGCTTGGTTTAGAAGTTCAAAGTGGTTCAAAGTGACTTAGAGATCAGGTTCAAATGTCAAGTTCAATGGTTCAATAGGTTCGATGGCATGACAGTTCAAAATCACAATTTTGTATACCTATAAATAGTGACTTGTAACTTTTCACCTGGACATAATTTCACAAATCGCTCTAGTGAGAACATAAATGACTAGCCTAGCACCAACATATCCAAAAATGAAGAAGATACAATAGTGCAATCAAAAGTTCAAAAGAGTTCATCCCATAGGTTCAAATGAATTCGAATGGTTCAAACAGGTTCAACGAGTTCGATTATCCTAGCAGTTTTATATACCTCCACTCAGTCTTCAGTAACTTTTGACTCAGACATAATTTTCTCAATCACTTTGTTCAAGATGTGCAGAATTGGGATCTCACCAACATATCCAAAAATGAAGGAAATCCAATGGTGGAATAATTAGTTATGGCCCCCACACAAAGACCCATTTGACTGTCAAAACAAATCCGCCTAGCAGCAAATTTTTATTATTATTTTGGATTGATTTATTCATTTGCCACTTGTCCAAATATGCTAAGATGACATCTGATTTAGTGAAAAACCCTTAAAAGCTAAATGTCATAAAAATAAAGGAAAATCTATCAAGGAAGGTGAAGAGAAACAATTTCAAGATTTAGTTATGGAAATTGAAAAGCTTTCATGGGAGATGAAAAGATAATAAATAAGCTAGTAGTAGGAAGAGCAGGGGTTCCACTTCTTTCAGTGCTAGAGACTTTGATGCTGTAGAATAGAAGAGTTGACCTAGTGGGTTACAGAGAATTTTCTCTACAAGACTGTAGACTTTGTGTTTCAAGAAATGGGAAAACCTTTCCAATTTATTTCCAGCATTAGCCCATTTTCTTGTGAGGGTCATGAGGAGCAGAGATGAGTGTTTCATTTTCTCTTTCTGAGCTTTGTGTCAGGAGTAAGAGAGCTGTGTTTGATTTTGAAATGCAAAGAAAAACTTTAGATTATAATAATGGTGATTGTAATAGCAAATGCATCTTTATGCTTTCAGAGGAGGGAGACTCGAAAGTCAATTGTTTGTCAAAACTTTATGTTTCAGCAATCTACCTTCCACTGATCAATATCTTTGTATCACTTTAGTTTTCTTTGAAATATGTTGTTATATCTCCAAATATTCATTTCTGCACTTTCTCAAGAAAATGGATAATGTATTTCTTGATTTTGTCTTTTGTAGCATGTTAGGGTGAATGGACTTTGTGTCATTTACCATTTAATTTCTTGTAATTGTTTAGTTTTTCCCTCATCTACATTGTATTTACGAGTAGATGTTTGATATCCTTTTATTATTTTTGGTAAAAGCATTCACATTTGATTCATTGAATATTTCACACAGGGATCTGTACCTGATAGAAATTTAGAGATAGGTTATCAATCCATGATAACCCATCCAACTGTTGTTGTTAGTTTGTCCTCTCACTTGGGCATTCAGGGTTGGATTTGCATGCATTTCTTCAAAGGACAATCTGTTCACTAACAAAAATTTTTTGACTTTGCTAGGGAATGAGACAAAGATCATTGCCTAACTTTTGTTTCCTCATATTTGTGACTATCTTTATGTGCAAGATATTGGCAACTCTATATTTTGAACCTGTTGAATCTTTGTTGTTGGAATTCTAGTATGTGTTATGGTAGTAGTTGTAACGTTGCCATGGGGGGCTTAGATTGGACCATTTGCCTTGGCTAGTTATTCAGCCTTACCTAAAAGGTCATGGGAATATCTACCCAAGTTTGATGGAGACAAATCACAAGATCCAACTGATCACATCAAAGCAGTTATTGCTACATGTGGGATTCTTAGTGTGTAGGAAGAAGATGTTTTCGTTAGGTTTTTTGTTCAAAGCCTCATGGGAAAAGTCATAGAATGGTTTCAGCATTTGCAAGATGGATGTATTGCAACTTGGGATAATCTTGAGCAAACATTTCCTTAAAGATTTCAGCCCACAATTGATTCCCATCAACTATTGGTAAATCTTTTTCAAATTCAGATGAAAGAAGATGAATCTGTAAGGGAGTTCATTGATAGGTTTAATCGAACTATTGGTAAAATTCCTCTAGCCAATCAACTAAATGAAAGCAATCAAGTATGCTTCTTTATTGTTTCTATGAATGTTGAAGTTAAGTTTTGGTTACAATGCCTCAGTGTTCAAAACTTGGTAGATATGCAAAAGGAAGCAACCAGGTTAGATGCTAGTTTGATTCTTAGTGGTCTAAAATTGAAGAAGGCTCCACCAATGAAAGAATAACTTTGTGAACAGCAACGAGACATTGATGAAGAAGCTACAGAAAAAAAATACGCATTCTAGAAGAGGCCAAACCTATTCCCAATGTTTCTCATTTTCAGAATCTGACAGTTTTTAATGATGGAGACTTTAAAGAACCCTTGTTGGCTGAAGATGGTGCTTTGAAGATGTTAGGATTCTACTGCATGCATATTGAAAATGATGAGGAAGAGCAAAGCAATGCCACAGAATTCATAAATTCAGATGAGAAGGTTTCACCACACTCTTTCTTTAGCCCAAAGGCTAAATCTCACAAATCCATAGGTATGGAATGTCATCTATATTCAAATGGTTATGATAACATAGATTTTCAGACTAGTATGCAACATGGTAACATTTCTAGTCTCATTGAAAGGATAGATGATGATGATTCTTTGCTTTCTAGAATTTGTAATAAGCCAATTAAAGAATTTGTCATTTGTGATAATGAAGCAATATCATATTCTCCACCTAGCTCTTGTGCTGATAATAAGATGACATATGCTGATGATAATGATTTGTCTAACTCTAAAGATTTTATATACGATGTGAATGTTGAGATGGAAAGGAAACATAACCATGCCTATGCAGTACCATAGCAACAAGAAAGATTAGTTATCAAAGAAGACAACCTCGCTATGAAAAATTTAGAATGTGGAAATGAGGTTGAGCACCACGATGATTTGATAAATGAAGAAGCGGATGGGATGTTTGGTCTACACAACAATGATGTTTTTTTTCCACAAAGTGAAATTGAAAATGATATGTCCTATTATGAAAATGGTGGTTAGCCCATTAAAAAGCCTTGTCAATCTGGAGATGGAAGTGATGTTTGTGATAAGATAAAGATGTTTTTGAATGAAGACACTGCCACTAAATTTCTTGTTGAGAAAAAGAGGCATGATGCTAATTTCCAGCCTAGTGGTGACTCGGCTAATGTGTTGAAGGATGTCCTTCTCAATGATGAAGAGGAAATTATAGATCAATTTTTTTCATCACTTCAATAAGATCATCTCTTCCATAAAGACTCAGTGATGGAAAATGTGTTGGCACTTTGGGAAAGGAAAATGATGGAATGTATTGCATGCCTAATGAAAACTTGTTGCCTAAAAGAGATGAATAAATAATATTCTCAAGGATTGATCCTATGTTGCATGAGGCATTTCTATGCCTACAAGTTGACCATAACATTAAAGTTTGAAATGAAATCTAACCTTGTGGATATTGAAGATCAATTCTTGGGTAAAGAAGAGTGTTATAATGAGTTATGGCTGTTTGGAAAAGAATGCTGGATCAGCATATGCATGTGCACTTTCAATTTGAAGTTTGTTACTGAAAGAGTCGCCAACAAGGAAAGGTTTGGAGCTATTCCATTAAGGTATGTCCTACTGATTCAGAAAGGCTCCTATTTTTGTTAGGCGGTAAATGGTTTCACATGATTCTTCTCTTTATTTTGGTTTCATAGTAGGTCCTATTCCTGCCTTTGTAAATATTATAACTATGTTTTTGTTGTGCATAGTGGTAGTTTGAATAATGTGCAAGCCTCGTGCTTGCTTTTAGTTTAGGTGTTTGTTGTTGGTTTTAGTTTACCTATTTTGCCCTGCTCCCGCCACCCTCTTTGCAAGCAGCTCCCAATCCTCTATTCTTGTTGACTCTATCTACCCAATGTTAAGGTGCTATTCTTTTTCCAAAGATTACTGGTGTTCTCGAATTTTGTATGAAAATTAGTCCTATAGTTAGAGCCCCTGTCAGTACCCGATATGGTAAAAAATTTAAAACTTGTAATTTTTCTTTTTTTTTGAACCACTTTGAACTGAAGTTTGAAGTAGTTCAAAGTGGTTCAGTGGTTCAAATAACCCGGACTATAGGTTCAACATAAGCAAGTTTGAGATTGGTCCTATGGGTTTAGAATGCAATGATTCAAATGCTTTGCTCCAACTCATGATAATTCAATGAGCCTACAAGCTTGTTCATTTCATGTGGCTTATTTTATGTTCAGAAATGTTCATGGTGTATGATAGGTTAGAATCAATTCAAATGGGTTTGAAAATGAAAATTTGTTAATTTAGAATGGTTCAGAAATTGTGTTCAACTTAATACTAGAATCCAGTCTCTATTCATAATTCAATTTCAATCAGCTCAACAATTTTAAAAGATGGAAAAGTGCAGATCAAGACGAAGATCTGGTTTGAAGGATTCAATTGCAAAACTTCAAGTTCAAAGTTTTGAACCACTTTGAACTGAAGTTCAAAGTAGTTCAAAGTGTTTCAAAATAGTTCAATTTGCTCATATAGGTTTAATTATCTATTCTAAGAGGTTCAAATGTATGACTTAGTGGCTTGGTTTAGAAGTTCAAAGTGGTTCAAAGTGACTTAGAGATCAGGTTTAAATGTCAAGTTTGATGGTTCAGCAAGTTCGATGGCATGACAATTCAAAATCAAAATTTTGTATACGGATAAACAGTGACTTGTAACTTTTCACCTGGACATAAATTTCACAAATCGCTATAGTGTGAACATAAATGACTAGCCTAAAAAAAACATATCCAAAAATGAAGAAGATCCAATAGTGCAATCACAAGTTCAGAAGAGTTCATCCCGTAGGTTCAAATGAGTTTGAATGGTTCAAAAAGGTTCAACGGTTTCGATTATCCTAGCAGTTTTATATACCTCCACTCAATCTTCAATAACTTTTAACTGCAACATAATTTTCTCAGTCTCTTTGGTCAACATGTGTGGAATTAGGATCTCACCAACATATCCAAAAATGAAGGAAACCCAATAGTGGAATAATTATTTATGGCCCTTGCACCGAGACCCATTTGACTGTCAAAACAAATATGCCCAGCAGCAATTTATTATTATTATTTTGGACTGATTTATTCATTTGCCACTTGTCCAAATATGCTAAGATGACATTTGATTTAGTGAAAAACCTTTAAAAGCTAAATGTCATAAAAATGAAAGAAAATCTATCAAGGAAGGTGAAGAGAAATGGTTTCAAGATTGAGTTATGGAAATTGAAAAGTTTTCATGGGAGATGAAAAGATAATAAATAAGCCAGCAAGAGAAAGAGCAGGGGTTCCATTTCTTTTAGTGCTCAAGACTTTGATGTTGTTGAATAGAAGAGTTGAGCTAGGGGGTTACATAGATTTTTCTCTTAGAGACTGTAGACTTTGTGCTTCAGAAAAGGGGAAAATTTTTCTAGATTATTTCCAGCATTAGCACATTTTCTTGTGAGGGACATGAGGAGTAGAGATGGGTTTTTCTTTCTTTCTTTCTGAATTGTGTGTCAGGAGTAAGAGAGTTATATTTTATTTTGAAATGCAAAGAAAAACTTTAGATTCTATTAATGGTGATTGTAATAGAAAATGCATCTTTATGCTTTCAGAGGAGGGAAACTTGAAAGTTAATTGTTTTTCAAAACTTTGAGTTTTAGCAATCTACTTTCAACTGATCGTGATCTTTGTGTCATTTTAGTTTTCTTTGAAATATGTTGTTATATCTTGAAATCTTCATTTTTTCACTATCTCAAGAAGATGGACAATGCATTTCTTGATTCTTTCTTTTGTAGCATGTCAGGGTGAATGGAATTTATGTCATTTACCATTTAATTTCTTGTAGTTGTTTAGTTTTTTCTGCATCTATGCTGTATTTATAGGTAGATGTTTGATATCCTTTAATGCTTTCTGGTAAAAGCATTCAAATTTGATTCATTGAATATTTCACAGGGGAGCTATACCCGATAAAAATTTAGAGGAAGGTTATCAATCCATGATAACCTATCCAATTGTTGGTGCTTGTTTGTCCCCTCACTTGGGCATTCACGGTCAGATTTGCACACAATTCTTCAAAGGACAATCTATTCACTAACACATCTATACAATGTTTAGAAATGATTTAATATTGTTTGGAAATGATGTCAGCTACTAGAGGTGGTAATAGAGTAATAACTACCAATAGTGATGGCACCCAAAAGGAGGACCCAATGGCACTGCTATCTTCAGCGAAGGGGAGGCAAAGATCAGGTAGGGGATTGGTGGCACACTAGTTATAGAGGAGATGGGGTGTCTCACTGATGGTGCCTCCGTTATGAGTGAAACACTAGCTAGGTGCTAGTGGAGTGCAAGTGACTATGTGGTGGTGCACGTATACTGCTGCGGTGGTGGCTTTAAAAAAAAAAAATTCCAATTGCACGTCCGTATAGTCATATGACTGCAACCAAGGGGGCTTAAAATTTTTCAAAAAATGCCTTGTAGCCAAAAAAAAAGTTTTATATGAATCCTAATTGCAAACAACCTTTCGAATCCAATGGCAGTGTTTATTTGATCCCAAAGTGCTTTGAAAATTTTTTCTACCCCTAATTTGAAGAAAAATGCATAAACAAACTAGGGTTTATGACTCCAAATTATGGCTTCAAAAATCCTTTGAACAAGAAGTATTAGGGAGGCTCTAATACCATGTAGGAGTTGAGAATCCAAATCCAAAAATGTGCCAAGACCACCTATAATGCAAATAGCTTGCTGAAAAGAAACCTAGGGAGTAAAGAGCTTGAAGAAAATATTGCACAAGAGAATATTTCACAATAGAAAAATAGAATTTCTATGTGAATGGTATTAATGTACAATAAATGAGAGACCAAATAAAAAGGCCTCATGGAATCTTGTAGAATAAGATGGAATGAGGTAGGAGATAAGGTTGATAGCTAAGCACACATCTGTAAAACGTAGAAAAGATAAGTATGCTAAAGGGAACAAACTTTGGTGTTGTCAACAACTATCCTCAACTACATGCATTTACCTAAGTAAGCCTAAGTAAAAGAATAAATAATAAATAAATAAATAATTATTTACTCTAACAATTTCAAGTGGCAATTAAACATTCCAATGGTTACCAAGGGAATTCAATTAGTGTGAAGTGCAGCTGTTCAAACCAAGTAGAATCAAGTAGTGTGAAGTATAGCAATTCAACTTGAGCACTTTAGTGGTTACTGAGCTTTGCAGTTTCTTTCAAGCTAATAGTTCATTTGATGTAAAGCTAGTTTTAGTTGAACCATATGTGAAGCTAGTGTTAACCGAGCCATATGGAAAGTTAGTGTTTACTGACTAATTTAGTTTATGACAAATTGCACAGTAACTATCAAGTCACCAGTGCAGACCAAGTTCAAGGCTACTTTGAGGTGATTAGTATGGATTGAGTTTGTACTTTACTGATTACATGACAATGTCAAATAATGATAGTTGATGCCCAATATTAGAACTTCACCAAGTTAGTCTTTAGAACCTGAGTGTCTTCATATGGGCCAACTTTGTAATATTGGTGTTAACTTGTATGATCGCTGACTTTGTTATTACATAAATTGGATTGGTATTTATGTAATGTATTATATCATATCCAATGCGTGTGAATATGTAATTCATAAACATAAGTGTGTAAGAATGTGAATGTGATCTCGCAATAGATAAAGTATATATTGAAGGCCATATCAGAAAAGGATTAGTAGAGACATATCCATTATGAAAGGTGATCAATACTTCAAGGAATCTCTATTAGCAATTTAGTTGTAAGTTAGAGATCTACTATTTCATTCTAATAGGTTAATCAATCTAAATCTTTTAACAAGGTCGACTTAACAGTCTTTCTCAAAATCTCTTTACAGAGTGCATACTTTCATACTTTATTGTGTGTTTGTAAATCCTTCAACAAGGTGGACCTAGTAGTTTCAATTGCTCTTAATAGGGAAGATCATTAGAAGTGATCAATCTAAGCCTTAATAGGTCAACTTTATGTTGTAGTATTGAAGTTTTGTGGGTATCATCCCCGCCCTAATTTTAATTTCTATTTTGAAGGTTTTTGGGTCACCAAATTATTCTGTTCAAGTGTTATGTTTTTAGTTTCTCATGCATGCAATTAGATCAATAAATGATAACTAGTATATTGCTATAAATTTCTGAAATTGATAAAGCTTTAGAGGTTACTTATTCACTCCTCCCCTCTCATTAACCTAGCATAGTCTTGAATATTTCCAATAAATTGTATAAGAGCTTTGTGATTCTCAGGAGAAAGTTTAACACCTTGAGAAAGGATCAAGAATATGGAGATATTCAGACTTGATAAGGCAATTGACAATGAAAAGCTAGATCTAGAAATTTCCATTGCACAACTCAAAAAAAGCTAAGAAGAAACTTTCCCAATTCCTGAAAAGAAGAAAGAAAATTGCAAATCAAATGAATTACCATCTCTACATTGAAGAAAGAATACAAGACATTTTTGCTTCAAACAATTTAGATGAAGCAAACCATTGAATCAGAGAACTCTTAGAGAAGAATTGTTCCTTACAAGAAGAAGTAAGAAAGTTAAAAAGAGAACAAGAGTTTTAGTCAGTGAGGCTATGTGAAATCTTGGAATAGAGGAGCAAGATAAAAGAAGAAATGGATGGAAGAAACAATGAAATCTAGAACCAATCCCTTTAGCATACAAATTTTATGGACCAAATCTCCAATGCAAGCGAGAAAATCATTAGCAAAAGATAGATCAATGAAAGATTAAGAAATGATCTAAATTTGGAAAGAAAAATCAATGAAAGAATAAGAAATGAGCTGAGGTCTAAAAAGTAAATTAGTGAAAGATTGAAAAATGACCTAAACACTAAAAAGAAAATCAATGAAAGAATGATGAAATCCTAAGCATACAAAAATAATTTAAATCAACTGAATGTGTAGAATCTCTATACACAGAAGGGTAAAGTAGGAATTCGATACAAAGAAGAAGGTGAATCCTCCAAATAAGATGCTCAAAGGAATCAAAGACCTACTTGCAATCACTGTGGTAAGTTAGGTTATACATCAAACAAATATTGAAGTAATGATAAAGAAAAAATAAATGGAAAATTCTACAATTATAGTTAGTATGGTCACAAGGCTAAAGAATGCAAAGAGAAACCAAAATTTGAGGGCAAGTGTCACAA
The DNA here is from genome assembly GCA_028749045.1 of Cupressus sempervirens. NCBI lineage: Eukaryota > Viridiplantae > Streptophyta > Pinopsida > Cupressales > Cupressaceae > Cupressus > Cupressus sempervirens. The sequence continues at coordinate 909,597,512 of CM053792.1, read as the reverse complement.
ATGCAAGAATCAAGCTCACAAGGCATCAGATTATAAAACTAAGTCATTTTTCTAGTAGAGAAAATTGTGAAAGCAATATTCAGTTGGGACTACAACACTTGGTGTAGATGTAATTAATATGGAGAATTTGGACACATTGGTATCAATTGTGTTAAACATCACATGAGAAGAAAAGATACCACCATAAGATGTTTTTCTTGTACCAAACTTGGTCATCTAGCCAAGAATTCCATGAATACAAGTAGAGTTGAAGATAAAAAAGAAAGAAAAAGTAGATAAAATTTGAAATTAGTTGAGGCAACAATGGATTCCTAAATCTACCAAGGAAGCTAGTTCAAGTAATGATGGTCATGTTAGTCAAGAAGTGGGTGACTCCACCATTTTCAACTAGGTTTCCAAAGAAGAATAGGAACTACATTATCAAGATCACATTCAAATAGTTCCAAATTGAAAGGTGAAATAGATCCAAATTAGTATTCAAGATACAAAAGGATCATTGAGGAAGATTGATATCAGTTATCACTAAGTTACCCTCTCTACCGAGTAAGGTCAGGTGATAAACTCTACTACGCAAGGTTGGGAGTAACAAGACACACATGGTTACTAAGTCAAAAAGCCTTCACCAAGTAATCAATAGGATAGTTGATGATAGGCTATTGAGAATAATGTCAAGCATGCTGTCAAGAACAATGTCAACCCAGCTACCTTCATATTGAGCATTAATGGCAGAGTTTTAACAAAAAGCATGAAATCAAATTTATTTTTCACTGTGAAATCTAAGTGCTATTGCAAAGAAGTGAATTCTAGTGTGATCAAGTGACTTCAAGAAATTTTATAGCAAGGTTATCAAGGTTTTCATAGTTTACTAAGAACAATGGCATCAAGTAGTAGCAAAGTGAAGAGAGGGTTTGAGATGTTGGTTCGAGTAGTTGAGTGGAAAGTACCAGATTTTAAACTTGTGCTTGCAATTGCAAAAACCCTTGACCCAAGTGGAGCTCAATCAAAAATACCACCTAAGGTACTACTTATTAATGATATTCAAACTCATTTCAAGTGCTCAATTCAAGAAATTGGAACCCTAGAAATGGATGATGCCCTAGGTGAATTGTGTGTTAATGGAATTCTCAAACCTGAGCATAAACATTTGGAAGACAAAGGTTTAAACCACATTCCTCACATGCCCCAAGGTTTTCAAATCAAATGGATAAGATACATTATAAGGTGGGTGAATAATGGTGAGATATGGCTTGAGAAACCTATTATGATTTCAAAGAAAATGATTCATTGCATCACCGGCTCCCCCATGCTCACTAAAGCTAAAACCACCCAAACCCTAGGTCAGGCTAAGCTAGAAAAGAAAATCCTAGCCAAGCGGGATGGTAGAGGCATAAAAATATGTAGTGTAACTAATGAAGAACTAGAATTTAGGATAGATATAATAGCTTACAAGATATATAGTTTGAGTCACCTCAATTGTGTATCATATGAATCTATTGATTAGCTTACAAAGTTGTGAAGAACAATTTGTCTTATGACATGGTAGATCTATTGTTGAAGAAATTTAATAAGAGCATGGAAATTATTCAAAGTTCTAGGAAAATCCCTAACAATTTTGGCTCCCTATTGACTTGTTTGTTCTTCTATGTTCAAAAGTTCTTCCCTTCCAAAGGAATGATAGTATGGAGAAGAGATGTGCTTGTACTATACTAGATTAATGAATACATTGTAGAAATGGAAGAGACCTTTGTTACCACTATAGACAACTACTTTGAAGTATTCAAAGATAAAATGAATAATAGATTTAGAATGCGTAAGAAGCTACTAGAAGATTACAAAGATGATATATGTTTTATGGTTGATTGTGATAGAGTAGTCTACATTAAGGTAGTAAAGCCTAGAATTGTATGGGTAAAACCTCTTCCCTATGATGTGAATATTGATGAAGCAAAGGATATTAATGAAGCCTTGATTAATAAACTCATTGATCCAAAGTTACTATACTTTGGAACATATGATGAGGTAAAGGCAAGGATAGAGCTAGAGATAAAGCCCCCACAAGCAATTAACAAAGGTAAGAGGTGGATAGAAAAACAAAAATCAAGGACACCTCATATGTTAACTAAGGGAAAAGGAGAAGCTATACATGAATGAAAGGATGAGGATGAGTCTAAAGAGGAAGAGGAACCTATGAAGAAGAAAGGAAAGGTGATCATCACCAAGCCATCTAAATCATCCACTATAGTCTTCACAAGGAGGTCTAGGAAGAAAGGTAGTGATATTGTCCTTAGAAAACCTCCTCCCACCTTCCAAGAAAAATTGAAACAAATGGAAGAAGGTGTAGGTATAACCAACTTTAAATCCTCAAAGTGTGAAACTAGGATAGAGGTAGACAAGAAATAGGTGGAAGAACTGGTGTTGACCAAAAGGGGAAAATGAAAGTATTCACCAAAAAAAATAGCCTCCCAAATCTCTAATGAATTAATAGATAAAATAAAGCCAAGGTGGGACTTTGCAATGCACATAGTAAAATACATTTATGCACAAACCTTGAGGCAGTTGCCACTGAGCATGATCGATGCTAAGGTAAAAGAGTTGTTGAAGAAAAATGAAGATAAAATGACTCTTAGATTTAATACATGTTTATTTTTTATCAAGGATATAGAGAATGTGGTTAAAAATGGCATAAACATGTGGAATAATGTTTATCATTTGCACAAACCAAGTGACTTCCTAGTAGATGTTAAGGATAATGATGATGACAATGATAATGATGAAAAAGAAACTTATACTAAGCCTACACATTTTGACAAAGAGGAAATTGAAGAAGATAAAGAGGAGGAAACTATTATGGAAGATAAAGAAGATGATGAGGATATTGACCCAATGAAGATAGTAGCCATAGTCACTTCCTCACTTCCTCACTCTCCAAGCAAACTAGTTGCTAGACCAAGCTCGAAGATAGCTTCAAAAAGTTTAATTATGACAATTACAGGTACTTCAAACATCCAATCACTCTTCACCCCCACAAAGCTTAGCACATCATTGATAGAAGTGACTACCACTTTTTCTACCAAGGTACAACCTCTCACTACTTTAGCTACTGAGTTATCAGTCATGAATACATCATCTTCTACAATTTTGAGCTTTTCAGTAGTAAGTACTTCATTTTTCAATTCTACAATTCTATCTACTTCATTAATGGATACTTCAATTATGACTTCTTTAGTTTTGGATTCAAAAAGCATTACCATTAGTATTCCATTAGTTAGTACTATATAAATTTTCATAGTAAGTCCTAGTATATCTACAATTGTTTCTATCCCAGATACAAAGGCATTAAGTACAAGGATAATTGAACCTAAGGCTCAACCAAGTATAAGATTTTTTATTAGAGGCAAGGAGATAGAAGAGGATATAGACCTAGATGAGGAAATAGAAATTCCCAAATAGGACTTTTATATTCTTACTACAAATTAAATGCATATAGCTAGTGAACTCCTCTGAAAGAAGGCAAAACAAAAAAAAAGTAAGAGAGAAGAGAGATAAGGAATATAAAATAATAGATGATGACATGACTATTTTGTCTAAAGCAATAGGTATTGAGGTAGATTCTTCTCAACCTATTTTATTGCAATTAGTTGAGGTATTCCAAAAGTTTAATGAGGACACTAGTGGTCAAGATAAGCTAATTGAGAAAGTAGAAAAGAAATTTGACAATAAACTGCTTGTGCATATTTCTCAGCAAATTGCTATCCATCAAGTTGAGCTTTCCTCGATTTTGGCCAATCTTAAAACATCTTGCACTACTATGACATCACTTTTTGTAAATTTGTGTTATGATATTGAGCTCACAAAGGAGATAAAGAGAAAACTAACAAAGATTAATGAGGATCTAAAAGCCAATGCACAACAATTGCAACTTGACTCTAGTTCAAGCTCTATACATCAAATGAAGATCAAATTTCTGTCAGACATGTTGATGGATACAATTGTTAATTATGTATTGTCTTTGATGTTACACAAATGTCATATCAGCCATCAGACAGATTCTACCTGTATGCGTGAATATGTGGCCTCTGCTAACACACACACTTCAACACGGTCATTGTATGCGGATTCATCCCAAAATGAACATTGGATTGTTCATCCGAAAATCAGCTGACAAAGCAACCTATTGCCTTCTATCTAAAGGGATTTTTCCTATTAATCTCCTTAGAATCAAGGTGCAGGCAACCAGACCCTATAAGAACGAAGGATTTGAATGCAATTTAAGCTATATGAATGTGCACGTAATCTAGATGAAGTGCAAGAAAATAATCTAAGAAATAAAAGACATTAAACTAAAAATGTATGCATTATTAAGCTAGATGAATTTAAACTAAGAATGCAAGATGTATTTAGAAATATGAGCAAATGTGAGTATGAATTCCAGCATGGATTCGATGCAAATTCTCCAAATTCATCCTCTCAAAATGAAGAGATGAGGGTCTCTTAAATAGACTTTCCTGGAATCCATCAATGGTTGAGATCGATTTCAATCAACGGTCAGGATTAAAGGTGAAGTTCAATCATAAAGGGAGATTCCCAAATTAAAGGGAGTTAACAGATTTAATTTGAGTAAAATAAGGAGTTAACTGATACAATTTGAGTAGAAAAAGGAGTTAACTAATTTAACTCATTTTTGATCAACAGTGAATTGGAAATTTCCCTTTTTGAACTGAAAAGAGATTTTGTTGAGATGTTTAATTTAATAAAATGAGATATGCTCTCATAATTACTTTTTCTATTTAATTAAATAATCTTTAATAAATTAAAGACACTTTTCTTATTTAATTAAATAACTTCATTTAATTAATTAGGAATGGCTTCCTATTTAATTAAATAACTTTGTTTAATTAATTAGAAGTAAGTAATCCATTTAATTAAATAATTTTGTTTAATTAATTAGTAATACCTTTCCCATTTAATTAAATAATTAAATTTAATTAATCAAGATAGGCGTATTTATTAAATTAAATAAATTTAATTCCATAGTACATTAGCCTTAGGATATAATTTAATTTAATTAAAGTATAAATACTTAATAATTAAATTATAATTAAATCATGTAGGTTTAATGCAACTAATATGAGTACATACTATAGGAATTAAATAATATGCATGATGAATGCAGATTTAGGTTTTTGGCATTTGACAATTAAGTCAAGTAGCAAGTAGCAGAATGAGAATTGGCTATTAGAATAGGTCTTAGGATTGATCAGAAATAGACCAGAATTGGTATCATGGCAATGAGCCAATTTTGGGGTATTACACTACTGAGCTCAGATGGTTAGCAAAGCAATTTATAGTGACTACCAAGCATTCTTGAACATTACACAAAAAGTTATCTTTTACCGAGCTCACTCGGTAAGCAAAGGAAAGTTAGCTTTGACCAAGCTCACTTGGTAAGCAAATGAAAGTTAGCTTTTACTGAGCTCACTCGGTAAGAAAAGAAAAATTAGCTTTTACTGAGCTCACTCGGTAAACAAAGGAAGGTTAGTATTTACTGAGTTAACTCGATCTCCGAAGGAAGTTGCAAGGTTTGCAGTGTTTACCAAGCTCCATTTGGTTAACACTGGGGAAACCATTCTAAGCAGTGGTCACCGAGCTGGGTCGGGTAGTGAAGAATTTTATTGTTTTAAAGAATTAAGTTTAATTATTTTATGTAGCCGATTGATTTATGTTTTTTAGTTGATTGAGCTGACTCGACAATCTATAACGTATATATGAAAGGTCAAGTTGTGAATTCAAAAGGTATGCAGAAGTGTGTGGATGAATAAATGTGTGAATGTATGAATAAGAAAATATATGAGAGAATGTTGAGGAAGAATTGGATATCCCTATGAAGCTACAAAGTTGCATTCAATTAGTGAGGATTTAGTGAAGCAAGACAGAGATCTATATTCAGCAAAGATAAGTTGCATATATTTCAGATCACTTCATTGTTCTTTCTAATCATTGTAATAGTGATTCAAAATCTGTTAACAGAGTTGGTTTGATAGCCATTTTGTAAATCCTCTAACAAGGTGACAATTCAGTTGAATTTTTTTAAAGACCTTTGACAAGGCCACTTCTAACAAGGTGATCAAATCCTCTAACAAGGTCACACCTAACAGTGTGTTTTGCAACCTTTAACAGCATTGGCTCCTAACAGGGCTCACTTTAGAAGAGTGAAAATTGGTAACTAGTTACTTGGTGGTTTTTTCCAAATTGGGTTTCTATGTTAAATCTGGTGTCTCTTGTGTTCATGTTATTTCTTTATGCATGCATGTCATCACTTTAAATGCTAAATAAGTTATTAGAACATCTATCAAGTTTCAAATTTATTTATGAGATTGTCAGCAGCTATATTTTAAGTCATCTAAGGATCTGTGGATTTATTTTTGTGGTAACTGATTCACCCCTCCCTTCTCAGTTACTCCATCTCTATTGCCAACACATGTAGGTAGAGTTGTTGAGAGAAGAAGAAAGGATCCAGTTTACATTGATAGATATGCACAATATGATTCTTCCTATCATTGATAGAATGTAGAAACATATTGTTTACTCAAAATCCTTGATCCATGACAATAACTTCTCTATTGTAGATCACATGATAGAACTCTCTGCAAAAGTTCAAATTGCTCTACATACATGTAAGATTTTGCAAGAAAATTGGGATAAAACCTTGGCACTTATTCTTAAGGTACATTATGAGTTTCTATATAATTTTGGTGTCTCCATGTGAATAAGTTTTGAATAAATCTTTGGCATTATTGTAAAAAAGTGGGAGAGGCTATGTATATTGTATGGGGGAGAATCATGCAAAGGGAGAAAATGTATATAGCAGAGGAGAATTTTGTAGATATGTTGCATAGTATACTATACATACTTATAAAGAAAAGTTTTGAAAAATCTCAAAACAATATACCCTACCAAGCTAGTATCACGTGGTGTTGTATATAAGTTTTGGCTAATATGTGTTATTGTCACTAATGCCAAAGGGGGAGATTGTTGACATATTAGTCAAGTTTATTAGTAGTAGTAACACTTATTCAAATTTTTTATGGCTATCAAGCTCATTGAACATTTTACAGTTGCTATTGAGTCTTTTGGACTAATTCCAAGTGGCCACCAAGCATTCCAGTAGTTACTGAGGGAATTCAATTAGTGAAGTGTAGTAGTTCAAACTAAGTAGAATCAGATAGTGTGAAGTCTAGTTATTTGAACTGAGCACTTAACTAGTTACTGAGTTTTGCAGTTTCTACTGAGCTAATAGTTCATGTGATGCAAAGCTAGTGTTAACTGAGCCATATGCGAAGCTAGTGTTAACCAAGCCATATGCAAAGTTAGTGTTTATGGAGTGATTCAATTTATGACAAGTTACACAATATCTATCAAGTCACTAATACAAACCAAGTTCAAGACTACTTTGAGGCAATTAGTATAGACCAAGCTTCTACTTCTATCGAGTGCATGATTATGTTGAGTAATGACAGTGGGTGTCGAGTATTAGAAATTCACCAAGTCAATCTTCATAACCTAAGTGTCTTCATATGGGCCAACTTTATAATATTGGTGTTAACTTGTTTGATGGCCAACTTTGTTAATATGTAAATTGGATTGTTATATATATAATTTATTGTATCATATCAAATGTTGTGAATAAATAATTCATGAACATAAGTGTGTAAGAATGAAAATGCGATCAAGAAAAAGATAAAGTATATATTGAAGGCCATATCAAGAAAGGAGCAATAGAGACATATTCATCACAAAAGGTGATCAATACTTCAAGGAATCTCTATCAGCAATTTTTTTGTAAGTCAAAGATCTACTATTTCATTCTAATAGGTGAATTAGTCTAAATACTTTAACAAGGTAGACATAACAGTCTTTCTCAAAATCTCTTTACTGAGTGCATACTTTATTGTGTGTTTGTAAATCCTTCAACAAGGTGGACCTAGTAGTTTTAATTACTCCTACCATGGAAGATCATTAGAAGTGATCAATAAAAGCCTTAATAGGAAAACTTTATACTATAGTATTGAAGTTTTGTGGGTATCATCCCTACTCAAATTTTACTTTCTATTTAGAAGGTTTCTGGGTCACCAATTTATTGTGTTCAAGTGTTATGAATGTTTATATTTTTAGTTTCCCATGCATGAAATTAGATCAATAAATGATAATTGGTATATTGATATAAAGTGCTAAAATTGCTAAAGTTTTTGAGGTTACTGATTCACCCCTCCCCTTTAAGTAACCTAGAATAGTATTCAATATTTCAAATGGGACTATCCATTGGACTAAAAAAATTAATTATTGCCCTAGGAATTTTGGGATTGTCCCTTAATAAAAGGTTTCTTAATTTGAAGGCAATATATTGATCAAACCTAACAAAACTAGCATTCTCTGCATCCCCACTCATATCTGCACTCCACAATTGAACTGGCATAACCTCTTCTTCATATTCTCTATTTAATACCATCTCCTTCCCAAAATATGTTGCACCCTTAAACAAGAACATATGCATTAATAGTGAATAGTGACCAAAAGTTTTTTCTACCTTGCTCTTAGCAATCCCAACTAGGCTTATATGGATTTCTTCTAATATACATGACGGAAAAATAAATAAAATTTGTTCACACCAAAACAAGAAATGTGACCCATCATATACATAAATTTGACTGGCAAAAAATTCTACTCATCCTTTCCAAAAACTCTACATAAAGTCACATATACTTCTATAGCTTGGGAAGTGAAAAACTCCTTTTCAAAAGGTTCCCTGATAGATTCTATGATTACTAACAAGTTCCCAATTGAACCTATGTGTGCCCTCCATGCACCCTGCCTAATCTTATCCTTCTTAGAGAAGTATTCTTTTTTGAGTTCTCACAAGTCAATGGGTATATGAAAAATCTAAAAGTGGTTATAGCCCAAAGGCTTCTCAAATTTCCTTATCATTTATACTTATCAAGAATTCCCCATCCAATCTTATTACTATTCTTGTTGTAGGGTCATAATTTTAGGCAATGGCCATGAGTAAATTAACATCCACAAATACACTAACGACTAATAGTTTCCCTAAATAAAAATTCCAAATTTTGGCATGGGTGCAAACAAATTTCTTTTTAAAAACCTGTTCCTAAAAAGAAAAGCCCCTGATTTGGTAGTAGTAGCATCCCTAAGCCAATTTCCTTTATCATATAAACCATCTGCTATCTTGAACCTAGGGTATACAGAAATCAACTTTCTCATCTAGGCTAACTCATTTGTAGACTCAGCTAGTAATTCAAGAAGGTCATCATGTATGTTCCTATTGGCATAATCTACTTGTCCATAGAATACTTTCTTTGGAGCCATGATGGATAAGAATTAAAAAATACTAGAAAAACTTAGATATATATATGGTAAATCCAAGAACATACTTGATTCTTTCCTATATTTTCTCTACAATTTTGCAATACACCATGAACCAATGGAAATTATGGCATGTTTTGATCATACCAAGCATAATCTCTCAATAGCATTGAACTCTTTAGAAGTCTAAAAATTTGTTCGTGTATGGAAGAAATAATGAATTCTTTGCGATATACTTTGTTTTTTGTTTGCATAAGGAGCCTTCAATCTTCATAAATGAATTGATAGGAGAACATGGTGGCACCACCTTCTATTTTGAAAATACATCGTTGATTTTTAAAAATTCTAACAATTCAAGAATAGTATCAGGAATGATCATTTTCCAATTACTAGGTTGGAAGTTAACCCAATAGACTTTCTCCACATAAGCCTTTCTCTCTACTACTAGCAACTTTGCTTGAATCCATCGGTGCTTGAAGACATGTGTCGTCTTCTTGCTATGTTGCTATGCATAAACAATGAACAATTCCCTTGTGCAATATAGTGACCATCATTGATTCATTCTAATCTGACGATGTGCATTTCACAAGTGATTTAACATGACTATGGTGGGTCCCATCATTTTTCCCTTTTGTCATCATGTTACTACCATTAAAGATTGAACAATATTGATGGGGACACAACCCAAGAATAGAATGGAAACAATAGAAAAGGGAAATTATATTAACTAAGAAAATAAGCTAGTACAAATAGAACAGGAAAATAAACTTCAAAACATGCCCTAAGGGCTTACAATAGCATAAATTTGGAGATAAATTCTCCTTATGGTACCTCCTCTCAAACTCCACTCCGAACTGCCTTTTACAATGCCAAAAATCTCCTTAAATAGACCTCAAAGGGTTAAGGACTAGGAGTACATTCTAGAAAGTGCTAGTAGGCATCCACTGATGAAATACAAGGTTTTGGAAGCTGCATTAGAAATCGGTGCAAATCTAGAAGAATCTAGAAACGGTAACCGAACTTTCGAGAGGCATAACTTTTGAACCATAGCTCCGATTGACGAACTGTTTACATTTTCAGAAAGCTCTCAAAGCACTCTATAGCCCTATGGACAAGCTTTACTTGTCCCCCATTTTTTGACGCTTTTCGAGGTCATTTAATGCCCCAAACTTGACTTTGAAGCATTCTTAGGAGGTCTCCAAAACCAGAAAAACTGCAATAACTTTCAAACCCTGGGGCCTTTTGACTTGATTCTTCTCTTTGGAGTGCTCTAAATCACGATTACATTCATCTGGCCAATTCACACCTTCTAGGTCACCAAAATGATGGCCAAATTGCATGCTCCTATTTTTTTGAGATTTTCAAATACACTGATAGTGGAACTGTGAGAGTTGGAACCTTTATTTGACCCAAATGGGTATCCAAAAATGTAAATACATGAAACAAAAAATAAGTCTAAGTACTTTTTTTTTGGGTGACACAAGATTGCCCTTATACCTCTGGATGCTCCTACATCAGACACCCAGGGTAGATTAAAAAGCGACCCTGTCACTTTATGGATGGTAGAGGAAATCCCAAATGGGAAACCTCAGCTGCTGAAATCCAAGTTGAGTCCTCGATTGGCCATCCTTTTCATTTGACCAAATACTCTTCATACTGCCTATTTCTGGTACTCCTACCCACACGATGATCTAGAATGTCTTCTATCTCCTCCTTCTTAGAAGTAGGAATTGGACATGGTTCTAAAACCAGCTCCTCATCTGCACCATCATCATGATACTCTGTTAAATCTGCAATGTTGAAAATGGGAGAAATGTGAATACCATCTGGCAGCTCCACCTCATATGCATTTCCTGAGTCATGTTTTTGCAAAACTTTGCAGGGGCCAAATTTCTTCATTTTCAGCTTGTTGTATGTACCAACTGGAAATCTTTCTTTTCATAAGTGCACCATGATGAGATCCCCTACTTGGAATTCCTTATGTCTTCTCTTTTGATCAGCCCTAGCTTTATACTCTTGATTCATCTTGATAATGTGTGCTTGAACCTCCTCATGTAGACGCTTGATGTGTTCAGCAAATTCCTTAGCTTCAGCACTTGTCCTCTCCCCTTGTTCTATCTTCCTCAATTCTGGTGCAGTCCTTGGGCTATTCCCATATACAATTTGAAATCGTGATTTTCTAGTACTCCTATTTATAGAGTTATTATAAGAAAATTTTGCCTGTGGTAGAATCAAATCCCATCCCTTGGGCTTATCTCCAACTAAACATCTTAGCAAATTGCCCAGACTTCTATTTACCATTTCTGTTTGGACATTAGTCTATGGGTGATGCGTGGAACTGAATTTCAAGTCTGTTCTCAACTTCTTCCACAATGTCCTCCAGAAATACCCACAAATTTAGTATCTCTGTCAGAAACTATTCTCCTTGGAAGACCATGTAGGCTTACCACCTCTTTGAAAAACAAGTCTACAATATGGACAACATCATGAGTTTTATGGCATGGAATGAAATGTGCCATTTTGGAGAATCTATCAACCACCACAAATACTAAGTCATTACCCCTTTGTGTCCTTGACAATCCAAGAACAAAATCCATACTTATGTCCTCCCATGGCCTTGATGGAACATGCAATGGCTGATATAGGCCAGTATTTTGACTAAACCCCTTGGCAACTTGACAAACCTGGCAACTCTGTACAAACTTCTTCACATCCTATGTAATTTGAGGCCAAAAATAATGTTCTCTAAGAATGGTAATGGTCTTATCTCGACCAAAATGTCCTGCCATCCCTCCACTGTGTTTCTCCTTAATCAGATTTTCCCTCATGGAACTCCTTGGAATGCACAATTGACTACCTTTGAACAACATGCCATCCTAAATCAAATAGTCTAACCACTTGGTTCTATCTATAACAACAGGTTCTTTACAAGCTTTCCATGCTTCAGCAAAATCAAGATCCTTGGGGTACAAATTCTTGAGTTCATCAAACCCAACTACTTCAACCTGCATTGTTGTAAGCAACAACTGTCCCTACTTAGTGCATCTGCAACCCTGTTAGATTTTCCACTTCTATGCTTCAACACAAATGTATAACTCTGCAAGAATTCTACCCACTTCATATGCCTCTGATTCAATTTACCTTGGCTATTTAGGTACTGTAATGCCTGATGATTAGTATACAAAACAAATTCCTTTGGCAATAAATAGTGCCTCCATTTCTTTAAGGCCTAAACTATTGCATAGAGCTCTTGATCATAAACATAATACTTCTTCTTTGCATCATTCAATTTTTTACTAAAATATGCAATAGGCTTACCTTCTTGGCTTAATACAGCCCCAATAGCACTACTACTAGCATCACAATTCACCTGGAATACTTTTCTAAAATCTGGAAGTGCCAACATAGGTTGTTCTATCACCTTCTTCTTTAACAATTCAAAACTTCTCGTAGCTGCTGCAGTCCATTTGAACTCTTTTCTATCCCCTCTTATTGTATTAGTTAGGGGTGCACATATGCCACTGAAATTCTTAATAAACTTCCTGTAAAAACTAACCGGACCATGAAATGATCTTACCTCAATAGCAGACCTTGGAGTAGGCCATTCCAAGATGGCTTTTACCTTCTTTGGATCCATTTTGAGACCTTCAGGTGATATAATAAATCCCAAATAGACTAACTCCCTTTTTGCAAAGACACACTTCTTTATATTAATTAACAGTTTCTCTTCCCTTAGCCTTTCAAGGACACTACGAATATGTAGTAAATGTTCTTCCAAAGTCTTGCTGAAAATTAAAATATCATCCAAATAGACAATAATAAATTTTCCCAAGAACTTCTTAAGTACCTCATTCATGAGCTGCATGAAGGTGCTTGGGGCATTCGTCAATCCAAAGGGTATGACTAACCACTCATAAAGACCATCCTTGGTCTTGAAGGCTATTTTCCACTCATCTCCTTCTCGAATCCATATCTGATGATAGCCACTCTTCAGATCTATCTTTGTGAAGTACTGAGCTCCACTCAAGCAGTCCATAAGATCATCCATCCTTGGTAAAGGAAACTGGTACTTGATGGTTATCCTATTTATAGCTCGAGAATATATAGACATCCTCCACTCTCCATCCTTCTTTGGTGTGAGTACTGCAGGTACTGCACATGGACTCAAGCTCTCTCGAATCAAGCCCTTCCTCAACAGCTCCTAAACCTGTCTATTTAGCTCCTCTATTTCAGTAGGAGTCATCTTGTGAGCAGCCTTGTTAGGAAAACTAGCTCTTGGAATCAAATCTATCTGATGACTGATTTACCTTACTGCTGGCAATCTATCTGGAACATTATCAGAGATAATATCTCCAAACTCCCCTAGTAAATTTGAAACTTCAAATGGTATTTCACTACTACCTTCTTTATCTTTCCTAGGAATCAAAGCATAGCATATATGCTAATGTTTCATGCCATCTAAAAACTTCCTTCCATCAACAAGACAAATCCTAGCACTGCTGCATACCTTTTCACCTTCCTTTTTCATGGGCTTCAATTTGTGGCAAACTCCATCCTTTGTCAGAGATTATGTGTTTGCATGTCTATCAAACTACCATGGTCTACCCAATAATAGATGGCAAATATCCATCAAAATAATATCACAGAGAACTTCATCATGGTAACTCCCAATTTTAAATTTCACTAAACATTGTTCACTTACCAGGACCTTATGATCATCTTTTACCCAAGCAATCTAATAGTGCTGGGGATGCTTCTCCCTCTTGAGCTTCAGCTTAGAGACCATCTCTTCTGATACCAAGTTATCAGTGCTACCACCATCAATGATCACATCACAAAATTTATCCTTACACTTGTATCTGGTATAGAAGAAACTCCTCCATTGTCCTAGTTCATTCTCACCACTCAGTAGGACTCTTTCATTTACCAAGGTCTCTCCTCTTTCTGAATCCTCTGAATGTGATGATTGTGCATCCTCATCCATATGAGCAACCCTAGCTTGGCCCTTAGCTCTCCTATCTGTCCTTCCTTGTCATTGAGGGCATTCAAAGGCATGATTACCTTCTTCATTGCAATGGAAATAGGTACCACGAAAGCCTCCTCTTCCTTTTCCATGTCCTCTACCTCTTCCTCTTTGATTTCCAAAGTCTTGATCATGGGAGCAGTTGAAACCCTCATTCCTCTGGTTTCTGCTAGTACCCACATCTTCATTTTTCTTTTGGGTTTCATTGCGGCCTCCAAATGATCTACCATTTCCCCTTCCTCCTTGACCATGCCCTCTTTGTCTTCCTTCAAACCTTTTATTCAGCTTCTCTTCAACTCATAGGGAAAACTGGTATGCCTCTTCAACGTTGGTCATTCTTACCAGACTTAATTCCTCCTTGATGCTAGGTCGCAACCCACTGATATAACGAGAAACCTTCTCCTTATTTTCTTCAGCATGCCTCGCTCTAATCAAGAGTTGGTAAAACTCCTCTGTATATTCTTGGATTGATCTTCCTGCTTGCTTTAACCCATGCATCTTCTTAAATAGATCAAGCTCATAGTCCACAGGAATGAACTGCTTCTTCAATTTGTCAACCATGCGATCCCATCTTGTGATCTTCTCCTTTCCTCTTCTAAGTCTTTCTAGTTGAACCTCTTGCCACCAGATTTTGGCATGGCCTTTCAGTTTGACCTTTGTAAACCTAACCCTATCTGGGTCCCTTATATCCTCATACTCAAAGTATTCTTCCAGTTCATTGATCCAATCGATCAACTCATCTGATTTCAGATTTCCTGAAAATATACCTACTTCAATTGTAGGTCTTTTCCCAAACTTAGTAATGGCCCTAAAAAGCCTTTCCTCTACAGGATTCAAAACTTCCCCATCAACTTCCTCTTCTGGTCCCATTACTTCCTCTTCATTGTCATCCTCACTATTGTCACCTACGGCAACATTTGCTCCTCTATGAAGCTCCTCTTGCAATGCTTGTACCTGCCTCTGGAGGGCTCTAACCTCCTCAGGATCAATAGCTCTAGCCCTTCTACCACGCTCTCTTCATGGAGGCATCTTCTAACTCAAACCCACAACCACACAGTCCTGGTGCAAACTGCCTCATAGTCGGCACTCTGTCTACACACTCAGGAAAACCCGTTCTGATACCACTTGATGGGGACACAACCCAAGAACAGAATGGAAACAACAGAAAAGGGAAATTATATTAACTAATAAAATAAGCTAGTAGAAATAGTATAGGAAAATAAACTTCAAAACATGTCCTAAGGGCTTACAATAGCATAAATCTGGAGATAAATTCTCCTTATGGTACCTCCTCTCAAACTCCACTCCGAACTACCTTTTACAATGCTAGAAATCTCCTTAAATAGACCCCGAAGGGTTAAGGACTAGGAGTACATTATAGAAAGTGCTAGTAGGCATCCACCGACAAAATAGAAGGTTCTAGAAGCTATGTTAGAAGTCGGTGCAAATCTAGAAGAATCCAGAAACGGTAATCAAACTTCTGGGAGGCATAACTTTTGAACCGTAGCTTTGATTGACAAACCGTTACATTTTCGAAAAGATCTTGAATTTCTCTATAGCCCTATGGACAAGCTTCACTCATCCCCCATTTTTCAACCCTTTTTGAGGTCATTTAATGCCCCAAACCTGACTTTGAAGCATTCTTAGGAGGTCTCCAAAACCTGAAAAATTGCAATAACTTTCAAACCGTGGGGCCTTTTGACCTGATTCATTTTTTTGGAATGCTCTAAATCATGATTACATTCATCTAGCCAATTCACACCTTCTAGGTCACCAAAATGATAGCCAAATTGCATGCTCCTATTTTTTTGAGATTTTCAAATACACTGATAGTGGAACTGTGAGAGTTGGAACCTTTATTTGACCCAAATGTGTATCCAAAAATGTAAAGACATGAAACAGAAACTAAGTCTAAGTACTTTTTTTTTTGGGTGACACAGGATTGCCCTTATACCTCTAGATGCTCCTGCATCAAATATCTTATTGTGACTTAGTGCCTACTATCGATGTGTTTTGATCTGACAATACCCATTAACATGTATCTTCATTTTGAGTACAATTCCACATAGGATGTGACATGACATTTCCTCAACATGCTAACAAGGAAATTACAATGTTTATCCTTTGGTGATGCTTTATAAATTTAGGTGTCACCATGTCTTATATTTTCTAGGAAGGTCTTATGTCACTACCAAAAAAATGAAAAACTCTCCAGTCACAACATAGCGACCACCACATTCTTCGAAGAATTTCAGCCATATGAAATGTACACTATCCCATCTTTTGTAATTATATTCAATGCTACTGAGACTGCATAACAATCACATGATTTTATTAATGATAAAATACTTTACGGTGCCCATCCTTTTTATTGATTCCACCATATTACTTTCCCCAGAAGGTGCCATGTCACTACTAGCAAGAATCTTACATTTTTTGCTGGGGACATAACGACCATTTGACTTCATAGAAACTAATGATGGAAAGTGGAATAGAATCCAACTAGTGCCCCTTTCCAATGTCTAACATCTCTAACATCCCATCACATCACCAAAATTCACCAAATTAATGAAAAAACTAGTGCTTATTTTTTAAAACTTTAACTTGCCATCTTTGTATTTTATGATGGTCGCCATGTCACATAGGATAAAAACCTTGCAGATCATGATAGCAACATGATGACCACTCTAGATCTAAAGGAAGATCTGATAGTAGCAATAATTTCAATGAAAAAATAAGATCGGAAAGGGAGAATTTAAAAAGTTTCTCAACAGAACATACCACTTTCAAAACTAATTTTCCCACCAAATTTTTTTAAGTAGAAGCACACAACCTAACAGGTCTACCTAGGGCATAAATTTTATTTAATAAGGTTTCACCTAGGGTTAATAGACTTGCAAAAGGCCAAACCCTAATTTTTATGATACATATAAATCTATTGAATTTTTCATACCTATTTTATGGGAAAAAAAATTGTATTATGGAAAATTAGACCATGAAGGCCCTTAAAAGCAAGTAAGTTATTTTTAAATTCTTTGCCTAGGTGAACCTATGGCAGCTTTGGTTAGATAAGACCAAAGATAATACAATATAAACTTTAGAGGTGGATAGCTAGAGTAATAATTCCTTCTAGAGTTTGAAGATGAGAGTACTTCCAAGGTTTTATGAAGAATCTTTTGTCATATCAATCCATTTGATAACCTTACATTTCCCAACTTGTAGGAGCCAGTTAGAGCCTAAAAAACCTTAAAACCACTCAAATTGAGTTAGGGTATTGTATGAAAGATGATTACCCCAAGACCCCAAATATCCTTTAGAGGTTGGCACAGTATCTAATAATTCTACAAAAAAAAAAGGTTTCTTTTAAATTATTGGGAGAAAATCCCTACTTTCTCCCAATACGAGACCTAATTGGGGCTGGTAGCCTTTAGGCCTATTTTCAAAGAATTGATGAAATCATATGAGAATTTGAATCAAGTGAGACTCCATACAAGTCTAGTCAGTTTACTTTAAGTGCTTGGGAATACCTCCACACCTTGACAAGCTTAATTACAAGTTTTTGAGGGGGTAAGTGCACTAGGTTTTGGTGCAAAAAGGAGGGTTATAAGTGGCCAAAATCAACAATTTCTAAACTTCAACAAGAATTTGAAGATAGTTATGCTCAAAATTTTAAGATATGACAAAAAAATAAAGTAGTAGTCCTTTGAATCTAGTTTCTAAACTAATAATTTTTTTTCAAAATGGTTTAGGTTTACGTCTTCAAAAAAGGGAGGGTAAAAGCACAAACCTGTGTCACCTTTTATGAAGAAAAGTGATATCAGAATGTGACAATTCAACATTAATGACAAAAGAAATGGTATTTGTGTTTAGAATTTGAAAATGATGTAAATTGATGAAATGTGTAGAATTGGATGAACTTTATGCCTATCATTTTTAAAAATTTTTTTGAGTAAGAATTTATTCATTTCTTTTATTTTGAACTCCCTTTTTTAACTATAAAAAATATAGGGTGTAGTTCCCGTCAAAAGAAAATATGCAAATCATCTTTTTTTGTTTTGATTTGAAAATATCTTATATATGACATGTATATCTAGTGCACAAAAAAAGAAATAATTAGTTTTTATCTATATTTTCTTTGTTATAAGTACTCAAGCTCGACCTTCTCAGAAGCCAACAATTCTTTCCTCCAGTCAAAACTTCCCAATCAAATCTACACTTTCTTAAGAAAAAATTGCATATTCATGAAGAGGACTCTCTCCTCTAGAGATAAATGTAATTTTTTTTATTTTTTTGGTATGATTTACTATTTTTTTCCATTTTTTAAGTGAGCATCTTCTAAAATGTTGAAATATTGACTTATAATATTTTGAAATTTTAAAATAATATAACTAATCAAAACACTCAAAAATTTATATAATGATGATATTGAATCTATGATCTATAAAAGGGTATTTTTAGTTTTTGAATAAAATTGAGTTTTGATAGAGAAATGAAATTTGACCAAAACAGGTTTTGATATCACAAACGGTGACATAGATCTATGCTTTTACCTGGGAGCCACAAAAATTGGTACTATTTTTCATAAAAAAAATTAACATAGTGCAAATTGTGGCCCCCCTAATTTTTTTTAAATCTCTCTGATCGAAAGTTACCTAACACTATGTAGTTAATTCCAAATTTTTTGGGTAATTTTAAAATGTGTTTTTTTTAATAAATTTTTTAATTGGACACATCCCAAAAATGTGAAATATCTCTATGCTTCCCCTAGAAATAATTGGAAACTAATCTAAAATCAAAACTTCTTTTTTTCAAAGTGTGTATAATGGAGTCTAATTTTCAAAAAATTAGGTTGTTGTGAAATTTGATGAATGAGCTAAAATCTACACCCAAATTAGTACATGTTGGTTTTTCACAAAAAATAGACATATATTCAAAATAAATTATAGTTGAAAGGCTTAAAATAGTTTAATTTTGAAATAAATGACATGGTTATATAGCTAACAAAAATATTTACAATGTCATGTAACTTTATTTTATCTATGCTCAACCATAAGGAAGCTTGAAGGAGAGCACGCAAGAAAAATCAATTTTTTTTGTATGTTTGCTACAAAACATGTCTTTGAGTAGCTTAGAGACTCCAAACCTTTGGATTGGATCCCCAAGTCAAAACCAAGCCTTAGGATTGGTAGAATCTTAAGCTTTAAATAGTGCATGTGCACCATAACATACACACACTATTTAAAGCATTTTTTTTAAATTTAGGCTTACATAGTGTGTACATGTTATAGTCCACACACACTCTGAAAGCATGAATTTCTATAGAGAGAAGGAGAGAGGAAGGTGAGAGGGAGAGAGGGTAGCGAATGATGCTAGGATTAAACCTCAAATAGATATAACAATTACATGCAAATATAAACAATATTAAAAAATAATAGATCACACAGAAAAGAACACAAGACACCAAGATTTAACGTGGTCCACTCGAACCCTATGTCATGTCCACCAAACAAAAAGTCCAATATTTTTATGATCTAGTGATTAAAACCTAATTAAAATCTATAATCTCTTACAACTAAATATTGTTGCAAGAACCAAGTTTTGCATCACCATAATGAAACAATCCCTAACCCTAAGCCCTTTTATACAATTATTTTTACCACAGGTTCACCAGCATTGGTAAGTAAAATAGAATACAAAGAGGGAGAAAATATTTCTAGAGGTTTTCTTATCCTTGTTGAGCATCTAATATTCATTGGCATGGGTAGTATTTGTTGTACAGTTGTTGCACATCATGAGGAATTGCTAAAACATCAACTTTTGAAGTATCATCCAAAACTACACAATCATTTTATTTCTTCTCATATTGTTGCAATAAATCTTTGTACAACATTTTCTCATTGAATATGACATTCCTCCTTCTTAGAATTTCACAATTTTCAAAATCCCAAAGCTTATAGCAAAACTCATTAATTCCATATCCAACAAGTAAACATTTCTTTGACTTAGCTTTTAGCTTGGTTATATTTTTAGAATCTATATGAGAAAATGCATCACAACCAAAGGTTCTAAGAAAAGAATAAGTCACCTTCTTCTAGTCCATGCTTCCTCTAGAATACCATAACACAAAGGAGTAAATGTGCCTCTCTTAATCAAATATATAGTAGTATTGACAATGTCTACCCACATGTGTAAGGGTAACCCAACATATAACCTCATGCTTCTTGCAGACTCTATTATAGTCCTATTCATGTGTTCAACAACTCCAATTTCTTATAGAGTCCTTGGAATAGTTTTCTCTCTATGAATACCATTAGTAGAGAAATAATATTCAAATTCATGACTGTAATACTCACCACCATTATCAAATCTAAGACATTTTAATTTTTTACTAGTCTCATTTTCAACCAAGCATTTCCATTTCTTAAAAGTTTTAAATACATCATATTTCTATCTAAGGAAATAAAATCATATTTTTCTAGTTGTATCATTAATAAATGTAACATAATAATGAGACCCTCCAAGTGAAGATACTTGAGCTGGTCCTTATACATCGATATGCACAGGCTCTAATTCTTTTTTTTTTTTTTTCCTTCCTAGTCTTCACAAAACTCACTCTCTTTTGTTTTCCATACACACAAATTTCACAAAAATCCATATTAATAGATTTTAGACTAGGTAGAACTTTCTTTGAATGATGGATTTTCATATCTTTCTCACTCATGTGCCCAAGTCTATTGTGCCACAACACTATATCAAAAATTAAAGCAACTAATTGTTCTCCCTAATCAACTACAACAATTACTCCTGAACATTCATTTTTCTCTGAAACAATTAAAGTAGAAGGAACAATATGATCTATAGAAGATATAAGGTGCCTACTTACCATATTTACCTCCTTGTATCTATCTAGTTTATCTCCTTCATTTTTCTTTTGAGTCCAAAAATATTTCTTTTTATGCCCTCTTTTACCACAAAACAAATAGTTGTTTGGAACTCTTAATTGAAACCTCCTCCAATTTGACTTTTCTCTTGATTTCTCATGATTTCTAGAATTACTTCCTGTCTTAGTCATTCTGCTTTGATTTTATGCATTCAAAGCACTTCCTAATGTAGATCCACCTAAGGTTTTCCTATGAGTTTCCTCACTCAAAATAATAGTAATTATATAATCATCTTTTAGGGTATTAGATCCAAAAACAAATTTACTCATGACCATTGCCATGCCATTGCAGCTTTTAGGCAAAGAATACAAAATCAAGAGAGCCCTAATTTCTTGATCAAAATTAATACCCATAGAAGATAACTAGCTATTAACAATATTAAACTCATTTAAATGATCCACAATAGATCCATATTCTATCATTTTTATATTAAATAAATGCTTCATAAGAAATACCTTGTTTGAAGTGAAGAGCTTTTCATACAATTTCTTTAGAATTTCCATCAACTCTTTCATCATTTTTGCTTTTGCAATATTAAATGCCATCAATGGTTCTAGGCATAATTGAATAGTTCCAAGAGCCTTTCTCTCTAAAAGATCCCATTCATCATTTGATATAGATTCCTAATTCTTTGTTTTTCCTTCCAATGGCTTCCATAAATTCTTCTAATAAAGATAGTCCTCCATTTACATTTTCCATAACTAAAAGTTCTAACAATTAAACTTGTCAACCCTTGGCTTACTCTCATCTACTATTGCTCCCACTCAACCATGAGACTTTCCTATAGAGGATAACTAAAATACAACCTTGATTTGATACCACTTGTTAGCATTAAACCTCTGAAAGAAATAACAATTACATGCAAATATAAATAATATAAATAATAATAGATCAAAAAGAAAAGAACACAAGAAAATGAAATTTAATGTAGTTCACCCAAACCCTGGGCTACGTCTACAAAATAACAAGTCCAATATTTTATGATCTAGTGATTACAACCCGACTACATTCTATAATCCCTTATAGCTCAATACCACTGCAAGAACTAAGTTTTGCATCACCACAATGAAACAATCCCTAATCCTAAGCCCTTTTATACAAGTCTTTTTCCAAGTTTAGGGTTATGATCAATAATTACATATTGGCCCAAAATCTTGATAAAATAGGGCACAAATTTTTTTTGGGGCCATTCCATGATCCCTAAAGAATTTATGAAGTATGTATAGTACTTCCCAATAAATCACCACAATCTAAAAAATAAGAGAGATTAGAAAATGGTGAGAGAGTAGAAGATGGAAGAGTGTAGAATAGGGAGAGAGGGATGGAGAAAAAGAGGGAGAGAGAGAGAGAAAGTAGGGGATGAGAGAGGGAGAGAGGGAGAGAGAGGGAGAGTAGGGGATGAGAGAGGGAGAGAGTGAGAGAGAGAGGGAGTGTAGGGGATGGGAGAGGGTGTAATAGGTGTTGTTATCTAGATCCTAATCAGACTTAGAAGTTTATTTGGTGCACTTTCCATCTAGATTATTTCTATGATGGTTTGGGGGCAGCTCCCCTAAGACAAGGTCTAGGGATAGCACCCTAGGTGTGCTCCTTTTCATAGCATAGGGTGGGGTTGAGAGGAAACACCTTGTGATGGTTTTTGGTGGTAGTGCCCCTATAGCCAAAAAATGACCATATATTGTAAAATGTGTTAACTACTCTTTTCTAGCCCTAATTTTGTAAGCAAAAAGAAGCTTGTATAAAAAGGCTTAGGGTTATAGATTTTCATAATATGTGATTCAAAAATTGGTATAATCACTAGATCATAATAATATTGGACTTGTTGTTCGTGGATGTAGGTTAGGAATTGGGTGAACCACATTAAATCCTAGTGTCTTGTGTTCTCTTATGTGTGATCTAATGTTTTTTTGATATTGGTTATATTTTCATAAAACTATTATTTTTATTTGAGGTTAATCCTAACAAGTGGTATCAAAGACAGACTATTATAATTTTTTGGTGATCCTCTGTAAGAAGGTCTCACAATTGAGTGAGAGTCTCATGATTGAGTAGAGCCATGGTAGATGAGGGTAAGCTAAGGGTTGACAATTTTAATGTGTAGAACTTTTAGTTATGGAATATGCAAATGGAGGACTATCTCTATTAGAAAAATTTGTGGAAGCCACTAGAAGGAAAAACTAAAAACAAGGGAACTATGACCAATGAGGAATGGGAGATTTAGATAAAAAGGCACCTAGAATAGTTTGGTTATGCTTAGTACCATTAGTGATATTTAACTTTACAAAAGAAAAGAAAAAAAAGAGTTGATGCAAACCCTAGTGAAATTGTATGAAAAGCCCTCCATTTTAAACAAGTTATTTCTCATGAAGCATTTATTTAATATGAAAATGGTAGAAGGTGGATCTACTGTAGATCATTTAAATTAGTCTAATACTATTACTAGTCAATTATCTTTTGTGGGTATTAATTTTGATGAAGAAATTAGGGCTCTCTAGATTTTGTGCTCTTTGCTTGAAAGTTAGAATGGCTTGGTAATGGCTATGAGCAATTCTATTTTTGGTTGTAATACCCTAAAATATGATGACGTGATTGCTGTTATTTTGAGTGAGGAAACTCATAAAAAGACCTCAACTAGATCTACATTAGGAAGTTCTTTGAATACACAAAGAAAAGGCATAATGGCTAAGAGAGGAAATAATTTTAGAAATCGTAGGAAATCAAAAACAAAGTTGAAGGGAAAGAGGTCTCAATCTAGAGGATCAAGAGATTGCTAGTACGATAGGAGACTAGGGCATAAGAAGAAAGATTGTTGGACTAGAAAGAACAATGAATGAGATAAACTACAAGGGAAGAAGGAGGTAAATGTGGTAACATATTTGAATAAGATGCTTTGCTTCTATCTTTAGAAAGTGTTGATGATTCATGAGTTTTATATTCTAGTGCTTCATTTCATGCTACACCTCATAGAGGTTATTTCTTTGATTATGTCCAAAGGGATTTTGGGCTTATTTGTTTGGGGGATAATGACCCCTATCAAATTTTTTGAAAAGGAAAAGTGAAGATTAAACTTCAAAATGGGAATCATTGGCTACTACATGAGGTAAGACATGTTCCAAGGTTGAGTAGGAATTTAATTTTAGTAGAGTAACTTGGTGATGAGAGTTGTGTATTTACTTTTAATGATAAATATTGGAAGGTTTCAAAAGGTTCCCTTATAGTAGGAAAATGTGTGAAAGTAGGAACCATATATCTTTGTACTATAGGTTATATTGTTCCTTCTACTTTGATTGTTTTAGAAAAAAATAAATGTTTAATAATAGTTGTTGTAGTTGAGTAGGGAGAATAAATAGCTATTGTAAATTCTAATATAGTGTTGTGGAACAATAGATTTGGGCACATGAGTGAGAAAGGTATGAAATTAATTCATTCAAAGAAACTTTTACCAGGTTTAAAATGTGTTAATATGAATTTATGTAAAAGTTGTGTATATAGAAAAAAAAAAAAAGAGAGAGAGAAAGAGAGTTTTGTGAAGACTGGGAAGGAAAATAAAAGTGAGAAATTAGAGCTTGTGCATATAGATATATGGGGACCAACTCAGGTATCATCCCTTGGTGGCTCTTATTATTATATTACATTTATTAATGATGCAACTAGAAAAGTCTAAGTTTATTTCCTTAGATAGAAATCTAATATATTTCAAACTTTTAAGAAATGGAAATGCTTGGTTGCAAATGAGACTAGAAAGAAATTAAAATGTCTCAGATCTGATATAGGTTACATTTGTATGTAACTATTATTACTATGTGAGGTTAATCCTAACAAGTATATAATGGTGGTGAGTATTGTAGTCATGAATTTGAAGATTATTTCTTTGTTAATGGTATTCGTAGATAGAAAACTATTGTAAGGAATCCATAGGAAAATGGAGTGGTTGAATGCATGAACATGACTATAATGGAGCATGCAAGAAGCATGAGATTGCATGTAGGGTTCCCCTTAAACATGTGGGTGGAGGCTATGAATACTACTATAAATTAGATTAATAAAGCTCCCTCTACTCCTTTGGGCTTTGGTATTTCAGAGGAGGCACAAACTAGTAAGAAGGTGAGTTATTCTTTTCTCAAAACTTTCAATTGTGAAGCATTTACTCATATAGATTCTAAAAATAAAACTAAGTTGGAAGCTAAGCCAAAGAAATGTGTATTTTTTGGATATGGGATTAATGAATTTTGTTATAAGCTTTAGAATTTTGAAAATCATAAAATTTTAAGAAGGGATGTCATATTCAATGAGACAATATTGTACAAAGATCTATTTCAGCAACATGAGAAGAAAGAAGATGCTTATGTAGTGCTAGATGATGCTACAATATATGATGTTCCAAAAATTCCTCATCATCTACAATAATCACAACAACAAATACTGCACACTACAATGAATGTTAGATGGTCAACAAGGTCAAGTAGACCTTTAGAAATATTTTCTCCTTCCTTATATTCTATTTTACTAATTGATGCTAGTGAGCCTAAATGTTATGATGAAGTTGTGTAGGTGGATACGAAGATTTAGTGGGAGTCTAAATGAAAGAAGAAATGGAGTCTTTGCTAAAAAATAAGACTTGAGATTTATGCAAGTTTCCTGCACATAAAATGGATTTATATAATAAATAGGTTTACAAGTTAAAAGAAGAGGATAGAGGTAAGAAAAGATTTAATGCAAGGCTAGTTGTAAAAAGATTTGCATTGAAAAATTGAATTTATTTTGATGAGATATTTTCTCTTGTTGTTAAAATGACTTCTATTTGCATTGATTTTTGTATTGTGGCTACCAAAGATTTTCATTTGAAGCATCTTTATGTTAAAATAGCCTTCTTTTATGGTGATTTGGATGAAGAGATAAATATGGCATAGCCATTGGGATTTGGGGTCAAAGGCTAGGAGAACTTAGTTTGCAAATCGAAGAAAAGTTTGTATGGCTTGAAGCAAACACCTTGGCAATGGTATATAAAATTTGACAGGTTTATGTATGAGCATGGATACAGTAGGTGTTATTTAGATCATTGTATTTATTTTAAGAGGTTGGATGATAACAAACCCATTATTTTATGTTTATATGTTGATGATATGCTTGTAGCTAGGTCTAACATGGATCACATCAAGGGGTTGAAATGTTAGTTAGCACATGCATTTTCTATGAAGGATTTGTGCATAGCAAAAAAAATCCTTGGTATGAAGATTTACATTGATAAGAAGATTTTGAAATTGACATTATCTTAAGTTGATTATATTGAGAAGGTGTTGCAAAGTTTCTCTATGGAGAATGCTAAAACTATCAACACACCTTTACCTAGTCATTTGAAGTTGACTAAGGAGAAGGTACCTTATGCTTTAGTTGTAGGAAGCTTGATGTATGATATGGTATGTACAAGGATAGATATTACACATGTAGTGGGAGTTGTTAGCAGGTATATGATTCATCCACGACTTGACCATTAGGATACAATTAAATGGATTATTAGATATTTGAGACAAACATCTAGTAAGTGTTTACATTTTGGGGGTTATACTTCTAATTTATAGGGTTAGCTAGATTTGGAAAGGGATATTAATACTAGGTAAAGTACTATAGGTTATGTATTTATTTTTGGTAGGGCAATAGTGAGTTGGGTTTCTAGGTTGCAGAAGGTTAATTCTTTATCCACTAAAGAGGTAGAGTATATTGCTACCACAGAGGAAACCAAGGACATAATATGGCTTTAGTTTGTCATCATTGAATTGGGACACCCTCAGAAGGATATTTATTTTTTCACAGATAGCCAGAGTACCATTCATCTTGCAAAGAAATATGCTCAACATTCAAAGACATAACACTTACAGTTACGATACCATTTCATTTGGTTAATTTTGGATGATGGGTGGTTAAAGTTGGAGAAGATATATACAAATGACATTCCAGTGGATATGTTTACAAAGGTAGTGACAAGGGAAAACTTAAACTCCTCTTCAATTTGTGTTGGTCTTCTAGACTAAAAAGACTAAAAGAACAATAGAGTCTAGGATGGTTTGCTATTTTAGTGAGAGCTATAGGTTTGGTAGTTCTATTATCAGTCTCCAAGTGGGAGGTTATTATTATAGAGTCTAATTAGTCTCCAAGTGGGAGATTTTTGTGATGTGGAGCCTAATTAGACTCAGATGTTTATTTGGCATAGTTTCCCTCCATATTATTTCTATAGGGGTTTGGTGGGGTCAAGAGGCAGCTCCCATATAGGATCTTGGGGTAGCCCCCAAGTGCGCTACACCCCCACAGTAGTTTTTGAGGGTAGCACCCTAAATCCTAAAATGACCTTATATTGTAAAAGGTGCCACCTACTATTTATCTATTATTCTAGCCCTAATTTTGTAAATGGCAAAATACTTGTATAAAAAGGATTAGGGTTATGGATTTTCATAGTGTGTGGTGCAAAAATTGGTTCCTGTGGTAGTATTGAGCTGTAAGGGATTAAAAATTGTAATCAAGTTATAATCATTGGATCATAATAATATTAGACTTGTTGTTGGTGGATGTAGCCTAGGGATTGGGTGAACGATGTTAAATCCTAGTGTCTTGTGTTCTCTTATGTGCGATCTATTTTTTTTCATATTGGTTATATTTGTTTATAACTATTATTTCTATTTGAGGTTAATCCTAACAATAGGGGAGAGAGAGATGTGTGAGAAATATATAGTAAAAGAGAGGAGTGAGACAAATATTTAGCTAGAGAAATATGTAGATGAAGATCAAGATAGATACATATACATATATATATATATATATATATATATATATATATATATATATATATATATATATATATATATAGAGAGAGAGAGAGAGAGAGAGAGAGAGAGAGAGAGAGAGAGAGAGTAGGGATGGAAAAGGGTAGGATAGGGAGAGATAGAGTTTTGACATAGTGTGTACTTCATAATGCATATGCTTTATAGTGCATATAGACTATATAAAAACACCAAAAAATGGTTATAAAAAAGTTTGGGCCCTTGCTGACCCATAGTCTATTTTGTGTTTGTTGTCTATTCTACTATTCTGACAAAAAATATAGGTTTCATCTTGTTTGAATCAAGCAAACATCAAATTCAATCAATGGATACACTATTTGATGGCTTTTTGAACATTCTTTCATGCTATTGAAAGCTAGCAAACACTAAATTCAATCATTGGATGCACTCTTTGAAGGGTTTTTGAACATTCTTTCTATAAAAAAGGATAGTCCAATTCTTTTAAAATATTCTTTGTTACTATACAAAAAAATTTCATCATAGTTTAACAAGTTGTTTAATATATAGTGAATTCATTAAAATTTGTATGTGTGAATGAATTGTTATTTATAAATGGTAAGAAACTTGATAGTTTGCTTGATATATATTTTGTATTCATTGAAATAATAATTATTTGTATATGTATTTGAATGATTTGTAAAATACAAATTATAAGTAATTCAAATGTTTGAATAATTTGACATATACAAATCATCATCATGCCAACGAAAAAATTAAAAACTAAAACAACAAAATAGTGGGAGAGAGATTTGGTAATTAAAAGAGATAAAATGAAACTACTATCTAAAAAAATGAAATTGCAATGCAATAATGAAGAATTATTTTTTGAAGAGGAACAAGAACTACCAATACAAGGAAACAAAAAGGGACAATTGGAAAGACAAAGAGAACAAATGAGACTCTTATTCTTCAGAAGACAATTGAATTGTGAAACTACACCATCTTCTAATATTGGATTCATATCATCATTTCATGTTGAGGAGACACTAACTTCTATATCTGATGATGTACACACTCCATCATGTCATGTTGAAAGAACAACATCAACATATCAAGTAGGTGATATTCCATGTTTTTCATCTTATTGCCAAGGCATATTATTTTTGATAAAGGTACACAAAACACTCAACCTTGATATTCATTATAGAAGACCAAAATATTTGATTGATATTGATACTAACATTTTGAAATTAGTGCCTAACAAGATTAGCAAGTGTACTTGTCAAAGAAAAGATAATCGTATGTGAAGATTATTCTTTAAAGAATTAAATATTATAGGTCAATTTCAATTATTTATTGAAATGATGAAGAGTTTGAAATTTACACCCATCATGAAGATTCTTGGGCTAAGAATAATGAATGATTCAAATGAAAAGAGAATTGTAAAGAATCTAATGAGTACATATGACAAAGTGGGTTCTAAATCACACACCAAAGATAGTAATATCACAAGATGCATAATTACATCGACAATATTAAGTACCCAAATGAAGAAAGCTCAAACCATAAGAAAGACAAGAAAACTATTGAAAATTGGTAGAGGTACCCTAAGGAGATCCATGGCAAGGCATGAGAGATTGGAAGATCCAACAAAAAATGAGTTATGGACACTTAGTGGTAGACTACCTAAAAGTATAGAGAAATTAGTGAGGCTTTAAAATCATTGATTGAAGATTTTTGGACAAATAACATATGTGTTTCCCTTAATCAAAGATATGTTGTAAGAACGAGGATTGGTAGCCAAAATTGCAACCCACATGCAAGACATTTTTTGGACTCAAATCAAACACAATTTTGTGCAAAATTTATTGGTATGTATCATCAAACTTCAATAAGTCTACAATTTTTTGAGATGGGTAAACCTTTTTATGTCAAGATAAATCACACATTGACAACTTGTTTTTGTAGGATGAATATTGAATTTTCTAACAATTTTTATATTTTTAGGCATATATGTGTTTTCTTGCATTCTAAGTTTGTTTTATAGGATTGTGACATAAATGAGCCACCTAAATCTTCAAGGGAATTCATGTCCAACATTTTATGTGAAATAGGGGATGGTCAAAAATTTTACAAGAAATTGTGCTTGGATGGTACATGCTTATTTTTTCATCCTTTGATGCTTTTATCAACATGTGAACATATGGATAGTACACATACAATTGTAAATGAAAAAGTAGATTATAGACAATACAAGATAGTGAAATATACTTTGCAAGATTGGAAACAGAGCATAAAATTTGATTTAGTCATTGAAAAAATTCCATTGTATGAGTTCATGAAGATTTTTTGTGAAAATATTATTTATGAGTATGCAACGCATATACATAGAGCTTGATGGTTGGATTTACAATTCAAGTTGTGCAACAATAAATTTCTATTGGATATTGTTGTTTCAATTCTAGACGTCAAAGGTAACTATACACTACAACCACAAAATGAAGTGAAATAAAAGTATTATACTTCTTAATGAGTTTCCATATTTATTCACATAACATTCATGCATTCACCTACAAGTATAGAGCATGATGGGAAGATATTGAGATAGTATCATTTTTACATCAGTAATGATCAATCACATTCTATCAAGTTTGTCCATTTCAACTATTTTATGGAGTTTTGGCTAACAGGGGCATACCATATTGCTAGCACATTATTTGGTTAAGAAATTTTCCATCTCAATTCAAGAATGCATAGATGTTATATTGGTTGAGTAGGATGCACATGTTGTCTAGAATTCAACATATATGGAATTTCATAGACACTGGTCATGGAAGGGGAGAGAACGATAGTATAGGTGCATGCATCAAAAGAGCTTTAACTTGTGAAGAACTAAAGTACAAAGATAGAGGAATATTAACAGATGCAAAATCCACCATCTAGTGGTGTAACATTATAAAGGGTCCAAGTAAGGAACGTGAGTCTATAGTTCATAAATATTTTTAGTTGATAGATAATACTAACATCGCAACATATGAGGATTGTTGCACACTAACATGATCAAGTGAGTTGCACTCTTTTAGAAGCTCTAATGTAGGTTTATGGAGTATCTAAAAGACAAAAAATGGCATTCTATTATCCATCATTTGTAGAGGAAAATTGGGATGAGTGTGAGTCAACTAAATGGGTGGACAAATGGGATATGTGGGTTTTGGACCCAATTGACACCTATCATTCTCCATAAGCAAAGGAAATGGTAGAGATGGATTCATCCATTGACTCTGACCACTTATCTAATCTAGTGCAACCTGGTATATATATATATCTTTTTAAATTCAATATGTAAATTTATAACTTTTCTCTAAGTATTTATTGAATTAATGACTACATTTTGTATATTTGTCACTTTTTCCCATGTTTTTGTTGTTAGGGCATCTGAAGACAATGAAAAAGGAACCAATTATTATTTTTACCAATGTGTCTAGGTAAAAAAAATTAAACTAATTCGTTATCGACAGTTAAGGTTTAGAGTACCATAAAGGTGTGATGGTTGGCACTGACATATGGCTTTGGCAATATTCTATTAAGAACCCTAACTTGTGGTTATTCAAGAATTTAAAAATAGAGAGAAAGATTGTTCATTCTTCAAACCTTTTTGTCACGTCAAATTTCAAATTGATGAAATATGGTAGAAAATCACGTAATAAGACTCTCTGGATGGTTCATGAGTCAAACCACAAGGCAATACTTGAGACATTAAAATGTAGAGCATATCTAGTTGGTTCATCGAATTGAGTATAATTACAAAAATATGGAATACTAAGGAAAAATGTTGTTAGGTTTGGGAAACTAAATGTATTTGGTTACCTAATAGGTACCAAGAATCCTAACTAGGATCCTAGAATGGTCCTACATGGGCCCATTTGATTACAAGATATAAAATAAAAAAAGGTTCAAAAGTTGCAAAGTTGCTCAAAAAGTTGCTTAAGGAACTTTTGAAATTTTTGCAAAAAGTTGAAAATGATAGTTTGGGAAGTTCTAACTACCCATGGTTAGGTATTTGAACATGGGGAAGCATATTTTGGAAGGTTAGAAGGTTTTTAGTATGCAGAAACACTCAATTTCCTAGGTTGGTCAAAGGTTGCACAATGAGCCAAAGGTTGTTCAATAGTTTAATAGTTGTTAGGAATAGGCAACAAAGGTATTTTTTACCTTGTATATCCTAGGAATCTTAGCTAGGGATCTAGAATAGTCCTAGATGGACCCATTTGACCAAAAATATGTAAAGAGGGAAAAAAATGCTAAAAGGTTGCTCAAAAGTTACAAATTGCTCAAAAAGTTGCATGAGCAACTTTTGCAATTTTTGTAGAGATGAAAATGGAGGTTTGGAAAGTTGTAACTACCTATTCTTAGGTATTTGAGGATGGGAAACATATTTTGGAAGGTTAGAATATCTCTAGTCATATTTTCCACTCATTTCCAACCAAGTTGCATTTTTTAGCAACATTAGAACTTTTGCAATTTTGGACAAAAAGTGAAACTTTTCCAAAATTCACTAGATTTCACTTCTAAGACATGAAAAAGGTTTCAAATTATTAAAAATATATCTAAAAATAGATAATCTTAGGATATCTTTACCAAAAACTCTAAAAGACTCAATTTTTCCTAATTAGAAACTTTTTCTCATATCTTGCACAAAGTGGCCTAGGCATACATATCTTGCTAGGCCTAAGAATTCATCATGGTATCAAGCTATCTATTCTTTTAGTGATAAATAGATGATTAAAGCCTAGTTTCAAGCTCATCCCATCCCATTGACTACTCATGTATTCTTGGGCATGCCAAACCAAATTGATGCAAAGAGTCATTAAATGCCATCAAGCAACGATCTTTGATGAGGAAATTTTGGGTGCTACAAGATCATGTTTCCAAAACCTAAAATTACCTCTCTCTCTCTTTCTAGAGATTGGATTCCATTTTGATTTTGTGACCCCATCTCTGGTGATGCTAAAACTTTTAGTGTTGGCCAATACAAAATCACCAACTAGTGATCTCTTTAACCATTTGAAGTGGGATCAAACTATTTGATCCATTATCTTTGGATGGCTAGGTAAACCTTAGTTACAAGATCATCCTATCTTTTTGACTACTCAAACATTCTTGGTCATGTTGAATTGAATTGACCCTAAGAGTCATTAAATGCCATAGGGAAGCAATCTTTGATAGGGCATATCTTGGAGCTCATACGATACATGGAGACAATTATTGGTTCTATAGAATCATGCTCCTAACACCTATAATAACCTCTCTCACTTTTTAGAGATTTTTAATTCTATTTTGATTTTGTGGCCCTATCTTGAGTGATGCTAAAAATTGTAGTGTTGGCTAATGCAAAGTCACCAACTATTGAATCTCTCTAACCATTCATCATGGGATCAAATCATATGTTCCATTACCTCTACATGGCCAAGTAAACCTTAGTTCCAAGATAATCCTATCTTGTTGACCACTTGAACATTCTCAGGCATGCCAAACCAAATTGACCCTAAGAGTCATTAAATGCCATAGGGAAATAATCTTTGATGGGGCATATCTTGGAGCTCATGTGAGGTATAGATAAAATTCTAGGTACTAAAATATCATTTTGCTAACACCTACAATAAACTCTCTAACTTTTTTGAGATAGGATTCCATTTTGATTTTGTAGCCCCATCTTAGGTGATGCTAAAACTTGTAGTGTTGATTAGTACAAAGTTGACAATTGGTTAATCTCTCTAACCATTCATAGTGGGATCAAAATTTCTATTCTATTAGCTTTGGGTGGCTAGATAATCCCTAGTTCTAAGCTCCTCCCATTCTTTTGACTACTCAAATGGTCTTGGGCACACCAAACCTATTAACCCTAAGAGTCATTAAATGCTAGAGGGTAGTGATATTTGATGGAGCATATCTCAAAGTTTGTGCAAGGTATATATGCAACTACAAGTGCTATAATATTATGTTGTAATACCTACAATAACATCTACATTGACCTCTCTCATTTATTGGAGATTGGATTCTATTTTAATTTTGCTACCTCATCTTAGGTGGTGCTGAAAATTGTAGTATTGGCTAATACAAAGACACCAACTGGTGAATGTCTCTAATTGTTCATTGTGGGATCAAGCTATGTATTTCATTAGCTCCAAATGGTTAGGTAAACCCTATTTTTAAGCTTTTCCCATCTTGTAGACTACTCAAATAGTCTTGGTCATGCCAAACAAAATTTACCCTAAGAGTAATTAAATGCCATAGGGTAACAACCATTGATGAGGCATATCTTAGAGCTTCTATGAGGTATAGAAACAATTCAAAGTGCTACAAGAACCTATTGTTGACACCTGCAATAATGTCTCTTTCTCTTTGGAGATTGGATACCATTTTGACTTTACAGCCACATCTCGAGTGATGTTGAAACTTGTAGTGTTGGCCAGTACAAAATTTCCAACTAGTTAATATCTCTAACCATTTGTTGTGAGATTGAACTATCTATTTCATTAGCTCCGCATGGCTGGGTAGACCCTAGTTCAAAGTTGATCCTATCACATTGACCGCTTGTACATTCTCAAGCATGCAAAAACAAAATGTTTAATACCAAGATGACAATACTCACACAATCTAAAGACTAGCCAATTCTTATTAACAATTGTATGTGAAAACCATTTGGGCCCAACTTCAACAAAACCAAGGGTGGTTTTCTACTCTTTAAGCTCTACAAAACTAGGGTGGGTATACCTAAGGATGATTCAAGACTGGAGAACATTGTATGAGGATTATTTTAGTTTCATTCTAATTCTCATCTCAAATACTCAAATGCATGCATAATTTATGACAATTTTATAAACACATCCCATATAATAGATATGGCCGAAATTCTTCTATAGGTCTGTAGATGTTTTAATCAATAGTGGCTAACTGAAGCTAAAACATTCCATGCAGAAAAGTATAGGCCAACTTTGAAAATCTTCAAGAAATAAAAGTAAAATTGATTATAATTATACATTTTTGACAACCATTTGTGACACATTACTCTTTCAATTAGATCAAATTTGATCAGTGCCTAATGCATTGGGGTTCAGAGTCTACTACAAATTTCTAGATCTAATTTGTCGCCTTACAAATTTTTTTATCCACAATTCTTATCAAAATTCATCATTCAAAATCCTTTCCACTACTATAGTAACCTTATCAAATTCATCAAAGCTTTTACTTAATCCATTTAACTAATAGCAATGATTGATAGATATACAACCTAACTGAATTGCATTCAATTGCAAAAGCCTTTACTCATACACCATCAAGATAACAAAGTAATCAAAAGGAGACAAAGTTCAGATAGAACTGATATGGGGATAGCTCATAATTTGTATTCATTTTCCTTGAGAATTGTATACAATTTATAGTAGACTCAGAATGACCTTCAGAAGAAACACAAATCATTCTATATTCATGTATTTTCAAGATCTGACAGAGGAAATACACCACCAATTTGCTCAAAACAATGGACCAAAAAAAAACTAAATATCACTTAGAAAAATAGAATTCAAACCTTTTCTCTAGCCCTAGAATCTCACTTATATAGTGTGAGATGCAACAAGCTTCAAGCTAAGAGAAATTGACAGATTTCTTTTTTACAAAAATGAGTATATTACCTCTTTACAAAAGGAACTAGACACCTTAACTCAAAAAGGAATAATAAAAACAATAGCAAATGATAGCTAGAGCATAAAATCTTTAACTTTTTCTTTTTCTCTAACTACTCCCCATTTGTAATGCTTTGATTTTGATGATTGCTTCCTAGAAAAATACTTCTCTTTTGGTGGTCCATTCACATTCCTTAACTATTGTTAGTTCATTAATAGTTTTCTGCCACCTCGCATCAGTAATCACCCTTCCTTCTATGTTAAACCTATTCATTTCAGTTTCAACCTTGAAAAGGGTATCAATTAGTTCATTGAAAAGACATTCATCAATACCATCTTGGAAAATGGATACCACTTGTGGAAAGTCTATAATATGATCAAAAGAACTAGACCACTCATTAAATTTTGTAGCTTGTCATCAGAATTAATAACAAAAAGAATTAAAGAATAGAAACCATTTGTCAGTACTTTCAATTTGCTTTCAATTATTGTCATCTTCCTTGTGAAGATTTGCAATAAGTCTTTCACTTTATCCATATCCTCCTTCACAGTAATAACTTTATCTAGGAGATCTAGCTTCTTGGCTAACAAGGGTATCAACCTATCAAAGAATTGCATATATGGCCCCCATTGTTGAAAAATAGGCTCAAGCCATCTAACTACATCCTTGCATACCTATTCTACAACTTGTAGATTGATGAATGTATTATAAGCATCTTGAGATATTCTTTTCAAAATGCTTATTCTATGATTTAATACATTTATTAAGGCATTTTTCTGGGTGTTATTGTCAGATTGGGAAACTTCTATTTCCACACTAATCATAGGCACTGGCATTGTTACCCCTATAGGTATTTCTTCTGTTTGGGCCTCTACTTCTGCACTATGCCTACTTTCTTCCTCTTGCCTTGGTGCATGTTCTGCCTCCACTACTGCCTTGAGTTGTTCCTTGAGGGATCTTATTTCTATTTCTAGAATTTTAATTTTCTCCTTCAACTCTTCTATTCTATACTTCTGTACATGGCTCATTTTGAGCTCTTCTTCATATATTCTTCTAATGTCAAGGCATTCATTGCACATTGTAGCTAGCTTATCCTCAATTTCATCAACATTTTCCTCATTCATGAGGGCAAAGTGTTTAACCAACCTTGAAATTTATTTCCTAGTAGTGCTCTCCAATGTCCACACAATCATATTGTCCTGCATAGTTTCTTCTATATCCATCATTTTGGGCTTCTTATTGTCAGGGGTTACACTCCATATTGCCAAGGTTTTTGTTTCTACATTAAAACCTGACCCTCTTTTAAAACCTTCGCTACTACTGGCTTCATAGATGATGGCCTTGTCTTGTCTTCTCATTTTTTCCAGAACAAAGGCCTTCTCAATATTCCAATGTGGTATTAAAATCATACACTCCTATGTACCAACTCTCTGGCTTCTGCAGCAGCCATTGTTTCACTCTCAGGATCATAAGACAATAATTTTTCAACTAATTCCTTATTCTTCTCTTGATCCTCTCCTGGCATGAGACTCAATGTGAGCTCAATTTGTTTGATTTTATAAAGAAAACTTTTAAACTCTGATGATTTAATGAAATCATCATCTTCCATGAACTTCTCAGATTGAATGAGCCTGTCATCCAATCTTGATGCTACAATTTGTAAATCAGTAGAGGCCTTCCCTGCTTCTATTCTTACGATGCCCTTTATCCCATATGACCTCAAACCTTATCACTTGATACTTCCATTTTTATGATTTATGCTTTTGTCGTATAAGCATAAAACCCTTATCTTAGCCTTCTTTAGCTTTTACACCTATACACAACCCTTCACATTGTAGCATCGAAATCCTTTCTACTAACATATTTGTTCTCACGATTCAACCACTCCTCATATGAACATAAAACCCTTTTTAAAGATTTCCTTCTACACTTTATGCTCACACGTGCACGTATCTGCGGAGATCTTGGAAATTTCTTCTACGTTACTTTGCTTACTTCATTACTCGAGACAACATAAGGCTTCAAAAATTATCCTTTGCTCATATACTCTTAGCTTTACCCATAGCATCGAAGTACCTTTTGGCTCTCTTTTATTAATTCTTTATGCATATACGGGTTACTGTTACCACGTATTCTCAGAGAGCCTTCTCAACTGACACCCCACTCTTACATTTACCCTTTCTTGTTAAAGCATAAAGACCTTTCCTTTATCTTCCTTTATTTACCATTTTACACTCATATGTGGAGGCTAAAATCGTAACCACATAGAAAGGATAAAACAACCCTTTGTTCATATGCTTACCTTGCAAGCGTAAGGGCATAATGACAAAACTGCCCTTTTCAAATATCAACGACCCAAATTTGATCTCATAAAATTAAAAATAAGATCACTGTTGATTTTGTGCACATGCAAAAATCATACCTTAAGTTATATGCCACACAGGCTAGGCCCATTTGATGTGGATGTCATGTCTCCATCGAATTTTCTTGTACCAAGGCCCATGTGACACTTCAACAGATCTTGCTCGATGCTTTACTACTAGAATAGGGCTTTATAGTTGTCAGTGAACTCAAAAACATATGCACGTAATCACATTTGAACCTTACTTTCGCTCATATAGAATCCTTTTACCTGTAGAACCATAAAACCTTTCATGCACCCTTTCAGATCAAGCTTTATGCGATGCTAAGATATTATGCCTTTATGCTATCCATTGAAACATATATGCATAAATGATAACTCTATACCTCTCCACCCTTTCGCTCCAACTGATTACTCATAACCCCTTAATAAGATCTTTCAAAGTGTAATAGACCTTTATGCTTATTGGCTTATAAAACCATTCATATATTAGGAAGCCTTTGGCCAAACCATTCCACTACTATGAAAAAAAAAAGCGTATCCTCGTAGAACATGAAATCGTTTACGCTTCTTCACTACACTATGAAACACAACCATGGGAGCAAAAGGAATAAGGTACTCTGCTCTTACGTGAAACCTTACATCGTAAGACCGTAAAGGATGAAATTTAAGCACTTTACAAATCCTTTTCAAAAATTTGAAGGGAAACCTAGGGTTTTTAGATTTAGGGCATTTTCATGGCTGTGTTATGAGAAAAACCTTGAGAAGTTAATAGAATCTGATAGCACATGAAATAGGGCACAACTAAGGTAACCTAATAATTTGAGAAATATGAAGAAAGAAAACCCTAATCTACTTAAATCAAAAGACCTAAATGATTTTTCACCAAAATTTTAGAGTTTTTCTACATTGTGAAAAACCAAACAAACATTATGGATGCAATTCTAGGTTCTATAGAATCATGTTGCGAACACCTACAATAATTTCTCTCCCTTTTTAGATATTGGATTCCATTTTTATTTTGCAACCCCATCTCAAGTGATGCTAAAAGTTTTGGTACAGGGCACCTAGATGGAAAATGGATATGTCATCTCATCCAATAATGGAGACTCATGATAGAAGGTAAATGACTAATTATACACCTCATTTTGAACATGTAATTTTTTAATAGTAATAAGGAAATCCTTGTTTGTAAGGTCAAGGAACTTGAGGTCACCTATAAACCCAAGTTACCTTAGTCCTAAGATTTTTTTTCTTTTTTGTTGTGTTTGTTAATAAGTTGACTTAAAAAGTGTTTTGAGAATCATTATACCTTATATAGGTCCTATGTGTTACCAAAAACCACTTGGTTAAGTTGGAGGAGGAGTTAGTTCAAAAATTATATTTTGCAATAAAAGTTGTTGACAACGTTTTGACAATTTTAGCAATTTTTTGGAAAATATTGAAATTAATCTTGTAACCAATTAAACTAACTAGTAATTAGTTGGAATGGATGTCAAATGATAAAAATACCCTCTATGAAGTTAGAGGAGGAATAAGGTATACTTTCATTTTTTTTTTTAATGAAGTGTTAAAATGTCACGTTGATATGTTGGACCTATTTAGGGTGTTTAGAAAGCATGAGAAATAATAAGATGAAAATATGCACAAAAAAATGTAAAATTGTTAAAAAGTTGTGGTCAGTAATTTTTTGCAAAAAAAATGGTAAGTTTTAGAAGGTGAATAGTCATCCATCTTGGTCAACCTTTTAGAGGAGGTGAAAGGTCATGTGTTTTTATAAGAACAATAGGTTTTCATGTAGAAGATAGAGAAGAAGAGAGGTGGAGTAGAAAAATGTAGATTATGATGTATAAATTTGTATGATAAAAGTCTATATTTTTTTTTTGAAAATCAACATATACTGGTATTTAAGAGATTTTGGAAGTTGTTTGAAATATTTTTATTTCCTACCTTAAAACCCTATAGGTATCGCTAGAAGAAAGAGGCTCTTTAGGTTTGTTTTTGAGAATTGATGTTTTGAAGCCCACTAAGGTGTATATAACCTTATGAATATTGGAAGAACTTAAATGGAAATGAGTTAACCCTTTTGGAATCTTATTGGGGTATGGCATTGTGAAAGATCCTGGAGGCTATAAGGTAGTGGAGGTGTTGGGTATTTTGAGAGGTAGTTGGTTGAGTTTGTGAAGGGTTAGGTAGAAATGTTTTGAATAGGTGAGGGTGGCATAAGGAACAAGCCAACCATTTGGTCTCTAGCCTTGGAATAGTCCTAAGGGACTGAGAGTAATATGTTTGATAGGCTTAAAAGAATCCTAGTGATGAGAGTTTGGTATTAAGAATCTAGTATCACTACCTCCTTCTTACATTATTATAAAATACTTAATTTTTTGCCAGGTTCAATGGAGAAAAACAAAGTTGTTTTCTAAAAACAATAGAAAGAAGGGAAATTACACCTATTGAGAGAAATTTTGAAAAATACATGTTAGGAGAGTAAACCAATTACAAAAACCTCATCATTAGGTGTTTCTTGTGTTGACATATCAGTCAAGTTTGTTTTTAGTGACACACACTTATTAAGATTTTATATAGCTACCAAGCTTATTGTATAGTTAATAGTGTGTCTCAAGTATTTTAGTTGTTATCGAGTTCTAAAATTGCTATCGAGTCCTTTGAACAAATCCTAGTGGTTACTAAGTAGATTCAGTTGGTGTGAAGATCAGCAGTGTAAACTGTGCATTTTAGTTGATGCCAAGCTTATCAATGTAAACCAAGCAGTGTAATGCTTATCGAGTTTGTAGTACATATGATGCAGATCTAGTGTTAACTGAGCTACTCTATGTTAACCAAGTTGTTTTGTTTACACTGAGCTCATATAGGAAAATGAGAATTATGTGATTCAGTTCATGTCAAGTTTCACAATATCTATTGAGCCACCAATGCAAATTGAGTTCAAGACTATTTGGAAGTGATCAATATGGATCAAGCTTCTACATCTACTGTGTGGATGATGATGTCAAGCATTGATAGTGGATGTTGAGTATCAGGACCTCACTGAGTCAGTCTATATATCTTGAGTGTTTTTATGTGGACCAACTTTGTAATATTTATGTTAACTTGTATTATGACCAACTTTTTAATTATGTAAATTGGATTGGTATATATATGTAATGTATTGTACCATATCAGAGAGAGCATGTATAAGTTGTGAAAAAAAAAAAAAGAGTAGAAAGGAGCAAAGTAAAAAGGCCATAGCATTATAAGAAGCAACAAATACATGTCTATCATAGAAAAGTGATTATTAGACAAAGAAATCTCATTCATCAAACCAAGTTGTAGATTAGCGATCTTCTACTATTTCATCTTAATAGGTGGACCTAATAGTCTTTCATAAATCTCTTTACCGAGTGCATACTTTATTGTATGTTTAAAAATCCTTTCACAAGGTGGACCTAGTAGTCCTTATTGCTCCTAATAGGGAAAATCATCAGAAGTAATCAATGTAAGCCTTAATAGGCAAACTTTATGCTGCAATACTAAAGTTTGTGGC
Organism: Cupressus sempervirens; assembly: GCA_028749045.1. Classification (NCBI taxonomy): domain Eukaryota; kingdom Viridiplantae; phylum Streptophyta; class Pinopsida; order Cupressales; family Cupressaceae; genus Cupressus; species Cupressus sempervirens. The sequence continues at coordinate 909,555,811 of CM053792.1, read as the reverse complement.
TATCATCCCAAGACCAATTTTACTTTCTATATGGAAGCTTTCTGGGTCACCAAATCTTTGTGTTAAAGTATTATGGATGCTTTCATGTCTTCAATTTCTTAAGCATACAATTATATCATATTATATGTGATGTATTAAATAGATTATGAATTGAAATTATTGAAGTTTTAGAAGTTACTAATTCACCCCTCCCCTCTCAGTAACCTAGCATAGTCTTGAATATTTCCAAGAATTGGTATCAAAACATTGTGGTTCTTAGGAGAAAGTTTAATAGCTTGAGCAAAGATCAAGGCCATGGATATATTTAGACTTGACAAGGATATTGATAATGAGAAGTTGGATTTGGAAATAGCCATTGCCCAACTCAAGAAAGAAAAGGAGTGACTTTCCCAATCCCTAAAAAAGAAGAAAGGAACATTCAATTCATATGAATGATCATCACTACATTAAAGAAATAATTAAAGAATTTCATCATTCAAGAAGCTTAGATGAAGCAAATAATACAATCAAAGAACTCCTATAGAAGAATGGTTCATTGCAAGATAAAGTGAGAAAACTCAAAAGAGAGCAAGAAATTTAGTCAGTAAGGCTATGTGAAATCATGGAAGAGAAAAATAAAACAAAAGAAAAGTTGGAAAGAAAAGACAATGAGATTCAACATCTATCCCTTTAGTAGATTGACTTAGTCAATCAACCCACTAATGCAAATGAAGAAAACATGAATCTAAGATCTGAAAATGAAAGATTATAGAATGATCTAAAATCTAAAAGGAAAATCAATGAAAGAATGATGAAATCCCAAGCTGACATGAATCATTTGAATGAGAAAAATCTCTATAGAAAAAAAGGAAAAATAAGAATTTGATACAAAGAAGAAGGTGTATCCTCCAAAAAAGTTTCTTAAAAGAATCAAAGACCTAGTTGCAGTCATTGTGGCAAGATAGGATAAACATCAAACAAATGTTAGAGAAATGGGAAAGTAAAATTCAATGGAAATTTTTACAACTGAAATTAGCATGTTCATAGGGCTAATGAATGTAAAGAGAAACAAAAACTTGAAGAAAATGTCACAAATGCAAGAAACATGGACACAAGGCATCAGAATGCAAAACTAAGACATTAAATCTAGTAGAACAAATTGTGGAAGCAATTTTAGGTAGGACTACAACACCTAGTGTAGATGTCATTACTATGGAGAATTTGGATACATTGGCATAAATTGTGTTAAACATTATATGAGGAAAAGAGATACTACTAAAAGATGTTTCATTTGTACAAAACTTGGTCATCTTGCCAAGAATTGTATTAATACTAGTAGAATTGAAGATGAAAAGAAGGAAAAGGCTAATAAAATCTGAATAACAATGGGTTCTTAAGTCTACTATGGATACAACTTCAAGTAATGATGGATAAGTCACTCAAGAATTGGATGACTCTACCATTTCTAATTAAGTTCTCAATGGAAAACTGGAACCAAGTTGGCAAAGATGACATCCAAATTAGTTCTAGTTAAAAGGTTAGAAAGATCCAAATCTATATTCAAGATACAAAGGAATCATAGAGTGATATGAATACTAATGCCTATTGAGTTACCTTCTCTACTTATTGAGGTAAGGTCATAGACTCTATCAAGCAAGGTCAGGAGTAACTAAAACTTTATATTATCACCGAATGATAGAAGACTTTACCAAGAAAAGTTGGGAGTAATAGAGATACATATCATTACCAAGTCATGAAGGCTTCACCAAGTGATCAATGCAAAATAGTGGACGATAGTCTCTCAACATATCTGCTTTCATACTGAGCATTAATGATGAAATTTCAACAAAAGGCATGGAATCAAAGTCATTTCCTACCATAAAATTTTGAGTGCTATTGTGATGTATGATCTTTAGAACAATAAAGTGATTTGAGAAAATTTCCAGTGAATGTTTTTAGAATTCTCTCAATCTACCGAGCAAAGATGGAATCTAGCAAGAACAAGGTTAAGCGAGGATCTAATATGTTGGCTCATGGTGTTGAGTGGAAGGCACCAAATTTCAAACTGACTCCTACAATTGCCAAAACCCTAGATTCAAGTGGTGTACAATCACAAATTCCTCCAAAGGTACTTCTAATCAATGATATTACAATCATTTCAAATGTGTTATTCAAGAGATTGGAACACTAGAGATGGATGATATCCTAGATAAGCTGTGTGTTAATGGAGTTTTGAAACCCAAGCATCAACATTTAGAAACCCAAGGGCTAACTCACATCCCATACATGTCTCACAAATTTCAAATCAAATGGATTAAGTTTATCCTTAGTTGGGTGCATAATGGGAAGCTATGGCTAGAGCAACCAATTTGATAACTAACAAGATGTTTCATTGAATCACTGGCCTCCCAATGCTAGCCAAAGCCAAAATTACAAAAACCCTAGGTTGGGAAAAATTGAAAAGGAAAACTCTAGTTGAATAGGATGATAGAGGAATGAATATCAGTAGTGTTTCAGATGCAGAGTTCAAGTTTGATATTCACATTATTGTGCACAAGATATACAGTTCTAGCAAATTGAATAGTGTGTCATGTAAAGCCATGGACTTGGCACACAAGGTGGTTAAGAACAACTTATCATACAACCTTGCTGACCTATTATTGAGGCAGTTCAATAAGAACATGAAAAGCATATGAAAATCAAAAAATAATCGATGTATAGAAATTCTTCACTTCTAAAGGCACTTTAGTGTGGAGAATAGATGTGACTGTGCTCTATCAAATCAATAAGCATATTGCTAAGATGGGTGAAAACTATAATAGTATTATAGACAACTACTTCGATGAATTCAATGAGAAAATGAGAAATAGGTTTAGTATTCCCAAGAAGTTAGTTGAAGGCTATAATAATGATATATGTTTTATGGTGGATAGTGATAAGGTGTATATTCAGACAGCAAGGCCTAGAAGTGTATGGGTAAAACCTCTTGGTTATGAGGTTAATACTGATAAAAAAAAGGATATCATTGAAGCTCTTGTTAATGAACTAGTTGATCCTAAGGCTACATCTTTGGAATGTATGATGAAGCAAAGATTAGGATAAAACTTGAAATAAAGTTCCCTTAGGTGGTCAACAAGGGAAAGAGAAGGATTGCAAAGATGAAATCAAGTTTACCCCTTTTGTTAACCAAGGGAAAAGGTGATGATGAGCAAGGTGAGGAAGCAGAGGATGAGGAAGAGTCAGAAAAAGAAGAACCATTGAAGAAGAAGGGAAAGGTGATCATCATCAAGACAACAAAACCATCCACTATAGTAATCACCTGAAGGTCAAGATAGAGAGCTGACAAAGAAGGATATGACATCATATTTAGTAGATGAAGAGAAGAAGGAAATAAAATATTTGCTCATAGAAAAAATGGGAAAATGGAAGTACTCCCCTAAGTAGCTTGCTTCTCAGATTCCCAATGTCTTAATGGACAAAATAAAGCCAAGGTGGGAACATGTCATGCAAACTATCAAAGACATATATGGGTAGAACTTAAGGTAGTTATTACCAAACATATCTAATGTAGAGGTAAAAGAGTCACTAAAGAAAAATTAAGGAAAGTTGACTCTTAAGTTCATTACCTATCTAATTTTGATGAAGGATACTCAACATGTGAAAAATGTAACAAACACTTGGAAAAATATTTATCATCTTCACAAACCAAGTGAGTTTCCAATTGATGTAAAGGATGATGATGATGATGATGATGATGATGATGATAAGGATGAAGATGATGATGAAGGATCAATACATGTTACAATTGATTATGAAGAATACAAGGAGGAAGAGGCTGACCCAATCAATATAGTTGCAATAGTCATTGCCTCAATTCCTCACTCCCCAAGAAAACCAATAACTACATCATGCTTGGAGACTACCTCTGCAAGTTCAATTGTGACCACCAGTGATATCTAAAATGTTCAATCACTCTTTCTCGCTACTCAGCTTAGCACATCATTAATAGAAGTAACCTTTACTTCATCTACTAAGCTACAGACTCTTTCTTCATCAATTGAGTTGTCAAAATCATCCTTGGATACTTCAATTGTGAGCACACCAGTCTTGAGTACTCCAATTTTGGGCACTAAAATTTTGGCCACATCAATTTTGGACTCCTAAAATGATTTTGTAAGTATTCCTTTAGTTAGTACATATTAGTTCTCACAACAAGTCCTAGTATGTCAACCATTATTTCTATTCTAGATACAAAAGAAATAAGTGTAAGGATAGTTAAGCCTAAGGTTCAATCGAGCACAAAATTTTTAGGAAGAGGAAAGGAGACAGAGGAAGACATTAATTTAGATGAGGAAATAGTAATCCCTAATTGAGATATTTACAAGCTTACTCTAGACCAAATGTAGACATTTGGTGAACTCCTCTAGAAGAAGGCTAAACAACAAAGGCTAAGAGAGGAGAGAGATAAAGAGTTTAAGATAATTGAAGATGCTAAGAACATTTTGTTAGAGGCCATAGGTATTGAGGTTGATTCTTCTTAACTAATTTTGCATCAGCTAGTAGAAGTAGTTTAGAAATTTAATGAAGACACTGATGGACAAGATAAGCTATTGTAGAAGGTTGAAAAGAAGTCTGACAATAAAGTGCTGAAGCACATTGCTTAGTAGATAGCTATTCATCAAGTAGAACTTTCTACAATTTTGGGAAATTTAGAAGCTTCCTATTCAAATGTGTCATGACTTTTTGGGAAACTATGTGATGTTTTTGAGTTTTCAAGGGAAATAAAGGACAAATTGTCCAAAATAGATGAAGATCTAAAGGCTACTGCACAATAGCTTCAACTTGACCCTAGTTCAAGCTCTATGCATTTCAAGAGAATTAGATTCTTGTCAGACATGCAAGTAGAATTGCTAAAAGAAGAAGAAAGGATCATATCAACATTGGTAGATATACAAATATGATTCTTCATGACATAGATGCACTACAAAAACATATTGTACATTCAAAAACTCTCATACATGACAATAACTTCTCTATTGCAAACCATATGATAGAATTATCAGCAAAAGTCCAAATTGCTTTTCAAACATGTAAGGTCTTGCAAGAAAATTGGGATAGAACCTTGGCCATCATTCTCATCATACATTCCAAATTATTATCTCATTTTGGTGTTACTATGTAAATAAATAGAGTACATCTTTTGCAATACTATCAAAAAGGGGGAGAAAGACAATATGGGGAGAAGAGAAAGTCATATGGTATGGGGGAGAACATGCAATAAGTTGTAAAAAGTTATGGAAGCAACTATGAATATGTTGTAAACACAATGGGGAGAAAAGTTGTGTACAGTAAGATACGTTGTATATAGAAAGAAGATGTATAGTATACTATATATACCTTACAAATCAATTTTGAAAAATCTCAAAAATACTATACTCTTCTAAGCCAGTATCACAAGGTAATGGATAAATAGAATTCAAGAAATCTAATTTAGTTTTGCCTCATAAGTGTTTTTTTCACTGATGTCAAAGGGGGAGATTGTTCACATATCAGTCAAGTTTGTTATTAATGACACACACTTATTCAGATTATATATAGCTACTAAGCTTATTGTACAACTAACAATGTTTACCAAGTATTTTAGTTGTTACTAAGCTCTTAACATGTATCATTGTTACAAATACCCTACCCATACTATTATAAAGGGTAAATGGCTAGGGGGGACTTTCAAGCATGTTGTGGTGGCCATTGCCTTGTGATTAATGTTAGAAAAGAATGGACACTTGACCCTGGCATGTTAATAAGGGTTGAATTAGAGAGATAGGGGACTATGAGGGAGAAAGCTCAACCACCAATGTATGCAGATGTAGGGGCCCCTATTGCTACCAAATCCTTTGGAAAAATCTAGTGGTTACTAAATAGATTCAGTTGGTGTGAAGATCAGTAGTGTAATCCATGCATTTCAGTTAATGCCAAGCTTATTAGTATAAATTGAGTAGTGTAGTGTTTACTAAGTTAGTAGTTCATATGATGTTAATCTAGTGTTAACCAAGCTACTCATGTTAACCAAGTGATTCAATTTACATTGAGCTTGTAGAGGAAAATGAAAATCATGTGATTCAATTCATGTTGAGTTTCACAATATCTACCAAGTCACCAGTGTAGACTGAGTTCAAGACTACTTGGAAGTGATCAATATGAACCAAGCTTCTACATCTACCAAGTGCATGATGATGTTGAGCATTTGTAGTGGATGTCAAGTATCAAAACCCCACTAAGTTAGTCTTTAGAGCCTATGTGTCTTTATGTCGGTTGACTTTGTAATATTTGTGTTAACTTGTATTATGGAAGACTTCATAATTGTGTAAATTGGATTGGTATATATAAGTAATGTATTGTACCATATCAGACAGAGAGAGTGTAAGTTGTGAAGAAAAAGAAAAAAGAAAAAATAGCAAATAGGAGTGAATTACAAAGGCCATAACAATATAAGAGCAATAGATACATATCTATCATAGAAAGGTGATTAATACAGAAAGGAATCTCATTCAACAAACCAAGTTACAAATCAAAGATCTTCTACTATTTCATCCTAACAATTAGACAAGTCAATGTTAGAATTAAACCATAGATCTAAATAACAATTACATGAAAATATAACAAATATAGAAAAATAATAGATCACATAGAAAAGAGCACAAGAAACCAAGATTTAACATGGTTCATCCAATCCCTAGAATACGTCCACCAAAATACAAATCTAATATTATTACGATCCAGTAATTACAAACTAAGTACAATCTATAATACCTTACAGCTCAATAACACTGTAAGAACCAATTTTCAAATCACAAATATGAAACAATCACTAACCCTAAGCCCTTTTGTACAAGTATTTTTACCGATTTAAGGTTATAATTAATAATTATATGTTGGCCCAAAATTTTGATAAAATAGGGTACAAAATTTGTTTAGTTTATGAAGTATGTAGAGTACTTTCCTTATCAGTCACCACAAACTAGCAATCTCCCATTTGGAGATTGATCAGGCTCGACACTAAACAATAATCTCCCACTTGGAGACTGATCCTATAGCTATGCCACTACTTCATGAGGCTCCCACTAGATCAAACCACCCTAGACTCTATTTTTCTTTTATTCATGATCAGTCTAGAACACCAACTAAAGTTGAAGAGGAGTTCAAATTCTCCCTTGTTACTACCTTTTTCAACATATCTATTGGATTGTCATATTTATGTATCTTATCCAAATTTAATTGTCTATCCTCCAACACTGACTGAATGAAATGGTACCACAATTGTATGTGTTTGGTCTTGGAATGCAAAGCTGATTTTTTTGTAAGATGAATGGTACTTTGACCATCTATAAACAAATAATTATCCTTCTGAGGGTGTCCTAATTCTTCCAAGAACAATTGAAGCCATATCATCTCCTTGGCTACCTTGGTAGTAGATACATACTCTTTTTCTATAGTGGATAAAGCATTAACCTTTTATAACTTAGAAACTCAGCTCATGGCTACCCCACCAATAGTAAAGACATAACCTATAGTGCTCTACCTAGTATCCATATCCCATACTAAATCTGAGTCAATGCAACTATGTAAATCAATAGTAGAGCCCCCAAAGTGTAAACACCTATTGGATGTTCCTCTCAAATATCTAAGAATCTATTTGACTACATTCCAATGCTCCATTCTAGGATAATTCATAAACCTGCTAACAACTCCCACTGTATATGCAATAGCTGGCCAAGTACATACCATAGCATACATCAAGCTTACTATAGCTAAAGCATAAGGTACCTTGGACATCTTATCCTCCTCTTATTTTGTCTTTGGACACATCTCCTTAGTCAACTTCAAATGACTAGGTAAAGGTGTACTAACAGCTTTAACATTCTCCATAGAAAAACATTGCAACACCTTCTCAACATAATCAACCTAAGATAGAGTCAATTTTCTATTCTTCCTATCTCTACAAATATTCATACCAAGGATTTTTTTTTCTGCCCCCAAATCCTTCATAGAAAATGCATGTGCTAACTAGCATTTTAGCCCTTTAATATGATCCACATTAGTCCCAACTATAAGCATATCATTAACATATAAACAAAAATAATGTAGCTATCATCATCCAACCTCTTGAAATAAACAAAATGATCTGAGTGACACCTTTGACCTCAAAACACTATGGTTGAGCCATATATATCTCTTCATCAAAATCATCATGAAGGAAGGTTGTTTTAACATAAAGCTACTCTAAATGTGAATCTTCAGTAGCCACAAGACTTAAAACAATATGGATAGAAGTCATCTTAATAATAGGAGAAAATATCTCATCAAAATCAATGCCTTTCTTCTATGTAAATCCTTTTAAAACTAACCTAGCTTTAAATCTTTTTGTATCCCCTTCCTCTTCTTTCAACTTGTAAACCCACTTATTCTATACAGCCCTATTAACTATAGGCAACTTGCATAAATCCCATGTCTTATTCTTGAGCAAAGAATCTATTTCATCTTTCATTGCAGACTCCTACCCAATCTTAGTATCCACCTACACAACTTCATCATAGCATTTAGGTTCACTAGAATCAGTAAGTAAAATAGAATACAAAGATGAAGAAAATATTTTTGGAGGTCTAATTTTCCTTGTTGATTGTCTAACATGCAGTGGTGTGTGTGGCATTTTTTTCTATGGTTATTAAACATTATGAGGAATGGTTGGAACATCAGATTTTGGAGTATCATCTAGCACTACATAATATCTTATTTCTTCTCATGTTGCTAGAATAGATCTTTGTACAACACTTTCTCATTGAATATGACATCCCTGCTTCTTACAATTTTATGACTGTCAAAATCCCAAAGCCTATAACCAAATTCATTAATGCCATATCCAAAAAATACACATTTCTTTGACTTAGCTTCTAGCTTGGTTTTGGTTTCAGAGTTTATGTGAGCAAATGCTTCACAATGGAAGGTCTTGAGAAAAGAATAACTCACCTTCTTACTAGTCCATGCTTCCTCAATAATACCACAACCCAAAGGAGTAGAGGGACCTCTATTAATCAAATATATAGTAGTATTGACAACCTCTACCCACATGTGTAAGGGCAACCTAGCATGTAAATTCATGCTCCTTGTGCACTCCATTTTCCAATGGAGTCCTTGGAATATTTTTCTATCTATGAATGCCATTAGTGGAATAATAATCTTCAAATTCATGACTACAATACTCACCACCAATATTAGATCTGAGACATTTTAATTTCTTACCAGTCTCATTTTCAACCTTGCATTTCCATTTCTTTAATGTTTAAAATACATCAAATTTCTACCTAAGGAAATAAACCCATACTTTTGTAGTTGCATCATCAATAAATGTAACATAATAATGAGAGCCACCAAGAGAAGATACCTGAGCTAGTCCTTATACATTGGTATGCATAAGCTCTAATTTCTCTTTTTTGTTTTCCTTCCAAGTTTTCACAAAACTCACTCTCCTTTGTTTTCCATAGACACAACTTTCACAAAAATCCATATTAACACATTTTAGACAAGGTAAAACTTTCTTTGAATAAATTACTTTCATACCTTTCTCACTCATGTGCCCAAGTCTAGTGTGCCACAATATTGTATCAGAATCTACAATAGCTATTTGTTCTCCCTGATCAACTATAGAAACTATTTTTGAACATTCATTTTTCACTGAAACAATTAAAGTATAAGGAACAATATGACATGTACAAAGATATAAGGTGCCTACTTTCACACCTTTTTCCACTACAAGTGAACCTTTTGAAACCTTCCAATTTTTATCATTAAAAGTAAGTACACAACCCTCATCATTGAGTTTCTCAATTGAAATTAAATTCCTACTCAGCTTTGCAACATGTCTTACCTCATGTAGTAGCCAATGATTCCCATTCTACAACTTAATATTAACTTTTTCCTTGCCAAAAATCTGGCAGGGTTCATTATCCCCCAAATAAACAAGTCCAAAATCCCCTTGGACATAATCAATGAAATAACCTCTATGAGGTGTAGCACCAAATTCTATAACCCATGAATCATCAACTCTTTCTAAAGATAGAAGCAAAGCATCCTCTTCAAATTCGTTAGTTGCCACATTTGATTCCTTGTCTCCATCTAGTTTATCTCCTTCATTTTTCTTTCGATTCCAAAAATCTTTCTTTTTGTGCCTTGGTTTCCCATAGTACTAGCAGTCATTTGGTCCTCTCAATTGAGATCTCCTTTCCTTTTATTTTCTTCTTGATTTCCCATGATTTTTGAAATTACTTCCTCTCTAAGTCATTCTGCCTCTACTTTGTGCATTCAAAGCACTTCTTGTTGTAGATCCACTAGAGATTTTTCTATGAGTTTCCTTACTCAAAATAACACCCATCACATCATCATATTCTAGGGTACTAGAGCTAGAAAAAAAATTAGTCACAACCATTACCAAGCCATTCCAGCATTTAGGCAAAGATCACAAAATCAAGAGAGCCCTAATTTCCTCATCAAAATTGATACTCATAGAAGATAACTAACTAGTAATAGTATTAAACTCATTTAAATGATCTGAAAAAGATCCACCTTCTACATTTTCATATTAAATCAACACTTCATAAGAAATTCCTTGTTTGAAGAATATGGTTTTTCATATAGTTTCACTAGGGTTTGCATCAATTCTTTTGTTTTCATTACTTTTGTAATATTAAATGCCACTGATGCTGCCGAGCATAATAGAATGCTTCCAAGTTCCTTTTTTTCCAATAGATCCCATTAATAATTTGACATAGATCCCTAATTCTTGGCATTTCTTGGTAATGGCTTCCATAAATTCTTCTGATAAAGATAATCTTCCATTTGCATCTTCCATAACTGGAAATTTTTCCTGTTAAACCTATCAACCCTCAACTCACGCTCATCTACCATTGCTCCACTCAACTATGAGACTCCTACTCAACCATGAGACTTTCTTATAGAGGATAACTAAAAAAAACCTCACTCTAATACCACTTATTGGGATTAAAACATAGGCAAAAACAACAATTACATGCAAATATAACCAATATCAAAAAATAATAGATCAGACAGAAAAGAGCACACGGCACCAAAATTTAATGTGGTTCACCCAATCCCTAGGCGATGCCCACCAAAAAGGAAGTTTGATATTATTATGATCTACTAATTATAGCTTGATTATAATCTATAATCCCTTATAGCTCAATACAGCTGTGAGAACCAATTTTTGCATCACAACTATGAAACAATCCCTAACCCTAAGCCCTTTTATACAAGTATTTTACCACTTTAGGGTTATAATTAATAATTAAATGTTGGCCCAAAACCTTGATAAAATAGGGCTCAAGATATTTTTAATTTATGAAGTATGTAGAGTACTTTCCTAATCAGTCACCAAAAACTAACAATCAAAGGTAGACCTAACAATCTTTCATAAATCTCTTTATCAAGTGCATACTTCATTGTATGTTTGAAAATCCTTTCACAAGGTGGACCTAAAAATTCTTATTGCTTTTAATAGGGTAGATCATCAAAAGTGATCAATGTAAGCCTTAATAGGCCAACGTTATTCTGCAGTACTAAAGTTTATGGGTATCATCCCCATCCCAATTTTACTTTCTATTTGGAAGGTTTTTATGTCACAAAATCTTTGTGTCAAAGTGTTATGGATGCTTTCATTTCTTTTAGTTTCTTATGCATTCAATTAGATCAGATTATAGGTGATGAATTAAATAGATTATCAATTGAAATTGTTGAAGTTTTAGAGGTTATTGATTCACCCCTCCCCTCTTAGTAACTTAGAGTAGTCTTGAATATTTCCAAAACCTTGAAGTGGCTAAGGTGTTATTTTGATGCAAGAAGCTGATTATGATCTATTTTTCAAATTTATTCATTGTTACCTTATTGATTTCCAAGTCTTGAATAGGGAAAGTGATCAAGTAGTTTCATTAGTTTGGGCAGAGGTATTTTTAGTGTTGTAACCAAGTTGGAAAGAGTCTTTGAAGACACTTAAAAAGGTGGGAAAGGTAGTTTACCTATAAAATATTCTTATTGGGAATCCACTAACTTTTTGTGTGAGCACTGCACATCATTTGGGATGAAAACAAGATACCTAGTATGTAACCAATAATGTCATACATGAACAAATATATCATATATTATGATAATGAATAATGCCATACATCAAGAAACATGTAATATATTATGATAACCAATAATGACATAAATGAAAAAATATACCATATATTATGTAACCAATAATGTCATATGCCTAATAATGTCATGCATCAAATATATGTCATACATCAAATGTATGTCAAATATATACACTAACATAAAATTGAAGATATATGTCCATCGATTCCTATACATGTGTTTCTATCCCTATACCTTCTCTTTCCCACAAGGGGAAGGAAAAAAATCCCTAGAGGTCTTTAGTCACTACATGGAGGGAGTGATGTGGATGACGGGGTCTTCCTCACACTTTCACTCATCCTCTTTTTTAGGCTCCTCTCAAACTAGAGTTGATACATACAAAGTAGATATGAATGAATAGTTATTATAAATTGAAATGAAATATATGTATAGAAAAAATTAATTATTTCCTTACCCCCATCAAATAGTCACTTTGTACATCCACCTCAAAGACTCGCAGATGATTGGGAGTAACAAGGCCCTAGAAAATTTCAATCAATATAATGACTTTATCATAATTATAACTACCATTTGAAATTTCAATACTAACTATTATATATAACAACTAAAACTATGAAAACTCTTTCATAACTCGGTTAATAGCTTTGAACTAGCCATCCCAGAATCAACTCCATGATTGATGGATTGGTGAAGATGAAGTGTCTCAAACATCAACAACTACAAATCATATAATACAATTTACATGTAACATGAAATATGAAACAACTATAATTAAATGAGTTAAATTAACATGAAATAAATGTACATCTACAAAGCTTGTATCATGCCTAGGCTTAGAGTCTCTTATGAATGTTGATGGTCCAATAGAGAACTAATGCACATAGATAATTTTTTTTGTTAATCCATCAAATGATTACTTAATAAATATATGTATTAATTTAAATTATTAAATAAATACATACCTCTTGGCTTGTTGATGGGACATAAAATGGGGTTGGGGAACATGTACAAAGGCCATCAACACTCTTACCCTGAATCTTGAACAATGTCAACACATGCTAATTAATTAGTCATTTACTATACATATGAAATGTGATCAAATTAGTTTATTATAATTATAATTTACCTATGTGTCAATGCCAAATGTATTAGTCAGCAACTCATTAGTGACTAGCCCATCATCCATAGTGTCTTCAACATGACTGCCAAATGTGCATAAGGATCGACATTATGTGTACATATTATCACAATGCAAAAAAGGATCTTCCACAACTAATAGATTGGTGCAATGAATAAGCATATGTGTCATAGCATTGATAATACCTAGAGTACTAGTCTCTACATGTTCCTTCACAACTGAAGGAATAATCACATGCTCACCCGATGGCTTGACAATAGGTGCCCTATTTACATTAGGGTCACAACATACCCCCAACCTCTTGAATGACAACCCCCCACCTCTACCCCAAGAATCTAACATGTAAAAATAATTGGGAATCTCCCCAAGGAGAAATTCAAATTATTATTTATTTAAGAAATACATTAGAACCTCATGATTATTGTAGGAAGGGACATCAAAGAACATCCACCATCTATCCCAAAAGTTATTTGTAACATCATCATATATGCATTGATTGATGGGGAACCTTTTAGTTGTATGTTTAATATATTCTTATTCTCTAGGTTTTCTAAACAATGCACATATGCTACCTTTTGCTATTTCCTTTTTTCTTATATCTTTATAGGATAATATGTTTGCATACAATCTTCTTCATTTTTCTCTCTTAACTTGTCAAATATCCAACTAACCACTAATAGAAGATAAATGGCTCATAATGGACTCGAGAGGGGATGCCAATTATGCTCTCATAGGATTAGTATCCCTACAAGCTTTCAACCTACCAATAATTTATTTTGGTTTAGTTTTCCCTCTTTATATTCCATTCATTATATTTTCATTGGTGCCAGGAGGAGGTCTTTGAATTTGTAGAGGTTGCAGAAGTTCATTTTGATCTTGTGGAGGGTTTTCATTTTTATTTTTTTGATCAAGTTGGGGATGTGGTGGTTGATTATTCACATTTCCTTATAAGAAACCAATTGCATTTTAAATAAATAAACAAATTTGAAGCAAGAAATTGCAAATACATAAAAAAAATGCAAAATCATACAAAATAATGCAGTAACATACAAAACAATGCAAGAACAAGAGTAGAAAACATACTATGTTATATGAATCTTGATCTCAAACAACGAGGAGGCATTTTGAGGACAAGAGTGATGAATGTTCAACTTCTACAAATAGAATACATGTTGAGGGGAAAAATGGTACCAAAAAAAAACAACCTCAAATGGAATGGGCCTTGGGTTTGCAACCCATATATAATTTTTTTAATGTTTTAAATGTGTACACACACTATTGCACATATGCACTTTGGCTTGTTTTCCAAAAGCCTAACGTTTGTGGAGCCCAAGCACATGCACATGTGCTCTATAGTGTGCATGATCTATGGCACATGCACACTTTTATAATTTTGAAAATTGAGGTTATGTGTCATCTTTTTGGCACCACAACTTAGTGCATTCTCCCTAGTTTAAAACCCTTTATGATGGTTTAAGGGCTATGGTGAGTGAAGCAGAATGCATCAAGTTTTGGCTTGATTGTTGGATCTTTCATGGTAGTTGGGTTGGCTAGATAGAGAAGGGGATACTTAGATAGTTAAGGTCCTATATGTGGGAATTAGTGTGGTGAAGGAACCCTAGAAGTCTTCCAAGAGGACTGAGAGCATGATAGAATCATTAGTTCATCAAATATCCTTATCAAATTAAAAAGATACAATATGCAAAATTAAATATTCAGATATAAATGTGGGAAGGACCATACACAAAAATCATCCAAAACACCATAGAAAAAACCTCAATAAACTAAATAATAAGCACCCAACAACATGGAACAAATATTCTCACTCACACAAGATAAGAGATGGAAACTATGGTCCACACAAGAGGAGTGAACTAGGAAAATACACAAGGTGTCATTAACCTTTCTTGTGACATAGCATAACTAAAATTACAAGAAGATAAAAAGGACCACTAGATTCATAATCACATTAGTATTGAATATATAAGCTACAAGAAAAAGGAGTTTCATAACATTTCACTCACCCCTTGGGTCACCCTAGTACTATCCTTTTTTGTTCCCATTTAAGTACATGTGAAATTGAACACCATTTATAGAGACAAGCTTTTTCTATTATATCACTACTATGACACCTTCTCTACTAAATCCCCATCCTATCCTCATACCAGTGGCATCAACATGGCACCTAAACTAGTATCTTTAATGAGAATCACCACAAAGAAATTTAATTTTATTAATGTTAACCATTAGTTAAGATAACTCAAGAATAGGTTCTCTCACTATGAACCACATTTCTAGTGTACTTAGGTTACCTAACAAAAATAAATAAAATTATAAATAGTTCAAAAAATTAAATGTCCTTATAAATAGTAACATTATAAATAAAGTGTCACTTTATTAGGTTTAGGTTATGAATAATTGTGTCTAAATAATCAAAAAAACCTATAGCATAATCTAGCATTTAAAATATTTCAGAAGACATAGGAATACATCCAAATGCATAAGAAATTATATCATATCCATATTTAGTTTAATTAAGGGACAAATGAATTAAAATATAAGATCCAAAAATCTTCTTCTATGAAAGAAACGTCATAAACTTGACACCTAAACATAATTTACTTCAAACAATTACTAAATACCTAGAATAATCATTAATAAAAGGTGATTCATAACTTTCACTAAAAAAAAAATTATGATAATCTCTTGTTTGAGAAGTAACATAATATCATTATGGACTCTATATCTGATTTGTATCAAGTTGAATGGTGGTAAACAAAGTTATGGTTTCTATTCTGAAATAATAAAAAATGTTAGCTAGGGTTCAAAATTCCCTTCACTAAAATAGTTTAAAATCTTAGAAAACATAAAAACTAATCGATAAAAAAACTATCATATGGAATATAAGATATATATTTATATATCTCTGATGTAAGAGCATCTAGTGGTGTAAGGGCAATCCTGTATTGCCCAAAAATATACTTAGTGTTAGTTTTTTAAAAAGTTTTTTCATTTCTAGATACACATTTGTGTCAAATAAAGATTCCAACTCTCATAGTTCCACTATTGGTCTTCTAGGTTAGTGTTTTTGAGCAACTTGGGATATGTGCCAACATAAAAAATAGGCTATTTTTTAATTGAGCCATAATTATAATGAGTTAGAGGTTTTAAGTTAGAGGGATTATTATAATTGTAATTTAAAGTACTCCAAAAAAAGAATTAGGTCAAAAGGCTTTACAGTTTGAAAGTTATTGTAGTTTTAAGTTGCATTGAGCCCTTCTAAGATCACTTCAATGTCATATTTGAGGCCCTAAATGGTCTTGTATGGGACCAAAAAATGGGGGATGAGAAAATATCATCCATAGGGCTATAGAACACTTGGATAGCTTTCCAAAAACATAAACAGTTCATCAATCGAAGTCCCAGATCAAGATTTATGACTCTTGGAAGTTCGACTACCATTTTTTATTCTTCTAATTTTACACCGACTTCTGACATGTTTTAGAGAACCCTCAATTTTGGTAGTGGATGTAAACTAGCATATTTTGGAATTTATTCCTAAATCTAAACCTAATTTGGGTACTTAAGGAAATTTATGATATTGCAAAGGTAGTTTTTGTTAAAGTTTGGGAGAGGGTACTGTGAGGAAGATTTTCTCTAGATTTAGACAACATTGCAAGCACATAGAGCATGCATTTGAGTATATTTTTAGTGTACTAAATGTAATAAAAGGTTACTTCTAATAATAATATTCCCCTTTTCCTATTGTGTTCATTTTGTTCTTGGATTGTGCCATCATTAAGTGGTATTAGAGCTAACTTTCCTGAGTGTGTTGACAGAGCACTGATTGTGAGGCAATTTTCTCTAGGACTATGTGGTTGTGGATTTTGATACAAGAAGATGGCTCCATGAAGGGAGCATGGTGGAAGGGCTAGAGTTATTACTCCTAAGGTTAGAACCCTCAAGAGACACATCTAGGCATTGTAGGAGGAGATCCATAAAGGGATGAATGTTGTCATAGGTGATGAAATTGAGGAAGAAAATGAAGAAGAAGGAAATATTGGGTAGGAAGGGGAAGGAGATAGAGAAGTCCTAAAGTAGGCAAAGGAGAAGCCTTTTAGGGCCATTCCAAAGCTTGAAAAAAGACATAAAATTGGCATCAACGTGTTTTTAGGAAATCTAAACTCAGACGAGTTAGGAATATTTTTAGTATGAGGATATTGAGGATCCTAATAGGATTAAGTTTGTGAAGGCCAAAATGAAAGGCCTTACAAAAATATGGTGGCAAGAGGTTTAGTTGTAAAGAAACAAAAGAGTAAAGGAGAAAATCACAAGATAGGATCACATGGTGGACAAACTATAGAAGCATTTCATCCCTATTGATTATGAACTTGATTTGTTCAAGAAGATGCAAGTGTAAAGAAAGCAAGAAAATATGTCTAGGAATACACAGAGGAGTTTTATCGAGTCCTTATTAGGGTAGGGCATGTAGAAGAAAACAAGGAGAAGGTTGCCCATTACCTTAGCGGGTTAAGACCTAGCATTTAGGAGGAGTTAAGTATGGTTAGAATGACTACCATTGAAGAGGCATACTAGTTTGCCTTGTGAGTTGATGAGAAGTTAAACAAAAAGTTTGATGGAAGGAAAAGAGGGCATAGTTAAGGAGGAAGGGACTATGATAGGTTATTTGGAGAATGAAATGAAAACCTAAAGAAAAATCAAGATGTGGGTACTAGCCAAAACTATAGGAATGAGGGTTTCAACCACTTCCATGATCAAAAATTTTAGGATCAAAGAGGAAGAAGTAGAGGACATGGAAAAGTTTTAGGAAGAGGAGGCTTCCATGCTACCTATTTTCATTGCAATGAAGAAGGTCATCATGCCTTTAAATTCCCTCAACACAAAGGAAGGAAAGATAGGAGAGCTAAAGGTCAAGAAAGGGTTACTCATGTGGATGCTGATTCAAAATCATCATCTTTAGAGGATGCAAAAAGAGGGGAGGTTCTAGTTAATGAAAGGGTCTTGCTGAGTAGTGAAACTAAACATGGAAAAAGGAGTTTTTTTTATACTAGCTATGGGTGCAAGGGTAAATGTTGTGATGTGATTGTTGATGTTGGAAGCACTTACAAAGGAGATTGTCTCAAAGTTAAAGCTCAAGAGAGAGAAACACCCCCGACTCTATCAGATTGCTTGCATGTAGGATTATCATAAGGTCCTCATTAGTGAGCAATGTTTGGTAAAGTTCAAGATTGTGAGTTACCATGATGTGGCTCTCTATGACATCATTCCAATGGATGTCTACCATTTATTATTGGGAAGGTCATGGTAGTTTGATAGGCATTTTATACATGATGGTCATGCAAATACATACTCTCTTATAAAGGATAAATTTTGTGACAAATTGAAGCCCTTGATAAAGGAGGGTGAAAAGGTATGCAATAGTGTTGGGGTATGTCTTTTTGATGGAAGAAATTTTTTGGATGGCATGAAACATCAGCAGGTGTGTTATGCTTTAATTCCTTGAAAAGATAAGGAAAGTAGTAGTAGTGAGATTCCACTTGAAGTTTCAAGTTTATTAAGTGAGCATGGAGATGTCATCTTTGATAATATTCTAGAAGGGTTGTCGCCAGTAAAGAAAATTAGTCATCAAATTGATTTAGTCCTTGGAGCTAGTTTGTTTAACAAGGCTGCTCGTAGGATGAGTCCTACTCAGATTGAGGAGCTAAACTCACAAGTTCAAGAGCTATTGAGGAAAGGTTTGATTCAAGCGAGTTTGATTCCATGTGCAGTACCTACAATGCTAGCATCAAAGAAGGATGGAGAGTAGAGAATGTATACAAACTCCCAAGCTATAAATATAATAACCATCAAGTATTAGTTTCCTTTACCAAGAAAGGATGATCTTATTGACTATTTGAGTGGAGCACAATACTTCACAAATATAGATCTTAAGAGTGGCTATTAGTAGATATGGATACAAGAAGGAGATGAGTGGAAGACTACATTAAAGACCAAGGAGGGTTTATATGAGTGGTTGTTCATGCCCTTTAGACTGACCAATGTGCCAAGCACCTTCATGTGACTTATGAATGAGGTACTAAAGAAATTTTGGGAAAATTTGTTATTGTCTACCCTGATGATATTTGGATTTTTAGTAAATCTTCAAATGAACATTTATTGTACATTAGTAGTATCCTTGAAAGGTTGAGGGAAAATAAAGTTTTTATTAATTATAAGAAGTGTAGCTTTGTCAAAAGGGAGTTAGTATATTTGGGGTTTGTGGTATTAGCTAAGGGTCTCAAAATGGATCTAGCGAAGGTGAAGGTCATCTTGGAATGGCCTATTCCAAGGTTTTCCACTAAGGTGAGGTCATTTCATGGTTTGTATTGTTTTTATAGGAAGTTCATTACGAGTTTTAGTAGTATATGTGCACCCCTAACTAAAACAATAAGGAAAGATAGGAAAGAATTCAAGTGGACTACAAGAGTTGCAGGGAGTTTTGAATTGCTAAAGAAGAAGGTGATAGAGCAACCTTTATTGGAACTTCCTAATTCTAACAAAGTATTCTAGGTGAATTGTGATGATAGTGGCAATGTTATTGGGGTTGTATTAAGCCAAGAAGGTAAGCCTATTGCTTATTCTAGTGAAAAAATGAATGATGGAAAGAAGTATTCTATTTATGATTAGGAGTTCTATGCAATAGTTCAGGCCTTAAAGAAATCAAGGTATAATTTATTTACAAATTAATTTTTCTTGTATACTGATCACCAAGTATTTCAGTACATAAATAACCAGGGTAAATTTGATTAGAGACATTTGAAATGGGTAGAGTTCATGCAAAGCTATATATTGGTATTGAAACATAGAAGTGGAAGGTCTAATAGGGTCGTAGATGCATTAAGTAGTAGATAGTTTTTGTTGAAAGTACTGTAGGTTGAAGTGGTTGGGTTTAATGAACTCAAGAATCTATACCCTGAGGATCCTAACTTTGAAAAGGCTTGGAAGGCTTGTAAAGAACTTATTACTCTATACAGGACCCGGTGGCTAGATTATATGATTCAAGATAGTATGTTGCTCAAGGGAAGTAAATTGTGTATTTCAAGGAGTTCTATGAGGAAGAACCTAATCAAGGAGAAACATAGTGGAGGGATGGTAGGAAAATTTGGTCAAGATAAGACCAATACCATTATTAGAGACCATTATTTTTTACCTCAATTTTCACAAGATGTAAGGAAGTTTTTGTAGAGTTCTAAATTATGTCAAATAGCCAAAGGAATTAGTCACCATACTAGAAATTATCAGCCATTGCTTGTTCCATCGAAGACTTGGGAGGACATAAGTATGGATTTTGTTCTTGGATTGCCAAGGACACAAAGGGGTAATGACTCAATATTTGTGGTGGTTGATAGGTTCTCAAAGATGGCACATTTCATTCCATTCCACAAGACTCATGATGAAATTCATATTGCATATTTTCTTTTTGGAGAGGTGGTGAGACTATATCGTCTCCCAAAAAGTATTGTTTCTAATAGAGATACTAAATTTGTGAGGTATTTCTAGAGGACTTTTTTGAAGAAATTGAAGACGAAATTGAAGTTTAGTTCTACACATGATCCGTAGACTGATTGAAAAATAGAAGTACTAAATAGGAGTCTAGGAAATTTCCTAAGGTGTTTAGTAGGAGATAAACCCAAGGGATGGGATTTGATTCTACCGCAAGCTGAATTTGCTCAGAATAATTTTGTAAATGGGAGTACTGGTTGATCACCATTCCAAATTTTGTATGGGAGTAGTCCAAGGACTACACCAGAGCTAATAAAAATGGAGCAAGGAGAGAGGAAAACTGTAGAGGTAGAAGACTTTGCTAAGCATGTAAAGAACCTACATGAGGAGGTGTGAGCACATACTACCAAGATGAACCTATAGTATAAGGGTAGAGAAAACCAAAAGAGGAGACATAAGGAGTTCCAAAATGGAGATCAAGTTATAGTATATGTGACTAAGAAACAATTTCTAGTGGGTACATACAATAAGATGAAGATGAACAAATTTAGCCCCTACAAAATTTTGAAGGAACATGATTCAAAAAATGTATATGAGTTGGAGTTGCTAGATGGGATTCAAATTTCTCCTTATTTTCAATATTGTAGAGTTTTTAGAATATCATGATGATGGTGTAAATGAGGAGTTGATGCTAGAGCCATGTCCAATTCCTACTTCTATGGAGGAAGAGATTGAAGAAAGTGTTGATAGTTGTCTGGGCCAAAGTACTAGAAATAGGCAGCATGAAGAATACCTAGTGTAGTGGAAAGGATGACCGATAGAAGATTCAACTTGGATATCCACAATAGAGGTTGCTCATTTGGGTTTTCCTCTACTAGCTATAAAGTGATAGGGAAACTTTTCAATCTACCATGTCTCTAATGTAGGAACATCCAAGGGTATAAGGGCTATCCTGTATGACCCAAAAAAATATTATTAGTGTTAGTTTCTATTTAAAGTGTTTTCATTTCTAGATACCCATTTGGGTCAAATAAAGATTCTAACTCTAATAGTTCCACTATTGTTCTTCTATGTTAGAGTTTTTGAGCACCTTGGGATATGTGTCAATGTAGAAAATAGGTTATTTTGTAATTGAGCCATAATTATAATGATTTAGAGGTTGTAAGTTGGAGAGATGATTATACTTCTAATTTAAAGCACTCCATAAAAAGAATTAAGTAAAAAATATTTATGGTTTGAATGTAATTATAGTTTTAAGTTGCTCAGAGACCTTGTAAGAGAATTTCAATGTTAGATTTGAGGCACTAAATGGTCTTGTATGGGCCCAAAAAATGGGGGATAAGAAAAACTGATGCAGTGCTTGGACAACTTTCCAAAAATGTAAATGATGCACAAATTGAAGTCCCAAATCAAAAATTATGCCTCCTGGAAGTTGGACTACCATTTTTGGACTCTTTTAATTTTACATCAACTTTTGACATGTTTTCTAGAGCCTTCTATTTTGTTGGTGGATGTCAAATGGCATATTCTAGAATGTATTCCTAACCTTAAACCTAATTTGGGTACTTAAGGACAGTTATGGTATTATAAAGGTAGTTTTTCATTGAGTGTGGGAGAGGGTACTATGAGGAGGATTTTCTCCAAATTTAGACAAAATTGTAAGCCTATAGGGCATGTCTTTTAGTCTATTTATAGTGTACTAAATGTAATAACAAATCACTTTTGATAATAATATTCCCCTTTTTCTATTGTGTTCATTTTGTTCTTGGAATGTTCCCTCATCAATCTCTTACCAAATTATGAGACACTACCATAATCTACCATACAAATAAAAATGATAAAGAAATAAGAACAAAGGATGGCTGAGAATAGTCAGACAAAATGTGTACAATAGAGAATTACTTAGAGGAATTCGAAGTAAAGACATCTTACATCATGAAACAATATTAACAATTCCATCAATGAGAAAATAAATAAATTTATTTAAAAAATTCAGATCCATGCCTCAACTCCTATGAAAACTCCAACAAAGGAGGAAGGAGACAAAGATAGGAGGATACTCCAAACTTGAGATGTATAATGAAAACAAAAAAATGCTTGTTTCAACTAGAATTAAGCTCTCATAAATGCAACTCTACCCAAGATGAAAAAACTTATGAAATCTTAAAGAATTGTGCTTGCACAGTCGTTCTTTTATTTTAAAAGTTTTTTTTTCTCAAAATCTCCATGAAGAAAACAAAAAAACTCTCCTTGAGGTTGCATAAGAAATGCCCTCTCTAAAAGAATAATGATTACACGCACACACGAATGCGCACATGCACACACTCACACACACACACACACACACACACACACAAAGGTAACCATCTCCCAAATAAGTTGTAAGTAAAGATCATAATTAATTAATTCAATATAGTCATACACTTGCAAATACATAGTACACAATTATAATTCTATAATGAATACTTTCATAATTACTCATACAGATATTTATTATTATCATAATCTATTTTATGGAGTATATAAGCAATATAATATGGTCTATTCACATTATTAATAACAAATAATTAAAAATAGTATACCTCTAACTAACTAATATTTAATTATTAACAATATCTACTTTACCTTTGTTCCAAAATGTACACTATAAATAATATACAAAATCTCTCTCTCTCTCTCTCTCTCTCTCTCTCTCTCTCTCTCTCTCTCTCTCTCCTAAACTAATTTATACATAGACATATACAAATACATATATTTGTGCACACACACACACACACACACACACACACACACACACACATGCATATACATATACATCTACATATACATATATATACACATACACATACATAAATGAAAGACAATAGAAACAATGGTAAGGATCAAGACATTATATAGAAATCATACTTGAGTGACTAAGACTTCCTCCTTATCTATTGAAATAGATCATAGATAGAAACACACATGTAAGTATTGAATATACAAGGAATTCTTAATAAAATTAAATGTAAGGGGTAGATCAAATATATCATGTGATTCAAGATTCCTCCTTAACAAAATCAATAAATAAATAGATGATAATAATAATATGCATTTTCATATATGAATAATAGTAATAAAAAAGTAAACTAGGATCATAACATATAAATAACCTACCTAACAAAGAGACACAAACAATATTATATAGCATTCCTGTATCAATTAGAACATAAACATTGAAGTATCTTAGTTATCACTTTATTCATTATATATAATTTATGTATGGTAATGATAATAATTTCTATTGAGTACTTCAAATAAAAATCTAATAAAATTTATTAAGTTACCACATAACAAACATATCCTAAAATATCACAGATATATTAGAATATTACTCTTATAAAACCCAATAATAAAAGTCCCTACAACATTCCCTAATGTCTAAAATACATATTAAGTTTTTTTTAGCTTTCATGGAGTATTTTATCTACCTCCCTAAGAGTTTACCTACTCTTAGAAGTCAAAAAGTATTAAACTCTTATCATTCACAAGTAGTAACTAATTAGCCAACAAAATGTCAATTTATTTTTACTTTTTAATATTTTCATTCAAAATCACTTTATCCTAAGTTTCTTGGACATGCTATCTTATATAAATTTAGTCTAGATAATCTTCATTCAAGCATAAAAGGGTAGTGATAAATGCCACTACATTGTAAGATCATCTACTATCATACTATGTGCAACAGTCTAAATAATAATATACCATTCATGTATCAATCATAACATAAACATTGAAGTATCTTAGTTATCCCTTTATTCATTACAGATTATTTACCTATGGTAATGATAATAATTTCCATTCAATACTTCAAATCTAAAAACTATTCCTAGACTTATTAGGTTAACACATAAAAAACATATCCTAAAATATCATAGTAAAATGTCCCTTTTCTGATTTTACATGATATTTCAAGCCTCAATTCAGATTTTTAAAATCAAACAACTAATATCACAAAGATCCACCAAATTTCTCAAGAAACCCCAAATCGAGTGTGCAAGAAATAGTGCCAAAAGCTTCACAACTTCACAAATTATTAATAAATCTGAAAATTAAAATTTTTATAGAAATTTCAGCAGCATAACAGCCTAAAAAATGAAATTTCCAGATCAGTATAGCCTTTACACAATAGTTCACAAATGTAGGACAAAAACTATGCTCATCGGGCTCCCAAAATTAACACAAAAATGCCCGAAAACACCACAAAAACACTAATAATCTATCTTAGAAGTTTAATCACATCCCAATACATATATTCAGCTCTATTTTAACACATTAAAGTCTAAAATACAGAAGCAACCCAAACTGATATGATATACTCAACTGAAAACACCAAACTCATACCAAAAAACACACCCGAAAACCCACAAATCCGCATTGTTCAGCACAAAGGAAAACTCTATATGAGCATGCACATGGAATGGCTTCAAAATCCTATCCTTATCCTTCCTAGAAACCTGAAAACTCCCATTCTTGGGTCTCCCTGGAAACCTGCAAACTCCCGTTCTTGGGTCTCCTTCTCCACAGGTTTGGCTGCCTCTGAAGAATAACAAAGAATGAGCAAAAATCAAGTTCTGGAATGAGCCCAGAATGCCTCCAAACCCCTTAAAAGAGGGAATAACCCTAACTCACACCCAAGAGGGGTTAATAAAACATATTTTAATAATAATCTTCATTTATTAGTCCATTAGCTTCCAAAGATTATCCCCTTTTTCCAAAACTTCACCTTTTTGGGCTTGCCTGCCTTAGAAAAGATTATTATTTTTAATTATTCTAAAAGGGGACATGACAAGTCCTCCCCTCCCAAACATTGCTTGTCCTCAAGAAATGGCTGAACAATAAACCAATCAATCCACCTGGATCCCAAATGTAGTCATGAACTATACTACTACTAATTAACACAGGCTCCTGCAATATCCTCTGCAATATGAGCAAGAGGAATCCATAATGAAACTAACAATTGTAGCTCAACCAAACTCCAAAATCACCACTACCACAATCAAAAACCCATGAGACACAAACTTTTAGAACATTAGAACCCAAGTAAAGGGCACAAATCAAACTACCAACACAGTAAATACCATCAACGTATCCCACTAGCCTATATGGTATGTACAATCCAACTCTGCAACAATGGTGAACGCTCTCGAATGAAATTGTACCAAGTATGGAGAATCCACACACTATACAATGCCTACAGTCAACACAACTCTGTAGATCATCGACCACTATCTCATAACCATAACTACCATGCACCCCTGATGGTGAAAAGCCATCACAAGATAAACATCAAGAATTGGAACCCAAACCAAATTTTCCTGCCATCAACTCCTCAACACAAGGATCAAATGGTAACTGATGTACATACCCTGCAATATAATTTTGATAAAAAAAACCAACCTCATTCAACAGCTCACCATGAACAAGTGATACAACCCACTGTGACTAATCACTAGCTAAGTCAAGAGATGTCATAGCCAAAGGAGTATAATCAATAACAACAACCACTGAAGAATCACTCCCAAAATCCTACTCTAAGTCACATATTATCAAGCTGTCAACTACAGAACCTATCACCATGTCATGCCCATCACAACTCTCATCTTGAGGCATCAAACTATCCCATAACTGATGATAAGCACTAGGAACCAAAGTACATCTCTGTATCATCATCTCATCAACATGGTCATCAAAGGTAGATTGATGAGCATACCTCACAGTGTAATGCTGATAGAATGCACCAATCTTAGTCAGTGGCTCAAACTACAATCTAGATGTAATTAACTTCAATTGATCACTAACCAAGTTGGAACTGACTACTACCTCTAAAGACATTGCCAAGGGAGTAGTATTACTAGCAAGAACCATGCCAACTATCAGCTCACCAACATCACACATGATCTTTGATACAACATCTCTAGTCTTCGTGCCATTAGTACTAGAGGTCACCACCATGTCAGGCATACCACAACAATCTGCTGCAGCACCCAACTCAACTAAACCTAACTCTAGTGGGGATGAACTTGATATGCCAATGTTAGTATCAAGGATGGATGCATCCCCATCTCCACTATCTTTGAAAATATTTACCATGGACATCCTTGGATCATCAGACACCACCGCTTGTGACTGTACATAATTTGGTAAAGATTGTAGTTTCTCTAACTCCATGGTCACCTTAGCCAAATGAAATTGTGACTCCTTGAAAGCCAACTGTGTACTCTCAAGAATCTCAGAAGTCACCTCAAGCTGTTGAGTAAGTTCACTCACCTCATCTTCATTGTCCAACAATGCATCCTATGCTGTACTACCCCACTCCATAAGATAATCCCTATTAGCTACCAACTGCATATAATCCTATCTCAAAATCTAGATAGCCTCCCATAAAGAGTGGAACTCTATCAAGGAAAGATAACTGCCTCCCTGTTCATCAGTAGTAAGAGAACCCCATCCATAAACTGATAACAACTAACAAGCAGCATCAAAATTTTGGCAAGTGATAGTAATGTCTCGGTCACTAACTCTCAACTAATTAGACACATGATGGCACTGGCTTGACTGTCTCCTACCAACCTCCTCTGATGCACTATCTAAAGGAGTATCCTAAAAGCTACTAGTCTCTAGAGTATAACCATCCATATCCTGTGAATCAACTCTAAAGCTCATATCAACATACAGAGTATCAAAAACTATGGCACTACTGTCCAACTCCTCTGTACCCAAGGAAACTAAGTCTTCAAAACTACCCACTGCACCCTCCTAGATGTCATCAATGCCAATATGATCCTGGGACTCATCTGTACACACTGCCAAATATGAAAGATCATCAACACATTCCAGCAAGTATGGTCGACTAGATATATGAACAAAGCCCAACACCGGTGTATAAAAACTAATACCTGTAGACACCTAAAAATCCTTTAGAAAATAAAGTATTTTTATTTTCTAAAAAATTCCTGATGACATCATCATTTATTAATTAATTAATTATTTAATTAATTAATTAATTTTTATGCCATTAAATCCTTTTATCTTAATTAAAAATATTTAATTAAGGAATCCCTCCCAAAAATGTTTAAATCTTATTTAAACATTATTTCCTTATTTATTAATTATTTAATTAATAAATTGACCAAAAATCCTAAAATAAATAAATAAATTTATTTTTTTCCCAAAAGTTGGCCAATTTCCTTATGACCAATAACCTCTTCCAAAATCTTCTAATCCTTCTTTAATTTTGATTAAAGGCTAATCCCATCATTTCCTACCCCTAATCCCAACTCAAAATATTTAATTAAAATTAAATATTAATCCTCATGTTTATTAAAAAAAGTTTTAATAAATATCTCCTCAACCCAAACCCTTGAAATAAATAAAACTTTATTTATTTCCTAAAAATCTAATTTATCCTCATCCTAAGAAGTTCTAGACTCTTCTAGAAAGTCTCCATCCTCATCCTAGGAAATTCTAGACTATTCTAGAAAGTCTTTATCCTCCTCCAAAATCTAGACTCTTCTAGAAGAATTTCTTTAAACCTAATCCTAATCCCCTCCTAACCTTGTCACATTCCCTAAACATGGGTTAAGACTTACTAACCCAAGCCAAAGCTAACAAATATCTCCTCCTTCACCCACCCTCATTAAATGCCATCCACTTGCCTATCCCTAAGCTAATCCTAAACCATCCTAATCCATCCTCTAATCATTTGCACAAGCCTAAGCAAGCTTAAAACCTTCCTAATCAAGTCCAAGTCCAATTTACTCTCATCACCCTCAAAATATCTCAACCATAAAACTTTATGAAGTCCACTAGGTCATAAATGACTCTTACAAGCCCTTTTATTGCTCTTACAAGTCATTATGAGGGTCTTTATGAAGATTTTATCTCTTGAGCCTCCTTTGTTGACTCATCCTTGCCCTTTCCTCCATCCTCTCACCATGTGACATGTGTCACTCCTTGATTGGCTATAAGGAAGCACAATCCATGTGCTCTCCTCTCATGCAATCTGAGCCTTCCATAAGCTTTTTCCCATCCTTGCATCTTAGCCCTCAATCCCTCAAGCCTCTTGCCTATAAATTGGATCCTTCCCCTTTACAAAATAACACAATCCATGAAGTAAAGTTATAATGCTATTTTGAGAGCCAAATCCATACTAAAGCCATCTATCCACACCAAAAATCCATAATCATCCATTGAAGCCTTTGGAAGCATATTGAGCATACATCCTATCCATTTAGACAAAGCTACTCAACAAGAGAGCTTCTCATTGAGAGCCCCCATTAATGGCTCATATTCTCAATTGAGAGCTCATCTTAGTCTATCTTGAAGTTTATGAATTTTTTTTAGTTTGTAGAAGCTTTATTTAAATTTGGTTTCTATTAGCATACTAACATTGCTCATATACATTTTGGCATGCCCGGTGGGACCCCGCATGGGTCATCTTCATTAGTTTTTTTAGTCAATTTTTGTATATCATTTGCTGATTTTGGCTAATTTTTCTTGTTTTTGTGATTGGTAGTATTGTATAAATTGGTTTTTGTAGGTCCACATGAGCATGAAGAAGACAAAGGAACTCATAATCTATCTCATAGTGTTTGCAGATTTTTCAAGCTTATAGGTGGACAAAGAACTTGAAATTCTTCTTCCTCTTCTTGTCTATATTCTTCTTATTCCATCTACTTCTTCTTCTTCTTCTTGTGGGAGATCTTGGCTATTTTTTTTTTAAGGAAGCAAAATCATACACACTTCTTTTTAGTGCTTAAAATGAACCCCCAAATCATACTTAAATCCATTGAAAAATTAAAAATTTGCAAAAAAGAAAAAATCTTTTAACAAGTGAAACTAAACCAATCTAATCATTTGCATCCTTGCAACATCAAGGTTTTAGATACATTCATGCAAAATTAGGAACACTTCATTTTTGGGAATTTAAAAAGAACTTCAAGTTTCCATTTCAAAAGGTTCAAAATCAACACTAAGTGCACACTAAAGTTCTTTTAAAAAATCTCATGAAAACTAAGAGTCCTAAATGGTTGCCAAAAATTGTCCTAAAAGCTTTGTTATTTGTTCCAAACAAATGTCTTATTGCAAAATCTTGAATGTTTCTTAGGATTTTCATGCATCAAAACAATCCAGGAATATCATTTTTGGGCTTAAAATATGCAAACTAGAACACAAAATCTTGAATGAAAACCAAATTCCAAAGAGTCATTTTCACTTTTGAGTCCAAAAAAATCTTAAATGATCTAAGATTAAAACAAAGCACTTCAAAGTTCTTAAAACAACACACAAAATCTCAATCTTGAATGCTCAAAAGAAAACACTTGAATGTTTAACCACTTTTCTTTGAATGCATGTTGTTAAAATCACTCTTGAATGCCATGGATTAAAATCAAATTTTCCTTGAATGCATGGTTAAAACAACAAATCCAATCTTGAATTCTAAGGATCAATTAACTATTGCAATATCAAACACTTCATTTGGAGCTTCTAAAAATTGAACAAAACAAATCTCTTTTCCACATGCAATCTAGGTAAAGTTTGATTTTTGGACATTTAAGAAACCTTGTTAAGTTAAAATACAAATTTTCAAAAATCAATTTGAGTAGTTCCTTGGACTCACCTCTTTTCTAATCACCCATCAAATATTAACCATTGGTTGCAATCTCAGCGCCATTTATGGGGATGGGTCTACTTGAAAAAGGTGTTAAATGTTCCACAATCTAACTCACTCACTTGGTCTTTGAATTTTTGCTTTAACTTTATCAAAATTCTTAAATGATCAAAACTCTAGATTAAATCGATCACACTTCAAGTTTGGGCACTAAAATTGAACAACAACTGACGTGGAGAGCCTCCGGGCGCGCGCTTGAAATCGAATCTCACACACTTTTGTTTTGGGCTTAAAACAAACTCACACTCAATCTTGAATGCCTTAAAGAAAATTAATCGATACTTGACGTGGAGGGCCTCTGGGCGCGCGAGTTTGCTTTTGTTGACCCTAACTCTTCTTATTGTTTTCATTCTTCGATCGATTTACTTTTGTTGGTGCTTCAAGTTGGAATAAACATTGTATCTTAAACATGAGTGCTTGCAAAGTCTAGATCAGAAAACTTAAGCGTCAGTTGGTAAAAGAACAAATGTGTTTTTTAGCCCAAGGTCATCCAAGTCTTCTCTCCCCTTGTCGTCTTTCGAGGCCATCTTGGGTGCATAAGATTAGGATCCAAAACCTTGTTTCTTTTTAGGAGGCCTGCTTGGGGATTTCATCACCCCTTGGATGACCTCAACTCCAGCGTTCTGGTGGAGTATAAGAATCGGAAGGTGAATCGAAAGACACCTCTCTTGGGATCAAAATTTTGTCACTCGGGCTAAGCCTCAAGGAACTTTATACCCTTGAGAAGTGAAAGAGGAGAAGTGGGTTACCGCTCCTCTCGACTGTGTGACATCTTTTTGGTTTCATCTATGGATTTGGGCCTCACGTACCTTGCGTATATCGAGGACTCCCTAGCTATAAAAATTTTCATCCTTGTAGAAAGCTTCCTAGGATGTTGGTGTGTTTGACGTGCTTGCTCAAAATTTTTTTCTACTTATTTCTTCATAGCTTTTGAATGAATGTTTGCCAACTTTGGTCAAAATCCCAAAAAAACAAAAATCTCCCAGCTCAAGGCATACTTAGCGTAGTCACTGCCTCATCAGAAAATCATCCAAGCTCCCCCGCTACAACCAAATCTATCTAGTTCCTTGCTTTAGAACAATCCCAAATCCAAAGTCTCTCAAAATCATCCCCCCAACTAGCTAGCAACCCAATCCAAAATCACCCAAGCCTTTAAAGAGTTGTTGTCACCTTGCCAAAATTTGCTATCCAATCAATCCTACCAATCAACCAATCTCACCAAGGTTATCCCTCTGACAGAGCATTGTCTAGGGTAATCTAGCTTTGTCACTTGCATCCCTCATCACCTTGAGCTAAAGGTTGGGATCCACAAGTGGTCAATCTCATGTCATGCCCATAGGATCATTAGTCTATCCTCAAGTTGACACAGCCACCACCAAATCCAGCGCATAGGAAAGCAAAACTCTCACCTTTTGACAACATGCCCTTGAAGTCTTCCATCCAAAGGAAAGCCAAAAATCTCCAGCCAATCCTCCTTAGGTCTGTCATGCAGCTTTGACTCTCCCTAGGAAATCTTTCATCAGCCAATCCAAAATCTGTGCTTAATCTGAATCCAACCATGAGCTTTCGTGTTCATCCATATGCAAGACCCCATCCCCATCAAACTCACCATCAAAACATGAAGTACCAATCCTATCATGATGTGTTTGGTCACATTGTCCTTGCTCCCGCCACCTCCTATTCCAATGATGATGAAAATTTTGTTGACTATGACGGGCATATTGAAAGCCTTAGAAACATTCCCCTAAGCATCCCCCAAAATCCAAGAGTTATTCCAAACTATCTAGTCATGCCATCCGATATTCCAACTTCCCCTCCATCACCCCATTAACCAAGCTTCCAATCTTCCACCCCCATCACACTAGCTATTCCTGTCAATCCACCTCCACCTTCGACACATGAGTCTCCAAGGAATCTCCTAGAGGAAATACAAGAAAAGTTGCCTCCAACAGTCGATAAGCCATGTCATCTAATCCAACCATGTGAAGTAGTCAGTGATGAAGCTTCCCCATCTATAATATCACCTCCATCTCCCATAGCTATCATCCCCATACCATCCATCAAATTGCTTAAAATCCTTCCACTTCTCGCAAGCATCAAAATCCCACCACCTATCAAATCCCTCCAAATCCTATCCACATCGCCTCCAAGCATTTCCCAAATCTCTCATAATGACCCTTATGCATCCATCTTCTACTCACCCATTTCCACTACTGAATCTCCCATCTATCCATCCGCTGCCTTTGAAGAATCCATCCCTTCACCTCCTATCGCACCATCCACTCCAAACCAATCCTATCAAGATCCTGCCCAAAAGCATGTTGACATCCCCCAAAGCATAAATGAAGATATCATCATACCATGTCTTCCATCCATAGTGCAGTCACCATCTCCTCCATCTCCCAAACCTCGAGCCATATCTCCTCCACTACAAGATATCTTGTCATCCCACCAGCTACATCAAGATCCTATCCTTCCATCTCCCCCACTCCATGCTTCCATCTTACCACCTATCCAAGATATTCCACCATCTATAATCTACCCTCTTGGTTCACTTACATTCATCCATGGTGGCCCTCTCTCAGCAGAAGAATTAAGAACAGTATCTCCCCATTGCAATACACCTAATAAATCACTTCTACCATTTTCTGCAAGCAAAAAGTTTCCTCAGCTTGTTCAAATGCTCAATTGATGGTATTATCAAGGTCAAGGTTTAGGACCACAAGAGCAAGGAATCAGAGAGCCTATTATTGCACAAAAAAATCTAGGATTTCATGGTCTTGGATATGTATCCAAAGGCTCACCATCTAAAGGTGTTGGTACACCACACCCCCAAACCAAGCCTATCTCCAAGCCCACCATGCCAGCCTCCCATCACTCCTTCAAGAAATCTTATGTCATCCCCCCTCCACCATCTTTGCAACCCAAAACAACCTACCATATCCATCCTTCATCCGTTAAATCCATTTTGGGTCCCTATGTCCCAAAATCTACCATCCTCCATCCTCCTATCAGCCATCATAAAAATCCTATTCCATCCATTCCAATGCAAGATCAACAAAGGCACGTATCAGGGCACATCATCCATCATCATCCCCCTACATGCTCTTTCATATCCTCTCCATCTCATAAAGCTTCTCCTAACCATCTTCCCAAAGCTTACCACAGCAATGTGAATGCCAACTTCAAAATGCATAAAGCTAAAAATCCACATCCTAGGAAATCATATGTCTATTCTAAAAGACATACTCCAAAAAGGAAAAATCCAATCAAAGAATGCAAAACAATGCAAAAGCCTATGAAAAGAAAATCCAAAACCATGTGGATCGCCAAGAAAAAATTTGAAACCCAATGCATAATGGCATCCACCATTGCTAATCCCCCATCTAGTGACTCATGTCCCCCATCTCCTAACTCCATCTTGGGTGCCTATATCCCCAAGCACACTTCCAAAAATCCTCCATCATGCCCGCATCTACCATCTATCCCCCATATGCTCTTTTCACACCCGTTCCAACATGTGCCAATGTTACTCTTGCAAGCATCCCCATCTCATGCTCCTTTCCAGCATTTTCATCCCTCCATCTCCTACCATCAATCCCATCTAATCCGATCTATTGCATAAATTACATATCCGGTGTACCAACAGCTAGCAACAAAATTGAACATTCCAACAGCCAGTGAAAAATCCCAAAAAAGCCAAAATAGATGAAGAAAGCCAAAATCATTCCAGCTAAGTCCAAAGTCAAAAAGTTAAAAAAGAAAAGAAAAATAAAGTGTACACTGGTGAAAACTTGGCAATTCAAGTGCCTTGGACAAGTACCATGATGAAAACTTGGCAAACAAGCATCATGCGTAATCTCGCCATCCCTAGCTTAGCCTATCATCCTCATGCTTTTGGTCACATCTTGCCATCCAGCTCCATCTTCCAATTTATCCACCTATCTTCCATCCTCTAGCTTTTATCTATCACTATCCACCTATCTTTCATCCTCCAGCTTTTATCTATCACTATCCACTTATCTTTTGCAACCTCACCCCATCATCCTAGTTATCATCCATCTCCCTAGCCCCTTCAGCTTTTTCCATCCTAACTTCAATCCTATCACATCCATCATAAGACCTCCTTCTGCATGTTATCTTCTAACTGGGGGCATTTTATTCCTTGGAGATCTTGTCTTGTCCATCCTCCCTTGTCATTGGTACCTCGCTCTAGGCTATCCTCATGCAAATCCAATGTCATCCTCTCATTAGCCATTCACTCTAGCACTATCTATCAACTCAGCTACCACCAACCTTAGCATTGTCCCCATCCTTGGTCACACATCTATCATCATCATTGGATGCATCCTGCAAAATCCATATCTTACGCTATCACCTCATCCTTAGTTTTTGCATCTTACACAAAATTGAGCTATCCCGCTATCCTCTCATCCTGAGCTTTTATCCATCTGTATCATACATATCATTGGTCTGTTACCTTGTACCATATCTTGATTAGCCCGCTTGTAAATATCTTGGTCTATCAGCTTGTACATCCTCTTTAGCTTAGTACCATTGTATCTATCCAGCGTTCGTGTCAGTTCATCCTTGGTCAACATCTTGCACACATCGCACACTTTGGTTAGATATTCCAATGCATCCTTTAGCTAGATTTCCTATCACCAAAGTGTTATCTTTCTTAGTTCAACTTGCCAGACGCATCACTCATCCAAATCCACCAGCTTAGGTGCTCTCCGATAGGTCCTTGCAGGATATAGCTTTCCTCATGTCTGATCTTGGTCCGTTAGTACCTCGTCCTACCCATCTCATTGGCAAACAGTTCTCTTTTGGATTTTCACTTTCTTTTGATTTGGGATCTTCCCTTTTGGGTCTTGAAGTATCTTTTCCAAGCAATCTCCTTGTTCCCTCCTCAAGGTTGCCACGATCTTCCATATCATGGTATGCTGCGAATGGGGCAATTAGAGTGTAAGGTCTTGATCAGGTCTTTCGTTTGTTTTTCTTTTCTGCTTGTGGGTTCTCCAATGTCGTTTCCATGCTGCTTCCTCTAGGATTCATGTGTGATGTTGGGGCAATCCTTGCGTGTCTTTTTTGAGTTAGTTTGTCAATCCTTTGGACAGTTGGTGAAAAGGCCTTGATGTTCTTGGTAACCTTGGCAATTAACCAATAGTCCTATAGCAAATCTAGTGCTCAACTACATGGTGGTACTTCTCTTTGAAGTATCCCCCCGCTCAAAAAGCTTCAATGGTTTTCCTTCATCTCCATTATCCCCCATCCATATCCAGCATCCGTCTCTCCTACCCTAGCTGATGCATCAGTATCTCTTTGAATCACTCATCACTCTTAGCTTTATTGATCCACAATCCTAGTCTTAGGGATCCACCAATCCAAATCAACCCACCAAGCCTCATCTTTCGAGATCCACAATCCTAGTCCTAGGGATCTCCGAAACCCATCTTCCGCCAATCTAACTCTTTGAAATCCTATTGCATCAGCTTTATAATCCCCTCATCCATCTCCCTATCTTGGATTCTTTTTTATAACACTCCGCTCCTTCATCCTCTACAATCCCTAAGATCTTAAGCTTTCTTCCTCTTGTGCCTCTGATTCTCCCTTTATCATTCTCTCATAGTAAGAGTTTGAGCTAACTAAACCTCTTCTCTTAATCCAATTTGAGTCTCCTTGCTCATCCCAGATTCTTGTATTTTTCAAGAAGCCACCAAGCTTCGCTTTCTCTCCCTGCTGCCTTCTTGAGGGGGCATCTCATAGTCCATTCTCTCCTCTTCTGCTCTAGCCTTGGGCATCTTATTTTCTTATCTTTGATGTCATGCCACTTGCGGCATCACATCAAAGAGGGGCAAAATGTAGAGACCTAAAAATCCTTTAGAAAATAAAGTATTTTTATTTTCTGAAAAATTCCTGATGACATCATCATTTATTAATTAATTAATTATTTAATTAATTAATTATTTAATTAATTAATTAATTTTTATGCCATTAAATCTTTTTATCTTAATTAAAAATATTTAATTAAGGAATCCCTCCCAAAAATGTTTAAATCTTATTTAAACATTATTTCCTTATTTATTAATTATTTAATTAATAAATTGACCAAAAATCCTAAAATAAATAAAAAATTTATTTTTTTCCCAAAAGTTGGCCAATTTCCTTATGACCAATAACCTCTTCCAAAATCTTCTAATCCTTCTTTAATTTTGATTAAAGGCTAATCCCATCATTTCCTACCCCTAATCCCAACTCAAAATATTTAATTAAAATTAAATATTAATCCTCATGTTTATTAAAAAAGTTTTAATAAATATCTCCTCAACCCAAACCCTTGAAATAAATAAAACTTTATTTATTTCCTAAAAATCTAATTTATCCTCATACTAAGAAGTTCTAGACTCTTCTAGAAAGTCTCCATCCTCATCCTAGGAAATTCTAGACTATTCTAGAAAGTCTTTATCCTCCTCCAAAATCTAGACTCTTCTAGAAGAATGTCTTTAAACCTAATCCTAATCCCCTCCTAACCTTGTCACATTCCCTAAACATGGGTTAAGACTTACTAACCCAAGCCAAAGCTAACAAATATCTCCTCCTTCACCCACCCTCATTAAATGCCATCCACTTGCCTATCCCTAAGCTAATCCTAAACCATCCTAATCCATCCTCTAATCATTTGCACAAGCCTAAGCAAGCTTAAAACCTTCCTAATCAAGTCCAAGTCAAATTTGCTCTCATCACCCTCAAAATATCTCAACCATAAAACTTTATGAAGTCCACTAGGTCATAAATGACTCTTACAAGCCCTTTTATTGATCTTACAAGTCATTATGAGGGTCTTTATGAAGATTTTATCTCTTGAGCCTCCTTTGTTGACTCATCCTTGCCCTTTCCTCCATCCTCTCACCATGTGACATGTGTCACTCCTTGATTGGCTATAAGGAAGCACAATCCATGTGCTCTCCTCTCATGCAATCTGAGCCTTCCATAAGCTTTTTCCCATCCTTGCATCTTAGCCCTCAATCCCTCAAGCCTCTTGCCTATAAATTGGATCCTTCCCCTTTACAAAATAACACAATCCATGAAGTAAAGTTATAATGCTATTTTGAGAGCCAAATCCATACTAAAGCCATCTATCCACACCAAAAATCCACAATCATCCATTGAAGCCTTTGGAAGCATATTGAGCATACATCCTATCCATTTAGAC
This sequence comes from Cupressus sempervirens, assembly GCA_028749045.1. Taxonomy (NCBI): domain Eukaryota; kingdom Viridiplantae; phylum Streptophyta; class Pinopsida; order Cupressales; family Cupressaceae; genus Cupressus; species Cupressus sempervirens. The sequence goes on along the minus strand of CM053792.1, from coordinate 909,518,059 downwards.
AAAGCTACTCAACAAGAGAGCTTCTCATTGAGAGCCCCCATTAATGGCTCATATTCTCAATTGAGAGCTCATCTTAGTCTATCTTGAAGTTTATGAATTTTGTTTAGTTTGTAGAAGCTTTATTTAAATTTGGTTTCTATTAGCATACTAACATTGCTCATATACAATACCAACATCGGATAAGCTCCTGGCACAAGAAAAGAAAACACCATGCAATCTGCTAATCAAATCCATGATAGCACCCAAACAATCATTGCTACCAAAAAGTGTTAAAGATTTACAGTCAACTAAATCCCAAATGCCAATATAACAGTCTCGAGTCCATATCTGTAAACTAGAATTAGCTGGTAACTCAAGCAAAATCTTGACTTGAGTAATATGACCAATACCAACTAACTCCACATACCTATCATAATGAGATAATGTAGTCACAATACTATCTTCACTCACCTTCAGCTAGTCGTATAAATCATGTGAAGTACTACTAGCCTCAACCTCATGTGACAAAGCATCTAACTGTGCCTGGTACTCTCTCTTAGAAAAGTCATGAATGCTCAATGTCTGCTCATCTCCACCAGGTATCTCACCATCATGCACAAAAACATCCTCATAATCATCATCCTTGAGGTCAAATCTATCTATCACTCTTTGACTAAAATCATCAAACGTAGTTACCTGATCATGACCTTGAGTAGTCATTCCATGATACCACCAATCATAGGCTGCATCTTCCAAGTGTAGACTTGCAATTTGAACAACATCACTCTCCTTCATGGAGTTAAGTGTGAAGAAGGTCTGTAATTTTTGTAGCCATGCTCTAGCTGTAAATTTTATTTGTTCCATCAAAAGTAGGTGCTATAAACTTTCTTATTTTATTTTTGAGCTCTCTTCCACTTATGTCATGCTCCCTTCTGTACTCTTTCTTGGGCATCAAAGTGTTCATCATATCCACATATTCTCTAAAAGGAACCAAACTATGAAAGTCATCATCTAAGCCATTGTAAGTAGCTCTTAATGTAATCAAGTTACCTGTAACCTCTTCCATAGGATTAATGGCTGGATTTGGTACTGGTGGCTCATCTACAGGCAAGAAAATAGTTTTGGTTGATTTAGATGGTGTGGATTTCAGATTTCTTAGCTCCTCTGAAGTGCTCCCTTTCTCATTAATAGATGCAACTCCTTGTAGTTTTTCTATCAATATTCACAAAGCCTCTCTAGTTTCTGCCAAACTATCCACTATTTGCTTCTGAGTATTTTGGATGTCTTGGAAGAATTTCTTTGCCATCTCATCTGGATCAGCCATACTTTTCCCTTCCTTGGATTTTGTACTTTTACTTTCAACTGGAGGTTTGATCAAATTTTTTTTATTCTTTTCTTGCTGTAAATATCTCTTTTCTCTTTCACTTAGTTGCATGCAACCATAAATTTTGACATGTAGCTGATTAGAAGCAACATGCAACCACCAAATTCACAAAGAACTAACATGCAAATGATTAGAAGTAGAATTCAACCATAAATTTTGACATCTAGCTGATTGGAAGCAACATGCAACCATAAATTATGACATGCAAGATTTGGGTAGTTATCAGAACTGACATGCAAGATCTGGGTAGTTGTCAAAACTGGCATGCAAGATCTGGGTAGTTGTCAAAACTGACATGCAAACTTCTACAAATCCTCAGGCTGGCAAGATCATGGATTTGATAACACTAAAATGTCCCTTTTCTGATTTTACATGATATTTCAAGCCTCAAATCAGATTTTTAAAATCAAACAACTAATATCACAAAGATCCACCAAATTTCTCAAGAAACCCCAAATTGGGTATGCTAAAAATAGTGCCAAAAGCTTCACAACTTCACAAATTATTAATAAATCTGAAAATGGAAAATTTTACAAAAATTTCAGCAGCATAACAGCCTAAAAAATGACATTTCTAGATCTGTATAGCCTTTACACAACAGTTCACAAATGTAGGACAAAAACTATGCTCATCGGGCTCCCAAAATTAACACAAAAATGCCCGGAAACACCACAAAAACACTAATGATCTATCTCAAAATTTTAATCATGTCTCAATACATATATTTAGCTCTATTTTAACACCTTAAAGTCTGAAATATAGAAGCAACCCAAACTAATATGAAATACTCAACTAAAAATACCAAACTCATACCAAAAAACACACCCAAAAACCCACAAATCTGCACTATTCAGCACAAAGGCAAACTCTGTATGAGCATGCACATGGAATGGCTTCAAAATAACATCATTAGCCCTCCTAGAAACTTGCAAACTCCCATTCTTGGGTCTCCCTGGAAACCTACAAACTCTCGTTCTTGGGTCTCTTTCTCCACAGGTTTGGCAGCCTCTAAAGAATAACAAAGAATGAGAAAAAATCAAGTTCTGGAATGAGCCCAGAATGCCTCCAAACCCCTTAAGAGAGGGCATAACCCTAACTCACATCCAAGAGGGGTTAATAAAACATATTTTAATAATAATCTTCATTTATTAGTCCATTAGCTTCCAAAGATTATCCCCTTTTTCCAAAACTTCACCTTTTTGGGCCTGCCTGCCTTAGAAAAGATTATTATTTTTAATTATTTGAAAAGGGGACATGAAACATAGATATATAATAATATTACTCTTATAAAAATAAATAATGCAAGTCATACAATATTCTCTAACTTCTAAGATACATATTAAATTTTTTAAAGGTTTATTAGAGTATTTGACCCGCCTCCCAAATATTTTACCTGCTCTCAGAACTCAAAAAATATTCCTACCACCTTTCTCAATAGTAAACACATTCATAATACAATCATGCATAGCCTTGCAATCATACTACCGAGGTCTACCAAGCAATAAATGATAACTATTCATATCCACCATATCACACAAGACTTGATCCTTATATTTCCCAATCTAAAAATCAACAAGGCATTGCTCCCTCATTTCCAAAGAATGCTCATCTTGCAACTAGCTAGTCCTATAAGCATAAGGATGTCTCATTCTCTTCAAACCAAGTTTCTAAACCATATGTTTAGCAACAAGGTTATCAATACTACCACCACCCACAATCACTTTGTAGACTTTACCACCAAACTTACAACAAGTTTTGAACAAACTATTCCTCTAACAAGAATTCAACGTCCTCTCACCAGCCAATGCTCACCGAACCAACACACTATCTCCTTGCTCAGGCTGACTATCCTATACTTAAACCTCATTCATAATAGTAGCTATTCCCCCCAATCCTACATTCAAAAGATCTATGTCCTTCTTGACCACACTTGAAACAATTACCTCTGAGCCCACCTCCACCTGTCCTTCTTTTCTGTTCAATAGGTTTTGGTTCACCCTCTGATTTCTATTTAGCTTGTGCTGAACTATCCTACTTTTCCTTCCCTTAGGAACTACCTTGATTCTTCCTCTTTAGCTTCTCCTCTGCTCTCAAAGCATACTGATAAGCATCATCAATTAAAGAAATATTTAGCATACCAAGCTCATCCAAAATATTGAATCTCAAACAATTAACATATCGACCTACCTTCTCTTTTGGCAATTCTTGATGCCCAGACTGAATAGTTAACTTGTAGAATTCCTCTGTATAATATTTTATAGTCATATCCTTCCACTTCATATTTTGCAACCTTTTAAACAACTCAAGTTCATAATCAATAGGAATCAACTTAGCCTTCAACTTAGTCACCATCAATTTCCATCTAGTGATCTTCATTTAACCTTCCTCTTCTTTGTCTCTTTGTAGCTCCTTTCACCAAAGAGCAACAAGTCCCTTCAGCTTAGTTTGTACCAACCATACTCAGATTGGATCCTCAATATCCTCAAGCTCAAAATTTTCTTCCAATTCACCAATCCAATCATTCAGGTCTTCAGGATTCAAAGTACCCAAAAAATTAGAAACCTCTATCTTATGCATTAGCTTCAACTGAGATCCAAGTTGAGAAACCCTATTTCCCATAGGTCTCTCCATATGATCAATTTTGGCCTCACCACTTGATTTAGAAAATTCAAAGTCTTCAACAAATTCCTTGTAACCATCTTTAGTACCCAAATTTCTAGGTACATGAACTAAAGCACTTACAATTTCAGCACTCATGTCATTCTTCATCGATGCAATCTCAAATCTAAACTCTGCTCTCATCTTCTCTAAGATTCATTCTTCTACAATATTAGTAAGATTAGCAATTTCCCTAGGGTCCAATCTTTTGGGAGGCATCTTCCAAAAATTTTGAAAACCCTAAGAAACAAATCTACCAATAGATCAAGATCAACTCAGATCTATCTCTTCAAACCAAGTCCTAGTACAAACTACCTCAACTTTGGTAATCTATCCACACACTCATGAACAACCTTCACTCTAATACCACCAAACACAATGCAAGGCTAGAGTATCCCCAAAGGAGATGTCCTAGCCCCTAGCTATACCTAACATAGTGCAAGGCTAGAGTATCCCCAAAGGAGATTTCCTAGCCCCCACCTATACAACCATGCAACAGAATACAACGACAAGAAATAATAATGCAAGGTTTGATACCAAATAAAAAATCTTTATTTATAAAATAACTATTACATGCAATGTGCCAGGGTGTAAGGCCTTCCCAGTTATGACCAAATACAAAACAAGTAATATTTTACAAGATTCCTCAAGATCCAATCCAAACACTAGCTAGTCCAAATCCAAACTCTGGTAGCAAACCCCAAGGAAGATCTCAACTTGTGCTCACAAGCCCACAAAGCAATCTCCTTGCTTTCCATGCCATGACTACTAGCTCTTCTCCAAATTTTCTCTTCAAGCTCCTCCTCTTCTCCATCATGGATGAATAATGACTTAAGACTTCCCCACAACCCATACTTCTACCAATATAAGACACAAGTCATCCTAGAACAAAAATTAAATACAAATACATAAAGTAAATGCCACAAGTTGACCAACAACAACAATTAAATGCCCAAAATCAAGGTTTTAGTAAAAAAATGATACCTCCTAGCTCTTAATGAATTAGGACTCTGGCTTCAAACTATAGATAGTACCCTAGGCCCTCTTTAATCCTTGAAATTTTCATCCTCTAACTCATTACGAAATGTTAGTTACATGGCCAAAAATAGGCACCAAATTCCTAAGTAGGGCCAAGCAACCATAGACCATTCCAAGCAACCAAAGACCATGCCAAGTTTCCAAACCATGCCAAACTCCTAGTGTATATTGGACACTAGTATCTACCAAGGTCCTCAACACTTAACCAAAATCCCTCCAACATGTAGGATTGCAAGAAAACCCAATATGCTCCTACATCAATTGGGGTCCCAAGTTTCATGCTCTTTATAAGGACAATAAAAGCTCAAATGGAATGTTATTTCTTTCACAACTGTTTACTTTTGTAACCAATCAAAACTTAAAATCATTAGATATTAAAAACTTACCATTTACATTAGCATAAATATTTATGAATAATAATTTAGAAGACATTTGATATAGACCTCTTTCATGAGACATAGGTACATGTTATGCTCAAAGGTCTATGATATATAATAAAATAATAGCAAGCATTAAGCTTACATATAATATTTATTGCACAGCTCTTTGAGGAGTAAAATATATGGTGTACTTCATTATTCTATGATAATAGTGGTTTTTAGTCTATTATCAAAATAATATCCACACTCCTAAATAGGATTTATGAAATTTATCCCTTGTTCTTAAATTTAGAGTTTCATCTCAAGCTTCACATATTAACTAGCTACATTGCTACTTACATGTCTCTATTATTTGTGTCACATAATTTTTATAAATGTACCTAATTATAATATAACTTCATAATATTAATACAAATACTTCATTAAAATTTACTATTTTTTAGAAATAGTAATAGATTTGTTAAGGGAGAAATATGATTCCTACTACATTTTTAAAATTGAATTATCAATAAAAATCTCAATTATTTAACCTAACATGCATAGATTTAATATCTATTTTCAATCTCCTTAATATGATCACATTGATGAGTAGCAACACATATATTTATCCTTATATATGTATGTGTATTTACATTGATCTAGTTGAGACAACAATGTGATTTATTCTAACATAACACTATAACTATAAATACCTTGATAGAAATAGGAAATACTAGTGGGGTGAAGGAGGTGAATTAGTATTCCAATTTATTTTTTCCTAACTATGGATATATTTTGCAACCTTAGAACATGTAAATGTTTGTTGGAAGTCTAATGGGAAAGTTAGATATTGAGAGCACAAGTGGGGTGGGGACATGGGGCATGAATCAAGATCTATAAAATGTTTACCCTTTCAAACAAATATAGTATATGATAACTTCACCTCTATCCTTGTCTCAATAGTATTATAAATCACATAAAAATTTATTGCTATGATGTATTATATCTAATGACTAAGCACATCCATGAAACATGTAATAAAATCATCAACACATAAAAAAATCTTTCGGTTACCTAGAAACCCTCAAAATGTTGAAAACAATTGTATATTGTCTTTGATGTTACACAAAATGTCTTATTTTCAACAATTAGTTTATGTCAAGGTCACTCGGGAAATGAAGAAAATTTCCTATGTTTGCTAGTCATTCTAGTGTTTCCCATCTTTAGAAGATAGTGTCTACTGAGTTTACTCAGGCACCAAAGAGAACATTGCAAAAGTTCAGTGTTGGCCAATCTTAGTTAGTTAACAAAGGAAAATTGGATGGAACCATTGTTAATAGAAATCACTCAGTTATCAAAGGAAGTTTACAATGTTGTACTGTTAACAAATTTTACTTTGTTAAAATAAGAAAATAATTTTAGAGTTAGTGTGTACTAAGCTAGGTTGGCAACTTTGTTAATATAGGAAAATCATTTCAGTGTTACTGTCTACTGAGCTAGGTCGGCTAACAAAGGATTTTATTGTTTTGGCATATTGTGTTTAATGGATTTTTTCATTGGTTCTAGCTAACTAAATAAATGAATAATTATTTTTATAAGTTATATTCAAGGTGACTTGACAATGCACATCACATAAGTTTAAGGTCAAGTTGAGGATTGAAGAGAAATGAGAATGTGTGGAAGATAAGAAGATTCTTAGAGGAAGTGAATAGGAAGGATAAGTAGAATATCCTTGTTGGGCTGCAAAGATTAATTTGATCATGGACGATCAATTATTTGAGAAAAATTGAGATTTCAAATCAAGAATATAGTTACATCAGCAATCAAGTCATTTCATTGTTACTCTCTAACCATTGTAGTAGTCAATCAAATCTCTTAATAGAGTTAACCAGAGAGTTATTTGTAAATTCTCTAACAAGGTGGCATTTCTATATTGAAGTGTCTAAAGACCTCTAACAAGGCCACTCCTAATAGGGTGATTACATTCTCTAATAGGGTCATACCTAATAGTGTGTTTGGAAACCTTTAATAGGGTTGGATCCCAACATAGATGACTTTAGAAGAGTGAAAAATAGTAATAAGTTGCAATTGGTAGTTTTTCCAAAGAGGATTTCTATGTTAAATCTTGGTGTTACTTATGCTCATGCTATTTCTTTTATGTGTATGTTTTAATTAAGGTTAATCACACTTAATATCAATATCCTAAGATCTACATTTAAAAAAAAATTTGAGTAGCAATTGATATTATAGTGCTTCTCAAATTACACCATATTGATAATGTTTATTGAGTGCCTGCATGTTAATTGAGTGACAATATTTTTTGAAGAGTTTATGGTTTTTACTGACACCTAAGGGATCTAGGATTTATTTTTGTGGTAATTAATTCACCACTCCCCTCTCAGTTACTCTTCTTATATTTCTAACAATTGGTATCAAAGATTTTGGTGCTTGTAGAGAAGGTTTCAAGGACCTATGCTAAAGATCAAGATGTCTTACAAAAGAGAGATTCCCAAGTAGAAAAAATATAACTTTGATGCATGGTAGGAACTTATGAAGCTACATCTAGAAACCACCAATTATTTAGGTCTAAAATATTTGAATACCTAGTATAAGACTCCTACTAGAAGCTTAACTATGGAGGATATTATTGAGAAGAAGAATGATAACATTATGATGATTGACATTGCATCTCTTAACTATGCTGAATTTGATGAAGTCAAGGGGTGTGCTATTGCTCACAACATGTGGGCCATGCTAAAAGATATCTATGGAGGTGATGATTATATGAGAAGAGTCAAGATAGAAAGCTTAAGAGGTTACTTCAAATAGATGAAGATGAGGGAAGATGAAAACATTGCAATGTAGATTGAGAGAATCAAAGCTAGTGTAAGTGCAATAGAAAACTTTGGAGGGAAAATTGATGATGTGATAGTTGTAAACTATAGGAAATATAAGAGGAGTAACTAAGAGGGGAGGGGTGAATTAGTTTCTAGTAAAATAAAGCCTAGATTCCTTAGATGTCAATACACAATCACCTTCTTAAAATTGAATACTGTAGATGCACGATAAACATAGGTAAATGTTGTAACTAGATAAGTATTGAGTGTGTTAACTTTGTAGATCTTTAAGATATTTTCATTGATTACTTAATCTTAATTTCAAGTATGAAATAAATAACATGAGCACATATGACATGAAGATTTAATGTGGAAACCTAATTTGGGAACAACCACCAATTGTACCTAGTTATTATTTTTCAATCTTATGAAGTGAGCCCTATTAGGAGCCAACCCTATTAAAGGTTACAAAACACATTATTAGGTGTGACCTTGTTAAAGGATTTAATCACCCTATTAGGAGTGGCCTTTTCAAAGGTCTTGAAATAATTCAATATAATTTCCACCTTGTTAGAGGATTTACAAATGGTTGCTCTATTAAGAGATTTAGACCACTACTACAATGGCTAGAGAGTAACAATGAAATGATCTAGTTGAGATGCAACTAAAATTTTGAATACAAATCTCTATTTTAGCTTGTACTTAATCATTCTTTATCCTTCTTGATCAAATATAGATCTTCTTCTCCACAAGGATATTCTACTTTTCCTTCAAATTTTCTTCCTCTCATCATCTCTTGCAATTCATTCATTACTTCTTGCTCACTTTGAAAACACAACTTAACCTTTTACTTATAACTTTTCATATTTTCAAGTTAGTTCAAATACAATTTAGAATAACTAATATTCATCACCATAGTTGGCTATAACCAATAGATAAAACAATTAAGTTTCATATGCCAAAAGAAGAAAATCCTTTATTAGCTGACCTAGATTAGTAAAAACTAATTTAGAAGAAATTTCCTATGTTAACCAAGAGAATTTAGTTAACACTATGAACTTGCAAAAATTATTTTGTAATTGAGTGATCTAGGTCACCACTTATTCCATCCAACTTTCCTTCATTAATTCAGTGAGCTTGGGAAGCACTGACTGTCAACTGATATGACATTTGTGTAACATTAAAGATAACACACAATTAATTAATTTTATCCAAAAATATTCCTCTTTAGAATTGATGGCAACACAACATGTCATGGCATAATGAAATTTTGAGAGCAAGATTCCTTATGTTAGTATGAGCTATTCAACTTTCTCCCTCTATTAGAAAACTTCTCCCTCTTTGGTTTCTTACATTAGAGAACTTCTCCCTTTAAAATTTTAGAAAGATATGATAATAAAATTCTCCTTTAACAACACATTCCAAAGACAATAGTTCTAATTAGTATTAATGTACCTTCAATACTGATTCATTTATAATATGCCATTGTCAATGCTACATGACCTAATTGATTTTCAACTTTACTCTTGTTGATGCATCACTAAAATTTATTTAGTGAGCTTTAGATAGGGGAATGGCCCCTAGCTTACCTCTTAGATACAAGAATGCATCCTTAGGTAATGGTTTTGTGAATATGTCTGCAATCTAATATTTTTTATTGACATATTCCAATCTAACTTCTTTATCCTACACTAATTATCTTTGAAAGTGATATTTTATAGCAATGTGCTTTGTTTTGGAATGCATCATAGGATTCTTTGATATGTTGATTGCACCGATGTTATCAAAATACATGACTATCAGTTCTTTGATTTCTATCTTCATTCCTTCCAACAATTGTTTGAACCAAACAATCTTAGAATAATTTCCTACTACTGCCACATACTCTACCTCTGTTGTGGATTGAGATGTACAATTTTTCTTCTTTCTTGTCCAAGATACTAGTCTTTTACCAAGAAAGAATGCTCCACCATTAGTATGTTTTCTGTCATCAAGACTTCTTACCCAATCAACATTAGTAAACACCTTTAAGTCCAGATTGCCTCCAAGTCTGTAATGTAAGCCATAATCTTCAATACATTTTAGATATATCATGATTATTTTGATTGCCATCATGTAGTTTTCTCTAGGATTTGCTAAGAATCTTGCCACTAATCCAACAACTAGGTCAATGTCAGGACTTGTATGTACTACATACTGTAATTTTTCAATCATTGGTCTATATAAGGTCTAATCTACTTCTTTAGAGTCATAATTTTTGGTAAGCTTATGTCTAGTACACATGGGAGTTCCAATTGGTCTTGAATATTCCATTCCAAACTTCTTTAATATCTCCTTGATATTCTTAGATTAAGTGATATAAATACCATTTTTGTTTCTCTAAATTTTGTCATGCCACAATTGTATGAGGCAAAAACACAACTATTTTTTTTTTGAAACCTGAAGGTGAGATAAGGTTAGTCTACTATAACCTAGACTTGATGAAGTGAGGTGAAGGAACGAAACTATCTTACTCAAATTATGAATTCAAGATCTCAAGAGGGCATACACAGTTTCTACTCCTAGAAAACTAATACATTGAGATGTCATGGGAACAAGCCCTAATATGAAGCATGATGATGTGTGAGTGTAATCCAAAATTGGATCAAGGTATAGGTGAAGATCTAAATGATGAAGTGCATAAGAGTTTCATCATCTGATTATTATAATGCCATTACTATTTGAGTTTTCCCTATTTAATAATTTTATTCTTCTTAATATTCAAAGTATTAATATTATTACTAATATTTGGAAACTACCCTTACTTCTAATATGCACTCTTTATTCATTATTTTACTATTACACAATAAAAGTTAGTGTCATTACATTGCAATTAATCCTCCATTATCATTAAAATACTATCGTTAGGTTCAATGCTTCCCATACTGTCTAAACAATTAATAATAATAACTATCTATATGTATGTATGTATGTATGTATGTATGTATACATATACATATATATAATGTTCCTAAAGTATCTAAAATCAGAATACATTATAACATAAATAAATCTTAAAGTTAGTGTCTACTCCACTTAAATTGTCAATAATCCCTATAATTCCTCTCAATTTAAACTTTACCATTAATTCAAATAATCCCTTGCTTATATCCTTTTAATAAGGATGAAACATCCCTAAACATTACCTAATCCAAAATCAAATAAACTCAAGATAACTAAAATCTAATAATATTATAACAAGTTTATAAAATAACACATCATTAATCTAACATAACATTTTCCCTCTCTTGTGGTTAGTTATCAAAGATTTCTTTTATCTTATTTTAATTTAATATTTCTTATGTAATCATTAACCCTATTCTATTCCTACTTCCTAGGTCATAGCTTGGAAGACTCTTAATTCCACCTTATATTTTTTTATTTGCTTGACCTTCTTGCTGCACGTGCATGTCCTCTTTCCTTAGGCATGAGTGGGAGGGGGATTTAATTATTTTTAATCCCCATTCCTAGGGCTAGGCACCTATGAGGGAGAAGGAGCATGTTTTTTATTTATTTATTATGGAGGCAAGTTGAAGTCTTTTCTTTTTAAACATTTAAACCTACAACTACCCTCCTCTATGGTTGCCTTAGTCTTTGTTTGCTACTCACGTGGTTTTGTCATGGACTTGATGGTATGAGACAAGTGGAAAGCTTAACAAGACAAGTCATCAACCCTATTAAATAAGATTTGGTAGAGGTGAAGCGAGCTAAATATGTAAGGCTTATGAATAATTGCATTTTCTTGACTTTGTGTAGTTTTATATATATGCCCTTCCACCATATTTAATAGGTCTTTGTAGGATGTAGGTGCCTAGAATATGGAGTCTTTACCATGTTTTGAGGAGAATCTCATTCTGTTGTTTGTTTGTAATTTAATATATACACATCCTTTCCCCATTTGACCTAGGGAAGTGGGTGGGGATGTGACCACCCCTAGTTTAAACTTAATAGATTTCTTGTGTTTCTTTTTTAAACCTATAACCTATCATTCGATGCATGCCTAGGTTGCCCACATGGAAAGGACATAATATATTTATATTATTTTTTGTCACTTCTTATCATGACTAATGTTTATTTGTTATAATTAATGACATATTAATATCTAGTGTTGTTCTATTTATTTATTATTTAATGTTTGCAATGTTGGGAACTTTGGTTGTTTGTTTTACATACATTTTCCAAAGAGTTTTAAGCATCCACAGATCTTCTTTCAACTCAACTAATTAGACTACTTCTTCCATTCAATTTCCATAATCATTTAAAATTCATTAGAGATGATCTATTATACCATTATGGGTTTCAATTTCCTTTTCTAATGTGCAACTATAATATTTAACAACTAACAATTCTCTACCCAATTCTAATTTCTAGAAAGCACTATAAAAACTCTATGGAATTCTCACAAATAAACTACTAGTGACATCAAATTTTATACCTTTACCATTCATTAAACTACTAATGACATCAAATTTCATATTTTAAGCTATCATCCAAATATATTGTTATCAAATGCACATTTTACAACAAGTTTAAATTCAATATTGATCATCTAACAATTAAACAATTTTCTTAGAACTTGAGAAATTTAAGACATCAAATCTTTATGTTCAATTTTTTTTTTGTTTCAAGGCATAACAAGATCAAAAATTACAAGCAAGAGGTCTCACAAACACATGAAATCAATAGCAACACTCCTACATCAAGATGAATCTTCATAATAAGGTGGAGTTCATTTCTCCATTTCAACACAGCAATAAAAGTCTTCTTCTATGCAAGATAGAATTTCATGAACATCAACTTCCAAACTCTTCAAGTGAATACCTACAACAAAGAAGAGAGAAAAAATGGAAACCATGGAGACTCACCTCCCAACCTAGGCCTCAAGGAGACCATCTACCGAGCTTGGGGAAACAAGGCATAAATAGTTGCATTCTTCACATCTCTATGCCATGCATATACACAACAATAAGACAAGATTTGGCACAAGACATCCCAACACATCCCATTTAAGATTATGCACAAATATTCAACAAATGAATCTAGAATAGGGTGAAGGTGGGCTCTCACCATGAGGAGGATTTACACAGTTTTCATTCACAATAACCACATCCCTTCATTATCAAAATGCCCTTTTAGTGCAATCAACATCTTCCCTTCTATATACCTCCTTGTACCTCCCAAGATGCAAGTGAGCAAGATAATTTGCATTCCATAAAATATATACAACCTTCTCCACACAAGGGAGAGTTCCTCGACTCCATGTGTGAGCCCAACTAACCCCTTCACCCAAGCATCTCTTCCCTCCCAAGGGTGAGTGATGCCTCATATCCAATTCACAATACACATAACATGAAACAAGAAAAATCAAGAAAGCCTCACACAACACCACTCACATGCAACACACAACAAGAATTTATTCTCAACACACCACAATACACAAAAATCTCATCATGAAATGAAGAACACCATTTCTAATCTACTTGCAGAATAAAGAACTTCATGGATCATGGTACCAACCTTCCTCCAACCAAGGAAAATAATAATTGTAGTAGAGCTCCCTCCTCTTCAACCTTAGTAGTCTCTAAAGATAGAGAGTGGCCAAGTGGGTTTCCCTTTTAGCCATACCTCTATATATATCCTTCTCATTTTCGGATTCAATGAAGAATGTCATTTTCATGGGGTCTCTTAGGTCCACTAGACACCATAGAGGTCATTAATAGCTCCCTAACCTATAGTACTAACATGGGTAGGGTTAATTTTAATCACAACTTACCTTAAAGTTACTTTATGACCCTCCCAAAGCTAGGTAATTCAAATTTCAAATTCCCCAAGGTGATAACCTTGTCCTTTAAACTAACTAAGGCAATAATCAAATTCCTCACATTTCTCATGGAATAAGGTGGCCACATGATCCATTTATGAATAACATATCATTTCTCATAACAAGCACGAGTGTCAAGTGACACACAAAGAATACACTAAAACATCACACGTGATGCATTCAAAATCTACATATGAAAAACATACCACACACACACATCTTACATTTACAAAATAAGCACATCACAATGAGGTTCATGAATCTTACAATGATTCACCTTGGTAGAGTCATTTAACATGTGTCTATACCTTGTTTCCCCATTAAATTTTCCATGGTTCCTCTTCCTGCACACTCAACTTAAACATCAATAGATCAATACAATAATATACAACAAATGTAGATAATGCAAAATAATCTAATAGCACATAATTTTCATAACATATACAATCAACTTCCATCTAATAATCCTCATAAAATATTTAGGACATTGAAATATCAAATATGTGTATCAACAATGATCTTTCTTAATATAACACATTATCATCCCCAAACTCTTTCAATGAAACTCTAAGTCCTCTTTAGTAAATCATGAAGACATATAAAATGAATCTTAACATATATGTCCTAAGTGAAAATTGCTAATGTACAGACTAGGTAACTAGTACCTTTCAATCAAATTAGGTATAGTGACATTCCTAGCAATATCCCTTTATCACCTTATGAACAGTTTGTGTGATTTCCTAGGGTTAACCCTTAGACTAATAGAATGTTTCAATAATTATGTCATAATAAGTTAGAACCAATTTCCAAGCATATCCATAGGTCTTATTGTCATCATAACCTATGCTCAAAGTTTTTCTTGGTAGAATGAATGTTATTTTATCTTTCCTAATTGCCTAGTAGATCATCCCTAGTATCTTGTGGCCAGGTTCTTAGCTTGAACATTTTGAATCTCATTTTCATGTGGTATATTCTTATTGACCTATTGTTATTGGATAGGGTATTGACATTGTGGTAATCTAAAATCTAGATCAGTCTCCAAAAGAATCTCATAAATCCTTATTAATAGCAAAAATGTCAATCATGACTTAATTTATCTCCTAATCACATTCATTCCTTAAGATTTCTAATAGGATTTGAGGGTAGGCCTTACAAATCTGCAATCCAAAAAAGAATTTTATCTCATCAAACATGGACATTTCAAATTCTTTACTCATTTCTTCTAAAAATGCTTCACATAAGTCATCATTTTCTATAAATAGGGTACCATCAACAAATATTTCTACCAATACAATCTTCTTATCTTGTCATTCCTTCATATACAAGCTACTGTTATCATTTGTTCTTTGAAAACCAATTTGTATCAAATAGTTATGTAGTCTTTCATACATGGCTCTAGGAGCTTTTTTGAGACCATATAGTTCTTTGTGTAATTTTTAGACCATGTCCTTTCTATTAGGATATACAAAACCTTTAGGCTATTCAATGTAGAGTTCTACATCAATAATTCAATTTAAAAATGTAGATTTAACATCCATTTGATATAATTTGAATCCTCTATGAGTTGCATATGCAAGTAGAGTTCTAACGCCTTCTAATCTCATATTAGGGCCAAATATTTCACCATAATCAATACCTTCTTCTTGAGAATAGCCTTTACATACTAGTCTTACTTTGTTTCTAGAAACTTTTTCATCTTCATTCAACTTATTTTTGAATACCCATTTTGTGTCAATTAATTTTTTTTTAGACCTAGGAACAAGAGTCCAAGTATTGTTCTTCTCTGTTTGTTCTATCTCTTCATTCATAGCTTCAATCCAACTTTTATTTTCCAGAGCATCTTTAACATTTCTTGGTTCAAATTCAACAAGTAAACATATACCATTTAGTTTGCTTCTTGTCATTGTTCCATCTAATTTGTCTCCAATGATCTAATCAAGTACATGATGCCTTCTAAAATATTGGGCCAATATAGCTTCTTTGGTTTCTAAATGAATTCCACTATATTTAGTATGAACTTTAGCTCCAAGATCCAGTCCTTCTATCTATGTCTCGAGTACTTCAAACTCGATTTGAACTAGCTTAATAGCTTTTAAATGTGACTTGAGTCCCTATGACTTAGTTTGTAGTTCCTACAACTCAATAACCATTGGATATTTGGGGAGCTTACAAGATGAAGTCTCCTTTCTCTCAAATAGGTTTGGTAGGGTATTAAGTTTATAGTAGATGAATCTTCTTTAATCCTCTAGCTCCATTCTACTTTCTTCTTCACTCCCTTTTGCAAACTCATGAATTCTTACATCTACACATTCTATAATCTTATGAGTGGCCAAATTAAAACATTTGTATGCTTTACTTCTGTAGGAGTATCTTAGAAATATGCCTTCATCACCTTTTATATCAAATTTTCCTTTCCTAGATTCTTTTCAAGATATAACACTTGCTGCCAAATACTTTCAAATAACTTACATGAGGTTTGTAGCCATACCATAGTTCATAGTTAGTTTGGTTAGAGTCTTTCTTCAACTAAACTTAGTTCAAGGTATGAGTTACAATGCTAATAGCTTCCTCTTAGTATTTGATAGCAACATTCTTTTCAATCATTAGTTTCCTTGTGCAATCCATGATGGATCTATTTATTCTTTTCGCAATTCCATTCTATTGAGGTGTACCAGGAGCTGATACTTGTCTTTTGATTCCTCTTTCAATCCAAAAATCATTGAATTCATTGGAGATGAATTCACCACCTTTGTCTGATCTTAAATACTTTAATTCATTTCCAGTTTCTTTTTCCACTCTTGCTAGATACCATTTGAATTTCTCAAAGGCTTTTAATTTTTCTTTTAAATACATCACAATCATCATCTTAGAATATTCATCAACAAAAAGAATAAATATTTTTACTCCACTATAACATTATATTCCAATGGATCCACATAAGTTAGTATGCATAATTTCCAAGACTTCTTCTAACTAATAGCTTTTTCTCTTAAAACTAGTCCTTCCCATTTTACCAATTTGGCATTTTTTGCATAATCCAACATTAGGTTTCTTCAAACTAGTAATACCTCTTACACTTTTATGTTTCCTTATCTGGATTGGATTATCAAAATTTATAAGATGTAATCTTCTGTGCCATGACTAACTTTCTTCTACTTGAGCAATAAAACATGAGCATTCACCAAGTTAAAGATAAAATAGATTACCTTTAGTTTGCTTGTCTGATCCAACCAGATTTCATTTGTCATCCAATAACTTTGCCTTGCCATTCATGAACTCTAAATTGAATCCAAATTTATTCAACTTTACCACACTCAATGAATTATGCTTCAGTCCTTTAACCCAATAGGCATTATCACATATAAGTTCATTGGTTAAAGAGATATAACATTTTCCTTTTATGCAACAAGGTTTGTTGTTTCCAAACCTTACACTACCTCCATCATAGTATTCAAAATTTTTAAATTTCTTTTTATCACTAGTCATATGATGTGAGCATCCACTGTCAATAATCCATGTATCATTTTTTCTAACATGAGAAATAATTGCCATCTTGTCTTCTTCATCATCAAATTCATCTTTTACAACAATGTAAACCATTTCATCTTCACCATTATCAGAATCTTTAGCCATGTAACACATTTTTGTACCTTTATCTTTGTGGGATTTGTGACTTGAATTCCTTCTTCCCTTTGTACTTGTGGGACTTCTTCTCATCTTGCCCAAAAGAAAAATAGATTAGAGTAATTTTACGTTTGTATTTTCCTCTGCCTTTGGAGTATTTCTTTGCAAGTAGGGCTTCAAAAATTTCAAGATCACTATAAAAAAATTCTTCAATTTCTTCCTCACTTCCTAATTGATTTCCCTTGATTTCTTGTCCTTTTGTTTGAGTGAGAGTTTAACATCAAATGCAAACTCAATATTCTTGGAAATAGGAACATAGTTGTTATAGTTATCTAGTTCAAAAGCTATCAATCTTCCAACTAGAGCATCCAAGTTCAATTTTTTATTTGAATCAAATCTCATTTCTTGAATAGTATATACTCTAATAACATAGATAGGAAGAAGAGTTTTGAGTACCTTACTTACAATAGTTTCATCTTTAATGTCTCCTCTAGATGCTTTGATTGGACTTACATTGGCTTTGATTCTCTCCACATATTTTGTAATATTTTCATATTCTCTCATTCTCATTTGGTCAAATTGTCCTTTGAGACTTTCTAACTTGGCTCTTCTTAAATTTTCATCTCCTCCATAGATATCTTTTAGCTTGGTCCACATTTCATGAGTAGTTTTACAGTCTTTAACCTCATCAAATTCAACATAACTGAGAGAAAATGCAATATTAATCATTACAATGTTATGATTCTTCTACTTATCAATGTAGATAATTATAATGTTCCAATAGGATTTTTATATTTAGCATTAAGATACTTACAACTTGAATCACTAATTTTAGCTAGATGTAATCTCATGACTCCTTGCCATGCTACAAAATTGTCTCTGTTGAGCTTTGGGATCTCCCTTTTATAAGACATCTTGATATTTAGCTTAGGTCTTTGAAACATTCTCTACAAGGACAAAGAGCTCTGATACCAATTGTTTGAAATATAAGAGGAGAAATTGAGAAAGGAAGGGTGAATCAGTTACTACTAAAATAAATCCTATATCCCTTAGATGTCAATACAAAATTACATTCTGAAAACTGAATATTGCAGATGCACGATAAACACAGATAAATGTTGTAACTTAGTAAGTACTAAGTGTGTTAACTTTACAAATCTTTAATATATTGTTAGTGATTAATTAATATTAATTGCAAGCATAAAAGAAATAACATGGACACATATTACACCAAGATTTAATGTGGAAACTCAATTTGGGAAAACCACCAATTGTAACTAGTTACTATTTTTCACTCTTCTGAAGTGAGCCCTGTTAGGAGCCAACCCTATTAAAGGTTACAAAACACACCATTACTTGTGACCTTATTAAAGGATTTAATCATCCTATTAGAAGTGACCTTGGTAGAGGTCTTGAAACAATTCAATAGAATTGCGACATTGTTAGAAGATTTACAAATGGTTGTTAAACCATCTCTATTAAGAGATTTAGATCATGACTATAATGGTTAAGGAGTAACAATGAAATGACCTCACTGAGATGCAACTAAATTGCTGATCATAGATCTCTATTCTAGCTTCTACTTAACCCTTCTTGATCAAATATAGATTTTCTGCTCCACAAGGATATTCTTCTTATCCTTCAAATTCACTTCCTCTCATCATCTCTTGCAATTCATTCATTACTTCTTGCACAATTTGAAAACAAAACTTGACTTTTTACTTATACCTTTCATATTGTCAAGTTGGCTCAAATAAAATTTAAAATAATTAATATTTATCACCATATTTAGCTAGAACCAATATTTAAAACAATTAATCTTCATGTGCCAAAATAAGAAAAGGCAACTTATTCTACCTAGATCTAAGTGAAAGTTCATGTTTCATTGCCTAAGTAAAAGAAAGTTGATTATGGCATAAAATATTGTGTAATGTAAACTTTTATAACCTAATCAAGATAAGAAGAAACCAAAGAGTAAGAGGTATTACTAGTTTGAGGAAACCTGACATGGGCATTTGTAATATTTGTCAAATTGGTAAGATGGGCAAGAGAAGTTTCAAGAGAGAGAACTCTAATTCTAAGAATTCTTGGAGTTAGTTCATATAGACCTCTATGAACCTATAAGCATAGAGACCTAAAATGGAGATAAGTATTTTATTTAATTTGTTGATGATTATTCTAATATGATGACAGTAATGTATTTAAAAGAAAAGTTTGAAGCTTTTCAAAAGTTCAAGTGGTATCTGGCTAGAGTTGGAAAAGAAATTGCAAAGAAGATAAAGTGTTTAAGGTTGGATAGAGGAGGAGAATTCATTTCTAATGAATTAAATAAATTATGTAATGAGGAAGGAACCAAAAGACAAGTATCAATCCTTGCTACACATCAGTAGAATGGTATAACAGAAGAAGGAACATATCAATCATGGATTGTGCAAGAACCCTAATGATAGAAAATAATGTTTCGATCAAATTTTGGAAGGAAGAAAAGAATTTAAAAAGTTCATACCATAAATAGAGACAATTGAATAAGGACTCAAATTAGAATCCTTATGGCCTATGAATTTCTATAATCCTAATTTAAGTTACTTGAAATTATTTGGTAGAAAATGTTATACTTTGAAGGAGACTAGAAATGGTAAATTTGATGTCAAAAGTGATGAAGGCATATTTATAAGATACTTTAGCAGAAGTAAAGCATACAAGTGTTTGAATCCAACTACTCATAAGATCATAGAATGCACACATGTGAGGATTGATGAGTTTGCATAAAAGAGTGAAGAAGAGAGTAGCTAATTAGAACCCAAAGATGAAAAAAAGTTTATTTACTTTGAACCTGATACATTGCCTAATATAATTGGATGTCAATGGAATTCACCTCCCAATTCCCCAAAATCTTTAGAAGCACCTAAGTTGTAGCTAGTGCAACCAAACTCATACTCTAAAGGACACAAGTCACAGTCAAAAGCTATCAAGTTGTAGCTAGTACAGCTTGAGTTCGAGAATGAAGGCACTATGCACCTAAGAAAATCATTGGAGACAAGTCAAAAGGTATAATGACAAGGAATAAATTGAAAGCTAGATGTTTTCTAAATAAATTTGAACCTCAAAGATGTTTTGGATAATAAAAGTTAAATTGAAGAAATGAATGAGGAGATAGAATAGATAGAAAGGAATAAGACCTTAACTCTTGTTCTGAGACCCAAGGATAAGTATGTAACTGACACAAAGTGAATGATCACAAATAAGTTGAATGAAGATGGAGAAGTTTCAAGAAACAAAGAAAGGTTAGTATGCATAGGCCATTCTCAAGAGGAAGGTATTCATTATGGTGAAATTTTTTATCTTGTTACAAGACTAGAAGGTCTCAGGGCTCTACTTTTGTATGTTGCACATAAAGGATTTAAAGTATATTAGATGGATGTGAAATCTAAATTCTTTAATAAAATTATAGAAGAAAAAGTCTACATATAGCAACATGAATGTTTTGTAGATCCTAGAAAAAAAGATATAGTTTGTAAACTACACAAAGCATTATATGGTTTTAAAGAAGCTTCCAAGACTTAGTATGAAAGACTTCATAATTATTTGATGAAGATTGGTTTTCAATGGACAAATGATAATAGTGGCCTATACACCAAAGAAGGACTAGCCAAGAAGATTGTGTTGGTATAAATCTTTGTGGATGATACATTATTTACTAGAAATGATGATTTGTGCAAATATTAATTAGAGGAAATGAGTAAGGAATTTGTGAGGTCAATGTTTGGAGAAATCAAATTCTTTGTTCACTTATAGATTCAATAGAAGAAAGATGGTATCTACATTACTTACTCTAATTATATGAAGGAGATACTAAATAAGTTTGGAATGGAGGATTCAAGACTAGTTGGAACACCTATGTCTATTGGACATAATATTTCAAAAAATGATGATTCTAAGGAGGTAGATTAGACCACATATAGATCTGCGATTGGAAAACTTCAATATTTAGTACATACTAGGCTTGATATTGCTCTTGAAATTAGTCTAGTGACAAGATTTTTATATAATCGTAAAGAAAATCATATCATAGAAATAAAGATAATCATTAGGTATCTAAAGGGTACTGAACATTATGGATTATGGTACAAGAAAGGAGGAAACTTAGATTTGAAATCCTTCACTAGTGTAGGCTTGACTAGAAGTGTTGATGATAAGAATAACACTTTGTTGATCTTGAATTGCTTTTGACAATTGAGTTTCAACACACTTAAGTCATTTACTTATTTCATGCCGAAGTAGTAATACATGCTAAGTAAAACATGTGAATAATAGACTATGCCAAGTTGTAATGAGTGCCAAGTCACTCATGTGCTAAGTGACTCAAGTACTAAGAAGACAAACCATGCTAAGTCATTTAAATATCGAGTAAAATAGTAGATGTCAAGAAGTTCAGGTGTCAAGTTAGAAGCAAAATCCCAATGTATGCCAAGCATTAGTGACTTCATATGCCAAGTAACATAGATTGGACATACTTGTTTGCTATGGTACAAACAACCATGTAAACCATTTTTAGCTGACTTAAAGATAGATCTCAATCTTTTGAAGATAAGGACAAATCTATATCTAGATTCCCTATGCAAATACATGAAACCAATCAAAAAATAGGAAGGTTTAAGAGGAAAAATGGATGAATCTCAACCATATATTCATACTGAACCTTTAGCCACCAAAGTCTTTATAAGGAAAATGAAGCACTAAGCTTTTTGTAACAAGAAAACAATGTAACAAGGGGTGAATAATAAAATGAAAGAATTGAACAAGATAGTTTGTATAAGCATTCAAGGTGACTTAGTAGTAAGAGTGAATTACAAAATTAGTTTGTGAAAAAAAGAGGATAGAGAAGGTTATAGCATTGATACATCTTATCATTAAAGGATCAAGAAGGACATTGTATGGATTTGATCTTCAATCAGGAAAGCTAGTGGAAATCATAAGATCTATGCTAAGAAATTTTAATAGGTGATTTTAGTTAAATCTCCTAGGTGGAGTAGCCCTAACAAGCTTTACTAAATCCTTTAATAGGGTGGCATTCCTAGTGAATGACTTAAAGTCCTTTAACCAAGCACACTTCTAATAGGGTGTTAAAATCCTCTAACAAGGTGGGACTTAGTAGTCTTTGTAAGACTTTAACAAGGTAGGCCTTTCATAGGGGAGATCATGCTTTATGGTCAAATTATTATAACCTTAATTGGCTACACTTTATTACTGTAGGAGTAAATATTTGTGGTTGTCATTGCCACCCAAATTTTACCTTCTCATTTAGAGGGTTTATAGGTAATCATATCTAGTGTTAGGGGTGTGCATTTGATTACATGTTTTAGATGCATTTACTTTACATGTTATTTTAGTTTATATATTGAATGCATGCGATTTATGAATGGTGAAAGTTTTGTGTTGAAGATTGAACTTCTGATTCACACCCCCCCTGCCACCCCCTCTCAAAATTTCATCTTTCCTTCTTGTAATTCCAAAAATTAGTATTAGAGCTGATTTCTTAGAAGGAGAAGCTTTGCAACTTAGAGCAAAGATCTTGAAATAGAAGTCTACAAACTAGGAAAGATTATTGATAATCTAGAATTGAGATACAACTAATTCTACATCAACTTGATGAGGCCAAAGTAGAGTTGAGGAAATACTTAAAGAGAAGGAAAGAGATTTCCATTGCAGAGAATGGAACATGATACAAAGAGATTGACACCACCAAGCTATTTGAAAATGGAGACTAGAATGAATTTGGTGTAGAAATTGTAGATCTAATGGAAAAGAAAAGAGTACAAGCTTAGGAGATTAGAAATCTTGAACTAGAACAAGAATCTCAAGCCATGATGCTATGTGAGGTAAATGAATGAAAGAAGAGAGCCATAGAAGACAAGGCCATGATTTAAGAAGACAGAAGAATTCTAGCAAAGAGACTAGAAGAGAAGTCAATAGAGCTAAACAGAATCCTCAACATGAAATTGGATACCCTAAGCCAAATGATGAATTCTCATCATGAGTTGAATGTCAAAGACATTAGGATAACTACATTGAAGTTGTAGAATGAACAACTACAAAATGACCTGAAAAGAGAAATAGAGATTGTAGAAAGTTTCAACAAGCCAAATGAAGCCATCAAGTACTATGAGCAATTACTGAAATCCCATAGATCCAACAATGATACAACATGATTAGGCTATATGAGCATTGACGAAGAAGAATCATTGAAAGTCACTAAAGAAAGAAACATCAAAGGTAAGAACTCCAAACCTACTTGTCATTTTTGTGGTAAGAGAGGAAATACTACTAATGTGTACAAGAGCAAGAATACAAACCAAAATTTTAAGCCTAAGAACATGACTCAATGTCATAAGTGTAACAAGCAAGGCCATAGAGCACATGAATGCAGAACTAGAACCATGCATGGACCAATATTTTAAGGTTACTACTATAATTTTCATAAATATGGACATAGAGCCTTTGAATGTAGATCCAAATCCATGTGGTCATCAAAAATTGTCATGCCCAAAAATTCGGGCTAAACACACCAATATTTTTTTTTGAACTTTAAACTTACTAAATTAATTTGTTTCATTGTAATACCAATTAAATGTGACTATTAGGAAAGTTAACTTCTACTAACATGAGTGTGGTGTGAGGAGTATCATGACTAGTGTTAATTGTGTAGTTGTCCCACTAACACAACATAGCCAACCTTCCTAAACAATATGTTATGTTGGAAGTTTGAACAAGGTTACTATTATCAATCTCCAAGTCAAGGTTTTGTATCCCTAGGTTATTCTAGAGTTTAACATATGAAAAATATGACTTCGCATTACACTAAGGTTTACCTATTGAACAAGCATATAAAAATGACTAAACAACATTACTAATCTAATTAGCATAAATAACCCTACATGAGTTGTACACCAGATTATTAAGCTGAAGGCTTCTACAATGAAAGCATCCATTGTTGTAAAATTTTCAGCAATTTTGAAAAATTTGATAGGTAGCTGAAGCAACACAAAATTTATATTTAATACTTATCCTTTATACATCGAATGGGAATAGACACAAAATGTAGAGAGCTAGAAATTAAGAAAATATTATAATAAAAACTTGTAAATTGTGTAAAAATATGGATATCTCCTTGAAAACAAATAAAAAAGTAGTCAACCAAATATTGAAATCAAAATAGGATGCAAATGTTTATATATATATATATATTTCCCTTCCATGGATTCATTTAACTTAGAACAAAATAATTACATGCAGGTTAATATTTAGGTCAAAACTTAAAGATTCAGTAAGGTCTATTATGTAAAATTTTAAAGTTGAGAAGTTTAACTATGTCTCATTAGTATTTAACCATTTAACAACATTTATCAATTGGAAGAATATTTGAGCATTTAATTTAATTCATAATAGACATCTAACTATTTTTTTAATAATATTCAATTTACTAATTATTCAACAGTTGAACATAAAGTAATTAAATTTTATTTTATTTATATATTAAATATCAATTTATATTTATTCAATAAAAGAACAATATTAAGTTAATAAAAGACTTATGCTATCCTAGTTTAATTCCACATCAACTAACTACCATAATAAAATAATCCATAAATATTAAAACATTATAATTAAACAAGTATCTTAATACTTATGTTAAATGACATCATTTAAAGTACCAATAGATAAGTCCCCTACATTTTCCTAATCACCATTTAATAAAATATTTAGAAAATCACTATGCCCACTTAAATAATTTAAAACATTTTGAATCATTTTCTTATACTTTAAACTTTGTACCCCTTAAATTCTTAAATAAAATGAAATGAATGCACCTTACTCATGAATTAATACAAATATACATTTTAAAGTGAAGTTATAGTTTTTTTTTTCCTTCGTTTTCTTCATAGAAATAAAATAAAATATTGTCATCTTCATTCAACCCTAAATAGGGTTTCCAAAAGGATGAAAAAGAAAGAAAAGCCTATACTTTTTCATTTCTTTCATTTTGCCTCTACACTTCATTTCCTTTTCTTTTTTATCCAACGCTAATGGCTTTTCTTGTTTGATGGTTGTGCTTGTTTGTTGCAGGTTGAAGAATGAAACTGAAAGATCTACTTTATTTTCCCCCTTCTTCTTTCCTATTCTTCTCCCATCTTGTTGCAAGTTAATCATCAATTTTAATGGGATTTGTTAAATTAGTATATATTTTTGTTGTTAATGAGGGTTTCATTGATCTATTTGTTTAATGGGTTTGATAGATCTACAAATTTTTTTGTCTAGATTAATAGATCTCTAGTTCTTTCCATCATACCATTAGTGAAATCTATTTTAGTATAGATCTATTTATTTTTTTATTATTTATTTTTTAAAACTATAGAGGGTTGTAATTTTTTGTGTCTTCCCTCTCTACTTCTTCCTTGGTCATGTGGCTCAAGGGTAGCCCAAGAGGCTTCATAGCCAGCCACAAACCTCAAAGAGGGATCTACAGTGGCTCAGCTATTTGTAGCCCTCAAAGAGGGATATGTGGTGGTTCAACCATTTGGGGCCCTCACAAGGGTGCCAAGGTGGCTCTCGCTCCTAGCCCTACAATAGGCTTTGACCCTAGGGTTTCAATGATAAAAAAAAAAGTTTTTTAAAAAAATAAATTATTATTTATTATTATTATTTAATGTGGTTTTAGTATGTATCTTATAATATATATATATTACATATATTAGCTCAGTTTGTATATGTAGTGTGTGTGTGTATAAAATTAATACTTCTCACATTTTATAATTAATTTGGTGATAAATAATTTACATCCATAACATATTTAATCTATGTATCAGATATATTTAGTTATCTATATTCATATCTATAATCTCTTGTAATTAGCTTTGTTATTTAAATATACCCAAGTAAAATAAATTTATTGTTTTTCCTAAAATATCATTTTCTATAATGTTTCCTATATGCATTGATTCAGAAAATCACAAAATGACATAATACATAAATCATAAACTTTAAAAAAATTACTTTATAAACATTGTCACAAAAATCAGATTTTATAAGACACAAATCTTAGTTTTTCTATACACAATTTGCCTCAATTCAGTTCTTTTTATGAAATACCAGTCTTATAATATTTTTGTATACAAATTGCAACAAAATCCACCTTCCATTAAGTAATTGTTCTTTTTTATATAATTTTTCTAAATCATTATAAACATAAAAATTTGATTTGAAATAAATATTAAAATTATATCTAAAACATTTTGTAGCAATTAATATTCCAATATAAGAGTATTTAATTCATTAATTTCAATGAAATATTTACTATTTTAAAATATTATAAAATCTCTTTTTAACCAACAACTTAATAAATATTGTTAAACATTTTGCAATTTAAATGATCTTTATTTCCTCAATACTTTTACTTTACAGAATTCATATAATAGCTTCTTTTTTCCTTCATCTTCTTTTATTTCAAGACAGAAACCATACCAAATTTAAGATAATTAAAATAAAGCAAAATAAAGCATGGTAATATATTACTAAGGAAAATAATTTAAATTTTGATTTCCTCTCTAAGGAAGTTAAAAAAATTTATTAACACTATCACCTAAAGTGTACCTACAATAATCCTTACAGTCATTTACTCCCCAACAAAAGTTACAATTATGCTTACAAATACTCAAGATTATTCATCTTCAATGATGTAAAACAAATGCACAATCTTCATGCTCTCTTAACAACTCAAGAAAAATACATAATACATAATACATAATACATCATACATTTTACAATTCCTTTGTTTGCATGGCCTTCAAGAAATTCTTCCAATAAACTTTCTCATTAAGATGACCAAATTGTACGGTTACTTTCCCACATTTTCCTTGACTCAAATCTTCATAAAACTTGTAATAAAACAATTTTAACCATGGGAAGCTTACCTCCCAACCTAGGCCTTTACAAGGCCACCCTCAAGCTAGTAGAACCAAGATTGAGTGGGTGACATACAAACTTACACAACATTAAAAAAACAAGAAACAATTACACAAAACTCCCAGCCAAGGCTTGTTCAGAAAGGATCTATTTAAGATTCAAAAATGGGGTGAAGGTGGACCAAGTACCCATATGGAGAAAGCTAAAATTAAACATAAATAGATTTTCCTTTATCAAGGCCAACATACAATAACTCCCATCTTTATTTTACATTCACATAAACCCTTATCACCCCCAATTCATATCAACCCTTATCACCCCAAAATATGTGAAAACAACTTTGGCAACATGGAGCCCATACATCCATGATTTTCCACTCTCTTACACAAGGAGACACTCTACACATAATGGGCTATCAAACACCCTTCACCCTAGGCTACTCAACTCTCCCAAGGGTAAGTGTGCCTTATATACCCAACATTACAAGACTCATAACAACACAAAAACAAAACAAACTCAACATTATGGTTACACTTCTTTTTTACAACAAGAATATCACCAAATCTTCCCTAAAAATGGGTCTTTCCTCTCCCATCTAACTCTCATAAATGAGGTATGAGTTTCTTTTCCTCATAAATCCTCCTTGTACCCCTCTCATAATTAGGATAAGGACTAGGGGTATGGCATGAAGTATGTCTTGCCTAACTCTCCATTTTTCATATCTCTTTAAAGGTACCCTCTTTTAAGGCTCATAAATAAGGTATGGTAACCTTTTTGACTAGAAAACATCTCCTAATCCAAGTTACCATATGTAGGGTAGGTTATTTTGGCCTTAACTACCTCCTAGAGTCCCATATAACCCTCCAAAAACCCACTTCTAACTTACCTACGGGTTGAAGAGGTTTGACTCAACTCACGACTCATTTAATCACAAGGTTTTCATAGGTCATCTAATATAGGTTAAGTTTTATTTCAAAAATTCTTGTTTGGAGATGTCACTTACACATGTGTCAATTAACAGTACAATAACTCCACATCACAAGTCCACTTAACATGTCCATTGAGAACAAAATACTAAAAATTAAAGTACATTTGTAATAATCACACTTCAATCCACATTTAAAAATTGTACACAATACAATGAGGTTTATGTCTCTCGATTAGTCAAATCCTTGGTATCATATATTTACAATCAGCTCAAACTTGGTTCTTCAATTTGGTTCCATGGTTAATTCTCTACACACTAGATCAAAGCATTAGTAATCCAAGAAATGATATAAATAAATTCAATATTGATAATTAATACTATCAAAAAGATTAATCATATCCATAATATCCATCAATTAGCAAGACAATGATTTAGAATTTCTCTAGGAACAAAATAATTTTCAATTTTATCTCATTCAAAAAAATATTCATTTATAAAACATGTGTAAAAAATAGAACATCATGCTATCTCTATTTCTCATTCATTTTATTTTAAACTGAGATCCATGTGAATTATACAATCATACCAATATAATAAGGAAATCAAATTATGACATATATAATGTGATATTACATAATAGTCTTCTTAATCTATTAATAACAACCATATGAACTATTTCTAATATCATCATAGTATTAATCAATCATAATCTAAAGTGATCACATAATATATTTAAGATATGTTGTCCATGTTTGATAGGTCTAAATATATCAACATAATGAAAGTAATATAGTCAAAATATGAAACTATCAACTATGCCATGATAGATCATGTTAGGATCTCACAAACAAGTTAGCAAACGAAAGAAGTCGTGGACACTTTTATAATTTTTATTACAACAAAAGTCAAAGATGTCATTATTGTCAAGAATATTGACATATCCCTAAGAATTGCATTAGGACACACTTCAATGGAAACTACAATAGATGGTTAAAGTCAAGTAACATGTTTTAGCTATTTGAAGATTGGTCATATTAGTAAGCATTGTCCAACTAGGTCAAAGGCACCCAATTGTGAAATCAAGAAAGGAAAAGGCAAGGAAAATGTTGAATACATCAGATATGAGATGAACAAAACATGGAAAAAGGGAGATGATTACAGTACATCAAATGGAGTAGGGATCACTTCATCTAATAGATCAAGTGGCCACACCTCAAAAAACTAAGAAAATAAGAGGTTTGAGGGACTAGTACTCAATTATTATATCATAAATTAGTTCCAAAAGAGTTTAGTACTAAAAATTCTACACTAGCATCAAAAAAGATGTAAAATTTTGTGGAAAAATCAAGTTAAGTTTTGATGTTGTTGCCAAGCATGGAATGTCTTCAATAGATGTTGAGTGAAATGCTAGTTAATGTCGAGCTACTAAACTAATTCAATTAATTCTGAGTCTATAGTAACTACTAAGTGAGTGTAATATCAATAGATGTTGAGTGGATCAAAAATCATGTTGATGCCAAGTTTATAGCTATAGAAGAACCAAGCATTAAATGTAATGTTTTGAAGCGTATATGGTCATATTTCACCCATTTTTTCATCATCTCAAATTCAAGTAAGAGTAAGTAAAGTAAAAGGAAACTCAAAAAATTATTTATGAAATTCACAAAGATCTCAAAGATGATTTCACACTACCTCTCAAATATTTTTAAGGTATTCTTCACAAGCCAAGTTATGCAGTTTAAAATTAGCATAAACCCTAGTTTGTCAAATGGTGTCTAGTTTAAGGAACATAGAAGGGAAAGAGGTTTTAAATGTGCAACTAGTAAGTAACTAGGTTAAACAACTCATATTTAAATCCATCCTTGACATAACATATAGGAAAGATCCCTCAAGTGCTCTTTCAATGATCTCATTGAAAGTCATTATGATTCAAGATGTTAGAAAAAGATACAATTGTAAGATAGGAGGAATAGGAGATATGAAATCAAAGAAGCCTATGACAAATTGTGTGAGAATGGTGTTCTAAAGGTACATTTCAAAAATTTTGAAAGGAAGGGTTTGACATGTGCTCTATATTTTCTAATGGTATTCAAAATTGAATGGATTAAGATAGTATTGAACCAAATACATGATGGATCCTTATGGTTGGAAGATGGACTGATTAAAATTTCAAAGAGAATAATTCAAGGTAATTGGCTACCCAACCCTAGATCAGCCCAAGACTCTATGGAGTGACTCTAAAGAGGTAATAGAGAAAAACATTGGGGCAAAATGGAACAAGAGAGAAATGACAATTGACACCATCACTAATCCATTACTGAACTTTGCCATTAAGGTAATCTCACACAAATTCTATCAATCTAGGAGATTGAATAGTGTACTTTGTATTTTAGTAGATGTGGGATATAAAATTATGAAGAAAGATCATACTTATAATCTAGTTGAGCTTCAATTGTAACAACTAATGGAAAACCAAGAGTGCACAGTACAAATTTGGATCAATACTTGTCTGTATATTCTTCTATGTACAAAATACTTTTCCCTCATTTTGGAAAAGTAAGTTGGAAAACAAATAAATCAGTTGCTATGAAAATAAATTAGTATATTGAATAGATGGGAGAAAATTTTAAAACGCTAGTGACTAGCTATTTTGAGGACTTCAAGAAGTCAATAAAGCAAAGAATGAGGATACCTATTTCACTAGTTGAGCAACACTATAATGATGTATATTTTCTAGTTGATGATGATTACACCTTCATGTAGGATACCATACCAAGGGTCAAATTGGTAAGACCACTTAGATATGAAATCAATGTTGATGAAGTATCCAAAACAATCACATAACTCCTAGTAGAGGAGATTGACAAAAGTGCAAAAATATTTGGCAATTATGATGTAATGAATTCAAAGATTGAAATGGAATTAAAAACTACCTCCACACGTAAGATCAAAGATAAGCTGGTGAAGAAACTAAAAGCTAAATTTGGTGAAGATGCAGGTGAAGAATAAGAGAAAGAAGATGAAGAGGATCAAGAGGAAAGTCAAGAACAAACTCAAGAACCTCTTGCATTGACCCAAAGTTTGGAGGAAGACAAGGAAGAGGAAATAGAAGGTGTTGAGGAAGAAGAAGAAGCCAGGGAAGCACCAACACATGTCATACCAAAGAAGAGAAAGGTTAAGGCATAGCCTATGGCTAAAACAAAGGCAAAGAAAATTGCAAAGACAAGCCCAACCAAACCTACTACCCCTACCACTAGAGCAAGTACATGTGTAACAACATAGAAGGCCAAAGGAAAGATAAAGGCTACAAAACAAAGAGGCTAAGTGCAAAAGAAATAGAGAAGAAAATATATTGCACAACCTGATTTAGATGAAGAAAAAACTAAATTAGAAGAGACAAGCCAATTCAGAATGGTATATCACAAACCACTTTTTGATCTTGAAAATATCTATGAGAATCTCAGATATAATGCAGATTTGTCTAGTATGAAAAATATTGATTTTGAAAAACATGAAAGAGGTGAGAAGAATCTAGTTGAAGAAGTAGTATATAGAATGATGTCCAAATTCAAGAACACTCTACCTAAATTTGACAACACTATACCAAAGGGCTTATATGACATTGTTGAACATAAGTGGCATTATTTCTTAAAACTGGAAAAACAAATTAGAGAATCAACATTACCCGAGGTAATGCCAAACTTAACAAAAGGGTAGATTGCTAAGGTAAACAAGAAATATGGTAGAAGGTTTGCACCAAAGTACAAAGCCTTCAACATTCTTCAAAATAACATTGAAGATGTTGTAAATAAATCCACCTAAATGTGGAAATTGATTTATGAATTAACAACTATTAAACAAGGAGAAGATGACCCCTTTGAGGGTAGAAATAATGGTGTTGATGATGATGACAAAAAAAAAAAAAAAAAACTTTTGAGGAGGAAATAAAAAAGAAAAATGATGACATGGAAATAGTTGAACAACAACAACAAGAACATAGTGAGTAACACACACAAATACTGAGTGTTAGCCCTCCTCATGACACTAGTGTAATTGCAAAAACTATAACTTTCAAGGATGTTCCTAATGTTTTATCTTACAACATACATCCTTTAACCACAAAAGATTTGAAAAAGATATTAGACTAATGTACACTACCAACAAGGTTTTGTGAAAACCTAGTATTGGTTAGTGTAGATGAGCTTCAAAAGGTAGTAGCTGAAATCACAAGGGATAAGGTCAATACACAAGAACCATCTTCTACCATCCCTTTAGTTACTAGTGATCAACCTTTGATTCAAACATTAGTAGACACATCCAAAAAGGTTGACACAAGTGTTAATGTTGATTTAGTTGAGTAGAGACAGTCAAAAATCAACCAACCTAATGCACAAACACAAGGTGCACGTCAAATCATAGTTATAGAGAAGATCATAACTGAAGAGAGTGAGGATACAACAAAGGTAAAGGAATAAGAGGCCATCCAAACATTAGTAACTTTACCAACATCTCTTTACCTACAAAAATCATTCAGAAGCTATACCCCTACAAATCTCAGTACCAAGCTCAAGCTCTTTAAAGGTTAATAAGGTAACTCACTATGGTTACATCACTTTAGATGATGAGATAGTTATTCCTAAGCATGACTATTACAATGACTATAGAGAAAATATGTATTTTACAACAAGCTTCAGAAAGGAGGAAGCATCAAGAAATGCTTAGCAAAGAGTATAGGTAAAAGAAAGCACTTCAAGAAATTAAATATATCTTCTTAGATGCATTTAGATTGCCTACTCTTGAAGAGACAAAGCCAGTACTAGAAGAATTGTTAAATATTGTGGAAAAGGTCAATAATGAAGACCTCAATACAAATATTAAACTTTTAGAATGGTCAAAAAAGAAATTTTAGAACAAGATCAATGAGAAAATATGTCATGTCCCCTTTTCAAATAATTAAAAATAATAAACTTTTCTAAGGCAGGCAGGCCCAAAAAAGTGAAGTTTCGAAAAAAGGGGATAAACTTTGGAAGCTAATGGACTAATAAATGAAAATTATTATTAAAATATGTTTTATTAACCCCTCTTGGACGTGAGTTAGGGTTATGCCCTCTTTTAAGGATTTTGGAGGCATTTTGGGCTGATTCAAGAACTTGATTTTTGCTCATTTCTTTGTTATTCTTCAGAGGCTGCCAAACCTATGGAGAAGGAAACCCAAGAATGGGAATTTGCAGGTTTCCAGGGAGACCCAAGAATAGGAGTTTGTAGGTTTTTAGGAAGGATAAGGATGGGATTTTGAAGCCATTCCATGTGCATGCTCATGCAGAGTTTACCTTTGTGCTGAACAGTGTAGATTTGTGAGTTTTCGGGTGTATTTTTTGTATGAGTTTGGTGTTTCCAGTTGAGTATTTCATATCAGTTTGGGTTGCTGCTGTATATCAGAGTTTTAAATGTTAAAATAGAGCTAAAAATATGTATTTGTATATTATTATACTTCTGTGATAGATTATTAAGTTTCTGTGGTGATTCTGGGTTATTTTGCGCTATTTTCAAGAGTCCGATGAGCATTGTTCTTGTCCTCCATTTGGGAGCTATTGTGTGCATGTTATAAAAATCTTGAAATGTAATTTTATAGTATGTTATTCTGCTCAAATTTATATAAAAATGTCCACTTTCAGATTTATTAATAATAGGTGAAGCTGTGAAGCTTTTGACACTATTTCTGGCATACCCGATTTGGGGTTTCTTGAGAAATTTGGTGGATCTTTGTGATATTAGTTGTTTGATTTTGGAAATCTGATTAGAGGCATGAAATATCATATAAAATCACAAAAGGGACATTTAAAAATATCTAGTGATATAACATTGACTCAAGTTGCATTGGAAACTAAGGTTGAGGATGTGAAGAAGGTACTTGAGAATATCTTCTCATTGTACACTAAATTGTATGACCCCACACTCTTCACCCAAGAGACTAGACATAGAATGGAGAGGAATATAAAATTTTTAGGTACATAGCTACCTTAGAACCCAACTTAGAGTGAGAACTGTAGACACCTAAATTTGATTACACTATTTTAGTAATCCTATTTAGTTATCTAAAAAGGCATTATTAATTAAATTTCTATTTAATTAATCCTTTGTCATCCCCTAGTTGATTAATTTAATTAACCATCTATAGTCCTAATTGATAAATCAAATAATCTATTATTTATCAATTAAATCCTATTCTTCTATCTAATTCCAAAAATCCCCATTTATTAAATAAATCTATTTGATAAATGAAATCCTCAAATTCAAAAACCCCTAATCTATTTCTAATCCTCCATTTAGCCTAATCCACCCCATCCACCCATACTAACCAAGCTTAGCCACTAACTCACCCACCCTCATTAATGCCATCCACTTGCACATCTCTAACATCCCTAATCTAATCCTAAACCCAAGCCTAATCCACCCCCTAATGTTGTCACATTCCTTAAACAAGTTTAAGACTTTCCTAATCCAAACCAAAGTCTCCCCTCAAAAAAACCCAACCACTAAGTCATGAGTGCTCTTACAAAACATAAAGACTCTTACAAGCCATAAAAGACTCTTACAAGCCCACTCATGACTCTTACATCCATCTTACACACTCTTCCCTCTTCCACACTCATTCCTCTTACATCCCTCTTACATACTCAACCCCACTCATCATGACTTTAACCAACCCTTAACCCTACCCGCTCACACTCATCCTCCTTGTGACAAGTGTCACCTTCCCATTGGTGCTAAACAAGCACAATCCATGTGCTCCTCTTTGAGTGCATCTTAGCCCTCCTTAAGCCCTCATCCATCCTTGCATCTAAGCCCTCCATCCCTCTACCCCTTAGCCTATAAATTGAATCCCATCCCAAGCCATTTCATCAACAATCTTTGAGCTAAAGTTACCATGCTATTTTGAGAACAAAAGCCATCAACCATACCCTTATAATGCCAAATTGAGAGCTCACAAAGCTACCAATTTGCCATTACCCATCTCCATTGAAGCAGCTTTTGAGCATCTTGAGCATACATCCACAACAAAAGGACACATCTACAGAATCAAGAAAGCATGGAGTGTTTTCTCTTGTGAGGTTTGCACTTCTTATTTTCTTTCTTAGTCTAAGCATATTTGTGAATTTAGTTTTTGGTTTGTGAATGTTTACTTCATTTGTTAATGTTCTTTGCATACTGATTCTGGTTCTACAAGAACCATTTTCATGCAATGCTTAAATCACATAGTTAATTAGTTGTGTTAACAATAGAAGGGGCTAACGTAAGAGCCAAATTGACAAATCTTCAAGCCTTCCCCACCCCACACATGGAAATCCTCCACAAAGAATTAGGTTATGCAAAAACTCTATTGAAGAAAGAGCCCAATATTTCTACTGTAGATGACTTAGTATACCTTGTAGCAAAGCTAGCTATCCAACTCAAGTCATTAGATGTTGCATGTGACAACTGGGATGTAATGATGCAAGAGCATCCAGAGGTATAAGGGTAATCCTATGTCACCCAAAAAAATGTACTTAGACTTAGTTTCTATTTCATGTGTTTTCATTTTTGGACACCCATTTGGGTCAAATAAAGGTTCCAACTCTCATAGTTACACTATTAGTGTTCTAGGTTAGAGTATTTGAACACCTTGGGATACATGTAAATGCAAAACAAATAGGAGTATGTAATTGAGTAATAATTTTGATAAATTAGAGTGTGTAAATTGGTTGGATGAATTTAATTGTAATTTAGAGGATTCTAGAAAAAGAATTAGGTCAAAAGGTGCCATAGTTTGAAAGTTATCATAGTTTTTCAATTTATGGAGACCTCCTAAGAATTCTTCAAAGTGAAGTTAGGGGAATTAAATGTCCTCAAATAGGGCCAAAAAATGGGAGACAAGAAAATCTGGTTTACAAGGCTATAGATCACTTTGAGATCTTTCCAAATATGTAAATGGTTTGTCAATCGGAGCTACGATTCAAAAGTTATGCCTCTCGAAAGTTCGGTTACCATTTCTAGATTCTTCTAATTTTGTGTCGACTTCTAATGTGACTTCTAGAGCCTTCTATTTGGTTGGTGGATGCCAGCTAACACTTTCTAGAATTTATTCCTAATCCTTAACCCTTTGAGGTCTATTTAAGAACATTTCTAGCATTGTAAAAGGCAGTTTAGAATGGAGTTTGAGAGAAGGTACTAGGAGAAGAATTTATCTCTAGATTTATACTATTGTAAACCCATAGGGCATGTTTTGGAGTTTGTTTCGCTACATTAAGTGTACTAGCATATTTTCATAGCTAATAAATTTTTCCCTTTCTTGTTGTGTCCATTCTATGCTTGGGTCATGACCCCATCAAGTGGTATCAGAGTAGGTTTTCTTGGGTGTGTAGACAGAGTGCCGACTATGAGGTAGTTTTCATTAAGACGGTGTGGTTTTGGGTTTGAATTAAGAAGATGTCTCCATAAAGGCAATGTGGTGGAAGGGCTGGAGCTATTAATCCTAAGGAGGTTAGAGCCCTCCAAAGGTAGGTACAAGCATTGCAGGAGGAGCTCTATAGAGGAACAAATGTTATTGCAGGTGACGAAAGTGAGGATGACAATGAAGAATAAAAAATTGAACCAAAAAGGGAAGTTGATGGGGAAGTTCTGAATTAGGTAGAGGAGAGGATTTTTAGTTCCATTACTAAGTTTGGGAAAAGACCTACAATTGAAGTGGGTGTATTTTCAAGAAATCTGAAACCAGATGAGTTGATCAACTGGATCAATGAACTAGAAGAGTACTTTGAGTATGAGGATATCAGGGATCTAGATAGGGCTAAGTTTTTAAAGGCCAAAATTAAAGGACATGCAAAAATTTGGTGGCAAGAGGTTAAATTGGAAAGAAATAGAAGAGGAATATGCCATTCTTGTTGACTACGAGCTTGATTTGTTTAAGAAGATGCATGGGTTAAAGTAAGTAGGAAAATCAATCCAGGAATATACAAAGGAGTTTTACCAACTTTTAATTAGATTAGGTCATGTAGAAGAAAATATGGAGAAGGTTGCTTGTTATATCAGTGGGTTGCGACCTAGCATCCAGGAGGAATTAAGTCTAGTATGAATGACTAGCATTGAAGAGGCATACCAGTTTGCCCTATGAGTTGAAGAGAAGCTAACTAAAAGGTTTGAAGGGAGGAAAAGAGGGCATGGTCAAGGAGGAAGGGGTAGTGGTATGTCATTTGGAGGCTGAAATGAAACCCAAAAGAAAAATGAAGATGCGGGTACTGGCAGGAACTAGAGGAATGAGGGTTTCAACCGCTCCCATGATCAAGACTTTAGAAATCAGAGAGAAATAGGTAGAGGATGTGGAAAAGGAAGAGGAGGCTTCCATGGTACCTATTTCCATTATAATGAATAAGATCATCACGCCTTCAAATGCCCTCAATGACAAGGAAGGACAGATAGGAGAGTTGAGGGTCAAGCTAGGGGTGCTCATGAGGATGAGGATGCACAATCATCACATTTAGAGGATGCAAAAAGAGGAGAGACTTTAGTAAATGAAAGGGTCCTACTAAGTGGTGAGATTGAATTTGGAAAAAGGAGGAGTCTATTCCATACTAGGTGCAAGTGTGAGGATAAATGTTGTGATGTGATCATTGATGGTGGTAGCATTGATAACTTGGTATTAGAGGAGATGGTCTCTAAGTTGAAGCTCAAGAGGGAGAAACACCCCCAACCCTATTAGATTACTTGGGTGAAAGATGATCATAAGGTCCTAGTAAGTGATCAATGTTTAGTGAAGTTCAAAATGTGGAGTTACCATGATGAAGTTCTCTGTGATGTTATTCCAATGGATGTCTGCCATCTATTGTTGGGTAGACCATGGTAGTTTGATAGGTATGAAGTACATGATGGTCATGCAAACCCATACTCTCTAACAAAGGATGGAGTTCACCACAAATTGAAGCCCATGAAAAAGGAAGGAAAAAAAGGTATGTAGCAGTGCTAGGATTTGTCTTGTTGATGGAAGAAATTTTTTAGATGGCATAAAACATTAGCGTATGTGCTATGCTTTGATTCCTAGGAAAGATAAAGAAGGTAGTAGTGAAATACCACTTCAAGTTTCAAATTTACTAGGTGATTTTGGAGATATCATCTCTAATAATGGTCTAGAAGGATTTCCACTGTAAGGCAAATCAGTCATTAGATAGATTTAATCCCAGGAGCTAGTTTGCCTAACAAGGCTACTCATAGGATGACTCCTACTGAAACTGAGGAGCTAAATAGATAGGTTCAGGATTTATTGAGGAAGGGCTTGATTTAGGAGAGCCTGAGTCCATGTGTAGTACCGATAGTAATAGCACCAAAGAAGGATGGAGAGTTGAGGATGTGTACAGACTCTTGAGCTATAAATAGGATAACCATTAAGTATCAATTTCCTTTGCCAAGAATGGATGATCTTATGGACTACTTGAGTGGAGCTCAGTACTTCACAAAGATAGATATCAAGAGTGGCTATCATCATATATGGATTCAAGAAGGAGATGAGTGGAAAATTTCCTTCAAGACCAAGGAGGGTCTTTATGAGTGGTTAGTTATGCCCTTTGGATTGAGGAACGCCCTAAGCACCTTCATGCGGCTTATGAATGAGGTACTTAAGAAGTTCTTGGGAAAATTCATTATTGTCTATTTGGATGATATTTTAATTTTCAGCAAGACTTTGGAAGAACATTTATTGCATATTCCTAGTGTCCTTGAAAGGTTAAGGGAAGAGAAAATGTTAATTAATCTGAAGAAGTGTATCTTTACAAAAAGGGAGTTAGTCTACTTGGGGTTTGTTATATCACTTGAAGGTCTCAAAATGGATCCAGAGAAGGTAAAAGCCATCTTGGAATGGCCTACTCCAAGGTTTTCTATTGAGGTAATATCATTTCATGGTTTGGTTAGTTTTTATAGGAAGTTCATTAAGAATTTTAGTGGCATATGTGCACCCCTGACTAACATAATGAGAGGGGATAGAAAAGAGTTCAAATAGACTATAGTAGCTGCGAGAAGTTTTGAATTGCTGAAGAAGAAGGTGACAAAACAACCTATGTTGGCACTTTTAGATTTTAGAAAGGTGTTCCAGGTGGATTGTGATGCTACTGGCAGTGCTATTGGAGGTGTATTGAGCAAAGAAGGTAAGCCTATTGCATATTTTAGTAAAAATTTGAATGATGCAAAGAAGAAGTATTATGTTTATGATCAAGAGTTCTATGCAATAGTTCAGGCCTTAAAGAAATGGAGGCATTATTTATTGCCAAAGGAATTTGTTTTATATACTGATCATCAGGCATTACAGTACCCAAATAGCCAAGGTAAATTGAATCAGAGGCATATGAAGTGGGTAGAGTTCTTGCAGAGCTATACATTTGTGTTGAAGCATAGAAGTGGAAAATCTAACAGGGTTGTAGATGCACTAAGTAGGAGACAGTTGTTGCTTATAGTAATGCAGGTTGAAGTTATTGGGTTTGATGAACTCAAGAATCTATATCCTGAGGATCCTAATTTTACTAAAGTGTGGAAATCTTGTAAAGAACCTATTGTTGTAGATAGAACCAAGTGGCTAGGCTATTTGATTCAGGATGGTATGTTGTTCAAGGGTAGCCAATTGTGCATTCCAAGGATTCCATGAGGGAAAATTTGATTAAGGAGAAACACAGTGGAGGGATGGTCAGACATTTTGGTCGAGATAAGACCATTTCTATTCTCAAAGAACATTATTTTTGGCGTCAAATGTCAGAGGATGTGAAGAAGTTTGTACAGAATTGCTAGGTTTGTCAAGTCACCAAGGTATTTAGTCACAATACTGGACTATATCAGCCATTGCCTATTCCATCAAAGCCATGGGAGGACAAAAGTATGGATTTTTTTCTTGGATTGCCGAGGACACAAAGGGGCAATGACTTATTATTTGTGGTGTTTGATAGGTTATCCAAAATGGCACATTTCATTCCATGCCACAAAACTCATGATGTTTTCCATATTGTAGACTTGTTTTTCAGAGAGGTGGCAAGACTACATGGTCTCCCAAGGAGTATAGTTTCTGAAAGAGATACTAAATTTGTGGGGTATTTTGGGAGAACATTGTGGAAGAAGTTGAGAACAGACTTGAACTTCAATTCCACACATCACCTGTAGACTGATGGCCAAACAGAAGTGGTAAACAGAAGTCTAGACAATTTTTTGAGATGTTTAGTTGGGGATAAGCCCAAGGGTTGGGATTTGATTCTACCACAAGAAAAGTTTACTTACAATAACTCTATAAATAGGAGTACTGGTATATCACCATTCCAAATTGTATATGGAAGTATGCCAAAGATTGCACCAGAATTGAGGAAGATAGAGCAAGGGGAGAGGACAAGTGTTGAAGTTGAAGAATTTGCTGAACATATCAAGCATCTACATGAGGAGGTCTAGGAACACATTACAAAGATGAACCAATAGTATAAAGCTAGGGCTAATCAAAGGAGAAGACATAAGGAGTTCCAAGTAGGGGATCTAGTCACGGTACACTTCAGAAAAGAAAGATTTCCAACTGATACAACAAGCTAAAGATGAAGAAATTTGGCCCCTACAAAATTTTGAAGAAACATGACTCAGGAAATGCATAGGAAGTAGAGTTGCCAAATGGAATTCACATTTCTCCTATTTTCAACATTGTAAACTTAACAGAGTATCATGATGATGGTGCAAATGAGGAGCTGATGTTAGAGCTATGTCCAATTCCTACTTCTAAGAAGGAGGAGATATAGGAGATTTTGGATAGTCATGTGGGTAGGAGTACCAAAAGTATGCACTATGAAGAGTATCTGGTCAAGTGGAAAGGATGGTCGATAGAGGACTCAACTTGGATATCAGTAGCTGAAGTTTCCCATTTGGGATTTCCTCTACCATCCATAAAGTGACAGGGTCACTTTTCAATCTACCCTAGGTGTCTAATGTAGGAGCATCCAGAGGTATAAGGGCAATCCTATGTCACCCAAAAAAGTGTACTTATACTTAGTTTATGTTTCATGTGTTTTCATTTTTGGATACCCATTTGGATCAAATAAAGGTTCCAACTCTCACAGTTGCACTATCAGTGTTATAGGTTAGAGTATTTGAACACTTTGGGATATGTGTAAATGCTAGAAAAATAGGAATATGTAATTGAGCCATAATTTTGGTAAATTAGAGGGTGTAAATTGGCTGGATGAATGTAATTGTAATTTAGAGCATTCCAAAAAAAGAATTAGGTCAAAAGGCCCCATGGTTTGAAAGTTATCGCAGTTTTTTGATTTCTGGAGACCTTCTAAGAATGCTTCAAAGTCAAGTTAGGGGCATTAAATGACCTTTAATATTGCCAAAAAAAGAGGGACAAGTGAAACTAGTCCATAGGGCTATAGAGCACTTTGAGAGCTTTCCATTAATGTAAATGGTTCATCAATCAGAGCTACAGTTTAAAAGTTATGCCTCCCAGAAGTTTGGTTACCATTTTTGGATTCTTCTAATTTTGTGCTAACTTCTAATGCGACTTCTAGAGCCTTCTATTTGGTCGATGGATACCAACTAGCACTTTCTAGAATGTATTCCTAATCCTTAACCCTCCAAGGTGTATTTAAGAATATTTATGGCATTGTAAAAAGGTAGTTTAGAGTGTTGTTTGAGAGAAGGTACTGGAAGAAGAATTTATCTTCAGATTTATGCTATTGTAAGCCCATAGGGCATGTTTTAGAGTATGTTTCTCTGCATTAAGTGTACTAGCATATTTTCACAGTTAATAAATTTTTCCCTTTCTTGTTGTGTCCATTCTATGCTTGGGTCATGACCCCATCATGTTACTCTTAAAATAATAATGGAAGTCCATATATCATTCTTGGAAAAATATACTATAAGTGTGTATGCCATTTAACATAAGTGTCAAAAAGAGGGAGTGAGAAAGGAAATGGAGCAAGTTAGCAAGGGAGAGAATAATGTAAGGCAAAGACAATAAAAGGGGGAGACAACAAAGGGAGATAATAAAGGAAGGGGGAGCAATAAAATAGAAATAGAGTAGCATGAAAATAATATAAGTGCATTGAAGTCAAAAAGTGTCAGTAGAAACAAATACGCATAGAATAGAGAACAAATTTTGGATCCAGAAAAGACATATTTACTTAGGTGGAGTTGTAAATTTTGAGGCATATGGGTTATTGCAAAATTTTGAAATTTTTAAGATTTGTATATAAGCTAAGTCATGGATATGTTATACTCAAGAGGATTAGATTAATTATGTATATTCAAGTGTCTTTGACACTCATGTCAAAGGGTGAGATTGTTGATCATAGACTAGTTTTGACAATTAAGTGTCAATACACTTAAGTCATTTACTTAGTTCATGTGAAACTAGTAATACATGCCACATACAACATGTGAATAATAGACTATGCCAACTTGCAATGAATTCCAAGTCACACATGTCCCGAGCAGAAAAACCATTACAAGTGATTCAAGTGTCAAGTGAAATAGTAGATATCGAGTAGTTCAAGTGCTGAGTCAGAAGCATAAATCCAATGTATGTCAAGCATTAGTGACTTCATATGCTAAGTAACAAAGATCAAACATACTTGTTTTTTATGTCACAAACAACTATGTAAACCATTTTTTAGCTGACTTAAAGATAGATATCAACCTTTTCAAGATAATGACAAATCTATATGTGGATTCCCTACGCAATTCCATGTAGCCAATCAAAAAATAGGAAGGTTTAAGTGACAAAATGGATGAATCTTAGTAGTAGATTCATACCTAACACTAAACCACCAAAGTCTTTATAAGGAAGGTGAATCCCTAAATTTTTTGTAAGAAGAAAATAGTGTAACAAGGGGTGAATGATCAAATTGGAGAAGTGAACAAGACAGTTTGCAGAAGAATTCAAGGTGACTTAGCAGTGAGAGTGATTTGTAAAATCAATTTGTAAAGAATGTAGGATAGAGAAGGTTACAACATTAATACATCTGTTCATAAAAGGATCAAGAAGGACATTGTGTAGAGTTGATCTTTAATCAAGAAAGCTAGTGCCAATCATACGATCTATGTTGAGACATTTTAGTAGGTGATTTTAGTTAAATCCCATAGTTGGAGTTGTACTAATCTACTTTATTAAATCATTTAACAAGGTGGAATTCTAAGTAAATGACCTAAAGTCCTTTAACAGGGAAAGACTTTCATAGGGCAGATCATATTTCATGGTCAAATTATTGTAACCTTAATTGGATACACTTTATTGCTGTGGGAGT
The DNA here is from genome assembly GCA_028749045.1 of Cupressus sempervirens. NCBI lineage: Eukaryota > Viridiplantae > Streptophyta > Pinopsida > Cupressales > Cupressaceae > Cupressus > Cupressus sempervirens. Next base: position 909,474,142 of record CM053792.1, on the reverse strand, counting down.
AAAGATTTGTGGGTGTCATCCCCACCCTAGTTTTACCTTTTCATTTGGAGGGTTTCTAGGTAATCATATTTGGTGTTATGTGTTTGTGTTTGATTAAATGTTTTAGATGCATTTACTTTATGTGTTATTTTAGTTTATATATTGAATGCATGTGATGTATGAATGGTGAAAGTTTTATGTGTTGAAGTTTGAACTTCTGATTCACCCCCCTTCTTAGAAGTTTATCTTTCCTACTTTTAATTCCAACACAGTTTTGGTGGATAATTCTTTCTTGGTAAGAGATCAATGTATTGGAAAAGTAACAAGAAGAATTTCATCTGCCAGTCTACAGTAGAGGTAGAGTATGTGGCAATAGTAGTCAATTGTTCCAATACTATTTGGTCCAACTAATTGTTGGCAAGTATGATGGTAGAAATCAAGGATCCTATGGTTCTCTTCCATGATAACATCAATGCAATCAATATATCAATGAATCATGTGAGGCATGCCAAGACCAAGCATTTTGTAATAAAATGTCATTTTTTGAAAGAATTAGTGTAAGACAAAGAAATGAGATTAGAATATGTGAATACTAAAGAAAAAATTGGAGACATATTCACCAAGTCATTACCTAAGGATGCATTTTTGTATCTAAGAGGTAAGCTAGGTGTTATTCCCCTAGCTAAAGCTCACTAAACAATATGTAGTGATGCATCAACTGCGTATTCTTAAAAAGTAATCAAATTGATGAAATAATGAAAGGGTATATCTATACATCAAGTACATTAAAAGTATTTGAATATTATCTTTGGCATAAGATGTCAAAGAGGAAGAAGTTTGTTGTGATATCACAGAATTATTTTAAAGAAAGAGCTTGCTATATCAAAGAATTATTTTTAATGTTTGAAGATGTCAAAGAGGAAGAGTTTGATGAAGAATAAACTTCAAGAGTTTTCTAACAAAGGGAGAAACCAAAATTAAAGGGAGATATTGAAGTCAGAGGGAGTTCACACTAATAAAGGGAGTTCTCATAAATGAGAATTAGAATGAAACTAAGGATATTATCCTTACTTTTATTTTGTTTTAAAACTTCATTGTATTATGACATGTTGTGTTGTCATCAATGCTAAAGAGGGAGATTCTTGTAAACAATTGATTAATTATATATTATCTTTTATGTTACACAAATTGTCATGACTTTACCATTTAGTATATGTCAAGCTCACTTGGGTAATGAAGATAGTTTCCTATCTCTACCAAGTATTCTAGTGTTTGCCAAGTTCAAAAGATAGTGTCTACTGAGTTCACTCACACACCAAATAGAAGATCATAAAAATTTAGTTTTAACTAAGATCACTTGGTTAACAAAGGAAAGTTGGATGGAACCAATGCTAGCTAAGCTCACTCAGTTACCAAAGGAATTTTATGATGTTCTAGTGTTAACTGAGTTCACTCAGTTAACATAGGAAAATCATTTCAATGTCAGTCTCTACCAAGCTAGGTCAGCTAACAAAGGATTTTCTTGTTTTGGCATATTGAGTTTAATGTATTTTTTTGTCAGTTTTAGCTAATTGAAGAGATGGAGAATTATTGTTATAACACTAGTAAAAAAATAATAATATATGACTAGGTAAACCACATATAGTTGTAAATATATGACCAATTTTGATCATGTGTCCATTAGTAGTTTATTGCCATTCATTAAGTTACCAACCAAATTTATGACTCAACTATTTTAATCATTGATTTGATTGTTTATTATTATTTCCTATTAGTCTATTTGGTAGTATATTTGGTGGTATATTTAGTAGTATATTTGATAGTTTATTTGGTATTTGGTTTGGTAGTTGATTTGATGCGTTATTTGGTATTTGGTTTTTTAGTTTATTTGATAGGTTATTTGGAAGTCTATCTAGTGGTATATTTAGTAGTATACTTGGTAGTTTATTAGGTGGTTTATTTGGAGGTATATTTGGTACAATATTTGATATTTTATTTGCTAACTAATTTGGTAGTTTATTTGGTAGCTTATTTGGTAGTATATATGGTAGTTCATTTTGTAGTATATTAGGTGGTGTATAAAGTCTTTGATTTAATCATATTAGTGTGTGATGGAATCAAACCACCATCCTCCCACTTGTAAAGTAAGTGCTCTTCCATTAAGCTAGCACCCTTTAAAGAATGGTGATATTATTAAATACATAATTTAAAGATCAATAAAGCTAGTTCCATTATGGATGAGAGAGAATGACCATATGTGTAAATTGCCTTGAGTCATTTAACTACACTAGTGGACTCCCAATTTTGACAATGTCTCTAGGCTGTGCACAAAAGGAAAAATCTATTGATGGATCAAAATTGCTATTACACTACATAATCGAATGAGATGCCATAAGAAAGTCTTGACATGAATATACAACTTACTACCAAAGTCTAGTAGATCTCCTAACCTTACCAAGTCTAAAATAACTAAATGTACCTACAAGATGTGTGATAGACCCTTAGTATTGTTGATCTACTAAAGAGGTAATTTTTATATTCTAATGTTGTTCACATCATTTTGGCATGAAAATACAATCCACACTACAAAAGTTTGCACATGTTGCACAAGAAACTTTTATTTTGTTGGGCATTCAAGTTAACATTTTTTAGCTCCACTATGGCCTCTTACCCTACAAAGACTGTAGGAATAATCATTTTTTACTAGCCAACATAGAGACTAGAGTAAATCAAGATACACACCAACAACTTACAAAGAAAGTATGATCTTAGAATTTACAGACTCTATTTAAATTTATTTTGTAGGTTTTCAATTTACAAGGTTGCTAAGAAGTTAGTTTCCAGTACATGTAGATAGATATAATTTTGATTCTCTTTAAAAGTTGTATTAAGTCTCCACAAAAGTAAATGAACATTTAAATTTCATATTTAACTTTTCAATCTGTCCACACATTGCATTTGTAAATTTTTTAGATTAAATTCTATAACTTAAACTTATTTCATGAAGAATTGTAGATAACTGATTTATCTATGACAACTATTGTCATAGATCCTATTGAGACTAGTGCGAAGTGGATTGCATTCAACATATCCTAGAAAGGCTTCAAATAAAGTGTTGAGACCAAATTAAATATTTGAAACTCCTACTAGTTCTAGATTCAATATAAGATTTAACTTCAGAAAAAAGAATGCTATTATAGAAATTACATAAAAGTTTAATGTTTCATGTGTCAATATCCTTTGGGTAAAATAATAATATTCAGACTGATAAAATTTCTAATTACGATACCTAAATGCAAATAATGATCAAAGAAGATTGACAACCTCTAAATTGTGTGGGATGACATAAATGGTTATAAAACTCCTCAACACTTTTATTCTAGTTACATGTTATAAAAGTTGATAATTCAAAAAGGATTTAACTGAGATTTCACATTTTTCTATCTATTTATGACAAAACATATTTTATTTGTATCAAATAGGTCCATGAGCTATATAAATTTTGATAATAGACTTATGAGTTTAATCAGTTCATTTCTCAAAATAGGAAAAAACCATGTTCCTTAGCTAAAGCCAAGGAAACTTGAAAAAAACTAAAATTGAAATTGCACAAAAACAAAAAAACAAAATTTACCTATTGAAATGCATTACAAGTCATTCATTGGTACTAATATGCATGGAAAAGGTATGTTTTTTGTTGAGTTCACATTAAGATATAAATAATTTGCAAATTAAAAAATGGAAGGAAAGAGATCTAACTAGCATGAACTCTGAAGTAGTACACTTTAAATTACTATTTAGGTGCAGAGGAATATGGAAGTTTGGTTTCTTCAATAGTATCAAAACATATAATATAACCTTTGTAGACATTAGGAAATATTAACATGGATGAAAAAATAGTTGGATTATCCAAAGTCTTTTAAAGTGATGTCTTGTATAAGATCGGAAAACATAATTCAACTTTCATAGAAGTCTTAGGCACATGTCTATACTCATCTTTGGGCCACAGTGAGATATTTACTAAATCTAGTTACTAATTGTTAGAATTCTTTAGAATAATTGAGAGGTGGGAGAGGAGGGAGAATTAGTTATCCAAGGTCTAGATGTACCTTAAAAAAAATTCATAGCTTAGTGAACCCATATCCATAAAATATATTTATGCATGCATCCATTAAATCATACAATCACTTAAACTTCGTAGGTTACTATCAAATCAACTTTGCAGAAATGTACCATGAAACATAACAAATTTGATAACACATTGGACATAATGATTTTATGTGGAAACCCAATTTGAGAAAAACCACTAGTAACATGTTACTCACTCTCACACTTCTGAAGTGATGTCTTATGAAAGGCCAACCATGTTAAAGGTTACAATACACACTCTTAAATGTGACCTAGTTAGAGGATTTCGATCACCTTGTTAAGATTGATCCTTGTTAGAGGACTTTAGATCATTCACTTGGAATATCACCTAATTAAAGGATTTACCATTGAATATTATAATCATTAGCAATTAATAGGAAGGCTTGATCTAATAAATTTGTTTAACTCACTTGTAGTTTAAAAATCTCAATTTTAGTCTTCCATTCTACTTGGATTTCACACACTTTAGCTCTAATAGATTTTTCACCCTACAAGAACTCATACTCTTAATTTTTTTTTTTTTTCTTGTCAGTAGTAGTATCTTATGTTTGATCTCTAAATGAAGCAATACCTTAGACCTCTTTTCTAACTTGGGCTCTCAAATATTGATTAACCTTGCTTCTAAATAGCCATCTCTATAAAATAGAAAATTAAGATCTTTTATCATTCATCCTTTATCATCCATTTTATGGTTATGTAGGATTACTTTAGAATAATTGGAGTGGGGTGAATTAGTTATCCAAGGTCTAGATGTAAATTTAAAAAAATTCATAGCTTGGTAAACCCATATCAATAAAATATATTTATACATACATCTATTAGACCATACAATCACTTAAACTGTGTAGGTTGCTATCAAATCAACATTCTAGAAATGTAGCATGAACCATAACAAATTCAATAATGCATTTAACACAATGATTTTATGTGGAAACCAAATTTGAGAAAAACCACTAGTAACATGCTACTCATTCCCACACTTCTGAAGTGAAAGGCCAACCATGTTAATGGTTACAATACACACTCTTAAATGTGACCTAGTTAGAGGATTTCAATCACCATATTAGGAGTGCTCCTTATTGGATGACTTTAGATCTTTCACTTGGAATGTCACCTACATAAAGGATTTAAAAATGACTATTAGGTCAACCTTATTCCAAAGGATTTACCCTTTACTAGTATAATGATTAGAAAGCAATAGTAAGACTTGATCTAATAAAAAAAATTAACTCACTTGTAGTTTAAAAATCTCAATTTTAACCTTCCATTCTACTTGGATTTCACACACTTTAACTCTGATAGATTTTTAACCCTTCAAGCATTTATACTCTTAATTCTTCTTGTTTTGCTTGCCAATAGCAGTATCTTATGTTTGATCTATGAATGAAGCAACACCTTAGACCTATTATCTAACTTAGGCTCTCAAATGTTGATTAACCTCACTTCTAAATAGCCATCTCTATAAATAGAAAATTAAGATCTTTTGTCATTCATCCTTTATCATCCATTTTAAGGTTATGTAGGATTAGGTATATTTCAATGAATCTACCAATCTTTTCATTTTTGTCCCTTCTAGAAACTTCTCGTTCATTCCTCTTTAAATTTGCCACAAAATTGTTGGAATACTTTAGAATAACTAGCATGAGGTGAATTAGTTATCCAAGGTCCAAATGTATAAAGAAAATTTTTCCCATCTTAGTGAACCCATAAAATATTTATACTCATGCATGCATCCATAAGATTATGCAATCACTTAAAACTTGTAGATTACTATCAAATCAACTTGCAAAAATGTAAATAATGAAACATAATAGATTCATCAACACACTTGACATAATGATTTAAATGGAAACCCAATTTGAGAAAAACCACTAGTGATATACTACTCTTTTCACTCTTCTAAATGGATGCCCTATGAAAGGCAAACCATGTTAAAGGTTACAATACACACTCTTAAATTTGACCCTATTAAAGAATTTTACTCACTCTATTAGAAGTGAGCCTTGTTAGAGGACTTTAGACCATTCATTTGGAATGTCACCTAGTTAAAGGATTTACAAATGACTATTAGGTCAACCTTAATCCAATGGATTTAAACTAGACTTTTATAATTGTTAAATATTAATAGTAAAGCTTGATCTAATACAACTTAAAAATACATTTGCATACTATAGATAATTGTTTAGTCCTCCATTCTGCTTGGCCTTCATATATTGCAGCTTTGATAGGTTGTTCACCCTTCAAGCATTCAAATCATTAAGCCTTCTTGTTTAACATGTCATTTTTAGGTTCTTCTCTTAGGCCATTTGTAAAAGAAAAACTCTTGTCTCCTCTTCCTCAAGTTCTCACACCTGACTCCTTTACCTCATGACTAGTTATTCCTATAAATAGGAAATTAAGATAATTTTTCACTCATTCTCCATCATTCAATTTAGGGTTACAATGGATTAGCTAGGATAAAATGTATCTACCCCACATTCAATATCTCTTCTAGAAACTTCTTCTAGAATCCACTTTCAATTCACCTAAAAATGGTTCACCTTGAATTCTATGCCACCAGCTCATCAACTTATCTTCCACTTGGTTTACAAATTCTAAGAAAACAAACTTATCAGCTCAAATTCATCAAATTTATGATCTTTTAAATAATGTAGCAACTTGGCATTATCTAGCTTTTGATTCTCAACACATACTGCATTGCTCGACATCCACTATAAAATTTCTTGACATGAACTAAAGTTTATTCATGCTTGACATCAACTAAACTCTACTCGGCATCCATTGTTTTGTTTGATATACACTAGAATGAACACTTACTCAGCTCCAACTAAATTTATGCTCAACTTGCATTGAATTTTTTTTGCATCTACTATCCACTCAGTCAAGCTTGGTAGACAAATTTTGTGTAACTTGTCCTTCTAAGATTTCTTAGTGTAACTAGCCTTTGTAACCTTAAGTAGATTATCAATGCATCATGTCATCACTATCTTAACTGATCCTTGTACTTCATTACATAATCATAACTCAACCTTTCCTCTACATGCTATTGTAACATATTTCGATCAAATCCTCTTCATCAATCAAATAAGTGATAGTATTTAAATCTTATAAGCAATTGTCTAATCAACAAGTAGTAGGTTTAACATTAGTGACAAAAAATAATTGAAACATACAATCTCCCTCTTTAACAATCTCCTTCTATAACATCTCATTTCAATCAACTATTAACAATCTATATCTCTGACAATAATGGAAAACTAAACTAATCAATCAAGTCAGCTAAATGGTAAACACCTTGTTCAACCAAACTGACCTTATTAATACAATAAGACAATACCAAAAAGAAAATAATTTATTGTATTGTAATCTCTCCCTCTATCAACAGCTTCCATCTTATGAATAGGTTAAAAAACTCTTTCTTATATTGCCCTCTAATTTTCTCCCTCTTACTAGGTAGATTAGTATTTCTCCTTCTTTGTTATATTCTTCTCTATATCTCTCATCATACTTGTGTTCTCCTCTAATCAATAATATCAAAAATTATCTTCCTTTAACATCACTAACAATCTCCATCTCTTTGGCAACAATCTCTTGATATCTCCCTCTTTTTGAATCAATCTCTCCATCAATAATTATACATAAAAGCTTGATCAATAGAATATCTCCCTTTTTGACAAAGATTCCAAAGACTTGTCATCTTTTTTTTGGGTTCCCCCTCTGTCACTTTGCATGTGACTAATTTTAAGTTTTAGCTCTTGAATTACTTTAGGAAGCTCCTAAAGTAAGATCTACTTCACCAATTTGTAACATATGAAATTTAGCTTGTTTCAGGTAGGGCACTCCTCTTGTTACTTAGATAGCCTTTGATAGGGGTATCACCCCTAGTTTACCTCTTAGATACTCATGAGCATCCCTAGGTAATGCTTTTGTGAAGATATCAACAATTTTCTCCTTTGTGTTAACATATTCTATCTTCACCTCTTTATCTTGAACTAACTCTCTCAATTAATGATACTTGATTTCAATTTCTTAGTCTTCGTATGCATCACTAGATTCTTTGATATATTGATAGCACTTGTATTATCACAAAAAAGTATCGCTGGTTATGTGATCTTTTCCTTCATTCCTTTAAGTAGCTATTTGATCTATACAATATTTGTACAATTTATAGTAGTAGAAACATATTCAACTCTAGTAGTATATTTTGAGGTACAATTTTGTTTCCTACTAGTGCATCTAACTAGCCTCTTGCCTAAGAAAAATGCTCCTCCACTAGTGCTCTTTCTATCATCAATGTTTCTAGCCCAATCAATATCAATGTCGGTTCTCAATTCAAATTTCTCATTCTTCTTGTAGTATAGACCAAACTCTTTTATTCCTTTCAGATATCTCATTATTCTCTTTATAGCCATTAAATGATTCTCCCTAGGATTTGCAAAAAATCTTGTAACTATCCCTATAGGTAATGCAATATCAAGTTTGCTATGTACTACATTTTGCAACTTGCCAATCATATACTTGTACAATTTTTGGTTCACCTTAGCTAAATCATCATTCTTTGACAACATGTGTCCTATCACCATAGGTGTATTTACTAGTTTGAATTCCTCTAATCCAAAAGTTTTCAATATTTCTGTTGGTCTGACTTTTTCTGCAATAAAAAATTTTTCAGTTAAACCATAGAAAAGTCAGATGTTCTATGTCTAAGTGAAGTATAAGGTTTTGGATAAACCATCTGTAAGAAATATTCACCATATAAGCCCTATATTCATCCCTATTCATAAATGGTCGGGCGCGAAATTTTCAAATTTTAAAAAAAGCGAATATTCTTTCATATTCCTTTTCCTTTCTCCCGGGTTACTTTTCTTCCTATTTGTCCCAACCGTTAGATCCAATTTGATCTACCGCTGGTGTTACCTCGCTATTGAGAGTTGCATGCTCATTAAGTATAGCGAGATAGCGAGTGTTGAGTTTGTAAGCGGTGGGACCATGAAGTGAAGGTGCGGCGATCGGAGATTTTCTTATTAAATGTTTTATTGTGCAGGTACACTTTGCAATTCACCATAAAAAAGGGGGGAGAAGGACCCACTAGAATATCTGACATCAAAGCTGGAATGTTGATTTTTCTGGAAGTTCCACCACCTCGCTATCGGAAAATTTAGGCACTTCACCGTTAGCGAAGTAGCGAGGCCACGTGAAAATCTGAAAATGATGACATTGCATCTTGCTTGTATCATAATTACACCAGGTGGCATGACCAGTCATAAATACCGTTGTCAGAATCAGTTTTAATTAACAGAAGTAATTACTAGGTACCCCTTGCATTTTCTGGCACGGAATCCTTTAAAGTGTCGAAGCTCGCTACCTCGCTATCGAAAAATTGAGGTGCTTCACCGTTAGTGAGTTAGCGAGGCCCTGTAAAATGGCAAAAGATCGGCAAGATCTTTGATGACGTGTAATGATAGATGACTGTGATAAATTTTGACATGTGCCAACTATGCAGAGATCCGATTCTCATTAATACCTACCTGACCAAATGTACAAGAAATTTGGAACGTCAGCTTGAAGTTGATCAACAGAACTCGCTATCTCGCTATGAAGAGTTGCAAGGAAGATAATCATAGCGACATAGCGAGTTGGGCCCGCCGCCTTCTTTCTTAAGAAGTCTTGTAGCGTATCTTTCGATCATTTCTTGATCCGATCAATGGCTGTCGCCGCCTCATTGTGGCAAGGTGCTTGTTCTTTATGCATAACGAAGTAGCGACATGCTGACACGTGTTCTCTGACGTCAGTGGGTCTAAATGTAAGAGCCATCAAAAGAAAGAATTATCTACGTGGCAAGCTCTCATTGGGTAATATAACTGACATGGTAAGTATAACTCCTAGTTGTTCTCTTTGTACCGCATGATCGTAGGATCTTTGAAGATCAACGGCGCAGTTTTAAATAAAAAATGTAGTGCCACTCTCTGTATTAATTAGACAAGAAAGCTTCATCCGTGAGGAAAAATAGAGTATAATATAGAGAGATTGCATCAGTTTCATTTCACGCGAGAAAAGATTTGAAGCCATTCTTGTGCAGAAGCTATTACTGAAAGAAAAGCGTGCCAAGGTTGATAAAAATTGTCAAGTTATTTGTTCGCTGAAATTTTGGAGGAATACAAAAGAGAATTGAGACAGAATTCAAGTAAGTAAAACTGCCATCATCTTTGTGAGCTTTTAAGTTTTAAAAAGGATAGCCCAAGATGCCTCCTAAGAAGGGATTTACAGGAGCAGTAAACTACCTGGATAGAAATGTGCATGATGATTTACTTGAGTTACTTCCTGAGTCCACTGTAGAAACGGTGCAAGTTAAGAGGTTAACCTCACTCAACCCTAGGCTTAGGGTAGCTGATGGATTGTATGATAAGGGTAATTGGGTCCGGGATGCTCAAACTGCTCAAACTGGTTTGAGTTTATTCAAGAAATGGTTTGCAGAGAGAAATTTATATGCACCTCATGCCAACATTTGGAATTTTGATCTTGGGAAGCTTGTTGTCCCCAGCGTGTTTATGGATTTTGACCTGCTTGAAGCCATAGCAAAAAACTATGACCAAGCCACTAAGGTAGTGAGGAGAATAGATGGTGAGGCTTTAGTTACCATCAGTCCCGAGGAGATTAGGAAGGTTTTCAATCTGGGACCCCTCACCATGTATCATGTGCCCATTAATCTGATAGATTTAGAAAAAGAATATATATCCAAGAGGGATGTAGTTAGATAGGGTGCACTGAAAGCCCACATAGACCGGATTGGAGGCCTTCCAACCATAACATCATCTTCTAAAGAGCCCTTCAAGAAATCATGTTTTAATGCCAGGGCAGTGGAGATATATAGGACCCTGTGCAGAGTCTTCGGAGAGGGCGAAGAAGATTTTATTCCGGTGAGCTTCATGTATATGATCACCCAAATCTCTTCTTTTGGTGTGGAAATAATTTTTGATTTTGCATCTTACTTGGCAAATGAGATCCATCATGGATTGGTGGGAATTGCAAAGGGCAAGGTGGAAAAGGTTTGGGGTCAGTATTCCTTACTGATGCATATGTTTCTTTTTAAAGGGGCCACTTATTTTGGTAAAGAAATGGTTTTAAATAGGGAACAAGAAGGGGAAGCACTGCCAGTCCAATTATGGAGTGCAGACATGACCTGGGAAGCAGAAAATGCTAGCTTCGTTAGATTTGATAGGAACTTTGCCTCCAAACTAAGGTGCCTCATATTGAGTGACAATCCCAGAATCCCTAAGGCATTAATGCACCTTGTCAGGCCTATGGACAAAACTCATAATCTAAAAGTTTCACATAATTGGGGAGATATTATCCCATATTCAGTCTCAACGGTCATCAGGGTCTATGGTTTCAAAGGAACACCCCATGTGTTACCCTATCAGGTACCTTTAAAGGTAGGGATAGCTGAATTTTTGTGGCAGTTGGGAGGAGTGGAGGAGGCCTTTTTGCACAAAAGGGGGACAGGATCAATTTTTCCTACTTGTACTATAGCCCACCAGTTTGTGATAACTAAAGAAGGGTGTGTCTTTCTCCATAAATTTTTGGATCAATACAAAATGGCAGTGTCTCACTCTCATTTTTGTGATACAGAAGGTTTCTTTAACTCTGCTCTTAGATTGAGAATCAAGCTTCGTCCAGTTCAGCATGAATTCTATTTTCCAGAAGATATAATAAGAAATGAATATTCTCTCCATGAGCAAGAAATAAAGAAAGAAAAATGGAGAGTCTATTCAAAAGTTTTGGAATTCATTAATTGTTTTGATAAAAATTTCAGTCCTCTTAGTAATGCTGCAAACAATGCAGATAAAATACATAAGCTCATGAGTAATTTCTCTGAGATAATGGAAGTAATGAATGAGAAGAAACAACATTTTATTAATTCTTTTCCAGATAAAGCCAGAGAAATTATGAGAAAATTGGTTTTCACTCCCAACATTGGAATAGGTCCACTAGTGGTACGGAAGAAAATAGGATATACTATTGTCCGACAGCAGGTGCCCGTTGTGCATAAAGAAAAACAGATAGTTGGATCCACCAGCACTGTCCTAGAAGAGAGACCCCCTGAACCTTCCCCCAAAAGAAGGAGAATAATAAAGGAGGAAGAATCCTCTAATGAAAGTGGTTCACCTTCTCAAACCCCAATAAGAGTTGAGGAAGAACAGCTCACCAATGAGCAATTCGAACAAATGGGGTCACAAGGAGAAATTTTTGTTACACAAGCAGAGATTGATGAAGGGAACCCTCAGGAACCCCCTGTACCAAGTTTTGAATTAACTACAGTAGATTTCAGAGGAAGGGAATTGGAGCCTATTTTGGAACAAGCCAGTCAGCATTTTTTGTCTGATAACAATTTTGTAAGATCTAGGGCTTTCCATCAGTTTGCGTGGAGAGTAAACATGCACATTTTTGAGCAAAGGTGCAATAATATGAGAGCAGAACATCCAGAAATGGATGAGACCTCCATTCAAAATCTAATAAAGGAACAAATGGTTCAAGAGTTCCAAAATATAACCCCTGATGAGGGAAGACAGATGGTAAAAAATGCTAATGTTTTATTATTGCCCAATTGGGACATTGCTGACGCATTAATTTTTAATTCTGTTTCAAATAATTTAGGACTCCAGGATCCAAATAAAGAGGAATTCTTGGGTACAACATTCAGCAATGATCAAGCTGCCCTTGTTATGTGGTCCCTGAGAAGAGGATCCAGAATTACTTCATCACAGCCTGATGATTCAGGATTAACAGGGAATATCATTGTAAGAAGAGTTGCTGACACTTCAAATGTACAGGCAGCCCACATGAATGTGGATTATTCTAAATTTGCCCTGGCTACTGCGGAAAGAGAAGAGAGGGAAATGATGGATATGCATAATCAATATGAACTAGTGGTGGAAGCCTATAATCAAGAGGTAAAGAGGAGAATTGAGTTAGAAAATAGGGTATCTCAATTGGAAAAGGTACTTGGAAAGAGAAAAGTGGGAGAATCCAGTACATTAAGAATTGCATATCCCCCACAGTCATCTGTGGGATTAACCCCTATTATTGAGATACCTGACACCCCTGAAAGACCCCAATTCTATACTGCAGAGGAATTTGAAGCAGAAAAAACCAAATTGCATGAGTGGCAGATAGAATTTAGAAATCAGCAGGAAGAGAAATGGAGGCAGGGTGTGACATACTTGAGGGATAAAATACAATGGTCAATTTTTTATGATCAGTTGACAAGGATTGTAACCCTCATAGATGAGTTAAATAAAGAAAAGAATGGACTAGATTCTCTTGCACAGAAGTGGAGACAGAGGAATAATGATGTTACAATTATTTGTATATCTACAGTTCAAATGCCTTATCATCAGGTTGAGAGGATTTTTGATTTATTGAATCAATTAGATAATTTTGAAAATAAAAGAGATTCTTTACAGAGGAAATTGACACTCTATTTTTCAAGATATCTTGCTAAAAAATTCACCCTATTTCCTTGTGCCTTAGAATCTGTTGATACAGTAAAGGAAAAGGACAAATGGAAAAAGGAAATGGATGAATTATTCGATAACAGAATAACAAACATCATCAGTGAGACTGGCTATTGGTTTTGGGCAAAGACAAATGAAGAGCTGGTAAAAATACAATTGTATTATGCTGATATAAGAAAAGAATTCGATGATTTAGAAGAAAATGCCAATTCTTTAATAAAGATACAAAGAGAAACCCTAAGTTTTGATTGGCCAGATGATGATACTTTCAACAGATGGAAAGATCAGTTTAGTGAACAGATGTCAGGAGAAGATGACGAGGAAGATGTAAGAGTAATAGTTACTCTTGTAGTCAGCAATGATGACATAGAAAATCCCCAGGTTAAAGTGATTTTGCATGTAACAGAAGATGATACATCACTTACAGACCTTATGGGTATGTACTCTGAAGATGAGGAATGATTGCGAGAGCAGATCATAACAATCAAGAAGCATAACAGAAAGGGACCCGCCAAGAAGTGCTGTTGTAATCAACCTTTCCGTTATTCTTGTTTTTGTTTTTCAAAAGAAGGACACCTGTCACCTTCTGTAGCCTGAAGCTTTTTGCATCTGACATTATTTAAGTGAGATCCCAAGGCTAAAGATAGGTCCGAATTTGGTTTTCACTAAGTATTATGCTTAGTTCTGTTTTTGGTCCAAACATTTTTGGGAAAGAAATTTATAGTATACTTTTTCTGTCAAAATTTCTGAGATATGGATGAATGTAGAAAGAACTGTGCTTCTTCTCTGAAGGTTTTTCTGGGTCTTTTGTAAAGGATATATCATTTTCAAAGGAAATGAATACAAATTATGAACTGTCCCCATATCTGTTCTTCTCTGAATTTTGTCTCCTTTTTAATACTGAACTACCTTGATGTTGTGTGAGTAAAAGCTTATGCAATTGATTGCAATTTAGTAAGATTGTACATCCATTTGTTATTGCTATTAATTCAATGGATTAAGTAAAGGCTTTGATGAATGTGATGAGGTTGCTTGAGTGTTAATAAGGATTTTTGAATGATAAATTCTGGTAAGAATTGCTGATGAAAATTCGTTGCAAGGCAATAAATTAGATCTAAGAATTTACTTGACTCTGAATTCCCAATGGATTAGGCACTGATCGAAAGTATTTCAGCCAAAAGAGAAGTATATTATAACTAGCTTTTTCAAAATACATCATAAAATCAATTTTCATTTATCTTTCCTGTAAGATTTTCAAAGTTGGCCAGCACTTGCCTGCCTGGATTGTTTTAGCTTCATTTAGCCATTGTTGTTGGAAACATTTGCAGAGCTATAGAAGATTTATTGGCCATATCTATTCAAGGGATGTGTTTATCAGTTATTTACATATATATTTGAGGATTTAGAGATGAGAATCAAAATAAAAATAAGGATAATTATCATACAATTTTTCCATCTTTGAACCATCCCCGGGTGCACCCGCCCTGGTTTTACAAAGCCAAAAGAGTAGAAAACCGTCTAAGGTTTTGTTGAAGTTGGGCCCTAGTACTTTGCATATGCAAGTGATAATGAGAATTGGCTATTCTTTAGGTTGTGTATGTACTGATATCTAGGTACTAAGCCTTTTGTCGCCTAGTAGTTTTAGTACTGTTAACATCAAAATAAAACACCAACAATTTCCTTGGCATACTTTCATTGAGTGATGTGTATACCATATTTCATCTAATATACTTGCAAACCAATAAAGAAATTGATTTTTCCAAGCATAGGGATTTCAAATTCTAGCTTCATCTATTTTAAAAAATCCTTACATAAATTATTTTTATCTCCAAATATGATATCATCAACAAATATTTCAAATAACAAAATATCTTTTCCTTTATTTGACTTCATGTATAAATAGTTATGCAATCTCTCATGCCATGATCTTGGTGCTTGTTTCAAACCATATAGAGCCTTATGTAGTCTACATACTATTTTCTTATTTTTTATATCAACAAATCCTTCTAGTTGTTCTATTCAAACTTCTTCCTCTAATATGCCATGGAAAAATGTAGATTTAATAACAATTTGATAGACTTTGAATCCTTTGTATGTACAATAATAAAGTAGAGTTCTTACTCATTCCAATCTAGAAATAGGGGAAAATTTCTCTTCATAGTCAATTACTTCTTCTTGTGCATGTCCCTTAAAAACTAATATTGTTTTGCTTCTTGTGACTTCACCATTTTCATCTAGGTTATTTCTAAGTACCCATTTGGTGCCACTCACATTTTTGTCTTTTGGTCTAGTAACTAGACTTTATGTTTTGTTGTTCTCAATTTGTTTAATCTCTTCTTCCATGGCTTTACTTTAGTCCACATCTTCTAATGAATCTCTCACCAATTTAGGTTCCTTCATGCTTAGTTCATGCTTAGAAAACATGTATTGCTTCTCAATTTATTTCTTGTCATTGGTCTAGAATTTTTATCTCAAATTATTTGAGCTCTAGGAGGATGTCTTTTGACATATTTAGACAATCTTGGCTCAACTCTAGTTTCTTCATTTTCTCTTTCAGTATCAGAATCACTATGTGCATCTCTGTCAAGTAGTTTAGCATCTCTTTCATGTACACTAATCTTAGAATTGGAGTGCACATTAACTTCAATCTAAAACTTGGCATATGAATGTGGCTTAGTTCTTGAATGCAACTCATCTTTCATGGGGTGTAACTCGGTAGTCACTAAAACTTGTTATTGGTTTGTAGCTTGATTTGTAGCATCATCCTGATTAAGCATACCTTCATAAAAGAATACAAATAATTTTGTATTCTTCTTGTTCTCTCATATGTTCAGCCTCATATACTTCTATATGTAGAACAAGATTTAGTATGCAAAGAACATTAACAAATAAAGTAAACATTCACAAACCAAAAACTAAATTCACATATATGCTTAGACAAAGAAAGAAAACAAAAAGTGCAAACCTCACAAGAGAAAACACTCCATGCTTTTTGGATTCTGTAGATGTGTCCTTTTGCTGTGGATGTATGCTCAAGATGCTCAAAAGCTGCTTCAATGGAGATGGGTAATAGAAAATTGGTAGCTTTGTGAGCTCTCAATTTGGCATTATAAGGGTAAGATTGATGGCTTTGGTTCTCAAAATAGCATGGTAACTTTAGCTCAAAGATTGTTGATGAAATGGCTTGGGATGAAATTCAATTTATAGGCTAAGGGGTAGAGGGATGGAGGGCTTAGATGCAAGGATGGATGAAGGCTTAAGGAGGGCTAGGATGCACTCAAAGGAGAGCACATGGATTGTGCTTGTTTAGCACCAATGGGAAGGTGACACTTGTCACAAGGAGGATGAGTGTGAGAGGGTAGGGTAAAGGGTTGGTTAAAGGCATGATGAGTTGGGTTGAGTATGTAAGAGGGATGTAAGAGGAATGAGTGTGGAAGAGGGAAGAGTGTGGAAGATGGGTGTAAGAGTCATGAGTGGGCTTGTAAGAGTCTTTTATGTTTTGTAAGAGCACTCATGACTTAGTGGTTGGGCTTTTTGAGGGGAGACTTTGGTTTGGATTAGGAAAGTCTTAAACTTATTTAAGGAATGTGACAACATTAGGGGGTGGATTAGGCTTGGGTTTAGGATTAGATTAGGGATGTTAGAGATGTGCAAGTGGATGGCATTAATGAGGGTGGGTGAGTTAGTGGCTAAGCTTGGTTAGTATGGGTGGATGGGGTGGATTAGGCTAAATGGAAGATTAGAGATAGGTTAGGGGTTTTTGAATTTGAGAATTTCATTTATCAAATAGATTTATTTAATAAATGGGGATTTTTGGAATTAGATAGGAGAAAAGGATTTAATTGATAAATAATAGATTATTTGATTTATCAATTAGGACTATAGATGATTAATTAAATTAATCAACTAGGGATGGAAAAGGATTAATTAAATAAGAATTTAATTAATGATTCCTTTAGAGATGGCTAAATTAGATTACCAAAGCAGTGTAATCAAATTTAGGTGTCTACATTTTGCCCCTCTTTGACATAGTGTTGAGACAACACTATTTCAAAGAAGTTCGAATGAAGATGACATGAGGAAGATGTTTTAGCAACAAGGTTTCCCCAGTCTCGGATAAGAAGAGGAGAGACTAGACTTAGATGATGCCCCCTCAAGAAGGTGGCGAGGAGAGAAATGAGGCTCAAAAAATTCTTGGAAAGTATGAGAATTTGAGATGAGCTAAGACACATATTGGAAAAGAGAAGGGGCTAAATTAGCTCAAACTCTTACTATGGGAGAATGATGAAGGAAAATCAAGGGCACAACAGTAAAGCAAGCTTAAGACTTTCCAGGATTGCAGGGGGGGAGGAGGAGTGGAGCGCTATAAAAGGAATCCATGGTAGAGAGATGGATGATAGAATGATAAAGCTGATGCAACAGGATTTCAAAGAGTCAGATTGGCAGAAGATGAGTTTCGGAGATCCCTAGGAGTAGGATTGTGGATCTCAAAAGATGAGGCTTGGTGGATTGATTTGATTGGTGAATCCCTAAGACTAGGATTGTGGATCCCTAAAGCTAAGCGTGAGGAGTGATTCAAAGAGATACTGATGCATAAGCTGGGATAGGTGTTGGATATGGATGGGGGGTAATGGAGATGAAGGGAATCCATTGAAGCTTTTTGAGTGGGGGGATACTTCAAAGAGAAGTACCACCATGTAGTTGAACACTAGATTTACTATAGGACTGTTGGTTAATTTCCAAGGTTACCAAGAACATCAAGGCCTTTTCACCAACCATCCAGAGGACTGACGAACTGACTCGAAACAAACACGCAAGGATTGCCCCAGTATCACACATGAATCCCAAAGGAAGCAGCGTGAAAAAGACACTAGGTAACCCACAAGAAGAAAAAGAAAATAAGAAAAAGACCTCATCAAGACCTTACACTCTGATTGCCCCATTCGCAGCATACCATGATATGGAAGGTCATGGCAACCTTGAGGAGGGAACAAGGAGATTGCTTGGAAAAGATATTTCAAGACCCAAAAGGGAAGATCCCAAATCAAAAGAAAGCAAAAATCCAAAAGAGAATTGTTTGCCAACGAGATGGGTAGGACGAGGTACTACTGGACCAAGATCAGACATGAGAAAAGCTATATCTTGCAAGGACCTATCAGAGAGCACCTAAGCTGATGGATCAGGATGAGTAATGCATCTGGCAAGCTGAACTAAGAAGGATAACACTTTGATGATAGGAGATCTAGCTAAAGGATGTATTGGAATAGCTAACCAACGTGTGTGATGTGTGCAAGATGTTGACCAAGGACAAACTGACACGAACATTGGATAGATACAATGGTACTAAGCTAAAGAGGATGTACAAGCTGACAAACCAAGATATGTTACAAATGTACAAGTTTGTTCATGTTTTGGTTTTTTGTGAGATGGAAATCTTTGTGAAGGATGGGATGTCTATAATAGTTGATAGGTGGATAGGTAGATGGTTTGTGAAAAGCTTAAGGAAAATGGGATTCTGTGTGTGCATGTCATAGGATACACGCTAGGATAACAGATTATTTACAAGCTAGAATATGGTACAAGCTTTGGACAAGATTCAGATATATACAAGGTATGGTACAATATTTACAAGGTATAATACAAGCTTTGGTACAAGATTTACAAGCTGTACAGGAGGTATTTATAAGCTCCATTAGATTTTGGATATTTGATTGGAACACCAAGGGAATAAGCAGGTGTTTTATGGGATGGTGGGTGAATGGATGAAAGATAGGATAGTGATAGATAATGGATTAGTCTTTAATACACAAGGTGCCTAAATTACCAAGTTTTCACCAAGGTACCTATCCAAGGCGCTTGAATTGCCAAGTTTTCACCATTGGACGCTTATTTCTCTTTACTATTTTTTTTTTGTATTTTTCAAAAGTTGGGTATACCAAGGATCTTCAAGCATAAAACTTCTTGAGATGAATGATGTTAGTGGGATCATTCAAGAGTTCTCTTTCTAGTGTAGATAATTGATAGGCTCAAGAGCCAAAGGAGGCAATAACCACATAGGGACCAAGCCATGTAGGTTCAAACTTGCCTTTCTTTTCTCGATCTGCTTGGACTTTCATATTTTCTTTGAGGACCATGTGACTTGGCTGAAAGTGTTGTGGGAGCACCTTCTTGTTGAAATTCCTTTTGAGACGAGTTTGATAGACTGTGAGATGGTCATAGGCTTGTTGTCTCTTCTTGTCTAAGAGATCTAGCTGGGTGAGTCGAGCTACTCTATATTCTTCATCTGAGATTTGCCCTCGCAAAGATATGCGTAGTGAGGGAAGTTCAACTTCTATAGGTAATACCACTTTGGCACCATAGACTAGGGAGTATGGAGTTGTGCTTGTGGATGTACGGAAGGAAGTTCAATAGGCCCATAGAGCCAGATTTATTTGAAGGTGCCAATCACGGCCGAAATCATTGACAACTTTCTTTAGGATTTTGAGGAGGGTTTTATTAGTTGCCTCTGCCTGGCCGTTACCTTGTGGGAAATATGGGCTCGAAAAGCAGTGATGGATGTCAAGGGAAGTGCATAATTCTTCCATGTTGAGATTTTCAAAGTTACCTCCATGGTCAGTGAAGATGGTGGATGGGATGCCGAAGCGGCAAACAATGTGGTACAAGATGAACTTGGAGACTTGAACTCCTGTAGCTGAGACTAGGGGGACTGCTTCCACCCACTTAGTGAAATAGTCTATAGCTATTATTATCCATTTATGCCCATCAGATGAGAGAGGGGTGATAGTTACAACTAGATCAAGGCCCCAACAAGCGAAAGGCCAAGGTGGTGCAATAGGCTGTAGATCTTGTGCTGGAGCGTGCACAAGATTTGCATGCTGCTAACATGGGAGACACTTTCTGACAAAGTCACAAGAGTCTTCTTCAATGGTAGGCCAATAGTAGCCTGCTCTAAGGATTTGTCATGCTAGGAAAATACCACTCATGTGGGCACTGCAAAGTCCAGAATGTACTTCTTTTAATGCCATCGCGGCCTCATTTTCATCTAAACATCGAGAGAGAGTATCATGATAACCCTGACGATATAGGGTATTGGCTATGATAACATAGTGGGATGATTTTTGGATGAGGTTCTGGCATTGGTACGTGTGAGGTGAGGGGATATGATACCATCGTTAAGGTAAGCATGAATTTCATGGTACCAAGGGGATTGGGGACCAACCAAGATACAAACACGGTTTGAATCCTCATTCGCATAGGCAGGTGTGAGGAGCTGCTCAACTAAAAACTCATATTGCGTAGCTTCTTGGGGAATTTCCAAGAGTGAACCGATAGTGGCCATGGCATCTGCTGCCTTGTTCTGCATTTGAGGCACTTATGTAAACTGAAGCTTTGTAAAATGCTGGGTCAGCTGATCAACTAGCTCTTTGTAGGGTAATAGCTTTTCATCTTTGGTTTGATATTCATTTAAGACTTGTTTGATGATGAGCTGGGAATCGCCAAAGATTTCTAACTCAGTGATATTCCATTCAGTAGCTATCTTTAACCCTAGTACAAGAGCTTCATATTCTGCTATATTGTTGGTGCTGGGGAATTGTAGCTTGAAGGCTTTTGGAATATAATCTCCTTGAGGTGTAACTAATAATATTCATGCCCCTGATCCATGAGATGTGTATGAGCCATCAAAATAAATCTTCCATGAGGGTTGTTCTTCAATTAGGCAGATATGCTCGTCTGGGAATTTTGTCAACAAAGGATATGCATCTACTAGAGGTACATTAGCTAGGTGATCTTCTATAGCTTTCCCTTTGATTGCCTTTCTGTCCACGTACTGGATGTCAAACTCACTTAGTAGCATAACCCATTTGGCCAAATAGCCTGTAAGTGCTATTCTGGAGAGCATATACTTGAGAGGGTCAATCTTGGAGACTAGTTGGATGGTATGACTTAGCATGTAGTGTCGAAGCTTTTGAGTTGAGAAAACAACTGCCAAACAAGCTTTTTCGATAGGAGTGTAATTGAGTTCATAACCAACCAGGGTTCTACTGATATACTAGATGGCTCTCTCTCTGCTATAATCATCATGTTGTGCTAGAAGTGCCCCTAGGGTAGTAGGTGTTGCTGATATATACAAGATCAAGGGATGACCAAGAACTGGTGGAACCAAGATAGGGGGATTGGTGAGATACTGCTTGAGCTGACTAAAGCTGCACTGACAATAAAGATCCCACTTGAAGTTCTCATTTTTCTTTAGCAAGTGTGAAAATGGTGTACACTTATCTGCAAGTTGGGAGATGAAGCACCGAACAGATTGAAGTTTTCCCTAAAGAGAGCAAAGCTGTCGCAGTGTCTGGGGAGGAGGCATGTCTAAGATAGCCTTGACCTTTTTGGGGTCAATCTCTATACCCTGTTTAGAAACTATGAAGCCTAGAAGCTTGCTAGATGTGACCCCAAAGACACACTTCTTGGGATTTAGCATGAGATGATATTGGGCCAACCTATCGAAGACTTTTTCTAGGTCAGTAAGATGATCCATGAAGGTGTGAGATTTGACTAGGATATCGTCTACATAATCTTCCAAAATGCTATGGATAAGATCATGGAAAATGGCTGTCATAGCTCTTTGATAGGTAGCCCCAGCATTCTTTAGGCCAAAAGGCATCATGGTGTAGCAAAAGGTTCCCCAAGGGGTAGTGAATGTCATCTTATTCTAGTCCTCTTTTGCAATCTTGATCTGATTATACCCGGAAAATCCATCCATAAGGGACAGAATTTCATGTCCAGCTGTAAGATCTACAATCATATCTAGGTTGGGCAAGGGAAAATCATCCTTTGGACAAGCTTTATTAAGATCTCTAAAATCAGTGCAGATTTTGATGTCATCGGAAGGCTTAGTGACAGGGACCATGTTGGAGATCTATTCTGAGTAGTCGATAGGTCAGATAACCTTAGCAACTAACATTCTTTCTAGTTCAGCTTTGACTAGTAATGCCACCTTGGGGTGCATTTTTCTAAGCTTTTGTCTGATAGGCTTTATCTTTGGATCGACTACAAGATGATGAACTACAAGCTTTGGATCAAGTCCTGGCGTGTCCTAATATGACCATGCAAATTGGCCAATGTTCTCTTGTAAAACCTCAAAGAGGAGGTCAGCTTGGTCTTGTGATAGGGATGCAGCAATGTGAACAATTCTAGGGATCTCTAAAGAACCAATGTTGACTTCTCTAGTATCCTCTATTAGAATAGAAGACACCTCTGGTCGATTATCTTGAGGAGGCAATACTAAATCCTCATGTTCTGCTTGTGGCTCTGGATTTTCTTTCTGAGGGGTTCTCTTCGCTACCTTAGCTAGTACCAAATTTACCTTAGTTTCAATTTTGGGTGTATCGAAACTAGGTTGGGGATTTTCTCCAAAATACCCCTTGGGATCTAGCTTGTAGATGTAGGCAGAATTTGGCTTTGTCTTCTTATGAGGAGTTTCAGCTCCCATGAATCTTAGAAGCGCTTCCTCTAATGTGAACTCATCAATATGTATGATACTTGGTTGGTCCCAATCTATAAGTTGTGGATGAGCAAGTGGTAGGTCAATGAGATGGATGGATAGTTCTCGAAGAATAGAGTCTCCTAGGAAGATTTGGTCTGGGATATCATCATAGGATCTCTTTTCAACTTCCTTAGGAATGTCTTTGATTTTGATAAGGTTGCGGTGGATGTTTGAAAAAGTGTGACCGTTCTCGTTGGTGCCCCCAGTTGTGGGTATGCCAAAGCCAAGTCCTGACTTCGTTTCCCAATTATGTGCTTCCATGGGACATTGCATGCCCCTTTCTTTTGGTCCTAGTCCACTTCCTTGATAGTTCCATTTTTCAGTGATGAGCTTATGTTGTTGGGGATACTTCTGGCTGAAGTGATCAAGGCATGCTTGATTTCTTGGAGGTGCATCCTTATGTAACCAATTGTTGATATCTGGAGTGAGCTCCTCATGAAGAGGCATTTTGAAGGACACAAAGGTGGTTGGGCCAAACCATTTTTATCAAGGAGGTGGAATCTCCTTAGCTTTGTGATATGTTGGTCGTCCATGGGTATGTGAATCAAGTGGGATTGCTCCGACAGAAAATGCATCTGATAGACTATATTCTCCACAGCTTTTGTTGTTGATCTTTATAGTAGATAGGGTGGAGGCGAGGATGGTTTCTGAATCATTATAAGTGTGGGATGAGCTGGCGATGGCTATGCCGATGTCTATTCTAGGGCAATGGTTTGTATATGAAGCTTCAACCACATTGCAGTAAGCAAAGGGTTCTGGATCGGCGTGGATGGTTACCTGAGTGCCCTGATGCGGAAATTTGATACACTAATGGTAGGTGGATGGAACGGCCTTCATAGCATGAATCCATGGGCAACCGAGGAGGATGTTAAATGGTAGGCTTAGATCAACAACATGGAAAACTATCTCTTGGATGATTGGCCCAACCTTGATTGGTAGCAAAATAGTCCCTTCTGTGGTCCTTTCCAAGTTTTCATAAGCTTTGATGGTGATAACCTCACTGATCATATCTGCCTTAGTATACCCAGCTTGTTTTATAAATTTTAGGGTGCAAATGTTCAAGGCTGATCCTTTATCTATCATTACTCTTTTCACGGAAAAATTGGATACCATGATGGCTATGCGAAGCGGAAGGGTGTGATCTGGCTCAACCGTGGGTATGTCGATGCATTTGAAAGATAGGGCACATGAGGATGAAAGGTGTCCAACAAGATTATGAAAATAAGTAGCATTGATATCAGAAGGGACACGGGATTCTATGAGAGCACTGTCAAGGATGTCTTTGTACACAGGACTATTGCGAAGAAGGTCTAAAATGGATATTTGGGCTGGCATGTTCCCAAGGTGTTCCAAGATATTGTACCGGCTTTTTGATGGAGCTGATGGTGCTGATGAAACTGGTGGGCCTACAATGTTAAATTGTGCTCTTCGAGTGGTGACCACACACTCATTGTCTGGTCCTCGGATATTGATAACATTGATAGAAGGCTCTTTCTCAGATATACAACCTATAAGGCTACCATAGTCTATATAGGATGAAGTGTGGTCATTGTTCTTCCCATGCTGTTGGTTTGGCTGGCAGTTTTTGGTGTTGTTTTGGATAGGTGCTTTTCCAAGATTTTGGTTGTTGTGTGGAGGAAAAGCATTTTGATAAATCTGTAATCCTGCATTGGGAGAGGTTTGGGCACCAACAGTGATTTCCTTCCGATCAATGAGGTCCTGTACATAGTCTTTCAGTTTCATGCATCTGAGGGTGGCGTGATCATTTACCCTATGGAACTTGCAATACTCATTGTCCTTGTACCATGCAGCTTTGGATTGGCTTGGATCAATTTTCTGGGTAGGAGGAAATTTGATGAGGTTTTCCTTAGCCAATTTCTCAAAAATAACATCCAATGGCTCACCAAGGGGTGTATAGTTTCTAGGTGCAGGTTGGAATCTAGGCTTTTTCCCTACAGCTACATTGATGGCATTATCTTGATTGTTAGACCCTTGAAAGGTGGGTCTTGTATTGTAGTTTTGATAGCTTTGGTTATTTCATTGTTGGTAATTGATAGCTTGTTGGTTGTTTGTTTGATATGGTGGGTTAAACTGGTTTTGAGAAGGACCAACGATATTCACATGTTTGGTGTTAGTAACCCCATCTATTGCAACATGCTTGTTTTTGTTCCAATACCTAGACTTGTCATTTGAATGTGATTGATTTTGGTTTGCCTCTTTGTAAATCTTTACCACACCATCTTTGATGAGTCCTTGCTCAAGGATCATTCCTTTCTCTTTGATATCCTTATAGGTCTACAAATAGTTCATGGTCATGTGGTGAGCCAAGCTGGGATGTGCATTATCAATAAACATTTTCACCACATAGCGTTCTGGCAAGGTGCAGGATATGCAGGTGGTAAGGGTTTTCCATCTTTGCAGGTATTTGCCAAGGCTTTCTCCACCTTTTTGCTTGGTGTGGACAAGATCAACTATTGATAGCTCTGTTTCAACAAGATGGGCATATTGGGCTACAAATGCCTTAGATAATTTAGCAATGTTTTTAATTGTGCCATAGGGGATTCTATAAAACCATTCAAGAGCTGGTCCAAACAAGCTTTTGGGAAAAAGGTGCAAGAGGAAGACATCATTGTATGCCATGTCCTGGCAATGCATGTAAAATTCTTTGATATGTGTGACAGGGTCTCCTTTTCCTCTGAATTTGTCAAATTTAGGTACCTCAAAGTGTTCGAGAAATGGTGTCGTGGTAATGGCTCTGTCAAATGGGTAAGGACACACATTCTCAAACTTGAATGTCTTTGGATAATTCCCTTCTTGGATGGCTTTCAGAGCTGTCTTCATTTGCTCCCACTCTAAATTGATAGGTGATGGTTGGGGTGCCCCCAATGTAGGAGTACCTTGAGGTAGGTATGTTCTAGATGGGGCCACTAAATATGGATGGCTGTGAGGGATTTGTTGATAGGGATTGTACATTGTTTGGGCAGCTACATGGTGGATGATGGGTTGTTGAGTGGTAGGTGGCGCATATTGCTGCATGTGCTGCGAGGCTTGTTGTTGATATGGGATTTGAGGTTGGGATTGAGGAACATAAGCTGGCTGTGGGATAAATGGATTGCTTTGTGGAGGTAGGGTATAAGATGGTTGTGAGGCTTGGGGAAAGGATCGGAGGGCTTGTGGGGTTTGACCAATATATGTGGGTTGTACCCCCATTTGGGATGGTATCTACAAATAATTGGTGGTTGGTTGGGGTGGTGGATTACCTCCTAGAAGTGGCATTGAAAAGTAGTTGGTAATTGGAGGTAATGGATTAGTTGGTGGTGGAGGTGGTGGGAATTGAAAGCTTGGGAATGGAACTGATGGGGTTTGATAGCTTTGTGGCTAGATTTGGAAGCTTGGTAGAGTGGTGGTGGGAGCTGGGGTCACTTGGGAGCTTGGTAGAAGATTGGCAGTAGCTTGTGGGTTTTGATAGCTTTGTGGAGTGAAGGTAGTAGCTTGTCGATTTATGGCTGGTGGTATTGAGCTCCCAAGACTTAATGGAAATGATGGGATTATACTTTGGGCTATGGTGAACAAGCTGGGGGTGATGAAAGGTTGATTACTTGGCCCCATGGGTGCCATCCTTGTTGTATATTGCTAAGGTTGGCCAAAGATGCTAGCACTGATTTGGGAGATGGGTGGATTTGGAAGGCTGGGTTGGGGAGCAGCAACAATAGTGAAGGGGGTGAACGGTGAGGTGTTTTGGGTAAAGGGGGTTTGGAGCGGAGAGGTATGAACCAAGGATGGAGTGGTGGTGGCTGGGTTGGCTTGCGGCATGGAGATTTCAACTTGAGTGGATGATGGTATGTTTGGGTCTGTTGGGTCATATGGATTGGCTGGAGGCTCTTCTTTTGGAATATATTGAGGATAATTTGGATTGTAAGAGCCTATGGGTGGTGTCAGCTACCCAAACAATGGGTGAGATGGATCTGATAATGGAGTGGGTCTTCCAAAGTCAAAGGTTCCTACATTGTCCCTTCGAAAATTAGCCATGATTGTCTCTTTGTTTTTGTCTATAATAGCGTTTACCAATACTGCATTTCCTAGTTGGTTCATGAAAGCTTCAATGTCAGTAGGTGATGGCATAGCTGGCTCTAGGCTGAAGGATGGCTGAGTGCTCAAGGGGGGTGATGTTGTTCGATCCAAATGATAGAGCTCCATTTTTTCTTTCTTCTTAGCTAAGCGAGTGACGGGTGGCATGAAAAATGCTCCTAGGTATGAGATGCAATAATGCTGATGGATGCAAAAGGGGGAAGGCTTTTCTATGCAAATGATTTCCTAGGTTGAGGCAAAGCTATATGACAAAACCTAAGGAGGATTGGGTTGGGGATTCTAACTTCAAAGATATGTTGTCAAAGCACAAAAGGTCTGCTTTCCTATGTGCAAGCTTGGTGGTGATTGTGTCAACTTAAGGATAGACTGATGATCCTTTAGGAAGAACATGAGATTGACCACTTGCGGATCCCAACCTTTAGCTCAAGGTGATGAGGGATAACAAGTGACAAATCTAGATTACCCTAGACAAAGCTCTGTCAAAGGGATAACCTTGGTGAGATTGGTGGATTTGGAAGATTTTAGGAATGGCAAACTTTTAGCAAGGTGAAAACAATTTTGAAAGCTTAGATGTGCAGAATTTTGATTGTTGGCTAGATGGTTTGATTCTTATATGAGATGGATGAGCTAATAATTCTTAAGGGGATAACCTAAGATGGCTAGCTTTTCTACAAAGCTGACTCTAAAGTGAAGCTTATCCAAGAAGATGTGGAGAAACAAGGGTGTCTACTCATAGAAATCATGCCTAGTTGGTAAGGCATAAGCAGTATTAACTCTTGGATGTTGGCTAAATTTGATGGTGTGCTCTAACCAAGCCTCTTGAAGTGCTTCTTCGGTAGCTTTGTCTTCTACTTTGTGGAGTTTGGAAATTCATGGGCTTGGTGTTATTTCTTTTCTCTTGGCTGAAAGTTCTTGGTATGCTAGAGATGGCTTGAGTTTGACTTTTTGAAACTTCTGTTTGGGTTTGGGTTGTTCTGATATAAATTCCTAACTTTGCTTGGCTTTGGGAGATTCTGGTTGTTTTGCTTCAACCTGTTCAACTTCTAAAATAGGCAGTGACTATGCTAAGTGTGCCCTAAGCTAGGATTGACCAAGTTTGGCAAACATTCATTCAATAAATAAAAACAAGCAATAGATAGGAACACCCAGATAGAAGTTTGTGGTTCTCAGAATGTGATACCTACGCCGAGGAGTGTGTATGTTTTACAAATGTTTCGATTAGTCACTCCAAACACATTAAAATCCTAGATGGTTTTCTGCAAGGCTGACAATTGGTTTAGCTAGGGAGTCCTCGATATACGCAAGGTACGTGAGGCCCAAATCCGTAGATGAGACCAAAAGGATGTCACACAGTCGAGAGGAGCGGTAACCCACTTCTCCTCTTTCACTTCTCAAGGGTATAAAGTTTCTTGAGGCTTAGCCCGAATGACAAAATCTCAATCCCAAGAGAGGTGTCTTTCGATTCACCTCCCTATTCTTATACTCCGTCAAAACGCTGTAGTTGAGGTCATCCAAGGGGTGATGAAATCCCCAAGAAGGCCTCCTAAAAAGAAACAAGGTTTTGGATCCTAATCTTATGCACCCAAGATGGTGTCAAAAGACGACAAGGGGAGAGAAGACTTGGATGAACTTGGGCTAAAAAACATGCTTGTTCTTTTACCAACTGACTCTCATGTGTGCTAATCTAGACTTTGCAAGCACTCATGTTTAAGAGACAATGTTCAATTCCAACTTGAAGCACCAACAAAAGTAAATCGATCGAAGAATGCAAACAATAAGAAGAGTTAGGGTCAACAAAAGAAAACTCGCGCGCCTGGAGGCCCTCCACATCAAGTATCGATTAATTTTCTTTAAGGCATTCAAGATTGAGTGTGATTTTGTTTTAAGTCCAAAAAAAAAGTGTGCGAGATTCGATTTCAAGCGCGTGCCTGGAGGCTCTCCACATCAGTTGTTGTTCAATTTTAGTGCCCAAACTTGAAGTGTGATCGATTTAATCTAGAGTTTTGGCCATTTAAGAATTTTGATAAAGTTAAAGCAAATGTTCAAAGACCAAGTGAGTGAGTTAGATTGTGGAATATTTAACACCTTTTTCAAGTAGACCCATCCCCATAAATGGCGCTGAGATTGCAACCAATGGTTAATATTTGATGGGTGATTAGAAAAGAGGTGAGTCGAAGGAACTACTCAAATTGATTTTTGTAAATCTGTATTTTAACTTAACAAAGTTTCAATTTGGCATTATAAGGGTAAGATTGATGGCTTTGGTTCTCAAAATAGCATGGTAACTTTAGCTCAAAGATTGTTGATGAAATGAATTGGGATGAGATTCAATTTATAGGCTAAGGGGTAGAGGGATGGAGGGCTTAGATGCAAGGATGGATGAAGGCTTAAGGAGGGCTAGGATGCACTCAAAGGAGAGCACACGGATTGTGCTTGTTTAGCACCAATGGGAAGGTGACACTTGTCACAAGGAGGATGAGTGTGAGAGGGTAGGGTAAAGGGTTGGTTAAAGGCATGATGAGTGGGGTTGAGTATGTAATAGGGATGTAAGAGGAATGAGTGTGGAAGAGGGAAGAGTGTGGAAGATGGGTGTAAGAGTCATGAGTGGGCTTGTAAGATTCTTTTATGTTTTGTAAGAGCACTCATGACTTAGCGGTTGGGCTTTTTGAGGGGAGACTTTGGTTTGGATTAGGAAAGTCTTAAACTTATTTAAGGAATGTGACAACTTTAGGGGGTGGATTAGGCTTGGGTTTAGGATTAGATTAGGGATGTTAGAGATGTGCAAGTGGATGGCATTAATGAGGGTGGGCGAGTTAGTGGCTAAGCTTGGTTAGTATGGGTGGATGGGGTGGATTAGGCTAAATGGAGGATTAGAGATAGGTTAGGGGTTTTCAAATTTGAGGATTTCATTTATCAAATAGGTTTATTTGATAAATGGGGATTTTTGGAATTAGATAGGAGAAAAGGATTTAATTGATAAATAATAGATTATTTGATTTATCAATTAGGACTATAGATGATTAATTAAATTAATCAACTAGGGATGGCAAAGGATTAATTAAATAAGAATTTAATTAATGATGCCTTTAGAGATGGCTCAATTAGATTACCAAAGTAGTGTAATCAAATTTAGGTGTCTACACTATATATTCATAAAAAATTATATTTCCAATGTCCACAACTTTGTTAGTGTTAGTATTTAGAAACCTATAAGCTTTATTTCTTGTAGAATATCTTAGAAATATACCTTACTCACTTTTTGCATCAAGTTTACCATTCTTAAAATATTTAAGATTGTAACACTTACTTCTGGAAATACCTTAAAATACTTCACATTGGGTGAGTATCCATACCATAGTTTAAAAGGTGTTGAATGAGTACCTTTCTTGATTTTTATGTGATTCAAGGTATAGAAAATTGTGCTTATAGCTTCTCTCATATATTTCAAGGAAAAATTCTTCTCAATCATGAGTGTTCTAGCATAGTCCATTATAGACCTATTTCTTCTTTCAACAATTCCATTTTGTGTAGGGATTCTAGGGGCATATGTCTATCTTTTGATTCCTCTATCATTATGAAACATCTTAAACTCATTTGATGTCAATTCTCCTCCTTTGTCAGATCTCGAACACTTCAAACTTTTACTTGTTTCTTTCTCAACTCTTGCTAAATATGAATTAAACATTGGACAAGTATTAGATTTATGTTTTAGAAACATAACTATCATCATCCTAGAATAGTCATCAACAAGTAGCATGATGTACTTATCTCCTTTGTAGCTTTGCATATTAATTGGTCCATTTAGTATGAACAACATCTAGTATTCCTTTAGAGGTATAAGTTTTACTCTTAAAACTAGATTTTGACATTTTGACTAACTGACATTGTTTACACATTACATTATCAAGCTTCATCAATTTAGGAACCTCTAACTTTCCTCATGTTATTGATACTAA
Source organism: Cupressus sempervirens (assembly GCA_028749045.1). Classification (NCBI taxonomy): domain Eukaryota; kingdom Viridiplantae; phylum Streptophyta; class Pinopsida; order Cupressales; family Cupressaceae; genus Cupressus; species Cupressus sempervirens. The sequence goes on along the minus strand of CM053792.1, from coordinate 909,442,913 downwards.
CCAAGTTATCAAAGTTAAAATGACATAATTTTTTGTGCCACAACCACACATCATCAAATTTTACAACAAGACAAGTAGCATCCTCTATATCAAGATAGAATAGATTACTTCTAGTTTGATCACCCTTTCCAATTAGTTTCCCATTAGCTTCAACTCAAGATCGCATTCCAAATTATTCAATTGTGACACACTCAACAAATTATAGCTAAGTCCTTTAATAAAGTAAGCATTCTCACATAAAATATTATCTATGAATTTGATAGAGCCTTTTCCTTTTATCAAGCATGGTGCATCATTACCAAATCTCACACTATTTCCATCATAACAATTTAGGGTAATGAACCTAATTTTGTCTCCAGTCATGTGATGTAAGCACCCACTATCAATGATCCATCTATCATTTTTATTCACACAAGTCACAAGTTTAGTTTCCTCATCTTCATTATATTTTTCCTTCATTGCAACATACACCACTTCATCATCATGTTCATTAGAATCAATGTTTTATTTCCCCCTCAACAATGTAGTAGGACTTCTTGTCTTTGTCTTTGTAATCCTTTCTGTCTTCATCTCTTCTACTTTTGTATTTGTCACCACCTTCTTCATCTCTATACATCTAGAATCAATATGACCAACTTAATTGCAATTGAAACAAATGATAGGTAACTTACCTTTGATAAATCTTCTTGCGAGTAGTGCTTTAAGTTTTTCAACATCCTCCTCATTTGTATCACTATCAATAGACACATACTTCTTTTTCTTTATCTTCTTCTCATTAGGTTCCTTCAGTGAAACTTTATCTTTGAAAGAAAATTCAATCTTTTCAACTTTGTAATTATCAAAGTTAGGTAACTCAAAATTAGTGAGCCTACCTACTAAACCTTCAAGTGATAGATCATTCCCTTGAGTACCTATTAGTTGTTGAATTTTGAAAGCTCTAATAGCATATATAGGTAATAGTGTCCTTAAAACTTTTCTTAGTATAGTATCATCATCTATTTTACCAATAGCTCATCTTATTGCAATAACAAATTCTTTTATCCTTGCAACATATTGAGCAATATTCTCACCTTCTTCTATTCTCATATCATCAAACTTACCTCTAAGACTTTCAGCTTTGGCTCTTAGAAAATTTGCATCTCCTCCATAGATGGCGGCTAGGGAATCCCACATTTCCTTTTTACTATCAAGACCTTTGATATTATCAAATTTAGCATAACTTATGGTAGAGGAAATCTCCAACATTTCTTGGTCATGTTCTTTCTTCTTTCTCATATCTTCAATAGTTGGGCCTCTAATAGGATCAAAATGCTTAGTAGTAATGGTTGACTGTGCATGATCTCCAAGTCCTCCAATGTATAGCTTCATCAAAATTTTCCATCTAGGAAAGTTATTTCAATTAAGCTTGGGCACTTCTCTTTTAGACATCTTGATCTTTTTCCTTCTAGTACCTTCAAACTAGTCCTCTTAAGAAGATGACTCTAATATAAATTGTATGAATACTTTAGAATAAATGAGGAGGAAGTGATTAAGTTATTAAAGGTCCATATATATAAATAAATCTTTTCTCATCTTAGTAAACTTGTAAAATATTTATACTCATGCATGCATCCATAAGAATATACAATCACTTAGAACTTGTAGATTACTGTCAAATAAACTTGCAAAATGTAAAGCATGAAACATAATAGATTCATTAAAAAACTTGACATAGTGATTTATCTAGAAACCTAATTTGGGGAAAAGCACCAGTAATATGCTACTCATTTCACTCTTCTAAAGTGATTCCCTATGAAAGGCCAACCCTATTAAAAGTTACAATACAAACTGCTAAATGTGACCCTATTAAAGGATTTTAATCACCTTGTTATAACTAAACATTATTAGACAACTTTAGACCATTCACTTGGAATGTCACCTAGTAAAAGAATTTAAAAATTACTATTTGGTCAATCTTAATCTAAAGGATTGCCCTAGACTATTATAATTGTTAGAGAGTAACAGTAAGGTTTGATCTGATACAACTTAAAACTTTATTTGTAGATTATAGATCATTGTTCTATCCTCCATTCTACTTGGCCTTCATACATTGTTTCTCTAATATATTGTACACCCTTCAAGAATTCAAATCCTTAATACTTTTTCTTAACATGTCACTTACAGACTCTTCTCTTAGGTCACTTGATGAAGGAAAACCCTTTGACTCCTTGTCTTCCTTAGGTTCTCAAACATGACTTCTTTTCTTCATGACTAGGCATTCCTATAAGTAGAAAATTAAGATATTTCACTACTCATTCTCCATTGTCCAATTAGGGTTAGAATGGATTAGGTAGGATATAATGTATCAACCCCACATTCCACATCTCTTCTAGAAACTTCTTCTAGAATCCACTTTGAATTCACCTAAAAATGGTTTACATTGAATTTTTTGCCACCAAATCATCAACTTTATCTTTCACCTAGTTCATAGATTCCAAGAAAAAAAAATTTCAACTTAGATTTATTGAATTCATGATCTTTTGAATAATGCATTAGCACAACACTATCTACCTTCTAATGCTCAGCACATACTACATTACCTGGCATCCATTGTAAAATTGCTCAAATTGAACTAAAGTTTACTAGTTCTTAGCATCAACTAACCTTTACTCAACATCCACTATTATGCTCAGCATACACTAGAATGAACTTTTACTTAGCTCCAACTAATTTTCTTCACAACTTGCATTGACTTTTCTCAGCACCTACTATCCACTTGGTCAAACTTGGTAGAAAAACTTTGTGTAACTTATTCTTCTAAATTTTCTTAGTGTAACTAGCCTTTTGAACCTGATACAGGAGCACCTAGAGGTATAAGGGAAATCTTGTGTCACCAAAAATAATGTACTTAGACTTAGTTTTTGTTTCATGTGTTTTCATTTTTGGATACCCATTTGGGTCAAATAAAGGTTCCAACTCTCACAGTTCCACTATCAATGTTCTAGGTTAGAGTATTTGAATACCTTGGGATACATGTAAATGTAAAAAATAGGAGTATGTAATTAAGCCAAATTTTTTGTAAATTAGAGGGTGTAAATTGGCCAAATTAATTTAATTGTAATTTAGAGCATTCCAAAAAAAGAATCAAGTCAAAAGGCCCCACGGTTTGAAAGCTATTGCAATTTTTCAATTTTTGGAGACCTCCTAAGAATGCTTCAAAGTTAGGTTAGGGGCACTAAATGACCTAAAATAGGGCTGAAAAATGGGGGATGAGTGAATCTGGTCCATAGGGCTATAGAGTGCTTTGAGAGCTTTCCAAAAATATAAACGGTTCATCAATTAGACCTACGGTTCAAAAGTTATGCCTCTCTAAAGTTCGATTACCATTTATAGATTCTTCTAACTTTGCGCTAACTTCTAACGCAGTTTCTAGAGCCTTCTATTTGGTTGGTGGGATGCCAACTAGCACTTTCTAGAATTTATTCCTAATCCTTAACCCTTTGGGGTCTATTTAAGAACATTTCTAGCATTGTAAAAGGTAGTTTAGAGTGGAGTTTGAGAGAAGGTACTGGGAGAAGAATTTATCTCCAAATTTATGCTATTTTAAGCCCTTAGGGCATGTTTTGAAGTAAATTTTCTTTGTACTAAATTTTTTAGCATATTTTCAAAGTTAATAAAATTTTCCCTTTCCTATTGTGTCCATTCTATGCTTGGGTTGTGTCTGCATCAAGTGGTATCAGAGCTGATTTTCTTGAGTGTGTTCATAGAGCACTGACTGTGATGAAATTTGCACCAGGACTATGTGGTTGTGGGTTTTAGTTAAGAAGATTCCTCCACAAAGAGAGCATGGTGGAAGGGCCAAAGATATTAATCCTGAGGAGGTTAGAGACCTCAAAAGGCAGGTACAAGCATTGTAGGAGGAGCTCCATAGAGGACCAAATGTTACTGCAGGTAACAAAAGTGAGGACGACAATGAGGAAGAAGAAATTGGACCAGAAGTGGAAGTTGATAGGGAAGTTCTAAATCAAGTAGAGGAGAGGCTTTTTAGGTCCATTACTAAGTTTGGGAAAAGATCTAGAATTGATGTGGGTGTATTTTCAAAAAAATTGAAACTAGATGAGTTGATCGACTAGATCAATGAACTAGAAGAGTACTTTGAGTATGAGGATATCAGGGATCTAGATAGGGTTAAGTTTACAAAGGCCAAACTAAAAAGACATGCCAAAATCTGGTGGAAAGAGGTTCAATTGGAAATAAATAGAAGAGGAAAGAAGAAGATCACAAGGTTGGATCGCATGGTGGACAAACTAAAGAAGTAGTCCATTCCTATTGACTATGAGCTTGATTTGTTTAAGAAGATGCATGGGTTAAAGCAAGTAGGAAAATTAGTCCAAGAATATATGGAGGAGTTTTATCGAATTTTGATTAGAGTGGGGCATGCTGAATAAAATAAGGAGAAGGTTGCTCATTATATGAATGGGTTGTAACCTAGCATCCAAGAGGAATTAAGTCTAGTAAGAATGACCAGTGTTTAGGAGGCATACTAGTTTGCCCTACGAGTTGAAGAGAAGCCAAATAAAAGGTTTGAAGGGAGAAAAATAGGGTGTGGTCAAGGAGGAAGGGGTAGTGTTAGGTCATCTAGAGCTCGAAATGAAACCCAAAAGAAAAATGAAGATGTGGATACTACCAAGAACCAGAGGAATGAGGGTTTCAACCACTCCTGTGATCAAGACTTTGGAAATCAGAGAGGAAGAAGTAGAGGACATGGACAAGGAAGAGGAGACTTCTTTGGTACCTATTTCCATTACAATGAAGAAGGTCATCATGCCTTTGAATGCCCTTAATGACAAGGACAAATAGGAGAGCTGAGGGTCAAGCTAGGGTTGGTCATGTGGATGAGGATGTAGAATCATCACATTCAAAGGATGTAGAAAGAGGAGAGACTTTAGTAAATGAAAGGGTCCTACCAAGTGGTGATATTGAAAAAGGAAAAAGGAGGAGTTTATTCCATACCAAGTGCAAGTGTGAGGATAGATGTTATGATGTGATCATTGATGGTGGTAGCACTGATAACTTGGTATCAGAGGAGATGATCTCTAAGCTAAAGCTCAAGAGGGAGAAACACCCCCAGCCCTATTGGATCACTTGGGTGAAGGATGATCATAAGGTCCTAGTAAGTGAACAATGTTTAGTGAAGTTCAAAATTGGGAGTTACCATGATGAAGTTCTCTATGATGTTATTGCAATGGATTTTTTCCATCTATTGTTTGGTAGACCATGGTAGTTTGATAGGCATGCATTAAATGATGGTCATGCAAACACATACTCTCTAACAAAGGATGGAGTTCACCATAAACTAAAGCTCATAAAAAAGGAAGGACAAAAGGTATGTAGCAGTGCTAGGATTTGTCTTTTTTATGGAAGGAAGTTTTTGGATGGCATGAAACATTAGCGTATGTGCTATGCTTTGATTCTTAGGAAAGATAAAGAAGGTAGTAGTGAAATACCACTTGAAGTTTTAGATTTACTAGGTGAGTTTGGAGATATCATCTCTGATAATGTTCCAGAAGGATTTCCACTGGTAAGGTAAATTAGTCATTAGATAGATTTAATCCCAGGAGCTAGTTTTCCTAACAAGGCTGCTCATAGGATGACTCCTATTGAAACTGAGGAGCTAAATAGATAGGTTAAAGAGATATTGAGGAAGGCCTTGATTTAGGAGAGCTTGAGTCAATTTCTAGTACCTATAGTACTACCACCAAAGAAGGACAAAGAGTGGAGGATGTGTACAGACTCTCAAGCTATAAATACGATAACCATCAAGTATCAGTTTCCTTTGCCAAGAATGGATGATCTTATGGACTGCTTGAGTGGAGCTCAGTACTTCACAAAGATAGATCTAAAGAGTGGCTATCATAAAATATGGATACAAGAGGGAGATGAGTGGAAAATAATCTTCAAGACCAAGGAGGGTCTTTATGAGTTTTTAGTCATGCCCTTTGGATTGACAAATGCCCCAAGCACCTTCATGCATCTTATGAATGAGGTACTTAAGAAGTTCTTGGGAAAAAAATTTATTGCCTATTTGGATGATATTTTAATTTTCAGTAAGACTTTGAAGAACATTTATTGCATATTCATAGTCTCCTTGAAAGGTTAAGGGAAGAGAAATTGTTAATTAATCTAAAGAAGTGTATCTTTGCAAAAAGAGAGTTAGTCTACTTGGGGTTTGTTATATCACCTAAAGGTCTCAAAATGGATCTAGAGAAGGTAAAAGACATCTTGGAATGGCCTACTCGAAGGTTTTCTATTGAGTTGGGATCATTTCATGGTTTGGTTAGGTTTTACACGAAGTTCATTAAGAATTTTAGTGGCATATGTGCACCCCTGACTGACACAATAAGAAGGGATAGAAAAGAGTTCAAATGGACTACAACAACTATGAGAAGTTTTGAAATGCTGAAGAAGAAGGTGATAGAACAACCTGTATTGGCACTTCTAGATTATAGAAAGGTGTTCCAAGTGGATTATGATGCTAGTGGTAGTGCTATTGGAGTTGTATTGAGAAAAGAAGGTAAGCCCATTGCATATTTTAGTGAAAAATTGAATGAGGTGAGGAAGAAGTATTCTTTTTATGATCAATAGTTCTATGCAATAGTTTAGGCCTTAAAGAAATGGAGGCATTATTTATTGCCAAAGGAGTTTTTTTTGTATACTGATCATTAGGCATTATAGTACCTAAATAGGAAAGGTAAATTGAATAAGAGGCATATGAAGTGGGTAGAGTTCTTGCAGAGCTATACATTTGTGTTGAAGCTTAGAAGTGGAAAATCTAATAGGGTTGTAGATGCATTAAGTAGGAGATTGTTGTTGCTTATAGTAATGCATCTTGAAGTAGTCAAGATTAATGAACTCAAGAATCTATACCCTAAGGATCCTAATTTTACTGAAGCATGGAAAGCTTGTAAAGAACCTGTTGCAGTAGATAGAACCAAGTGGCTAGACTATTTGATTTAGGAGGGTATGTTGTTCAAGGGCAGTCAATTGTGCATTCCAAGGAGTTCCATGAGGGAAAATATAATTAAGGAGAAACATAGTGGAGGGATGGCAAGACATTTTGGTCAAGATAAGACCATTGCCATTCTCAAAGAACGTTATTTTTGGCCTCAATTGTCACAAGATGTGAAGAAGTTTGTATAGAATTGCCAGGTTTGTCAAGTGGCCAAGGGATTTAATCACAATACTAGACTATATCAGCCGTTGCCTGTTCCATCAAAGCAATGGGAGGACATAAGTATGGATTTTGTTCTTGGATTTCCAAGGACACAAAGGGGAAATGACTCAGTATTTGTGGTGGTTGATAGGTTCTCCAAAATGGCACATTTCATTCCATGCCACAAAACTCATGATGCTTTCCATATTGTAGAATTGTTTTTTAGAGAGGTGGTAAGACTACATGGTCTCCTAAAGAGCATATTTTCTAATAGAGATACTAAATTTGTGGGGTATTTTTTGAGAACATTGTGGAAGAAGTTGAGAACAGACTTGAAGTTCATTTCTACACATCACCCGCAAACTGATGGATAGACTAAAGTGGTAAATAGAAGTATGGGCAATTTACTGAGATGTTTAGTTGGGGATAAGCCCAAGGGGTGGGATTTGATTCTACCTCAAGAACATTTTGCTTAAAATAACTCTCTAAATAGGAGTACTGGTAGATCACCATTCCAAATTGTATATGGAAGTAGCCCAAGGACTGCACCAGAATTGAGGAAGATAGAGCAAGGGGAAAGGACAAGTTCTAAAGCTGAAGAATTTGCTGAACATATCAAGCGTCTACATGAGGAGGTCCAGGCATACATTACCAAGATGAACCAATAGTATAAAGCTAGGGCTAACTAGAGGAGAAGACATAAGGAGTTCCAAGTAAGGGATCTAGTCATGGTACACTTAAGAAAAGAAATATTTCTAGCTAGTACTTACAACAAGCTAAAGATGAAGAAATTTCGCCCCTACAAAATTTTGAAGAAACATGACTCATGAAATGCATATGAAGTAGAGTTTCTAGATGGAATTCACATTTCTCCTATTTTCAACATTGCATACTTAACATAGTATCATGATGATGGTACAGATGAGGATTTGATGTTAGAGCCATGTCCAATTCCTACTTCTAAGAAGGAGGATATAGAGGATATTCTGGATAGTCGTGTGGGTAGGAGTACTAGAAATAGGTAGTATGAAGAGTATCTGGTCAAGTGGAAAGGATAGCTAATAGAGGACTCAACTTGGATATCAGTAGCTAAGGTTTCCCATTTAGGATTTCCTCTACCATTCATAAAGTGACACGGTCACTTTTCAATCTACCCTGGGTGTCTGATGTAGGAACATCCAGAGGTATAAGGGCAATCTTGTGTCACCAAAAAAAATGTACTTAGACTTAGTTTATATTTCATGTGTTTTCATTTTTGAATACCCATTTGGGTCAAATAAAGGTTCCAACTCTCATAGTTCCACTATCAGTGTTCTAGGTTAGAGTATTTGAACACCTTCGGATACATTCAAATGCCAAATAAATAGGAGTATTTAATTGATCCATAATGTTGGTAAATTAGTGGGTGTAAATTGGTCGGATGAATGTAATTGTAATTTAGAGCATTCCAAAAAAAGAATCAGGTGAAAAGGCCCCACGGTTTGAATGTTATCACAATTTTTTAGTTTTTGGAGACCTCCTAAGAATACTTCAAAGTTATGTTAGGAGCATTAAATGACTATGAATAGGGCCAAAATGGGGGATGAGTAAACCTGGTCCATAGGGCTATAGATCACTTTGAGACCTTTTCATAAATGTAAATGTTTCGTCAATCAGAGCTATGGTTCAAAAGTTATGCCTCTCAAAAGTTTGGTTACCATTTCTGGATTCTTCTAATTTTGTGCCAACTTATAATGTGGCTACTGTAACCTTCTATTTGGTTGGTGGATGCCAACTAGCACTTTCTAGAATGTATTCCTAATGCTTAACCCTTTGGAGTCTATTTAACAACATTCCTGGCATTGTAAAAGGCAGTTCGTAGTGGAGTTTGAGAGAAGGTACTAGAAGAAGAATTTATCTCTAGATTTATGCTATTGTAAGCCCTTAGGGAATGTTTTGAAGTCTATTTTCTTTGTACTAAATGTATTAGCATATTTTCACAGTTAATAAAATTTTCCATTTCCTATTGTGTCCATTCTATGCTTGGGTTGTGTCCCCATCAGAACCTTAAGTAGATTATCAATGCATTGTGTCATCCTTGTACTTCATTACATAATCATAACTCAACCATTCCTCTTAGTGGTAGTGTTATATCTTTTGCTCAAATTCTCTTCATCAATAACATAAGTTATAGTACTTAAATCTTATAAATAGTTGTCTTATTAGAAAATAGAAGGTTTGACATCAATGACAAAATAATGATTGAAACATACAGTTTTCCTCTTTAACAATCTCTTTCTACAACATCTCTTATCAATCAATTATTAATAGAAATAGTTAGCATAAATTCTAGGCCACCAACTCATCATATTTATCTTCTGCATCCTTTAAAAATTTTGAGAAAGAAAAATAGTTTGCTTAGATTCATGAAATATGTGATTTAATATGAATCCTAGCACTTGTCATCAATATGCTACCACTTGTCTTCCATATTGTTATTTCACTCATCTTCAACTAGATCACTTAACAAACACAAAATCTCACTGGTGTTTGACATCAACTAAACTTCACTTAGCTTACACTATATCACTTGGCATACACTAAACTTTGATTTCCTTCAACTCCAATAGATTTTTGCTTGGCTTGAACTCACTTCACTCGACACCTACTATCCACTTAGTCAAGCTTGACAGACTTAATTCTTCTTACTTATTCTTCTATACTTTGTAAATGTATCAAACCTTTCAATGTTAAGTAGATAATCAATGCACTATACCATCACTATCTTTACTCATCTTTGTAATTTTTTCCATACCATAACTCAAACTTTCCTCTAAGTGTTTTTATTATCTTATTTGATCAAATCCTCTTCATTAATCAAATAAATAATAGTACTCAAATCAACTAAGTAGCTGTCTTACCAGCAAGTAATAGGTTTGACATTAGTGACAAACGATGATTGAAGCACACTCTCATACTTGTATCAATATATTTTTAATAGTCTCCCACCTTCACATTGATTGTAGACTAGTATTAACAAAAATAACAAAAAGAAAATAATTCTTTGTATTGAAATCTCTCCCTCTATCAGCTTTCATCTTCTACATAGGTCACAATATTCTATTCTAATCAATAGAAAACCAACTCATCCTTATGACTCCCTCTTGATCACTTCCTCTTTCTAATATTTAGGTGTCTATATCTACCTATTCTATTCTTGTATCTCCCTCAACACTATCTCCCTCTCACCAGGTAAATGTAATCATTGATTTCTCTATAGAAATCATTAGGTACACTATCTCCCTTTGAGTAGATATTCTATGTTTCTTCCTTCCTATAGCTCTTTCTATTTCTATTTCTTCCTTCAAGTATCTCTACCTCTTTGACAATAATTCCAAAACTTGTCATCTTAATATGTAGATCTGAATATTTTATGTTTCTCCCTCTTTCACCTAGCTTGTGACTAATCTATAGCTTGAGCTCTTTGATTATTTTAGGTAGCCCCTAAATTAAGAGCCACCACATCAATGTGTAACTTATAACAATCATCTCAGTTGATGCAAGGATCTTCTCATGTTTATTAAATAGTTTTTGATAGGGTTAACAACTCTACTTTACCTCTTAGATCCTCATGAGCATCATTAGGTAAGTCTTTTGTGAAGATATTAGCTATTTTCTCTTTTCTATTCACATATTCAATCTTTAGCTCTGTATCTTGAACTAACTCTCTCAAGTAATGATACATGATTACATTGTGCTTAGTTTTTCTATGCATCACATGATTCTTTGATATTATTTATAGCACTTGTATTATCATGATAAATTATCACAGGTTCAATAATTCCCCCCTTCATACATTTGAGTAGTTTTTTTATCTATACAATGTTTATACAATTTATTGTAGCAGCAATATATTCAAATTTAGTAGTAGATTGAGATATGCAATCTTGTTTCTTGCTAGTACATGTAACCAGCCTTTTTTCTAAGAAAAATTCTCCTCTACTAGTGCTCTTTTTGTCATCAATATTTCTAGCCCATTTAGTATTAGTGTAGGGTCTTAAATAAAACTTCTCATTTTTCTTATAGTAAAGACCATAGTCTTCTATACCTTTCTAATATCTCATTATTCTCTTAACATCCATCAAATAGCTATCCCAATAGATAATGAAATATTGGGTCTACTAAATTTATGTCTTGTGACCATATGTGTGCTTATTGGCTTGTAATCTTCCAATCTATAAGTTTTCAGTATCTCCTTTACATATATTAACTACATGACATATATACCTTTTCATTTGATCTACAAAGATCTTGATCTCTCCAAACATAGACATCTAAAATTATTTATTCATTTCATTTACAAAAGCTTCACATAAAGTATCTTGACCTCCAAATATGATATCATTAATAAAAATTTTAGATAGTAAAATACCCTTTCCTTTCTCTATCTTCAAGTATAGATTTCCATTATCATTAGCCCTCTCAAATCTAATCTTCACAAGGTAATTGTGAAGCCTTTCATACCATGCTCTTGGTGCTTGCTTCAAACCATACAAGGCTTTGTGTGATCTACATATGATATTTTTATTGTTAGCATTAAAAATTCTTCCTTCTATTTTATCTAGACCTCATTTTCCAATATGCCATTTAGAAATGTATATTTAACATTCATTTGATAAAATTTGAAACCTTTGTATGTAAGGTAAGCAAGGAGATTTTGTACTCCTAATCTTGTACCAAGAGCGAATATTTCTCCATAGTCTATCCCTTCTTCTTGAGCACACCCCTTCCAAATTAATCTTGCCTTATTTCTTGTGACTTCACTATTTTCATCTAACTTGTTTATGTACACCCACTTGGTGCCAATCACATTTTTATCTTCTAGCCTAGAAACTAGAGTCTATGTCTTGTTCTTTTCAATTTGTTCAATCTCTTCTTTTATCACTTTACTCTAGTCCATATCTTCTAAGGCATATTTCCCTATTTTAGGTTCATGCATGCTAAGAAAACATGTATCCTTTCTCAACCAATTTCTTGTCATTGGTCTTGAATCTTTATCTCCAATAATTTGTGTAGCATGGTCATGTTTTTTGACATACTTTGACAACTTGATTCTGCTCTATTTTCCTCATTTTATCTATCCACTTTTGAATCACTATGTACTTTTCTACTAGGAAATTCAAGATCTCTTTCATGTACACTAATCTCATAATCAAAATGTGCCTCAAATTCATTCTATAACTCGACACCAACTGTTCATTGGTTCCTAAATAAAACTCAACATTTATTATATGTGAGTTGGTAGTCACTAAAACTTGTTATTGATTTGCAACTTGGTTTACAAAATTATCATCGAAAGGCATACCTTCATAAAAATATACAAATGATTTATATTCCTCTGGTTCCTTCATAGGTTCAACCTCATATACTTTTATATATTCATCAAATTTCACATTTGCACTTTCCACAACTTTGTTAGTGTTAGTATTTAAACACTTATAAGCTTTACTTCTTGTGGAATAGCCAAGGAGTATACCTTCTTCACTTTTTTCATCTAAGTTACCATTCCTAAAATCTTTGACAATATAATACATGCTTTCAAATACCTTAAAACATTTTACATTGGGTGAGTATTGATACCATAGTTCAAAAGGTGTTGAATCAGTACCTTTCTTGACTTACACATGGTTTGAGGTATAGAAAGTTGTACATATAGCCTCTCTCTAGTATTTCAAAGAAAAATTCCTCTCCATCATGAGTGCTCTAGCACAATCCATTAAAGATCTACTCCTCCTTTCAACAATTCCATTTTGTGAAGGGATTCTTAGGGAAGATGTCTATCTTTTGATTCCTCTATCTTTACAAAACATCTCAATCTCATTTGATGTAAATTCTCCTCCTCTGTTAGATCTCAAAAATTATAGGCATTTTCTTATTTTCCTTCTCAACCCTTCCTAAGTACCATTTGAACATTTGGAAAGCACTAAATTTTTTTAAATAAAAAATAAATGTCATTATCCTAAAATAATCCTCAACAAATAGCATAATGTACTTATCACCCTTGTATATTTGCAGATCAATTGGTCCATTAAAGTTAGAAAGAAAAATCTCAAAAAAATCCTTTGAAGGTGTGTCTTACTCTTAAAACTAGACATTTTTATTTTTCCTAACTGACTTTGTTTATAAATTATGTTGTCAAGTTTCTTCAACTTAGGGAAACCTCTAACTCTTCTCATCTTTCTGATACTAACCAAGTTCTCAAAATTAAAATGACATAACCTCTTGTACCATAGTCACACATCATCAAATTCTACAACTAGAAAAATAACATTATCTATTTCAAGATAAAATAGATTACCTCTATTTTGATCACCTTTACCCATTGGTTTTCCATAAGTATCATGTATCTTAACAATCTTGTTCTCAAACTCAACCTTGCAACATAAACTATTCAGTTGTGACACACTCAAAAAATAATAGTTAAGTCCTTCAACATAATAAGCATTTTCATGTAAAATATTTTATGTGAGTTTGATAGAACCTTTTCCTTTTATTAGATAAGGTGCATCATTACCATACCTTACACTATTTCCATCATAATAATTCAAGGTAATGAACTTACTTTTATCTCCAGTCATGTAACGTGAACATCCACTATTAATGATTCATTTTTCATTCTTTTTTGTACAAGACACTAATGTAGTTGCCACATCCTCATCAGAATCATCCTTTATTACAACATACACCACTTCATCATCATCATCATCTGATCCATCTTTGGTCTATTTTGCTACAATGTAGCAAGACTTCTTTCCTTTATCTTTTTAATCTTTGTTGTCCTCATCTCTTCTATTTTTGTACTTTTCTCTTCCTCTATAGTTCTTCTTCTCTAGATGTCTAGCAATAATATGATGAACCTCATTGTAATTAAAACACATGATAGGTAATGTATTATTGAATTTTACTTTACCTCTATGAAATTTCCTTGCTAGTAGTGCTTCAAGTTATTCTACATCCTCCCCATATGTATCAATATCATTGGAAACATATTTTACCTTTTTCTAATTCTTCTCACTAGGTTCCTTCAATGATAACTTAGCTTTGAAAGAATATTCAACATTGTCAGATTTGAAGTTGTCAAAATTGGATAGCTCAAAAGGAGTGAGCCTACCTACCAAACCTTGAAGAGTTAGATTAGAACCTAGTATATATCTCATGTCTTGTATTGCAAAAACTATAATACCATAGAGGGGAAGCAATGTTCTCAAAACTTTTCTTAATATAGTCTCATCATCTATCTTACTTGTAGATCCTCTTATACCATTAACAAAAAAATTTATCCTATAACAATATTGATTAAAATTATCACCTTCTTGGATCCTCATATCATCAAATTTGTCTAAAATACTTTCATATTTGGCTTTTAAAACATTTTCATTTCCTTTGTAGATGGTGTGTAGAGCATTCCACATCTTCTTAGAACTATCACAACCCTTGATGTCATCAAACTTGGCATAACTTATGGAAGAGGAAATCTCCAACATTGCCTGATTTTGTTCTTTTTTCTTTTTTAGATCTTTAATAATTAGGGCTCCAACAAGATGAACATGCTTAATGGAAATGGTGAATTGTACATGTTCTCCAAGACATCCTAGGTGTAGCTTCATTATACTTTCCCATACAAGAAAGTTGTCCCTGTTAAGCTTGGGTACCTCTCTTTTTGACATCTTGATCTTTTGCTTCGAGTACCATTAGACTAGTCCTCTTTAGGAATATGGCTCTAATACCAATTACTAGAATTATATAGAATAACTATGAGGGGGTGAATTAGTACTTATCCAAGGTCTAGATGTACAAACAAAACTTATCATAGCTTGCTAAACCCATATCCATAAAACATATCCATGCATGCATCCATTAGACCATACAATCACTTAAAATTTGTAGGGTACTCTCAAATCAACTTTGTAGAAATGTAAGCATGAAAATAATAGATTCAATAACACATTTGACACAATGATTTCACATGGAAATCCAATTTGGGAAAAACCACTAATAACATGTTACTCATTCTCACACTTTTGAAGTGATTCCCTATGAAAGGCCAACCCTATTAAAGGTTACAATACAAACTATTAAATGTGACCTAGTTAGACGATTTCAATCACCCCATTAGGAATGAGCCTTGTTAGACTTTAGATCATTCACTTGGGATGTGACCTACTTAAAGGATTTATAAATGATTGCTAGGTGAACCTTAATCCAAAGGAATTTCCTTAGATTGGAACATTGATTAGAAATAACCATTAGGTTTGATCTAATAGAAAATTATAACTCACTTGCAGTTTACAAATCTCAATTTCAGTCCTCTGTTCTATTTGATTTTCACACACTTCAGATTTGATAGCTTGTCCACCCTTCTAGCATTCATTCTCTTAATCCTTCTCACTTTACTTTCCAATAGTAGTCCCTTTTGTTTCTTCACTGAATGAAGCAACACTGTAGGCCTCTTGTTTAACTTAGGTTCTCTAACATTAACCAACCTTGCTTCTAACCATCCATCTCTATAAATAGTAAATTAAGATCTTTCATCCTTTATCATCTATCATCCATTTTAGGGTTGGGTAGGATTCAATGAATCTACCTATCTTTTCATTTTTGTCTCTTCTAGAAACTTCTCCTTTAATCCTCTTCAAATTTTCTTCTAAATAGTTTTCCATGAATTCTATGCCACCAACTCATCATAGCTATCTTCTATATACTTCACAAAATTTGAGAAATCAAAATTGTTGACTTAGATTCATCAAATCCATGATTTCACATGAATACTAGTACTCGACATCAATATGTTGTCACTTAGCTTTGATACTATACTACCTCTCGTCTTCAACTAGATCTCTTGGCAAACACTAAAGTTTACTCTTGCTCAGCATCAAGTAAACTTTACTCAACTTACACTATATCACTTGGCATATACTAAAATTTGACTTTGATTAGCTCCTACTGATTTTCTATTTGGATTGTACTAACTTTTCTTGACACCTACTAGCCACTTGATAAAGTTTGTTAGACTCAATTCTTCTTACTTGTTCTTCTAGACTTTGTTAGTGTATCCAACCTTTGCAATCTTAAGTAGATAATCATTGTAGTCTATCATCACTATCATAATTTATCTTCATACTCCTTTTTCATACCATAACTTGACCTTTTCTCTAGGTGGTTTTGTTATCTCATTTGATTGAAACATACTCTCATACTTGTATTAATCTATTTTCAACACTAATGTCTAATATTGTGTATAATATGTGTATGGGATAAAATCAAAAGAACCTTTCATAAATAAGAAAGTTAGAGTAGATAGATATTTTACTATAGCCACACTATTCAAAACTTTTTAATCTTATAAAACACTTCTACAATACCAAGACTCACATGGCTCAGTAATACATTATATGATTGGTGTATGGGATAAAATCAATAGAACCTTTTATAATAAAAGGGTTTAGATTGGATAGATATTTTACTAGAATTGATTCTCTATGATCTCCTAAAACACTTCAGTAAGACCAAGACTTTCCCTATTCACTTGATTAGAATGTATCATATTTATTGTACTACTAAATCTATGATTATTTTATACAAAAATGGAAGTTCCATAGGATTGATATTATCTAGAAAACAATTCTTACAAGATCTTCTATTAAGCATTCATCTTATGCTTCCATCAAATTGAGCATTTAAGAAAGAACTCACCATTTGATATATTTTCCCATAGTGTAAGAGACTCCCAAATCCTAGAAAAAAGCCCAAAAATGATAGCACAACCAACAATTGTCTTCCCAATATACCTAATCTTTATGGCTCTAGGAATGTGTAGTAAACAAAGGATTCAAGATGCTTGTAGTTGTACAATCAATCAAAATTCAAGGATGATTGTTGGTGTTACAAAATAAGCAAGTAAACTTACAATTTTAAATGAAATTTAATAGAAAAATTATATCAATTTCTTGATGGCTGAAAAAAATTATTCTATCACCTACAAATGCCAATATCGTAAATTTCAATGATCAATATCAATAGCGCACTATTGATTGTCTTTGAAATGACCCATAATCCCAATCTTTGTGTAGTGCCTACCCTCGATTACATTTTTTTTGGACACATTTTTTCTATTATTATCGAACTATGTTAGACTAGTTTTATGCTGATGGATTAGTAGCATTGTTTTGAGACTATCATATATTGTGTTATGGATTCAGTTGATGTATGATGAGATTACTTAGACTCTAGATTTTATATATGCATGATGATTATTACATTACTTTTAGTTATTGAGAATGATTAGTTAGATGGTTTATTATCATGTGTTTTATTATGGATGCTTACCCCATACTTGCATGTGTATGGTGTGTGTCTTTTTCCTTATGTATGGCATTTCTAATGTGGTTAAGGAAAGGAGTGGTAGTCACCTGCTAGTCGAGATCTACACGATCCACCACTTCCTAGAATTGCCTGTTTAGTTTAGCATATATATATTGTATGTACATGCATGGTTTCTTATGTAGGTTACAGGTATCGGGTATCGACTTCCCTGAATTGCTAGGATGAGCATGCCCCATCACACTATCTCAATGGTAAGAGAAGGGAGATAAATTCTCAAGTCCAAATCCTAAACCTCTAAACCATTTGTCTTAGTGAGGTAGGACAAGTATCTAGATATTTTACCTTCCAAATGTGTCGGATGACATAATTCATGATTTTTAACCCTTTAGACTAATTTTTTATGAATTGTTCTATGACGGGTTTTCATATTTTATCTTGGAGGTCTATAGTGAATTTTTTATCAATTAAGTCTTAATCAATAGATTTAATTAATAAATTAATTATTTGGAAAAAAAAATAATATAATATCATGATCTTTGATATTTTGATTATAATTAATTAAATAGAAATTAATTGAGAAAAAGAATAAAATAAAATAAATTAGAAATTAAAATCAATAAAAATAAATAATAATAATAAAAGTAATAAAAGAATTAAAAATAAAAGTTATAAGCTTGCCTAGGAGTAAACACACCTCTTGATTGCACATATGTCAACAATACAGGAGTTAGTGCACAAATTAAGCACATGGTGTCTACAACCTTATGACTCATCTAGAAGGTTGGGAAAGACTCATGCTTAGTTGTCAACACCTTCTAGTTGCTTCTAGAGATATTCTAGATGCTTCTTGAGAGTTCTTTATATTCAGGTACTTCTAGAAGCTTAGAGAGAGCGTTTGGAGAGTGTGTTTGGAGGACCCGAGAACATGGGAGAAGGAAGGAACTTGCTCTATAGTTTTTGAGGAGAAGCAAATTAGCATCAGAGTGTAGGTAGACACTTGTGATTTTTCTTATGTTATTTTCGCTTCTTGCACTTCCTATCTTCTTCATGTCTTCTGAATGTTTTCTGAGGATTTCCATATTGTGGTTATATGCATTTTTTCATGGATTTTTAAATGTTCCATATGAAAACCCTACATGTGTAGATCTAAGAAAATTAATAGGCTAGGGCCAAATGATGTGGGTAAATATTTTCAAGGGAATAAATAAATAACGGGAAATACACTACAATCCTTTTTCTAAATAATTTTGAATTTCTATCATTTATACTATTGATAATTTAAAATGGTTTATGCTGAAAAAAAATATATAGAAAACATTTTAATTCAAGTGACTATTGTTTTTAAGCAAAGTCTTTTAAAAATAAAATAAAAATTAAAAGTTAAGGGAGGGTCAAGTTATACCCACCCCATACCCTTTGTACGCTTTACAATGACATACCTATAGTCGTAGGTACTGGGACTACCGTCACAGGTCTGCAACATTAGGTATGATGTCGTAGGGTTATTTTAAAAACTGTGCATGATATTGTAATTCAATTCGTTGGTGTTTTAAAAATACTAAGCAACAAAATGCCTAATACCAATATGACAATGCTCACATAGTCTAAATACCAGCCAATTCTTATTATCAATTGTATATGCAAACCATTTGGGCCATGGTTTTCTACTCTTTTGGCTCTGCAAAACCAGGGTGTGTATACCCAGGGATGATTTAAGACTTTGAAAACTGTATGAGGATTATTTTTAGTTTCATTCTGATTCTCATCTCAAATCCTCCAATACATGTACAAATCTTTGATAACTTGATAAACACATCCCATATAATAGATATGGCCAACAATCTTCTATAGGTCTATAGATGTTCTCAGCAATAATGGCTAACTAAAGCTAAAACATTCCATGAAGACAAGTATAGGCGAACTTTGAAAATCTTCAAGAAATAGAAGTAAAAATTGATTTGATGTTGTATTTTGACAACCATTTGTGATACTTTTCTCTTTCAGTTGTATCAAATTTGATCAGTGCCTAATCCATTGGGGTTTAGAGTCTATAGAAAATTCTTAGATCTAATTTTTTTCCATACAACAAATTTTATCAGCAATTCTTATAAGAATTTATCATTCAAAACATTTTCCACTACTATAGAAACCTTATCACATTCACCAAATCTTTTACTTAATCCATTAAATTAATAGTAGTGATAAACAGATATACAACCTAACTGGATTGCATTCAATTGCACAAGCCTTTACTTATACAATATCAAGATAACCAAGTAATCAAAAGGAGACAAAGTTGAAAAAGAACTAATATGGGGACAGTTCATAATTTGTATTCATTTTCATTGAAAATTGTATACAATTTACAATAGACTTAGAATGACCTTCAAAAGAAACACATCTCATTCTATCTTCATGTATTCTCAAGATCTGATAGAGAAAATACACCATGAATTTTTTTCTCAAAATAATGGACCAAAAGTAGACTAAGTATCACTTAGACAAATAGAATTCAGACCGTTTCTCTAGCCCTAGAATCTCACTTATATAGTGTGAGATGCAACAAGCTTCAGGCTAAGAGAGAATAATAGGTGTCTCTTACAAGGAATATTTACATACACCTTTCACAAAATGACAAAAATGTTGGTAATAGAAGATGTCTAAGTCAAAACATTCTTTTGGTGGGTCAGCTTCTATCACATGCTTTTATGTTGCTGAGTTGGCTACTATTCTGATCCTTCTTCATATGCAATAGCCAAATTAACCAACGATGAAATTTGTTTTGATGAGGGCATGCCAACCTCCAACTATGGGTCTTCACCACCTTTATCCTATATGGTAGGAACAACATCTACCTTTTTCACTTCTTTAATCATGTCTGCATCTTATGGGCCTAGGCCTACAACTAAAGGTGATTGTTTATTTTTTGTCTTCTTCTTCTAGTTGGGCTTGTGTAGTGACAGTGTCAATGATTTGGATTTCTTCACCTTGCACCTCATCATTGTTAGTTTCATCTTCATTAAATTGTTCACCATGAGCCATTTCTGCCATCCACTTGTCAAATAATGTATCATTTGGCCAATTGAATTGCAAAATATCCCTCTATCTTTCCAGCACATATTCAGCTTCATTATTAATGGTAATGAATTCTTGTTTTAAAGAATCAAAAAATATTTGGGCCTTCACCATTTCTTCTATTGTGGTGGCCCACCATGCATGCCTTGATTCATTCTTAAATAGAATAAATCATCAAGTTCCTTTGCCCATTCATCTTTTCTTTTCAAATTATTCTTTTTATCTAGGGCATGAGGAAACAAATTGAATTTTTGGCTCTTGTACTTTTTCAAGTAGCCTACTACAATGTTTTGTAAATGAATCCTTTTAAAATCAAAGTCAGCAAGATTAGAAACAATATCAAATGTTTTTTCAATTTTTAGACAAAAATGTTATTTCTTTCTCCCTTCTTACCCTTTTATTCACAATAGGCATTAGAGCCTCATCATTAGCTTTCAAATCCTCCCAGATACTGTTCACCTTGGCCAAGTGATCATAAATTAGCTGCCATTCAACTTTATACCCAAAATATGTGAGAGATTTTCTTAGTTTATTCTCATATTTGGATTCCAATTCAATATGTAAAGCCCATAGTTTTCCTTTTTCTTCTTCAAAATCCTCAGTAGTATAGTATTGTGGCTTTTAGGGTGTATTTGGTATTTCTATGAGGGGGTGGATTTCAAAGGTTCAACTGGGGGGGGAGGGTATGTTATTCTTGGCCTAGTGGAGCTTCCCAATAGCTTGTTCTCAAGATCAATTCTATTTTTTACCTCTTTATTATAGGCATCCACCACTATTTCATACTTGCTCTATAGCTCAGTCATTTCCTTTTCTTCCCTTTCTATAGTAGCCAAGGCAAATTGAGAATAATCCACATTCATATGGGCTGCCTGTACATGTGAAGTATTAGCAACTCTCCTCACAATGATACTGCTTGTTAGTCCTGAATCATCAAGCTATGATGGAGTAGCCCTAGATCCTCTTCTTAATGACCACATAACAAGAGCTACTTGGCCATTACTAAATGTAGTTCCCGAGAATTCCCTTTTATCTGGATCTTGCAATCCCAAATTATTTGATACATAATTAAAAATCAAGGCATCAACAATGTCCCAATTGGGCAATAGTAAAATATTTGTATCCTTTACCATCTATATCCCCTCTTCAAGGGTTATATGATGGAATTCTTGTATCATTTGTTCCTTTAATTGATCTTGAATGGAGGTGTCTTCCATTTTTAGATGCTCTACTCTCATATTTTTACATCTTTCCTCAAAATTGTACATGTTTTCCCTCCAAGAAAACTAATGGAAAACCCTAGATTTTACAAAACTGTCATTAGACAAAAATTGATTACTAGCTTGTTGTAAAATAAGGTCTAATTCCCTTCCCCTAAAATCTACTATATTTAACTAAAAACTTGGCATGGAAGGCTCCTGGGGGTTCCCTTCATCAATCTCTACCTGGGTAACAAAGATTCCCCATTGTGATCCAATTTGTTCAATTTGCTCTTCAATGAGCTGCTCCTCCTCAATTCTCATAGGGGTTTGGGAAGGTGCATAACTTTCATCATGTGGTTTCCCTTCCCTTATTATCTTTCTTCTCTTAAGAGAGGATTCAAGTGGCCTTTCTTCAAAAACAACACTAGTAGATTCAACTATTTATTTTCCTTTATTCACAATGGGCTTTTGATCCTGAATGATAGTATACCCTATCCTCCTTTGCACAACCAGTGGGCCTGCCCCTATATTCGGAGTGAAACCCAATCTTCTCATCATTTCCCTAGCTTTATCTAGAAAAGAATCAATAAAATGTTGCTTCTTCTCATTCATTACCTCCATTATTTTAGGGAATGTACTCATAATCTTATTTATTATATCTTTAGTAGTCTTAGCATTACTAAGAGGGTTGTAATCTTTATCGAAACAATTAATAAAATCCAAAACTTTTGAATAGACTCTCCATTTTTCTTTCTTTGTTTCTTGCTCCTGTAGAGAGTATTCATTCCTTATTACATCTTCAGGGAAATAAAATTCATGTTGAACTGGACAAAATTTGATTCTATTCCTAAGAGTAGAATTAAAGAAATCTTCTGCATCACAAAAATGAGAGTGAGATACTGCCATTTTATACTGATCCAAAAATTTTTAGAGGAAGACCCACCCCTCCTTGGTTATTACAAATTGGTGGACTACTGTGCAAGTGGGAAAATTGATCATGTTCCCCTCTTGTGCAAAAAGGCTTCTTCTACTCCTCCCGACTACCACAAAAATTCAGCCACTCCTACCTTTAAGGGCACTTGGTAAGGTAGTACATGGGGTGTCCCTTTGAATCCATAAACTATGATGATAGTTCAAACTGAATATGGGATAATATCTCCCCAATTATGTGAAACTTTCAAACTATGAGGCTTGTTCATAGGCCTAACAAGGTGCATTAGTGCTTTAGAAATTCTAGGACTGTCACTCAATATGAGGCATCTTAGTTTGGAGGAAAAGTGCCTGTCAAATCTAACAAAACTAGCATTTTCTACCTCCCCATTCATATTTGCACTCCATAATAGAACTGGCAGTGCTTCTCCCTCTTGTTCTCTATTCAGAACCATTTCTTTACCAAAGTATGTAACACCTTTAAATGAAAACATATGCATTAACAAGGAGTATTGGCTCCAAACCTTCTCCACCTTTCCCTTTGGAATCCCCACCAATCCACTATGAATCTAATTAGCTAGGTAGGAAGTAAAATCAAAAATTATTTCTACACCAAATGAGGAGATTTGAGTGATCATATACATAAAACTCACAGGGATAAAGTCTTCTTCATCCTCTCCAAAATCTCTACACAAGGTCCTATATATTTCTACTGCCCTAGCATTGAAGCATGATTTCTTGAAAGGTTCCTTAGAGGAGGATATTATTTCTAGTAGGGTTCCAATTCTGCCAACATGGGCCTTCAGTGCACCTTGTCTAACTACATCCTTCTTTGTCATATATTCTTTTTCTAATTCTGTCAAATCAATGGGCACATGATACCTAGTGAGAGGTCCCAAATGGATAACTTCCTTAATCTCTTCTAGACTGATGGTGATTAAAATTTCAACATCTACTCTTCTCACTACCCTAGTGGCTTGGTCATAACTCTTCACCAAAGGCCTCAAGGAGGTCATAATCCATAAACACACTGGGAACAACCAGCTTTCCCAAGTCAAATTTCCATATATTCACATGTGGGGCATACAATTTCCTTTCTGCAAACCACTTCTTGAACAAATTTAAACTAGCTTGTGAGGTTCGAGCATTCTATACCCAATTACCCTTGTCATACAATCCATCAGCTATTCTCAACCTAGGGTTTAATGAAGTCAACCTTTTAACTTGCACTGTTTCTATAGTAGACTTAGGCAACAACTCAAGCTAGTCATCATGTACATTTCTATCTAAATAATTTACTTGACCTAAAAATCCCATCTTTGGAGGCATTTTTGACTATGCTTTATAGGACTGAAAACACCTATAGAGATTAAAATAGATTTACTTACATGAATTTCATTCTCATTTTCCTCTGCATTTCTATAGATTTTTTTACAAACAAAATTGCACAAGTTTGCCAAACTCTAGCAAGATTTTCTTCAATAATTGCTCCTGATCTAGAATAGTTAGAAATATTTGCTCATGTAAGGTGAACCTAATGAAATCTTCTATATTATACTCTATTTTTCCTCACATGTGAAGCTTTCATGTCTAATTAATACATAG
This sequence comes from Cupressus sempervirens, assembly GCA_028749045.1. Classification (NCBI taxonomy): domain Eukaryota; kingdom Viridiplantae; phylum Streptophyta; class Pinopsida; order Cupressales; family Cupressaceae; genus Cupressus; species Cupressus sempervirens. The sequence goes on along the minus strand of CM053792.1, from coordinate 909,418,550 downwards.
AGTGGCACCATATTCTGCATTTAAATCTACATCGTCGATCTTTAAAAATCGTACGATCATGGGATATGGAGAAAAATAACTAGGCATTGCACTTGACAAGTTGGTCAATTGATCCAATGAAAATTACCCATGTACACAGCTTTTTCCTTGATGGAACTTCTGTCTGGACCCACTGGCAACTAAAAACACATGTCAGTAGGTCACTACTTTGCTATACATAAAGAACAAGCATCTTGCCATAGCAAAGTAGTGACAGCCATTGATCTGATCTTGATCTGGCAGATGATATGTTACTGTACTGCTTAGAAAGATAGTGGTGGGCCCTCCTTTGCTACCTTTCTATACATATCCCCCATAGCAACTCTTCATGGTGAGATAGCAATGACTATTGATCTGAGATTAAATCAAAGGTGGAGAAACTCCATGAAATTTCTTGGAAGGTGGTAGGCCTCATACTCACTATGTCACTTAACTTAAACAACTTGCAACTTTCCAAAATGACATAGTGAGGACCATTGATTTTGCTTTGCTCTAACGAATAGGATCTCTTGTACTCTTGATCAGTGGGGCATGAGTCTAGAGTATTGATGACGTAGGAGATTTTGTATTGCTAGCACCCAACAAGACTTCACTTCAGTCTTAGTCATCATCCACATTACTAGAAGTCCCATCGGTAGTTGATTTTACGGTGCCTCGCTACTTCAATAACAGTGAGATGCTAGAATTTTTCAATAGCAAGGTAGTGAGCTCTAGAAATTTTAATAAATATTGGTGCCATAAAATACCAAGACCCATCAAATCATTATTGCTCCTACCAACTGCTTCTGACAACAAAAATTATTACTGATCATGTCATCTAGACAAATCATGGTTACTAATAAATTTTGATGCCATCGTGCCTTTGATTTTGCAGCACCTCGCTACTTTTCTAACAGTGAGATGTAAAATTTTTCTAATAGTAAGGTAGCAAGACATCAAAAAAATCATCATTCTGGTTCCGACTTTTGACTGCTTCCATTGGGTCCCTTTTTCCATTCTGACAACACTTTTCAAGTATCTACAATTGAATGATCAGCTAGAAAACAAACCTCTGATTGTCGTGTTTCATTTCGAGGTCCTATTTTACAACTTTCTAGCACTCGCTACCTCACTAACATAAAGAACACCCATGTTTTCATAGTAAGGAAATGACAATGGTTGATCTAATTAGATCAAACGGCTGGAGAATCTAAGAGGAAAAGTAGCTTGGGGACGTGGAGGATAAAAGACAATAGAATATTTGTCTTATTTGACAATTCAAACATTTCGCTCTCAAAAAATTATGAATGGATTGAAAAGTAGGGTTCTCACAAAATTTTCAAAGGCTAACAAAAGACTGACTTAGCTAAAAACCCATTTATCAATTTATGGAGACAATCTAAAGATTCTATATCTAGGAAAAGGATTTTTACCCTATGAAAATTCAGACCAACATAATTAAGATCACCGTCGGATGTTATAATGGAAACATTCGGCTTTATTAGCATATCCATGTTGTTAAATAATAATATATTATTTCATGTGTGATTATTAATTTTAAATATTAAAGATTGTAATGTGTTATTATATATATATATATATATATATATATATATATATATATGTATATATATATGTATATATATATATGTATATATGTATATATATATATGTATATATATGTATCTATATGTATGTATATATATGTATATATATATATTCATGAAATTTTAATATTCAAAGATTTATAGATAAATAATATATATAATTAAATATTGAATTATTAATGAGTTTATTATTTATTAATAATTGTTAAGTTTAACAAATTATTAATGAATGATAGTATAGTTAGTTTTATATAATTATTAATTAATTCAATCAAATTCAATTTAATTGAGATAAGTTAATAATTGAAGCATAGTATTAAGCTATAGATCAATCATTGAATTCTAAGAGTTTTAGGGAGAAACTTTTATCTATCAAACAAAATATGTGGGTTAGGTAAATGTACAAATTTCTCCACTCAATATCATTATTTGAAAATGAAAACTAAGACCTCCACATTGTATTCAACTATGAAATTTTAGTAAAATAGAACATGTGCTTGCATTGTATTTTCTCTGTGCCATATTTTTTGGGTTTTTGGGTTAAATAGTGTTGACCAGTTATAGGACATCTACCAAAGGCTCGGGGGTTATGATATTGATGTCATGATGATGTCTTTTGATTCTGATCTTTATAAACCCAACCATGGTTATGTAATGGTATGCTCTATGAGATGTTTGTATTTATTGATTCTTATTGCTTTCTAGTCTTCTTGTGTGAAGCTGAGATTCATATGTATGAGACACTAGACTTAACCATTTTGAGTTATCATAAATTATACTTGAGATTACTTCCAGTCATTTGATGGAATTGAATTATTATCTGATCTTGATGATGTCATGTTGTGACATGTTTTTACTCAACCATTTTGGGGTCTTCGATCAGTATTACTTTGAGATACTTTTTGGTTGCTAGTGAAGAACCAATGATTATTGTGATTATCAAGGATACCTTCAGTTGCCAATAGAGAACTATTGTGGTCATGATTATCTATGGATGCTTTTCAGTAGACTCATGCAGTTTTGATATTTATATTGTGGATTATCTTTTGGTATTTTGTGATTTATGATTCCATGAGCTTAGAGTAGGTTATCTACTTTTAGTGGCAGGAAGTGGCTTGCAATGTCAACCGGGGCCCTAAGTGGCTACCAAGGTACCTCATTGTAAGTTGGCTTAATAAGCGAAAACATTCACACCTAATACTGAATTAATGAACCTAAAAAGATGATTGTTTGTTCTCACCCATGCCTCGAGTGCTAGTATAGACTAGAATGGGAGTAGAGAAAATGCTTGGTTGTGACCTTGCATTCCATAGTATGCCTCATCTATATGAGAGGATACTAGTGGCTACATAGGGATCACTAGGGGGTCGGGGTCTATTGGGAGACTACAAGGGTAACTCTAGTGTGATCCGTACAATGACACTTTCCCACTTGCATAGTAGGTTTCCTACATGTCTTTTTTGTGCCTCTAGGATTAGATGTTGATTTGTGTTGGAACCTTTGAGTTAGTATACTTTTAGGATTCCTAGACTTAGAGAGTATTTATGGTATGTGATTTTGATAGCCAATTTGGGACTTGAGATTATCTCCTCAGCATGGTCGGAGTAGACCACTTAGGTACCATGTGGTTGGGTGGTAGTGCTATTTCACTCTTATCATTTGAGATCCATTTGAGACACTGTGGCTGATGCATTCTTGGTTATGATGGTGGGCATGCATCCTTACATTGATGATTTGCATATGTTAGATAATGTTATCTTATGCTTTATTTTGCATGTTAGATTACTTTCTACATATGATGTAGTATGTTTTAGGAGTGACATTCCTACTATGATAATATCGATGATCTCTCTTGGTGATTTGGAATGTTAGGCATGGAGGGATGGCTAGGACCCATAATGGTCTAATGATGCTATTTATGGTTGGGAGGAACCATGCACTTAGTTAATTATGTTTGTGGTAAGTGGTTACCTTTTATGATGATGTATCATGTATGACATGTGATTACATTTACTTTGTTGCATCATGGATTAGATTTAGGATGATGATGTATTTTATTTTCACAAATGTATATTCTTTTATGCCTTTCATACCCTGTGACATGTATAGTGGATGATTGAGCAATCTGAAATGTAATTAGTAAAAGGACACTTGTATATTGTTGAAGTATATTGGATGTATCATTATTATTTCATGAGGATGTGATGTAAGATGTATAGATAAATTAGATGTGATTCAATGTTAAGGGATCCATGAAGAATGTAACCATTATATATGTATGTTTATGTTTACTTTCAGTTGAATATTGTTATTGCTTTCCCTACTATGTTACGAATGATTTTACTTTAATGTTTAAAAAAAAAAAGGTTACCAAACTTAATGAAAATTTAGGTTTATTCTTTGGATCCCTTGGTGGGGTGTTACATTTGGTATCAAAGCCCAAGTTTCTACATTGGGAGCTCTAGGTATTTTGGAACAAACTAGTAATTTGTACTATTTTAGGATGGTATCTGGGACTAGATCTTCTATTTGAGGCCATGGTAGAGGCTGTGGAAGAGGCCATGGTTGTGGAAAAGCTATCAATGTCCATGAGTCTATTCATGGAGGAGAGCACACTAGTAAGTAGTAGGAAGAGAGCTATAGAGAGGACCAAGTTGAGTTTGAGGAAATCAACTTGAGATAAATGATGCAGACCATTCTTGACTATCTACCTCCTATTCAAGATCACCATAGAGCACATCAAATAGAACAAGAGCATAGACCTAGGACTAGGATCCCTCAGAAGGATTGAAAGAGATCCATTGTATCTACTCAAATGAAGGACCTTTCGAGATCCAAAGTCAAGCCCTTTAATGGGAAAGTTTTTGGATATGTGGCCAAATAATGGCTCATTGCCCTTCACAAGATTTTTGCTATGCAGGACTTTGATAGTAATGTTAAGGCAAGATTTTCCATTTCCAATCTGGAGAATTTTGGGGCCACTTGGTGGACAATTGAGGAAAAGAAGTTGGGTATTGATATGAATAGTGTCACTTGGGAGCTATTCTTAGAGATTTTTCATGAATGATTCCTAACAGAGGAATGGAAGCAGCAAAGGGTAGATGAGTTCCATAATCTCAAGTAGTATTCTATGGTTGTGACAGAGTATGAGTGCAAATTCTACAAGCTCGTGTCCTTTTTAGGATTCAACGACAATTCAGCTTAGTTGACACAACACTTTATTAGATGATTGAATAACTATATAATTGGGGGTGTCAAGGTATTTGAGCCAAAAACTCTCAAGGATGTAGTACAAAAAGCTATCCTTGTTGAAAAAAGTGTCAACCTTGGTTAGGGAGGTTTTGTAGGAGCACCTACAACATCAGGATCTAAAGTCAACTACAATTTAGGTGGTAATAGGAAGCCTCCTTTTTCTAAGGGGTAACAATATCAATGGCAGTCTTAGCAGACACAGCAGAAAAAGGGAACAAACTCTGAAGCTCAAGGAGGTGGTGAAGGATCTAATTCCAAGAACAACTATAATGCCCAATCTTTTGTTAGCAAGAATAGCCGTCAGTAATCAAATGCACCAACTATGGGTAGAGGATTTGGCAGAAATATAGGATGTTTTTCATGTGGGTAGATTGGACATTTTATAGCTCACTGTCTATAGCAAGCACCTCAGTATTCAAGCCCTAGACCAACAACATCTGAGCCTATAGTTGGGAATGCAAGTAGAGCTCATAGAGTGTTTGTAGCAGTAGATCACCATTAGGTAGATCATCAGGAAATAGTGGTTGAAACCATAGGAGCTATTCAAGGTACATCTATTTTAGTGTTGTTTGATTTAGGAGTTAGAGATTCATTTATTTCTCCATCTATAGTTGCTAAGTGTAAGCTAGATGTAGTGAAGCAAGATCATGGTTGGCAAGTGGAATCAACCTCAAGCATTAAGGTCTCCACAACTTCTATAGTTCATAAGTGTGGGCTTAGCATAGGAGGATTTGATACTGCAGTCAACCTTTAGGTTATAGCCCTTGGTTCATATGATGTGGTTTTGGGTATGGACTGGCTTGGATCTCATAGAGCCAGTATACACTATAGGAAGAAGATTATAATGTGCTAAGATGACCAAGGGAATGATGTGACGATTTTTGGGATACCAAGGCCTATATATTCATGGATAATTTCTACTATGCAATTGAGGTAGAGTTTCCATAAGGGATGGCAGATATTTGTGATTATGGTAAATGATCTTGATGAGGAAGATCCTGTGAGGAAGACTTTAGATCACCCAATTCTACAGGAGTATGCAGATATCTTTCCAAGTGAGATTCTAGGCATGCCTCCAAAGAGGGACATTGACTTTAGCATTGATCTACTTCTAGGAGTGGAGCCTATATCTAAAGCTCCTTATCGTATGACTACAAATGAATTGGGTGAGTTGCATCCTTAGCTAGAGGAAGTCTTGGACAAAGGGAGCATTTGACCTAGTATGTCACCATGGGGAGCTCTAGTGGTCTTTGTGAAAAAGAAAGATAGTTCTCTACACTTTTGTATTGATTACAGGTAGTTGAATAAGGTGGCCATTAAGAATAGGTATCCTCTACCTAGGATTGATGACTTATTTGATTAGATCAGGGGAGCTATAGTATTCTCCAAGATTGACCTTAAGTCAGGATACCACCAGCTTCACATTAAGGAAGTTGACATTCACAAGACTGCCTTTTGAACTTGCTATGGGTATTATGAGTTCGTAGTGGTACCTTTTGGGCTAACAAATGCTCCATCAGTTTTCATGAGTTTGATGAATGGGGTGTTTTGATCATATCTTGATATGTTTGTACTTGTGTTTCTTGATGATATATTGATATATTCTAATTCTCAGAAGGAGCATGAGGAACACTTGCAATTTGTTTTACAGTGCTTAAGAGACAATTAGCTTTATGCCAATGTGGCTAAATGTGAATTCTTCAAACCAAAGATTCAATATTTAGGGCATGTCATTTTAGGTGATGGTATTTCAATAGACCCTGCAAAGATTCAAGTAATAGTAGATTGGCCTACACCGACTAATGTGTTAGAGATTCATAGCTTCATGGGTCTAGCTAGTTTTTATCGCAGATTTGTCCAAAACTTCTCTAGAATAGCACATCCTATCACTTCCCTTTAGATGAAAGGAAAGCAGTTTATTTGATTAGAGAAGTGTGAGGAAGCATTTCAGAAGCTTAGGGAGCTTTTGACTAGTGCGCTGATCTTAGCAATACCTGATCTAGAAGGTGATTTCATGGTGTGTATAGATGCTTCCCTAGAAGGGATTAGAATAGTTTTGATGCAAAATAGATGGGTTATTTCATATCAATCATGCAAGCTCAAGTATCATGAGCTAAATTATCCTACACATGATCTTGAGTTAGTAGTGGTAGTTCATGCTTTGACAAGGTGGATAAATTTCTTGTTGGGGCACATATTTGAGCTATATAGTGATCATCATAGTCTTCAGTACATTTTCACTTAGCCTAATTTGAATGCTCGCCAAAGGTGATGAATGGAATTTTTATGTGAGTATGATTTTGAGATAAAGTACATTTAGGAAAAGGAGAATGTGGTGGAAAATGCTTTGAGTTGCAGGAGACATGTGATATCATCTATGACTCTTAGTGTTGATTTGAGGAGTCAGATTCTTCAAACACTTCCTACAGATTCTTGGTACCAGGAGGTGTGCAGAGAGATAGATTTAGGAAGACCTTTGGAGGGTAAGTTTGTAGGTTACATCTAAGAGTCAAATGGTCTTTTGAGACATTTAGGAAGGATTTATGTGCCATTACTAGATGAGCTTCACACCTTGATTTTAGTAGAGGCTCATCGTGCACCCTACTCGGCACATACAGGTGTCAAGAAGATGCATGCTGATTTGTGGTGTTTATTCTATTGGTCTGGGATGAAGTGAGACATTGCTGATTATGTGGCTAGGTTTCTTGAGTGTCAGATAGTCAATCCAATTTTTTGTTACTATGAGGCCATTGTTGGTAGGAAAGTTGTAGTCATTCTGTGAGACCATTTCTTTAGATCTAGAACTGTGATTCCACCTCCATTCTTCAGCAATTTCTCATGTAATGAATAGCAAGAAATACGAATACAGATCATGTGATCTGTTAGGTAGATTTGCATTTAAATTCCATGCATCCTATTGTAATTTGTTTCAAGAAAATGAATGATAAGGTAGCAACAAGTCAATCTTCATTCTGATATCTTGTCTCCTATTCATGTTGTTTGTGATCTTTTGTGTTTTGTAAACAAAAAATATGAAACTCAGTTGCAACTTATTGGTTGTATATGTTGATTTATTTTTCTTATGACTCAAAGAGTTATGTAAATGCTTGATTCTTCATGACAGGATTGCAAATTTCATGAAGGGATAAGTCGAGTATGAGGTTCAGAAGGATGCAAATGTCTAATTCAAAAAGTGGATAGATAGATCAGGAAGTCCTAATGCATGGCATATGTCAGTGATTTTCAAGGATGTCTATTAGGTTTTTGTGTGAATTGCCCAATAGATAAGGCACTGATCATTTATAGGATCACCTGTGATACTGCTGCATATTTGAAGTTTTGCTGAGATCAACATCAATAATCAAACATTTTTTCCCTTTTATATTGAAGAGCTATAATAGAATTCCCTCACTCAGCTTATGAATGTCATGGATTTGCATTTAGCTAGTGTAGATATATGTTATTGCATGAGTCTTTAGGAGAAATAAGGGTTTTATCTGCTTCATAATAGATTCAGTGTTTGCTTTGACAACTGGTACCATATAAAGAATCTATAGGTCCACCTGTCTAAGTTTTGCAGAGCGTAAAGAAGGTTCATGCCTTATAGTTGGCCCTGTGTCTAAAATGATATGTTGACAATGGGAGTTAGCTACCCCTAGATGTGTCATATTCTCATGGGGATAATTTGAAATGGGTAACGTTTTCAAACACCAACAAAATGCAAGATGGAGAGAGGAATCCAATGTAGTTGTGGAGTGTGGATATGACTTTAGAAGCCACAGATGCTAGCTATGTAAGATTTGACAGGTATTTTGCATCAAAGCTTAGACTACTTTTAAGAGGAGATAGCCCTAGAATCCCACAAGCATTATTAGAATTGGTCAGACCCAAGGACCATGCTAAAGGGCTACTTGTCAGTCATAACTGGGGGGATAGAATTCCCTACAATATTTCAACAGTGATAAGAGTTTATGGTTTTTTTAGAAAGCCTCATGTGCCTTTGAAGATAGGGATTGCTGAGCTCTTATGGTAGATAGGTACTATAGATGAGAGGCAATTGGTTAAGAAGGGCACTTTCTTTCCAATGGTTACTGTAGTGCATGATTTTGTCTTTGTCAAAAAGGGGTGAAAGCACTTAAATTTGTTTTTGGATAGGTATAACATGGCAGAGTCTCATGCCTGATTCATTGACCCTAAAGGATTCTATGACCTATTAAAAGAAAGGGTGAGAGCTTCCCATATGGTACATCAGGTTTACTATCTAGAAGATATAATTAGAAATATCTTCACATTGCAAGAGCAAGAATTGAGGAAAGAGAAATGGATAGTTTTCAGTAAAACCCTAGAATTCATTAATGCTTTTGACCCCCCGTATGACCCATTGAAAGATAAGAAATACTACGGAGCCAAAATAAAGGCATTGATGAATAATTTTTCCATAATAATTCAAACCATGAATGAAAAGAAAGCTATGTTTGTTGAGGCACATCCAGACAAGGCAGGACAAGTACAAAGAAGAATAAGTAGTAGAAATATGGTAGCTCCTAGCCAATATACATTACAGAAAAGAGTAGGTTATGTCATGATTCAAAATGTGCAACAAGCACCCCCTCATAAGAAATCAAGGTCAAGAAGTCCATCTGCAGCCAGCTCTCCAAAAAGATAAAAATTAGAGTAGGGGTTTTCTTCTTCTCATAAGGAACAATACTCCCCAAGCTAGTCCCCAATCCAGATAGATGATGAGGCATCTCTAAGGGAACAACTTAGACAAATGGGTGGAGAAGGGGATGTGATTGTCACTTCTATAGAACTAGATATTGGAGAGCCAGAAGAACCTCCTATACCTTCCTTGGACCTAACCATTGCTGATTACCAAGGTAAGGAAATTGACCCAATCATTTCCCAAGATTCTAAAAGATTTATTAATGATGAAAATTTTGTAAGATCTAGAACCTTTGCATAGTTTTTGTGGAGATTAAATATGAAATTTTTTGAGAAAGCCTATGAGAAGATCAAGGCTGAGCAACTAGATAAACCCAACCTAGTTATTAAAGAAGAGGTAAAGTCAAAAATTTTGAATGATTTTGCCCAGTTTACTCCTAAAGATGGGAGGCAAATAGTTAGACAATTAAGAGTCCTCCTTCTGATGAAATGGGATATAGAAAATGCTATTGTTTTTTATTTAGTAAGGAAGCATAAGGATGTTCAACTAACAACTATTGAAGAAGTACTACAGGCTCATAGAGGGGTCAAATTTAGTGATGAACACCAAGCCCTTGTTATATGGTCCATAGATAAGAGGGAAAATACCAGGATGCATGAGTTTCCCATAGAAGAGCATACTGGTACATTGATAGTATACAGGGCTAGTGAGGTAAGTAGTAAACAAGTAATGGGAATGGCCTCAGAAGAGCTAAAATTGGGTGGTGTTTTATCTGGTTAGGAAGAAGATAAGTTTACCCAACTTAATGCTAGGATTCAAGAGGTCTTAAAAGCATATGAGGAAAGAGGTATACAGATATAGTCACTTGAAAACAAGGTGTCTCAAATGGAGAAGATACTTGGGAAAAGAAAGGTGGGAGAACCTAGTGCACCTAGAATTTTATACCCTTCACAGTCATTCGTTGGAGAAACCCATATTATTGAAATACCAGACACCCCTAAAAGGCCACAATTCTATACTGCAAAAGACTTTGAAGAAGAAAAAACCAAATTACATGAGTTGTAGGTAGACTTAAAAAATCAATATGAAGGAAAATTAAAGGAGGGTGTGATGTATTTAAGGGATAAAATACAATGGTCAACCTTCTTTGACCATGTGACAAGAATTGCAGCCCTCATGGATGAGTTGAACAAAGATAAGGATAAATTGACTCCCCTTGCACAGAAGTGGAGGGAGAGGAATAATTATATTACAATTATATGTATATCTACCGTCCAAATGCCTTATCATCAAGTAGAGAAAATTTTTGATTTTCTAAATAAACTAGAAGATTTTGATGATAAAAGGGATTCTTTACAGAAAATATTAGCACTCTATTTTTCCAAGTATATTGCTAAAAAATTCTCTTTATTTCCTTGTGCTTTAGAAACTGTTGATACAATAAAGGAAAAAGAAAAGTTAAAAAAGGAGTTAGATGAAATATTTTATGAAAGGATCAAGAACATCATGAGTGAAACTGGCCACTAGTTTTGGGCAAGGACAAATGAAGAGTTGGTAAAGATACAATTATTTTATAATGACATTAGAAAAGAGCTTGATGTTTTAGAAGAAATTGCAAATTCTTTACTAGTTATACAAAGAGAGGCTCTAAATTTTGATTGGCCAGATGATGTTGCTTATAATGAATGGAAAAATCAGTTTATAGAACAAATATAAAAAGATGATGAGGAGGAAGATGTAAAAGTAAAAGTTACCCTTGTAGTTAGTAATCAGGACATGGAAAATCCCCAGGTTAAAGTAAGTTTGCAGGTTAACTGAAGATGATACATCACTTTCAAACCTCATGGCTATTTACTCTGAGGATGAAGAATAATTGAAGAATCAAATCATATTTTCTTGTCTCAACAACTGAGAAGCATAATAGAAAGGGACCCACCAAGGAATGTTTGATGTAATAGCCTTTCTATTATTTGCTTTTGTCTTTTATGATAGATGTATGTTAGTATCTTTTAGAAGACACCTGCCACTTTCTTTTAGCCTGAAGCTTGTTGCATCTCACACTATTTAAGTGAGATTCCAAGGCTAAAGAATGGTCCAAATTCTATATTTCTAAGTAATATGCTTAGTCTATTTTTGGTCCAAATTTTGAAAGCAAGTTTATGATGTATTTTTTCTATCAATTCTCTAAAAATACATGAATATAGAATGTGTTGTGTTTCTTTCTGGAGGTCATTCTGAGTCTATTGTAAAGGATATACTATTTTCAAAGAAAATGAATACAAATTGTGAACTATCCCCATATCAGTTCTTTATGAATCTTGTCTCCTTTCAATTACTTGGTTGTCTTGATATTGTATAAGTAAAGGCTTGTGCAATTGAATGCAATATAGTTAAGTTGTATATCTATTTATCACTACTGTTAATTCAATGGATTAAATAAAAGCTTTGATGAATGTGATAAGGTTTCTTTAGTAGTGGAAAGGGTTTTGAATGATGAATTCTGATAAGAATTGCTAATAGAATTTGTTGTAAGGCAACAAACTAGATATGAGAACTTGCTATAGACTCTGAACCCCAATGGATTAGGCACTGATCAAGTTGATATAGTTGAAGGAGAAATATATCATAAATGATTATCAAAATGCAGCATCAAATCAAATTTTACTTTTATTTCCTGTAGATCTTCAAAGCTGGCCAGCACTTGTCTGCATGGAATGTTTTACCTTCAGTTAGCCACTATTGTTGACAACATCTGCAGATCTATAGAAGAATTCTTGGCAATATCTATTTTATGGGATGTGTTTATTAAGTTAGTAAATAATTATGTATATGTTTGAGGATTTTTGAAATGAGAATCAGAATGAAACTAAGAATAATCCAGTTGTTCTAGTTTTGAATCATCCTTGGGTATACCCACCCTGGTTTTGCAGAGCCAAAAGAGTAGAAAACCATCTGTGGTTTTGTTGAAGTTGGGTCCAAATACTTTGCATATGCAATTGTTAATAAGAATTGGCTAGTCTTTAGATTGTGTATGTATTTTCATTATGGTATTAAGCATTTTGTCGCTTAGTAGTTTTGGTGCATTTTAAAACACCAACAAAATGGCGAATCTGCTAGGGAATTGCATTTTGAAAGAACCAAAATCTCTACCATGAAATAGATTGGATACAGCAAATATGTAGCAAGATGTGTTCCTTTTCCTTGCTGAAGCTTCATGTTCTCCAGTTAAGCTTTATTCATAATCAGTAGTATGTTGTGAGAGTTGAATGAAAATTGTGTTCTATGACTATCATAGGTCTATCTTCAATTAGTTTAGTTTTTGCAAATACTATTAAGATAGTTTCAGAGCCAAGAATTCATTTATAAAGTGTAAATTCTTTTCAAGATGTCAGTGATCTACAAGTTTCCTACATTGAAGGTCTGGTTCAGATTTGGCAAGTGACAAATTATGTTTTATTTTTCACAAAGTGTGAGTGGCGACTCTCAAATCTCTATACGAGTATGTTCCTAGTTTATTTCATTGAAAATTTTTGAAGTACTTTCAGTTGTATGGGTAGATATGAAATTATTGATAGTTTCTTGGAAAGGAATTCTAAATTCTTGATAACTTTTTAAGTGATGTTTGCAATCTATTGTTATAAAGAATTGAAGTACAAAGAAGAATAAGCAGTAGAAATATGGTAGCTCCTAGCCAATATACATTGCAGAAAAGGGCAGGTAATGTCATGATTCAAAATGTGCAATAGGCACCCCCTCATAAGAAGTCAAGGTCAAGAAGTCCATCTACAGCCAGCTCTCCAAAAAGACAAAAATTAGAGCAAGGGTTTTCTACTTCTCAAAAGGAACAATACTCCCCAAGCTAGTCCCCAATCTAGATAGATGGTGAGGCATCTCTAAGGGAGTAGCTTAGACAAATGGGTGGAGAAGGGGATGTGATTGTAACCTCTATAGACCTAGATATTGGAGAGCCCCAAGAACCTCCTATACCTTCCTTGGACCTAACCATTGCTAATTACCAAGGTAAGGAAATTGACCCAATCGTTGCCCAGGCTTCTACAAGATTTATTAATGATGAAAATTTTGTAATATCTAGAGCCTTTGCATAGTTTTTGTGGAGATTAAATATGAAAATTTTTGAGAAAGCCTGTGAGAAGATCAAGGCTAAGCAACCAGATAAACTTGACCTAGTTATTAAAGAAGAGTTAAAGTCAAAAATTTTGAATGATTTTTCCTAGTTTACTCCTAAAGCCAGGAGGCAAATAGTTAGACAATTAAGAGTCCTCCTTCTTTTGAAATGGGATATACCAAATGCTATTGTTTTTGATTTAGTAAGGAAGCAGAAGGATGTTCAACTAACAACTGCTAAAGAAGTACTACAGGCTCATAGAGGGGTCAAATTTAGTGATGACCACCAAGCCCTTGTTATATGGTCCATAGATAAGAGGGAAAATACCAGGATACATGATTTTCCCACAACAGAGCATACTGGTACATTGACAGTATATAGGGTTGGTGAGGTAAGTAGTAAACAAGTAATGGTATTAGCCTCAGAAGTGCTCAAATTGGGTGGTGTTGTATCTGACCAGGAAGAAGATAAGTTTACCCAACTTAATGCTAGGTTTGAAGAGGTCTTAAAAGCATGTGAGGAAAGAGGTATATAGATATAGTCACTTGAAAAAAAGTTGTCTCAAATGGAGAAGATTCTTGGGAAAAGAAAGGTGGGAGAATCTAGTGCACCTAGAATTGCATATCCTTCACAGTCATTTATTGGAGCAACCCCTATTATTGAAATACCAAACACCCCTGAAAGGCCCCAATTCTATATTGCAGAAGACTTTGAAGAAGAAAAAACCAAATTACATGAGTTGCAGGTAGACTTAAAAAAATCAATATGAAGGAAAATTAAAGCATGGTGTGATGTATTTAAGGGATAAAATACAATGGTCAACCTTCTTTGATCAGGTGACAAGAATTGCAACCCTCATGGATGAGTTGAATAGAGGTAAGAAAAAATTGACTCCCCTTGCATAGAAGTGGAGGGAGAGGAATAATGATATTACAATTATATGTATATCTGCCATCCAAATGCCTTATCATCAAGTGGAGAAAATTTTTGATTTGTTAAATAAACTAGAAGATTTTTATGATAAAAGGGATTCTTTATAGAAAAGATTAACACTCTATTTTTCCAAGTATATTGCTAAAAAATTTGCTTTATTTCCTTGTGCTTTAGAATTTGTTGATACACTAAAGGAAAAAGAAAAGTGGAAAAAGGACTTAGATGAAATATTTTATGAAAGGATTAGGAACATCATGAGTGAAACTAGCCACTGGTTTTGGGCAAGGACAAACAAAGAGTTGGTAAAGATACAATTATTTTATAATGACATCAGAAAAGAGCTTGATGATTTAGAAGAAATTGCAAATTCTTTACTGGTTATACAAAGAGAGGCTCTAAATTTTGATTGGCCAGATGATGTTGCTTATAATGAATGGAAAAATTAGTTTATAGAACAAATGTCAGAAGATGATGAGGAGGAAGATGTAAAAGTAAAAGTTACCCTTGTAGTTAGTAATGAGGACATGGAAAATCCCTAGGTTAAAGTAAGTTTGTAGGTAACTGAAGATGATACATCACTTTCAAACCTCATAGCTATTTACTCCAAGGATGAAGAATAATTGAAGAATCAAATCATATTTTCTTGTCTCAACAATTGAGAAGCATAACAGAAAGGGACCCACCAAGGAATGTTTGATGTAATAGCCTTTCTATTATTTGCTTTTGTCTTTTATGACAGATGTATGTCAGTATCTTTTAGAAAACACCTGCCACTTTCTTTCCACTTGAAGCTTGTTGCATCTCACACTATTTAAGTGATATTTCAAGGCTAAAGAATGGTCTAAATTCTATTTTTCTAAGTAATATGCTTAGTCTATTTTTGGTCCAAATTTTGAAAGAAAGTTTATGATTTATTTTTTCTGCCAATTCTCTAAGAATACATGAATATAGAATGAGCTGTGTTTCTTTCTAAAGGTCATTCTAATTGTTGTAAAGGATATACTATTTTCAAAGAAAATGAATACAAATTGTGAACTGTCCCCATATCAGTTCTTTCTGAATCTTGTCTCCTTTAAATTACTTGATTGTCTTGATATTGTACAAGTAAAGGCTTGTGCAATTAAATGCAATCTAGTTAGGTTGTATATCTATTTATCACTGTTGTTAATTCAATGGATTAAATAAAAGTTTTGATGAATGTGATAAGGTTTCTTTAGTAGTGGAAAGGGTTTTGAGTGATGAATTCTGATAAGAATTGTTGATAGAATTTGTTGTAAGGCAACAAACTAGATTTGAGAACTTGCTATAGACTCTGAACCCCAATGGATTAGGTACTAATCAAGTAGATATAGTTGAAGGAGAAATATATCATAAAAAATTATCAAAATGCAGCGTCAAATCAAATTTTACTTTTATTTCGTATAGATCTTCAAAGCTAGCCAACACTTGTCTGCATGGAATGTTTTACCTTCAGTTAGCCACTATTGTTAACAACATTTGCAGATCTATAGAAGAATTCTTTGCCATATCTATATTATGGGATGTGTTTATGAAGTTAGTAAAGAATTATGTATATGTTTGAGGATTTTTGAAATGAGAATCAGAATGAAACTAAGAATAATCCTCATACAGTTGTTCTAGTTTTGAATCATCCCTGGGTATACCCACCCTAGTTTTGCAGAGCCAAAAGAGTAGAAAACCATCTATAGTTTTGTTGAATTTGGGTCCGAATACTTTTCATATGCAATTGTTAATAAGAATTGGCTAGTCTTTGGATTGTGTATGTACTATAATTCTGGTATTAAGCATTTTGTCGCTTAGTAGTTTTAGTGCATTTTAAAACACCAACAGGTAGAACACTAGCACCTGGTAGGAATTTTGCAACCAAATCTCATTCCTTGATGGAAGTGGGACATCATCTCTATGAACTTCATAGTAGGATTACCTATGACTATTCGTCATCATGACGCTATCATGTTCACTATTGATTGGTTGACTGAGGTGGTGCATTTCTCACCAATCAGGTCTTCCTACATGGTAGCTTCTATAGCTAATGTCTTCATGCATGACATTGTGAGACTACATGGTATTCCCAGGAAGATCATTTCTAATAGGGATCTTGTATCCACATTCGCATTCTGGACATAGCTGTAGCATGAGCTTGGGGCACAATTGAATTTCAGTTTGACTTATCACCCAAAGACAGATGGCTAGAAAGAGAGGGTGAATTGGGTTTTGGAATATATGTTAAGGATGAATGTGATGGATAGGAAAATACATTGGGAGGACTATCTCTATCTAGTGGAGTTTGCTTACAACAATAGGTATCATAGTTCTATTGTCATGGTACCATTTCAGGCTTCATATGGACATCCTTGTCATACACCTTTGAGTTGGGACAGTCTTGGCTATGGCACAGGATAGGAAAAAAAAGTATGTTGATGCACATAGGACAGATAAGTAGGATGTTGTGGGAGATAAGGTTTTCCTTAGAGTGTGTCCACAGAAAAGTCCAATCCGATATGGAAAGGGTTCAAAGCTAGCACCTCGCTTTGTGATACCCTACTAATGATTCTTTAGCTACATGGGAGGATGCAACTAGATTGCAGGAGTTATATCCCTACTTGTTTGTAGGCTTCCAAGAGTAAGCCTAATCCAAGGGGGGGTGGATGTAGTGCCTACCATCTATTACATTTTTTCTGGACACATTGTTGCTATTATTATCGGACTATGTTAGACTAATTTTATTCTGATGGATTAGTAGGATTGTTTCAAGACTATCAGATATTGTGCTATGGATTTAACTAATGTATGATGAGATTACTTAGACTTTACATTTCATATACGCATGATGATGATTACATTGCTTTTAGTTATTGAGGATTATTAGTTAGATGGTTTATTATCACATGTGTTTTTATTATGGATGCCTATCCTATACTTGCATGTTTATGGTGTGCATGTTTGTCCTTATGTATGGCATTTTTGATGTGGTTAAGAAAGGGAATCATAGTCACCCACTATTCGGGATCTACATGATGCACCACTTCCTTCCATTGCATGTTTATTTTAGCATATATATAACTATATATATATATATATATATATATATATATATATATATATATATAACATGCATGGTTTTTTATGCAGGTTGCAGGTATCGGGTATCGACTTCCTTGAATTGCTAGGATGAGTGTACCCTATCATACTATCTCAATGGTAAGAGAAGGGAGATAAATTCTCAAGTCCAAATCCTCAAACTCTAAACCATTTGTCTTAGTGAGGTAGGATAAGTATTTAGATATTTTACCTTCGGAATGTGTCAGATGACATAATTCATGATTTTTAACCCTTTAGACTAATTTTGTATGAATTTTTCTATGATGGGTTTTCATATTTTATCTTCGAGGTCTATGGTGAATTTTCTATTAATTAAGCCTTAATAAATAGATTTAATTAATAAATTATTTATTTAGAAAAAAAATTAATATAATATCATGATATTTGATATTTTGATTATAATTAATTAAATAGAAATTAATTGACAAAAAAAATTAAATAAAACAAATTAGAAATTAAAATTAATAATTAAATAATAATAATAAAGTAATAAATAAATAATAATAATAAAAGTAATAAAAGAATTAAAAATAAAAGTTATAAGCTTGCCTAGGAGTAAATGCACCTCTTGATTACACATGATATGTCAAAAACATAGAAGTTAGTGCACAAATTAAGCACATGGTGTCTACAACCTTATGACTCATCTAGAAGGTTGAGAAAGACTCATGCTTAGTTGTCAACACCTTTTGGTTGCTTCTAGAGACATTCTAGGTGCTTCCTGAGAGTTCTTTATATTTAGGTACTCCTAGAAGCTTAGAGAGAGCATTTGGAGAGCATGTTTAGACAACCTGAGAATGTGGGAGAAGGAAGAAGCTTGCTTTGTAGTTTTTGAGGAGAAGCAAATTAGCATCAGAGTCTAGGGTGACACTTGTGATTTTGCTTATGTTATTTTTGTTTCTTGCACTTCTTATCTTCTTTGTGTCTTTTGAATGCTTTCTGAGGATTTCCATATTTTGGTTGTATGAATTTTTTCATGGATGTTTAAATGTGCATATGAGAAATATGTTAGCAAGTAATACTAATCTATCAAGAGAACAAAGCATTAACCAGCATAAAAAAACATAACATATATGAGAGACAAAGTGAAAACCCTCAAATGAGAATATGAGCCATGGAATGGCTCTCCCAATGAGAATGGTCACTTGATTTAGAGATGAGTCTATTATTTGGATGTGGGATGTATGCTCAAGGTTCTCAAAATAGCTTCAATGGAGATGAAAATGGAAAATTGGTAGCTTTGTGAGCTCTCAATTTGGCATCATAAGGGTATGGTTGATGGCTTTTGGCTCTCAAAAGGGAATTATAACTTTAGCTCCAAGATTGTGATGAAATGGCTTGGGAGGGGATTCAATGTATAGGCTAAGGGCTTGAGGTATGGAGGGCTAAGATGTAAGGATGGGGAAATGGTTAAGGAGGGCTAGGATGCACTCAAAGGGGAGCACATGGATTGTGCTTGTTTAGCACCAATCAGAGAGTGACACATGTCACAGGGTAAGTGGATAGAGGAAAGGGGATGGATGAGTCAACAAAGGAGGCTCAAGGGATAATATCTTCATAAAGAACCTTCATTATGGCTTGTAAGAGCTTGTAAGAGTCTTTATGGCCTTTGTAAGAGCATTCATTGTTGGGTGGTTGGGATATTTTGAGGGAAGTTGAGATTGTTGACTTTTCTTGGCTTAGGAAAGTCTTAAGCTTGCTTAGGGAATGTGACAACATTAGGGGGTGGATTAGGCTTGGGTTTAGGATTAGGTTAGGGATGTTAAAGATTTGCAAGTGGATGGCATTCATGAGGGTGGGTGAGTTAGTGGCTAAGCTTGGTTAGTATGGGTGGATGGGGTGGATTAGGCTAAAAAGGGGGATTTAGGATAGGTTAGGGGTTATTAGCTTTGAGGGTTTTATTTATCAAATAGATTTATTTAATAAATGGGAATTTTGGAATTAGATAGAAGAATAGAATTTAATTGATAAATAATGGGTTATTTGATTTATCAATTAGGACTATAGATGATTAATTAAATTAATTAGCTAGGGATGGCAAAGGATTAATTAAATAAAAATTTAATTAATGATGCCTTTAGAGATGGTTAAATTAGATTACCAAAGTGGTGTAATCAAAGTTTTAGTGTGTACATTTTTCCCCTCTTTGACATAGTGTTGAGACAACATTATTTCAAAGAAGTTCGAATGAAGAAGACATGAGGAAGATGTTTTAGCAACAAGGTTGCCCCAGTCTGGGATAAGAAGAGGAGAGACTAGACTTAGATGATGCCCCCTCAAAAAGGCGGCAGGGAGAGAAAATGAGGCTCGACGGCTTCTTTAAAAATACAAGAATCAGAGATAAGAAAGGAGACTCAGAGTGGCAAACAGAAGGGGGTGAATTAGCTCAAACTCTCACTAAGGGAAAATGATAAAGGGAGAATCAGAGACACAAGAGGAAGCAAGCTTAAGACTTTCAAGATTGGGGGGAGGATGAAGGAGCAGAGTGCTATAAAAGGAATCCAAGATGGGGAAATGGATGAGGGGATTAAAAAGCTGATGCAAAAGGATTTCAAAGAGTCAGATTGGCGAAAGATGGGTTTCGGAGATCCCTAGGACTAGGATTGTGGATCTCGAAAGATGAGGCTTGGTGAATTGATTGGATTGGTGGATCCCTAAGACTAGGATTGTGGATCCCTAAAGCTAATAGTGATGAGTGATTCAAAGATATACAGTTGCACAATTTGGGGGAGGAGCGATAGATGCTAGAGATCGATGGGGGATAATGGAGATGAAGGGAATCCATTGAAGCCTTTTGAGCTGGGGGATACTTCAAAGAGAAGTACCACTATGTAGTTGAGCACTAGATTTTCTATAGGACTGTTGGTTAATTGCCAAGGTTACCAAGAATATCAAGGCCTTTTCACCAACTATCTAGAGGATTGATGGATTGACTCAAAACAAACACGCAAGGACTACCCCAGCATCACACATGAATCCAAGAGGAAGCAACGTGGAAACAACATTGGGTAACACACAAGCAAAAAAGAAAACAAGCAAAAGACATGATCAAGACCTTACGCTCAGATTGCCCCATTTTCAGTATACCATGATATGGAAGATTGTGGCAACCTTAAGGAGGGAACAAGGAGATTGCTTGGAAAAGATACTTCAAGACCCAAAACCAAAAGATTCCAAATCAAAAGAAAGTGAAAATCCAAAAGAGAACCATTTGCCAACAAGATGGGTAGGACGAGGTACTAATGGACTAAGATCAGACATGAGGAAAGGTATATCCTACAAGGATCTATCAGAGAGCACCTAAGCTGATGGATCGAGCAAGCTGAACTAAGAAGGATAACACTTTGGTGATAGGAGATCTAGCTAAAGGACGCATTTGGAATAGCTAACTAAGGATTGTGTAATGTGTGCAAGATGCTGATCAAGGAGGAACTAACACAAAAGCTGGATAGATACAATGGTACTAAGCTAAAGAGGATGTACAAGCTGATGGACCAAGATATGTTACAAATGTACAAGGTTGTTCATGTTTGGTTTTTGTGAGATGGAAATATTTGTGAAGGGTGAGATGTCTATAATAGTTGATAGGTGAATAGGTAGATTGTTTGCAAAAAGCTTAAGTGAAAATGGGATTCTGTGTGTGCATGTGATAGGATACAAACTAGGATACAAGCTTATTTACAAGCTGGAATATGGTACAAGCTTTGGAAAAGATTCAAATATACAAGAGAGGATACAAGATTGACAAGGTATAATACAAGCTTTGATACAAGATTTACAAGCTAAGGTACAAGATTTACAAGTTGTACAGGAGGTATTTACAAGCTCCATTAGTTTTTGGATATTTAGTTGGAACACCAAGGGAAAAAGCAGGTGTTTTACGGGATAGTGGGTGAATGGATGAGGGATAGGATAGTGATAGATAATGGATTAGTCTTAGTACACAAGGCATCATAATTAATAGGTTTTCACTAAGGTACCTATCCAAGGTGTTTGAATTGCCAAGTTTTCACCATTGGACACTTATTTCTCTTTACTATTTTTTTTGTATTTTTCAAAAGCTGGGTATACGAAGGATCTTCAAGCATAGAACTTCTTGAGATGAATGATGTTAGTTGGATCATTCAAGAGTTCTCCTTCTGGTGTAGATAATTGATAGGCTCTAGAGCCAAAGGATGCAGTAACAACATAAGGACCAAGCCATGTAGGTTCAAACTTGCCTTTCTTTTCTCGATCTGCTTGGACTTTCATGTTTTCTTTGAGGACCATGTCACCTGGCTAAAAGTGTCATGGGAGCACCTTCTTGTTGAAATTCCTTTTGAGATGAGTTTGATAGATTGTGAGATGATCATAGGGTTGTTGTCACTTCTCCTCTAAGAGATCTAGCTGGGTGAGCCGAGCTACTCTGTATTCTTCATCTGATATTTGCCCCTGCAAAGATATGCACAAGGAGGGAAGTTCAACCTCTATAGGTAGTACTTCTTTGGCACCATAGACTAAGGAGTATGGAGTTGTGCCTATAGATGTACAGAAGGAAGTTCAATAGGCCCATAGGGCTGGGTTTATTTGTAGGTGCCAATCATGACCGAAATCATTAACAACTTTTGTTAGGATTTTGAGGAGGGTTTTATAAGTTGCCTCTACCTGGCCATTACCTTGTGGGAAATATGGGCTAGAAAAGCGGTGATGGATGCAGAGGGAAGTGCATAATTCTTCCATGTTGAGATTTTCAAAGTTACCTCCATGGTCAGTGAAGATGGTGGATGGGATGCCGAAGTGACAAACAATGTGGTACAAGATGAACTTGGAGACCTAAACTCCTATAGGTGAGACTAGGGGGACTGCTTCCACCCATTTAGTGAAATAGTCTATAGCTATTATTATCCATTTATGTCCATTAGATGAGAGGGGTGTGATAGTTCCAACTAGATCAAGGCCCCAACAAGCAAAAGGCCAAGGTGGTGCAATAGGCTGTAGATCCTGTGTTGGAGCGTGCACAAGCTTTGCATGCTGCTGACAGGGGAGACACTTTCTGACAAAGTCAAAGGAGTCTTCTTTAATGGTAGGCCAATAGTAGCCTTCTCTAAGGATTTTCCATGCTAGGACAATACCACTCATGTGGGCACCGCAAAGTCTAGAGTGTACTTCTTTTAACACCATTGGAGCCTCATTTTGGTCTAAACATCAAGAGAGAGTATCGTGATAACCCCAACGATATAGGGTGTTGGCTATGATAACATATTGGGATGATTTTTGGATGAGGTTCTAGCATTGGGTACATGTGAGGTGAGGGGATATGATACCATCATTAAGGTAAGAGTGAATCTCATGGTACCAAGGGGATTGGGGACCAACCAAGATACAAAGATGATTTGAATCCTCATTCGCATAAGCGGGTGCGAGGAGCTGCTCGACTAAAAACTCATACTGTGTAGCTGCTTGGGGAATTTCCAAGAGTGAGCCTATAGTAGCCATAGCATCTGCTACTTTGTTTTGTATTTGAGGCACTTATGTAAACTAAAGCCTTGTAAAATGCTAAGTTAGCTAATCAACTAGCTCTTTGTAGGGCAATAGTTTTTCATCTTTGGTTTGATATTCATTTAGGGCTTGCTTGATGATGAGCTAAGAATTGCCAAAGATTTGTAACTTAGTGATGTTCCATTCTATAGCTATCTTTAATCCTGCTATGAGAGCCTCATATTCAACTATATTGTTGGTGCTAGGGAATTATAGCTTGAAGGCTTTTGGAATTTAATCTCCTTGAGGTGTGACTAACAATATTCCTACCCCTGATCCATGAGATGTGTATGAGCCATCAAAATAAAGTTTCCATGGGAGTTGTTCTTCAATTAGACAGATATGCTCATCTAGAAATTTTGTGATCAAAGGATATGCATCTATTAGAGGTGCATCAGCTAGGTGATCTACTATAGCTTTCCCTTTGATTGCCTTTCTATCCATATACTGGATGTCAAATTTGCTAAGGAGCATAACCCATTTGGCCAAACGGCCTATACGTGCTGTTCTGGAGAGCATATACTTGAGAGGGTCGATCTTGGAGACTAGTTGGATGGTATGACTTAGCATGTAGTGGTGAAGCTGTTGAGTTGAGAAAACAACTACCAAACAAGCTTTTTCCATAGGAGCATAATTGAGTTCATAACCAACTAGGGTTCTACTGATGTAGTAGATGGCTCTTTCTTTGTTGTAGTCATCAAGCTGTGCAAGAAGTGCCCCTAGAGCAGTAGGTGTTGCTGATATGTACAGAATTAGGGAATGACTAGGAACTGGTGGAACCAAGATAGGGGGATTGATGAGATACTACTTGAGATGGTCAAAGCTATACTGACATAAAGGATCCCACTTGAAGTTCTTATCCTTCTTCAGTAAATGTGAAAATGGTGTCCACTTATTTGCAAGCTGGGAGATGAAGCGTCGAATAGATTGAAGCTTTCCCTGAAGAGAATGAAGTTGTCGCACTGTTTGGGGAGGAGGCATGTCTAAGTTAGCTTTGACCTTCTTGGGGTCAATCTCTATACCTTCTTTATAAACTATAAAGCCTAGAAGCTTGCCAGATGTGACCCCAAAGACACACTTCTTGGGATTCAGCATGAGATGATACTTGGCTAACCTATCAAAGACTTTCTCTAGGTCAGCAAGATGATCCATGAAGGTGTGAGATTTAACCAAGATATCATCCACATAATCCTCCAAAATGGTATGGATAAGATCATGGAAAATAGTAGTCATAGCTCTTTGATAGGTAGCCCCAACATTCTTTAGGCCAAAAGGCATCATGTTGTAACAAAAGGTTCCCTAAGGGGTAGTGAATGCTATCTTATGTTGATCCTCTTCTGCAATCTTGATTTGATTATACCCAAAAAATCCATCCATGAGGGATAGAATTTCATGTCCAGCTATAAGGTCTAAAATCATATCTATGTTGGGCAAGGGAAAATCATCTTTTGGACAAGCTTTGTTAAGATCTCTGAAATCAGTGTAGATTCTGATGTCACCGAAAGGTTTGGTTATGGGGACCATGTTGGAGATCCACTCTGATTAGTCGATAGGTCGGATAACCTTAGCAGATAACATTCTTTCTAATTTAGCTTTTACCAATAAGGCCACCTTGGGGTGCATTTTTCTAAGCTTTT
Organism: Cupressus sempervirens; assembly: GCA_028749045.1. Taxonomy (NCBI): domain Eukaryota; kingdom Viridiplantae; phylum Streptophyta; class Pinopsida; order Cupressales; family Cupressaceae; genus Cupressus; species Cupressus sempervirens. The sequence goes on along the minus strand of CM053792.1, from coordinate 909,393,674 downwards.
GTCTGATGGGCTTGATCTTTGCATCGACTGCAAGATGATGAACTACAAGCTTTGGATCAAGTCCTGGCATGTCCTGATATGACCATGAAAATTGGCCAATGTTCTCTCTTAAGACCTCAAAAAGGAGGTCAGTTTGGTCTTGCGATAGGGATGTAGCAATGTGAACAAGTCTGGGGATCTCTGAAGAACTGATATTGACTTCTCTAGTATCCTCAATTAGAATAGAAGACACCTCTAATCAATTATCTTGAGGAGGCAATGCTAAATCCTCATGTTCTGCTTGTGACTTTTGATTTTCTTGCTGAGGGACTTTCTTTGCTACCTTAGCTAGTCTTGGATTCACCTTAGTTCTACTTTTTGGTGTATCAGAACTAGGTTGGGGATTTTCTCCAAAATACCCCTTGGGATCTAGCTTGTAGATATAGGTAGAATCTAGCTTTGTTTTCTTATGAGGAGTTTCAGCTCCCATGAATCTCAGAAGCACTTCCTCTGATGTGAACTCATCAATGTGTATGACCCTTGGTTGGTCCCAATCTATGAGTTGTGGATGGGCGAGTGGTAGGTCAATGAGGTGGATGGATAGTTTTTGGAGAATAAAGTCTTTGAAGGAGATTTGGTCTAGGATATCATTGTAGGATCTATTTTCAACTTCGTTAGGAATGTCTTCAATTTTGACAAGGTTGTGGTGAATGTTTGAAAAAGTGTGACCATTCATATTGGTGCCCCCAGTTGTGGGTATGCCAAAGCCAAGACCTGACTTCGATTCCCACTTGTGTGCATCGATGGGGCACTACATGCCTTTTTCTTCTGGTCCTAGACCACCACCTTGATAGTTCCATTTTTTAGTGATGAGCTCATGTTCTTGGGGATACTTCTGGCTTAAGTGATCAAGGTGTGCTTGATTTCTTTGAGGTGCATCCTTATGTAACCAATTGTTGATATCTGGAGTGAGCTCCTCATGAAGAGGGATTGTCGAGGATACAAAGGTTGTTGGGCCAAATTGTTTGTATCAAGGAGATGGAATCTCCTTAGCTTTGTGATATCTTGGTCATCCATGGGCATGTCGATCAAGTGGGAGTGCCCTAACAGCAAATGCATCTGATAGACTATACTCTCCATAGCCTTTTTTATTGATCTTGACAGTAGACAGGGTGGAGGTGAGGATGGTTTTTGGGTCATTACAAGTGTGGGATGAGCTGGCGATGGATGTGCCAATATCAATTCTAGGGCAATGGTTTGTATATGAAGCTTCAAGTGCATTGTAGTAAGCAAAGGGTTCTGGATCGGCATGGATGGTTACCTCAGTGCCTTGATGCAAAAATTTGACGCACTGATGGTAAGTGGATGGAATGACTTTCATGGCATGAATCCATGGGAGATCAAGGAGGATGTTAAATGGTAGGTTTAGATCAGTAACATGGCAGAGTGTCTCTTGGATGACTGGCCCAACCTTGATTGGCATCAAAATAGTTCCTTCTGTGGTTCTTTCCAAGTTGTCATAAGCTTTGATGGTGATAACCTCACTGATGATATCTGCCTCATTATACCCAGCTTGTTTTATGAATTTTAGGGTGCAAATATTCAAGGCTGATCCATTATCTATCATTACTCTTTTCATGAAAAAATTGGATACCATGATGGCTATGCAAAGCGGAAGGGTGTGATCTGGCTCGACCATGGGTATGTCGGTGGGTTTGAATGATAGGGTGCATGAGGAGGATAGGTGTCCAACTAGATTACAAAAATTAGTAGCATTGATATCAGAAGGGACACGGGATTCTATGAGATGACTTTCAAGGATGTCTTTGTACACAGGACTAGTGTGGAGAAGGTCTAAAATGGAGATTTGGGCTAGCATGTTCCCAAGGTGTTCCAAGATATTGTACCAGCTTTTTGATGGAGCTGATGGTGCTGATGAAATTGGTGGGCCTGTGATGTTAAATCAAACTCTTCAAGTGGTGACTGCACACTCATTTTTTGGTCCTTGGATATTGATAACATTGATAGAAGGCTCTTTCTCGGATATACAACCTATAAGGCTACCATATTCTATATAGGATGAAGTGTGGTCATTGTTCTTCCCATGCTATTGGTTTGGCTAACGGTTGTTGGTGTGTTTGTTGTTGTTTTGGATAGGTTCTTTTCTAAGATTTTGGTTGTTGTGAGGAGGAAAAGCATTTTGATAGATCTGTAAGCTTGCATTTTGAGAGGTTTGGGCACCAACAATGATTTCCTTTCGATCAATGAGGTCCTACACATAATCTTTTAGTTTCATGCATCTGAGGGTGGTGTGACCTTTTACCCTATGAAATTTGCAGTACTCATTGTCTTTATACCATGTAGCTTTGGATTGGCTTGGGTCAATTTTTTGGGTAGGAGGAAATTTGATGAGGTTTTCCTTGACTAATTTCTATAAAATGACATCCAATGGCTCACCAAGGGGTGTATAGTTTCTAGGTGTAGGTTGGAATCCAGGCTTTTGTCCTGCAACTACATTGATGGCATTAGCTTGATTGCTAGACCCTTGAAAGTTGGGTCTTGGATTGTGGTTTTGATAGCTTTGGTTATTCTGCTATTGGTAGTTGATAGCTTGTTGATTGTTTGGTTGATATGGTGGGTTGGACTAGTTTTCAGAAGGACCAACAATATTCACATGTCTAGTGTCAGTGATGCCACCTATTGCAACATGCTTATTTTTGTTCCAATACCTAGACTTTTCATTGGAATGTGATTGATTTTGGTTGGCTTCCTTGTAAATCTTTACCACACCATCTTTAATGAGTCCTTCCTCAAGGATCATTCCTTTCTCTTTGATATCGTTGTAGGTCTGCAAATAGTTCATGGTCATGTGGTGAGCCAAGCTAGGATGGGCATTATCACTAAACATTTTTACCAAATGGCACTCTGGCAAGGTGTAGGATATGCGGGTGGTAAGGGTTTTCCATCTTTCCAGGTATTTAGCAAGGCTTTCTCCACCTTTTTGCTTAGTGTGGACAAGGTCAACTATTGATAGCTTTGTTTGAACGAGATGGGCATATTGGGCTATGAATGCCTCAGATAATTTAGCAAAGTTTTTAATTGTGCCATAGGGGATTCTGTAAAACCATTCAAGAGCTGGTCCAGCCAAGCTTTTGGGAAAAAGGTGCAAGAGGAAGACATCATTGTATGCCATGTCCTAGAAGTGCATGTAAAATTCTTTGATATGTGTGATAGGGTCTCCTTTTCCTCTAAATTTGTCAAATTTGGGTACCTCAAAATGCTTGGGAAATGGTGTCATGGTAATAGCTTTGTCAAATGGGTAAGGACACACAATCTCAAACTTGAAGGTTTTTGGATCATTTCCTTCCTGGATGTTCTTTAAAGCTATCTTAATGGCTTCCCATTCTGCATTAATGGGTGATGGATGGGGTGCCCCCACTGTAGGAGTTCCCTAAGGTAGGTATGTGCTAGATGGGGCAATGGAATACGGATGGCTTTGAGGTATGGGCTGGTAGGGATTGTACATTGTTTGGGCAGCTACATGGTGGATGATGGGTTGTTGAGGGGGAGGTGGCACATATTGCTGCATGTGCTATGAGGCTGGCTATTGATATGGGATTTGAGGTTGGGATTGAGGAACATAAGCTGGCTATGGGATAAATGAATGGCTTTGTGGAGGTAAGGTATAAGATGGTTGTGAAGCTTAGGGAAAGGATCGGGGAGCTTGTGGAACTTGGCTGTGGATTTGAGGAGTTTGACCAATATATGTGGGTTGTGCCCCCATTTGGGAAGGTGTCTACATTGCAAAATAGGCCAAGTAATTGGTAGTTGGTGGTGGTGGATTTCATCCTAGAAGTGGCATAGAAAAATAGTAGGTAATAGGAGGTAATGGATTAGTTGGTGGTAGAGGTGGTGGGAATTGAAAGCTTGGGAATGGAATTGATGGGGTTTGATAGCTTGGTGGCTGGATTTGGAAGCTTGGTAGAGTGGTGGTGGGAGTTGGGGTCACTTGGGAGCTTGGAAAAAAATTGACAGTAGCTTGTGGGGTTTGATAGCTTTGTGGAGTGAGGGTAGTAGCTTGTTGATTTGTGGCTGATTGCACTGAGCTCCAAGGACCTAGTGGAAATGATGGAATTGTGTTCTAAGCTGAGGTAAACAAGCTGGGGGTGATGAAGGGTTGATTACTTGGCCCCATGGGTGGCATCCCTATTGTGTATTACTGAGGTTGGCCAAAGATACTAGCACTAATTTGGGAGATGGGTGGATTTGGAAGGCTAGGTTGGAGAGCAGCAACAACAATAGTGAAAGGAGTGAATGGTGAGGTGTTTTAGGTGAAGGGGGTTTGGGATGGAGTGGTATGGAAAAATTCTAGAGTGGTGGTGGCTAGATTGGCTTGTGGAAGAAAGATTTCAACTTGAGTGTAGGATGGTATGTTTGGGTCTGTTGGATCATACAGGGTGGGTTGAGGCTCTTCTTTTGGCACACATTGAGGATAATTTGAATCATAAGAGCCTATCGGTGGTGGGAGTTTTCCAAACAATGGGTGAGATGACTCTGATAGGGGAGGAGGTCTTCCAAAGTCAAAGGCTCTAATGTTGTCCCTTCAAAAGTTAGCCATGATTGTTTCCTTGTTTTTGTCTATAATAGCATTCACCAATACTGCATTTCTTGGTTGGTTCATGAAGGCTTCAATGTTAGTAGGTGATGGTATGGTGTTCTATGGGCTGAAGGATAGTTGAGTGCTCAAAGGGAGCGATGCTATTGGATCCAAATGATAGGGCTGCATTGTTTCCTTCTTCTTCTTGCCTAAGCAAGTGATAGGTGCCATAAAAAATGCAGAATGTTTCCTAGGGATGAGATGCAACAATGTTGATGGATGCAAAAGAGGAAGGCTTTTCTATGCAAATGATCTCCTAGGTTGAGGAAAAACTATATGAAAAACCTAAGGAGGATTGGGTTGGGGATGCTAACTTCAAACATATGTTGCCAAAGCATGAAAGGACTACTTTCGTATGTGCAAGCTTGGTGGTGATTGTGTCAACTTAAGGATAGACTAATGATCCTTTAGGAAGAACATGAGATTGACCACTTGTGGATGCCAACCTTTAGCTCAAGGTGATGAGGGATGACAAGTGACAAAGCTAGATTACCCTAGACAAAGCTCTATCAAAGGGATAACCTTGGTGAGATTGATGGACTTGGAAGATTTTAGGAATGGCAAACTTTTGGCAAGGTGACAACAATTTTGAGGGCTTGGATGTGAAGATTTTGGATTGCTGGCTAGTTGGTTTGATTCTAAATGAGATGGATGAGCTGAAATGCTTAAGGGGATGACTAAAGATGGCTGGCTTTCCTACAAATATGACTCTAATGAAAAAGTGAAGCTTATGCAAGAAGATGTGGAGAAACAAGGGGGTCTAATCATAGAAATCATGCCTAGTTGGTAAGGCATAAGCATTGTTAACTCTTGGATGTTGGTTAAATTGGATGGTGCAATCTAACTAGGCATCTTGAAGGCCTTTGTTAGCAGCTTTTTCCTCTACTTTATGGAGTTTGGCAATTCGAGGACTTGGTGTTAGTTCCTTTCTCTTGGCTGAAAGTTCTTGGTATGCCTAAGATGGCTTGAGTTTGAATTTGTGAAACTTCTATTTGGGTTTGGGTTGCTCTAACATTAATTCCTAAATTTTCTTGGCTTTGAGAGATCTTGATTGTTTTTCTTCAACTTGTTAAACTTTTGGAATAGGCAGTTACTACGCTAAGTATGCCCTAAGCTGGGATTGACCAAGTTTGACAAACATTCATTCAACAAATAAAAAAGAAAGCAATAGATAGAAACAACCAGATAGAAGTTTTTGATTCTCAGAATGTGATACTTGCACTGAGGAGTGTGTATGTTTTAAAAATGTTTCGATCAATCACCTCAAACACATTAACATCCTAGATGGTTGTCTACAAGGCTGACAGTTGGTTTAGCTAGGGAGTCCTCGATATATCCAAGGTACGTGAGGCCCAAATCCGTAGATGAAACCAAAAGGATGTCACATAGCCGAGAGGAGCGGTAACCCACTTCTCCTCTTTCACTTCTCAAAGGTATAAAATTCCTTGAGGCTTAGCCTGAGTGACAAAATCTTGATCCCAAGAGAGGTGTCTTTCAATTCACCTCCTGGTTCTTATACTCTGTCAGAATGCTGGAGTTGAGGTCATCCAAGGGGTGGTGAAATCCCCAACTAGGCCTCCTAGAAAGAGAAACAAAGTTTTGGATTCTAATCTTATGCACCAAAGATGGCCTCGAAAGATGACAAGGGGAGAGAAGACTTGGATGACCTTGGGCTAAAAAGCACACTTGTTCTTTTACCAACTAACTCTTATGTGTATTGATCTAGACTTTGCAAGCAGTCATGTTTAAGAGACAATGTTCAATTCCAACTTTGAAATGCGCCAACAAATAAAAATTGATCGAAGAATGAATACAAGAAGAAGATTTAGGGTCAACAAAAAAGTAAACCTGTGCACCCGGATGCCCTCCACATCAAGTATCGATTAATTTCCTTTAAAGAATTCAAGAGTTGGTGTGATTTTGTTTTAAGCCCAAAACAAAGGTGTGTGAAACTCGATTGTCAAGCACATGCCCGGAGGCCCTCCACGTCAATAGTTGTTCAATTTTAGTGCCCAAACTTGAAGTGTGATCAATTTAATCTAGAGTTTTGGTCATTTAATAATTTTGATAAAGTTAAAGCAAATGTTCAAAGACCAAGTGAGTGAGTTAGATTGTGAAACATTTAACACCTTTTTCAAGTAGACCCATCCCCATAAATGGCACTGAGATTGCAACCAATGGTTGAATTGATGGGTGATTATAAAAGAGATGAGTCCAAGGAACTACTCAAATTAATTTTTGCAAATTTTTATTTAACTTAACGAAGTTTCTTAAATGTCCAAAAATCAAACTTTACCTAAATTGCATGTGAAAAAGAGATTTATTTTGTTCAATTTTAGAAGTTGCAAATGAAGTGTTTGATATTGCAATGGTTAATTGATCCTTGGCATTCAAGATTGGATTTTTTGTTTTAATCATGCATTCAAGAAAAATTTGATTTTAATCCATGGCATTCAAGAGTGTGTTTTGAGCAACATTCATTCAATGGAAAATGTGTTTAACCATTCAAGTTTAGTCCATAAAAAGCCTAAAAAATATGATTAAATCTTGGTGCTCCAACCTGCAATAAGACAAAAACAAAAAAAATTGATTAGTCACCCAAAATCTTCCAAAATGAAAGCTTAACTACAAGAATTTTTTTTTAACTTTTTATGCTATTTTTCCTATGCGTAAAAATGCTTAAAATGGTCTAAATCCTATAGAAGTGCAACAGAGACAGGTGAAGATGACAGTTCATCAAGCGCAGATGCCAAACTACAGAGATGCTGATCTGTGGAGATGCTAATCTATGAAGATGATAGAGAAAGATGTAGAGATGATAGAGTAAGTTGGCAGCAGTGGAGACGATAGTCTAGGTTACAGACATGACAATTTGATTGCTGGCAGCAGTGGAGACAATAGTTTGATTGATGGCGACAGTGGAGATGACAGAGTGTGTTTTGAATAAGAAACTTAGCTAGGTGGAAATGATGGTTAGAGGCAGAGATGACGATAAAAGCCAGGTGAAGACACTAAAACTTGGAGATGCTAATCTGCGTAGATGATAGAATTCACTTCGGAGATGACAGTTTAGGATTTAGAGATGACAATCATCCAGTTGGAGACATCGATCTGCAGAGATGACACTGCACAGAATTGGGTTTAAAATATGTGGATTTTTTTCAAAAAAATTTTGGAATTTGATTTTTGAAGCTTTGTTTTTCTCCCTAATGCTTCCTTTAACCTGCAAGAACAAGATTAAACCCTACAACTCACTCAAATGACAAGAAACATTAGATTATTAGCAAAAAAAAATATATAGATGAAAATAGATGATTAAATGACCCATAGTGGGGTCCCACCGGGCATGGCAAAATGTATATGAGAAATATGTTAGCAAGTAATACTAATCTATCAAGAGAACAAAGCATTAACTAACATAAAAAAACATAACATATATGAGAGACAAAGTGAAAACTCTCAAATGAGAATATGAGCCATGGAATGGCTCTCCCAATGAGAATGGTCACTTGATTTAGAGATGAGTCTATTATGTGGATGTGGGATGTATGCTCAAGGTTCTCAAAATAGCTTCAATGGAGATGAAAATGGAAAATGGGAAGCTTTGTGAGCTCTCAATTTGGCATCATAAGGGTATGGTTGATGGCTTTTGGCTCTCAAAAGAGCATTATAACTTTAGCTCCAAGATTGTGATGAAATGGCTTGGGAGGGGGTACAATTTATAGGCTAAGGGCTTGAGGGATGGAGGGATAAGATGTAAGGATGGGGAAATGGTTAAGGAGGGCTAGGATGCACTCAAAGGGGAGCACATGGATTGTGCTTGTTTAGCACCAATCAAGGAGTGACACATGTCACAGGGTGAGTGTATGGAGGAAAGGGGATGGATGAGTCAACAAAGGAGGCTCAAGGGATAATATCTTCATAAAGACCCTTCATTATGGCTTGTAAGAGCTTGTAAGAGTCTTTATGGCCTTTGTAAGAGCATTCACTGTTGGGTGGTTTGGATATTTTGAGGGGAGTTGAGATTGTTGACTTTCCTTGGCTTAGGAAAGTCTTAAGCTTGCTTAGGGAATGTGACAACATTAGGGGGTGGATTAGTCTTGGGTTTAGGATTAGGTTAGGGATGTTAGAGATTTGCAAGTGGATAGCATTCATGAGGGTGAGTGAGTTAGTGGATAAGCTTCGTTAGTATGGGTGGATGGGGTGGATTAGGCTAAAAAGGGAGATTTAGGATAGGTTAGGGGTTATTAGCTTTGAGGGTTTTATTTATCAAATAGATTTATTTAATAAATGGGGATTTTGGAATTAGATAGAAGAATAGGATTTAATTGATAAATAATAGGTTATTTGATTTATCAATTAGGACTATAGATGATTAATTAAATTAATCATCTAGGGATGGCAAAGGATTAATTAAATAAGAATTTAATTAATGATGCCTTTAGAGATGGTTAAATTAGATTACCAAAGCGGTGTAATCAAATTTAAGTGTCTACAAAATGTTTTGTATGAAAACCCTACATGTGTAGATTCGAGAAAATTAATAGACTAGGGCCAAATGATGAGGGTAAATCTTTTCAGGGGAATAAATAAATAATGGGAAATACACTACAATCATTTTTCTAAATAATTTTTGCATATCATTCATAATTATGTCTGGAATATATATATATATATATATATATATATATATAATTCTGAATTTCTATCATTTATACTGTTGATAATTTAAAAAAAATATATATATATATATATATATAATTATGAATTTCTATCATTTATAATGTTGATAATTTAAAATGGTTTATACTGAAAAACGTTAGATAGAAAATGTTTTAATTCGAGTGATTGTTGTTTTTAAGCAAAGTCTTTCAAAAATGAAAAAAAAAAAAAGTTAAGAGAGGGGTGGGTTATACCCATCCCATACCCTCTGCATGCCTTACGATGACATACATGTAGTTGTTGGTACTGTGACTGCCGTCACAGGCCTGCAACGTCAGGTATGACGTTGCACAGTTATTTTAAAAATCATGCACAGTATTGTAATTCAATTAAGATCGTTGTCTGATGTTATAATGGAAACATTCGGCTTTATTAGCATTGCATGTTGTTAAATAATAATATATTATTTCATGTGTGATTATTAATTTTAAATATTAAAGATTGTAATGTGTTTATATATATATATATATATATATATATATATATATATATATATATATATATATATATATATATATATATATATATATATATATATATATATATATGTATGTATTATATATATAATAATAATAATAATAAATTTTAATATTCAAAGATTTATAGATAAATAATATATAGTATTAAATTAAACAAATTACTTAATTATAATTTAGTCTAATTAAGGTTGATAAGAGTGTTTTAAATGAAATAATTAAGTTATGTAATGGATATTTTTAACTGAAATGATTATTGATTATATAGGTTAAATGGAAAGACATATTAGTGTTTATTTGATATTTATTGAGTGGTTGATTTAATGAACTTGATTTGAATATTGATCATTATAATTAAATATTGAAATTATTAATTAGTTTATTATTTATTAATAATTGTTAAGTTTAACAAATTATTAATGAATGATAGTATAGTTAGTTTTATATAATTATTAATTAATTCAATCAAATTCAATTTAATTGAGATTAGTTAATAATTGAAGTATAGTATTAAGCTATAGATCAATAATTGAATTCTAAGAGTTTTAGGGAGAAACTTTTATCTATCAAACAAAATACATCGGTTAGGTAAATGTACAAATTTCTCCACTCAATATCATAATTTGAAAATGAAAACTAAGACCTCCACATTGTATTCAACTATGTAAATTTTAGCAAAATAGAACACATGCTTGCATTGTGTTTTCTCTATGCCATCTTTTTTGGGTTTTTGGGCTGACTAGTGTTGACCAGTTATAGGACATCTACCAGAGGCTCGGGGGTTATGATTGTGATTTCATGATGATGTCTTTTGATTCTGATCTTTATAAATCCAACCATGGTTATGTGATGGTATGCTCTATGAGATGTTTGTATTTACTATTTTTTATTGCTTTCTAGTCTTCTTGTGTGAAGCTAAGATTCATATGTATGAGACACTTGACTTAAGCATTTTGAGTCATCGATCAATTATACTTGAGATTACTTTGAGTCATTTGATGGAATTGAATTGTTACCTGATCTTGATGATGTCATGTTGTAACATGTTTTGACTCAACCATTTTGGGGTCTTTGAACAGTATTACTTTGAGATACTTTTTGGTTGCTTGTTAAGAACCAATGATTATTGTGATTATGAGGGATACCTTCAGTTGCCAATAGAGAACTGTTGTGGTCATGATTATCAATGGATGCCTTTTAGTTGACTCATGGAGTTTTCATGTTTATATTGTGGATTATCTTTTGGTATTTTATGATTTATGATTCCATGAGCTTAGGGTAGGTCATCTACTTGTAGTGATGGGAAGTGGCTTGCAATGGGGGCTGGGGCCCTAAGTGGTTGCCATGGTAACTCATTGTAAGTTTTCTTAATTAGTGAGAATATTCACACCTAATAATGACTTAATGAACATAAAAAGATAATTGTTTGTTCTCGCCCATGCCATGAGTGCTAGTACAGACTAGGATGGGAGTAGAGAGAATGCTTGGTTGTGAACTTGTATTACATAGTATGCCTCGTCTGTATGAGAGGATACTAGTGGTGGCATAGGGATCACTAGGGGGCTAGGGTCTATTGGGAGACTACCATGGTAACTCTAGCATGATCCGTGTGATGACACTTTCTCGCTTGCATAGTAGGTTTCCTACATGTCTTTTTTGTGCCTCTGGGATTAGATGTCGATTTGTGTTGGAACCTTTGAGTTAGTATACTTTTAGGATTCTTGGACTTAGAGAGTATTTATGTTATGTGATTTTGATAGCTAGTTAGGGACTTGAGATTATCTCCTCAGCATGGTGGGAGTGGACCACTTAGGTACCATGTGGTCGGGTGGTAGTGCTATTTCACTCTTATCATTTGAGATCCGTATGAGACACCATGGCTGATGCATTCTTGATTATGATGGTGGACATGTATCCTTACATTGATGATTTACATATGTTAGATAATGTTAACTTATGATTTATTTTGCATGTTAGATTACTTTCTGCATATGATGTAGTATGTTTTAGGAGTGACATTCCTACTATGATAATATCGATGATCTCTTCGATGATTTGGAATGTTAGGCACAGAGGGATGGCTAGGACCCACGATGGTCTAATGATGCTATTTATAGGTGGGAGGAACCATGCACTTAGTTAATTATGTTTGTGGTAAATGGTTATCTTTTATGATGATGTATCATGTATGACATGTGATTACATTTACTTTGTTGCATCATAGATTAGATTTAGAATGATGATGTATTTTATTTTCATCGATGTATATTCTTTTATGCCTTTCATACCATGTGACATGTATAGTGGATTATTGAGAAATCTGAAATGTAATTACTAAAAGGACACTTGTATATTGTTTAAGTATGTTGGATGTATCATTATTAATTCACGAGGATGTGATGTTAGATGTATAGATAAATTAGATGTGATTCAACATTAAGGGATCCATGAAGAATGTAACTATTATGTATGTATGTTTATGTTTACTTTTAGTTGAATATTATTATTGCTTTTGCTACTATGTTATGAATGATTTTACTTTCATGTTTAAAAAAAACATGTTACCAAACTTAGTGAAACTTTAGGATTATTCTTTGGATCCCTCGGTGGGGCGTTACACTTTGTCACGTAACTATAACTCAAACTTCATTTCCAACCTAAATAAAAAATTCATTTCTAATTTAAAGAAAAGATATCAGCTTTAATGATTCATATTGATAGTAAAATTTAGTAATTCTCAAATTACATCTCAAGTGTGCATGATTCATAAGCGATAATTAACACACAATAGCATGAACACAAGAGACACCAGATTTAACATTGAAATCCAATATGGAAAAACCACCAAGTAACTAGCTACTAATTTTCACTCTTCTAAGGTGAGCCTTATTATGAGCCAACCCTCTTAAAGTTTACAAAAACACACTATTAGGTGTGTGATGCAGGAGCATCCAGAGGTATAAGGGCAATCCTGTGTCACCCAAAAAAGTTGTACTTAGACTTAGCTTTTGTTTCATGTCTTTACATTTTTGGATACCCATTTGGGTCAAATAAAGGTTCCAACTCTCACAGTTCAACTATCAGTGTGCTAGAAAATCTTGAAAAATAGGAGCATGCAATTTGGCCATCATTTTAGTGACCTATAAGGTGTGAATTGGCTAGATGAATGTAATTGTGATTTAGAGCATTCTAGAAAAAGAATCAGGTCAAAAGGACCCACGGTTTGAAAGTTATTGCAATTTTTCAAGTTTTGGAGACCTCCTAAAAATTCTTCAAAGTCAAGTTAAGGGCATTAAATGACCTCAAAGTTCTTCAAGAGATTTTTAGAAATGTAAACAGTTCATCAATCAGAGCTATGGTTCAAAAGTTATGCCTCCCAGAAGTTCGGTTACCGTTTCTAGATTCTTCTAGATTTGCGCCAACTTCTACTGCAGCTTCTAGAACCTTCTATTTAGTTAGTGAAAGCCTACTAGCACTTTCTAGAATGTACTCCTAGTCCTTAACCCTTTGGGGTCTATTTAAGGAGATTTTTGGCAATGTAAAAGGCAGTTCGGAGTAGAGTTTGAGAGGAGGTACTGAAAGGAGAAATTATCTCCAAATTTATGCTATTGTAAGCCCTTAGGGCATGTTTTGAAGTTTATTTTCTCTGTACTATTTGTACTAGCTTATTTTCTCAGTTAATATAATTTGTCTTTTCTGTTGTGTCCATTCTATTCTTAGGTTGTGTCCCCATCAAGTGGTATCAGAGCTAGTTTTCTTGAGTGTGTAGACAAAGTGTTAACTGTGAAGCAGTTTGCACCAGGACTATGTGGTTGTGAGTTTGAGTTAAGAAGATGCCTCCACAAAGAGAGCATGGTAGAAGGGCTAGAGTTATTAATCCTGAGGAGGTTAGAGCTCTCCAATGGCAGGTGCAGGCATTGCAAGAGGAGCTCCGTAGAGGAGCAAATGTTGCCACAGGTGACGACAGTGAGGATGACAATGAAGAAGAAGTAATGGAACCAGAAGGGGAATTTGATGGGGAAGTTTTGAATCATGCAGAGGAAAGGCTTTTTAAGGCCATTACTAAGTTTGGGAAAAGACCCACAATTGAAGTGGGTGTATTTTCAGGAAATCTGAAACTAGATGAGTTGATCGATTGGATCAATGAAATGGAAGAATACTTTGAGTATGAGGATATTAGGGACCCAGATAGGGTTAAGTTTGCAAAGGCCAAATTGAAAGGCCATGCCAAAATCTAGTGGCAAGAGGTTCAATTAGAAAGAAATAGAAGAGGAAAGGAGAAGATCACAAGATGGGATCGCATGGTGGACAAATTGAAGAAGCAGTCATTCTTGTGGACTACGAGCTTGATTTGTTTAAGAAGATGCATGGGTTAAAGCAAGCACGAAGATTAGTCCAAGAATATACAGAGTAATTTTACCGACTCTTGATTAGAGCAGGACATGTAGAAGCAAATAAGGAGAAGGTTGCTCATTATATCAGTGGGTTGCGACCTAGCATCCAAGAGGAATTAAGTCTAGTAAGAATGACCAGTTTTGAAGAGGCATACCAGTTTGCCCTACGAGTTGAAGAGAAGCTAAATAAAAGGTTTGAAGGAAGACAAAGAGGGCATGGTCAAGGAGGAAGGGGAAGCAGTAGATCATCTGGAGGCTGTAATGAAACCCAAAAGAAAAATGAAGATGAGCGTACTAGCAGGAACCAAAGGAATGAGGGTTTCAACCGCTCCCATGACCAAGACTTTGGAAATCGGAGAGGAAGAGGTAGAGGATGTGGACAAGGAAGAGGAGGCTTCTGTGGTACCTATTTCCATTACAATGAAGAAGATCATTGTGCCTTTGAATGCCCTCAATGACAAGGAAGGATAGATAGGAGAGCTAAGGGCCAAGCTAGGGTTGCTCATGTGGATGAGGATGCATAATCATCACATTCAGAGGATGCAGAAAGAGGAGAGACCTTGGTAAATGAAAGAGTCCTACTAAGTGGTGAGATTGAACTAGGACAATGGAGGAGTTTGTTTCGTACCAGATGCAAGTGTGAGGATAAATTTTGTGACGTGATCATTGATGGTGGTAGCACTAATAACTTGGTATCAGAAGAGATGGTCTCTAAGCTAAAGCTCAAGAGGGAGAAACATCCCCAGCCTTATCAGATTGCTTGGGTAAAATATGATCATAAGGTCCTGGTAAGTGAACAATGTTTAGTAAAATTCAAAATTGGGAGTTACCATGATGAAGTTCTCTGTGATGTTATTTCGATGGTTGTTTGTCATCTATTGTTGGGTAGACCATGGCAGTTTGATAGACATGTAGTACATGATTTACATGCAAACACATACTCTTTGACAGAGGATGGAGTTTGCCACAAATTGAAGCCCATGAAAAAGGAAGGTGAAAAGGTATGTAGTAGTGCTAGGATTTATCTTGTTGATGGAAGGAAGTTTTTAGATGGCATGAAACATCAGCATATGTGCTATGCTTTCATTCCTAGAAAAGATAAAGAAGGTAGTAGTGAAATACCAGTTGAAGTTTTAGATTTACTAGGGGAGTTCGGAGATATTATCTTTGATAATGTTCTAGATGGATTTCCACCAATAAGGCAAATCAGTCATCAGATAGATCTGATTCTAGGAGCTAGTTTGCCTAACAAGGCTGCTCATAGGATGACTCCTACTGAAACAGAGGAGCTAAATAGACAGGTTCAGGAGCTATTGAGGAAGGGCTTGATTCGAGAGAGCTGGAGTCCATGTGCAGTACCTGCAGTACTCGCACCAAAGAAGGATGGAGAGTGGAGGATGTGTATAGATTCTCAAGCTATAAATAGGATCACCATCAAGTACCGGTTTCCTTTGCCAAGGATGGATGATATTATGGACTGCTTGAGTGGAGCTCAGTACTTCACAAAGATAGATCTAAAGAGTGGTTATCACCAGATATGGATTCAAGAAGGAGATGAGTGGAAAAAAGCCTTCAAGACCAAGGAGGGTCTTTATGAGTGGTTAGTCATGCCCTTTGGATTGATGAACGCCCCAAGCACTTTCATGCGGCTCATGAATGAGGTACTTAAGAAGTTCTTGGGAAAATTTGTTATTGTCTATTTGGATGATATTTTAATTTTCAGCAAGACTTTGGAAGAACATTTATTGCATATTTGTAGTGTCCTTGAAAGGCTAAGGGAAGAGAAACTATTAATTAATCTGAAGAAGTGTAACTTTGCAAAAAGGGAGTTAGTTTATTTGGGGTTTTTTATATCACCTGAAGGTCTCAAAATGGATCCGGAGAAGGTAAAAGCCATCTTGGAATGGCCTACTCCAAGGTCTGCTACTGAGGTAAGATCATTTCATAGTCTGGTTAGTTTTTACAAAAATTTTATTAAGAATTTCAGTGGTATATGTGCACCCCTAACTGATACAATAAGAGGGGATAGAAAAGAGTTCAAATGGACTGCAGCAGCTGTGAGAAGTTTTGAATTGTTGAAGAAGAAGGTAACAGAACAACTTGTGTTGTCACTTCCAAATTTTAGAAAGGTTTTCTACGTGGATTTTGATGCTAGTGGCAATGTTATTGGGGCTGTATTAAGCCAAGAAGGTGAGCCTATTGCATATTTTAGTGAAAAATTGAATGATGCAAAGAAGAAGTATTCTGTTTATGATCAAGAATTCTATGCAATAGTTCAGGCCTTAAAGAAATGGAGGCATTATTTATTGCCAAAGGAATTTGTTTTGTATACTAGTCATCAGGCATTACAGTACCTAAATAGCCAAGGTAAATTGAATTAGAGGCATATGAAGTGGGTAGAGTTCTTGCAGAGTTATACATTTGTGTTGAAGCATAGAAGTGAAAAATCTAATAGGGTTGCAGATGTACTAAGTAGGAGACAGTTGTTTCTTACAGTAATGCATGTTGAAGTAGTTGGGTTTGATGAACTCAAGAATTTGTACCTTGAGGATCCTGATTTTGCTAAAGCATGGAAAGCTTGTAAAGAGCCTATTGCTATAGATAGAACCAAGTGCTTAGACTATTTGATTCAGGATGGCATGTTGTTCAAGGGTAGTCAATTGTGCATTCCAAGGAGTTCCATGAGGGAAAATCTGATTAAGGAGAAACATAGTGGAGGGATGGCAGGACATTTTTGTCTAGATAAGACCATTTCCATTCTTAGAGAACATTATTTTTGGCCTCAAATTTCACAGGATGTGAAGAAGTTTGTAGAGAGTTGCCAGGTTTGTCAAGTTGCCAAGGGGTTTAGTCACAATACTAGCCTATATCAGCCATTGCCTATTCCATCAAGGCCATGGGAGGACATAAGTATGGATTTTGTTCTTGGATTTCCAAGGACACTAAGGGGTAATGATTCAGTATTCATGGTGGTTGATAGGTTCTCCAAAATGGCACATTTTATTCCATGCCACAAAACTCATGATGTTGTCCATATTGCAGACTTGTTTTTCAAAGAGGTGGTAAGACTACATGGTCTTCCAAGGAGTATAGTTTCTAATAGAGATACTAAATTTGTGGGGTATTTCTAGAGGACATTATGGAAAAAGTTGAGAACAGACTTGAAATTCAGTTCCATGCATCACCCACAAACTGATGGCCAAATAGAAGTGGTAAACAAAAGTTTGGGCAATTTGCTAAGATGTTTAGTTGGGGATAAGCCCAAGGGATGGGATTTGATTCTACCACAGGCAGAGTTTTCTTATAATAACTCTGTAAATAGGAGTACTACAAAATCACCATTCCAAATTGTATATGGGAATAGCCCAAGGACAGCACCAGAATTGAGGAAGATAGAACAAGGGGAGAGGACAAGTGCTGAAGCTGAGGAATTTGCTGAACATATCAAGCATCTACATGAGGAGGTTCAAGCACACATTACAAGGATGAATCAAGAGTATAAAGCTAGGGCTGATCAAAGGAGAAAACATAAGGAATTCCAAGTAGGGGATCTAGTCATGGTGTACTTATGAAAAGAAGGATTTCTAGCCAGGACTTACAACAAGCTGAAAATGAAGAAATTTGGCCCCTACAAAATTTTGAAGAAACATGACTTAGGAAATGCATATGAGGTAGAGCTGCCAGATGCTATTCACATTTCTCTCATTTTCAACATTGCAGATTTAATAGAGTATCATGATGATGGTGCAGATGAGGTGTTAGAACCATGTCCAATTCTTGCTTCTAAGAAGGAGGAGATAGAAGACATTCTAGATCATCGTGTGGGTAGGAGTACCAAAAATAGGCAGTATGAAGAGTATTTGGTCAAATGGAAAGGAAAACCGATCGAGGACTCAACTTGAATTTTAGTAGCTGAGGTTTCCCATTTGGGATTTCCTCTACCATCCATAAAGTGACAGGGTCACTTTTCAATCTACCCTGGGTGTCTGATGCAGGAGCATCCAGAGGTATAAGGGAAATCCTGTGTCACCCAAAAAAAATGTACTTAGACTTAGTTTTTGTTTCATGTCTTTACATTTTTGGATACCCATTTGGGTCAAATAAAGGTTCCAACTCTCACAGTTCAACTATCAGTGTGCTAGAAAATCTCAAAAAATAGGAGCATGCAATTTGGCCATCATTTTGGTGACCTAGAAGGTGTGAATTGGCCAGATGAATATAATTGTGATTTAGAGCATTCCAAAAAAAGAATCAGGTCAAAAGGCCCCACAGTTTGAAATTTATTGCAGTTTTTTGAGTTTTGGAGACCTCCTAAGAAAGCTTCAAATTTAGGTTAGGGGCATTAAATGACCTCAACAAGGGCCAAAAAATGGGGGATGAGCAAAGCTCATCGATAGGGCTATAGAGCACTTTTAGAGCTTTCTAAAAATGTAAATGATTCATCAATTGGAGCTACGATTCAAAAGTTATGCCTCCCAAAAGTTCAGTTACCGTTTCTAGATTCTTCTAGATTTGCGCCAACTTCTACCACAACTTTTGGAACCTTCTATTTGGTTAGTGAAAGCCTAGTAGCACTTTCTAGAATGTACTCCTAGTCCTTAACCCTCTGGGGTCTATTTAAGGAGATTTTTGGCATTGTAAAAGGTAGTTTGGAGTAGAGTTTGAGAGGAGGTACTGAAAGGAGAAATTATCTCCAGATTTATGCTATTGTAAGCCCTTAGGCATGTTTTGAAGTTTATTTTCTCTGTACTATTTGTACTAGCTTATTTTCTCAATTAATACAATTTCCCTTTTCTGTTGTGTCCATTCTGTTCTTGGGTTGTGTCCCCATCAGTGTGACCTTGTTAGAGAATTTAATCACCCTATTAAGAGTGGTCTTCCTAGAGGTCTTTAGAACAATTCAATTGAACTATCACCTTGTTAGAAGATTTACAAAATGGATGCTAAACCAACTTTGTTAAAAGATTTTTAAATCACTACTAAAATGGTTATAAAGTAACAATGAATTGACCTAAATATGATGCAACTGAATTTTTTGATTACAGATCTCTATTCTACACCATTAGATCCCTCTTGATCAAATATAGCTTTTCTACTTCCTCAATGATCTCTAATCATCCTTCAAAATTTACTCTCACAATAATTAGTCCTCCTTCACATTCATATCACACCAAATTCATCACACACTTAGAATTCGCAACTTGACCTCTTATATATACCATTCAAATTATCAAGTCAGCTTATTCACAAGTTACATTTACCAATAAACCATGCATCAGTCGGCTACAAATATTACATTAAACAAATAAACTTTATTCCACAAAACAATGGAATCCTTTATTGGCTGACCCAACTTGGTAAACATTGCTCTAGAAACAATTTCTTGAGTTACCCATCTCAACTCAAATAACACTACAAATTCTGTGAAATCCTTTGGCTACTGAGTGAACTCAGTAAGAACTAAATTTCCTTTGCTAACCATGAGAGCTCGATAAGAACTATTCTCTACCATATTTTCCTTTGATGACTGAGTAAGCTTGATAGACATTAAATTTCCTTTCTTAAACTTGAAAGCTCAATAAAAGCTATCTGCACAAGAGAAAGCTTAAGAATGCTTAGACATTGTAAACCTTCTTTACTAACCTTTTGAGCTTGGTAGACTCTACCTTCTACCTTGCTGACCAATTGAGCTTGGTAAACTCTGACTAATAACTAATATGACATTTTCATAATATCAAAGACAACACATAATTGAACAATTGTATCCAATAATCTTCCTCTTTGTCATTGATGGTAACACAACATGTCATAGAAAAATAAAATTTGAAAACAAGTCTTCACTCCTCAACATAGTAATGTCGCTCTTTCATAGTATTCTCTCCCTCTTAAATAAACTCTCTTTTTCTTGCAAATTCAAGAAAGATATGCCAATAAATTCTCCCTCTTTGACAAAACATGCCAAAGACAACATAACTCAAACTTAAATGAAATTCAATGTACCTTAAGTACTAATTCATATGCAATGTCTTCATTTCTTTGCTACATCAACTAATAGATCTCCAATTATGTTAATGTTGATGCATCACTAAAACTATATTTTAGTGAGCTTCTATCAGGGGAATGACCCATAACTTACCTCTTAGATACAATAATGCATCCTTAGGTAAAGGCTTTGTGAATATGTCAGCAATTTTTTCCTTTGTTTGGACATACTCCAATCTAATCTCGTTATCCTACACCAATTCTCTAATGAAGTGTTACTTTATAGCAATATGCTTGGTTTTTGAATGCATTACTAGATTCTTGGATATGTTAATTGCACTAGTATTGTCACAAAACATAACAATAGGTTCTTTGATTTCTTCCTTCATACCTTCCAATAACTATTTGAACCAAACAATTTTTGAACAGTGTACTGCTACTGCAACATATTCACCCTCTATTGTGGATTGGGATGTATAATTTTTATTTTTACTTGTCCAAGAGACCAACCTCTTTCCAAGAAAGAAATCTCTTCCACTTGTACTTTTTCTATCATCAATGCTCCTTGCCCAATTTGCATCAGTAAACACTTTTAAATCCAGATTTCCTTCAAGTTTATACCATAATCTATAATGTCCAATTCCTTTCAAGTATCTAATGATCCTTTTGATTGCCATCATGTGATTTTATTTTGATTTTTCTAAAAATATAGCTACAATACCAACTGCAAGGGCAATTTCTGGTATTGGATGCACTACATACTACAACTTTTTGATCATAGATCTATACAATGTCTAATCCACTTCCTTTGATTCATCATCCTTGGTAAGTTTTAGTATAGTACACATAGGAGCCCCAACTAGTTTGCAGTCTTCCATACCAAACTTTTTTAGTATCTTCTTGATGTATTTAGATTCAATGATGTAGATGTCATTCTTATTTTGCTAAATTTGAAGACCAATAAAGAATTTGATCTCACCAAATATTGGCATTTCAAATTTCTTGTTCATTTGTTCTAAAGATTATTTACAAAGATCATTATTTCCTATCATCTGCAAATATTTCTACCAAAAAAATCTTATGATTTGGTCATTCCTAGATATAAAAGCTACTATTGTCATTAGTTCTTTGAAAACCAATCTAAATAAGATATTTATGTGGTCTTTCATACCATACTCTAGGGGCTTGCATCAGACCATACAATTCTTTATGTAATTTGTAGACCATGTCCTTCTTGTTCGGATCAACAAAACCTTCAGGTTGTTCAATATAAACCTCTTCATCTAGTATACCACTGAGAAATGCTAACTTGACATCCATTTGATAAACTTTGAATCCTTTGTATGTAGCATATGAAAGTAAGGTTTTGACACCTTCCAATATTGCAATAAGAGAAAAAGTCTATCCATAGTCTACACCTTCTTCTTGAGAGTATCCTTTGCATACCAATCTAGCTTTGATTCTTGACACCTTGCCATCTTCATTTAGCTTGTTTTTGAATACCCACTTAGTTCTGTTGGTGTGATTTTTCATAGTATAGAAAAGTCCTAATATTTGGGTGAAAAATCATTTAAGTCCTTGAATTAGGTAGATTAGGGTTTCTTTTCAAGTAATTCTAAAAATTCTTTAGATTACTCTAACTGTGCCTTGTTTCATGTGTTGTGTTATCCTTTTAAAATTCTTAGGGTTTGTCTCTCAGTTCACCCAAAAAAAAAAAAAAAACTAAGTGTGTGAGAAAGCCCTTATACCTTTGTTCTACGTTGCTCTGGTTTTAAAACTTTCAAAAGTATTATTTCAAAAAACTTTTTTGGCGGGCTTGTTCATCCTGAGGTTTTATTTATGTCAGAATACGTTTTGTTCTTTGTGACAAACCTTAGAGTTGTTTTAATTGCAATATTTTATCTTAAAAGGCACCAAGCTAAAATATTTTTTTGAGCACTGTTGATATTGTTCAAATCAACAATGCCCACATTCCCATATTATGAAGTTGCAAGTGTTTTAAATAATGTGGGCAAGCGGGCGTAGGACATGTGGAAATGGTGATATCATGGGCCTACTCTTTTTAAAGAGGTAATAAAAGCACGTCCTCTGTGGCAATTGTCAGTTGACACAAAACGCAGAGGAAGAATTTTATTTGTCCATTTAAAAGAATATGTACACAGTCATTGCTATATTCTGATCACTATCGATCAAGGCAAGATCAATGGATTGTGCTTTCTCACATTATCAAGTTGCTTGGTGTTTAAATAATGTAGGCAAGTGGGCATGGCAAGACCGGGACCAAACCTTAGGAAATACATTGAGTCATGCCACACTGGAGAGTATTAAGTGAAATGGAGCACATTCATTGGTGATAGGTGACAAGTGTGCCAAGTTGGGAGCAATGATGTCATGGGTGCTATGTTGCTATTGAGAAATTTGTAAGTTCTTCCATTAGCGACATGGTGAGTTCATGAGAAATATAAGCGGCAATCTTTTTTGAGGTTTTTTGGTAACTATGAGATTTCCAAGTGGCATGGTGGATGTGTAGTTTTACTGCTTTGTCAAAAGAATTGATGAGGGTCATCATGACCTTACTTGACTTTATCTTGCTGACCCCAAAATCTTGAGAAGTCACTGAAAGGCACTATGTCACTATCGATAAATCTATGTAACTCGCCGTTAGCGACATAGCACCTTGCTAGAAAGATTTGAAATCCAGTGAACTGTGTGGGAAGATAGGTGGGTCCCACTTAACATGTCCTTAGCCAAATAGAAAAAGGACAAGTGGTAGCCAAAATAGTGACAAAGGGTGACATGGTGCTCTAGAGTAGGTGATGATGTGGCAAGATTGTAGATAGAACAAGGAGATTATGACAAATGGAAGATCCTATGGTAGGTGTTATGTCACCAATGGAAGTTTCTTAGAAGTTCACCATAGTGACATAGCGCCCAGCTGGGAAATAAAATTTGGTGGGACCCAAGTAGCATGGCAATATAACTGAGATTATAACATGATTTTATTTGTGCCAAAAGTGCAGGGTTTTCTCACATCATCAAAAATTGGACCCACGCCCTATTCACAAGATATATGAGAGATTATGATCATGAGATTGATCTTAAATCAATGATAGGCACTATGTCACTATGCAGAGTTGCTCAACAATTATGATTAGTGACATAGTGACAAAGGGCCCTCCATGGTTTTCTAAAGTAATGCATCAAATGTTGGCCACATGATCAAATTAGGATCAATCATGGGCACTATCTCGCGATGGCAAGGTGCTCACTCTTTATGTATTGCAAGATAGCGCCTAAGTGACATGTGTCCTCAAAATTACACATGGCAGGTTTTAATTAGTTTGATTGCCAACTTGTCAAATGGAGCGTGAGTCATTTTTGCTTTGTGTCCTAGGATCATAGGAATTTTTGGAAATCTACGGTGTGAATTTGAATGAAGAAGGTGATGCCACCCTATGCATTAATGACAAGTGAAAGCTTTTTTTGTAAGAAAAAATAAAATATAACATAGAAGGTCTTCTTAATCCCACCTTATGAAAACAAAAATCTTGAGCATTTCTGAGTAGAAGGATAATGTAAGAAAGAGTTGGAGGAGGTTTTTGTGAAAGAATAAATAAAGTGGTTGATGAAATAGGCTATTTGTTATGCAAAACAACAAAAGAGGAGTTGGTGAAAGTACAGTTGTTTTAAAAATCTCTTAGAAAAGATTTTGTTGATATTAAGGTAACTACAACTTCTTTAATAATTGTGCAAAGAGAAGTTGTCAGTTTTGATTGGCTAGATGATGGTATTTTTAATGAGTGAAAGGATCAATTTGTGTCAGAAGAGCAGACACAATAGGGTGATGAGGAAGATGATGATGCTGAGGTAACTGCGACCCCTGTAGGTGATGAAGAAAACAAGGAGGATCCTTAGGATAAAGAATAGCCACAAGTGACTGAAGGTGACTCATCACTTTATAACTTAGTGGCAACCTACTCTGAGGATGAAGAGTAAAAAGAAATAAGATCATGAACTCTTGTTTCAACAATTGAAAATATAACAGAAAAGGACCCATAAAAGAATTTTTGATGTCTTTGTCTTTCTGTTATCTACAATTTTATCCTTTTATGATAGGTGAATTTAAGTCTCTTTTGAAGGACACCTGTCAATCACAATTGCCCTTTTCTTGTTGCAACTCATGCTTATAGAAATGAGTTTTCAAGGCATTGTGATGGTTTCAAACTAGCGAATTTTTATTTTTTCAAGAAAAGTACATTACAGTTAGTCTAATGGTATGCATAGGTTTTGAGTTTTTTTCCATTGTACTTTTGGATAAGAAAATTGAGATGACATAAAAGGCAATCTATTTTGGGTATTCAATTGGTTTTCTATTGGTTATTGTATTAGTCATATGAAAAGGATAATGCAAAGGGGTATTTACACTATATTTGTGTCATCAATTTCTATCTCTAGTTTATGGGTTTGTTTACTTTGAAGTCATTTAAATAATGTTTATTTGGTTGAATGCAGTCTGGATGGGTTGTATGCTGGTTTTATTGTTTCTTTTAATTCAAGCAATTATATAAATGCTTCAGTAAATCAATAGGGTTTATGAGTTCATAAAAGGGATATTACATAAGAATGGCAATACATGATTGCAATTGATTAATTCTTATACAAGTTATTTGAATTAGATCTCCTGCCAATAGTCAATTTCTTGCCCAATGGATAAGGCACTGGTCCTATAAATCAGAAGTAAACAAGGATGAATTCTTCTACTGCATATCAAATCATTTTATAAAATCAAAATTATTTTCAATCCTATTCAATAATTATAAATGCTGGTCTCAACTCATATATATCTAATTCCTGAGTCTTCGGTAGCTATTATTTCTAGGAATATTTGTAAATTTTAGGAGAATTATGACTAGATCTGCTAATAAGGGATGTGTATAAGTTTGCGAGCGTTGAAGAATTGAAGTGAGCTGTGTATGTATGTGAGGGTAATAGATGAGAATCAAAATTAAACTAAGATAATTTAATACACAGTTGCATCGAAATTATCCCTAGGTATACCTGCCTTGGTTTAGCAACGCCAAAATAGTAGGAAACCAACTTTTGGTTTCGTTGAAGTTGGGTCCAAATGGGTTACTCATACAACTGATTATGGGAATTAGCTGATCCTTAGGTTG
The DNA here is from genome assembly GCA_028749045.1 of Cupressus sempervirens. Classification (NCBI taxonomy): domain Eukaryota; kingdom Viridiplantae; phylum Streptophyta; class Pinopsida; order Cupressales; family Cupressaceae; genus Cupressus; species Cupressus sempervirens. The sequence continues at coordinate 909,368,290 of CM053792.1, read as the reverse complement.
TGTGAGTGTTATCATTTTGGTATTGAACATTTTTTTTTCAGTAGTTTTAGAACACCAACAAAATGGCGACTCTGCTAAGGAATACATTCTATATTGATATAAACCAATACATTGTTTAAGATCTGTGTTTACCTTGGGTAGAGTTTGAGATAAGTGTTTTCACATGGGTGTTTCTATGGTTTTTAAGAATTATTTACATTTTACCTAAATTCTAGTAAAGTGATAGTGATCTTTCCACAAATCATTCCCATTCTATTAGGGTGGGTGGCGACTCAAAAGGTTTTAAGTAGTGTCATTATTTAGAAAGTTGTTTTCTCAAATTATGGAACATAAGAAGAATACACAGGCAAATGTGAAGAAAAACCTAAGATTTAAATTCCAAACTGATCTTCCTCCTAGGGGAAGACAAAATTGGGTAGTGAAGAGGTCTTTGATGCATAGAAGGGACTATCCTCAAGAACAAGTGAATAGGGAAGAGAAAACTCATTTTTCTACTATGGAAAGGGAATTATCTTACCAAGGTTCAAGATCCCATCTTGAGTTATCTGGTGATGACTCCTTTAGGACTCCCAAATTAGTGTGTCAAGAGACTATCAAGCAACCAAGTGAACCCAATTTGGATGAGAGAAATAGTAACAATCTTTTCCAACAAAGTACAAACCCTTTTCTCTCTGATTATTCTTCGGAAGAAGTAAGACAAAGACATTTGGAACCTGAAAGTTTCAATGGTGAAAAAAATACTAGCTCTAATTTTACAATTCCTGATCCTGATGAGATTGAAGTCTTGAAGATGCAACTTGTTGAGAAAGAAGCCATAAATAAGAAGTTTTAGAACAAAAGGGAAGAGAAAATCATGAAAGCCTATGAAGAGAAACAAGATCTACTTAGGAGAATAATTGCTCTAAAAAAGAAAAATGATATAGCAGCTAGTGCTTGGCAACCATAAATTGTGGGACAAGTTGAACATTTTAAGAGGCAGGAGCAGAACTTGCTGGAAACTCAGAAGATGAATTTAGAGGGACTTGTAGTAAAACAAGTTAGGAACTATGCTACTCAAGAAGTTGATAATAATAGAGTAAAAATTGTGGAACCTGTTATAGGTGCTAAAGACAAAGGAAAATAGAAGGAGATTCGCATTAAGATCAATGAACCTATTGAGACAACTCAGATCCATGACTCTATGTCACCTTCTGACATTGGATTAGAGAAGAGAAGAAAGGAAAGGGATGCTTTAGCTAAGAAATTGGAGACTGCAGAGAGTGAAGCTGCCATAACTAAAATGAATAATAAGATCAAATTCTTGGAAATTGCTAACAAGCAATCTCCAACTTTGCCTAACAATGGTGATGGATCTAATGATGCAAATTAGAATATTTTTAAGGTACCCATTTTTTCTTTACCCTCTATTTCATAAAAGGTAGATCTAAATAAGCCATTAGGTGATGCTAGCACTAGTACTACCATGGGAAATGTTAATAGAAATGTTCCCAATCAGTCCAGGACAAATTTTCCAAGAAGGCCTGTTCAATTAGAAGGTTATAAGTACATCCATTTTGAAGGAATCCCTAGTTTTCCTAACCCCATCCCTCAAGAAATTAGAAAAAGGTTGCCTAAGTTTGCTGGAAACATTTCTATCACCTATGAAGAGCATTTAAGAAGTTTCTTAGATATGATGAGTGACTATGAGGTAGAAGTTGAAGATTTCATAATGAAATTGTTTATTCAGTCATTGACTAAAGATGCTAGGGAATGGTTCAAAAGACTTCCAGAAATATCTATTATGGATTGGAAGGATATTGAATATTGCTTCAAAGAGCAATATGGTGACAAACAAAATCCAAGTTACATTTTGAGTGAATTTAATAATATCAAGAGATTGCCTAATGAGTCTGTCATTGAATTCAACACCATATTTCAAAAGAGAATGTACAAGATGATGCAAGCTATGTACATTGATGACAAGGTATGTCTAATTGCTTATCTAAATGCATTTGATGGTAAGATGGCATATCAACTTAGGGACAAAGAACCTAGAATCTTAAGGGATGCTTTTAGAATTGCTATAAATGTAGAGAATAACTTAAGGATCTCAAGGAGGTTAGAAAGTAAAAGGGATGACCCTAAGTTGTTTGGAAATAAAGGAAAAAAGAAAGAGGATAACAAGGGTGTAGGTGGGAAGAAGCAAGAGACTAGTGAGATAGCTCAGGTTTTAAATTCTATAAAGAGTCTAAATATTCCTCAAGCAAAAGGTGACAGGAATCCCACTAAAAATAGGATCCCTTATCAATCTAACTTTGATAGACAAAATAGGCTAGGAAATTTCCCTTACAATACCACTTGGAAGAATGGCCAGCCTACTATTTCTCCTAAGAATAACAATAACAAGGTGACCCTAGATCCTCTAGCTAAAAACTCTATAAACTTAGTGGATGATCCTGAATTTACTGCTGAACCTACATGATACTCTGTTTGTCAGTTACCTCATGCCCTTGAGTATTGTGTAGTGGCTTTATCATTTTTTGGAAATCAGAATGTAGTGGAAGAATGTCATGAACATGAAGAAAACCAAGATGATGTAGGGTGTAATATGTTTGATTCATCTTGTGAATACTCTAATTGTAAAGATTATGATAGAGATGTAAATGAACAAAGGAAATTTCAAAGTAAAATGAAACAAAAAGTATTCTTTGATGAGAGTGATATTGAAGATAATGTGTGTAACATGCTGAGTACTAAAGAGCAGGTAACACTGAGAAAACCTTCCAAATAAGAAATTGACCAAATTATTGCTAATATGATAGCTCAGGTTTAGATTAGGAGTATGGCTCAGAAAGATCAAAATAATAAGCTAGCCAGTATCTTCATAAAAGAGGCTGATCTTAAGAAGGGAGAAATGGTTAAACCTAAAGAGTCCCCTATTGTAAAAGTTAAAGTTGCAAATAAAAAATGGGAACCGAGGAAAAGGGGCAATACAGAGAATGCAGAGTGCTCAGATAATACCTCCAAGAAAAGAGGTCGAAAGATGTCATAGAATATCACTGATCAAGACAAGACTTATCATAATCCATTGAGTACTTTGGGTAAGCATGATGAGAAAGGAACTGTGAATAATGATAACATTTCTAATTCTACTATAGATATGTTTGTTGTTTTGTCTCAGATAAATATTAAGGTTCCTCTGTCTGAGTCGCTAAGAATCCCAGAGAACTGAGAGAAAGCCATAGCATGGTTGGGGAACATTGAGGTAAAGGCAAGCCAATAATGCAATGAAAATCATGTTGCTAAGGAGAAAAAAAAGATAAAGATAAAGGAAAAAGACACTAAAGTGGTTGTGTCTTAGATTCCCTAGATGTTTTTAGATAATTTTGTTAATGAATGCATGGGAAATGTTGAGCCATTTTTCTTAAGCATCTTAGTGAATGGTAAGAAATTAAAAAAATGTATGATTGATTCTAAGCACTTTCATGCCTTATGAGATAATGAAAGAATTAGGTCTGAAAGTTGACACTACTCAAGGAAGGTGTTGTGCCATGGATAAAAGGGAGGTTACAGTCATAGGCACTATTAGCACTCTGCCCTATAGATTGACAGCTTGTCCAGACAAAGAACTCACCATGAGTGTATTGGTTGTTGACATACCACCTCAATATGGCATGCTATTGTCTAGAAAATGGAGTGCTTCCATGGGAGGAAGTTTACAATGTGATTTTTCATTCACTACTTTTAACATTGATGGAAATTTTGTAAAGATCAACAGAGAACCAAAAATCATATATATGATAGTGGAGGAAGTTGAGGATGATATGAACAAATTTGTGGATACATATGTCAATGCATTCAGAGCTAAGGTCCTAACCCTAAAGAAAAGCAAGTAGAGATCTCAAATACAGGTGGAAGTTGGTACAAAGATTGATAAAGGTGACTTATGGGCCATGTTCTTTGATGGTGCCTATTACAAAGATGGAGCAGGTGCAAGTATTTTATTAATCTCTCCTATTGGGATAACTTACAAATTTTATTTCACATTGAATTTCACTTGTACTAATAACATAGAAGAATATGAGGCTTTTTTGTTAGGACTCAGACTAGCTCATAAATATGGGATAAAATGTATACATGTGATAGGGGATTCTGATTTAGTTGTATCCCAAGTGAGAAATGTCTATGTGTCACTAAAATAAAAGGCTAAAATATAATAGAAATGTAGTAAGGGATATGATTGAGTACTTTGATGCATTTGGGATCATTTGGAAGGATAGATCTAACAATAAGATGGCTGATCTACTGGAAAACATAGCAATAAAACTTGATGATGTTACATTTGTTGGTATATCTAAAATTGAAAATCAGATTAGACCCTCTGTGCCTGAGAATGTCCAAAATTAGCAAGTATTTGAGGATGATAAAGATATTTTAAGGGTTTTGAATTGTGAGTGTATGTTATCAGGGTAAGAAGTTGATTGTGCAACATATGTATAAAATATAGATGGGAGAGACACTATTTTTGGACAAGAAGTTGTGCAATTGAAAACAAATTAAATAACAAAAGGTTTAGTTGTCCTGGAAACTGTCTTTGATAATCATGATAGATCTCAAATGGATACTAGTGAATATAATGCTAAGGGTTTGGAGGAGATAAATTTGGGAACTAAGGAAACCCCTAAGAAGGTCTATATTGGTAAAAGGTTGTCTCCTAAGATAAGATAGGGTTTGATAGATCTACTAAGGAAATATAGGCATGTATTTGCATGGTCATATTATGACCTAAAGGCCTATAGGGAAGATCTATTTCAACATGAGATCCCTTTGAAATCAGATGCTAAGCCTTTTAGACAAAAGCAAAGGCCAATAAATCCAACCCTAGCTCCCAAAATGCAAGAAGAACTAATTAAGTTAAGAGATGTTGGCATCATTAAGCTTATCATACATTCTTCTTAGGTACTAAACCTAGTACCAGTAAGAAAGAAAAATGGAGATATAAGGTTATGTGTTGATTTTAGGAATCTTAACATATCCTCATCAAAGGATAATTATGGTTTGCTAAATATGGAAGCAATGTTGGAAAGGGTCACTGGTTCAGAATTGATGTCCATGATGGATGGTTTTTCAAGATACAATCAAGTGGTTGTCAAAGAATCAGAATAGTTTAAGACTACCTTCACCACTCTGTGGGGTACATATGTCTATGTCAAGATGCCTTTAGGGCTTACTAATGGTGGAGCTACTTTCCAAAGGGCCATGGATGTGGCTTTTGCTGATATCATTGACAAATTTCTGGCTATGTATTAGTATGACCTCACTGCCTAATCCAAGGATGAAAATGATCATTGCATGCACTTAGAGAAGGTATTTATCAGAGCCCTTAAATATGGAATATCTTTAAATCCAAGGAAATATAACTTTGGTGTCACTGAAGGAAAATTGTTAGGACACCTAATTGGCAAGCATGGAGTGAGGATTGACCCTAAAAGGGTAGAAGCAATAGATAAGATCCAGAAACCCAAGAGTGTTAAAGGTATCCAGTCATTCTTTGGACAGATAAATTTTCTTAGGATATTTGTGACAAATTTCACAGAAGTCAATAGGCCTATATCTAGAATGTTAAAAAAGGGATTTGAGATAAAATGGGAAGGTGATCCTAGTATTGTGTTTCAAAAAATTAAGCCATTAAAGATGCCCCTGTTCTCAGAGCTCCTAATTATGACAAACCAATGCACATATTTTCTTTTGCCTCATTTCACACTATGGTTTCAGTAATGTTACAGAAAAATGAAGAGGGTTATGAACAACCCATTGCATTCTTTAGCAAATCATTGCAAGCAACTGAGTTAAAGTATGATATTAATGAAAAATAGGCATATGCATTGGTCAAAGGAGTTAATGCCTTTAGATGTTATTTAATGGGTGCTACAGTTATTGCTTTTGTCCCCACTGCTACTGTGAAAGACATTTTCTCATAGCAAGAAGTATCTTTCAAGAGGTGTAGATGGATAAATATAATACACCAATTCAACATTGATATCTAGATTACTAAATTGGTTAGAGGTCAAGGTTTAGCCAAGTTGATGGTAGATGCAAATCTAGAGGCAAATCAAATTAACCAATTAGATGATAATTGAATAGAAGACCTCTATGATATGGACATATCTGATTGGTACAAAGATGTAATCTATTATTTGCAAACAATGAAGTCCCCACCAGAGTTGACTAATAATCAAAAGAGATCCCTTAAGTTACATGCTATAAGATATGTTATAGTCCAAGGAAAGTTGTGGTGGAGGAGCATGGAAGGATTACTTTTGAATTGTGTAGACGAAATTGAGGCTATAAGGATTTTAAAAGATATGCATGAAGGTGTGTGTGGTGGTCATTACATGGCTAAAACCACAACCCAAAAAGTCCTTAGATCTGGTTTTTGGTGGCCAACACTTCTCAAAGATGCTCATGAATTTGTTAAGACATGTGATCCTTGCCAAAGATTCAGTGGAAAGTTGAAATTTTTTGGGAATTTGCATTAAGACCTATAGAAGTATAGGCACCATTTCAGTAGTGGGGAATTGATTTCATAGGTGAAATTTCAAATAAGTCCAGTGGTGGACATTCATGGATTCTAGTGGCAACTAATTATTTTACTAAATGGGTTTAAGCAATCCCTACCAAGAATGCTACAAGTAAAGTGGTGATCAATTTCATTTTGAACAACATTATAGCTAGATTTGGTTGCCCATAGAAGATAATTACTGATAATGCTATGTGTTTTAGATCTGATGAATATAAAGAGTTTTGCAAAAAATATGGCATTACAAAATGTACATCATCACCTTATCATCCTCAAGGGAATGAATAGGTAGAATCGAACAATAAGAGCATATTAAAGATTATCAAAAGAATTCTAGGGGAAAACAAGAAGGAATGGGATTCAAAATTGCCACTATCTTTGTGGACTAATAGGGTTACTGTTAAAAAGGCCATTGGTTGTGCCCCATTTGACTTGGTTTATGGTATACAAGCTAGACTTCCCCAGAATAATCTAAAGGAAATGTATAAATTCATTCAGTTATATGAATATGATATCATTGATGAGATGCAACTCAAATTGGATGACATCAAATAGTTAGAGGAGGTAAGAAGAGATTCCTTTGTTCAGAATGCTAAGCTCAAATCATAGATGAAGCACTTATATGATAAGAGGGCTTTTGAAAGAAAGTTTGAAATAGGAGATATGGTACTGATGTGGAATGCCAGGATGGAAGATAAGGGAAAACATGGAAAATTTGACCCAATCTAGCTTGTTCCATATAGCATCTGTGATAAGAATGGAGAGGATTCATATTTTTTGAGGGAATTAACTAGAGGTATTCTTGAATTTCCAATTCATGAAGAATTCTTGAAGAGCTACTTTTCTTAAAAGTATCTATTTTCCATGAATAGTAATCTTAGGTTCCCTTGTACATTCTATATTTTTGTAAATTCTTGTGAGCTTCCTTGTACAATTTGGTTTCCTATTCCTATGTGTTGTTTTGTGCTCTCTGAAGAAGTTATCATGTATGCACCAAGTGTGTGGTCTTCTCTTCCATAGATTCTAAATTCTTGCATAGACTCAAATAGTCTATCATCTCCAGATAGAGCCACTGTTGGTGTGATTTTTCATAGTATAGAAAAGTCCTAATATTTGGGTGAAAAATCATTTAAGTCCTTGAATTAGGTAGATTAGGGTTTCTTTTCAAGTAATTTTGAAAATTCTTTAGATTACTCTAACTGTTCCTTGTTTCATGTGTTGTGTTATCCTTTTAAAATTCTCAGGGTTTGTCTCTTAGTTCACCCAAAAAAAATTAAAAAAAATAAGTGTGTGAGAAAGCCCTTATACCTTTGTTCTACATTGCTCTGGTTTTAAAACTTTCAAAAGTATTATTTCAAAAAATTGTTTTGGTGGCCTTGTTCATCCTAGGGTTTTATTTACATCAGAATACCTTTTATTCTTTGTGACAAACCTTAGAGTTGTTTTAATTGCAATATTTTATCTCAAAAGACACTAGGTTGAAATACTTTTCTGAGCATCGTTGATCTTGTTCAAATCAATGATGCCCACATTTCTAGATTATGAAGTTGCAAGTGTTCTAAATAATGTAGACGAGTGGGCATAGGACACGTCAAAATGGTCACATCATGGGCCCACTCTTTTTAAAGAGGTAATAATATCATGTCCTCTATGGCGGTTATTAGTTGACATAGAATGTAGAGGAAGCATTTTATTGCTCTGTTTAAAAGAATAAGTGCACAGTCATTGCTATATTCTAATCACCATCGATCAAGGCAAGATTGAGGGATTGTACTTTCCTGCATTATCAAGTTGCTTGGTGTTTAAATAATGTGAGCAAGTGGGCATGGTGGGATTGGGACTAGACCTTATGAAATACATTGAGTCATGCCCCACTGGAGAGTATTAAGTGAAATGGAGTGCATTCATTGGTGATAGGTGATAGGTGTGCCAGGTTGGGAGCAATGATGTCATGGGTGCTACGTCACTATAGAGAAATTTGTAAGTTCCACCATTAGTGACATGGCTCCTTCATAGGAAATATAATTGACAATATTTTTTTGAGATTTTCTGACAACTATGAGATTCCCATGTGGCATGGTGGACACGCAATTTTACTGCTTTGTCAGAAACATTGATGAGGGCCATCATGACCTCTCTTGCCTTTATCTTGCTAGCCTCGAAATCTTGAGAAGTCACCAAACAGTGCTATGTCACTATTGATAAATCTATGTAACTCATCGTTAGTGACATAGCGCCCTACTGGAAAACTTGGAAATCCGACAAAGTGTGTGGGAAGATAGGTGGGTCTCGCTTAATGTGTCCTCAACCAATTAGAAAAAGGACAAGTGGTAGCCAAAATAGTGACAAAGGGTGACATGACACTATTGGGTAGGTGATGATGTGGTGAGATTGCAAAAATAATGAGGAGATTGTGACACATGGAAGATCCTATGGTAGGCGCTATGTCGCTAATGGAAGTTGCTCAGAAGTTAACCATAGCGACATAGCACCTAGCTAGGAAATAAAATCTAGTAGGACCCAAGTAGTGTGGTAATATAACTGAGATTATAATATGATTTTGTTTGTGCTAGTAGTGCAGAGTTTTCTCATGTCATCAACAATTGGACCCATGCCCTATTCACAAGATATATGAGAGATTATGATCATGAGATTGATCTTAAATCAATGATAGGTGCTATGTCGCTATGGAGAGTTGCTCAAAAGTTATGATTAGTGACATAGCGACAAAGGGCCCACCATGCTTTTCTAAAGTAATGCATCAAATGTCAGCTGTATGATCAAATCAGAATCAATGACAGGTGCTATCTTGCTATGGCAAGGTGCTCACTCTTTATGTATTGCAAGATAGTGCCTAAGTGACATGTGTCTTCAGAATTCAAAAGGGTCCATTTCAAAGCACCAATAAGTAAGGAAAGATACACATGGCAAGTTTTCATTGGTTTGACTACCTACTTGTCAAATGGAGCGTGAGTCATTTTTTCTTTATGTCCCAAGATCATAGGATTTTTCAAAAATCTACGGTGTGAATTTGAATGATGAAGGTGATGCCACCCTATGCATTAAGAAGAAGTGAAAGCTTCATTTGTAAAAAAAAGAAGAATATAACATAGAAGGTCTTCTTAATCACACCTTATGCAAACAAAGATCTCGAGCATTTCTGAGCTAAAGGAGAATGTAAGAAAGAGTTGGAGGAGCTTTTTGTGAAAGAATAAATAAAATGGTTAATGAAACAGGCTATTTGTTATGGGCAACAACAAATGAGGAGTTGGTGAAAGTACAGTTGTCTTACAAAACTGTTAGAAAAGAATTTGTTGATATTAAGAGAACTACAACTTCTTTAATAACTATGCAAAGAGAAGTCATGAGTTTTCATTGGCCAGATGATGTTATTTTTAATGAGTAGAAGGATCAATTTGTGTCAAAAGAGTAGGCACAATAGGGGGACGAGGAAGATGATGATGCTAAGGTAACTGCCACCCTTGCAAATGATGATGAAAACAAGGAGGATCCTCAGGATAAGGAATAACAACAGACAACTGAAGGTGACTCGTCACTTTCTAACTTAGTGGCAACTTACTCCGAGGATGAAGAGTAAAAAGAAATCAGAACATAAACTCTTGTTTCAACAATTGAAAATATAACCGAAAAGGACCCATAAAAGAATTTTTGATGTCTTTGTGTTTTTGTTATCTGTAGTTTTATCCTTTTATGACAAGTGAATGTAAGTCTCTTTTGAAGGACACCTGTCAATCACAATTGTCCTTTGCTTATTGTGACTCATGCCTATATAAATGACTTTTCAAGGCATTGTGATGGTCTAGAACTTGTCCAAAATTTCTTTTTCAAGAAAATTATATTACAGTTAGTCCAATGGAATGCAGAGGTTTTGAGTTTTCTTCTATTGTACTTTTTGATAAGCAAATTGAGATAATAGAAATGGAAATCTATTATGGGAATTCAATTGGTTTTCTATTGGTTATTGTATTAGTCATATGAAAAGGATAATACAAAGGGGTATTTACACTATATCTATGTCATCAATTTCTATCTCCAATTTATGGGTTTTTTTTTACTTTGAAGTCATTTAAATAAGGTTTATTTGGTTGAATGCAGCTTGGATGGATTATATGCTAGTTTTATTCTTTCTTTTAATTCAAGAAATTATATAAATGCTTGAGTAAATTAGTAGGGTTTATGAGTTCGTAAAAGTAATATTGCATAAGAATGGAGATAGGTGATTGCAGTTGGTTAATTCTTATACAAGTTATTTGAATTAGATCTCTCGCTAATATACAATTTCTTGCCCAATGGATAAGGCACTAGTCCTATAAATTAGAAGTAAAAAAGGATGAATTCTCCTACTACATATCAAATCATTTTATAAAATCAAAATTATTTTCAATCTTGTTCAAGAATTATAAATGCTGGTCTCAACTCATTTATATCTAATTCCTGAGTCTTAGGTAGCTGTTATTTCCAGGAATATTTGTAAATTTTAGGAGAATTATGACCAGATCTACTGATAAGGGATGTGTATAAGTTTGAGAGCATTGAAGAATTGAAGTGAGATATGTATGTATGTGAGGGTAACAAATGAGAATTAGAATGAAACTGAGATAATTTAATACACAGTTGCATCAAAATTATCCCTAGGTATACCCACCTTGGTTTAGCAGAGCCAAAAGAGTAAGAAACCAACTTTTGGTTTCATTGAAGTTGGGTTCAAACAGGTTACTCATACAGCTGATTATGGGAATTAGTTGATCCTTAGGTTGTGTGAGTGTTATCATTTTGGTATTGAACATTTTTTTGTTCAATAGTTTTAGAACACCAACAAGTTGCAATCACATTTTTGTCTTTAGGCCTAGGTACAAGAGTCTATGTTTTGTTTTTCTCTATCTTCTCTATCTCTTCATTCATAACTTTGATCCAACCTTCATTTTCTAATGCATCTTTGACATTTCTTGGTTCAAAATCAGCAAGTAAACAAGTGCCTTTCCACTTACTTCTTGTCATTGTTCCTTCAAATTTATCTCCAATTATCTAATTTGGTGCATGATGCCTCCTGACATACTTAGCTATATAGGTTCCTTTCCTTTTGAACATTTTATATTTTCATCCTCTTGCACTTCAACTTTAGGTTTTGATTGTATTTTCTATAGCTCGGTTCCTTTAGACTCGGTAGGCATTAGCTTGGTAGCATCAAAATGTGACTCGGGTTCTTGTAGCTTAGTTTGAACTTCCTATGACTTGGCTAGTAAAAAATTAGTAGTTGAAGATTCCTTATTGATAGGTATACATAGCACTATATCAGGTTTAATGTAAAAAAATCTCCTATAGCCTTTTGGTTCACTTTTACTTTCTTCTTAAATTTTTTTTGCAAACTCATCAAATTTCACATGTGCACATTCTATGACTTTGTGAGTAGAAAAATTCAAACATCTATATGCTTTACTCTTGCAAGAATATCCCAAAAGTATTCCTTCATCACCCTTCACATCAAATTTACCTTTTCTAGATTATTAAAAAATGTAACATTTGCTTCCAAATACTTTGAGGTAACTTACATGGGTTTGTAGCCATACCATAACTCATAGGGGGTTTTGAATGAGTCCTTCTTCAGCTGTACTCGGTTCAAGGTATGAACTGTAGTGTTGATAACTTCCCTCTAGTATTTGATAGCAATATTCTTTTCAACCATTAAGGATCTTCCACAATCCATGATAGATTTGTTCCTTCTTTCTACTAATCCATTTTGTTCAAGAGTTCTAGGAGCTAAAACCTACTTTTTGATTGCCCTTTCAATGCAAAAGTTATTGAACTCATGTGAAATGAATTCACCACCTCTATTTGACCTCAAGAATTTTAGTCTTTTTCTTCTTTCCTTCTCTACTTTGGCCAAATACCATTTGAATTTCTCAAATGCTTTTGATTTCTCTCTTAGGTACATGACAGTCATCATTCTTGAGTAATCATCAACAAAAAGAATGAAGAACTTTTCACTAGTATAACTTTCAATTCCAATAGGTCCACACAAATCAGTATGCACAATTTCTAAAACTTCTTCAAATTGATAGTTCTTACTTTTAAAGCTAGTCTTTCCCATTTTTCCAATTTGAAAATTCTTGCACAAACCAACCTCAGGTTTCTTTATGTTAGGAATGCTTCTTACTTTCCTAAATTTACTTATTTTCACCAAGTTATCAAAGTTCACATGACATAACCTCCTATGCCATAACCAACTTTCTTCAACTTGAGCAATAAAACATGAACATTCACCAAGTTTAAGATAAAATAAGTTACCTTTTGTTTGTGTGCCTGATCCAATCAACTTTCCTTTGCCATCTAGTAGTTTTTCTTTTCCGTGCATGAATTCCACTTTGAATCCATTATTGATTAACTATGCCACACTTAAAAAAAATTTGTTTAGTCCTTCTACCCAATATGCATTATCACATACAAGTTCTTTGGTTAGTGAGATTCTTCCTTTTACTTTTATGCAACAAGTTTCATTATTACCAAACCTCACATTTCCACCATCAGAGTTTTCAAAATGTTCAAACTTAGTTTTATCACCAATCATGTGATGAGAACAACCACTATCTATAATCCATGTATCATTTTTTCTCATATGAGAAATAAGTGTCATTTACTCATCATTATCAAACTCATCCTTTACAACAATGTAAACAATTTCATCTTCTTCTTCATCATCAGAATGATTAGAATCTTTAGCCATGAAACATATTTTCTTACCTTTGTCCTTTAATGATTTGAAGTCTTTCTTGACATTTCACTTATGACCTTTCTTCTTATCTTTGTTTTGCTTACTTGGGCACCTAGTAGCAATATGTCCAATTTCTTCACAAGAAAAAATAGATTAGAGGAACCTTACCTTTGTATTTCCTTTTGCCTCTTAAATATTTCCTTGCTAACAAAGCTTCAACCACCTCAAGATCAGTGTCTGACTATGAAGCCTTTATCTTCTTTCCTTTGAACTTGAGTGAAATCTTGGCTTCAAATGCTACTTCAATGTTCTTGGTAGGTGAAATATAATTATCATAGTTATCTAGTTTGAATGCAGTCAATCTTCCAACTATGGCCTCTAAATTTATCTTATGATTTGCTTCACATCTTCTTTGTTGAACTGTAGAAACTCTAATTAAATAAATGGGAAGTAGTGTCCTAAGAACTTTACTTATAACTATTTCCTCCTTGATATCTCCTCCAAATGCTTTGATTGCACTAACACATGCTTTAACTCTTTCAACATAGTTTGCAATGTTTTCATCTTCTCTCATCCTCATTTGATCAAATTTACCTCTCAAACTTTCTACTTTAGCTCTTCTCAAATTATCATCACCTCCATAGATCTCTTTCAACTTGTTCTACATTTCAAAGGTAGTTTTGCAATCCTTGATGTCATCAAATTCTTCATAACTTAGGGAAGATGCAATATCTATCATCATGTTGTTGTGAGTCTTCTTTTCAACAATATCATTGCAAAATAATGTACTAGTAGGTTCTGCATAATTTTTATCAAGGTACTTCAGCCCTGAATCACCAAGAAGCTAGATAAAGTCTCATCAATCCCTGCCATGCTGAGAAGTTGTCCCTATTAAGTCTTGCAATTTCCCTCTTATAAGAAATTTGATCTTTAGCATAGATCCTTGAAATCTTTTCCTACAAGCACCAAAAGCTCTGATACCAATTGTTGAAATTATAGATGGAGTAACTAAGAGGGGGGTGAATTAGTTACCACAAAAACAAATCCATAGATCCTTTAGATGCCAATAATCTACTTACTACTATCACTCGGCTAACATTCACAAAAATTGTTGTAACTCGGTAGATTAACTTGTTAGTAATCTTTAAGCATTCATAATTATTAACATGCACATAAAATAAAATAACATGAACACAAGATAAACTAGATTTAATGTGCAAAGACAATATGGGAAAAACCACCAAGTAACTAGCTACTAATTTACACTATTCTGAAGTAACCTTGTTAGGAGCCAACCCTATTAAAGGTTATAAAAACACACTACTAGGTGTGACCTTCTTACAGGATTTAATCACCTTCTTAAGAGTGGCTTTGCTTGAGGTCTTTACAACAATTCAATTAAATTGTCACCTTGTTAGAAGATTTACAAAATGGCTGCTAAACCAACTCTGTTCAGAGATTTTGAAATCACTACTACAATGGTTAGAAAGTAACAATGAATTTACTTGAATATGATGCAACTAAATTTGCTAATTACAGATCTCTATTCTACACCATTAGATCCTCCTTGATCAAATATAGCTTTTCTACTTCCTCAATGATCTCTAATCATCCTTGAAAATTTTCTCTCACAATAATTAGTCCTCCTTCACATTCATATCACATCAAATCCATCACACACTTAGAATTAAAAACATGACCTCTTATATATACCATTCAAATTATCAAGTTGGCTCATTCACAAGTTACACTTACCAATAAATCATACATCACTTGGCTACAAATATTACACTAAAAAAATAAAATTTATTCCACAAAACAAAAGAATCCTTTATTGGCCGACCTAGCTTAGTAAACACTCCTCCAAAAACAATTTCTTGAGTTAACCATCTCAACTCGATTAACACTACAATTTCTGCAAAATCCTTTGGCTACTGAGTGAACTTGGTAAGAACTAAATTTTCTTTGCTAACCATCAGAACTCAGTAAGAATTATTCTCTGCCATTTTTTCCTTTGATGACTGAGTAAGCTTTGTAAACTTTCAATTGCCTTGATTAACCTTGAAAGCTTGATAACAGTTGTTTGCAGAAGGTAAAGCCTAAGAATGCTTGATAGATGCTATAAACCTTCTTTGCTAACCTTTTGAGCTCAGTAGACTCTGCCTTCTACCTTGTTGACCAACTGAGCTTGGTAGACTTTGACTAATATTTGATATGACATTTGTGTAACATCAAAGACAATACACAATGGAACAATTGTATCCAAAAATCTCCCTCATTAGCATTGAGGGCATTACAACATGTCATAGCAAAATGAAATTTGAAAACAAGTTTTCACTCCTCAAATACAATAATCTCCCTCTTTCATAGTAGTCTCTCCCTCTTACATAAACTCTCTTTTTCTTTCAAATTTTAGAAAGACATGATAGTAAACTCTCCCTCTTTGAAAACACATGCCACAGACAACATGACTCAAACTTAAATGAAATTCAATTTACCTTAAGTACTAACTCATATGCAATGTCTTGATTTATTTGCTGCATTAACTAATAGATCTCCAATTATGTTCATGTTGATGTATCACTAAAACTATATTTTAGTGAGCTTTTGATAGGGAAATGACCCCTAACTTACCTCTTTGATAGAATAATGCATCCTTAGGTAAAGGCTTTGTGAATATGTCAACAATTTGTTCCTTTGTATGGACATACTCCAATCTAATATCCTTATCATGCACCAATTCTCAAACAAAGTGATACTTTATAACAATATGCTTGGCTTTTGATTGCATTACTAGATTCTTGGATATGTTAATTGCACTAGTATTGTCACAAAACATAACAACAGGTTCTTTGATTTATTCCTTCATACCTTCCAATAACTGTTTGAACCAAACAATATTTGAATAATTTACTACTGCTGCAACATATTCAGCCTCTAGTATGGATTGGGATGTAAAATTTCACTTTTTACTTGTCCAAGAAACCAACCTCTTTCCAAGAAAGAAAGCTCCTCCACTTGTACTTTTTCTGTCATCAACGTTCCCTGCCTAATCTACATCAGTAAACACTTTTAAATCCAAATTTTCTACAATTTTATACCATAATCGATAATCTTCAATTCCTTTCAAGTATTTCACGATCCTTTTGATTTCCATAATGTGATTTTCTTTTGGTTTTTCTGAAAATCTAGCTACAATACCAACTACAAGGCCAATGTTTGGTCTTGTATGCACTACATACTGTAGGGTCTGAGCTTGGGATTTTAGATTCCAAGCAACTCTCCATGATGTTAGCCCCTTCTTAGTAGCCCATTGAGTGTCTATCTAGGACCTATAGTTTATGCATTATCTCTATTCTTGGTTTTATTCATCATATTGTCTGGCATGAGTGTTAGCTATGGATGTTGTGCTTTATGTGTGTTTATCGTTGGATTATTTTCTCCATTAGCATGATAGGAGTGGACCTACACATCTCACATAGGTGGAAGGAATAGCTACCTTCATCACTATTGGGGACTAGTGTATAGAGATAGTCTATTATCATAGTGTGACCATTGCTTGATATTTTCACTTGGTACTTTGAAATCTAGAGTATGCTTTCTTGTGTTTTATGCTTTCATTAGAATTCTTGTATATCATGTTTAGATGATGTTAGTATTGATGTGTTTCCTTATAATAATGTTTATCATGTGATAGATGATTTCATCTTCTTAGTTGGAGTATCTATTGCTTTTGGTTAAGCATATTAGATTTCCTATTCTTATGATGTTATTTATGCTTTAGTAGTGATGCCCTTATAAGACAACTCTAACTATCTGGTATTGGACTAATTGCCAATGTTCCCCTTTAGGATTCATGACATATCTTAACTACCTCCTATGTTTTAGAAGACTAGTGGTTGTATCAAGGATTAATAGGTCAATCTTTTGGTGCAACACCAACTCTAGCTTTTTAAAAAGTGGTATTAGAGCTTGGTCATAGTTTTGAATCTCTTAGGGTAATGGTGGGGGGTTGGATTGTTGTACTAAATAGAAATTTCACCTTCAAGATCATGACATGGCTTAAATATCTACTATATTCTATCAGTATAGTGGTTATATTGGGCATTGATATGTTGATCTTTTGGTGCAACAACAACTCTAGCTTGTAACATTTACTTGCAAGTTTGGGATGTTATGCATTGGGATGGCTAAGACCTTTGAGTTTGCATGGTGTTATTACAATTGGGAGGAACCATGCACTTAGCTTATTATTTCATTTTATTGTGATGTTACTTCTATACATTTTAATGTTTCTTTTAGTTATTTTATTCTACTATGATGTTTGATGGTTAGAAATTGTTTCCATCTTGTAGTTATTATCCAAGCATTTATGCCTTGACTGTGGATTTGGTAGTCCCTAATGTGGAGGTTCTAACTTCTTATTTTATCCCTTTATTTTTCATTAGATCTTTTCTTATTATTCTTGGGTGACCATATATCAACATTGGGTCATACTTTAAAGTATCACATGCCCAAGGGAGAAAATTTTTGAGACCCCTAATTGTATCACACCCTTTAGGAAGAAATGTCATGTGATGCTAGAAACTATCACACACACACATTGGAGAAAATTCATATGATATTCCTAAATTATGATGTGCCTTCTTGATAAATTTTTCCCAAACCTTTATATTACCACTCCCCTTCATTAGAAAGATTGCACAATACAAGCAAGTATCACACAATGCTGAATTAAAGTATCACCTGGGTTTTGGAAAAACATGCTCGGCTGGGAAGTGGGCCTTTTTTGGTTTGACAAGAAGTCTTTCGAAGGTGTTTTGGATACCCTTTATGATTTTCTCAAATACCTTGGAATTTCATTTTGAAATCAAAATATTTTTGGATTTGAAATCATTTGCATCCCTTCATGGTTTGTCATTTTGGTCAGTAGTGGTATTTAGAGATCCATTGGTGTAGGGATATATATTTAGTCTTCTATTGTGATATTTGTTATCCATGTATGTTGTATATCATGTACATCAATACATGTTTTAAAAATATTATCTTGGCATATATTTATCCTCATTTCCAAGGATCTTTGTGTGGGGCATTACATCTAGTATCAGAGCCCATGTTGGAACATAAGGATCTATACTTTATGCTTCCACTATGGTTTTGTATTTTGTATGTTTATTGTCAATTACTGGTTATTTTTTTGATATATTCTTATGACTCTTATGCTTGTTACTCATTTGTTCTAACCTTACCTTGTTGCTTCCATAGTGATGCCTCCTACACGTAGAGCTAGTGGTCAGGGTACCACCTATAGCAATAACCATGAAGAAGAACACCAAGAGGAAGAACATTAGGTTAGTGAGGGAGATCAAGATAGTAGAAATTAGAGTGGCATTGAGGTATTGATGCCAATCCTTTAGGAGATTCTTGCTCAATTAGACCCTCATATAGAGAAATGTTGACAAGGTCATAATCAAGAAGAGGGATCCCATCATGGGTATTGCCATCAAACAAAGCATAGAGAGGAAGAGCATGAATGTGAACATTCTTGTATTCCATTGGGTGGCCAAGGAGACCATCAAGATGGTAGGGACCATATCATTTAAAATTTCATCCATTTGGATGTCATGAAATCTCTTCAACAATCCAAACCACCATTATATGATGGTAAGGGAGGTGGCCTCAAATTCGAGAATTGGTTATTGGTTATGGGGCACTACTTCACCATGTACCCATATGCAACCAATATGAAGGCTCATTGTGTGATAATGTAGTTGAGGGACCATACATCTATATGGTGCAATTTTGAGGAGTAGAAGCTCTAGATCAGTGTTTTAGGTCTTGACTATGATATCTTTGAGGAGATATTTTGCGATCACTTCTTATCTCCTTAATTCAGAGAGGCTTGTGTAATTGAGTTCAATGAGATCAAACAAATTAACATGATAGTGGACCAATATGAGATCTAATTTTTTGAGCTTAGATAGTAGTCATGCTACAATCATGATAATTTACTTAACCCATTATTTCATCTAAAGCCTTAGGATGCCCTTATTAGAGAAGTCTATATAGATCAGCCTAGGACTCTTGTTCCCACTATTGAGAAGGTATATATTGGAGAGGAAAATCTAGCTAGAGGTCTTAGTAGTAAAGTTGGTTCTTAGAACCAAAGTGTTTAGAACTCAGGATAGGATGCACAGTTTACCTAGTCCTTAAGGAAGGGATAGGCCTAGTCAAAACACTCTTAGGGTGGTTGTCACCATAAGAATAAGAAGAGGTTTTTGGGAAAGGGTAGACATCTTTTTAAGGAACTATTATTCTTGTGGTTAACCCACCCATAGATCTTTTGAGTGTTCTATCAAACAATCTATATGACCTGGTAAGAGTGCAGCTAGATCTAAGTCTATAGTAGGTGATGCTCTTAGGGATCATCTAGTCTTTGTAGTGGTTGACAACCATTAAGCTAAGCATCAAGTTATAGTAGTCAACACTATAGGTACATTTCATGGTATTTATACTTCAATGCTATTTCACTCTAGTGTTTTAAATTCTTTTATTTCACCATTTCTTTTTCAGTGATGTGGGCTAGTGGCCATATATTAGGTCAACAGGTGGTAGGTTGAGTAAGCCATAGGTTCCAAAGTGGTTATACACTTTCTGGTTAGAGGTTTTTTAATAACCCCAACAAGTTATAACTTCCAAAAACACCAAATTATTTTATAGTTTAGTTATTTAACATTTTTTCAAACACTTTTCTAGCAAGATTTCATACCAATATCCCTTGCCCAAACTGATTAATTTTAGCTCAATGAATATTGTCAAACACTTGTATGTTGCCTTTCTCTTTTTTTATTTTTTTGTGTTTTAGATTGTTTGATATAGTTAAAATGATGCTAATAAATTTAGAATGTTTGCAAATGAAATATGGAATGCATACCTATAGTCGATTGACATTTTGACAAAAAATGCCATACAACTAGTACGTTGATCATATATGCTATTAGATGGAAATTTTGTCAAATAAATAGTATGAAACATATATCTCCTTTATTAAATCCATTCTCATGCACAATTTTTCTATGATTTTTTGAGGAAAAATAGGCTTACAATAATGACTATAGCAATGCCTAATCTAATATTGAGTTATCACTTACAACAACAAAACTATATACCTAAGTTTGCAATGCCAACTACTAATAGTTGCAAGAGGAACCTAATAATAGTGATATTCATGGATGGAGATGAAAATTGCATAAATACTATGGCATGACACTATTCATATGTACTATAGTAGCATGGAAAAATAATAATTACTAATGACTAGCAAAGATGAATCTTCAGGTCTTCTCTTGATAATCCTTCAATATTCTTCAAACCCTTCAGCTATTCGTTAACTTTACACACAAATAGAACTCTAGAATGAGGCTCTCCTAAATGCCAAATTAAATGGATATTTCAACACCTTATATGGTTAAAATTGAAGAATTGACACTCTCAAATGGCTAACCAAAATTCAAAAACCCTTAGTTTTTTCTCCCAAGTTTATATCAAATGCAATTGACAATAATTGGATGCCTAGCAATGAAAATTTCATCTCTATTTATTCTTTCCCTCACCCTTCTAGAAGGAAATAAAATATTATTGAATTGTAGTTTCTGAAAGGTTTACCTTTCCAAGACAATAATTACTTGCACTTCTAGAAAATGCATTATCTAGAAGCTTTCACCTTTCCAATACAATTTAACTAGTTGTGCTTCTAGAAAATTGAATTAATTAAATATAAAGCCACATTTTAATTTTAATTTATTTAATAACTTTATAAGAAATTAATTTAATCAATTTCTCTTTATTTCTCTACTTAGCCTTTGGAGAATGTAAAGGCTAAGAACTCCATTAAGATTCTAAAAAGATGGGGATATTACAATCTATCCCTTATGAAATTGCTTGTCCCCAAGGAATGTCAACTCTAGATGTTGCAAAAAAATTTCACTCTCCCAAGTGGCATCCTCTATTGGCAAGTCCTTCCACTTCACAAAGTACTCCATGACAGTAGATCCCCTCAAATTCCTCTCCCTAAACTCAATGATAGCCTCTATTACTAAAACCAATTTCCCCTCATGGTCCAAGAGTTGAAGCACTATCGAAGGAACAATCTAGTGTCCTAATGCCTTTTTGAGACATGATAAATGAAAAATATTATGGAATCTGCTCCCTACTAGAAAATCCAACTTGTAATCCACATCTCTGACTATCTTGATCACCCTAAAAGGCCCATAATAAAATGGCCTAAGTTTTTTGGTACCACTCTTCTTGAGAGTGTATTGGCGGTAATGTTGCAACATCAAATACACCATATCACCTACATCAAAAGCCTACTTAGTCCTCTTTTGATCAGCTTACAACTTCTATTGATTATGTGCCTTAGTGATATTATCCTTAAGAGCCTTCACAATGTCCTAGCTCTCCTATAATAAGTCTCCAACATTGGGCACTCTATTATCTAATAGCAACAAATCCATGAAACGGGGTGCCTCATATCCATATAATTCCATGAATGGTGACATCTAAATAGAGATTTGATAAGTGGAATTATAACAATATTAATTTAGATACATCCACTTAACCCAAGCCTTCTATTTTCCTACTATGTAATTACTGAGTTATCCCTCCACCCATTTTCTCACTACCTCTGTATGACCATCTATCTTTGGGCAGTAGCTAGTACTCCAACTGAGCTCTATCCTGCACAATATGAACAACTCCTACTTGAAGTGACTCATTAACCTATTATCCTTTTTTTTGATAATTCTCTAAGGTAAACCATGCAAAGTAAATACCTCTCTAAAGCATAAATCTTCCACTTTTGTAGTATTTTATGTAGTGTTAATTGGGAAGAAGTGGGAAAACTTTGTCAATCGATCAATAACAACATATATACAGTCTCTACCCTATGTTCTCTGAATTCCTATGGTGCAATCCATGGATACACACTCCCACTTCCTATTAGGAATTAGAAGTTTCTTAAGCACACTATTTGGATAAGAGTGATCCCATTTATTCTACTAGAAAATAGGAAATCTCTTACATATTGCAACACCTCATCTCTTAGCTCTTTTCAAGAAAAATATTCATGAATTTATTGGTAGGTTTTGCAAAAACCTAGTTTTCCTACCATAGCTAAGTCATGATAAATTCTTAACACCATCCTCTTCACCTCTAACCCTAGCACCAAATAAATGTGCCATTTGTAAATGATGATCTCATTCACAAGGGTGAAATAGCTATTCTGGATCAATTTATCTATGGTCTTGATGCCCATGTATCATTTGCATACTTTACAAGGATGAAATGTCTCCAATCGTCTAATATATCGATCATTAAGCTCAAGTGGGGTCTTTGTGACAAGGCATCTGCTACTATATTTTGTGTCCCCTTGAAATATGTAATATCAAAATCATATGCCTATAATTTCCTTACCCTTTTTGGTTGCTTTTCATTAAGATCTTGCTACCCCAAGAAATGTTTCAGGCTATTGTGATTAATTTTTATGCTGAATTATCTACCCACTAAATATTGCCTAAATTTGGACAAAGCATATATTATGGCTAATATTTTCTTATCATAAATCTCCTCTCAGGCCCCCTAAGCTTTTTACATTCATAAGAAATTAGCTTCTTGTCTTGCATAAGCACTTCTCCAATACCTTCTCTTGATGCATCACAATGAAACCCAAAAGGTTTGCTAAAATATAGTAATGCTAGCACTAGAAAAGAAGTCATCAACTCCTTGAATTTATCAAAAGATTCCTATGCCTCAAGAGTCCATATGAAAGCCCCCTTTCTCATCAAGTTTGTCAAGAGTGTTGCATTCTTGGAATATTCACTAATAAAACTCCTGTAGAACCTACACAACCCCAAAAATGCTATCACCTATGTCAAGTTCACTAAAGTAGGCCACTCAATAATAGCACAAATCTTTTTAGGATCCATGCACACTCCCTAAGAATTGGTAATGTGACCTAGATATAATAACCGTAATAATCCAAAATCACTTTTGGACTCCTTTGCATACAAGGACTCCCTTCTTAGAATGCCCAACATAGTGTCTAAGTGCCACACATGCTCATCCCATGTCCTATTATACACTAGGATGTCATCAAAGGAGACTAACACAAATTTCCTCAACTGATGCTAAAAAATCCTATTCATTTTGGATTGAAAAGTACTTGGAGCA
This sequence comes from Cupressus sempervirens, assembly GCA_028749045.1. Classification (NCBI taxonomy): domain Eukaryota; kingdom Viridiplantae; phylum Streptophyta; class Pinopsida; order Cupressales; family Cupressaceae; genus Cupressus; species Cupressus sempervirens. The sequence continues at coordinate 909,344,771 of CM053792.1, read as the reverse complement.
TCAGTTAGCCCAAATGGTATAACTAAAAACTCAAAATGGCCATAATGACATCTAACTATCATCTTCTCTATATCATAGTCTTTGACTTAGATCTAATGATAGCCCAATGTCAAATCAATTTTGGAGAAGAAACATGCTCCATGTAGCTCATCTAATAAATCATCAATCTATGGGATGGGGTACCTATTTTTCATAGTCTTTTTTTTAAAGACCCTATAATATATCCACATCCTAAGAGTTCCATCCTTCTTCTTCACCAAAACCACAAAAGAAGAAAAAGGCACCTTACTTGGTCTAATTTACCCCATAGCAAGTAGTTCTTTGATGGTTTTATCAATTACATCCTTTAGTCTCTTTGGATACCTATAGGGTATGATCATGATGGGTTTATCACCCTCCTATAACTCAATAATATGCTCAAAACCTCTATCTAGAGGTCTACCTAGTGGTATTTCACTAAAAACCTTGTAGTGCTTAATCCTTAGTATCTATATGTTTGGGTGATATTCTAATTTTTGCTGCCCCTATGATGGTATTAAAGTGCAATGGACTACCCACTCAACCTAGTCATGTCTCAACAAGTTCTGCATGTGTCTACAAGACATCATCATAAACCCACTATCACAAATAGCCCTAACTATATGGGTCTTCCCCTTTGATTGAAACTTTATCTCCATATCTCTCAAATTTTTAGTGAACTCCCTTATTTCATGCAACCAAGACATACCCAAGACCAAATCTATATCACCCATGTTAACAACATAAAAATATGATTTGAAACCAAAAATTTTGATATTTAGGAGAAAACTAATATTCTTCTAGTCACATTTGAGTATGTGGCCATTAGCTACCCTCACTCTCAAACCCTCAAATTGCTCTATCTATATCCAACACCTCTCAGTTAATCAGGAATCAATAAAATTATGTGTACCACTTGTATCACACAAAGTAATAACTCATTAACTAGCCAATATCCCTCTCACACTAAATGATCCCTCTTGTTGTATGATAGTGAGATGGGCCTTCTTAGGTCTATCCTTAGTCTTCTCATTGCCTATATCATCTATTCCTTCCTTTTCTTCAACTAATTACTCATTTTTAGATTGTTGGTTTGAAAATTCAGAATTAGAATCCTCATAATAAGCCCAACTAATCCTATTTACTTTTTCCTTTGGCCTCAAAGGATAGTCATGGTTCATGTCACAAGGTCATTTAGAATATTAAAAAAAATTCTTTTTAAAATCATTCAATGTCTCTCTATCCAAAAGAAAAAATTCTTTATCTTTATTTTTAGCCTTTGTTTCATTCCTTTCAGGTTTCTTGAAGAATGGTTTGTCTTTGCTAGATGATGCACCCTTTGAATGAAATTTATTTATTAGGGCTTCTTGATCCATACTCTTGGCCTTTTAAACTATTTTTTGCAAATTGAATGGATCAAAGGCTTTTACCAAACCCTCCAATGGTTTGGATAATCCCTTTGTGAACAAAACAACCAATCTCCTATCTAATATATCTGGCACCATAATAGATAGCCTTTGCAAGTCACTAATAAAATACTCCAATCCACCTATCCATTTTAACTATACCAAATCCTTGAAGTATACTTCTAGATCCTTCTTATCAAACCTCTCTACCAAATATTCTATGAAGTCCTAATATGAAGTCACTTGGTTATCCTAAAAGGTAACCATCCCATGGTACCACCAATCATGTGCAGCTCCCTCTAAATTTACCATGGCACATTTTATTGCCTCCACTTCTATCATAAGTCTTAGTGCTAAGAATGTATCAAGCTTGTGAATCCAAGCTTGTTCTATTATTTAGCTACTCACATCAAATGTAGTCAATGAAAGCTTCCCTTTAACCCACTTTAATTCATTATCTTTCCATGAGGTCTTCAATTTTGTCTGACTAGATAGTAGTGTTCCCTTCTTTGGTTCACAAACCTCTCAAAAGTCATTCTCTCCTATACTTGAGGTTCTAATAATTCCAATTCATCATTAGTAGCCATAATGATATCTACAAATGTCCCATCCTTAGCTTCCTCTACTAGCTCCTATACTAGTTCTTTTCTAACAAAGGCAGGATGTGTGGGCCAGTTTACTATTTTGGAAAGAGTACTACAAGCTCTAGGTGATCTCACTACACTTTTTTTATCCCCTTATTCTTGATTTTTTTTCTTTTGGGTTCATATGGTTAGTTCCATGGTGGTAAGTTCTTCAAAATCTTGAGCCATCCGCTCTTGTCTTGTGACCATTCATCTAAAAAATTACCCTATTTCCTAATCCTCATTCTACTGTCTCTTGGTGGGCTCAACTCTTGCCTATCACCCATGGTGTTTGGCTCCCTATCAAACTCTTGTTCCCTATTAAACAAAGCTTTCTTACAAGTGTAAAATCTATAAGAGCCAACTCGAGGTGGCTGCATGTGATTGCTAAACACTCAAGATGGTAGGATTTAGCTCTGATAGCAATGTAATAACCCCAACCAATCATAACTTCAACAAGCACCAAATTATTTTATAATTTAGTTGTTTGAAATTTCATCAAACTCTTTTCTAGCAAGCTTTCATACCAATGTAATATCCCTTGCCCAAACTAATTGATTTTAGCTCAAGGAATATTGTCAAACACTTGTATGTTTCCTTTCAATTTTTTGATTTTTTTGTGTTTTACATTGTTTGATATAGTTTGAATGATACTACAATACCTCTTACAATGAACTAATTTGCAAGTGCAGTTTCTTTTGGTAATTTTAATGCATATAAATGAAAACTAGATATGGAATGCATACCTACAACCAACTCACATTTTGACAAACAATTAGCATAGAACTATTATACTAATCATATATGCTATTAGATGGAAATTTTGTCAAACAAATAGTATGAAACGTATATCTCCTTTATTGAACTCATTCCCATGTACAATGTTGCTATTAATTTTCAAAGGAAAATGGGCTTACAATAATGACTATAGAAATGCCAAATCTAATATTAAGTTATGACTTACAACAACAAAATTATATGCCTAATGTTACAATGCTAAGTACAAATAGTTGTACTAGGAACCTGATAATAGTGATGCCCATGGATGGAGATCAAAACTACATAAATATTGTGGCATGACACTATTCATGTGTACTATAGAAATATGGAAAAGAATGATTACTAATGGCTATCGAAGAAGAATCTTTATGTCTGCACTTGATAGTCCTTCAATATTCTTCAAACCCCTTAGTTATTCCTTAACTTTAAGCACAAATATAACTCCAAAATTAAGCTCTCCTAAATGCAAAATTTAGTGGATATTTAACCACCTCAAATGCTTGCAACACTGAAGAATTGACACTCTCCAATGGCTAACTAAAATAAAAAAATCCTTAGTTTCTTCTATAAGTGATCTTGAGGAAGCTCGGAGTCATATGGTGAAACTTGTTCATCACTCACTCCTTCATGAGTATGTAAATGTGTTTCCTAATGAGATTCTAGGTATGCCACCATAGTGTGACATTGATTTTTGGATTCATCTTGTACCAAAAGTAGACCTAATTTTGTGAGCTCCTTACTACTTGACTAGTTAGGAGTTGAGTTAGCTCAGATTGTAGTTGGAAGAATTTTTGGCCAAGGTCCATATTCATCTAAGTGTATCCCTATGGGGTGCACTAGACATCTTCTTGAAGAAGAAGGATGGATCTTTGCATTTTTGCATTGACTACCAGCAGTTGAATAAGGTGGTAGTAAAGAACCAATATCCTTTTTCAATGATAGATGACTTGTTTGATCAAATGAAGGGATGATGAGTGTTCTCAAAGATTAATCTAAAGTTGGGATACCATCAGCTTCATATCTAAGAGGTTGACATTCATCAAATGATTTTTTGTACATGGTATGGACATTATGAGTTCATGGTTGTACTCTTTGGGTTAACCAATGTGCCATTAGTGTTTATGAGTTTGATGAATGGATTTTTTCTTAGCTACCTTGATTAGTGTGTCATTGTATTCTTGGATGACATATTGATCTATTTGAAGACTATTGAGGAACATGAGGTCAATTCACATCAGCTATTGTAGTACTTGAGAGACCATTGAAGTTGTATGGCAACTTAACTAAATATGAGTTCCTCCAGTCATAGGTGAAATATTTAGGGCATATCATCACTACTAATGAAATTGGAGTGGATTGAGAGAATATTTGTGCTATCATGGATTTGTTGGTACCCACTAATGTCTCTAAAGTTCATATTTTCATAGGATTCAGGGGTTATTACCATCATTTTGTGAAAGATTTTTCATGAGTAGCTTATCCCATCACTTCTCTTCAAAAGAAAGAGAAGAAGTATGTTTGGTTAGACCAATGTGAGATGAAGTTTAATGCTCTTAATGAGTGTTTGACTAGTAAACTAGTTATTGCAATGCCTAATCCTATAGATGATTTTTTGGTTTGCACACGTGCTATGTTGGACAACGTGGGTTTAGTGTTGATGCAGGATGGTTATGTAACTGCATGAGTCTATAAAACTCAAGGACCATGAGCTTAACTACCAAACTCATGATTTGAAGCTTGAGTCCATTGTGCATTCTCTATTTTGTTGGAGGCATTTCCTTTTGGGATATAGGTTTGAGTTGCATAGTGATCATAACAGTTTAAAGTATATCTTTAATCAACCAAACTTGAATGCACGATAGCATTGCTAGATGGAGTTTTTGTGTGAATTTGAATTTAATGTCCATTATATTAAAGGGAAGGAGAATGTCATCGTGGATGCCTTGAGTATGAGGCAACATGAAGTATCAATGTTGTCATTAGTAATGGATTTATGAGACCGTATCTTATATGATTTTCCTAGTTACACTTGGTATCAGGAAGATAGGGTCGAGATCGAGTCTGGATGTACCCTTGAGGGGATATTTTTAGGTTACTTGCTTAATTCTAATGGACTATTGCAACACTTGGAGTGTATCTATGTACCCACATTAGGTAATCTTGATGCCTTGCTTTTGTTAGAAGTACGTCATGCACCATATTCCACACATCCTAGTGTCTAGAAGATGCATGTTGATCTTAAACAACTATTCTTTTGGCTAGGGATAAGGTGAGATGTTGCTGATTTTGTTTCTTGATGTCTTGATTGCTAGAGAGTGAAGGAAAATACAACATCTAATGGGTCTTTTATAGCCACACACCATTCTAGAGTGGAAATGGGATACAATAGCTATTGATTTTGTCATAGGGTTTTTTGTGTCATCATGGAGGCATGATTGTATTATGGTGACAATGGACAAGTTGTTCAAGGTAGCACATTTTTCAACCATGAAAGCATCCCATGTTTTGTTGGAGGATATTTTTTGTTTGTATGGAATCCCTCATTGGATTATTATAGAAAGAGATTCAATGTTTATTTTTGCACTATGGACATCTCTCCAACATGCTCTAGGTGTGCAACTCAACTTTAGTTCATCTTATCACCCAAAGATTGATGATAAGACTAAGAGAGTGAATCAAGTTCTGGAGGATATTCTTTTCATGTATGTGATGTATAGGCAAGTGAAATGGGATGATTATCTATACCTTGTTGAGTTTGCATACAACAATGGGTATCATAGTTCTCTTGGAATCTCACCTTTTTAGGCATTGTATAGTAGACCGTGTTGTAACCCTTTGAGTTGGGATCATTTAGAGGATTGTGATCTCTTGGGTCCAAAGATGCTTTAGGATATGAGTAGAAAGATAAAAGTACAAATCTATGTCACCTTTTGGGCTGACTTATCAAAATGACTAAATTTGAGTATTTCTATCTAAAAGTCAATTTTCTTCAAACATATGATCTAGATAAATTTAGTAGAGCTAAGTTATATATATATATATTTAGTGACATACTTTTCCAATTGGAAATGTCTATTAAATGCATGTTTTATACTAGTTTGTATCCAAATACTAAAGAAATAAAATCATTTTAGGAAAAAACTAATGATTCAATAACTCTTACTATTTTTATAAAATTATTTTACTAACATACAAAAACCATTTTATAGAGCTCAAAGTTAGGAATATTCTCATATAGAAATAGTATATTGTAATTAAAACATTCTACAAGTACATATTTTTACACCCCAAAAGATGTCAATTTCGAGAGAGAAAAAAATATTGAATTGTTAGCCTTAGTTTGAGTTTCCATATTTTAAATTTTCTCTGGTTTCCTTTGAAGCTCAAAGTCATATATTGAACTAGCCCTTCTTAGTCTCATATCTTGTAAATGTCACTAGGATTTGCATATGGGGATTTATCCTATGATGTCCATCGTAGCTCCTATATCTTGAACCTCTTTGAACCCCTTTGAACCTCGATTCAATGTAGTTCAAAGTAGTTCAACCAAAGGATTTTGATACTAATCATCTTTTGCATGTGGGATCCACTACACATAATGAAGATTTCTATTTGAACATATTTGAACCTATTTGAACCTCAATTTGAAGTAGTTCAAAGTAGTGCCATTACTGAAGATTTTTGAGCACAAGTGTTAAGGATTCTCCAAGGACAACTAGTTGTCAAGAAATTAACTGAGATGTCAAAATAAATGACTGAAGTTCTTGTCCTATTTATGTTTTTCAAATGCAAGATTACTTTTCATCATGATTCTAAAGAAAAAATCTTTCATCTGAGTGTCATATTGTTTGTCATAAATATGTGATTATTGCAAGGACATCCACAAAGGATGATCATTTAATGAACATGTCTTGTCATAGTTTTAAGCATGCAAATCAAGCAGCAAAAAATTCAACATGAATACCTCATTATGAGGTGATACTTTCTCCAATATGTCTCCTTTCCTTTCAAAGCATAATTTCCCATTTGATTGTTTTATCATACAGAAACATGAATTGAAGGAGAAGTGACTATAAACAAAGGAAAGAGGTTTGGTTTTATCTTAGCAAATTATAGGTGAGAATATGGGAAACCCCTTGCTCTCTCCTCTATATGTATTTCAAGAACAAAATATCATTGGGCTTTTATTTCTTTTACTTAGAATGAAGTCTATTTTACATTTCCTCGAAAACATTTCTAGTTTAGAGTGTAAGAGGCCTGTCATTTCTAATACTAATTTGGAAGGTATCAAAGTCAAAGTTGGAAGAAATTTTTCTCAAGAAAGCTGATGAAATTAATGGTTTTTTATAGATTTTAACCAATGGTTTGATTGAAGCTATTGCTTTTCCTCCTACCCTTTTGAGTCTTGAGCTACTTCAACTATGTATTGACCACTATCATGCGAGAACTAAAAGTAATTTGAATAAAGATGGTGAACTAGTGTTACCCATTTCTATGGAAACTATTTCTTCAATATTGTGTCTACCTAAGTGTACCTTTGCTAGTTTTAGACCTACCTAGTCTTTAATTGAGTATCATGAGAGTCCAAACAAATACCATAACATGCTAGCTAGGAATTGGATAGAGAAAAATTATGAAGGTAGCTCAAGATTTCCTAAAATAATCACGAAGAATCATATGAAGCCTCATGTTCATGACCTCATGTTCTTATTACTCTAGGTTAAAGGTTCTTCATATGGTTTTCTCTTTGAAGATTGGATGTACAATTATGTAGAAATTATTTTGAAGGGAGACCAATTGTTAGATTGGGTGGAATTAATAGCCAGTTCATTGAGAAGTCAAATTAAACACACTAAGGTTTCTAGAGAAGATTTCTACTTGTCTTCCTATCTAACCTATTGCATTTCTTGTACCACCAATATTACTTCTCTTTCTCATGAAACTTAGAATGAAGATGTAACTATCTACCAATGCTAGCCTCTACTCCAAAGGAATTGAGTGTTACAAGATTTTAGGAAAATGCATGATGTGTTGATAGAGAGTGTGCACTTGAGCCGCAAAAAGACCCATTAATGCTGAGGTTATCCTCAGAGGCCTAAAATATAATTCATATTTATGGGAACTATCTTATTCAATTTCCTAAGTTCACATACTTAAAAAGAGGGGGATTCAAAGAAGAATTAGTGATACTACCTTAGTATGCCCTAGATTATTTTATCATAGCTGAAATTTGTAGATAGATGTTTTTGGTGATTAAAGACAATCTACCTTAGGAAGATTAGGAATTTATTTTCCCTACTAAGTCTAGTCACTTAACCTATGGAAACATGATTAATGTCTCAGTGGTTGGAAGCAACTTTCTCAATTTCAATTTTGGATCCTACCAAGGGAGGAGAAATTCCATTAGCAAAGGTTTCACAGCTAAAATACTTGGTTTGAAGGGTTAATCACCTTTGGTTCAACATTTAGAAGATTTATGGAAATATTTTAATAATGAGGAAGAAGTGATACAAAAAGATCATTCAAGGTTAACACTGTTAGAAATAGGGATTACTAATGGGGGGTGAATTAGTAATCTAGAAACTTTAGTTGCCAACTAGATATTATTACTTACTTTAAACCATGCATAACAAAGGAATAAATTAATATTGAATAGTAACAATAGAAATGTACAAATATAACTAATAATATCATATTTTTAAACTAGGGAAGCCCTGGCCAAGGGAAAAACCTAGTGGGGATGATATCCACTAGATGATATACTGATATATAAGCTCCTTGTTAGAGGATTGACCCTGTTAGGAGTCAATGAGAAAATTCAGTATAAGAATTTCCTCTTAGGAGACTTTGAATCCCTATTACAAGATTATAACTCTATTTGGAGTTGTGGTATAATCTATGCAAGAAGAGTTCACTGCCCAAACATGCAATTTCAACTACATGAAGAGCTCACTACACAAACAAATAGTTTATTATTATTTTCTTCTTTTCTTAATCATCAATTCAATCTTAGATCAATATATAGCTCATATTTGACTTTGCATATATTGCTTTCACAAAAGTTCACTCACTTCACATAACTTCACAACCACATACAAGAACTTTGCTTCCTCATAATATCAAGATAGAACAATTCTTATCACAAGAATTCTTTTGCATAAATACAATGAATTTACATAAATTTTTGCTAGGTTGGCTAAGGTCACAATTCAATTTTTCAAGTTAGAGTAAACATCTAGGATGTTGGCCCTAATTGGACAAGTAATTGTTTTGTAAACAACACAATTCTTTCCTTCAATTATGTTGGCTTGCATCATCAAAACATAATTATATCTATTTTGTATAGTCTATATAATCTTTTGAGGTTATACACATCATCACCAACATTTATACTATCTCCATGTAACCTCTCCTGTCATAATATGATGTCTGCAACATGTTATAAACAAAACAATTCACCACTATAAATAGATTCTATACTTAGAAAACTTTTTGATTACCAAACACTAAGTATCTTTATTTCCAAGGTTTCTTGTCAACATGTACATCATATGTTTCCATTAATGGCAACAATTACATATGACAATTAGCCAATTTCTTGTAATCTCCCCCTTTGGCATTGATAGCAACAAAATATGGAAAATTGGCTAAGTGACTAAACTTAACTGTCAAAATAAACATTACATCAATATAATTTGTTTAACTTTACATATATACTCCCCCTTACAATATACTTTATACTTTTACAATCTTCACAAGTATTTCTCCCAATAATATCTCCTTTTGTCATGTATACAATTTTCACATCTCTCCTCCTTTCACATCAATGACAAAGGTCAAAATGTGAAGATTCTATCAAACAACTATCAAAACTAATGTCCTTCCTTATGCTGATATTATCTTCATACAATCATCAAAATTGGTCTTTAGATTTTCCATAGCTTTGTTTCATGTTTCTTTGGTAGACTCAGTTGATGTGGGAATTGCACATAAAGAATATGATGCAATTTCAACTGCATTGATATTTGAATACAAAAAGTTTGTATATGTGTCCTTGGCCTTGACACATTCCTCTAGCTACATCTCAAAAAATGATAACTTTAGAGAAATAGATTCTCCAAAATTAGATTTCCTTTTCAAAACCTACTCTTTTTGAATTTCCATTTTCCTAATCTCACTAGGGACACTGGAAACTTGACTCTCAAAGTCATCAACTTTTCTAGATGGATGCTAGACTTGGCTGCATAGAGCCTATAGCTCACTCATCTTAGTTTCTAATTGACTATCCAAATCTCTAGTCAAATTTTATGATAAGGCACACTTAATTATGCATGTATCAACATTGATTAAGTTATTCTTGATATTCTTCTAGATGGTTTTAAATAAGTTAGTATCAAGGGAAATTCAACCCTTTGCCTCTACAATGTTCAAAAAATTAGTAAACTCTAGATCAAAGGATTTTACACTACCTATGCTCTCTATTTGGGTGCTAACTTAGTATGATGCACTGTGGATTTACTATGTAGTCTATTACTTACTTCCATTAATGATCTCTACAAAATTTTCACCATTTTATTCTTCTATAAAAGTTTAGATAAGGATAAAATCAGATTAGTCTAATCATAATCATCATCAATAGTTAAACTAGGAAGAGAGAGTGGAGTAGATGAACTCGATGTTTTATTCTCATCCTCCCTCTGCTTCTTTGCTACTTCTTGTGCTATTTCATCTTCCTCTACTTTATTTTCTTTTCCTTCTTTTTCTCTGTTCTCTTCTTCTACAATCTTTCTCTTTTCTTCATCTTATTTTCTTTTCCTTTCTTCCTCAAGCAATTACTGCTTGGGCTTCCCCTATATTCTTCTTTTCTTCTTCTAGTAACCTCTTCTCTTCCTCTATTTGTTTCAAATTTACCTCAATATCCTAAGTATCAAGTACATCTGGATTAGAACTACCAAATGGATTGATATATTTAATGTTAAGAGTAACATTGGTTTAATCAATATTTATGATGTCACCACTTAGTAATACTTCTGAGGTTCTAGGAGCTAGAGGAGATGTTTCCTATGAATCTTGCATCAACTTATTGATAGCTATTGTAGTCTCCTTTATCAACTTATTCTCCTCAACAATTATAAATAATAATGCACTCAACTTATTCCTCAAATATGGTGTTACATTCTTCAACAATATCTTAAATTCATTTTCATCATCAATCTTGTATATAGTCCTTAGCATAGACTTTCAAAATTCAAGGTCTTTTTATCTATAACTCTCTCATAGACTTTCTGGTTCACTACTCCTTTGATATCTTTCCTACTAAGATCATTTTCTAGAATATATCTCACATTAGATATATCAATTTGATCCATCTAAAAATTATTTTATAAGTCATAAAACTTGTTCATCTAAAGAAATGTTCCTCATTGCCAATTTCTATGTTAATCTTCTCAATCTTCAACTCCAAAGGTTGTCAGGCTTTGCATGTTGCTTTCCTAGGTGGAATCACCTTTTAAGCTTGTTTAGTTTCCTATTCTTCCTCTTCCTCATAACTTGACTAAATTTTCAACAATTTTTTCTACCTTTTACTAGGTTATGTGGCCATCTATTTGACTCTCTTTTCTTTTGAAGATACTACTTCAACTAATCTTTTGGATTTTCTTTTCTACTTACTAGGCTAAACATTAGATACTATCGAATATGGTATGTTCTACTTTAAAGATGTCTCAAAAAATAAACCTAACAAAGGTTGTATGTTTAATACACCTTGCTTCAATGCCCGTCTCATGGCTTTAGATTCATTTTCTAACATTCCGGCCTTAGATAGTGCCTTCTTCATTATAGATTCAAACTTCTTGTTTGTGTTGGAAATATTGAAGACTATGCTAGGTTACTAAAAGGGAAGGGGTAAATTAGTAACCTTAAAACATTATCAAATTTTGATCTTAATTGCAATAACCCAATAATCATTTAACTCATTAACTGAAATCTAAATACATGCATGAGAAACTAGAAAACATAAGCATTCATGACACATGAACACAATGGTTTGGTGATCTAGAAACCTTCCAAATAGAAATTCAAATAGGGGTGGGGATGATACCTAGAAAACTTCAATACTGTAGCATAAAGTTGTCCTGTTAAGGCTTACAATGATCGCTTCTAATGATCTACCCTATTAGGAGCATTTTGGACTCCTAGGTGCACCTTGTTAGAGGATTTACAAATGTACAATGAAGTATGCACTTGGTAAAGAGATTTAACAAAAGATTGTTAAGTCTACCCTATTAGAGTATTTTGGATTGGTTCACCTATTAGAATAAAATAGTAGATCTTTGACTTACAACTAATTTGTTGATGGAGATTCTTTGAAGTACTGATCACCTTTATGTGATAGATATGACTCTACTACTCCTTTGCTGATATGGCCTTACAATACACTTGTTGCTGATTCAAATTTCCATGCTTCTCACATAATCTTCATTCTTTCTTTTCATGCATACACACATCTATGTCTTTATCTATGTCTATATAGATATGAGACAATACATTATATGTATGTATGTATGTATGTATGTATGTACGTACGTACGTACGTACGTATGTATGTATGTGTATTTTTATGTATATATATGTATATCTATATATATATATATACATATATATATATACATACATGGATATATATATCCATATATATATATATGTATATGTATATATATATATATACATACATGGATATATATATATATATCCATATATATATACATATACATATACATATACATACATACATACATACATACATACATACATACATAAATACATACATACATACATACATACATATATATATATATATATATATATATATATATATATATATATATATATATATAGATCAATCCAATTTACAAAATTACAAAGTCAACCAATATACAAGTTAACACCAATCTTACAAAGTTGACTTGAATGAAGACACCTGGGCTCTAAAGACTGTCATTACTTAGCATTGTCATGCATTTAGTAGAAGTGGAAGCTCAATCCTTACTAATCATCTCAGAGTAGTCTTAAAATTTATCTACACTGGCAATTCAGTAGATACTGTGTAACTTGGTAGAAACTGAATTCCACATTTACCATACCTAAACTTGATAAACATAGATCATCTCATCACTCAATCAACACTAACTTTGCTTCACATGAAGTAATGGTTTGGTACAAACTGTGAAGCTTGGTAACCATTGAACTACTCAATAAGAATTGTAGGACTTCACACTGCTTGAATTTACTTGGTAACCATTGGAATGATCATTAGAAATTGTAAAGCTTAGTGGCTAATAAATTACATAGTAAACACTGTAGACTATGAAATGAGTTTGATAACCATACAAAATCAGAATAAGTGTTGTCACTAATAACAAACTTGACTTAATGTCAACAATCTTCCCCTTTGGCATTAGGGACGAAAACACATATTAGTCAAAACTTATAGATAATATAGTGTGATACTAGCTTGGTACTAGTGTACTATTTTTTTCTTTTCTGAGATTTTTCAAAAATTGTCTTTGTAATTATATTCTTTCCTTTACTTTTCTTTGCATGATTCTCTCCCAAGGGAAAACCCCAGAGGGGATGATACCCACTAGATAACATATTGATTTGTAATTTTCTTGTTAGAGGATGGACCCTATTAGGATTTAATGAGAAAATTCAATATAAGAATTACCTATTACGAGACTTTAAATCCCTATTACAAGATTCCAACTCTATTTGGAGTTGTGGTATAATCTATGCAAGAAGAGCCCACTGCCCTAACATGGAATTTCAACTACAAGAAGAGCTCACTGCACAAACAAATAGTTTACCATTATTTTATTCTTTCCTTAACTAATCTCTAATCATCAATTCAATATTAGATCAATAGATAGCTCATATGTAACTTCACATAAATTACTTTCACAAAAGATCACTCACTTCACATTACTTCACAAGCACATACAAGCAATTCACTTCCTAATAATATCAAGATAGAACACTTCTTGTCGCAAGAAGTCTTTTGCATAAATAAAATTCCTTTACATAAATTTCTACTAGGTTGGCTAAGATCACAATTCCCTTGTCAAAGTTAGAGTAAACATCTAGGATGTTGGCCCTAATTGGACAAGTAATTGTTTTGTAAACAAGACAATTCTTTAATTCAATTTCATTGTCTTGCATCATCAAAATATAATTATATCTATTTTGTATAGTTTGTATAATCTTCTGAGGTTATACACATCATCGCCAACATCTATACTATCTCCATGTAACCTCTTTTTTCATAATATGATTTTTGCAACATGTTATAAACAAAACAATACACTACTATAAATAGATTCTATACTTAGATAATTTTCTGATTACCAAACACTAAGTATCTTTATTTACAAGGTTTCCTATCAACATGTTCATCATATGCTTCCATTAATGGAAACAATTAAATATGAAAATTGGCCATTTTTCAATAATCTCCCCTTTTGGCGTTGATAGCAACAAAATATGGAAAATTGGCTAAGTGACTAAACTTAACCATCAAATAAACATCACATCTATATAACTTGTTGAACTTTACATATATGTTGCCCTTTACAATATACTTTATACTTTTACAATCTTCACAAGTATGTCCCCCAAAAATCACTCCTTTTTTCATGCATACAATTTTCACATCTCCCCCCCTTTCGCATAAACGACAAAGGTCAAAATGTGAAAATTCTATCAAAATCTATCAAAACTAATGTCCTTCCTTATGCTAATATTATCTTCATACAATCATCAAAAATGGTCTTTAGATTGTCCATGTCTTTGTTTCATGTTTCTTTGGTAGAATCGGCTGATGTGAGAATTGTACATAAAGCATATGATTCAATCTCAACTACATTAATATTTGAATACAAAATTTTGTATAAGTGTCCTTGGCCTTAACACATTCCTCTAGATACATCTCAAAAAAAGATAACTATAGAGCAATAGATTCTCCAAAATTAGATGTCCTTTTCAAAATCTCCTCTTTTTGGATTTCCATTTTCCTAATCTTACTATGGAGACTAGCAACTTGACTCTCAAAATCATCAGCTTTTCTAGATGGATGCTAGACTTGGCTGCATAGAGCCTATAGCTCACTCATCTTAGTTTCTAATTGACTGTCCAAATCTCTAGTCAAATTGTATGATAAAGTACACTTAACATACAAACCTTTAGCTTCCTGTGGACTTTTTTGAAGTTATTTTATGCATTTATGAAGATTGATTAAGGTATTCTTGATATTCTACTAGATGGTGCTAAATAACTTAGCATCATGGTAAATTCAAGCTTTTGCCTCTATAATGTTCAAAAAATTAGTAAGCTCCTCACCAAAGGATTTTACACTACCTATGCTCTCTATTTTGGTTTTGAGTTAGTATGATGTATTGTTAATTTACTATGCAATCTATCAGTTATTTCCATTAACGATCTCTGCAAAATTTTCACCATTTTATTCTTCTATAAAAGTTTAGATAAGGATGAAATCAAATCAGTTTGATCATAATCAATAGTTAAACTAGCAAGAGAGAGTGGTGTAGATGAAGTAGATGGTTTAGTCTCATCCTCCCTCTATATCTTTGCTACTTCTTATTCTTTTTCCTTTTCCTCCACTTTCTTTTCTTTTCTTCGTTTTCTCTCTTCTCTTCTTCTACAATCTTTCTCATTTCTTCATCTTCTTTTCTTTTCCTTTCTTCCTCAAGCAATTACTACTTGGCTTCCTCTATATTCTTCTTTTCTTCTTCAAGTAACCTCTTCTCTTCTGCTATTTTTTTAAACTTTTCCTCAATATCTTAAGTATTAGGACCATTTTGTTTAGAACCACCAAATGGATTGATATCTTCAATGTTAAGAGTAACATTGGTTTGATCAATCTTCATGGTATCACCACTTACTAATACTTCTGAGGTTCTAGGAGATAGAGGAGATGTTGCCTATGATTCTTACATCATCTTATTGATAGCTATTGTAGTCTCCTTTCTCAACTTATTCTCCTCAACAACTATAAATAATAATGCACTCAAGTTATTTGTCAAGTATGGTGTGATGTTATTCAACAATCTCTTAATTTCATCTTCATCATCAATCTTGCATATAGTCCTTAGCATATACTTTCAAAGTTCAAGGTCTTCTTCCCTTGCAGGAGTCTTCTTATCTATAAGTCTCTCATAGACTTTCTAGTTCACTACTTCTTTGAAATCTTTCATACTAAGATCATTTTCTTCAATATATCTCACATTAGATATATCAATTTGATCCATCTCAAAATTATTGTATAAGTCATAAAACTTGTTCATCAAAAAAAATTTCCCTCATTGCCAATTGGTATGTTAATCTTCTCAATCTTCAACTTCCAAGGTTGCCAAGCTTTCCTTGCTACTTTCTTAGGTGGAGTCACCTGTTAAGCTTGTCTAGTTTCCTATTCTTCCTCTTCCTCATCACTTGACTCAATTTTCAACATTCTTTTCTACCTCTTACTAGGTCATGTGAACATCTATTTGACTCTCTTTGCCTTTGAAGATACTACTTCAACTAATCTTTCTAATTTTCTTTTCTGTTCACTAGGCTAAACATCAGATACTATTGAATATGGTATATTCTACTTCAAAGATGTCTCAGCAACTAAAACTAACAAGGGTTGTATGTTTAATACACCTTGCTTCAATGTCTATCTCATGGTTTTAGATTTACTCTCTAACATTTTGGCCTTAGATAGTGCCTCGTTCATTATAGATTCAAACTTCTTGTGTGTGTTGGAAATATCAAAGACTATGTTAGGTTACTAAGAGGGGAGGGGTGAATCAGTAACCTTAAAACTTTAACAAATTTTGATCCTAATTGCAATAACCCAATAATAATTTAACTTATTAAGTCAAATCTAACCGCATGCATGAGAAACTGGAAAACATAAAAAATTCTTGACACATGAACATAATTATTTGGTGACCTAGAAACCTTCCAAATTGAAAGTCAAATGGGGTTGGGGATGATACCTAGAAAACTTCAATACTATAGCATAAAGTTGGCTTGGTAAGGTTTGCAATGATCACTTCTAATGATCTACCCTATTAAGAGCAATTAGGACTCCTAGGTTAACCTTGTTAAAAGATTTACAAATGTAGAATGAAGTATGCACTTGGTAAAGAGATTTGAAAAAAGATTGTTAAGTCTACCTTGTTAGAGGATTATGGATTGGTTAACCTATTAAAATAAAATAGTAGATCTTTGACTTACAACTAATTTTTTGATAGAGATTCTACAAAGTATTTATCCCTTTATGTGATAGATATGACTCTACTACTCCTTTGTTGATATGGCGTTACAATACACTTGTTGCTGATTCACATTTGCATGCTTCTCACATAATCTTCACTCTTGCTTTTGATGCATACAAACATCTATGTCTTCATCTGTGTCTATATCAATATGATACTGTAGTGCCTACCCTCATTTACATCTTTTCTAGACTTATTGTTGCTATTATTATCAGACTATGTAGACTAGTTTTATGATTGATGGTTTAGTGGTGTTGTTTTGACACTATCATATATTATGATATGGATTCAGTTGATATATGATGAGATCATTTAGATTTTATATTTCATGTATGTATGATGATCATTACATTATTTTTAGTTATTAATGATGATTAGTTATATGGTTAATTATCTCATGTGTTTTATTATGGTTACTTACCCCATACTTGCATGTGTATGGTGTGCGTGTTTTCTTATTGTATGGTGTTTCTGATGTGGTTAAGGAAGGGAGTCGTAGTCACCTACTTAGTTGGGATCTACACGATGCACCACTTCCTACCATTGTCTATTTAGCTTAGCATTATATATTGTATGTACATGCATGGTTTTTCTTCAGGTTGCAGGTACCGGGTATCGACTTCCCTAAATTGCCAGGATGAGCGTACCCTAATATACTATCTCAATGATAAGAGAAGGGAGATAAATTCTCAAGTCCAAATCCCAAAACCTAAAAACCATTTGTCCTAGTGAGTTAGGACAAGTATCAAAGTTGAATACCCACCGAATGTGTTGGGTGGCATAATTTGTGATTTTTAACCCTTTAGATTTATTTTGTATGATTTGTTCTATGATGGGTTTTTATATTTTTATCTTGGAGGTCTATGGTGAATTTTCCATTAATTAAGTCTTAATAAATAGATTTAATTAATAAATTACTTATTTGAGAAAATTAATAAAATATCATGATCTTTGATATTTTGATTGTAATTAATTAAATGTGAATTATTGGGGAAAAGGAATTAAATAAAAGAAAACTAGAAATTAAAATTAATAATAATTATAAAATAATAATAAAGTAATAAATAAAATAATAATAATAAAAGTTATAAAAAATTATAATGAAAGTTATAAAATTTAAATAGAAATTATTTAAAAGTAATTTAGAGTTATAAGCTTGCATGAGAATTAACATGTGTCAACAACATGGGGGTTAGTGCATCAATTAAGCACAAGGTGTCTACAACTCTATGACTCACCAAAAACGTGGGAAAAGACCCATGCTTAGTTGGTGACACCTTTCAACGGTTTCAAGAAGCATTCCAAAGGTTTCTTGAGAGCTCTTCATATTCAGGGATTCATAGAAGCTTAGGGAGAGAGCGTTTTGGAGGGCAATTGGAGCATTGGATGACTCGAGAACTTTGAAGAAGGGAGGAGCTTGCTCTGCAGATTTTTTTTTTAGGAAGAGCGATTTAGCATCAGAATCTGGGTAGATTCTTGTTATTTTACTTATGCTATTTTTGCATCATGCATTCCCTGTCTTCTTCGAGTCTTCAATATGTCTTCTGAGAAATTTCTTATGCAATTCTCAATATGGTAGCTAATTTTATTTGAGAATTCTATATGATTAGATCTGGAATGAACACGGAGCTAGGGTTTAAATTTGTAGCCAAAAACATCAGATGATTTAATGGATAAAATTTGAGATCAAAGGATTATAGAAAAATTTTGAGAATTGGAATTTTGTGTATATATATGTTAATATTTTTAAATCTGCATATATATATATATATATACGTTTCACCGCAAGCAAATGTTGCATCCCGGATTACATTGGAGGGGTGTGTTTTAATAAAACACAACTTTTAAAATATATATATATGATAAATTTGGAATGGATGAGGGGGAAAAATATTTCCTCACCCCCGTCGACGGCCACATTAATACGGACTGCGGCTGCAAAGTACCTGTGGTCTGTAGTGTACCTGCAATCGCAGTGTACCCTACAACCCGCGGGTTTTATATATTGTATCGGCGGTGATTATTATATCACCATTGGTTTGAAATTAAAAATTTTTTATTTTATTTGAAATGATATCTCATATGATATTTAATTATGAATTTCAATTTTGTTTGCATTGTTATTAGATATTAAATGTTATTATATATATATATATATATATATAAACAAATATATATATATATGTGTGTGTGTATATATATATATGTATGTATGTATGTATGTATGTATGTATCTATGTATATATAATTATTTATAAATGATTATTATAAAGTTCTAAATTAATGGATCACTCTTTTAATGATTAAAATATTGATATTGAGCTTGTCAATTATGAAGAGATAATAATAATTAATTTAATTAAACTCAGTTTAATTAAGATTAATTATTGAAATATATAATCAAAGTTTTTGATTCATTGAGAATTTCAATTTTCAAACAATGTCATATAAATCAATTAGAAAATTGAGTCTAATGGAGAAACTTTTATCTATCAAACATACACATGGGTTAGGTAAAACGTGAAACTTCTCCACTTGATATTTGTTTGGGAAAACGTAAACTGAGACTTTTAAATTCAAATTTAAAAACATAGCAAAACCAAAACATGTGTTTACATTGTGTATTTTTATGCTATTGTTTTGGGTTTTGGGTTGACTAGTGTTGACCAGTTTAGGATGTTTACCAGAGGCTTGGGGGTTATGTGATTCTGATGTCATGATGATGTTTTAATCTCAATCTTTATAAACCCAATGATGGTTATGTGATGGAATGCTTTATGTATTTGATGTGAATACTGATTTTTATAGTTGAGATTCTTATGTATGAGACACTTGACTTAACCATTATTTTGGTCATCGATCAGTTATCCTTGGTTATTTTCTAGTTGCCATGATGGGACTGTAATGTGAATTTATTCTTGATGATGTCACGCGGTGACATGTTTGACTCAACCAGTTTTGGAGTCTTCGATCAGTATGATTGAGATACATTTTAGTTATTGAGAACCATTGGATACTTTGATTATCAGTGATACTTCAGTTGCCAATAAAGAGCTATTGTGGTCATGATTTTCTATGGATGCTTTCTCATGGAGATTTGATGCTTTTATACATATTTGAAGATTTTATTTTGGATTATCTTTTGTGATTTTGAGATTTATGATTCCATGAGCATTAGGGTAGGATATCTGCATGTAGTGATGGGAAGTGGCTTGCAATGGGGGTCAGGGCCCTAAGAGGCTGCCAAGGTAACTAATTGTAAGTTGGATTAATAAGTGATAAAAATCACACCTAATACTAACTAAATGAACCTAAAAAATAAGAGTTTTTGTTCTCGCCCATGCCTTGAGTGCTTGTATAGGCTAGGATGGGAGTAGTGAGAATGCATGGTTGTGACCTTACATTCCATAGTATGCCTCGTTAGTATGAGAGGATACTAGTGGCCACATGAGATCTGTATGGACCCATGGAGTTTAGCTAACTGCCATGGTAACTTGTACGAGATAAATGCGATGACACTTTCCTTCTTGCATAGTAGGTTCCTACACGTCATTGTGTGCCTCTACGAAGTAGATGTAAGTTTCGTGATTGGAACCTTTGAGTTAGTATACTTTTAGGATTCTTGGACTATAGAGATTTGTGCTATGTGTTATGGATAGCCTGTTTGGGACTTGAGGTTATCTCCTCACCATGGTGGGAGTGGACCACTTAGGTACCACGCAGTCAGGTGGTAGTGTATTTTTCACTCTTATCATTTGAGATTCATTGAAGCATCATGGCTAATGTATCCTTCGTCATGGTGGATATGTATCCTTTTTCATTGATGATTAGCATATGTTAGATGATGTTATCTTATGCTTATATTTGCATGTTAGATTACTTTCTACATATGATGTTGTAGGAGTGACATTCCTACTATGTTATTACCGATGATCTCTTCGATGATTTGGGATGTTATGCACAGAGGGATGGCTAGGGCCCACGATGATCTAATGATGCTATTAACGGTTTGGAGGAACTATGCACTTAGTTTATTTTGTTTGATCTTTATGATGGATGTATATGTCTTCTATGATGACGTATCATGTGTATCATGTGATTATCTTTACTTTGATGTATCATGGATTAGAATAGGATGATGTACCTTATTCTACATATGTATATTTTTTTAGCTTGTCATACCCTATGACATGTATAGAGGATGATTGAGCATTTGGAAATGTAATGTTTAAACATTGGACTTATCATTATTATTTCATGTGGTTATTGTACTAGATGGATTCATGTATGTAATTCAACATTAAGGGATCTTAAAGAATGTAATCGGTTATTTATGTTATGTTTACTTTCAGATGGACATTGCTATTGCTTCCATTATTAAGTACAAGTTATATGTGGTATTTACTTTCATGTTATATAAATAAAATAAAAAAATGTTACCAAACTTAGTGAAATTCTAGGTTAATTCTTTGGATCCCTTGGTAGGGCATTACATTTGGTATCAGAGCCCGAGTTTCTACATTGGGAGCTCTGGGTATTTTGGAACAACTAAAACTATGAACTATTAAGTGTATCTCTTCCACTTGAAACTAGGTGAACTAAAATAGTACCTGAACTGTTACTTGAATATTTTTCATACTTCAACACTTAGTTTTCAAAACTGAAGATTTTACTTAAACCTAAACATAGAATTGAACTTATTCTATTGCAAACATGTGTCTTTTGATTATAATAGTACCTGGTTCTATTGTAAGATGGTGTCTGGGACTGGGTCTTCTATTAGAGGCCATGGTAGAGGCTGAGGAAGAGGCTATGGTCATGGCAGAGCTGTTAGTGCCCATGAGTCTAGCCATGAGGGATCGGCTCATGTTGAGAGCAAGGAAGAGCACTCTAGTAGGAAGCAGGAAGAGAGCTATAGAGAGGACCAACCTGAGTCTGAAGAGGTTGGTTTGAGATAGATGATGCAAACTATTTTAGAACATCTACCTCCTATTCAAGAACAACCTAAAGTGCATCAGACAGAACAAGAGCATAGACCTAGATCTAGAAGTCCTCGAAAGGATCGTCAAAGGTCCATTGTGTCCACTCAGATGAAGGATCTTTCAAGATCCAAGGTCAAGCCTTTCAATGGGCAAGGTTCTGGTTATGTGGCTGAGATGTGGCTGATTTCCCTTGACAAGTTTTTTGCCATGCATGATTTTGACAGCAATGTTAAGGCAAGATTTGCGATCACTAATTTAGAGAATTTTGGGGCCACTTGGTGGACGATTGAGGAGAAGAAGCTGGGAATCGATATAAACAGTGTCATGTGGGAACTATTCTTAGAGAGTTTCCATGAACAATTCCTACCAGAGGAATGGAAACTACAAAGGGCAGATGAGTTTCATAATCTCAAGGAGTACACTATGTCAGTGACCGAGTATGAGCATAAGTTTTATGAGCTTATGCCTTTTTCAGGGTTCAGTGAAAATTCAGCTTAGTTGACACAACACTTTATTAGGGGTTTGAATAACTGTATTATTGGGGGTGTCAAGGTATTTGAGCCAAAAACTCTCAAGGATGTGGTACATCATGAAATCCTTGTTGAGAAAAGTGTCAACCTTGGTCAAGGTGGTTTTGTAGGAGCACCAGCAACATCAAGATCTAAATGCAACTTCAATTCAGGTGGTAACAAGAAGCCTTACTTTTCTAAGGGAAAATAGTATCAGTAGCAGTCTCACCAGACACAACAATAGAAGGGATCAAATTCTTAGGCTCAAGGTGGTGGCAAAGGTTCTAACTTTAAGAAAAACTGCAATGCTCAATGCAATAAATAGAGTTAGTCCAATCAGCCAACTCAGAGTAGCCAAACTTTTGTGAGTAGGAATAGTCGTCAACAATCTAATGTACCACCTATGGGAAGAGGATCTGGCAGGAATACAATTTTTTTTTCATGTGGTTAGATTGGACATTATGCAGCTCAGTGTCCACAGTGAGCACCTTAGTTTTTAGGACCTAGGCCTATAGCTTCAGAACCCATAGTTGGTGATGTAGGGAGAGCTCATAAAGTTTTTGCAATAGTTGATCAGCGTCAAGAAGATCATCAGGGAATAGTGGTTGAGACCACAGGTGCTATTCGAGGTATATCTCTTTCAGTATTGTTTGATTCAGGAGCTACAGATTCATTTATTTCACCATCTATAGTTTCTAAGTGTAAGCTGGATGCGGTGAAGCAAGATCATGGTTAGCAAGTGGAACTAGCCTCAGGGATTAAGGTCTCCACAGATTCTGTAGTTCATAAGTGTGGGCTTAGCTAAGGGAGTTTTGATATGGCAATGAATCTTTGAGTCATACCCCCTGGTTCATATGATGTGGTTCTGGGCATGGACTGGCTTGGATCTCATAGAGCCAGTATAGATTGTAGGAAGAAGATTATTTTGTGCCAAGATGACCAAGGGAATGATGTGAATATAGTTGGGATACCGAGGCCTATATCTCTAGGAATGATTTTTGCTATGCAATTGAAGCAAAGTTTCCATAAGGGATGTTAGATATTTGCTGTTATGGTAAATGATCTTGATGAGGAAGATCCTGTGAGGAAGACTTTAGATCACTCGATTTTACAGGAGTACGCAGATGTCTTTCCAAGTGAGATTCCAGGCATGCCTTCGAAGAGGGACATTGATTTTAGCATTGATCTAATTCCTAGAGCGGAGCCTATCTCTAAAGCTCCTTATTGTATGACTACTCAGGAACTGGGTGAGCTACGTCTTCAGCTAAAGGAACTTCTAGCCAAAGGGAGCATTCAACCTAGCATATCACCATGGGGAGCTCCAATGCTCTTTGTGAAGAAGAAAGATGATTCTTTGCACCTTTGTATTAACTACAAACAGTTGAACAAGGTGACTATTAAGAACAGGTATCCTTTGCCTAGGATTGATGACTTATTTGATTAGATCAAGGGAGCTATAGTATTCTCCAAGATTGACCTTAAGTCAGGATACCACCAGCTTCATATTAAGGAAGTAGACATTCACAAAATTGCTTTTCGAACTTTCTATGAGCATTATGAGTTCATAGTGGTAACTTTTGGATTGACTAACGCTCCATCAGTGTTCATTAGTTTGATGAATGGTGTTTTTCGATCATATCTTGAAAGGTTTGTTCTCATGTTTCTTGATGACATATTGATATTTTCTAAGACTCAGAAGGAGCATGAGGAACACCTACGATTGGTATTGCAGTGTTTGAGAGGCAATCGGCTTTACGCCAATGCCGCTAAGTGTGAATTCTTCAAATTGAAGATTTAGTATTTAGGGCATGTTATATTAGGTGATGGTATTTTAGTGGATCTTGCAAAGATTCAGGTGGTAATAGATTGGCCTACCCCGACTAATGTGTCAAAGATTTGTAGTTTCATGGGTTTAGCTGGTTATTATCGTAGATTTGTCCAAAACTTCTCTAGGATAGCACATCCTATCACTTCTCTTCAGAGGAAAGGTAAGAAGTTTGTGTGGACAGAGAAATGTGAGGAAGTATTTCATAGGCTCAAGGAACTTTTGACTAGTGCACCAATTTTAGCTATACCTGATCCAGAAGGTGATTTCATGGTGTGTACAGATGCTTCCCTTGAAGGAATTGGAGCAGTGTTGATGCAAAATGGACAGGTGATTGCGTATGAATCACGCAAGCTCAAGGATCATGAGTTAAATTACCCTACACATGATCTTGAGTCAATAGCAGTAGTTCATGCTTTGACAAGGTGGAGACATTTCTTGTTGGGGCACAGATTTGAGCTACATAGTGATCATCATAGTCTTCAGTACATTTTTACTCAGCCTAATTTGAATGCTCGCTAGAGACGATGGATGGAATTTTTATGCAAGTATGATTTTGAGGTTAAGTACATTTAGGGTAAGGAGAATGTGGTGGCAGATGCTTTGAGTCGCAAGAGACATGTGGTAACATTGATGACTCTTAGAGTGGATTTGAGGAGTCAGATTCTTCAGGCACTTCCTACAGATTCCTAGTATCAGGAAGTGTGCAGAGAGATAGATTCAGGGAGACCCTTGGAAGGTAAGTTTGCAGGTTATGTTTGAGAATCAGATGGTCTTTTGAGACATTTGGGGAGGATTTATGTGCCATTACTAGATGATCTTCACACCTTGATTCTAGCAGAAGCCCATCGTACACCTTACTCAGCACATCCAGGTGTCAAGAAGATGCATGCTAATTTGAGACGTTTATTCTTTTTGTCTGGGATGAAGTGAGATATTGCTGATTTTGTGGCTAGGTGTCTTGAGTTTCAGAGAGCTAAGGTAGAACACCAGCACCCGACTGGACATTTGTAGCCAAATCTCATTCCTTGTTGGAAATGGGATATCATCTCCATGGATTTCATTGTAGGATTACCTATGACAGTTTGACATCATGATGCTATCATGGTTACTAATTATTGGTTGACTAAGGTGGCACATTTTTCACTGATCAGGTCTTCCTACACAATAGCTTCTGTAGCTAATGTCTTCATGCATGACATTGTGATATTACATGGTATTCCTAGAAAGATCATTTCTGACAGGGATCCTGTATTCACATTTGCATTTTGGACATCATTGCAGCATGAGCTTGAAGCATAGTTAAACTTTAGTTTGGCATATCATCCAGAGACTGATGGTTAGAGAGAGAGGGTGAACCAAGTTTTGGAGGATATGTTACAGATGTATGTGATGGATAGGCAAACACATTGGGAGGACTATCTCTACCTAGTGGAGTTTTCTTACAACAATGGGTATCATAGTTCTATTGGCATGGCACCATTTCAGGAATTATATGGACATCCTTGTCGTACACCCTTAAGTTGGGATAGCCTTGAGGATCACATTCTATTGGGTCCTGAGATGCTTCATGAAATGGAGCAACAGGTAGAGCATATCCATGAGTATTTGACTATGACACAAGATAGGCAGAACAAGTATGTCGATGCTAATAGGATTGATAAGCAATTTGGTGTGGGTGATAAGGTTTTTTTGAGAGTGCGACCGTGAAAGAGTCTGATCCAGTAAGGAAAGAGGTCTAAGCTAGCACCTCGCTTTGTGGGACCATTCGAGATTTTGGAGAGAATTGGCCAAGTTCCTTACTGTCTTGCTCTACCGCCCAGTCTAGCTCGCATTCATGATGTTTTCCATGTTTTAGTACTTAGGCAGTATATTCTTGATATTGTGCATGTTTTTGATTGGAATGAGTTACAGGTAGAGGACGGGCAGCTGACTTTGGAGCCGGTTCGTATTCTAGAGCAGCGGGAGTTGACCCTCAGGGGTCAAACCATTGAGCAAGTAAGGGTCCAATGGGACCCTACTGATGATTCTTCAGCTACTTGGGAGGATGTAGCTAGATTGAGGGAGTTATATCCCTATTTGTTTGTAGGCTTCTAGGAGTAAGCCTAATCCAAGGGGAGGTGGATGTAGTGCCTACCCTCATTCACATCTTTTCTAGACTTATTGTTGCTATTATTATCAGACTATGTAGAATAGTTTTATGATTGATGGTTTAGTGGTGTTGTTTTGACACTATCAGATATTATGATATGGATTCAATTGATATATGATGAGATCATTTAGACTTTACATTTCATGTATGTATGATGATCATTACATTGTTTTCAGTTATTAATGATGATTAGTTAGATGGTTTATTATCTCATGTGTTTTATTATGATTACTTACCCCATACTTGCATGTGTATGGTGTGCATGTTTTCTTATTGTATGGAATTTCTAATGTGGTTAAGGAAGGGAGTCGTAGTCACCTGCTTAGTCGGGATCTACACGATGCACCACTTCCTACCATTGTCTATTTAGCTTAGCATTATATATTGTATGTACATGCATGGTTTTTCTGCAGGTTGTAGGTACTGGGTATCGACTTCCCTGAATTGCCAGGATGAGCATACCCTAATATACTATCTCAATGATAAGAGAAGGGAGATAAATTCTCAAGTCCAAATCCCAAAACCTAAAAACCATTTGTCCTAGTGAGTTAGGACAAGTATCAAAGTTGAATACCCACCGAATGTGTTGGATGGCATATTTCATGATTTTTAACCCTTTAGATTCATTTTGTATGATTTGTTCTATGATGGGTTTTCATATTTTTATCTTGGAGGTCTATGGTGAATTTTCCATTAATTAAGTCTTAATAAATAGATTTAATTAATAAATTATTTATTTGAAAAAATTAATAAAATATCATGATCTTTGATATTTTGATTGTAATTAATTAAATGTGAATTATTGGGGAAAAGGAATTAAATAAAAGAAAACTAGTAATTAAACTTAATAATAATTATAAAATAATAATAAAGTAATAAATAAAATAATAATAATAAAAGTTATAAAAAATTATAATGAAAGTTATAAAATTTAAATAGAAATTATGTAAAAGTAAATTGGAGTTATTAGCTTGCATGGGAATTAACATGTGTCAACAACACGGGGGTTAGTGCATCAATTAAGCACAAGGTGTCTACAACTCTATGACTCACCAAAAAGGTGGGAAAAGACCAATGCTTAGTTGGTGACACCTTTCAGCAGTTTCAAGAAGAATTCCAAAGGTTTCTTGAGAGCTCTTCATATTCAGGCATTCATAGAAGCTTAGGGAGAGAGTATTTTGGAGGGCAATTGGAGCATTGGAGGACTTGAGAACTCTGAAGAAGGGAGGAGCTTGCTCTGTGGATTTTTTTTTGAGGAAGAGGGATTTAGCATCAGAATCCGGGTAGATTCTTGTGATTTTACTTATGCTATATTTGCATCATGCATTCCCTGTCTTCTTCGTGTCTTCCATATGTCTTTTGAGGAATTTCTTATACAATTCTCAATATGGTAGCTAATTTTATTTGAGAATTCTATATGCTTGGATCTGGAATGAACACGGGGCTAGGGTTTAAATTTGTAGCCAAAACCATCAGATGATTTAATGGATAAAATTTGAGATCAAAGGATTATAGAAAAATTCTGAGAATTGGAATTTTGTGTATATATATGTTCATATTTTTAAATCTGCATATATATATATATATATATATATATATATATATATATACATATATATATGTATATATATATACATATATCTATATATATATACATATATATATGTATACATATATATACATATATCTATATATATATACATATATCTATATGTATATATATATATATATATACATATATCTATATGTATATATATATATATATACATATATCTATATATATATATACATATATCTATATATATATATATATGTATATATATATATATATATGCATTATTTATAAATATACGTTTCATTGCAAGCAAATGTTGCATCACAGATTACACTGGAGGGGTGTGTTTTAATAAAATGCAACTTTTAAAAAATATATATATGATAAATTTTGAATGGATGGGGGGGAAATATATTTCCTCACCCCAGCCGGCGGCCACATTAATATAGACTACGATCGCAGAGTACCTGCAATCTGCAGTGTACCTGTAATTGCAGTGTACCTTGGGACCCACAGGTTTTATATATTGTATCGGCGGTGATTATTATATTACCGTTGGTTTGAAATTACAAAAGTTTTATTTTATTTGCAATGATATCTCATATGATATTTAATTATGAATTTCGATTTCATTTGCATTGTTATTAGATATTAAATGTTATTATGTATATATATATATATATATATATTTATGTATGTATATATATATATGTATATAAGTATATATGTATATATAATTATTTATAAATGATTATTATAAAGTTCTAAATTAATGGATCACTCTTTTAATGATTAAAATATTGATATTGAGCTTGTCAATCATGAAGAGTTAATAATAATTAATTTAATTAAACTCAATTTAATTAAGATTAATTATTAGAATATATAATCAAAGTTTTTGATTCATTGAGAATGTCAATTTTCAAACAATTTCATATAAATCAATTAGAAAATTGAGTCTAATGGAGAAACTTTTATCTATCAAACATACACATGGGTTAGGTAAAACGTGAAACTTCTCCACTTGATATTTATTTGGGAAAACATAAACTGAGACTTTTAAATTCAAATTTGAAAACTTAGCAAAACCAAAACATGTGTTTACATTGTGTATTCTCATGCTATTGTTTTGGGTTGACTGGTGTTGACCAGTTTAGGACGTCTACAAGAGGCTTGGGGGTTATATGATTGTGATGTCATGATGATGTTTTAATCTTGATCTTTATAAACCCAACCATGGTTATGTGATGGAATGCTTTATGTATTGGATGTGAATATTGATTGTTATAGTTGAGATTCTTATGTATGAGACACTTGACTCAACCATTATTTTTGGTCATCGATCAATTATCCTTGGTTATTTTCTAGTCGCCATGATGGGACTGTAATGTGAATTTATTCTTGATGATGTCATGTGATGACATGTTTGACTCAACCATTTCTGGAGTCTTTGATCAGTATGATTGAGATATATTTTAGTTATTGAGAACAATTGGATACTTTGATTATCAGTGATACTTCAGTTGCCAATAGAGAGCTATTGTGGTCATAATTTTCTATGGATGCTTGCTCATGGAGATTTGATGCTTTTATGCATATTTGAAGATTTTATTTTGGATTATCTTTTGTGATTTTGAGATTTATGATTCCATGAGCATTAGGGTAGGATATCTACATGTAGTGACGGGAAGTGGCTTGCAATGGGGGTCGGGGCCCTAAGAGGCTGCCAGGGTAACTCATTGTAAGTTGGATTAATAAGTTATAACAATCACACCTAATACTAATTGAATGAACCTAAAAAGATAAGAGTTTTTGTTCTCGCCCATGCCTTGAGTGCTTGTATAGGCTAGGACGGGAGTAGTGAGAACACATGGTTGCAACTTTGCATTCCATAGTATGCCTCATCAGTATGAGAGGATACTAGTAGCCACATGAGATCTGTATGGACCCATGGAGTTTTGCTAACCACCAGGGTAACTTGTACGAGATAAATGCGATGACACTTTCTCACTTGCATAGTAGGTTCCTACATGTCATTGTGTGCCTCTGGGAAGTAGATGTAAGTTTCATGATTGGAACCTTTGAGTTAGTATACTTTTAGGATTCTTGGACTATAGAGATTTGTTTTATGTGTTATGGATAGCCTATTTGGGACTTGAGATTACCTCCTTAGCACAGTGGGAGTGGACCACTTAGGTACCACGCGGTTGGGTGGTAGTGTATTTTCCACTCTTATCATTTGAGATTCATTGAGGCATCGTGGCTGATGCATCCTTCGTCATGGTGGATATGTATCCTTTTTTATTGATGATTAGCATATGTTAGATGATGTTATCTTATGCTTATATTTGTATGTTAGATTACTTTTTACATATGATGTTGTAGGAGTGACATTCCTACTATGTTATTACCAGTGATCTCTTCGGTGATTTGGGATGTTACGCATGGACAGATGGCTAGGGCCCACGATAGTCTAATGATGCTATTAATAGTTGGGAGGAACCATGCACTTAGTTTATTTTGTTTGATCTTTATGATGGATGTATATTTCTTCTATGATGATGTATCATGTGTATCATATGATTATCTTTACTTTGATGTATCATGGATTAGAATAGGATGATGTACCTTATTCTACATATGCATATTCTTTGATCTTGTCATACCCTGTGACATGTACAGAGGATGATTGAGCATTTGGAAATGTAACGTTTAAACATTGGACTTATCATTATTATTTCATGTGGTTGTTGTACTAGAT
Source organism: Cupressus sempervirens (assembly GCA_028749045.1). Classification (NCBI taxonomy): domain Eukaryota; kingdom Viridiplantae; phylum Streptophyta; class Pinopsida; order Cupressales; family Cupressaceae; genus Cupressus; species Cupressus sempervirens. Next base: position 909,313,824 of record CM053792.1, on the reverse strand, counting down.
GATTCATGTATGTAATTCAACATTAATGGATCTTAAAGAATGTAATCGGTTATGTATGTTATGTTTACTTTCAGATGGACATTGCTATTGCTCCTATTATTAAGTACAAGTTATATGTGGTATTTACTTTCATGTTATTTTAAAAAAAATAAAAAAAGATGTTACCAAACTTAGTGAAATTCTAGGTTAATTCTTTGGATCCCTTGGTGGGGCATTACAGATACACTGCATATATATACATATATATACATATATACACATATATATACATATATATACATATATATACATATATATATATATATATACATATATATATATATATATACATATATATATATATAGATAGATATATATATACATATATATATATACATACATATACATATATATATACATACATATATATATATATATATACATACATATATATATACATACATACATAGATATATATATATATACATAGATATATATATATATATATATCAATTCAATTTACAAAATTACAAAGTCAGCTTGAATGAAGACACTTGGGTTCTAAAGACTAACTTGGTGAAGTTATGATACATGACATCCATTGTCATTACTCAGCATCGTCATGCATTTGGTAGAAGTGGAAGCTCAGTCCATACTAATCATGTCAGAGTAGTCTTAAACTCAATCTACACTTGCAATTCAGTAGATACTATGTAACTTGGTAGAAACTAAATTCCACATTTACCATACCTGAACTTGATAAACTCTAATCATCTCATCACTTAGTCAACACTAACTTTGCTTCACATGAACTAATGTCTTGGTAGAATCTGTGAAGCTTGGTAACCATTGAACTACTTAATAAGAATTTTAGGACTTCACATTGCTTGAATTTACTTGGTAACCACCGGAATGCTCGTTAGAAACTGTGAATCTTGGTGGCTAATAAATTATAGATCAAACAATGTAGACTATGAAATGAGTTGGGTAATCATACAAAATTAGAATAAGTGTTGTCACTAATAATAAACTTGACTTAATATCAACAATCTCTCCCTTTGGCATTAGTGACAAAAACACTTATCAGCCAAAACTTATATACAATCTAGTGTGATACTGGCTCAGTACTAGTGTACTATTTTATTTTATTTTTGAGATTTTTCAAAAATTGTCTTTGTAATTATATGCTTTCCTTCCATTTTCTTTGCATGATTCTCACTTATACAATATACATACATATTTTTTCTCCCCATATATACATACTAATTCTCATATATATATATATATATATATATATATATATATATATATATATTCCTAAGATTTATACAAAACTTATTTACATGAAGACACCAATATAAGAAAGAAACTAATATTGTACCTTGAGTATGAGTGCTAAAGTCTTATCCCAATTTTCTTCCAAAACTTTGCACATATGTAGAGAAATTTGAACTTCTGTAGAGAGTTCTATCATGTGATCTACAATTGAGAATTTGTTCTCATGGATCAATGTTTTTGTGTAAACAATGTGCTTCTACATTGTGTCCATGATGGGAAGGATCATATTCTGAATATCTATGAGTAAAGAATGAATCCTTGCTTCTTCTCTCAACAATTCTACTTGCATAGCTAACTAGAATCTAATTTTCATATGATGTATAGAGCTTGAGCTAGGGTTAGCTTAGAACTATTGTGCACTAGCCTTCAGATCTTCATCAATTTTATTCAATTTTCTCTTTATTTCCTTTGTGAACTCAGTAACATTGCATAATTTTCTAAAAAGTGATGTTACATTTGTATAAGAATTTTTAAGATTGGTAAAAATTGAGGAAAACTCCACTTTTTGAATAGAAATTTGTTGAGCAATGTGCTCAAGTACTTTGTTCTCAAATTTCTTCTTTGCTTTCTCAATTAATTTCTCTTGACAACTAGAGCCTTCATTAATTTTTTGGACTGCTTCTTCCAATTGAAATAAAATGTGTTGAGAAGTATCAACTTCAACACCTATTACTTCACTCAAAATATCCTTAGCACTCTGAATGATTTTATATTCTTTGTCTCTTTCCTCTCTTAATTTCTTTTGCTTTTCATTCTTTTGGAGGAGTTGACTATCTTTTTGCATTTTTTTTTTCTATGGCTTTATCAAAATCCCACTTTTGAATCTCAATTTCCTCATCTAAATCAATATCCTCCTCTATCTCCTTTCCACTCAAAAGTCTTGTACATGGTTGAGCCTTGAGTTCAATTGCCTTTGTACATACTGCCTTAGTTTTTTAGAATGAAAACAATAGTAGAGATAGTAGGACTAGCAGTAAAAAATGATATAGTACTGACTAGAATGCTTATTAAATAAAAAACTGATATACTTACACAATAATCCAAAGCTATATATAAAAAAACTATAGAATCCAAAATTTTAGAACTTGAAACTATACTTACTATTGAAGAATACAAAATCGTAGAACATGCTATACTCACTGTTGATGAACTTGACTTGGGAACTAAAGAAGAGGGAGGCTACAACTTGGTAGATGAAGTGGTAGACACTTCCATTAGTGATACACTAAGTTTTGAGGGAGCAAAGAGTCATTGGACATTTGATGTATCTATTGTGGCCACAATTAAACTTGTTAAAGCTAACTCTAAATTTGATGTAGCTGCTAGTTTTCTTGGAGAATGAGGAAGTGAGGCAATGAATGCTACAACTATCTTGATAGGATCAATCTCCTCATCATCTTCTTTTACTTCCTTGGTGGCTTCTTCCTCTTTATCTTCTTCAACTTCTTCATTTTCAAACTAAATTGTTTCAAAATTTCTTCCTTCTTCCTCATCATCATTAGCATCATCCTTGACTTCTACTAGAGAGTCACTTGGTTTCTATAAGTGATAGATATTCTTACACATGGCTGTATCATTCTTGACTACATGCTCTATATCTTTTAACAAGATTTAACAAGTATTGAATCTAAGAGTCATTCTATCTTCATATTTCTTCATAGACTCTTTTACCTCAACATTTGTAACATTTGGTAACAATTGCCTCAAGGTTTGTTCATAGATATCTCTTGCTATTTGCATGGTTTAGTCCCATCTTGTCTTCAATCTCTCTAATAGACCATTCAAAATTTGAGAAGCAATCTAATCAAGGGAATACTTCCATTTACCCATCTTAGTTAGCATCAATTCCTCAATTTGCTTCTTCTTAGCCTCTATCTTAGTCTCATACTTTAATCATTTGAAGTTGGTTATGCTTGCATCTTTTTCCATTTGTTTTAATCTTTCCTCAAATGTGAGAGGAGGCTTACTAAACAAAACTTCACTACCTTTCTTCCTAGATCTCTTGGTAAACACTGTAGTGAATAGCTTTGGTGGCTTGGTGATGATCACCTTCCTTTCTTCTTCACTAGCTCTACTTCCTTTTCTGACTCATCTTCATACTTCATTATCATCATCTTCTCCTTTACCCTTCATCAACAAAAAAGGTGTGTTGGTTTTGAGTTTTGCTATTCTCCTCTTGCCTTTGTTAACTGCTTATGGAAGCTTGATTTCAAGCTCTATTCTTGCCTTGGCCTCATCATATGTTACAAAGTGTGGTGCCTTTGGATCAACATGTTCATTTATAAAGGCCTCGATTATGTCTTTTGCTTCATCAATGTTCACCTCATAGGGAAGAAGTTTTACCCATACAACTCTTGGAATCATTTCTTGGATGTAGACTTTGTCACTATCTACCATGAAACAAACATCATCTTTGTAATTTTCAACCAATTTATCGAGAATCCTAAATCTATTATTCATTTTCTCCTTGAAAACATCAAAATAGTTATCTGTTATGCTATCAAAGTTCTCACCCATTTTTCCAATGCACTTGTTAATCTGATACAAAATTGGCACATCTTTTTTCCATACAGTTGTACCTTTAGAAGTGAAAAAAATTTGAACATAGAAAAATAGACATGTCAACAATTAATTGAATTTAGAAGGATTGTTCTTGGATGTCCTTATACTTTCCATGTTTTTAGTTGAACTATTTCAACAATAAGTCTGCAAGATCATATGATAGATTGTTTTTCATGACTTTGAATGCCAAGTATATTGCTTCACATGACAAACTATTGAGATGACTCGAAATTCAAATCTTGTGTGCTATTACATGTATGCCAAAGTTTAGTTTTGCATCTATTACACTACTAATCTTCATGCCTCTTTCATCCCACTCAGCAAGGGTTTTCGTAGCTTTGGCTTTGGAGAGCATGGGAAGATTGGTGATATGATGAAACATCTTCTTAGTAGTCAAAATTGGTTCCTCAATCCATAACAAACCATTGTGAACTTAGCTTAGGATGTATCTAATCCATTTTATTTGGAAACTTTAGGATAGGTGGGGAATGTGGGTTAAACACTTATCTTGCAAGTTCTTATGCTTGGGTTTAAGAACATCATTCACACATAATTCACCTAAGGAATCATCAAACTCTAGGGTTCCAATTTCTAGAATTGCACACTTAAAATGAGCTCTGACATCATTAATGAGAAGTACCTTGGGAGGGATTTTTTATTGTGCTCCATTTGGATCGAGGGTTTCCACAATTGTTGGTACAAGTTTGAAATCTAGTGGTTTCCATTCAACTCCTCTAACAAACATTTCTAGCATTTTATTTTCCTTGCTACTGCTGCTTGATGCTGGCATGGCTACTCGATAGGTTATAAAAAGCTTCAAAAAAAATTACTACAAATTTTTCTCAAGATTGCTTGATCACTTAGCAATTTTCTTGATCACAATCACACTACAAGGGTTCAATGAAAAATGAATTCAGTTTCCTACCTTTTGATAACATTTTTCCATTAATGCTTAGTATGAAAGTAGCTATGATAACATCATTATTCATGACAAGCTATCATCCACTATTTTTTTAGATCACTCAATGAAAACTTCATAACTTAGTAACCAAACATGTGTGACTAGTTACTCTCAACCTTGCTCAATAGAGTCCATGACCTAGCCTTGCTCAGTGATAATTGATACTAATCTTCTATAATCTCCTTGTATCTTGAATACTGATTTGGATCTTTGCCTCCTTTCAATTTTGGAACTATTTAGACGTGACCATGATAACACAGTTCTAGTTCTTACATAAGAACTTAGTTGGAAATGGTGAAGTCACCCACTTCTTGAGTGACATGACCATAATTTCTTGGACTAGCTTCCTTGATGGATTTAGGAATCCATTGCTACCTCATTTTCTTTTTGATGTTATCTACTTTTCTTTTCTTTTCATTTTCAAGTCTACCTATATTCATGCAATTCTTGGTTAGATGACCAAGTTTTGTACAAGTGAAACATCTTATGGTGGTATCTCTCTTCCTTATGTGATGTTTAACACAATTCATGCCAATGTGTCCATACTCTCCAGAGTAATGACATCTACACTAGGTGTTATAGTCCCAACCAAAGAATGTTTTCACAATTTTCTTTACTAGATTAAATGACTTGGTTCTATAGTTTTATGCCTTGTGACCTTGTTTGTTGCATTTGTGACATTTTCCTTCAAATTTTGTTTTCTCTTTTCATTTATTAGCCTTGTGGTCATGCTTATTTCAATTATAACATTTACCATTGAATTTTTCTTTTGCATTACTCCAACATTTTTTTGATGTATGATCTATCTTACCACAATGGTTGTAAGTAGGTCTTTGATTCTTTGAGCACCTTGTTTGGAGGATTCACATTCTTCTTTGTATCAAATTCATACTTTACCCTTTTTTCGATAGAAATTTTGCTCATTTAGCTGAATCAATTGATACATGTCTTCTTGGGATTTCATCATTCTCTCATTGACATGCTTTTCATTGTTTAGGTCATTTTTCAGTCTTTCACTGATTTTTTTTTTAGATCTCAACTCACTTCTCATTCTTTTAGTGATTTTCCTTTCTAAATTTAGATCATTCCTTAATCTTTCATTGATATATCTTTGACTCATGATTTCTTCATTTGCATTAGAGATTTGATCTATAAGATCTTCATGTTGAAGGGATTAGTTTTGGATCTCATCATTTCTTTTATCCATTTCTTCTTTCATCTTGCTTTCTTGCTCCAAGATTTCACATAGCCTTACTGACTAAATTTCTTGTTCTATTTTGAGCTTTCTTATTTCTTCTTGTAGGGAACCAGTCTTCTCTAAGAGTTCTTTAATTGAATTATTTGCTTCAACTGAATTTCTTGAAGGGAAAAGATTTTGAATCTTTTCTTCAATGTAGTGGTGATCATTCATTTGATTTTCAAGTTCCTTCCTTCTTTTTAGAGATTGGGAAAGTTGTTCCTTAGCTTTCTTGAGTTGTGCAATGGCCATTTCTAGATCTAGCTTTTCATTGTCAACTACTTTGTCAAGTTTGAATATCTCCATTGTCCTTGATCTTTGCTCAAGTTGTCAAGCTTTATCCTAAGAACCACAAAGCTTTGATACCAATTTTTGGAAATATTCAAGACTATGCTAGGTTACTAAGAGGGGATGGGTGAATTAGTAACCATAACACTTTATTAAATTCTAATTTTAATTGCAATAACCTAATAATCATTTAATTCATTAACTCATATCTAACTACATGCATGAGAAACTGAAAAACATAAACATTCATGACACTTGAACACAATGATTTGGTGACCCAAAAACATTCCAAATAGAAAGTAAAACTGGGGTGGGGATGATACCAAAAAAACTTCAATACTGTAGCATAAAGTTGGCCTATTAAGGCTTACAATGATCACTTCTAATGATCTACCATATTAGGTGCAATTAGGACTACTAGCTCCACCTTGTTAAAGGATTTAGAAACATACAATGAAGTATGCACTCAGTAAAGAGATTTGACAAAAGACTATTAAATCTACCTTGTTAGAAGATGTTGACTAGTTCACCTATTAGAATGAAATAGTAGATCTTAGACTTAAAACTAATTTGTTGATAGAGATTATTTGAAGTATTAATCACCTTTATGTGATAGATATGACTCTACTACTCCTTTGCTGATATGGCCTTACAATACACTTGCTATTGATTCACATTCACATGCTTCTTACATACTCTGCATTCTTTCTTTTCATGCATACACACATCTATGTCTTCATTTATATCTATCTAGATATGATACAATACATTTATATATATATATATATATATATATATATATATATATATATATATATATATATATATATATATATATATATATATATATATATAATTACAAAGTCAGCTCGAATGAAGACACTTGAGTTCTAAAGACTAACTTGGTAAAGTTTTGATACATGATGTGCACTTTCATTGCTCGGCATTATCATGCATTTGGTAGAAGTGGAAGCTCAGTCCATACTAATCATCTCAGAGTAGTCTCAAACTCAATCTACACTAGCAACTCAGTAGATACTATATAACTTGGTAGAAATTGAATTTCAAATTTATCATAACTAAACTTGATAAACACTAATCATCTCATCACTTGGTTAACACAACTTCACTTCACACGAACTGATGGCTTGGTAGAAACTATGAAGCTCATAACCACTGAACTGCTTAGTAAGAACTATAGGACTTCACACTGCCTATATTTACTTGGTAACCACTAGAATTCTTAGTAGAAACTATGAAGCTTGGTGGCTACTGAATTACATGGAAAAGACTATAGACTATGAAATGAGCTTGGTAACCATATAGAATTTGAATAAGTGTTGTCACTAATAATAAACTTGACTTAATGTCAATAGTGTGATGCCTTCTCTAAGGTTGCTTGATGAGCATGCTAAGTAATCTCATCATAGGTACCAAATATATATTTTGCTTTTCCTTTCTCTAAATTCAACAAAAAATCAATGTAGCTAACAACAACATCATCAGTCAACTCATAGCTCAATTGATCTAAAAATGTCTCCCAATGTTCCACTGCATGAATATAAGTATGATCTATATCAACCAATATACATATATCATCCTTGAATCTATCCATAGTTACTAGTGAAATCCTAAATATCTGTTTCATCTCATTCTGAAAAAATTCATCATAATTTTTATTTTCCATTGTCTAATATTCTATCTGCATGTTTCTTTCTTTATACCTTTGTTATCTTCTCCATAGTACATCTATCACTACTCATTATATCTATTACTGATAAGTAGGGAAATCTCTTTAGTACATGGAAGACTATGTGATTTATCAATGATTGGAATCTAAACACACAATTCTTTGTTCTCTTAGTCTTTTCTAAGTTTTCCAAGAGTTGCATCCTCAGTATTTCACTCAAATTTACTTGTTCTTTCTCTACACAAGTCATGTAAGCTACGTATATAAATTTAGCTGAGAGCTCATCTATGTCAAAACTTGCACAAACTAAATAAGCAATAATTTTGTTAAGAAATCTCACATCATCCAACTTGATGGAGCTGATTACCATATCCTTCCCATTATATACTACCTTAGTATAACTTTCTACTTTCTTCTTTACCAATTTCTCACCTATGGGTACATTGCCTTCTTTGCTAAGACCAATTACCTCATGTATAAGGTTGGCTGAAATGTTCACTACATTATCCTGCATCCACAGTCTTCCATCATGTATCCTACTCAATATTATTAGAGTCCATTCACCTATATCTAGCTCATAGTAGAAATGATATTTAAACAAGTCCAATTATTTTAAGTGTTCAAATCTAGGCATCATAGTTGTTGGCTCCCAATTTAACAATTTTTAAAATAACCAAGAAAATAGATGAATGCATCTAAGGCTAGAAAATTCCATGATGGATACACTTGACTTCAATCTTGGGCCAACTATAAAGCATAACTTCTTCTTTACTTTAGGCTCTACAAGACCTAGGTGGGTTAACCTTGAGGTTCTGATATATGGTACCAGTGCAATTAAAACATAAATTTGAACCTATTTCCTATAGATGAAAACCCCTTTATCTCCTAATATTTATGCAATAACATAGATCTACAACAGCTAAATAAAAATCTATGAATCTCACATGCTAAGTGAGGGCATCCTTTTCAGCTCTTCAACATGAAAGGGAAAAATGTTTGATTAATAATGTTGAATTCTACAAAACCCCTAATATGGAGCAGTAAGAAGTAATGATTCTATAGATGATCAGTGCCTTATCTATTGGGCAATTGCATGAGTCAAACACATACATCTAGATACCTAATAGTTATTTATATATTTAGATATCTAATCTATCCATTAACCTTGCAAATAGACATCTATGTTCAATCTAAATCTCATTCTTAGATAATATCCTCATCAGTAAACTTTCAACCCTATTAATTTCCTTGAAGTATTTACATAACCCCTTGAGTTATAAGAAACAATGAAACAACATATAGCCTTAAGGAACTGCAACTATGACCTAGGCTTGGAGATGACCTGGCATTCCAAAAAAGATTTTTTGATGGAGGCTAAGTCACTAATCGAGCTGGAGAAAATCCATAGAAGTATGGGTCAATCTAACTGTTATCATGTTTAATAAAGAAAGATTGGATGTTGGCATGAGCCATAATAATTTTCTTGGTTTTTGTAATCTCAAGGGATTTTTTTCATCATTTTGACACGTTTGGAGGATCATTATCATTTTCACTTGCTATTGTATCAGAGAGGTGAATGATCACGAACCCAATAATAGAAATAGAGCCAAAATCTTGGCTGGAAAAGATTTTTAGAGATTGGGGCTCATGAGAATAGTTGAAAAAAAAATGGATGTCATGACTGGAGAATAGAGCAGAAAGGAGCCGATGGGTGAAGTGGAGAAGTGGAAGAATATGGGCAAAGTTTGGAAAAATTTGGAAAAGGGCGAGGTTGCAAATTTTTTTGAGAAACTCCATAGTTTTGACCCTGAGGTCACCAACAACATGTTAAACTAGTGGAATAATGGCAAGGTCAAGGTGAATGGGGTTTCTTTCCAAATCATAGAGGAGGTGGTTGTGGAGGTCACTGGTATCCCTATGGAGGGTTTCAATTTCTACAGGGACAAGAAACTTTCATCCAATGCAATCAAGGAGTTCGTGAAAAATTTTGCTGAGATGAACAAGATGGAAAAGAAAGATTCTTTCTATGTGATGGAGACTATAAAGAATTTTTGGAGGTATGTTTTATATGCCCTCATTGATTATGTTACCCTGGACCTTAGGTTTGATCGGGTCAGAACTCGCCATTTTGTGATTTTAAATCATTTTTGCCATGAGAGTAGAATTTCCATTCCCTTTTACCTTCTCACTTCTATGAACAAGGAAATCTCTAGTTTCAAGAAGAAAGCCACTATTAACCCTACTATTAACCCTACTTTTCATGATGGATTATTGCTCCTCATACATGAGCATTTCAAAGCTCAGTCTATCTGCAATAACCCTCCTCAAGTTGAGGATGTTGACAAAGGTAGCTCCAACTTTTCTTCAAACTCTGATGACATTGAGAGCATTAGATTGGAGGAGGAGAATGTTACCTTAGGAAGGAAGACAAAAGGTCAAGATAGGAAACAGTCCATAGCTACAACTCCCAACAGGAAAATCCCTAGGGATCATGGCAAAGCTCAAGAAAAAGAGAGTTACACTGAGGAGGAGGAGGAAATGGATATAGAAGATTCTGACAAAGTGTCAGAGGAGGAGTTGGAAGAGGAGAAACATGGGAAAAAATTGAAGAGGGAAGTAGTGAGAGTTGAGGAGACTAGAAATTAGAGGATGGATGCTATTCCTCTTCCCCTCTCCCTTATCCAGTCTCAGCCTCCTTCGGAGGAAAAAGTGAATGTCATCACTGGTGAGAATGAGGGGAAAGTGTAGGTCAATAATAGAAGAAAGGCTTGGAAAAATTTCAATGTGAGGACTGCTACTATGGGGTCTTTTAGGGAAGTTATGAACCCTCAGATCCTGGTGGACAACCTGGAGGAGCCTAGGCTCAATGAGCTCATAGACCCAACTACCCTGGCCATTTTAGAAAATGTAAGGGAGACTGGAATGAAACTTCTGAATAATGCCCATAGTAGTATGATTGAAAACTTTAGATCAATCAAATGGCTCTTCCATGAGCTGGAGGAAGTTAGAGAAAGGGTATCCCAGATGGAAAGTACTAAGAATAAGAAAGGTATTGATAGCCAGGAGGACCAGGATAACATAGAAAGCTTAAATGAAAGGAGAATTAGAAATCTTGAAAACTACAACCACAACTTGGCAAGTCAGATGATTTCTCTCCTAAGTTCGATGAATGACAACATCCAATTCCTTGCTGGTAAACTTAAGGACATGGGCTTCCTAGTGGAGGAGGGAGGACAGAACAGGGATAAGGCTAGGGTGGATGATGACAAGGCCACAATTAGTATGTTCACTAGTATGGATCATGGCATGGAGAAGGTCCAGGATCAAATGGCAAAGGAGCAACAAAAGATAGTCAAGGCAGCTTAGACTATGCAGGAAATGGAGAAAATTACTAAAGACTAGTTTTCTTGTCTTTTGTATTTTCATCTTTCTGGCTTTTGGATTTTGGATAGGCTTTCTGTAGTCTATTTTAGTTTTTTTGTTTTCTGGCCTTTCTGTGGGCCTTTATTTTGGGCTGGGCCTTTGGGCTTTTTTCAGTTGTTGGACCTCTATTTTGGTTGGGCTTCTGTTTCTTATTATCAGCCTTGTTTTTTGTAAAACATATGGGTTTTAGGATCCCTTAAAACCTGTTTATCTTATCAAAAACTATGACCTAGGCTCTTTATTCAAAAATCATAAAATATTGAAAATTGATTGAAAAAGGAGACAAGATCTAAAATGAAAACTCAAACACTTGCTGTTCCTTGTATTGATTTCCTTGAAATAATACATTCATATGCCTAAATACAAAATAGAGAAAGACCTAATACATATGAATTATATGTATTCATCTTCATTACTACTATTCATATAAGAGAAATTTGTTGCAAGAAATGTGGTGTCATATTGATGAGAAAACATCATAACTAGAACCAAAACATGGTATCACAATAGTGAGTGGTTTTTCTCCAAATACTGAAACCAACCCAACAATGGATGCGAGAAATAAAGATATAGGAGAAGAGTGAATTCTTGAATCTAATCTTCATCTAACATGTGTCCACTTGGAAAACCTTCTCAACAAGTCAAAAAATCTCTCTAATCACTCCCATCAACTACAAAATCAAATCCTTATCATTTGGCCTTCCAAATGCAAAAATATCTCAAACATTTGATGAGAATCATAATTGATTTGATGCTTGATCTTTACTCAAGGTAAAAATGAAAATTAGTTAAATATGACTTATAAAAGCCAACAAAACCCTTTATAATCAATTGTCTTTACATTCAGACTTCAACAAGCCTTCATATCTACCTCCTATATGATTTTGATGCTTCATGATGAATTCTGCCTATTGCACTGAGAATGCCCTAGAAAACACAAAATAGCTTATAACTTGAACTAGTGAATACCTGCTCAAAAACTAACCCCATATTCAAAAATTTCATCTTCTCCTAGTTCCAATGGTATACTGCACTCCCTATTTTGGACAAAAAATTCCCCTAATATGGTCATTTGAAAATCAAGCTCCTAGACTAAACCAGAGCATTAAAAATGGAAAAATTTAAAAATTTATATAGTTTGAACTATATAAAAACTTTTTAATTCATTTAATTCATTCAATTTGCAAATAATGGATTTGAAACCTTTTTTAAAATATATTCAATATTTTTTGCCCATGCCACTTGTCAACTTCTCATTTCCCATGACCCATTTTGAAATATTTTTAATTAATTAATTAATTAATTTCTCCATCTCCATCTGTCATGGCACTGGAGGGCACATGATTTCCATTTTATGTTCTTATGGGACTACACATTAATATATTAATATTAACTCCATCAATTTTGTGTAACACTAGAGCTTTAGAAATTTCCTTTACTTTCTCACATTAGGAGTTTGCTTTATGCCTTGATGACCCTAAACGTAGCACTAGAGAGACTTAAAATTTATTTTATGCTCTTACAACCTGAGCATCTCATCATGAGCATTAATATTTCAACCTTTGATCTCACAAGTTGAGTGTAAGATCGAGCATCTTCAAACTTGTCTTTCCTAACTTAATGCTTCATTTCCATGTGGCTTCTACCATCTCCAAAGCTTGGGTCAAACTTAACTATAGTCTTTGTGCCCAATTGGCCAACCATGGGCTCCACAAAAAATCTTATGATTCAAAAACACTTGTCTTTTAGACATTAAGCTATGTGTGCATGGGTATATTTAAACAATAGAAGCTTCTATCCCTTAGCCAATGTGGGATAAAGCTTTATATCCTTGCCATGCTATCCTCCAATCTAATGGCATCTTCTCATATCTGCCACTACATTCATAGACTTTGATGTCTATGTGAACAAATCTACCCAGGCACATAAGGTGGTGCTTTTCCATTTCTTAAATTTGATTATTTTTTATTACCTCTCTTAGCATTAAAAACTATTCAAAGGTGGCTCCTTCAACTTTGAGTATGGTCCTCTTTTCTATGATGTCTCCCCTATTCTCCTTCCTAGAAGCTTCTTCATCAATCCAGTTGGCTACCATGGGTCTTTGACCACTCCCTCTACCTTTGACCTACATGGGGTTCATTTTTAACACGTGGCTTTGAATTTTGGTGACTTCCTTTTAATATGTGGGTTCCTTTTGTCTGATGTTGCTTTAAAAATGTGGATCTTACCATTCAAATATATAGCTACTGCAAGAGCTTCTTCTAGTCCTTTGGTCCAGTGAAGAATTTTTTTGGCCTAGTAAACTTGCATGAAACTATGCACTTTCCATGGTGAACAATTGAGAAGTATTTCATAGAAGATCAACTATTTTTCCTTTTTTAAGTTGTTCCTTCGTGTATATATGTTCTCACTTATCAGATGCATGATCCATTAGATTCTTACGAGCCCATTTGTAGGCACCTTATAGATTATCATAATTAGGCTAGTAGAAGCTGAAATTTTTTGCAAGTTCCCTCCTTATGACCAATTATTCAAGGAAATATTTGTAGATTTGAGATAAGCTTTCATGAATTCATGAGCCTCTAAAGTACATCATTATGAAGAAATCTAGCCATAATGCAAATAAGGATATAGTCTTGATAAACTAGTCAACTTTGAAGGATCATTCCAATCATCAAAATAGTTTTTTAGCCTGGTTGTCAAAAATCCATTCTTTTTCCCAAGCAAAACCTCCTTAGTAGCATCTTCTCCAAGTTCACACTAATGAATTTCAAGAACTTCTACTCCCTTCCTAAGAATATTATTAAGTAGAGCATCTCAATCTATGTCTACAAGTGGCTCAGAGCATCATTTCTTATCGGGTCCTTTGATAGTAGGAAATTGTACAAGGAACTCTAGAAGCTACTTTTGGATCTTTGCTCTTATGGTACGTGCACCATACTCTAGTCTATCAGGTGCTTTCCACATTGGCACAACATTATGGGCATCTACCTCATGAACAACAATACAATCAAGTATTATTTTACAAATGGTTTCCCTCCATACTTGACCTATATGTAAAGGTGTGATATCCATGACCAAAAAAGACACACCACATCTTGGCAAAAAATTGGGAATGTTCTCCTCTTCTTTGCCCTAGATTCTCTATGTTTATATTTTTTAGGCCATTTTTTAGAATTTAGTAGCTTGCATCCAAGATACTACCAACTAGAAAGAAGCTGTGAATTCTAGCTCTAACTTCTATTATTAAGTTCTCTATCAGAGATTAAATTTAACCCATCAGTCCATTCAAAAAGTCCATTTTCAATGCTCCCATTCCTACGAGTAACATCACCTTTTTAATATCCTCATCAGAGATAGCGTAATTTTCCTTTTATACAATCCATGAGATCATTTCTTTACTAAAATCCATATATTTGTGACCCAAACAATATATTTTGATGAAGGTCCTCAACCCTTGATGCTTGTACCCTCTATTGACAAGTCAAACCTTTAGTTTGATATTCATTTCTTGGACGAATGTACATAATCTGATCATTCTTTCTTGTAATTTGATCTCTGAAAAAAAATTGGCAAGTTCATCTCTCTCCCATCACCAATGCTAGTTTACAACATTGTTAGATCAAGACATTCTAATAAAACAAATCCATTCTAATTCCTTTTTAAATTATCTTGAAAATCCCACAACATCCTATCACTCTAATAAGATTAGTCGAGCCCCAAAGTGCGTTTAGCTAAAAAAAAATTGTTTCCAAACAACTGAATCCTCAAATTGATCTTTAGAACATCTCAAACTAAATAAAATCAAATGTGACCACTGAACAACCATTTAGGAGTCATTTTATCACTCTTTTGGAAACTATCAATTTTGAGTCAGGAGGTCCTTTCATTGGCCTTAAAAATTGACACAAACATCTAACCAGGCTACAGAAATTGACATATTGATTCTTTGTTCCGCATACTTTTACCCTTTTGAATCTCATGTTATGATGAATTCTGAGTCAAAAGATATTGACCATCAAAATTAACCTCCCAGAATTGCGTACATGAAAACATGTTAGAAAATAATAAATTGCATTTGGATTTGGCTTTGAAAACTAGTTAAACTGACACTTGGGGAAATGAAACTTGGGGCATTGGTTTAGTGTCATGAGGACAACATAAATGTGTGATTAGGGCTCATAAAAAATAACAAGACACAAATGACGAGGGGTCAAAGTGGGCTACTCAGAAATTACAAACTGGAAACACTGACATAAATTTTTTTTTGCAAATGGAATGAACCTAGAAAATTGTGTAGATAGATTCATCAAAACTTGCAAATTGGCACACTTGGAGTATTTTTAGAGTAAAACATAGTGGTACAATCCATTCAATCTCACCAATCATGGATTTAGAGATTGACATCACAAACAGGGGTTCCAACAAATCTACATCTTTTGACACCAGTGAAACTTTATAAATTGGAAATGGAATCATGTTTGAAAAAACTAATCAAACGGATTCGTCATAAGCTCAAATTTGAAATATAGCAAGCATAAAATATATAAAATGCAACAAAAAAGTAATTTTCACATTTTAGTCGACTGGGTCAAAGTTATAATAGGTCCAACAAGGCCTTCTAGAATTTTGAACATTTTGCAAATGCATGAAAATAGTAAATTACCAACTTTGAGGGGCTTGGAACCGAATCAAATGGATTAAAAATTACTTGAAACTTTGAATATAGGTTCTTTGATATGCATGTTAAGTATTCCCAAAGTGGAAGGTCATAAAACATTTCTAGGTTAAAGATATTCAAAGGAGAATTGGACCTCCTATTGTTGTTTGACACTTGAGCAAAAATGCTAAATTCACAAGTGCTCAAAACGGGACATCCTGAAATGGCTCAGAAAGTTAGTTTATCAATACAAAACATATAGACACACTAAACACAAGGTGTTAGAAACATTAAACACCTTACAAGCCTCAAAAGTATAGCCTGGTACAAATGCATCAATAAGTGCTTATAGGGCTTAACTTTCTCAATGGTACTCAAAATCAGGGCTGCAATTTTGAGTGCCAACAATACTCATGTTAAGGTTAAAGACTAGTTCCATATCCTTGTTCATATATTCACTACCAATTGACTCAAACTTGTAATTCAAATAAATTTCTACATCTTCTAGATAAACTATATTGCTTAAAGTGATAGACAATGTAGAGTTAGGGTTTCCTTCATTAGGTTTTATGGAAACTATTTTAAACTTAGGTCTTCCTTGGTTCTAAATATTGTGTACTACTGACCTATCCATGATCTTTAATGAACAATATCTTTTCCTAAAATTTTTTTTTGAAAAGAATTAAAATTTCTTCTTCTAAAAATAGGGTTTTCTTTGAAATCACTCTAATAAGTCACTTCAAAATGTTTTCATAATGAAGTAAAACCAATTAACTAATTCATTTATCCCTCAACTTGAACTTGTATTAATTGTGTACTTTCATAAATACAAAAAAGATGTTATGTGTTTTGCAATCAGTTAACTACTCAAGATCATCTATCCAATCTTTGGATGTCACTCGAGGTTTACTATAGCCTCCTTCCATTATGAAAAATATCCTCTAAACTTTGCATCATGAAATTCTCTGCAAAAACCTACTTTTCATCTTTGTTACAAAATCAACTCTGACTATAGTACTAGTAGCTCTAAATTATGTCATAACTTCTTTAGATGAGCTCCAAATCACAAGTGAGCATAGATACCATCTAAACATAATTGAATATCCCTTTTCCCAACTTTTCTACCACTAATTCAGTCTCTAAATAAATTTCTCAAATATCGATGCTATGAACAAGCTTAATTCAACTTAATTGAATCAAATTCAACATCTAACTTTGATCTTCCTATCTCATCACCATCTAACTTTTCCTTTGAGATCTTTGTTCCTTTCACAAATGCTTCATTAAGTTCTTCTTGAAGTTCACTTGCAATTTTTCTTTTTTTCTTTATTTTCTTTGCAAGTTCTAGAGTTCCTTTCATGGTTCCTTCTATCATTTCTTCTGTTCCCAAAGTTTCTTCCATTGTTTCTTCTATCTCTAAAGTTTTTGTCCATACTGCAATACTTTTTTGTGTGTCTAAAGTTGTTCAATAACTGACATATAGGTGTTTTGCTTCTAGGATTCTATTGATTGGTAGGTACGTGAAAATTTCAAGAAATGTGTCTTAATTTGTTATACTTATAGCACACAGTCTATCATCTATCCTAATAAGACCTTACTTCTTTCAATGACCTTTTCATTAGATCTTCTATCTATAGGGTTAGCATATCTATACATTCTACTATTTCTCCAATCATTAGCATACTTAGGTTTCCTATACCATAACAATTATGACAATAAAAGTCCTTAACATGATTGAATGACTTATTAGTACAATCTCTTTTTATATGACCTTTTTCATTACATGAAAAAAAACTTGCCTCTAAATTCATACTTGGTTTCCTTAGGAGTTTTCACATGCTCAGGTTCATCCAAGATTTCAATATCCTTATTTTGCTCAGCTTCTTTAGTTTTGTCAAAAGATTGACTGGATTCAATATTGTCATTAGATTTGTCTATTTCTTTTGGATCTGATCTAACCTTAGGTTTCTTTGTAGACATGTTAATTAGATAGCCAAGAGAAGTCTTGTCATAAGAAGGTCTCTATATAGACATTCAATTGTCAAGCTTTTCTTTGATAGAATAAAGTTTATCAAGCCATTATTTACATTGTGTCAATTCACATTTCATAATAGTATTGTACTAAGGAGTTCTTCATGATATTATTTCAATGTTTCAAGTTTGGATGTTTTCTTTTCTACACTTTCTCTCAAATTTATATTTTCAGTCTTCAAATTAGATTCAATTTTGTTTGGATCATTTCTTACAGTCAACTTTCAATTTGTAATTTTCAACTCATGCTTCAAGATTTTGTATTATGTCTTCAACTTTGACTAGTCATCATCACTAGTTCTAAATTTAGTAGATTTAGGCATGGATTTCAGATGTTCAATCTTTTCCTTCAATTGACCAATGTATACTGTGGAATCATCATATCTATCCTTTATTTTATCTCTCTCTTCGATAAGGAGATCAATTTGTTCAAGATCTTTCTCAAGGTTCTTCTTCAACTATTCCATATCAATAGGGATTTTACTTAAGCTATTAAGCCTCTTCAAACTAATTGTGCTCTAATACCAATTGTTAGAAATAAGGATTCCTGAGAGGGGAGGTGAATCATTAATCTACAAACTTTAGTTTTCAACAAGATATTATTACTTACTTTAAACCATACATAACAAAGCAATAAAGTAATTTTGAACAATAGAAATACCAATGCACAAAGATAAATAATAACACCATATTTTGTTAAATAGGGAAAACCCTAGTGGGGATGATACCCACTAGATAAAATATTGATATATAAGTTCTTTCTTAGAGGATGGACCCTATTAAGAGTGAATGAGAAAA
This sequence comes from Cupressus sempervirens, assembly GCA_028749045.1. Classification (NCBI taxonomy): domain Eukaryota; kingdom Viridiplantae; phylum Streptophyta; class Pinopsida; order Cupressales; family Cupressaceae; genus Cupressus; species Cupressus sempervirens. The sequence goes on along the minus strand of CM053792.1, from coordinate 909,294,857 downwards.
TTTAGTATAAGTAGTCCCTGTTAGGAGACTTTGAATCCCTTTTAGAAGATTCCAACCCTATTAAGCATTGTGGTATAATGTATTCAAGAAGAGTATACTACTCAAACATGCAATTTTAACTACAAGAGGAGCTCATTGCTCAAACAAATAGTTTACTATTATTTTCTTCTTTCCTTGACTGATCTTTACTCTTCAGTTCAATCTTGGATCACTAGATAGCTCATATGAAACTTCACATATACCACTTTCACAAAGGTTTTCTTACTTCACATAACTTGAAAAGCACATACAAGCATTTTTCTTCCTCATAATATCAAGATAGAACACTTCTTATTGCTAGAAGTGTCTTGTGTAAATACCATGCCTTTACATAAATTACTACTAGGACAACTAAGACCACAATTCACTTTTCCCAATTAGAGTAAACATCTAGGATGTTGGACCTAATTGGACAACTAATTGTTTTGTAAACAAAATAATTCTTTCCTTCAATTCCCTTATCCTATATCATAAAAACATGATTATATCTATTCCATACAGTCTATACAATCTTCCAAGGTTATACACATCATTACCAATATGTACACTATCTCCATGCAACTTTTCTTTTCACAATATGACATCTACAACATGTTATAAACAAAACAATATACTAATGTAAACATATTCTATACTTGGAGAATTTTTTTATTACCAAACAATAAGTATCTTTATTTTTTATTTTTCTTGTCAATATGTACATCATATGTTTCTATTAATGAAAAAAATTACATATCACAATTACCTAATTGTCAACAAACACTTCCGCAAATTAATTCTCTCAAATTGAAATTCCAGTTGAAAGGGGTAGTTGAGGATGGTTTAGATATTGTTGAACTGGGATGGGAAGAAGCATGTGAACTAAAATAATTAAGAAGATGATATAAAATTGAGGACTATATCTATTCTCACTCACATATGTAACTAGTTAAGGAGAAGAACTATGAAGACCATCAATGAAAAACAAACTGGAAAATCACCAAAAGTTGTTTCTTTCTCTAAAATGTGTACCTCTGACATCCCAATTCCATCTCATGTTGTAGGTAGCACATTGGCTCCCAATAAGTAGAATATAACACCATCTCCTAAACAAGCCATGACCCCTATAACTAGGTCAAAGACTAAATTTGAGGAACTCATGCAGCTGGAGATTCAAAAGGAGAAAATGATCATTCAAGAAGAAGGTCTATGAGGAGATCTCAACTTCTAGGATACTTTGGATGGTGATGTGTAATTAATCAAAGCTCCTAAATTAGATCAACCTAATTTCAAGACTCCTCATAGGGGAAGTCAAGAAATAACTGCTACTCTTACTATTCCATCATGATTGTCTAATTTAGTTAGCAAGAGATGAAATTTGCAAGTTGTATCTACACCTGTTAAAAATATTGTCACCAAATATGCAGCTCATGGTTCTAAGAGTAAAAATACAAAGAGTGATGTGCACTTGATCAAGGATCTAGTGATGGGAAGGGTAATGACATAAGTGGCTACGTACAAACAAAAGGATGAATGAAGAAAAAATTATGTTGAAGGCTTCAAGGTCACCGCTATAGAGTTAGGAGCCATTACTAGAGACATTGGTAATCACTTCTTCAAATTCTCTGCAAACAACATTGCACATTTTCATAATAGATGAAGATAATCAAACTATTATTCCTCTTGAGGGTACTATGCCCAATTTGAAAATTATCCATTTCATCGTAACATACACTTGAATTTTCAACCTAGGGATGTATGTGCATTAAGTTCCTTTAAGAATTTTAACACCTATGCTATAGGAAAGTAAAATGCATCAAAGGAATCTACACTATTAATAAAAAATAGTAAACACACTTGGACTAACAATAGATAACTGTAGCAAACTTGAAAAAAGGAATTCTAAACTAGTTAACTATTCAAACATCCACCATAATCATTTCCCACAAGTGTCGTAGGAACTTTCATAGTAACAATGATGTAGGACTAATATAGTAAATCTATCTTAAAATAGGAAATTGTAAGGAATTAATCTACTCTACCTAAATCTATTTCACCTTCCAAGTGGGCCACCTTGGTTGGCTTCAACTAACTAAGAACACAATAGGTATTCCAAAATCACTCTCTCATTAAAATCCTTCTTTGATTACATCACTAAATAATTCATGAAGAATAAAAAAGAGTAATTTCCAAATCTTACAATAGTATTGTATATTTTTTCATTACATTCCTCCCCTTTTACCAAAATGATCCCAAATCCATTATATATGGAATTGGATACTTATTAAAAAAATAACATAAAAGCTATGAACAAAAATTGTTAGAAAAGAAGGAAAAATATCAATGATGACATAGAATAATAATTAAGAAACATAATAAAAACTCATAGGTAATATAGCAAAATGGGCCTTTCTAGTTTTTCTAGAACAATAACTCCTTGCATGTGTAGCTTATTGTTAGGAACTAATATGTGCTTCCTTTTCCATGAATGGTCCTCATTGTCTTCTTCATTTAATATGGTAATCACCACTCTTTGTGCCACTTCTCCATTTCCTGAAAAATTAAAAACATTTAGAATGCATATGCACAACAACATTTCTACTCTTATTCAAATATTAGAACATAGCTTAGAATATTTATATGAAATATTCCATTCTATGTATAATATGAAGCATAGTATGTCATAGCCACTATCCATTAGTTTTATAAGTTCTAGCTATATCTAGCAAATGTTTAGGAGATATTTAAAATAAATGTTTTGGAAATATTTTTTCACAAGGCTCAAATTTGAGACATTAATATGTCTCATCATTTGCCCCCCACTACGCAAATGCTTGTCCTCAAGCATTGTATATTTTTGTCATGGCTCTGAAATCTCCCACTATAGTCATCCCCTACTTCCCACTTCTAAAAGTTTAGAAATTTCCTTTGGTGTGCCTCTAATGTTCACCCAAGTGTTCTTCAACCAATGGGTCTAGTCTGGTAGCATTATTTTCATACAAAGGCAAAAAAAGGGTAGGAGTTTGAAAAGTTAATGGCATCCATAGCTCTTTTCTAATTTTTCTTCCTAGTTGCACATATTTGGACACCCTATTAATTTTTATCTCAAAATTGATAGGGTTATGTGGTTCAACCTTCTTGAAAGCTTCTTGCAGTCAATTCCATCGATTTCTAAGCCATGCAATTGCTCTTTGTTGTGTAAAGTTTAGAATTATTTGATATTCTTTGTAAAAAATTTCCCTTTCTTCAAACACTTTCTCTCTGATCTCTAGTTTTTGTCTCCCATGGGTCAATCTAAACCAATCTCTCAAAATTTCATAAGGCTTATGGAATTTAGTCTGGATTGGTAATGGTTCAGATTTCTCAAGATCTCTATAGGTATCCAATTGTCTATCATAAATTTTCTAATTGTACATCTAGTACATTAAAGCTCTAAGGTGAAAATACCCTTTGTAAAGTAGAGGGTTCCACTCTATCTCATGTGGAATTATGAAATTATGCAAATAGAGTTCAAACAACAAATTCTTTTGCCATGATGGCAAAGTCTAATACACATTATAAAAATCTTGAGTATTTTTCGATTCAGAATCAATATCTCTAATTGTCATCATCAATTGAAATAATAGAAACTAGTCCTTTAACCAAATAGAATACACCCATGGTGGTGGTCTACAAGCTATTAATTAGTCAGCTAGCTTTAAAGCTTTTTTCATCTATTGTTTCTATTTTTAATGTTGCTCCTTCAATGATTCAATTTCCTCATCTTTTTCAAATATTGCCTTCCACATTTGGTCTCTTTCTTGCCTCCACAAGGCTTTTTGAAAAATGAAATGATTGTATAGACCAAATAATATCAATTGGATTGTACATGAAGGAAATTCTTGAGCCTTAGATTTCATCTTTTGTTCTTTGGCAACTTGCTAGAAATGTTGGGTGTACCAAGAGGATTTATAAGGTATAAGAGAAACATTAGAATATATAGGGACTAGTACCATGGTAGGTTGATCATTGCTAGGGGTTTTTTTTGGAATAGTAGTAGGGTTTTATTCACACATTTCTTTATTCTCTTGTAGTATCTCATTGATAGGATCATTTTCATGTGTTTCCACATTTTGGGGTTTCCAATAGCATAGGAGAGTCATCTAGAATATTTTCATCTACTAATTTTGTATGAGACTCTGAAATTGGGGTATTTTGGTTTTCAATGGAAACTAGTGATACTCAACCTCACATACGAGGGCTTCTATACATAGGAACCTCTTTAGCTTTGACTGTTCTGTGGGTCCACTTTGGTTTAGGCATGACTAGAGTAGATGCTATGAGAGTGGTTGCTATAGGAACAAACATTTTTCTCTTTCTTAGATTAATAGAGGGGTTTTGGCCTTCCTTTTCAAGATTAGGGTTTTCTTTATTAATCTTGTGCTTTCCTTTATTTTTAGAAGAGCTAGGTATATCATCTTCTAAAATAGGCTAAACAGACTTATTAGGAGAGGGTTTTTTTTCTATTTCAGCCAAATTTTGACTAGGCTCTATGATTTCTCCCTCATTTCTAAATTTTGCAGAACAGGGTTGGCTTGAGGCTACAAGGTTTTAAATTCAAAAAATTCTACCCATAATATGGGGAAAGAATCCCTAAGAGACCTTTCAACTAAAAATTTAATGAGTGCATGATGAGAGAGAAATTGTGTATTTCCTTTTTGAGTTTCCTTAGCACTAATACACAACATATTATAAAGGAAATTGGGGAAATTAACTTCAATGTTATGTCTTATACAACTAAGCATCTTAAAATGATGAGCATGCAGGTTTGAAACCTACCTTCACAGGTCAAATACCTAATAATGTGGGTTGCCAATTTCAGATATGGAGCTAGAAGAGAAAGTCTTTTACACATTTGCTTTGAAATGTCTAGTTGAGGGTCACTTGGTCAAGTGAACTATACCCATGAGGACCTGACATCATGTTGATTTGGATAATACTCCCCAATTATTGGTAATCCTATGACTTCCACTATCCACTCCTTAGTAGCAATCATTCTTAATCCACATACTATGGCTTCCCCTTCATTAAATTTCATCATAAACTCCATTACTACTTCTTCATTGTACTCAATTAATTATAAGAAATAACCAAGCCATCCATAGGCATGAAATCATTAGACTACTTCAATGTCCATGAGTAAAATATTATGAATGACTGTCTCATACTTCTCTAACTATCGTCCCATCTCAAAATGTCTAGCTTTGATTTTCTCTATTCTCACCACTCTAATAAGTTTTTCCCTTTTTACCTCGACAAATTCCATCTTCTCATAATTTTAAATTGATCTTTTTGAGAAATGTCATTACCACTTCACTTAACAAGTCTCTGTTGTGTTCTACATGTAAAATAATGATGCATTAATTATGAATGACATCAAGGTTTAACTTAAGGTGTTCTTGTAATAAGTCTTAGTCCTTTCAATTATGTAAAACACAAGTGATCTTTCTCAAAAGTGTACAGTTCCATAATAGATGAAGATAATCACACCATTATTCCTCTCAAGGATACCATGTCCATTTTGAAAATTATCCATTCCATCATGAAATACACTTGAATTGTCAACATACGAACCTAGGACTTATAATGGGTTAGCATGATATCTGCACTAAGTTCCTTTAAGAATCTTAATACCTATACTACAAGAAAGTAAAATGTATGAAAGGAATTTATTCTACTGATGCAGAATAGTAAACACACTTGGACTTATAATATATAATTGTAGAAAATGTTAGAAAAGGAATTCTAAACTAGTTAACTATTCAAACATCCACCATTATCATTTCCCACAAGTGTTGTGGGAACTTTCACAATAAAAATGTTGTAGGACTAATATAGTAAATCTATCTTAAAATAGGAAATTTCAAGGAATGAATCTACTCTACCTAAATCTATTCCACCTCCCAAGTGGGCCCCCTTGGTTGGCCTCAACTAACTAAGAACACAACTAGTAATCCAAAATCAGTCTCTCATTAAAATCTTTCTTTGATTACATCCTCAAGGAATTCGTGAAGAATAGAAAAGAGTAACTTTTGAATCTTAAAATAGTATTGTGTTTTTTTTTCATTACCTTTCCTCCTTTCTTTGTGAGAGAAGTGTGGGGGCATTCTATTTGTAGCAAGATAATTTTCTATCTCTTCATACCATGGTGTATGAGTTGCTATATGGAACAAATGCTCATCTAGAAAGGTATCTTCAATTGGAGTTGGATCTTCATCAGTAATCTTCAATCTAGAAAAATAATCTAAAACTATGTTGGATTTTCTTGGCTTATCAATAATGGTAATATCAAACTCTTATAACAACAAGAGCTATCTTGCTTATCTACCAACAAGTTTTTTCATTAAGTACCTTATAGCTAGGTGATCAGTATGAACAAAAATAAGATATCCAGTTACATAATGTCTAAAAATTTTCAATGCATAGACTACAGCTAAATGTTCTTGTTTAGTTAATGTGTAATTTGTTTAAGGTCCATGAAGGCTTTTACTAATATAGTAAATGGCATTTGAATATTAGTAGGCTTTTTTCCTAATACATCTCCTATGACACACTCAGATGCATCAATATGGATATGAAATGAAATTGACCAATTAGGTTCCTTTAAAAGTGGTGCTGTAGTTAGGAATTTTTTAAGTTGTAGGAAAGCTTCATTACATTTGAGTGTCCAAAAGAATTCAGATTCCTTAGTCAATAGTGTATACAAAGGACTAGGTATTTTACTGAAATCTTTTATGAAACACCTATAGTAGCCAACATGACCTAAAATGGATATTACATCTTTTGGTTTTGTAGGTATGGGTAGTGTTATAATTACCTCTATCTTAGTTGGATCCACTTGTATTCTTACAACTGATATGAAATGACCAAGCACCAATCCTTCCTACATAAGCATGAAACATTTCTCACTATTGAGTGATAGATTATATTCTTTGCATTGACAAGAACCTTTTCAAGATTCATCAAGGGTTCTTCAAATGTGACTCCAAATGTTGTGAAATCATCCATGTATATATCCATGCAATCATGCAATATATTAGCAAATATGTTGATCACGGCTTGTTGAAATGTTGTAGGGGCATTATACAGGCCAAATGGCAAGACAAAATATGCAAAATTAGCCCATGGTCATCTAAATGTGGTTTTATCTTGATCTTCAATAGCTATATATATTTTATTACAACCATTGTACCCATCTAGGAAAGAAAAATATTTTATCAACATCATCATCCAAATGTCGACATCTAATTTCCAATCTATAGAATTCCTCGGTATACTCTTTCACAGTCATGTCTTTTTGTCTCAAATTTTGCATCTTTCTTGACAAGATAACTTGGTAATTAGTAGGAAGGAATTTGTTCTTTACCTAGTTCACTATCTTCATTCAAGTTTTGATCTTCTCCTTTCCTCTCCTTTTTCTATTAGTTTGTAAATTCTCCCACCATAGTGAGGTATCACCTTTCAACCTAGTAATTGCAATCTTCACATTCCTATTACTAGGAGTTTTTTTATACTCAACTAACTTCTCCATATCCAAGATCCAATCTAACACAACATTGGTATCCAATTTTCCATCATAAGGAATAATTTCTACAATAGTCTTTGAATTTTCCCTAGACAACACTCTCAATAACCTTACTTCATCTTGATCTTCTTCAAGTTTTGGATTATGGTTTGGTGCTATTGCTTCATCATCACCTACATCATCAAGATGTTCTCGTCTCATTTGGGTTGTCTCCATAGCATCTATTCTATCTACATTTTTTCTCAGTTGATCCAATATAGCATTATTGTCATTGCTTGTACCATGAACCATCTTTACAAATTAGATTCTTGTAGGATCATAGCCCTCTACAAGTTATAGGCCAAATCTGTAGATCTACAACCCTACAACCAAATTTGAAATAGAGTTGAACATGATCCAAGGTCCTAGTACAAACTATCTCACACTTTGGTGATCTACGTGTATCCTTTAGTAACAATTGTGTTATGATACCACCTAATGCAAGGAGAAGCATGGAAGGAACTTGGGCCAAAGCCTCACCCAACTATTTAATCCATCCTAAAAGTGTTAACATGGTGGAAACAAGAAAAGGACATCACCAAGGAACCAGAGAAAAAAAATGTTTGAATATTCATCAGATAATCAGTATACATGCCCAACTATAACAGATTCTTGATAATGGCTAGATATAGAATACATTCAAATTCAATATCTAGCTTCAAGTTTGGATTTCTAGACGTAGTCCTTCCTTCTCATCCTCTAATTTATATCTATCTTCCAAAAATTGATCCTAGACTTGTATAAATACTTGTGTAGCCTATCACAAATTAAATCCTAAATTAAATGCATTCACAACCACAAGTTAGCTCACATCAGTTACTAACTGGCTATACCAAAATTAAATGCAAGCAAGTCAGCCAAACTTGGAAATAGACACCAATAATTTGGCAAACAAAGAATTCACAAAATAATGGCACTCAGAAACTACATGAGCTTGGCTTCCAAAGAGTCACTCAGCATCAACTACAAACTTGACATCCTTCATCATTCGATAGCCAAAGAAATCACTTCGTAGCCAAAGAATCACTTAGCAACCAAAGGATCACTTAGTAACCAAAAGGATCACTCGATAGCCAAAGAATCACTAGGCAACCAAAGGACCACTCAACAACCAAATCGATCACTCACCAACCAAATGAATCACACAACAATAGCTAAGACCTTGGAAACCACTAAATAGTCAATACCAACTCACAGCGTAAAAAAAAGTATAGGATTACAAGGCAACACATGATACTCCTACATCATTTAATTACAAATATCCACTGAGTTGGAGGTAGAAGTATCTATTATCCTTCATCTTGCTTCCTTGATAAATATTGGTATCATTGGTGATAGGAATGACTCACCTTGGAAATATATCATTTCCATTGTATCATGCTACTAGCCAGGGGAAATATTATTTCTCTTAACTTGTAGTTTATTTTTTTCATTTTTTGTTTTAATCAAACAATCTTCTAATTTGAAGGTTATTTTCTATGCATCATCTAGATGATTTCTACTCTATCCCTCCTTAGCTGCAAATTGATGTTAGGAGGAGTAGAATTCAAAAATAAACATCTCTAGTTGTTATCTATAGGCTTTTTATTTGTAGTATATTCATCAATTATCTTATTTGACATTTCAAAAAACTCTTTCATAGGTACATACATATCCTTCTTAATTTAATTGGAGTAGTGGGGAGTGTTCATCTTCTACACTTTTGAATCTATAAAAATTGGATTCTTGCAGTGACTATATTTGTGATTGGTCCTAGGGATAGATGATTGTGATACAAGAGCAACATGGGTCTGTAGGAAATCTTGCATTAACCAAAAATATTTCTTGTTTTCTATACCAATATGCTTTTTGTGAAACCATCATTATTCCTTTTTATTTCATGATGTGAACACTTTCTATAATGTTAAGAACCTATCCTAGATCCTTGTCCTAAGTGCATGATTTGTTTTGTTTTATATTTATCAAATTCTATGTCATTCTTTACAATCCCATTTTCTTTCCATTTCAAGTGAGGTATATATTTCTTTGATTTGCATGATTTCCTATGCTTAAATGGTATCTTGTGTAGTTAGGCACCAACTCCTAACATATGTGTGGACCTTCCTTTAAGTGTAGATTATTTTATATTTTCCTTTTCTTGGATTTTTGGTTTACTCTTTCAATACTAGACCTATATTGTAATGAAATGCTTGAGTATATGACTTGTGGATTAACTAGCCATAATAGGAGATTGGTTAGAAGTAGGAAAGTAGTATTCTTGGAGGAATAGAAGAAAGAAGAGGAAATCTTGGACTAAAATATGTTATCCTTAATTTTCTAAAGGCCCCAACTTGGAAGGCCTCAAAGATAGGAACTTTGTTGTTTTGTATGTGAAGTTAAATAATTACACTAGTGAATGTGTTTCATTTGGCCTTGTGTTGTTTGTTGTTATTAGATTGTGTGTATAACTTCCATTTGTATTTATATATAGGGTAGTCTTCTTAGGATTAAGTTGATTTTATTCTGTCTTATTCCTCTTGGCTAGATTGCTCATGGCATCAAGTGGTATCAAAGAGAGTTCTTTCTTAAAGTGTGGATCATGGAGAACCTTATGGGACTGGTTTTAGGGTGGTAGATCCAAAACCTAAACTGTCACTTGTAGAAGTTCACAATTTTGTAGGAACTATTGTCAAGATGGTTTGAAGTAGAGTAAAATGTGGATAATTCTATTATAAACATGTTGAAGAAAATTTTAGTAATCTACTTAAAGAATTTTTAGATAATGAAGAGAATCGGTGTACATCTTGATTATGTTAGTGGTGATGAAGAGGCAAAACCAAATCCTAATCCTGAACATGAGGTTGAGAAAGATAAAGAAAAGCTTTTGATATTTTTGTCTAGGGAAAATGCAAGACCTTCTATTGAAGTTTCTTTCTATGATGGAAAAATTTAGACTAATGTGGTCTTGGATTGGATCACTAAGATGGATAAATACTTGGAATATGAAGGTACTCATAATAATAAGAAGTTTAAAATAGAAGTCATAAAGTTGAAATGCCATGCTTCACTTTGGCAATATCATTGCAAACTAAGAGACAAAAGAGCAGGGAAAAAAAGATCAAGACATGGAAAAAGATGATTGGAATGGTGAAAAAGGAAATTTTCCCTACTCATTATCAACTTAATTTATTTAGAATAATTCAAAATTTGAGGCAAAAAGACATGAGTTTGAAAGAATATACTAAAGAGTTCTATAGATTGGACATCTAATCTAGACATGTGGATGATGAAGTTGAGAAAGTGGATAAATGCCATAATGGTTTGAGGACATTAATTTAATATGGGATCTATTATGTCAATATGAAAAGTGTAAATGAAGAACATTGGTATGGTATAAAGGATGAAGAAATATTGATAATGAAACATGATCAAAGATAGAGAGGAAGAGGTGGAAGATTTCAAAATAGTAGACACATTACAAATGGAGAAAGGAGTAGATCTGACATTGGGATGCAAGATAAATGAAATTTAGAATTGAAGGAAGAACCTACTAGTAAAAGAGGTAATTACATTCGAGATAGCTATACTAGTTACTCTAGGAATAATAATGGTGAAAAAAGAGAAGAAAAATGTTTTGTTCAAGACACTTGTTACAACTATGGTGGATGACATAGAGCGTTTGAATGTACTAACTACGAAAAGAAGATTGGAGGTAATACTAGAAGTACTTTGGCTTGTGAAGAAGTTGATAAAATACCAAATGAACCTTAAAATGGTGTGAACCCAATGTTAATAAGGGTCTTGTGAAATGAAGAAGTTAATGGAGAGCCTATTTTGAGGAGAAGTTTGTTCAAAACTAGATGTAAGATAATTGAAAAATGTTGCAATGTAATCATTGATAGTGGAAGTTCTAATAGTTTGGCCTCTAAGGAGTTTCTTAACAAATTACAATTGTAGGGGTTGAAACTTCCTAAGCTTTACTATCTTTCTTGGATTGAGAAGGAGCATATATTAATTGTAAATGAACATTGCATTGTTAAATTGAAAATTGGGAATAATCATGATGAAGTCTTGCGTTATATTATGCCTAGATGGATTGTTGTCATATTATTTTAGGTAGACCTTAGGAGTATAATAGAAAAGCTTTGCATGATGGAAAATGGAATCAATAGACTATTTGGGTAAATAGAAATAAACAAATATTTTTTACTTTACTAGAAAAACTTGATGAGAATCACTATACCATAGTCAGATTATTCTTGGTGGAAGGTAATCAATTTATTAAAGATGAGAAAGAATGGAATTTTTTTTTCTTTTATTCCTAGAAAGACCTAGAAACAAGATGACTGAGAATATTCATCAAATATTGAATCCTTATTTGTGAAGTTTTACAATATTATTTACGATAATGTACTTGATGGTTTTCCTCATGTAAGAAGCATAAGTCATTTTATGTATTTGATACTTAGAGCTAGTTTTCCTAATAAAGCACCACATAGATTGACACCTGATGAAAAGAATAAGTCAAATAGAAAAGTGAAATATTTTCATGAGAAGGGTTGGACTAGATAAAGTTTGAGTCCTTGTGCAATACCTATTGTGTTAGCACCAAAAAATAATAGAGAATGGAGAATGTGCATATATACCAAGGTCAATAGAAAGATAAAAATGAAATAAAGATTTCCTTTGCCTATGATGGATGACATAATCAATAGTTTAAGTGGAGAAAAGTATTGTAACAAGATTGATTTGAAAAGTGGCTATCATTGTATCAAAATTAGAGAAGGAGGTGAACGAAATTTATTTTAAGACTAATAAGAGTTTTTAATGAATGGTTGGTTATGGTTTCTATTTTAAATAATGCATAGGTAGTACTTTCATGAGATTTATGAATGATGCTTTGAAGAGATTGTTGGGTAAATTTGTGATTGCATATCTAAATCAAACTTGGAGAGTCAATAGGACTAAAGAAGAACATCTTGATCATGTATTAGACAAGAATTATATAAATTGAAGTAGGAGAAGTTTGTGATTAACACAAGGAAATATTCATTTATGAAGGAAGAAATTGTCTATCTTGGTTTTTTCCATTTTAGTTGATAGTTTGAAGATGGATCCTAAGAAGGTAAAAGTTATTCTTGATTGGCCTACACCTAAGAATGTTAGATCATTCATGAATTCAGAAAACTTTGTAGGAAGTTCATCAAAAAATTAGTTCTATGTGTAATGATAAGACTAAGACTATGAGAGGTTTTAAAAGGGATTTCTAGTGGAAATATGGAGCACAAATGAGCTTTGAAACATGAAACCGAAGATTGTAGAATTTTCTAGACTTACTTTTCCTAATTTTATTAAAGTATTTCAAGTTGAATGTGATGCTAGTGGAAGTTTTGTATTAGTTGTTCTAGGCCAAGACAGAAGACCTGCAACTTTCTTTAGTGAGAAATTGAATGACACGTAGATAAAATATTTTATTTATGGTCAAGAATTCTATGACACTATTAAAATTTTTAATAAATGGAGATACTAATTGACGCCTAAATATTTTGTGTTGTATATTGAACATAAAGCTTTGTGGCATTTAGGAAGTCAGACTAAGTTGAATCAAAGACATATGAGGTTGATTGAGGTTTTACATTACTTTTATTTCTCATTGAAACATAATAGTGGACAATTAAACAAGGTTCTTGACACTTTGAGTAGAAGAGTGAATTTTCTAACAAAAGTGAGAATCAAGTTACTTGGTTTTAATGACTTGAAGTATTTGTATGCAACTGATCCTAATTTTGCAGTATAGAAATCAATTGGTAAGAGATAAGTGGAATAATTATTTCATTATAGAAATTATGTTTTTTAAGGGAACTTAGTTGTGTATACCTAGAGGATCAATGAGAGAGAACACCATAAAGGAGAAACATAGTGGTGGATGTGTAAGACATTTTCAAATTAACAAGGTAGTGAAGTTGATTTCAGATAGGTACTTTAGTTTGTAGATTTATAAGAGTGTATGAAAAATGTTGAGAAGTTGTAAAATTTGTCCAACAACAAAATGAACTAGTCAAAATATGAGAATGTATTCATGATTCCTGTAATGCCCCGCCTGGAGATCCTTGGAAACAAGGATGAAATACAAGCCAAGAATTTTTTTTTACAAGTATGAATGCACATGACAACATCATATAGGGATCACAAAGATCGCAATGGAACACTTCACCACAATCCTAACAACCAACGAATCTCCAAACGCCACTACCAAACTGAAACACACAAACAAAGCCAACAATGACAATGCACATGATGAGGGCTCAAGAAATGACCACTTATCAACAAAAAACCAAGTTGGGGTAAAATGCAGAATCCTAAAATTTGGCTATGCCTAAAATCTTGAAGCCTTGAAAATTGGGTAAGTTTAGATTTCTGAAGCCCTAGAATTTCCTAGAATCTTTAACTTGTCTCCGAGAGGTCTGAAACCTATCTCAAAAGATTCATTGCATATATTAAAATATATCTTAAGTATAAGGAATTAAATATATGTCAACTTATACTTAATGATATATTTTAAACCCCTAGGAAATTTTTTTTGAATTAGGAAGGTGTACAAACCAAAAGGGTGTCCAAAACCAACTTCCAAACTAACATCCAACAAGCCTACATAGCCCCTATTTCTCACGCGAGAAAGAAAATTGGTCTCGAGTTTTGCACTAGATCTTTCACCGCTGCACACGCAGTTTCATGTGAGGACTACTGAGCATTGCATGAGGGCTTTCACTCTCACGCGAGGATTCCCTGTGCATCGTATGAAGATTTACATTCTCATGCAAGAAAGTGTATTCTCTCATGCAAAGAAATGCATTCTCACTCGAGGAACTACCTTTCCACATGAGAAAACAAATTAGCATGACAACTGAATACAAATGAAAAGCTTAAAAATAAGGAAACCTCCACATCGAGGAGTACCGAATCCATGCAAATTGAGGAATGAACACTCCAGAGAAAAAATAGAAAGGAAAGAGGAACATCTATCCATCTAAACCATAGCAGCAAAGCACATACTGAAATAAACATCATAGTGAACATAAGCAACATTGCAATGTACTGAAATACCAGAAGAAACTAAACAACCAAATTAAGTGTGTGGTTCCTCCCAACCATCAATAGCATCATAAGACCATCATGGGTCCTAGCCATCCCCTATGCATAACATCCCAAGCCACCAACTAGATCATCGGTACTATCGTAATAGGGATGTCACTACTACAACATGCAACAAACAAAAGCATAAGGAAATCTAACCTGCCAGTAGTAAAGCATCAGATAATCCTACAAGTAGATAACATCACCTATTACATGTTGAACATCAATAAGAAAAATATATGCTACTACAACAATTCACATCATCTAATCATATGCTAAACATCATAATATGGGAATGTGTCAAATAAACTAACATCATCTAAACATGATATCCAAGCATTCCAATGAAAGCATAAATCACAAGAAAGCATACTCTAAAACCTAAAGTACTAAGTGAAAACATCTAGCAATGATCACACTAGGGCAAAAGATCATCTCTGTACGCCAGTCCCTAGCAGTGGTGAAGGTAGCTACACCTCTCAACCATGTGGAACCCATAGGTCCACACCCACTATGCTGATGGAGATAAAGATCCAACCACAAACACACATAAAGCACAACATCCATGGCTAACACTCATGCCAAACAGTATGATGGCTGCAACCAAGAACCTAAGAAAATGCATCGAGTAAAGGTCCTGGTTAGACACTCAAAAGGCTACTAAGTAGGGGCTAACATCATGGAGAGTCACTTGGCATCGAAAAGCCCAAGCTTGGATCGTGCGGATTTAGCATCCCTCAACAGAATGGCTCGGCACAGCATTTTATTATCTTCAATTTCATTACTAGTCACACATTTTCTTTAATTATCACTTATTTAAAACTTCATATCCTTCACTAACCCTCAGGGCACAATGATCACCAGGCTGTGAGATAGAAGCCCCCTACATATGCTACCCTACCCTACCCATGCTCATCCTACAACAAGTGCCCATGGGCATGCATACTCCCATCGCAACCCCAATGATCATAACTTTCAGCAAATCCATGGAAGATTAGGCCTCGCAAGTCACCCAATAAATGTATGTGCACATACTTGTGTGTGGCACACCACCATCACGAAGATCAAAACACAAGGATAGGAATGAGAATGCAATGCAAAGAAAACACCCAACTGAAAACAACATGGGAAGGATGGATTCTACATGAATCCTAAAGCCAATAAAACCATACATCATGAAAACACTCAACAGGACTCAATCTGAGAGTTTGGATTCTACATGAATCCTAATGATGTAACAAGACCAAACATCATGAACTCACTCAACTGGCCTCAATCTGAGAGTATGGATTCTAAAAGAATCCTAGCATTCATGAAACAAAAGCAATGGTCTAAAATAAACAATAACACTAGGTATAAAATCACTCAACCGAACACAATGTCGAGAGTACAGATGCAAAGTGCAAAAGTGGTCTGACTGATATCCAAATAGATCATCCAAGTCCATGACTCACATTGTGCTGAGAAAACTCAAGAAAATAGGGCAACACTTAAAACGAGGTAAAAATTCCAAAATTAGAAAACCATCAAAATTAAAACCCATTTGACCTTTGGGCTCAAAAACCCCAAAAATCGAAAAATAAATGGAATCAGACACTGTATGCAGAAATAGCCAGCATAACAGTGCAAAACTCCAAACCCTAATCCAAAAAAATTGGAAATGTTCATACCTGCCCAACCAGGTAGAACTAACATACAAAAATAGAGGGGAACACTAGTTCTCAGCCTCCAAACAAATGGCTACCAAAAATAGAAGCACAAATAGAACCAAAACAATAAAATAGGAAATCCCTACCTCAGCCAAAAGGGGAAAATGAAAAACTAAACTAAAAAATAAAATGCTTGCAGAAGTGGCTAAAAATCACGACAATCCAAGATTTCCCTAAGGTGGATCCAACGAGCTCAACCTCATGATGATCCCATGCCCAAAGCTCCCACAATGAACAAAACAGTAAATGTTCATGAAGAGGATTTTGGGTTTTACCCTCCAAATTTCCAATTCAAAAGTGCAGTGAGGAATTAAATTCCTTTTTGGATACTTATTCACTTTTTGATTTTATAATTGATTAGGACAAATAACTAGCCAACCTAGTTAAACTTTGAATTGACCCAAATGAAAATAGGCTATTCCTATAAATAGGAATTCATCTATGGTAAAGCTACTGGAAATTAAAATAAATCAATTAAAAAGCTCGAAAACCCAAAAAAACACATAAATCTCCTTAATGAATTTCATGACAATGCGAACCTCTAAATGCATAGACACGCTTACTGGTCTAATCACATAATGCAAATGAGTTTGGATTTAATAATCATCGAAAGGTTTAAATTAAACATTTAATTAAGGATACATCGACCATATCAGGACGACATTGGTAAAAAATGAAAAGATAAATCACTAACACCACGTGCCACTACTAGGGATATAAATCCTGCACACTAAACAACACAATCAAGTGCAATTGCATATAATAACATAGCTGAAGCAATAAATGCATTAAATCACCTAATTTAACCATTTTTTAATTTATATTAAAATAATCTATTTACATCACTCATGTTTGCATAATGCATACAATACAGGAGTGAAGTAAATAACCATAGCATTAAAACCATCACCTAACATAATTAGAGGTATATCCAAATAATAGATAACCAAATATCATCATAAAAACACACTGTCATCTCAAAATGGCATCATCATGCAATATGATTAATTGAATAGCATAGTAGTCTAATATCTATGATACTAAAATCAAGGTATAACATTTGACCCTTGAGTCATCTCAAATGTAAAAAAAACATGAGTAACAAATATCTCTCTAATAAAAAATATAACAAGGTAAATGTCAGCAACACAAAACCAAAGAATCCAACATGAACAATCCATTTTAATTACTTAAGCATTTAATAATGATTGATTAATCTGCATTAAAAAGGCATTTAAAACACATAAATAACCATAGTCATAAACATGACTAACCACTGCTATAGGAACCTAGTCGAGTGTAGCATGGTAATAGTACATAGTGCAATCTTTGCACACATCTCAAGGTAATCACGGAACAACCTCATGATACCACATTGATCTTGGTAACGACTGGCACAAACCTTAGTGAACCATGAATCACATCATAATCTCATAGATCAGTCAAAAGCATAATCAAAGCAATTGATGCAGAAACATAAATCCAAACACCTCAATGGTGTAGACCACTCATGGTCACAATCATGATCCCATCACAAAAAAATATCAACAAGGTTGCATCCATTAGGATGACTTACAGAAGTCAAATGGGAGAGGCAATACAATTCCCTACACTTGATTAGCCTTGGGAGGATATCATTATGAATTTTATTCTTCGACTACCTATTTTTTAGAGAGGTAATAAATCTATTTTGATAGTAGTTGATAGATTTTTTTAAATGACTCATTTCATAGCTTGTAAGAAGACATTTGACATTGTACATGTGGCTAAATTATTGTTTAAGGAACTGGTTAGATTGCATGGTTTTCGTATAACTATTAATCAAATAAAGATGCAAGGCTTATAGGTTATTTCTTGAAGAATCTTTGGAAGAAGTTGAATGCAAAATTGAAGTTTAGTTTTACATTTCATCTATAGATAGATGGAAAAACTAAACATGTAAATAGAAGTTTAGGAAACTTGTTGAGATGTATGGCTGGAGATAGGCCTACTAATTGGGATTTGATTTTGGCACAAGAACATTTTGCATGTAATAATTTTGTCATAAGGATTACTAAGAACACACTTTTTGAGATTATCAATGGACTATATCCTAAGTGAACTACCAAATTGAGAGACCTAAACTTTGAGGGGAAAAGAAGTGTCAAGAATGAGGAACTTTCAGATTTTATGAAGCCTTTGCATAAAGAAGTGAAAATGAACTTGGAAGATATTAATTTTGAGATACCTATTTCTAGTTGGTATTTGCAACAACATGAAGATGAATAAATATCATCCCTAAAATATTCTAAGGAATTTTGACAATAGAAATGCTTTTCAAGTTGAATTACTAGAAGATATGGATATTCAACCTATATTCAACATTGTAGATGTCTTTGAATATTTTGAATTAGATGATGAGCTAAAAAATAACTTTCATTATCCTAAGAAGAAGGTGGATAGCATGGAGAGAATATTGAATAGTAGAATAATTAAAAGCATAGGAGGAAGAGACTACATGGAATGCCTAGTTCAATTGAGAGAAAAAATAGTTGAAGATAATTCATGGATTATACAAGTTGAGTTTGACTTTATGACTCAGCTTAGAATATCAAGAATTTCTAATGTTAACATAAGTTCTTTATCAACCTTGAGTTTCTAATAAAATATCAACTTGGTTCTTGATGGGGACACAACCCAAGAACAGAATGGAACCAATAGAAAGAGAAAATTATATTAACTGAGAAAATAAGCTAGTACAAACAGTGCAGAGAAAACAAACTTCAAAACATGCCCTAAGGGCTTACAATAGCATAAATCTGGAGATAATTTCTCCTTTTAGTACCTCCTCCCAAACTCCACTCCGAACTGCCTTTTACAATGCTAGAAATCTCCTTAAATAGACCCCAAAGGGTTAAGGACTAGGAGTACATTCTAGAAAGTGATAGTAGGCATCTACCAACCAAATAGAAGGTTCCAGAAGCTGCGTTAGAAGTCGATGCAAATCTAGAAGAATCAAAAAATGGTAATTGAACTTCTAGGAGGCATAACTTTTGAACCGTAGCTCCGATTGACGAACCGTTTACATTTCCAAAAAGCTCTCGAAGCACTCTATAGCCCTATGGACCAGCTTCACTCATCCCCCATTTTTTGGCCCTTTTCAAGGTCATTTAATGCCCCTAACCTAACTTTGAAGCATTCTTAGGAGGTCTCCAAAACCTGAAAAAATGCAATAACTTTCAAACCATGGGGCCTTTTGACCTGATTCTTTTTCTGGAATGCTCCAAATCACATTTATATTCATCTGGCAAATTCACACCTTCTAGGTCACCAAAATGATGGCCAAATTGCATGCTTCTATTTTTCAAGATGTTCAAACACACTGATAGTTGAACTGTGAGAGTTGGAACCTTTATTTGACCCAAATGGGTATCCAAAAATGTAAAGACATGAAACAGAAACTAAGTCTAAGTACATTTTTTGGGTGACATAGGATTGCCCTTATACCTCTGGATGCTCCTGCATCAGACACCCAGGGTGGATTAAAAAGTGACCTTGTCACTTTATGGATGGTAGAGGAAATCCCAAATGGGAAACCTCAGCTGCTGAAATCCAAGTTGAGTCCTCAATTGGTCGTCCTTTCCATTTGACCAAATACTCTTCATACTGCCTGTTTCTGGTACTCCTACCCACACGATGATCTAGAATGTCTTCTATCTCCTCCTTCTTAGAAGCAAGAATTAGACATGGCTCTAACACTAGCTCCTCATCTGCACCATCATCATGATACTCCGTTAAATCTGCAATGTTGAAAATGGGAGAAATTTGAATACCATCTGGCAGCTCCACTTCATATGCATTTCTTAAGTCATGTTTCTTCAAAATTTTGCAGGGGCCAAATTTCTTCATTTTTAGCTTGTTGTAAGTACCGGCTGGAAATATTTCTTTTCGTAAGTGCACCATGACTAAATCCCCTACTTGAAATTCCTTATGTCTTCTCCTTTGATCAGCCCTAGCTTTATACTCTTGATTCATCTTGGTAATGTGTGCTTGAACCTCCTCATGTAGATGCTTGATATGTTCAGCAAATTCCTCAGCTTCAACACTTGTCCTCTCCCCTTGTTCTATCTTCCTTAGCTGTCGTGCAATCCTTGGGCTACTCCCATATACAATTTGGAATGGTGATTTTCCAGTACTCCTATTTATAGAGTTATTATAAGCAAACTCTGCCTGCGGTAGAATCAAATCCCATCCCTTGGGCTTATCCCCAACTAAACATCTCAGAAAATTGCGCAAACTTTTGTTTACCACTTTTGTTTGGCTGTCAGTTTGTGGGTGATGCGTGGAACTAAATTTTAAGTTTGTTCTCAACTTTTTCCACAATGTCCTCCAAAAATAGCCCACAAATTTAGTATCTCTATCAGAAACTATACTCCTTGGAAGACCATGTAGTCTTACCACCTCTTTGAAAAACAAGTCTACAATATGGACAACATCATGAGTTTTGTGGCATGGAATGAAATATGCCATTTTGGAGAACCTATCAACCACCACAAATACTGAGTCATTACCCCTTTGTGTCCTTGGCAATCCAAGAACAAAATCCATACTTATGTCCTCCCATGGCCTTGATGGAACAGGCAATGGCTGATATAGGCCAGTATTGTGACTAAACCCCTTGGCAACTTGACAAACCTGGCAACTCTATACAAACTTCTTCACATCCTGTGTAATTTGAGGCCAAAAATAATGTTCTCTAAGAATGGAAATGGTCTTATCTTGACCAAAATGTCCTACCATCCCTCCACTATGTTTCTCCTTAATCAGATTTTCCCTCATGGAACTTCTTGGAATGCACAATTGACTACCCTTGAACAACATGCCATCCTGAATCAAATAGTCTAACCACTTGGTTCTATCTATAGCAATAGGTTCTTTACAAGCTTTCCATGCTTCAGCTAAATCAAGATCCTCGGGGTACAAATTCTTTAGTTCATCAAACCCAACTACTTCAACCTGCATTACTGTCTCCACTTCTATGCTTCAACACAAATGTATAACATTGCAAGAATTCTACCCACTTCATATGCCTTTGATTCAATTTACCTTGTCTATTTAGGTACTGTAATGCCTGATGACCAGTATACAAAACAAATTCCTTTGGCAATAAATAATGCCTCCATTTCTTTAAGGCCTGAACTATTGCATAGAATTCTTGATCATAAACAGAATACTTCTTCTTTACATCATTCAATTTTTCACTAAAATATGCAATAGGCTTACCTTCTTAGCTTAATACAGCCCCAATGGCACTATCACTAGCATCAAAATCCACCTGGAACACTTTTCTAAAATTAGGAAGTGCCAACACAGGCTGTTCAGTCACCTTCTTCTTCAGCAATTCAAAACTTCTCGCAGTTGTTGCAGTCCATTTGAACTCTTTTCTATCCCCTCTTATTGTATCAGTTAGGGGTGCACATATGCCACTGAAATTCTTAATAAACTTCCTGTAAAAACTAACCAGACCATGAAATGATCTTACCTCTGTAGCAGTCCTTGGAGTAGGCCATTCCAAGATGGCTTTTACCTTCTCTGGATCCATTTTGAGACCTTCGGGTGATATAACAAATCCCAAATAGACTAACTCCCTTTTTGCAAAGACATACTTCTTTAGATTAATTAACAGTTTCTCTTCCCTTAGCCTTTCAAGGACACTACGAATATGCAGTAAATGTTCTTCCAAAGTCTTGCTAAAAATTAAAATATCATCCAAATAGACAATAACAAATTTTCCCAAGAACTTCTTAAGTACCTCATTCATGAGCCGCATGAAGGTGCTTGGGGCATTCGTTAGTCCAAAGGGCATGACTAACCACTCATAAAGACCCTCGTTGGTCTTGAAGGCTATTTTCCACTCATCTCCTTCTCGAATCCATATCTGGTGATAACCACTCTTCAGATCTATCTTTGTGAAGTACTGAGCTCCACTCAACCAGTCCATAATATCATCCATCCTTGGAAAAGGAAACCAGTACTTGATGGTGATCCTATTTATAGCTCGAGAATCTGTACACATCCTCCACTCTCTATCCTTCTTTAGTACGAGTACTACAAGTACTGCACATGGACTCAGGCTCTCTCGAATCAAGCCCTGCCTCAACAGCTCTTGAACCTATTTATTTAGCTCCTTTGTTTCAGTAGGAGTCATCCTTTGAGCAGCCTTGTTAGGTAAACTAGCTCCTAGAATCAGATCTATCTTATGACTAATTTGCCTTACTGGTGGCAATCCATCTGGAACATTATTAGAGATAATATCTCCAAATTCCCCTAGTAAATCTAAAACTTCAAATGGTATTTCACTACTATCTTCTTTATCTTTCATAGGATTCAAAGCATAGCACATATGCCGATGTTTCATGCCATCTAAAAACTTCCTTCCATCAACAAGACAAATCCTAGCACTGCTACATATCTTTTCACCTTCCTTTTTCATGGGCTTCAATTTGTGGTGAACTCCATCCTTTGTCAGAGAGTATGTGTTTGCATGTCCATCATGTATTGCATGTCTATCAAACTGCCATGGTCTACCCAACAATAGATGGCAAACATCCATTGAAATAACATCACAGAGAACTTCATCATGATAACTCCCAATTTTGAATTTTACTAAACATTGTTCACTTACTAGGACCTTATGATCATCTTTTACCCAAGAAATCTGATAGGGTTGGGGATGTTTCTCCCTCTTGAGCTTTAGCTTAGAGACCATCTCTTTTGATACCAGGTTATCAGTGCTACCACCATCAATGATCACATCACAACATTTATCCTCACACTTGCATCTAGTATGAAACAAACTCCTTCATTGTCCTAGTTCATTCTCACCACTTAGTAGGACTCTTTCATTTTCCAAGGTCTCTCCTCTTTTTGTATCCTTTGAATGTGATGATTGTGCATCCTCATCCACATGAGCAACCCTAGCTTGGCCCTCAGCTCTCCTATATTTCCTTCCTTGTCATTGAGGGCATTCAAAGGCATGATGACCTTCTTCATTGCAATGGAAACTAGTTCCACAGAAGCCTCCTCTTCCTTGTCCACATCCTCTACCTCTTCCTCTTTGATTTCCAAAGTCTTGATCATGGGAGCAGTTGAAACCCTCATTCCTCTGGTTTCTGCTAGTAACCACATCTTCATTTTTCTTTTGGGTTTCATTGCAGCCTCCAGATGATCTACCACTTCCCCTTCCTCCTTGACCACACCCTCCTTGTCTTCCTTCAAACCTTTTACTTAGATTCTCTTCAACTTGTAGGGCAAACTGGTATGCTTCTTCAATGCTGGTCATTCTTACCAGACTTAATTCCTCCTGGATGCTAGGTCGCAACCCACTGATATAATGAGAAACCTTCTCCTTATTTGTTTTTGCATGCCCCACTCTAATCAAGAGTCAGTAAAAATCATCAATATATTCTTGGACTAATCTTCCTGCTTGCTTTAACCCATGCATCTTCTTAAACAGATCAAGCTCGTAGTCCATAGGAATGAACTGCTTCTTCAATTTGTCCACCATGAGATCCCATCTTGTGATCTTCTCCTTTCCTCTTTTGTTTCTTTCCAATTGAACCTCTTGCCACCAAATTTTGGCATGGCCTTTCAGTTTGGCCTCTGCAGACTTAACCCTATCTGGGTCCCTGATATCCTCATACTCAAAGTATTCTTCCGGTTCATTGATCCAATCGATCAACTCATCTGGATTTAGATTTCCTGAAAATACACCCACTTCAATTGTAGGTCTTTCCCCAAACTTAATAATGGCCCTAAAAAGCCTTTCCTCGATAGGATTCAAAACTTCCCCATCAAATTTCTCTTCTGGTCCCATTACTTCTTCTTCATTGTCATCCTCACTGTTGTCACCTGCGGCAACATTTGCTCCTCTACGAAGCTCCTCTTGCAATGCCTGTACCTACCTTTGGAGGGCTCTAACCTCCTTAGGATTAATAGCTCTGGCCCTTCCACCATGCTCTCTTCATGGAGGCATCTTTTAACTCAAACCCACAACCACACAGTCCTGGTGCAAATTGCCTCATAGTCGGCGTTCTTGCATGCTCCTATTTTTTTAGGATTTTCAAACACACTGATAGTTGAACTATGAGAGTTGGAACCTTTATTTGACCCAAATGGGTATCCCAAAATGTAAAGACATGAAACAGAAACTAAGTCTAAGTACATTTTTTGGGTGACATAGGATTTCCCTTATACCTCTAGATGCTCCTGCATTAGTTCTTTAAGAGATATTGCATCAAACAAAAATATCTCTTATTTTCTATACTAGTCTTCTATTCATGAAATAGTGTTTACTGCTTTTGATTTCATGATTTGCATAGTTGATATCATGTTCAATCAAGTTTTTTATTAGTGACAACACTTATTTAGATTTTTTATTTAGTATTTTCAAGTACCATAGTTAAAACTGAGAAATACTATGTTTCCTAAGTACTATAGTTTATACCGATCAGTTCAGTGTTTTTTGAGCTTTATAGTTTCTATTGAGTTAACAGCTTAATTCAATTGATAAATAGGAGATAATTTCCACAGCAAGTCAAATTGTGATATTTCTATTAGGATTTAACTGTGTGATTTTGAGTCAAACTCATTTAGCCATGTTTCATGAGTAGTGATTCAACATGAATCATTCTCTCATGAGAATAAATGGAACTCTTAGCACTCATTGGATCTAGGTGATGCTCATAGGGGTTTTCTAATGATGATCTAAAAGGGCTTTCTAATGAATGGTTCATAAGGAACAATACTTGGTGAAGGTTTTTATTCCAGTGCTTCACCCCTATGAGCATCACCTAGATCCAATGAGTGCGCTGCGTTCCATGGATTCATGTTGAATCACTACTCATGAAACATGGGTGAATGAGTTTGACTCAAAATCACATAGTTAAATCCTAATAGCAATATCATAGCTTAAGTTAGGCAAAGCCAATGTTAACTAAGTTGAATGGAGAATAGTGTCTACTGAGTATAGTCATAATAAATAGGGAATGCAGTTTATACTGAGTTACATAGTATCTACTGAGTCACAAGTGGATACTAAATTTGAAACTACATTGAAGTGATTAGTATAGACTAAGCCTCTACTTATACCAAATTCATGATGATTTCAAGTAATGATAGTGGTCACTATCTATAAGAAATTCACCAAGTTAATTTTCAAAACCCAAGTATCTACATTTGGGCCGACTTTGTAATATTGGTGTTAACTTGTATAATGGCCAACTTTGCAATTATACAAATTGGATTGAAATATATGTAATGTATTGTATCATATCCAAAGTAGCATGAATATATGAGATAATGTGAATGGAATTTAAGAAATAAAATTTGAATTAGCAGAAGAGTAAAGTGTATTGTAAGGCCATATTAGGATCAGTAGAGCTATATCTATCACATAGAGGTGATCAGTACTTCGAGGATCTCAATCAAAAATCTAGTGTTGTAAGTCAGAGATCTATTGTTTCATCCTAACAAGTGAATTAACTTCAAATCTTTTAACAAGGGTGGATCAATATAAGTGATCAATGTAAGCCTTAACAAGCCAACTTTATGCCACAATATTGAAGTTTTGTGGGTATCATCCCCACCCTAGATTTACTTTCTATTTGGAAAGTTTCTAGGTCACTAAATATTGTGTTCATGGTGTCTTATGTTTCTCAATTTCTTATGCATGTAGTAGATTAGATTTATTAATATTAATGCAATTAAGTTATAAATTTGATAAAAGGTTTTGAGGTTACTAATTCACCCCTCCCCTCTCGGTAACCTAGCTAGTCCTTAATATTTCCAACAATTGGTATCAAAGCATTGTGGTTCTGAAGAAAAAGTTTGACAACTTGAGCAAAGGTCAAGGAAAATGGAGATATTCAGACTTCACAAAGCTATTGACAATGAAAAGTTAGATCTAGAGATGGCCATAGCTCAACTCAAGAAAGAAAAAGACCATCTTTCCCAATCTCTATAAAGAAGGAAGAAACTTGCAAATCAGATGAATTACCACTAGTATGTTGAAGTAAAGATTGAAGATTTTCTCCTTCAAGTAGTCCAAATGAAGGAAATGATGCAATCAAAGAACTCCTAAAAAAGAATGGCTCCCTATAAGAAGAAGTAAGAAAATTGAAAAGAGAACAAAAAATTAAGTCAATAAGATTGTGTGAAATCTTAAAATAGAGAAATAAGGAAAAAGAATACTTGGAGGTAAGTAACAATGAAATTCAACATCAATCCCTTCAGCAAGAAAATCATATTGATCAACTCTCCAATGCAAATGAGGAAATCATGAGTTTGAGATCTTAAAATGAAAGAATAAGGAATGATCTAAACTTTGAAAGACAAATCAGTGAAAGGTTAAGGAATGACTTAAACTCTGAAAGGAAAATCAATGAAAGGATGAAAATTGATCTAAATTCTAAAGGTAACTCAACGAAAGAATAATGAAATCCCAAGTAGACATGGATCAATTGAATCAGCAAAATGAGTAGAATCTTTATAGGCAAAAGGTTAAGGCAAGAATTGGATATAAAGAAGAAGGTGAGTCCTCCAAACACGATGCACAAAAGAAAAAAAAAAACTACCTACAATCACAATGTTAAGATAGGTCATACATTGAACAAATGTTGGAGTAATGAAAAGGAAAAAATCAATGGAAAATGCTATATTGCAGTCAACATGGTCATAAAGCTAATGAATGCAAAGAAAAACCAAAGTTTATGATGGGGAGACAACCCAAGTACAAAATGGACACAACAGGAAAGGGAAAATTTAATTAACTATGAAAATATGCTAGTGCACTTTGTGTAGAGAAATAGACTTCAACACATGCCCTATGGGCTTACAATACCATAAATGTAGAGATAATTTCTCCTTTCAGTACCTCCTCTCAAACTCCACTTCGAACTGCCTTTTACAATGCCAGAAATGTTCTTAAATAGACCCCGAAGGGTTAAGGATTAGGAATACATTCTAGAAATTGCTAGTTGGTATCCACTAACCAAATAGAAGGCTCCAAAAGTTGCATTATAAGTTAGTACAAAATTAGAAGAATCCAGAAATGGTAACCTAACTTTCGAGAGGTATAACTTTTGAACCGTAGCTCTGATTGATGAACCGTTTACATTTTCAAAAAGTTCTCAAAGCGCTCGAAAGCCCTATGGAAAGCTTCACTTGTCACCCATTTTTTGGCCCTATTTGAGGTCATTTAATGCCCTGAACCTATCTTTGAAGCATTCTTAGGAGGTCTCCAAAAATCAGAAAACTACGATAACTTCCAAACTATGGGGCCTTTTGACCTAATTCTTTTTCTCCAATGCTCTAAATTACAATTACATTCATCCAACCAATTTAAACCTTCTAGTTCACTAAAATGATGGATCAATTACATACTCCTATTTTTTTAGCATTCACACGTATCCCAAAGTGATTAAAAACTCTAACCCAAAATACTGATAGTGGAATTGTGAGAGTTGGAACCTTTATTTGACCCAAGTGGGTATCCAAAAATGAAAACACATGAAATAGAAACTAAGTCTAAGTACATTTTTTTGGGTGACACAGGATTGCCCTTATACCTCTAGATGCTCCTGCATCCGTTTGAGGGAAATGTCACAAATGCAAGAAACAAGGACACAAGGCATCTGAATGTAGATCTAAGACATTCAATCTAGCTAAACAATTTGTAAAGGAAATATTTGGTTAGGACAACAATAGTTGGTGTAGATGTCATTATTGTGGAGAATATGGACAGATTGGCATAAACTGTGTTAGAAATCACATGAGAAGAAAGATACTACCATAATATATTACACATGTAATAATCTTGGTCTTATAGCTATGAATTGCATGAATACAGGTAGAATTGAAGATGAAAAGAAATTTAACAACAAAGTGCTTGAGCAAATTGCTCAGTAAATAGCTATCTAACAGGTTTATCTTTCTTTAATTTTGACAAGTCTTGAAACTTCTTTAAAAAATGTAACATCACTTTTTGCAAACTTATGTGATATTACCGTTTATACTTAGCATAATATACTGAATAAGAAAACTAAAATAGAGAGTTGAGTTGAAATAGGTATGTGACAATGCTTATTGGGTTGAAGGATTAAAGCATAATATACTGAGTGTGGCATAGTTGAATAACATTGGATTCAACGTAGAATTTGTGAATGAATAGGCTAAACTACTAGATATAAAATGAAATATAGTTAGATCTAGCAAGAAAACCAAAGGTAATCTATTTTATCTTGATCTCAGTGATTGTTCATATTTTATTGCTCAAGTAGAGGAAATCTATTTATGGCACAAAAGGCTATGTCATGTAAACTTTGATAATCTAGTTAAGATAAGAAAATATAGAAGAGTAAGAGGTATTCCTAGTTTGAAGAAACCTGACATGGGTCTATGCAAGGATTGCCAAATTGGTAAGATGGGAAAGACTAGCTTCAAAAGCATAGACTATCAATTAGAAGAAGTGAAAATTGTTCATACAAGTTTTTGTGGACCTATTGGAATAGAAAGCTATAGTGGAGAAAAAAATTTCATTCCTTTTGTTGATGACTATTCTAGAATGATGATAGTAATGTATCTGAAAGAAAAAGTAAAAACTTTTAAAAAATTAAAGTGGTATCTGGCAAGAGTCGAAAAGGAAACTAGAAAGAGGTTGAAATTCCTAAGATCAGATAGAGGTGGTGAATTCATATCCCATGAATTCAATAATTTCTACATTGAAAGAGGAATCAAAAGACAAGTATCAACCTCTAGTATAGCACAATAGAATGGTATAGATGAAACAAGAAATAAATCTATCATGGGTTGTGCAAGAACCCTAAAGGAAGCTATCAACACTATAGTTCATGCCTTGAACGAAGTTCAATTGAAGAAAGATTCAAACAAAACACCTTATCAGCTATGGTATGCCTACAAACCTAACGTAAGTTAATTGAAAGTATTTGATAGAAAATGGTATATATTGAAAGAATATAGAAAAGGAAAATTTGATGTAAAAGGTGATAAAGACATATTTCTAGGATACTCCTATAGAAGTAAAGCATAAAAATTTTTGAATTTGTCTACTGACAAAATCATAGATAGTGAAACTGTCAAAATTGACGAGTTTTTAGAAAAGAGTAAAGAAGAAAGTAACAAGGATCCAAAAGATTACATAAGATTTTTTTACTCTAAACCTGATACCCTACCAAATCTATCTGAGAGAAAAGAAGCTTCATCTCTCAAGTTTGTAGAAACCCCAATAGCTATTGAGTTGTAGACAATGCAACTTGTGCTATAGTTTGAAGGATCCAAGTCACAATTAGAGGCTATTGAGCTAGTTTAAACTGAGCTTGATGGACCTAAGTCACAAATAGAAGGACCCAAGCTCAAAACTAAAATTCAAAATGAAGATGGTGGAACTAATTCAAAGACCAAAGAGCCTATGTTAGCAAGATATGTTAGAATGTATCATGCGCCTAATCAGATCATTGGAGATAAATCTAATGGAACAATGACAAGAGGCAAATTAAAATGTACATGTTTACTTGCTAAATTTGAACCTACAAGTGTTATAGATTCTCTATAAAGTGAAAGTTGGATTAAAGAAATGAATGAAGAAATAGAAAAAATGGAAAAGAACAAAACTTCGCCTCTTTTTGCTAGACCCAAGGATAAAAATGTAATTGGCACAAAGTGGGTATTTAGAAATAAGTTGAATGACGATGGAAAAGTTTCAAGAAACAAAGAAATATTGGTGTGCAAATATTATTCTCAAGAAGAAGGTATTGACTATGGTGAGACTTTTTCTCTTGTGTCAAGGCTTGAAGGTGTTTGAACCTAACTAGCACATGTAGCACATAGAGGATTTAAAGTATATAAAATGGATGCCAAATATGCATTCTTGATTGGAATTCTTGATGACAAAGTCTACATTAAACAACTTGAAGGTTTTGAAGATCCTAGCAAAAGAGACATGGTTTGTAAGTTACACAAAGAATTATATAGTCTCAAGCAAGCTCCTAGAGCTTGGTATGAAAGACTTCATAATTACTTAGTACAAATTGGTTTTCAAGGGACAAACGATAATAGTAGTCTGTATATCAAGGAAGGACTAGACAAGAAGATTGTGTTGATAGAAATATTTGTTGATGATACTCTATTCGTAGGAAATGATGACTTGTGCAAACCATTTTTAGAAGAGATGAGTAAAGAATTTGAGATGTCTATGTTTGGTGAAATAAATTTTTTTGTTGGATTATAGATACAATAGAACAAAAATGGTATCTACATCACTCAATCTAAGTATATCAAGGAGATACTAAAGAAATTTGAAATGAAAGATTCAAGACTAGTTGGAACCCTTATGTTTACTAGACATAAGCTCTCCAAAAATGATGATTTCAAAGAAGTAGGCAAGACCACATATAGATAAATAATTGGAAAATTGCAGTATGTAGTATAGACAAGACTTGATATTGCTCTAGCAATTGGAATAGTGGTAAGATTCTCAACAAATCCCAAGGAAAATCACATGGTGGCAATCAAAAGAATCATGAGATATCTAAAAGGTACTGAAGACTATGGTTTATGGTATAAACTTGGAGGAAATTTGACTTGAAAGTATTTACTAATGCTAATTAGGTAGGAAGTCTTGATGATAGAAAAAGCAATAGTTGTTGAGCATTCTATCTTGGTAAAAGACTAGTATCTTGGACAAGAAAGAAGCAAAATTATACATCTCAATCCATAGTAGAGGAAAAATATGTAGCAGATGTAGTCAATTATTCTAACATTACTTGGTTCAAACAACTATTGGAAGGAATGAAGGTAGAGATCAAAGACCCAGTAGTCATATATTGTGATAACACTAGTGCAATAAATATATCAAAGAATCTAGTAATGCATTCCAAAACAAAGCACATTGCATTAAAATATCAATTCTTAAGAGAGTTGGTACAAGATAAAGAAGTCAGATTGGAATATGTAAATACAAAGGAATAGATTGCAAACATATTCACCAAGCCATTACCTAAGGATGCATTTTTGTATCGAAGAGGTAAGCTAGGGGTCATTCCCCTATCTAAAATTCACTAAATGACATTTAGTGAATGCATCAACTAGAACTTGTTGAAGATCAATTAGTTGTTATAGAATTAGCAAGGGAATATTGCAAATGAGCCAATACTTAAGGTACATTGGTACTTATAGAATTATTGTCTTTGGCATGTATTGTCAAAGAGAGAGAATTTTATTGTCGTGTCTCTAAGAATTTTTTTGGAACCAAAATAAAGTAAGAAACAAAAGAGGGAGAAGTTTTCCAAAGAAGAAGTTTGTTGAAAGAGGGAGAATGTTCTGAATGGTCTTGGTAGCAATTGTTGCAAAAATAATCTAGTGAAAAGAAGAGCTCATACTGACAAAGGTAGTTCTCAATTCTAAATCCAAAATTTCATTGTGATATGAGATGTTGTGTTTCCATCAATGCCAAAGAGGAATTTTTTGGATGCAATTGATTAATTGTGTGTTGTCTTCAATGTTACACAAATGTCATAATCATTATCAGTTAGTATATGTTGAGCTCATTCAAGTAGTGAAGATACTTCTTAGTGTCTACCAAGCATTCTTGTATTTGCCTAGTTCAAAAGGTAGTGTCTACCAAGTTCACTCAAGCATCAAAGGAAGAGATGTAGAAAGTGAGTGTTAACCGAGCTCATTTAATTGCCAAAGGATTTTTATAGGTTTCTAGTGTTAAATGAGCTTCTATTGGTTAACAAAGGAAATTGTTTTTGAGTTAGTTTCTACCAAGTTGGGTCAGCTAATGAAGGATTTTCTTATTTTTTTGTATTAAGCTTAATTAATTTATCTATTCATACCAGCTGAGAAAGGTGATGAACATTGATTATTCTAAGTTGTATTTGAGCCAATTTGACAAAGTGGAAGATATAAGTATAAGGTCAAGTTGTGATTTCAAAAGTGTAAGAAGGAAAGGCATGAAGATGTTATTAAAGATTTAATAATAAGTAGAGGAAGTGAATTTGGAAGGATAAGAAAAATATTCTTGTGTGGTAACAAATCCATATTCAATTAGGAAGGTTCAAGCACAAGCTAGAACAAAGATTTATAATCAACAAATTAGTTGCATTCAAATAAGGTCATCTCATTGTTACTTCTAACTATTATAGTAGTGATCTAAATCTCTTAATAGAGTTGGCTTAACAACTATTTGTAAATCCTCTAACAAGGTGACAATTTTATTGAATTGTCTCAAGACCTCTAACAAGGCCACTCCTAATAGGGTGATTAAATCCTCTAATAGGATCACACCTAATAGTGTATTTTGTAACCTTTAACAGGGTTGGCTCCTAATAAGGCTCACTTTAGAAGATTGAAAATAGTAACTAGTTGGAATTGGTGGTTTTTCCCAAATTGGGTTTCCACATTAAATCCTAGTGTCATCTATGTTCATGTTATTTTCTTTTATATGTTTGCAACTCAGTTAAAGTAATGGTAATTATAGACAATGTCTAAATTTTTCTATGTTAAGTATTTATCGAGATTATTTATGTGTTTTTATAGAGCTTCAATAGTATTCAATTTTTTAGTTTTCATTTTTGTACTAACATCTAAGGGATCTGGGATTTATTTCAGTAGTAACTAATTTACCCCTCCCCTCTTAGTTACTCTTCTTATACTTCCAACAAGGGGGGTGAATTAGAGTGTGTAAATTTCTACTAAGTAAGACTCTTTCTAAGTTTTGATAGTGTTATATATGAAAATAAGAAATAATGAATTTATTAAGTATATGTATTACTTGACTAAAAATGAAAATTATTATTTAAACAATCATGATCAATCTTTAGAATATTTTACACTAACTAGTTTTTAAATAGTGAACATATTAAAATACAATAAGTGAAGATGACTTTGATGATGCAAAACACGAGCTCAAATAGAGAGACATAAACCATGATACTTTGTTTGAACATGAACTTTTAAAAGAAAATTGAAGAAATAAAAGCATATAAATAGGGAGAAGTGCATCACAACATGAAGATACATGAGTCAAAAGAAGACATCACATAACACATGATTTGTGTGAAGTAGGAAACCCACAAAACCATACAATTTTCTCATAGGAAAAAAACACTATGTTGGTACCTATCATCTTTATTGAGCAAAAAATCTTCACTTTATAATAGTAGCTTCAATTTCTTATAGCTTCAACTCCTTACATCATTCTAGAGCTACAACTACAAGGAGCTTCCACTCTGTTTCCTCTTCTTTTCAAAAATATATCAATTCATAGATTACATATATATAATTGTATGCTTTAGACTTCATACACCTACATATAAATAACCTTGTGATCCATCTTTCAAAATTGATTCAAATTCTAATGAAGAAATGTGCTTTGCTAGGGTTTGTATAGCTTTTGACTGATCCCTTGTTGACTTACTGCCTATCATACCACATTTACTATGGCAATAGTTTTCATCTATAATGGCCTCAACCTTCTTTGACTTAGTAGTTTATGCTAGAGCTAGAGTTATTCTTGGAGTGAATAGTACTACCAAACAAAAAATTGTCCAAGTTTATCCCCAAGGTCTTTCATGAGGTAATTCCTATCCTGATATTATTTTGAATGTCAAGGAGTTTGATAGTGCATGCACTTGGTTAGAAGAAAAACCCTCATTAGGTATTTTGTGGGTCATACTCCTTGTGAAAGCATGTTGCGGGAATGGGTTTCCAAGCTTTGGATACCTCAAAGTGTTCCTCTTAAAGGCCATGTTAAACATGTGTTTGTTTGAGGTCACTAGACTATTAGGTCCCTGGACTATTAGGTTTTTCAATACTAGTCACATGCTTTTGTTGTTTTTTATTATAGAAAACTTAAGGTCCCTATTTGGGTGGAGTTCCCTAGACTACCTATCCCCTACTAGTAATTATTAACTATTATTGTGTAAACTATTGATAAAGTTGTTTTCCTTGAACTAGACATTTTTTTCAATGCTTAGCGCTAGTCTAGGGTTTGTGTTGAGGTTGACCTATCTAGGGACCACAAAGACTCTAATGATATCTAGATTGGTGGTACCACCTTCTCTCAAAAGGTGCTTTACCTAAGCCTTCTAAATATCGACTATTGGTGCTAGTTTGTTGAGCACAAGATTAGGGAATTTCCTTTGTTCATCTATAACTGTCCACCCATTTTGGAAGATAAGCTAGATATGACCTCTAAGAAAGATGAATAACTATGGTGGTGAAAAAAGGAAAGGGTTTGACTGTAGGTAAGGTAATCTATTTTCGCATGGATAGTGGTAGACCTAGCTCAAACATAGTTTAACTAGAGCCTTCCATCCCTTTGCTTCCTCCACCTCATATCAAACCCTAGCATGTAGGGCATAGCGAGTGTTCATACTCCTGATGGTTGTCCTTTATGGATTCAGGCATCACAAGTGATGTTGATAATTACTCAACAAACCCTACATTAATCTCATAGCCTAGATCACTGTGATGAGTATTTTGATAATGGGGATAAGATTCAAAGGGTCATCTCTCTTAATGACTCTTTGCTTGATGCTCCCACATTTTTTTACATCAGTTTCTCCTCTCTTGGAGACAAGGATGACATGCTAGCTAGTTTACCATGAATTTCCTCTCATGGATTGTACAAGGGATCATAGACATCCCTAGAAAATATTTTGGTCATAACACTATGATTCATCTTGGTAATCTTGATGCACTTAGTCTTTAAGAAGTTAAAGTTGTTAGGTTTTTCCTTACCTCAGCTTGTAAAGTTAATTGGATGGAAAATGCCACATTTTCTTTTGAGCATAAGGCTGGTCAAGGTGTAGTTTTATTCTTCTTTCCCCTCATTTACTTTCTTCTATTATTTTGCATGGATTTGACCCTCTACACTGGGTGGTTTAGATTTTTTTGTCTTTCCAAAATCATTCTTTCAACATTGTTAACATTTGTGCTACTAATGATGTTGTCGAGCATTCACACTTGTGTCATTAGTTGGAAGATCATTTTCCACCTGTGACCTAAGATTTTTTGTGGGGACTTCAACGTGGTTGAGCTGGCCACTGACAAGGAAGGATTTTTTCCATTTTGATGGCTAGTTGGTGATAGAGAGGCCTAGTTTGACATGTGAAATAAGCTAGGTCTTGTTGATCCCAATGCTAGTCATTGATACCCAAATGGGGTTTCGCGTACTTAATCCAATTTTCAAGTTGGTCTAATATAGTCCTAATGAGACTTGACAAGGCTATGATTTTTGTGTAGTCCTTTTTTCATTTTCTCACAAGTATGCCCTACCTATCACACCTTTTCTAGATGTGATGTTGTTAGATCATTCCCCAAATATCTTTTTTATCACCTTAAAAACAACTCAGCTTAATCCTTATAAAAACTAGTTTGATCTCAATACTTATTTCTTGTCCCATCCACCAACTATTACCCACATTCTTTGAGTCAAGAATCTTGAGCCTTGGCCCCACACCCAAGTTGGGTGGATTCAATGGTGCAATGACACAATCCTCCATACTATGAGGCTTCTTCATAGTTATGGTAGATAGTTGGCTAAGTATCATAGAAGATCTTATGAAGCCACTAGTAAAGATACACATATGACATCATAAGTCCTCATCATGAGTCCATTTTATATAGATCTCCAAGTTTTTCTTACTAATCTTCAACACTAGAAGAAAGTTGCAGATAGTTATGCTACTTGAGAAGCTTAGATCAAGGCCTAACTCCATTGGTTGGAGGTTTAGCAATCAAGCTTCTAAAGAATTCTTTAATTTTTTGTGGGCTCATCATTCTATAGTTGGCACCAAACACATTTGGGAAGACCAATAAGTTCTTACTAACTTGCTAGACATTCTCTAGTCTTTTGTGTGCCACTATGAGAAGGTTTTCATTACTCAGGGGTCATCTACACATCACCAAGCTTTGCAAGTTTTCCTTTCTATCGCTCCTAATAGGCTTTCTCCTAAGCAATATAGCTTTTGTGAGAAAATTTTAATGTTTGCAGACCTAAAGGAAGTTGTCATTTCTATGGCTGATGATAAGGCCCCTGACTACAATGACTTTCTTTTTGACTTTTACAAAATCCTATGGGATGATATTGGCCTTGATTTTCTTTAGGTGTATCATGAAGGTTACAATTCTAATTCCCTAGGAAACATTATAAACAAGGGTAACATTAAGTTCATACCTAAAGGTGGAGATCTTAAGGAAATCTACAACTAGAGGCCCATCACTTTGTTGAATGTCTCCTACAAGATCATTGCCAAACCCCTCTCTCTTAAAATTCAACATTTTCTCCCTCATATTATTTTCCTTGAACAATCAAATCTTGATATATTTGGGATAATATCATTATTTTTTGGGAAGTTATGGAATGGGCTTGATAGTCCAAGCAACAAGCTTTATTTCTCAAGATTGATTTTGCCAAAGCTTATGACCAAATTGAGTGGCTTTTCATCCTAGTCATGCTACAAGCTTTGGCATTTGGTCTAATTCTTTTATAGCCTATATAGATGGTTTTTGGTGATGACTCTTCTTGCATCACCATTAATGGGAGGAAATTTGAAGCTTTTGGGCTCTTTAGATCTATTTGGGAAGGTTTCCCTCTTGCATCCTCTCTCTATGTGTTGGTAGCTAAAGGTTTTGGCTATCTTCTTGCCAATGCCATCTCTCAAGGTCTAGTGGATATCATTTCTCTTCCAAAGTCCTCCCCTAGCTTGTTAATGGCCATTTTACTGATGATTCCTTCCTTACTTTGGTGGAAGATGAAGACAATATTGCCAACACCTTGCAATGCTTGGATACTTTTTATCTTGCCTTTGGGTCTGCCATTCAATGGCATAAAATTCTTTGTTATAGATAATCTTTCTTGCTAGGCCCTCCATGGTTGAAGTAGTATAGGTGGAAATGGGTTCAACATGGAGAAATTTTTATATTGTTCATGGGTATTCCCTTTTATTTTCAAGCCCCCCATGTGGAGTTGTGGAATGTTGTTTTCACATGGATTGAAAAGAAGCTGGAATATTGGATCACTAAGTCACTCTCCCTTGTGGAAAAGTTTCAAATATATTCTAAAGTGATTTCCACTATTGATGTCTACTACTCTTCATATTGGGCCCCTTCCAAAGCTTCATATCTCAACCTCAAGCATCTCCTCCAGGACTTTCTTTTAACCTCTGATGTAGTACATCATGACTTTCATAGAGTGGCCTAGGATTATTGTTGTTGGCTTAAAGATTCTGGTGGGCTTGGGCTACTTTCCACTCACAAAAAAGGGATTTCCCTTTGTGAAAAGTGGGTCATTTGAGCCCTCACTAGAGATGAGGTCTAAATTTTTTTATTATGATATTGAATTTCTTCAAGCCATCTAGTTAACTGGCCTATCTAGAAGGGGATTGGCTTCTAGAGCCTTGTTGTGACTCCTGATCCTATTATGATTCAGGGCACCTTTATTGGTAAGAGAATTTGGAAAGCTTGGGAAGCCCTCAAACCTTGGCTTCGTTGGGTAGGTAATGTGTTCAGAGATGGCCTCTCATTGAAAAAGAAAAACCTTTGGTGGTCTCCCTTGTTTATGACTCAAGGTGTTCCTTTAGCCAAGATACAAGGAGCTAGTGCTCTACCCTTGTTGTAAAGGGGTATGAGACTTTTCTCATAGGAGGATCTATAGGTGCAATTTAAGCTTTTATGTGTAGATTGATAGACAATTGATCTTCTAGTTTCTGTGGTGCCTCCTAATTTTCTATACAAGCTTGGTATTTACTCATCTTTCCCATGGTGGAAATATTTGAAGTGGTATCTCACCACTCATATGACTAGTTACAAGCCCAAGTTATCGTATCAGTGGTGGGTACCCCATCTTCTGATGGTTGATACTTTCAATCAATGTTGGCATTTGTATTCTTCCTACAAGACTTGGAGTAATAGATTTACCATTGTCTAGAATTCCATTATAAAGCTAAAGATTGCTCACTTTTCTTGGTGCCTCCTCTTCCAAGGCTTGCCTTTGGGCCCTTGGCTTCAACATCTGGGAGTCTGAAATCTTGGAAGCCCTTTTTGTGGCTAGCCCAAGAGCTTTTTGCACATCTTCTAATTCTATAGAAAAGACCAAAAGTATTGTCTTTAGATCGATGACTTTTTCAAGCCTTTTCATCTAGAGGAATTTAGTTGGCATATGGTTGTGGTGGCAGATCTATCTAGGCTTCCTTATAGATATGCCCAAATTTGGGATTCTTTTAGAATGGAGATTTTTCTTACTATTTGGAAGGACTACAATCTCATTTTATTATCTCACATATTTCTTGATATTCATGTTGCTATGTACTCTAAATCATATATCTATAATAATGTCATGATGCAGATTCAAATACAAACTATCAAAGTTGCATTGGAGGTGGCTCACCTATGGGAGTTATTAGCTTATTGGGGAAATGCATCCTATATGGTTTCCCACATGGCTTTGGATGCTTTATCCAATGACTGTACTCCTCCTCATGGTCACCAGCAAGGCAAAAGTAGATCTACACATCAGTTGCATACTCCCCAATCTTAGCCTTATTGCTACTCTCCTAGTGGTTTTGGTGGTCATCACTACTTGGCTTTGCCTCCATAGGGCCTAGGATTGGGTTCATATCTAATGCCTCCTTCTATTGCCCTTAATTCTAGTTGGCCATCTATACAATGTGGCCCTAAATGGGTTTTCCCTTGGTTAGACTTAGTCATTTCTCTGCCCAGACAAGAGGGAGATAAAGATGTTGCTACTACTACTCCTGATAGTTGGGTTTGCCTTGAGCCAACCATCAACCCCAAGGACTTCTGGGGTTCTAATGATAAAAACCCACCCTTGGCTGGCACTCCTCTTATAGCCTAAGATCTTTTTTCTTTCTATATGTTTTTTTGATGAGTAGTTGTTAATCTGACCTTTTGCCATTATAACTCGTGGGGTGATCTTGTATCCTATGACCCCTTTTTTATGAATATGTATCTTTAAATTTTAATTAATAGAAAACCTCATTTAATTGAAGAAAAAAATGATTCAAAATAGGCCATACATAAGTATAAATGTTTCTCTTATAATGCCATACTTATTTTTTACACACTTGTAAACACCCTTATATAAGGATGTATTGAAAATACTTTACATTCACTGATTCATTTTTATTTATCTTTAACTTGCAAATATCTTCAACCAAATAGGTCATTCACAATTTGCAATGAATCCAACAAACTAAAAAGTCATCCTTTTAAAGTCCAATACCATGAGAGGCATTTCCTCATTTTCAATAGATGAGTAACTATGCAAAAACTGTCAACTGCAACTACTCTTTAAAAAATAAACTGAACTAAATGAGTTTCTCATTAAATGCTTTGTTAAACAAAAAATTATTTTGCAAACCAAACAATTGTTTGAGATGTCAAGATCTTCATCAAATGTTCTCATTAAAATATATTTGAATCAAAAACATATTAATGCCAAGTTCTCTTAACATAATTTCCTTTTAAGAAGAATTGAAACACTTCTTTAATCAGTTATAGAACTGGAACTATGTAAGGGTCAAATGGTTTCAAATATGATATAAACTTGTATTCTCAATTATATTATAACTTGCTCTAAATACCAAAATGGACACAAAGTGTTTTTTCATAATCATTTTATAAAAGAATGATTATATCTGGCACAATTGTCTTAACCTTTTTTATTTTGAATGTAACAATAATAACCCATTTCAGCTTGAGAAATATAAAAAAATCCACTAATATTCTTATTCTCATGTTGTAGATATATTATGCATATTTTCTTCACAAAGAAATAGTTTTTCAAATTTGAGAGTTGGACATACTTGAGTCTTGTAGAAATTAAAGAGATAAAGTTACCTCTTTCTTTTCAATCTTTTCAAAGTCATTTTTATTTACCCATTTGGTATCTCTCTAATTGATGACTAGAAGAGCACCCAATATATTCATTCAAGTTCCTCACAGGCAAACAAACAACAACAAAATAGACATCCTTATTAGTATGAAAGAGAAAATAAACATTTCTATAATGAAGATTTATAAGGACCCCTAAAGAATAACCATTCTTTTGTACCTTTATAGTTTAACCAAGACTATTCAAAATTATTGTCATTCTCATTACCATGTGTTTCTTTACAATATACTAGAAACACATAACAATCCATAGCTAGAATCAAAGAAAAATATCCACATTAGAAGCTAAGTTTCATTTATCAAAACTTTCTAAAAGAGTCCAAAAGAATAACTATATGTGTTTTGTAAAAAAAATCATTTTAGAGCCCTTTAAAAGTCAATTCATGTAATAATTTGACTATTGACCATAGAAAATGACCATGTGGCTATGGTTATACTAATTGTAAAAACCAAGTTATGTTTTGTAACCAAACTCAAATAAAAATCAACTCAAAATGGTTGCATGTCATTTAAGAAATATTTTTCCATTATCCATGTATTCATCATAGTGAAAAGTGATTGACTTTTGAGAACTATCACTTTTAGCTTCTAAATTTTGCATCAAAGTACAAAATAACCAATAAACTCACACATTTTCATAAAGGTAGCATATACCATAGATTGTAGAAAAATATGTATATACATACAAGAGAATTTATACATACTTACCTATATCACAAACATTCACATTCACTTAAAAGAGTTCTATGATATATTAAAAAAATTCAAATAATATACCATGAGAAATAGAAAAAAAAAATTGTATACCTTTTACACATATCTGATCTTGTAGCTATCACAAACTATCACTGTAGAAAATTTTATACCTATTACACCTGTATGATCTTGTACCTATTAAAGAGAATGTCATATCTAATGTTCATATCACTAAAATTGCTTTACTAAACCAAACTGATCAAAATATCAAACCCTATCAAACCAAACTAGTCAAGATATGATGAAGAACAACTCTCTATCAAACTACTGCCAAAATAAACATGAATAAAAATATCATAAAGAAGAACTACGTATCAAAATATTACCAAAAATATCATGAAAAATATGAACCCTAAGAAGAAAATTGGGTAAAAGTACAAAGTTGTGTCACCTTTTAGGCTAAATTATCAAAACAACTGAATTTGAGTATTTCTATCCAAAACCAATTTGGTTCAAACATATGATCTAGATAAGTTCATTTTAGATAAGTTATATATGATCTCACACTTTTCCAATTGGAAATGTCTTTTAAATGAATGCTTTATACTAGTTTGTAACAAATTACTAAAGAAATACAATTATTTCAAAAAATTGATGTTTCAATAACTCTTACTATTTTTATGATATATTTTTAGTAACATATAAACATCATTTTATAGAGTTCAATGTCAAGAATATTCTCATATAGATGTTATAGTGTTTTAATTAGATATAGTATATTTTAATTAAAAAATTATACAAGTGGTTGGCAATATGTCTAATCAATCAAATAAGATAAGTTATGGTTGTCATTTATGGAAACATATTTGTGTTGTCAATTAGTCATGATCACTTGTGAAGGAAAAAGTTGTTTAAGTATTAGACAATGTTACAATGAAAATATAGTTTTGATGATAATAGAATATTCCCTTAGAATATTTTCTTTTACAGCTAAGCAGAGATGCATAATATCATAATTATGATGTATACCAATGTACATGTACATACAATCAATGAAGTTCGAGTTATGAAAGAATTAGTGATGTAGTGATGACACAACATAGAATAGAGCATATTAGCAAAATGCACTTAACAATTTGATTTATTGTTACGAGTTATACTTTCTTGTTGAGCCAACTCTAATGATGTTATATGAGTTGACTAAGGAAGAATTTACTGAAATTTTTTGTATAAGTAAAGAGTTTCATTTGTGAAGTTAATGTGTGAAAATGAAACAAAAAATAGTAGATAATGATTCAATAATTAGTAAGTGAAAAGTTGATAATATCTTGTCAAATGCAAGTAATAAGTGAATGTGATACTTTACTATATGATGTGAAGATATGATAGAGACTAATATGCATGTAGTGGCTCTTGCGTGAAGAATCATTAATCAAAATATTTGCAAAGTATAACAAACAACTTAGTATTTTATGTATACTTATTGCTTGAAGAACTTATTGTAAAATTGCATCCTAGGGAAGTGGGCTCTTCTTGCACAGATTTGTATATGATTCAACAATTCCTAATAGGGTTGAAGAAACTCCTAATAAGGTTGAGGCTTCTAATAAAGTCTAGTCTCCTAACAAAGACTCAAGACACTATACATGCTTCATACACTCCTAATAGGGTCAATATCCTTAACCAGATTCTTTATATAGTGAATCATCTAGTGAGTTCCATCCCCACTGATGTTTTCCCTTGGTCATGGTTTCCCTAGTTAACAAAATATGGTGTTATGATCTCTTTTTTTCTATGGTTTTTTATATTAATCAGCAGTATTGGTTTATTTTCATAATTTATAATATTTAGTTGTGGGTTAAAAGATTGAAAATATTGATTCACCACCCCCACCAATATTATCTATTTCTTACAATTGGTATCAGAGCCTAGTTATTCAAAAGAGGCTTAGCAGCTTGAATAAGATCCCTATGGATATGTAAAAACTAAAGAAAAATCTTGAAGAAGCGCTTGAATAGATTGATCTTCTTACTAATGAAAGAGATGGTCTCAAAGATAGATACAAGGATGCAAAAGCCTACATTCGTGAATTGAAGGACAAAATTGATGACCTGAAACAAAAAGAATCTAATAATTAGACCAATGATGATGACATTGAAGATCTAAAGAAAGAAAATGAGATCCTACAACATGAGTTAAAGATAGTTGAACTTAAGCTAAGTCTTAAGAAAAATGGAGGTAAGATTGACACTAAAATAAAAGCTAAAAATGCAAAGTTGAGATCCAAGTTAAGCAAGGTACCATCTAAATTAGAATCTATTAAGTCAAAATATACATAAATAGAAAAATATAAAACCATCATGAAAGGTGAGTTGGTACAAACCAAGTAACAACTCAAAAAATTATATACTAGCAGTGATAAGATTGAAGAACAAATATTTGCAATTAAGAGACCCAGTTATGATATGATTGCACTTGGATTCTTTCTGGGTCAATCCACCAAGAAACTTGTTGAAACAAAAGAGCCTATTAGTTCTAAAGTCAATAAGGACCTAAGAAAGATAGATGATATATCTAAAGATAAAGCGAATGTTGCTTAGTTAGAGGAAGTCAAACAATCTAATCAAGATATGAATAAAAAAAGAAAGGAATCTTTTTCCTAGTGTGATGAACCTAAAGACAATGAAGTCAATTGTGAAGGTAAGTATTTCAAACCTATTTCAAAATTTTATTGTCATAGTTGTCATGATTATGGTAATTATGCAGTATATTGTAAGAAACTTGAATTTCATAGTAATAATACAAATAGTAGGATGCATAGGAACACTAACCATGCAGGAAACAAAAAAAATATCTGATAGCAATGAAAGTGGAGAAGGAAGACAAATTGCTTGCTACAGATGCAACAATCTAGGACACATTGTAAGGAATTATAGAACACCTAATGATAAGCTGAATGAATAGAAAAGGGATGTACCTATATGTCAATTATGTAACAAATTTGGACACATAGCGGGGTTTTACAAAATGGGCAGAAGAGACCTAAATAAGAATCAAAATTGTAGAAGGAATAATAGAAGGAATGAAGTAAAAGAGTAGAAAAATGAATTTAAGGAATAATCTATGAAGGAAAAGGAACTGGAAATTTCTCATACAACTCTAATATTTGTACCTAAAATGATGATGTAGTCACATATTGTCTGTGACTCTTCGACCAAAATTGAGCACTCTCAGTGGAATAGAGTATCATTTGTTGATTACTGATACTATAGGAAGTATCAAGGGTTCTGTATTTG
Organism: Cupressus sempervirens; assembly: GCA_028749045.1. Taxonomy (NCBI): domain Eukaryota; kingdom Viridiplantae; phylum Streptophyta; class Pinopsida; order Cupressales; family Cupressaceae; genus Cupressus; species Cupressus sempervirens. The sequence goes on along the minus strand of CM053792.1, from coordinate 909,250,446 downwards.
ATAGTATGTAGTAGAAATTGAGAGAATTCTATAGTGAAGTGTGCATTTCTTGATAAGTTCAAGATGAGGATACACAAGAAGACTAAACTCTCTGTTGTATAGAGACAACATACCGAACTAGTGGAAAATATGCATTTATTGTAGTACATATTGTAGAAGATTTAAAGGATGCAAATTGACTTTCATACATCATTTTCTTGTGCAAATTTGTGTGTGAGATTTAAGTGATATTTGGAGAATTTAAGAAGCTTGTAAGCATTTGAAGTCATTGGAAACCCTAGTAAAAAAAATTGAGGTACTTTCTAAATTATTGAGCATAATCCTTTAAGAATGGAAAGACAAGAAGTTTATAATGTAATCAATAGGCCTAGGTATAATTTTAAGAAACATGCATTAGTTTCTTTACTTGATGATCCCATTGGAGTATTTTTTGTGAGTTTTGGAAAATGTTCTTCATGTAGAAGATATCAAAGGTTATATTCAGTGTAAGATTGAAAGAATAGGTGATTCAAAGATTCACAAGGATTTGGAGAAGATGTGCAACAATGATTTATCGTTGACAATTGAATATAAATTTTTAGAATGTCTTAACCTAGTTAAGAATATGTTCTAGATGGATTTTGACAATAACGAGTGGACAAGAATAATTCTTAGTAGAGTACATGGTAACTTTTTATGGCTAGGAGATGCTATCATTTGTATTGATGATGACATAATTCACAAGGTCACAAGTTTGAGCAATCAAGGTAGTAACCCAATAAACATCAAGAATGTGTGCAAACTTGTTGAGGAAAATCTCAAAAAATATTTCGATGGGAGGAACATGAAAGTCAACTCAATTCAAGAAGACAGAGTGAGACTCATTTGCAAGATTTTTGGATATAAGTACAATCATGGATCTAGAATAGATTCAATCCCTATAGTGTTTCTTCATGTAGCTTACTTGGCAATAAGAGGAGAAGAAGTTAACATGTGCAACATTTTTAGAATACAATTCTTGGATAGCATAACAAGAATCAAGAAATCAAGGAGTGCAGTTTTCAAATTTGAATACCTACTAACACACATATATTTATATGCTATTAAGAAGTTTCTTGGTAGCATAGTTTGGAATGAAAATGACTGCACGATGCAAAAAATCACTCAAGCTTATAGATCAAGACCTAAATTAGTTAGGGATAGTGATATTGATAGAATTATGAAGTCTTTTCAATTGAAAATGAAGCAAAGGTATAGGGTATCTCCAACACTAGTAGAAAAGTATAAGGATGAATTATGTTTTATGGTTGAGATAGTTTTCACATGTATGGAGGTAGTAGTTCCTTAGGTGAAATTTGTTGAACCTATAGGATATGAGATGAGGGAGGATTTGATTAAAGGATATGCATAAATAATCCTTCATTCTGAAGTTGATTGTAAGTTTCTCAGATGGGGAACATATACTGAGAAGATGAGACAAGTTAAAACTAGTCAAGTAATGAAGGACTCCAAGAAAAAGTTGGAAAAGGTTATTGATTCTATTTTGAACGAATCTAGGATGACTAGGAAAAAATTTGATGAGGTAAATGGAATAGCTATGGAGATGAAGGCCAGTGACCAAACTAAGCTTTTAACCCCTACACCCATTGTAGTGGCAATACCTACTAAAGAGGTCATAGTTGCCCAAACAAGTAAACTAGTAAAGATAAAAGAGACATCTGCTACAAGAGAGTCTACAAGGATCATAACCCCTCCTAAAATGAGAGTGAAGTAGACTACTTGTGGCCCAAGAAAAAGGGGAAGAACTCTATAGATTAGCTCATCTAAATCTAAGGAAGAGACTGGTGATAGACTAGTTGAGGTAGCTGATCAAGAAGCCAAGACATCAATAGGGCACAAAGCATGGAAGACAAAGGTAGAAAACCTAAACATGCAAATCATTAATGATAACAATTTTGTACATTTAAATAAATACTATGACTTCTATAATAACATGGATAGAAGACAGTTAGAAAATGTTGTAGTTAGGAACATGATTTTGAAAGATAAGAGATTTGATAGTATAAAAGGGAAGATACCTAAAGATTTGTATAATAGATTGCTAAATAGGAAGAGAAGAGTTATAGAATAGGATAAAAAAATAAGAATAAACATTGTGAGAAATTTATGTTCTATAAATAATGAAGAAGATATAAAAGAAATTTTGAAAGGTATAGCACTATTACTAAGACATACGAAAAGATCCATTCTCCTCATGAGAGGAAATTATGAGGAAGTTAATAAAGAAACTCAACAAGCTATAGTTTCATTCATGTCCACTATGCCTAAGGCAAGTGCACAGACAAAGGAGACAAGCCAAATGCCTAGAGATAGTGCATAGATAGAAGAGACAAGCTAAATTCCTAAAGTAAGTGTATAGCCAGAAGAAGCCAGCCAGACACCTAAGGAGAATGTGAAAATAAAGGAAGATAGTCCTACAACTTGTAGTCCCCCTCATAGGTCTGAACCAATAGTGACACCAAGCTTTTCACCACACATCACTATTGGTAGTCAATATATGCAAATAGATAATACAAAAGTTACAATTGACAAAATAGAGGATCCATGAAAGAATTTTGGTGCTATCATTGTTGGCAATATTGTGGATTATAGTAGCTTTGATGAAGAAAAGGATTAGGAGCCTAATAAAGAAGATGCACAAAAGATGGAGACCAACATTGAAATAGGTACCTAAAGTGTGCCTCTAATAGTAGCAGTAGTAGTAGGAATTTTCACTCCTACTCAAATAGTAATAGTAGCTACAACATAATCTGCTGAAGAAGATGAAGCAAATAATCGTATATCTTCTTTGAGAAAACATCTTGAGAAGAAGAAATAAGTCAAATCAATTGAGAAGACTTTGACTAAAATTTTGGACAAGATGGAAAAGGTAGTAAGCCCTATTGACACTCCAATAGATATTCAATAGTATGCAAAAATTTTGTGAAAATATTTTGAGGATGAGTTCACTACACTCATTAATGTGGCTACCATTCAAGCACAGACTGAACATGATGGTAAACTTCTAAACACTACGTGCACTAATATGAGAAATGATATATAAAATTTGAATACATGTATTAAAGCACTAAGGCAGTGTATAGAGCAAGGAAAATAGGTATATGCTAAGCACAACTTAGCATACATTCATCGGAAAGATTTTGATGATCAGATCAAGGAGAAAGTGACTGAGCTTCAGACATTCACTAACAACTTTTTGAAGTAGAATTAGAAAGTATACACCATTGAGCATACAATAAAACTACATTATCACAAGATAAGGGAAATACAAGTAGAAAATGAGAAAATTCTGAAGTGGTTTACTCTTTTTGAGAATACACTTATTCCCTTAGATAACATTGCTAGAAAATCAATTGGAAGAATGCTTGACTGCAAACTCTTCATATGACAAGTTTGTGGCTACATATTTGAATGCAATATTTGAATGCAAAAAAATTGGTAGCATATTCTTTATGTGAACTTATCAATGTATCTGATGCACTAAAGGATAGTTGGAAGAAACACTTTGAGTAGTTGAAGACCAATTTCAGCGATTATTTTTCCAAGTTTTGATACATAGCTACCAATTTTTGATAGTCTTTTGATACCTTTTTCATTGATGTCAAAGGGGGAGGCATATGGAAAATTGTATTGCAATATGTATAATATGTAAGGGGGAGAAATAAGTTGTAATAGGAAGTTTTAAGGGATGTAATCTTTCATAACATGAATACAAATGTTTTTATGTTATGGCTATGTGTTTTGATTGGTATGATACTGTGTTTGGGACTTAGCCAATTTTCCCAAATTGTTGCCATCAATGCCAAAGGGGGAGATTGTTGGAAATATATCCAATTAATCACATAAGGTAATTTATGATTGTCATTTATGGCAACATATTTGTTTTTCAGATTAGTAATGATCAGTTGTAAAGGAAAAAATTATCTAAGTATTAGACAGTGTTATAATAGCAAGACAATTTTGATGATAACAAAATATTCCATTGGAGTATTCTCTTGTGTATTTGATTAGAGATACATGACATCATCATGATGATGTATATTAGTGTTCATGTTCATACAATCAATCATGTTTGAGTTATGAAGGAATTCATGATGCAGTGATGATACAACAAAAAATAGACCATATTAGTAGAATGTGTTTAACAATTTGATTTATTATTTTGAGTTATAATTTCTTTTTGAGTTGAGTCTAACGATGTTATATGAGCTAACTAAGGAATAATTTATTGAAATATTTTGTATAAGTAAAGAGTTTCATTTATGAATTTAATGTGTGAAAAAGAAACAAAAAATAGTAGATGATGATTCAGTGATCAATAAGTGCAAAGTTGATATGATCTTGTGAAATGAAAGTAACAAGTGAATATGATACTTTGCTATATGATGCAAATTAATATGTGTACAGTGGCTCTTGTGTGATGAATCATCAATTAGAAGATTTGCAAAGTACAACAAATAACTCAGTATTGTATGTATACTTATTTCTTGAAGAACTTATTGTAAAATTGCATGTTAGGGTAGTGGGCTCTTCTTCCACACATTTGTATATGATTCACCAACTCCTAATAGGTTTGAGGCTTTAACAAGGCCTAGTCTCCTAACAGGGAATTAGGACACTATAGATGCTTGATAGACTCCTAACAAGGTCCATATCCTTAACCAAATTGTTTATATAGTGAATCATCTAGTGGGTTCCATCTCCACTAGGTTTTTCCCTTGGCCAAGGTTTCCCTAGTTAACAAAATTTTGTTTTTATCTCTCTTTGTGTATGGTTATTTATATTTATCAACACTATTGGCTTATTTTTATATGCACATGATAAAGTAATTTATAATATTCAATTGTGGGTTAAAAGATTCAAAATACTAATTCACCCCCCCTCTCAATATTATCTATTTCTAACACAAGCATGTATTTTAAGACTCAAAAAAATGTTGATTTTAATTATATGATGTTCTAGAGGAGAGAGTCCTCTTCTAGAATGTATAATTTTTCTTCTAGTTAGAAAAGATATTTTTTGAAAAATGCGGTGGGAGATGAAAACTATCAATTTCGGGTGAGTTGAAGTTTGAACCATTATAAAAGAGAAAAACTAGGTCTAAAGTCATTTTTTATTTTTTATTTTTATAGCCATATATGTTATCTATAAAAAAGTCTAAGTTCAAATGGAAATAATTTTATTTCCTTATAATTTTGTTGTGGGAACTAAACCCCTAATTTTTAGCATTTTTTAGGAACTAAAATTTTATCTATAAAAAATAGGAAAATATATCAATTCTTATTGAAAATAATTATTAAAAATTAATAATCCTAAACTTCATCCATTTCTACACATGTCATTCATTTACTTCATTTTCAAGTTATAAATAATCATACCAATTTTATTTCATTGAAGGTGAACAATTATATTTTTGTTAGCCTTTTCCCTTACAAAAGGGTGACACAGGTTTGTGATTTTACCCAATTATATCAAAATACTATGAAAAATATCATGAAGAAGAATAACTCTAATTTTCTCTACCAATTTTGTATCAAGGACAATCAACAAGAATGATTAATCAGATATTATTCAACATCAAGAGATTGTGAACTATCATTGTCAAATAACACCATAGAATCAAAAATTGAGATGAATAGGGGTATGAAACATATACAATGAAGATAAATATCATCACAAGGCATACTATTAGAACCAAAATTTAACCACATTCACCACATGAAAGAATCTAAATCAAGAAGTGTTAACCTAGATAGGACAATGTGAAATTAGGCTCCCTCATACTGAATATTAAAAGTAGGAAAGAAAACTAACTCCCAACTTATTATACAAAAGACTCATTAAACATCCCAGGTGTAATAGGAATCTTGCATTACCCAAAAATATTTACTTTTAGTTGTTTCAATAAGGGTTGTCTTAATATAGAGTTGTTGTCTACAAAGGCTTTCTACTTAGTAAGTTAGTCAGACAAGCTTGGAATGTTCTTGTTTTAGAGGTGAAGGTTCATTTTAGATATATCAACTTGTTAGTGGAGTTTCATGGCTAGATTATATGTGTTTTTGAAGTTCTTTTAGATTTTTGGTGTGTAATTTTGGCATATAAAATTTTGAAGACCTTAGACACCTTAGATGAGGTCTAAAAATACAACAAGTGGGTGCTTACAAAGATTTGAGCCTATAGATAATGATCTAAGGTTTCCAAAAAGTAGTTATTAGAGCCAATCAAATAAAAAATTTGAGATTTATGGCCTTCCAAAGTTAGGCTAGCTGAAATTTCTAAGTAAATGTCAAAGGTATATTTGGTTGACTCTATATGTATAATTAGGGTTTTTTGGTCCTAGGTATTAAGTTTGAGTGTCTAGAACCCTCCTAGGTGGCATAAAATTATGTTTTTAAGAAAGGCCTAAACATTATCTAGGACATCTCTAGGTGATAGTTTGTATCTTTGTCTTATAGACTACTTGAATGAAGGTACCCATGTGGGTTAGTATATTGTAATTGTGAATTCTATAATTCCACATTTGTTTCAATAATAAGAAGCCCATATTTAGTTCTTGAAAATTGTTTATTTTTATTTGTTTATAGGTTATGTGTTTTTGGTATTAAGGGGAGAACGCTTCATCAAGTAGTATCATAGCTAGAGCTTTTGAGTGTGTGGATAGGTCACCAACTGGGAGGTAGTTAACACCAGGACCGTGGTTTGGGCTGAGTGTGTAGACATATCACTGAATAGCATTGCAAGAAGCAATTATCACATCAAAAATTATGAAATCTATAACCCTAAGCTATTTTATAAAATTTTATTTTTCTTTAGGGTTAAAACTAGTTATAACATGCTAGCCCAAAAATGCCAATAAAATATCCCAAAAAATATTTTTTGTCGAGGGTTGCTACCCTCAAATCCATTCTCAAGGCCTAGCCTACCCTCAAACCATACTAAGGGATTATGGAGTATGTACATTACTTCCCTAATGAGTTACTATAAACCAACAATTTTCAACTTGGAGACTGATCAGGCTTCCTACTAGACAACAATCTCCCACTTAGAGACTAGTTTTGTAGCTAGGTGGTTACTCCATGAGGCTTCCACTCAATTAAACCACCATAGACTCACTTTTAATTTTATTTTATTCACTCAATAAGACCAATCAAAGTTGAAGAGGATTTAAAATTCTCCCTTGTCACTACTTTTATAAAAATATCTACTAGATTGTCATCTATTTTATCTTGTCCAACTTTAACTATACATCATCCAAAACTGACCAAATGAAATGGTATAGAGACTAGATGTATTTTTTATTTGAAAAAATAATTATCCTTGTGTGGACATCCCATTTCTTTGAGGAAGAATTAGATCCATATCATCTCCTTGGATGCCTTGATAGAAACAACTTACTCTGCCTCTGTAGTGGATAAAACATTAACCTTATGTAATTAAGAAATCTTGCTCACTCTTGTCCCACCAAAAATAAATACATAACCTATAGTACTCCTCCTAGCATCAATATCACTTGAAAAATTTGAGTCAACATAGCCTTAAAAGTTATTAGTAGAGAATCCAAAGTGTAAACACTTATTGGATGTTTTCCCAAAGATATGAGAATCCATTTGATTGCATTCCAATGCTCCATTTTGGGATGACCCATGTACTTGCTAATGACTCCCATTGCATGTGCAATTTGGCCTTGTACATACCATAGTGTACATAAATATTATTGTAAATTTAGCATAAGGTACCTTGCACATCTAATCCCCCTCTTCTTGTGCTGTTGGACACATCTTCTTAGTCAATATATTCTTAGTTCACACTGAGCTCTAGTGTTAACCGAGTTGACTATACCTACTAAGCTCCAATGTCAACTAAGTTATCTAAGCATTCTTGTTCCAAGATAATAAAAAAGATGAAAGAATATTCCAAGCCTAGTTATAAGTGTCTCACCCAACATCCACAGAGTGCTAGAGCTAGCCAAGGAGACAATGATGACTGAGTGTTTCCAATGTTGCCTAAGTATGACATTGATCCAAGTTATTGCACTAAGCCAACTTGGTTATTGTTTTTGGAACTATTAATATTGTATCTTACCTATGTAATACCTATTTGGATGGATATAAGTATGAGATTAATTTTTTTCTACAGTGTATATTCATTGTATCATCATTCAAGCATTAGCGAATATGAAGGAAGAGATTGTCTACAAGGCTACAAGAATCAATAGGAAAGAAAGAGACTCATCTATCAAAGTCAAATGATTAGTTTAATTCAAATAATTTTCACCATAAATCAAAGTTTCATTTTAGAGATCATCTACTAATTCATCATAGTAGGTGCATTAGTCCCAAATCCTTTAATGGGGTGGACCTAGAAGTCCTTGTAGAAAATCCTAACAAAGAAAATACTTAACTATATTGTATAAATCCTTTCATGAGGTGGACTTAGGAGTCCTTATTACTACTAAAGGGGTAATATTACTAGAAATGATCATTTGGACACCTTAATTGGACAAATTTTTGGAATTCTTTAGAATAACTTTGGGGGGGGCGGGGAGGGGGGGGGGGGGGGGGGGTTGAATCAGTTATCTAAGTTTCAAATGTAGAGAGAAATTTTTTTGTACTTAACTATTGGAAATATTATGACAAGCTAAGTTACTAAAAGGGGAGGGGTGAATCAAAACCTTATAAAATGTTATCTTAATTTATCAATTAATCCTTTATGTTATTTTTTATCTAACTATATGCATGAGAAATTGAAAACATGAAAACCTACACAACACTTTAACACACAAAATTTGGTGACCTAGAAACCTTCCAAATTGAAAGTAAAACTAGGGTGGGGATAATACCCACAAGCTTTAGTACTACAATATAAAGTCTTCTTGTTAAGGCTTACAATGATAACTTCTAATGATTTTCCCTATTAAGAGTAGTAAGGACTGCTAGGTCCACCTTGAAAAAGGATTTACAAATATAAAATGGAGCATGGACTAGATAAAGATATTTGCATGAGACTATTATGTCTACCTTGTTAAAGGATTTGACTAATCCACCTATTAGGATGAAGAAATAGCTAATCTCTAATTTGCAACTTGGTTCAATGAATGATATTCCTCTTAGTGTACAAATCACCTCGTTGTGATAGATAAATCTTTCCTACTCCTTATACTATGTAGCCTTTGAAATTTTCTCCTTTGTTCTTCTCTACTAATTACATCACTTTCATAGATACATTTGGATGTGATACAATATATTACATAAATACAAATCCAATTACATAATTACAAAGTCAAGCACAATACAAGTTTACACAAGTATTATAAAGTCAACCAAAAGGTAGAAAGTTAGGTTCTGAAGATTCACTCAGTGAGGTTTTAATTCTTGGCATCCACTATCAGTGCTTAGCATCATCACACACTCGATAGATGTAGAAGCTTGGTCCATATTGATCACTTCCAAGTAGTCTTGAAACTCTATTTACACTAGTGACTTGGTAAATACTATGAAACATAGCATATAAATTGAATCATTTGATTCATATTGCATAGCTCAATCAATGCTATCACATCAAGCTTGGTATAAATTGAGTTACTTTATTAACACTGAGTAGCTTGGTTAACACTAGACTCACATCACATGAACTGTGAACTCAGTAAGAACTGCACAACTTGATTTGCACTTGTAAACTTAGCATACACTAAGATGTTTGATTTACACTTTTGATCATCACCTTAGTAGTAAGTGCTTGGTGCAAACTAAAATCTATCCATAGGACTCGGTAGCAATAGTAGAACTTGGTAACAACTAAAATGCTTGGTTAACACTTTTAACCATAGAATATGCTCAGTATAAACTTACAATATGAATAAGTGTATGTCACTAATAACAAGCATGAATAGAATGTCAATAATCTTAACCTTTGGCATTAGTGATAAAAATACTTATCAGTCAAAACTAAATTCAAGAATATCTTTGTCCATCACCTCATGTCTCTAACTTAGTAGAGTAAATTATTTTTGAGATTTTTCAAAATTGGTTTTGTAAGAGATATATTTCTATACATGGTAATTCTCCCCCATACATAATTTATAGTATACTATATATATAATATATGTTTTCTCTATAATCTATAATTTTCTTTCAATTTTCTTCCTTTTTACATCTTATCCAATCTTCTCTTATCCAATATTCTCCCCCTTTATATCATCTAATAGATTCTCCCCCTTTATGACATTAATGCCAAAGAATTATGCTATATTTAGAAAGTAATTCCAAAATGTGACAATAAATCTAAGTGTACCTTTAGGATAAGTTCCAAAGTCTTGTCCCAGATCTCTTGCAAGACCTTACACATGCATTTTTGCTAATAGTTCAATCATGTGGTCTGCAATGGAGAAATTGTTATTATGGATGAGCATTTTTTAATGTGTATGCTTCTGTAGTGTATCCATGTTAGGGAGAATCATATTTTGAATATCTACCAATGTCTATCTAATTGTTACTTCTTCTTTGGGCAATCTTGCCTGTATGTCTGTTTGAAATCAGATCCTATTAAAGTGAGTAGAGCTACATCTTGAGTCAACCTACAATTGTTGGGCACTTGCATTCAAATATTCATCAATTTTAGATAATTTGTGTCTTATTTCTTTTTTGAAAATTGATGTATCACAATAATTTACCAAAAAGTAAATATACATTAATGGAAGAGGTTTTTAGAGAGCCTAAAATAGTAGACAATTCTACTTAATGAATGACAATTTGTTGAGAAATAAGTTCTAAAAATTTATTCTCAAACTTTTTCTTGGCTTTTTGCAATAGTTTATCCTATCCATCCAAATCTTCATTGTATTTCTAGATTGCCTCTACCAACTAATACAAAATTGGTTGAGAAGTATCAACCTCTATACCTGGAGCCTCTACAAGAATGTTCTTAGTATCTTTAATGATCTTAAACTGTTTATTTCTTTCTTCTTTTAGCCTTTGTTGCTAGGCTTTCTTTTGAAGAAGTTCACCAAAATTTTACATCTGATCAAGATTTAGATTTGAGATGTCCCATTTTAGAATGACAATCTCCTCATCAAGATCTATATCCTCTTCCTTTGCTTTGCCTTAACCCAAAAAGTTTGTGGTTAGTTGAGGCTTGTTCTCATTTGTCCTTGCAATTATTGCTTTTCTAATAGGAATGGAAACAATTACTGAAATAGGACTTTCTACAAAAATGAATACTAGACTTATTAAAATGATTGTGGTAGGAATACCTTAGTGCTTAGCACTTCAGTCAATGATGTGTTGAGCTAGACTAGTGCAAAGATTGATTGAGTACTTGTGCTTGTAGTGTTGGTCACAATAAATCCTACTGAGGCTATCTCTAGGCTTGATGTTATTAATGTTTTATCTATTAGATCGAGGAAGTGAGGCTATAACTACTACAACAATATTAACTAGGCCAATTTCCTCACCATCTGGTGTATCTTCCTCAATAGCCTCTTTCTTTTATTCCTCCTCATCATCTATATTATCAAAATGAGTTACTTCATCATCATATTTCTCTTCATCTTTCTCTTCCTAATCATCATCATCATCCTTATCACTTATTCTTACAATAAAATCACTCAATTTGTGAAGAAGATAGAAATTCCTCCATGTATTCGTAGTGTTCTTCACAACATGCTCAATATCTTCCAATAAAATGAGACAAGTATTGAATCCTAAAGTTAACTTTTCTTCATTTTTCTATAAAGACTATTTCACCTCTTTGTCATTCAAATTTTGCATGAGTTACCTCAAGGTCTACTCATAAATATCTTTTTTAATTTTCATTGCTTGTTCCAATCTTGTCTTTATTTTGATCATCAATGTATTTGGAATACACTGAGTAGGTTGATAAGGTGAGTAATTCTACTTACACATCTTGGATACCAATATATCTTCAATTTGCTTCTTCTCATTAGTAGTTCTAGTCTCATATTTCAATGCCTTGAAGTTTTTAATTCTAGAACTTGATTTCAATTCTTTCATTTTTACCTCAAATGTGAATGGAGACCTCTTGAAAATTATGTCTCCTCCTTTATCTACTTTCTTCCTGGAGGATCTCCTATTGAATACGAAAAAGGATGTCTTGGTAGGCTTGGTAATGATTACCTTACCCTTCTTCTTTAGTCGCTCTTCTTCCTCTAATTCTTCATCCTCTACCTCTTCATTCTCACCTTTTCTTTCAGCTAGCAAAAGAGTAGAACTATTTTTCAATTTGACAATCCTCTTCTTGCCCTTGCTAACTACCTGAGTAAGCTTGATCTTAAGTTCAATTCTAGCTTTTGCCTCATCACAAGTGCCCAAATTAAGAAACATTGGGAGCAACTGGCTCATTCATTAATGATTCAATTATGTCTATTGTTTCATCAATATTCAACTCATATCCTAAAGGTTTTGCCCATGCAATTCTAGGCCTAACTGTCTGAATATATACCTTGTCACTATCTACCATAAAACAAACATCATCTTTATAATCCTCAACAAGTTTCTTGGGGATTTAGAATTTGTTATTCATTTTCTACTTGAATGAATAAAAATAATTGTGCATGATACTAGTATAATTTTCTCCCATTTCATCAGTGTATTCATTAATCTAATAAAGTACTAGCACATCTTTTCTCCAAATGACATTGCTTTCTGATGGAAAGAATTTATGAACATAGAAACATAAACATGTAACAAGTGAGCCAAAATTACATGAATTTTTCTCTAAATTCCTAATTCTTTCCATGTTTTTGTTGAACTAATTCAATAGTAACTCAACAAGGTCAAGAGATAGGTTATTCTTGACTACCTTGTAATAGCTTCACATGACACATTGTTCAACCTGCTAGAGCTATATATCTTGTGTTTGATGATGTGATTGCTGAAATTTAGTTCCATGTCACTCAAACTATTTAGTTTCATTCCCCTTCCATCCCACTCAGCTAGGGTTTTCTTTTCTAGCTCAACCCAACTTAGGATTTTGGTCATTTTAGCTTTTGATAACATGGGGAGACTAGTGATCCTATGGATCATTTTCTTTGTGATAAAAATTGGTTGCTCCAACCATACATGACCATCATGCCATGACTAAGGATGTATCTTATCCATTTAATTTGAAAATCTTGTGGCATATGTGGAATATTTGTTAAAGCTTTAGCTTCCAAATGTTGGTGTTTAGGTTTTAACATGCCATTAACAAATAGTTTCTCTAGGGTTCCATCCATTTCCAAAGTACCAATATCCTAAATTGCACATTTAAAATGAGAATGGATTTCATTGATTAAGAGTACCTTTGGGGGGATTTGTGATTGTGCTCCACTTGGATCTAGGGTTTCCACAACTATAGGAGTAAGCTTGAAATATGATAGTTTTCATTATACACCATGAACAACCATGTCTCAACCTCTTGTCACCTTGCTACTAGTAGCTGGCATTTTCATTTGGTAGGGTTTGAGAGAATTCAAAAACTTTTAGTAACAATTTTCTCAAATCACTTGAATGCTCTTGAAGATCTCTCTGAGCAAATATCTCAAAAATTCATGGTGAAAAATGAATTCAATTTCATTCTTTTTTATCAAAATTTTCCATAAATGCCTAGAACAAATGTTAGATCAAATTGATAGATTATCATCCACTTCACTTGCATTGAATACTTGGTGGAGTCTTTTGTGACTTGGAAATCGTATAAGATTTAGTTACTCCTTACCTTGCTTGGTAGAGCCTATAACTTGACCTTGCTCAGTAAGGAAGGTAACTCGATAGTAACTAGTACTTCTTACTTGGTGATCCCATTACATCTTGATTGTTGATATGGATATTTTATCCTGTCAACTAGAACTGATTTAAATGTCTTCTTTAGTAGCCTAGTTCCAATTCTTCTTTGAGAAACTAAGTGGAAATAGTGGAGTCACCCAATTCTTGAGTGACTTGATCATCATTGCTCAGAATTTCATTCTTGGTAGACTTTGGAACCCATTCTTGCCTCATCTACTTTCTAATGTTATCAACTTTTGCCATATTTTCATCTTCTATTCTTCTAGTGTTTATATAGCTCTTGGAAAGATCACCAAGTTCTATATAGATGAAACATCTTTTGGTAGTATCTCTTTTCCTCATGTGATGCTTTACACAATTCATTCCAATGTGTCCAAATTCTCCACAATAATGACATCTGCACCAAGTGTTATAGTCCCAACCAAATATCGCTTTTACAATTTATTCTATTGGATTTAATATCTTGGTTTTGAATTCTGATGACTTTTGCCCATGCTTCTTACATTTGTGAAATTTTCCTTCAAATATTGATTTTTTCTTTGCATCCATCTTCTCTATGACCATGTTGTTTACAATTGTAGCATTTTCCATTGAATTTTGCTTTCCCATTACTCCAACATTTTTTTGAAGTATGACCTATATTAACATAGTGATTGAAAGTAGGCTTTTGATTACTTTGAGCTCCTTGCTTGGATGATTCATATTCTTCTATGTATCCAATTCCTACTTTTCCCTTTTTTTTGTAATGACTTTTCTCATTCAACTGATTCATGTCTACTTAGGATTTCATCATTCTTTCATTGATTTGTCTTTAAATGTTTAGATCATTCTACAATCTTTTATTCTCTAATCTTAGGTTCATGATTTCATCATTTACAATGGTGAGCTGATCAATGAGTTTGCTTGCTAAAGGGACAGGTACTCAATTTCATTATTATTTCCTTCTATCTCTTCTCTTATCTTGTTTTTCTCTTCCATGACTTCACAAAATCTTACTGACTGAATTTCTTGCTCTCTTCTTATTATTTTTTACTTCTTCTTGAAGAGTACTATTATTTTCCAATAGTCTTTGATTTCTTCATTAGCTTTATTTGAATTATTTGAATGGACACCTAAAATTCTTTCTTCACTGTAGAGTGAATCATTCATCTAGATTGTAAGATATTTTCTTCTTTTTAGGGATTTAGAGAGTTTCTCTTGTGTTTTCTTGAGTTGTCCAATGGCCGATTCTAAATCTAGCTTTTCATTGTCAATAGCTTTGTCAAGTTTGAATACCTCCATTGCCTTTGATCTGTTGGTCTTTGAAAATGTTACCTATTTCCAATTATCCCCATGAGAATATGACACATCTAGGGGCAGCTAACTCCCATTATCAACATATCATTTCAGACATAGGGCCAACTATAAGGCATGACCCTTCTTCTACTTCAGGCTCTACAAAACCTAGGCGAGTAGACCTATAGATTCTTTATATGGTACCAGTTGTCAAAGCATACACTGAATCTAATATGAAGTAGATAAAAACCCCTATATCTCCTAATGGCCTATGAAACGACATAGATCTACAGTAGCTAGGTGCAAACCTATGCTAGTCATAATCTAAGTGAGGGCATCCTATTATGGCTCTTCAACATAAAAAGTAAAGATCATTTGATTAATGATGTTGATTCAACAAAACCCCTAAAATGCAGGAACATGAACAAGTGATCTTGTAAACGACCAATGTATTATCTATTGGGCAAGTCCATGAATCGAATGTATAGATATGAATATCTGAGACACATGGGTATCTTCAGATATCTGATCTATCCATCTAACTTGTAAATGGACATTTATGCTCAATTTGAACCTCATTCTTACATGATATCCCCATCAGCAAACCTGCAATCCTGTTGATCCCCTGAGGCATTTACATAACCTCTTGGGTTATAAGCAACAATGAACTAACATGCAGCCTTAAGGAGCTGAAATTACAACCTAAACTCTTGGTTTAGAGATTGTAAAACATTGAAGATCACTAATAAGGGAGACAAGAATCAGAAAAAAAACTAATGAAATTCCTGTTTCTCTATATTAATTTCCTTGAAACAATACATTTAAAAGCATGCAATCAAAATATGAAAACACCTAACATGTCTGAACCATCTATATTATCTTTACACTTGCTACTCACATGAGAGAAATATGCTAAAGAAATGGAGGTGGAATCACAGTTCTAGATCCAACAAAGTGGTCTCACAGAATGACTGCAAATTCTCTACCAATAATGATTTCTCAGTAACAAAAAACTAGAACCCATCAAATGGAAGAAAGAAAGAATAAAATAGGGTAGATGAATTCCCAGATCTCACATGCAATTGTCATCTGTCAACTTAGAAATCCATCTCTTGCAATTGAAAAACCTCTTTCATTTCTTTACCCATCTGATCTGATTTTCTATTTCATCATTACACTCTAACTGATTGGAAATATCTCTATTCAAATGATGAAAGCCTTTTGATTCACTAAAATATCTGATTGCCCAATGAAAAAGCTAGTGAAAATGAGTTTTTACTGAGTAAATCTGAACCAATTTGACCCTAACTACATTTCCATTACCTTTTACTGATATTTAGGTCATTACCTTGACAAAAAATTAAAACTGAACTTCTTGGTCTGAAAATGGTTACAATTCAGGTACCTGATAGAAAACCTTGTACTACTCGAACAGACAGATTCTTGTGCAAAAACTAACCTTGGAATCGAAAAATTTAGACTTCCAAAATTTTAGTGGTATATGATAAGGCATACTTTGCCTTTCAAAAGTGCCAAGAAAATCGATTTGAAAAATGCTCCCCTATTACAAAACCCAGGTCTGCACATCTTTGTTTTTTAAATTTATTTTTGAAAAATAAAGTTCTAAAGTTAAAAATTTAGAATTAATCCTTTTGAAATTTAAAAACTCTAACGTGCAACTAAAACTGAGAAAATTATTAAAATATTTAATTTTTACTCTTCAACATTTTCCTCATCTTTTCAATCTGTGGTCAACTCTCTATTTGACCAGTGCCACATGGCGCTCCATGATTGGTCAACCTCTCAAAAGTAGTGCCACATCATCACCTCTAGCCCTACCATGTCACCCACCTATTTTCTCAATTGCCACATGTTGACTACCCGCATTCCTGCAATATTTTACCATCGAGCACCTTCATTTTTCAAAAATGCAGAATGCGTTGGATTTGCCACATGGCAACATCTTGTGCCTCTTTCTGCAATTGATTGTTTGCACCACGTCATCATGTGCACGGGACCCAATTTCCACATGTCGTTGGCCCACTTTCTTGCATTTTTAACCACCTTGCAACTTCACAATGCGGGGAAGTGTGTGCTATCTGATCGGGACACTTGTCCTCATTTGGTCGCATCATGATTTTTGATGCCACATCATCACAAGTGCACTTTCGATTAAAATTTTACCTTTCCACATGCTGAAATCACCCAAGCCCCACCTTACACATGACCCCTATCTCTTAAAAAGCTCTTTCTTCAATTCATATTGAGTGGTGTGTTGATTTGTATTTAAACATATAAAACTCCTACTACATCTCAAATGTGGGATAATGCATTTTATTGATTTTCTCTTTCTCTACGCAAGGTCCTTCCTGAGACATGGTGGCTTTGTTTGGTGAGTGCCTTTGATTAGCCCCTACTTGTAAAAATGTGGGCTTCTTTCCATTAAAACTATGGGTCGCTATCTTATGGCGGCTTCTTTAATCTACTATGTTTGTCGCCCCTGCTGGCAGTGTTTCTTTATAATGTGTGGTCTGCTTGTAGGTGTGTGGGCCTTCATTCTACATGCTTCATTCTCTTCAATCACCTTGGCAACCAATGGCCTTGGCTATAACATTAGAATTTTTGTATGAAGCCACCTTTCCTGAGGTGAATGATGCTAAAAACTTCCTTCTGTGCTGCTTCTATTTAGTAAGTGTAGCTATTGTTCCATGTATTAATGTTTTTTTTTTTAATAAAACTGAGCCCTTTTTATTATATGTTGTGGCCTCTGTCTGATGGTGATTTCTCTTCTAAGATGCACTAGCATCTCTTCCTTTGTCTTTAATATTGCCCTCTCCTTCATGGCAGGTGGATCTTTTCACAGAGCTCCCATATTCAGTGTGGTGTCTCTATTTTTAGACCACATACTTCTAAATCTATGCAGAGACTTCTTTTTAGATGTTTTTGATTGCTCCTTTCTCCCAGCTAGGCATTACCTCTTCATTTTTATACTTTTCCTTGCGCTTTAGCCATGACTCCCTTCATGCTCTGTTTTGGTGCTGCAGTAGAGGCTCGACTCCTAGTTTTATGTGTTTGACCTCATTTTTAATGCGTGAGCTACTTAATACGCCTTCATTTGATTTCATTGGTGGAATGCATCTCAACATTGAGTCTCCCATTTGCAAGGTGATTCCCTATTGTCTTCATCTTAGTGCATGAATTCTGTGTCTTAAGTCTACTCACCAGCGTTGACTACGGGTTGCTCATGAATTCTCCTTTGCATGGGATCTTCAAAATTTCCTACTATTTGTTCTGTAATCCCCTACTACAGATCTATTATTGGCAGCTTAAAAATTGGTCTGCCCCTTTGCATTACATGAGTTTCTTTTTATTGTTAGCTTCCTTGCTGATGGACATGTACTGGCTTCTTTTTCTATTTGTGTCATTGCCTCTACAAGCCAATCTCTGACAGTATTTAGATCAGTCCCTTTTGGAAGTAGATCAATCCTTTGTTGCAACCATTATGATTGGGTATGCACCTACAAGATCATGTACCCTTGTGAAGAAACTTCTGCTGAAGTCAACAATGTCTACCATTTTAACACTTAATGCTCTCTCAAAATGGAGATGAGATAATGTTACACAAAGTTACTTAGCATAAATGAACTACTTTCCACCAGAATAGCCCCCATGTCCTCCAATAGAAATAAGCATGTGTCCATGGGATAGAAATTGACATCTTCCACATGGAACTTCGAATGCAGGTTCTAGGTGTTTTCCCAAAACTCATCAAGAACCTTATCTCTCAACTCACCCAGTTGGTTGTTCTTGGACAAATTATTTATTTTGTTACATGCAACGTCCGAAGATGGTGAATTGAGAACATCATCAAACTTAAGGTGTGTCTTCCTAATTGATTCATGCTTCTAAATGTAGTATACCTGTCAATGAATCAATTTAATAGTACTATACTTACTGAAAATGGTGCACGTGTCACAAGTATTCAGTCGGGCCCCAAGTGGGTCCGGCTAAAAGAAATTCTTTTTCAAACACCTGAACCATCAAATTGATCTATTGACCATCTTGAATTGACTAGAAACCAATTTGACCACCAAAACAACAATTAAAACTTATTTTGAATCATTTTCGCACAACTGTGAAAATGTGTCAGGAGGTCTATTGACTGCTTTTAAAAACTGACCCGAACACTCGATCAAGATCTAAAAACTGACACACTGAATCTTTTCTCTACAAAATTCTACTCTGTCAAATCTCCTTGCATGATGACATCAAGGCCAAAAGATATTGGCCTCCGAAATTGCCAACTTAAATTCACCTGTAGATAAACATGTCAAAAAGCTAGAAATTGCATTTGGAAATGGCTTGGAGAACTGGACAAACGGGCACATGAGTTAATGAAAACTAGGGAATTGGTAGATTGTCATGAGGAGAGTATGATTATACAATTTGGGTACATGAAAAATCATGGGGCTCATTTGACTAGCATCTGAAGTTGGCTACTCAGAATTACAGGACAAGAGACAACAACAGAAAAGATGTTTTTGGCAAATGGAATGACCCTGGTAAAGTATGCAAACAAATTTGTCAGGGTTTATAAACTGGCACACTTGGAGTACTTTTAGAGTATAATGCAAGGGAACAAACCATTTGGTCCTACTGGTCCTGGATCAAAAGATATAGCATTACGAATAGGGCACCTGAACAATCTGCATCTCTGATTACCAGTGAAACTCTATAAATTGCAATCAGAATCACGTTTGAAAATTGATCAAATAGATTTGTAATGACTTCAAATCTAGAGCGTAGCTAGTCTCTGACCCCTAGAATATGATGCAATAGTAATTTTCTCATTTGGGTCAACTTGTCAAAAGCTATGATATGTCAAACAGGGCTACCCAAAAATATACACAATTTGTAGATTTACAATAAAGGCAACTGACCAACTTTGAGAGGTTCAAAATTTAGTCAAACGAACTCAAAACAACTCAAAAACTAAAACATGGGTTCATTGGTATGGATACTAGACACTCCCAAAGTAGTGAGTCCTAACACATTTCTGGGTGCAAGTTATTCGATGACAAACACATCCTCCTGTCGTTGTCTGACATAGGTGAAAATGCAAATTTGGAACTAGCTCAAAATGGGACTTCACAAAATAGCTTGGAATGATAATTTAACTCCATAGAACAGATAGACATGCTAAATGGAAGGTGTTAGAAACATTGAACACATTTTAGGCCTCAAAGGTATAGTCAGGTACATTTGCATTTATGGGGCTTTCATAGGCTTGACTTGATTCAAAATTTTAAATGGACGCTCAAAATGAGAAAGCAATTTTGAGCTCCAACATGATCTTCGCTTAAGTTGTTAAACTTTTCTCTAAGAACCATAAAGCTTTGATACCAATTGTTGGAAATACTATGACAAGCTAAGTTACTAAGAGGGGAGGGGTGAATTTGTAACTTATAAAACTTTATTTTAATTTAGTAATTAATCCTTTATGTGAATTCTAATCAAACTGCATGCATGAGAAGCTAAAAAATGAAAGCATACACAAGACTTTAACACACAAAATTTGGTGACCTAGTGATGTAGGAGCATCCAGAGGTATAAGGGCACTCCTGTGTCACCCAAAAAAATGTACCTAGACTTAGTTTCTAGTTCATGTTTTTTCATTTCTAGATACCCATTTGGGTCAAATAAAGGATCCAACTCTCACAGTTCCACTATTAGTGTTCTTGATTAGAGTTTTTAATCACCTTGGGATATGTGTAAATGCTAGAAAAATAGGAGTATGTAATTGAGCAATCATTTTGGGGAACTAAAAGGTGTAAATTGGTCAAATGATTGTCATTGTAATTTAGAGCATTATAGAAAAAGAATTAGGTCAAAAGGCCCCATGGTTTGAAAGTTATCGCAATTTTTTGATTTTTGGAGACATCCTAAGAATGCTTCAAAGTCAGGTTAGGGGCATTAAATGACCTTAAATAGGGCCAACAAATGGGGGATGAGTGAAGCTGGTCCATAGGGCTATAGAGTGCTCCAAGAGCTTTCCAAAAATGTAAGTGATTCGTCAATCGGAGCTATGTTTCAAAAGTTATGCCTCCCAGAAGTTCGATTACTATTTCTAGATTCTTCTAATTTTGTGCCGACTTCTAATGTGACTTCTAGAGCCTTCTATTTGGTCAGTGGATGCCAACTAGCACTTTCTAGAATTTATTCCTAATCCTTAACCCTTTAGGGTCTATTTAAGAACATTCCTAACATTGTAAAAGGTAGTTCAGAGTGGAGTTTGAGAGGAGGTACTAAAAAGAGAAATTATCTCTAGATTTATACTATTATAAGCCCTTAGGGCATGTTTTGAAGTCTATTTTCTCTGTACTAAATGTGTTAGTATACTTACATAGTTAAAAAAAAATTCCCCCTTCCTGTTGTGTCCATTCTATTATTTGGGTTGACCCCATCACCTAGAAACCTTGCAAATAGAAAGTAAAATTGGGGTGGGGATGATACCCACAAGCTTTAGTACTACAGTATAATGTTTTCCTAATAAAGCTTAAAATGATCACTTCTAATGATCTACCCTGTTAGGAGCAATAAGGATTGCTAGGTCCACCTTACAATAGGATTTACAAACATATAATGAAGTATGCATTTAGTAAAGAAATTTACATAAGACTATTAGGTCTACCTTGTTAAAGGATTTGTCTGATCCACCTATTAAGATGAAGCAATAGCTAATCTCTATTGTACAACTTGGTTTTCTAAATGAGATTCCTCTAAGTGTACAAATCACCTTGCTATGATAGATAAATCTATGCTGTTCCTTATACTATTGTAGCCTTTGTAATTTTCTCTTTTGATCTTCTCTAATTATTACATTACTTCCATACATACATTTGGATGTGCTGCAGTATATTATATACATACCAATCCAATTACATAATTACAAAGTTAGCCACAATACAAGTTTACACAAATATTACAAAGTATACCAAACTGTAGAAACTCAAGTTCTAAAGACTGACTTTGTGAGGTTCTGATACTAAACATCCACTCTAAATGTTTGACATCATCATGCACTTAGTAAATTTAGAAGCTTAGTCCATACTGATCACATCCAAGTAGTCTTGAAACTTAGTCTGCACTGGTGACTTGGCGAATACTATGAGACTTTACATATAAATTGAATCACTTGATTCATACTACTTAGCTTAGTCAATTCTATCACCTTGAGCTTGATATAAACTGAGTCACTTGGTTAACACTAATTAGCTCAGTTTACACTAGACTCACATTACATCAACAACAAACTTGGTAAGCACTGCACAACTTTGTTTGAATTGCTAAACTCGACATACACTGAGATGCTTAGTTTACATTATTGATCAGAACCTTACTAGTAACTACTCAGCGCAAACTAAAATCTATCCATAGGACTCAGTAGCAACTATAGAACTCAGTAACAACTAAAATGCTTGGTTAACACTATAAACTATACAATATGCTTGATATAAGCTTACAATCTGAATAAGTGCATGTCACTAATAAAATATGTGACTAGAATGTCAACATTAACATATTCATATCCATAAAACTATATCATGCATGCATCCATTAGAAGATTCAATACCTTAATTAGTAGGTCATTGTCTTAGGAATGTGGGGAAGACTAGGGGGGGGTGTCAATCAATTATCTAAGGTCCAAATGTATAGATAAAACTTTTCAGTACTTAACATATTTATATCCATAAAACTATCCAATTCTATTTACTTATTAAACACTCTCTTAAGTATAAATAACATTATAGAAATGTAAGCATGAAATACCAAAAAATCATTCATAAAATTTGACACATGGATTTTACATGGAAACCCAATTTGGGAAAAACCTCTAGTAATATCCTACTAATTTTCACTCTTTTGAAGTGATGGCCTATTAAAGGCCAACCTTGTTAAAGTTTATGATGCACACTATTAAATGTGATCTGGTTAAAGGATTTCAATCACCCTGTTAGGAGTGAGCCTTGTTAGAGGAATTTAGAACATTCCATGAGAATTTCACCCTATTAAAGGATTTACAAATTACTATTATGTCAACCTTAATCAAAAGTATTTATCCAAATTGATACAGTTCTTAGAAAGTGACAAAAGGAATTCATTGGATAATCATTCACAACTCACAAATTATAGATCTCTAGTTCAATCCTCCTTTCTACTTGGTATTCATAATTTTTGTCTTTGGAATTTTTTTCACCCTTCAATTATTCATCCACTTAAACCTTCTTTCTTTGTATGCCACTTGTAGACTCTTCAATTTGGCCACCATATGGAGCAACACCCTAGACTCCTTGTCTTCCTTAGGTTCTTGCACATCACATGTTGCTTATAGCCTGATATCTCTATGAATAGAGAATTTGGGTCTTTTATTGCTTGTCCACAATCATCCATTTTAGGGTTATGCAATATTCAATGAATCTACCCACTTTTCAATTTTAGTCCCTTCTAGAAACTTTTTCTATAATCCTCGTTAAAGTCACCTAAAAATTGCTCATCTTGAATTTTGTACCACCAGCTCATCATGATTATCTTCCACACCATTCAAATAATTCAATAAATTATGTTTGTCATCTTATATTTGTCAAATATTCATTTAACTCATTTTTTTGTCACTCGACATCAACACTATTCACTCGGCAATAATAGTTTGTTGATGCTCAACCAACACTGGGTTGTTTAGTATCAAATAAGTCATCCTTGCTTAGCCACTACTATTATTTATTTGATGCTTAACACTTACTAATTTTTAGTAATTCTTGACACCAATTACATTTTTTGACACTCAACACATACTATATTCTACTTGGCTTGAATTAAGTTTCCTCAACTTACACTATCTGTTGGGCTAGGCTTGGCAGACACTTTTTATGAGAACACTTCTTCTTGGCTAAGCTTAAGTAACCATTTATTTCAGCTTTAATTATATCAACAATACCTTATATCATCCATGAATTACTTGATCTTAGTTTTACTTTTATACACCAAATAACTCAACCCTTCTCTAGGTACTATTATCTTTTGTCACTCGCCAAAAAATTCAAAATTCAAACATTCGGCTCGTCCAATGGCTAGTCCTGGAAGTAATATTATTTTAATGGCTAAGAGACATAAAAAATTCTAAATGATCAAACCTTATAAAATTTTCCATGGCCTACAAGTTTTTTTGCCGTTAGATCTAAGGAAGATCTACGGAGGGCGCCATCTCACTATGGCGAAGTTGTGCGAGAGTTACATTAGTGACATTGCACCCAGTTGATATGTGTCCGGTGGGTCCAGTGGTAGGAAATCAATTCACGGGCTGGGCAAAAATTTTTGCAGCATGCCAAAAAAGGGTTCATGATGGGCGGTTAGTTGCCAGCAAGGTTCATGATGGGCGGTCAGTTGCCGGCAAGGTTCACGACGGGTAGTCAATTTTTTTTGCTAGAAAATCTGAAAGGTGGCAAGGCACCATGTCTCCATTAGAAAAATCATGAGTTTTTTGATAGTGACATAGCGCTCGGTCGATTGAAATATTTTTTACAGTGAGTCTCTGTATCGGCGGCAAGGTTCGCGACAACAAAAAGTATTAGCAGCAGGGACTTCAAGCAAGCAGTTGGGTCCCATTTGTACTTCACCTGCACAGTCAAAAAGCTTGGCGCCATGGTGGCAAATCAGAGGGAGCCATGTGTAGATAAAAGACATGTCATCAGTTGGGCGCTATGGCGCTATGGGAATTTTACCTCAATTTTCTCATAACGACATGGTGCCAAGTCGACGCTTCAAATGGCCAATAAGAGACAACCACATTTACCAACTCAGAACACAATCATTGCATAGGACCAAATCGTCAGCGTTGTCAGTGTCGTTAGAGGTTAAGATCTCCATCGTCAGATCAGCTCAGATCAATGGTAGGTGCCATCGTGCTATAGAAGAGCTGCACAAGAATTATGATGGTGACATAGCACCTAGAGGACACGTGTCCTCGTGGGTCGAGGGATGTTAGTGAGGACCCGTCAGACTGTTAGAATGTGGCCAATTCTTATTCATTGATGCGCTGAGGAGAATGATCTACTTTGATCACTGTCAGATCAATTCAGATCAATGGATGGCGCCATCTCACTATGGTGAAGATGCACAAATTTTACCATGGCAACATAATGCCCATCTGCCACGTGGATCAGCAGGGCCAGGTTTCACCAAATATCGCCAAGTGTCATTTGGGGTGGCGCAGTCACTAAGGAAGTGCCAGATAGGATGGGCTTGAGGTAAGGACAGCATGGAGTATGATGAGTCTTCACGATCGTTAGATCAAGACAGATCGATGGAAGACGCCATTGCATTATGGAGAAGCTGCGTGATGTATATTTTGGCAACATTGCAATCTGTCATCACGTGGCTCACTAGCAGACCAGGGTTGATTGTTGACAGTTGACGGTTAGCGGCTGGTGATTATGGTGAATAATAACAGTCTAAAAGGTGGCGTGGTTAGTCCAATAAAGGTGGTTAGCCGCGGAAGAACTCCCTAGGTGGTAGAATAAAGAG
The DNA here is from genome assembly GCA_028749045.1 of Cupressus sempervirens. Classification (NCBI taxonomy): domain Eukaryota; kingdom Viridiplantae; phylum Streptophyta; class Pinopsida; order Cupressales; family Cupressaceae; genus Cupressus; species Cupressus sempervirens. Next base: position 909,224,770 of record CM053792.1, on the reverse strand, counting down.
AGATGATTGGCCCAGCTAGTTTATATAGCCTAGTTGACTTTTTGACTTCGACGGATTCATGAACCAGGAAGTAAAGATGATCGATGTTATCTTGCGATCTAATCTTCGCGATCAATTCTAACCTACTAGAAATGAATGCAAGGCATAGGGCAACACTCTACTGTCTCATTTGATCCATCTACTATGTTAGGATCATTCATTAGCGCTGCTTCTATCTACTCGAGGCATTCCTTCAGTCAAATATCTGATTTTGTACTTTAGAACCATGCTCGAGTGTGATCTTTGATCGGATATTTTTGGGGTTCGATGGCAATAGTTGAGAAGTTAATGTAGAGCCAGTTTCCTTAGTTATGCTTGAACTATAAAGGCAATTTTGTGATCTTTTCTTAGGGGGGACCCTTCTCTATTATTCTCTGCTACTGCTCACAGGTTTGCAGTGTAAAATTCCCTATGTCTTTGAATGATATAACATTCTGTATCATCTCCTTTAGCCATCGATGTGCATGTGCGTTCATCTTGCCTCTCATTGGTGTACTGTTGAGATCTGTGACTGGCATATTGTATCTATTCTTGGCCTACTGAATAATGTGTAAGTGAAACCCTTTTCCTTGTGTTATTCAGCTGGTTCTCTGATCTGTATGTAGTTACTGATTGACATAAGTCTGAGTGTATATTTCTTTGAATGTTATCTTGGTTTTGTAGTGCATATATGGGTATAAATGGGTTTGAACACTCTATTTTGGTGCATCACCTCCTTAGAATAGAGGTAGATTTTATTTCATGCTCCTTTTTCTCCCTTTTCCTCTCCAAGAGTAGATAGGTGTGCCCTAATAGTAAGAGGAAGCCGACCTTCTCTGAAGACTCAACCTCACAGCTCAAGTCCCATAGTTTGGAGGTTGTTTCCATGTTTCATTAGGTTGTCCTCATGCATAGGCCTTGGACAAGGGTGCAAACCTAAGTGACAATAGTTTTTGGCACACCTGGTGGGACCACATCAACAAGATTTACAAATTTAAAGTCTACTAGTGTCAAAGAAGGAAGAGTTTCAGAGATTAATGCGTAAGAGGTAGTGTTGGCTTTAGTATTCAAGCCTTCAAGAGGCTAGTTCTTTAAAGTACTTGGTGACTCTGAACATCAACAGATCTGGTTCCAGGCCAAAGTTGTAGTGATTCATGCCCAAGGCTGAAACAAGGGCATCTTCTAGAGGTAAATTTCAATATCAAGAGCTTTCTCTTTCAAATCCTAGAAGAAGGAGGACTAGAACTTCATTATCACAAGTTAGGGGTGCAATAATAGTTAATATACCTATAAGGTCTGTCTCTACTCCTCCTACTATTCGAATTCAGCCTAGATTTCCATCAACACTCATCAATAGAACACTTGTTTACATGGCATAGCCAAGGGTTCATGCCTTTGCCACCTTTAATGGTGGGAGTCCTCTATTATTAGCCCAAAGACATGATATACTAGTATCTGCACTAAAAAGTATACCTAATTTTACTAGTGAAACTTCCATCTCCCCTTTAGAGCATATTCAAGAAGTAGCAAACATCTGTAATATTCATGGTATTACAGAGGATGATGTTACTATCAGACTTCTAGCCTCATCTTTAAAATGAAAAGCATTACAGTGGTATAGAGGCTTAGCTCATGGTTCCATAACTGATTGGGATGGACTAGGAGTAGTATTATGCAAACATTTTGAGGATAGAAGTGACCATCTGTCGCTTTTAGAGTAGTTGACTACAATAAAAAGAGCCCCCCATGAGTGTATCACTAATTTTAATTATACATTCCAAAAGACATGGGATAGAGTACCTACTATAGTGAAACCTACCCCTAGTAATGCCTTCTTGCATTACCTTAGAGCTTTTAACAGTAATATTGCCACTACAATCCAAACTATGGGAGGAGATACCTTGCCTAATGCTTATGAGATAGCCATAAAAGCTGAGAACATCCTAATACAAGGAGGAAAATTGGCTCCAAGGCCCCCTATGCCTTTCTTTCCTGATGTTCCTAACCACCAACCAGAAATGGCCCCCCTTCCTACAACTTCTACATCACAAGCCCTTACTCCAGTCCCTCAAGCTTCTACATCCTCAAATGGGATAGATGAGCTCAAAGAAATGCTCCAAGGTCTAGTGCTGAATACATATAAAAGAGAGAAGACCCTGGATAAAAAATTGCAAGAGTAAGGGAGGGAGTTGAAGGACCAAGGAAAGAGATTAGAGTATAGTTTTTCTCTAATACAAAAGATGAGTAACAAGGTGGTGGCCTTAGAAAGGAAGCAAGCTCAAAGTGGCAAGCCTCCCCAATTGCAATATCAAGTTCCAAGTGGTAGTAGGCCTCCTAATAAATGGAATAGCTCTTTTGATCAGAGTAGGAAAAATAGTCATGCCTCTACTTCAATCTCAAATTAGAACAGAGCTATAGTCCCTCAAAATAACTTGGCCCAAGATCAAGATTTCTGCCCTTCTTGCAACTATTCTTATACCTATTGTATGTGCCAGAAGGCAGAATCTTATATGGCCCTAACTATCCAAGAATCTATATCAAAGCAATCATGCAAGGGGGATCATCCCAAGGAGGCCTCATATATTCAAGGACATGATGATTGCTCTTTCATGAATCATTAGGTTGGGGAGCATTGTAATGTAAACCAGGATTCCATTGCTCATAACACAAGAAGCAAGAAGAGAGCTATGGAACATGTTGCCCCTCCTTCTCCTAAGCAGGCCTCAACTTCAAGTGCTACACCTCATACACATGTAGCAAGTGAACAAATAAGTGCTTCAAAGCAGAAAAAACAAGATTCTAGAAGGAAAGATGCAGGTGATCCTTTTGTTGCTCCATCTCAACCTCTTATAAGTGCAGCTTCCAAAGTTTCTACCAAAGTTCCTAATACACCATTCAGTGTGGTGGAGCAAATGAAGAAGACCAATGTGAATATTTCTATGTGGGATGCTATTGCTACCATACCAATGCAGAAGAGGTTGATGCAGCAACAATTAGAGAAGATTGAACCCAAGGATCAGCCATCTACAATGGAGAGTGCCACAAGTCTAGTACAGCCAGTAAGGGATGCGGAGACAAATAAAAAGGTTAGACCTCCTCCATTCTATGTTTCTTTGATTATAGGAGGCAAATTGGTCCACAATTGCATGATAGATTTAGGGGCTAGTAGCTCAGTAATGCCTAGGTGTGTTGCTGATGCTTTAGGAATGAGATATGAGCCCATTGTTAGAGATGTGTTACAATTAGATGGTAGTACTATCAAAACTGTGGGTATCCTTAGGAATGTGGAGATGGCCCTACATGCATGCCCTAGTTGCACTGTGATTCAAGACATATCTATTGCTGAGGTCAAGCCCTATTTTTCTATCTATCTTTCAAGGGATTTCACTACTCAAATTGGTGGATTCATATCTACTGATTGGTCATATATGTCATTTAAGACCAGATATAGAGCCAATGCCTCAATTAGAGCAGAACCTCAAGCCCTTCATCACACTGAATCTTACACCCCCAATTCCATCAACATGAATTGCCCTATTCTAGAGATGGATGAAAATGACATAGTAAATGAGCCTATCACTTCCATAGCAGAGATCCCTAATTTCTTCTTGGATGAGTGGGCAAATGCATATTAGTTTAAGCCTATGTCGGAAACTCTTGAGACAAGCCTTAGTACATATTGCATAATAGATAAAGAGGCTCAAGTTCCTGATCTTGTTGGGACTAATGATGATATAAATGGAATATGGAGTATGTACTTTGATGGCTCAAGGAATAGAAATGGATCAGGGGCCGGTGTTATGTTGTTCTCTCCTGCACAAATAAGATACTACTTCTCCTTTATGCTCCAATTCACTTGCACCAATAATGTGGCCGAGTATGAATCTTTGATTCAAGGTCTCTTACTTGCCCAAAAGAGAAGAATTCAAGCCTTGAAAGTATATGGAGATAGTGAGTTGGTAGTCAATCAGGTGAGAGGCCAGAATATCACCAAAAATGGCCTACTCAAGTCTTACAAACACAGAGTCTGGGATTTTCTTGAGGGTTTCAATGCATTTAATATTTAGAGCATTCCTAGGAAAGAAAATAAACATACTGATAGACTTGCAGCAATGGGTGTAGCTTATGATGTACCAAGGAATCTTGAGGAGGAAAAGAAGCAACAAATTAAGGTGGTAGTGAGGCTTGCCATCCTTAATAACAACACTCATTGGTAGGTATTCGATTCTGATGAACAAATTGTGAGTTTCTTGTAGAATGAGGCAGAATTCTCAGATAGAAACCAGTCAAGGCTGCAAGATCAGTATGGTGATCAGATCATTCACCTTAGTTCTAACAATTTGCCCAAGGGTCTCATTACTTTGGAGATTTTTTTTAATCCTAATGATCAAACAAGAGGCAAAGGAATGAATCTAGTTGCAGAAAAGGATGATTATGCCCCAGTTATAATTGCTGATGGAAAATCTCTAAATATGGGGAAGGTATGTTCTGAAATTGAGCAAGAAAACTTAATTCATTTATGTCAAGAATTTAATGATGTATTTTCTTGGACATATGATGACTTAAAAGGGTTTGACCATAGTTTGTTTCAGCATACCATAGATTTAGTTGATAAGGCCAAACCAGTAAGGCAAAAATAGAGACCAGTGAATCCTAAGATTGAGCCCCTAATGAGAAAAGAACTATCCAAGTTGATAGAGGCTAATATAATATTTCCTATCAAACACTCATCATGGGTAGCTAACCTTGTCCCTGTAAGGAAGAAGAGTGAAGAAATCAGATTGTGTGTGGACTTTAGGGATCTTAGTCAATCTTCTCTTAAAGATCACCATCCTCTCCCTTCTATGGAGCAGATTCTATCTAAGGTCAGTTGGTCAAGGAGATTCTCTTTTGTCTATGGATTCTCTGGTTATAATTAAGTGCTAGTTAAAAAATCTGATAGATACAAGACAACATTTACTACTAAATGGGGTACCTATGCTTATTGCAAGATGCCATTTGGACTAACAAATGCAGGTGCCACATTTTAGAAGGCAATGGAGATGGCCTTTAAAAAATTAATTGATAAGTTTGTCTTAGTATACCTTGATGATATAACTATATATTCAAAAGATGTAGAAAATCATTTTGATCATCTAAGGCAAGTATTTCTAAAATGTAGAGAGTTTGGGGTTTCCCTCAACCCAACCAAGTGTGTCTTTGCTACAAGCCAGGGAAAATTATTGGGACACATTGTATCTGAGGATGGTCTGACCATTGATCTAGAAAGAACAAAGGCAATACTTGCCCTTCCTCTTCCTAAACACAAGAAGGGGCTGCAAAGTTTCCTTGGTATAATAAACTTTTTGAGAAGGTTTATCCCTAATCTTTCTACCATGGTGAAACCTCTTATAGCCATGCTTAAGAAAGACATGGTCTTCTCATGGACCAAGGAGGGGAAGGAGAGTTTTGAAGAGATCAAGAAAGTCATAGCCTCAACCCCTACTCTCATGAACCCAAATTTTGAGAAAGATTTCATCCTGTACACTTTAGGTGGTGAGTCAAGTATCTCTGCTATCTTGACTTAAACAAATGGCAAGGATGAGGAGCAGCCCATAGCTTTCTTTAGTGAAGGGCTCAAAAAATATGAAGATAAGTATAGCTTTTTTGAGAAGAAAGCCCTTGTAGTCATCAGAGCCTTGAAGAAATTCAAGCACCCCTTATCCCATAATAGGATCCATTTGCTGGTGCCCCATGCTACTGTAAAATATTTTCTGTTAAGCAAGGATATCAGTGAAAAGAGAGTTGGATGGATCACTAGGGTAATGGAATATGATGTTGATATTTAGATTACCAAGATGGTAAGAGGGAGAGGATTGTGCAAAGAAATGTTATCAGGTCAGGATTCTGATGAAGAGGCTGCTATGGTATTAACAGAGCAGGAGGAGGAAGGAAATGTTAATGGCCCAAAGAGCTGGATAAATAATATGCAGAGCTTCTTATTAGGGGATGGATACCCTCAGGGATTGGATAGAGCTAAAAGAAGACAATATAGAGTGAAATCCATTCCCTATGTTGTAATTGATGGTATCCTATTTAGGAGGGATTTTAATGGGACCCTGTTGAGATGCATTGAAGAGAATCAAGCTGAAAGGATGATTAAAGAACTTCATGATGGCCCTGATGGAAGCCATTTCTCTGCAAGAACAACTGCCATGAAGATCATGAGGGCTGGTTATTATTGGCCATCTCTGTTCCATGATTGTTATAGGTATGTGAGAAAATGTGAGAAATTTGCTTTCTTTTTAGGCAAATAAAGGCTTGCAGCTCTCCCCCTTCATCCTATTCAGGTGGATCAACCCTTTGCCCAGTGGGGGTTGGATTTTATTGGCCCCATTAATCCTCCATCTAGTGCAGGTCATAAATGGATTTTGGCTGCTACTAATTATTTCACTAGGTGGATAGAAGCAATTGCCTTGAAGGATGCCACAGAACCATCAGTTGTTGAATTCCTTGATGGGATTGTGTCTAGGTTTGGTGCTCCTTCTACTATCATCTCAGATAATGCTAAATCTTTTGTTGGAACCCAAATTTGTGCATGGGCAATGAATCACAATATCTACCTGAGCACATCATCAAATTATTATTCCTAGGGCAACGGTTTGGCTAAGTCTTCCAACAAGAATCTGATCAGAATCATGAAGAGGACAATAGAAGACAATCAGAGGGTCTAGCATAAGAAATTAAGAACTGCTCTGTGGGCTGATAGGATAACACCCAAGAGATCTATTGGGAATTCACCTTTTTTGCAGATATATGGTAGGGAGGCCAGACTCCCAATTTCATTGGAATTCCCTTCCTTGGAGTTGGCTCATCATTTAGAATTGATTGAAGATAATGTTATGTCAGTAAGAATGGTAGAGCTAATTGAATTTGAAGAAAAGAGAAACAAGGCCATGCAAGCCCTGGAGATGCATCAGCAGTAGATGAAAAGGAGTAAGAAGGCAAGGGCCAGAACCTTTAGAGAAGGAGATTTAGTCCTCAAGTGGGACTCAGATAGAGCAAAACCAGGAAGACATTCTAAGTTTGACACACTATGGAGTGGCCCCTATCTGATTGCCAGTTGCAAACAGGCTAATGCATTCCAACTGAGCAGACCCACTGGTGAAGTTATTCCCATCCCAGTCAATGGGATTTATCTTAACGCTTGCTTTTGATGAAGATTGTGAATCCATGTACATAGTTAGTCTAGTTTCTTTTCTATTATTCCCTACTTTTCAAGAAGTGCGCATGCACAGGGTTCTTTTTTTTGAGTTTCCAGCTTCCAAAGTTTTGACAGTCTCAGGTTGCAGAGGAAGTTCTATTTTTGTTTCTAGTTACCGAAATAGAGCTAGGGTTTTCAAGGTTTTCAATGTCCCAATAGGCGGGTTAGGTTTTTGCAGTTCTCATATTCACACTTTTTGACCCTGTAGCCCAATGGAGTCTTTTGTAGGCACTAGTCTTATGCATCGAGCAGGCTCATGCCCCCTGTGAGTCGCCAGAAATGTTATCTTTTGTCACCTACCAAAAAATTCAAAATTCAAACATTTGGCTCATCCAACGGCTAGTCCCAGAAGTAATGTTATTTTTAATGCCTAAGAGACAAAAATTCTAAATGATCAAACCTTATAAAAGTTTCCATGGCTCGCAAGTTTTCTGGCCATCAGATCTAAGGAAGATCTACGGAGGGCGCCATCTCACTATGGAAAAGTTGTGCGAGAGTTACATTAGTGACTTTGTGCCCAATTGACGCTTGTCTAGTGGGTCCAGCGGTAGACAATCAGTTCGTGGGCTGGGCACAAGTTTCATGGCATGGCAGAAAATGGTTCACGATGGGTGACTAGTTGCTGACAAGGTTCACGACGGGTAGTCAGTTTTGTTGGCTAGAAAATTTGAAAGGCAGCAAGGTGCCATGTCGCCATTGAAAAACTCATGAGTTTTTCAATAGTGATATAGCGCCCAGCCGACCGAAAGATGTTTTATGGTGAGTCTCTATATCGGCGGCAAGGTTTGCAGCAATGAAAAATATCAGCGATAGGAACTTCAGGTAAGTGGTTGGGTCCCATTTGTACTTCACCTACACAGTCAAAAAGCTCGACGCCATGGTGGTGAATCAGAGGGAGCCATGTACAAATAAAAGACATGTCATCAATTGGGCGCTATGGCGCTATGGGAATTTGACCTCAATTTTCTCATAGCGACATGGCACCTAGTCAACACATGGCCACTCCGTAGGGTCAGGTCTTGTAATCTACCAGGTCGACACTTCAAATGGGCAATAAGAAACTGCCACATATACCAAGTTAGAACATAGTCAATGCATGGGACTAGATCGTCAGCATTGTCACTGCCATTAGAGGTTAAGATATCCACCGTTAGATCAGCTTAGATCAACGGCAGGTGCCATCGTGCTATAGAAGAGCTGTACGAGAATTATGATGGCAACATAGTGCCCAGAGGACACATGTCCTCATGGGTACAAGGATGTCAGGGAGGACCCGTCAGACCATTGGAACGTGGCCAGTTCTTATTCATTGATGCGCTGAGGAGAATGATCTACTTTTCTCACTGTCAGATCAATTCGGATCAACAGATGGCACCATCTCGCTATGGTGAAGATGTGAAAATTTTACCATGGTGACATAATGCCCATCTACCATGGGGATTAGCAGGGCCAGGTCTCACCAGATATCGCCAAGTGTCATTTGGGGTGGCACGGTTGCTAAGGAAGTGCCAGATAGGATGGGCTTGGGGTAAGGATAGCATGGAGTATGACAAGTCTTCACTATCGTCAGATCAAGATAGATCGATGATAGGCGCCATCGCACTATGGAGAAGCTACATGATGTATATGTTGGTGACATAGTGATTTGTTGACATGTGGCTCACTGGCAGACCAGGTTTGGTTGTTGACAGTTGACGGTTAGCGGTTGGCAGTTATGGTGAATAATAACAGTCTGAAAGGTGGCACGGTTCATTCGATAAAGGTGGTCAACCACGAAAGGATTCCCTAGGAGGTAGAATAAAGAGAGATGATTGGCCCAGCTAGTTTATATAGTCTGGTTGACTTTTTGACTTTGACGGAATCATGAACCAGGAAGCAAAGATGATCGATGTTATCTTGCGATCCGATCTTCGCGATCAATTCTGACCTACCAGAAATGAATGCAAGGCATAGGGAAACACTCCGTTGTCTCAGTTGATCCATCTACTATGTCAAGATCATTCATTGGCACTACTTCTATCTACTTGAGGCATTCCTTCAGTCAAATATATTATTTTGTACTTCAGAACCATGCTTGAGTGTGATCTTTGATCGGATATTTTTGGGGTTCAATGGCAGTAGTTGAGTAGTTAATGCAGAGCTAGTTTCCTCAATTATGCCTAAACTATAAAGGCAATTTTGTGATCTTTTCTTAGGGGGGGGCCTTCTCTATTATTCTCTGCTACTGCTCACAAGTTTGCAGTGTAAAATTCCCTGTGTCTCTGAATTGTATAACATTCTGTATCATCTCCTTCAGCCATCGATGTGCATGTGCGTTCATCTTGCCTCTCATTGGTGTACTGTTGAGATCTGTGTCTAGCATATTGTATCTATTCTTGGCCTACTGGATAATGTGTAAGTGAAACCCTTTTCCTTGTGTTATTCAACTAGTTCTCTGATCTGTATGTGGTTACTAATTGACATAAGTTTGAGTGTGTATGTCTTTGAATGTTATCTTGGTTTTGTAGTGCATATATGGGCAGAAATGGGTCTAAACACTCTATTTTGGTGCATCACCTCCTTAGAATAGACTAGGTAGATTTTCTTTCATCCTCCTTTTTCTCCCTTTTCCTCTCCAAGAGTAGATAGGTGTGCCCTGGTAGTAAGAGGAAGCCGGCCTTCTCCAAAGACTCAACCTCACAGTTCAAGTCCCACAGCTTGGAGGTTGTTTCCATTTTTCTCTAGGTTGTCCTCGTGCATAGGCCTTGGACAAGGGTGCAAATCTAAGTGACAATAGGTACTCTTGTTATATTATCTTTTCAAATCCTCTTCATCAATTAAACAAATGATAGAATTTAGACCAAAAAGAAATTGTTTCACTAATAAGTAGTAAGTTTTAAATCATTGACAAAATGATGATTGTTCCATAATAGGTTTCACACTTCAAACAATCACTTTTCAAAAATCTTCCTCTTTGGTATTGATGGAAAACCAATACTAACAACAATACCAAAAAGAAACTTAATACCTTTAAAACTCTCCCTCTATCAATATGTGTCCTTCCTTTGTATAGGTTAATGTGAACTTTTTCAATTTCCTTTAATGTATCTCTATCTTTCTAACTTATATTTGCATAGTCTTCTTCTCTATTATGTATATCTCCCTCCTTTAGAATTCCTTTCATATCTCCCTCATAGTGTCTATCTTCCTCTTTTTCTTAAGATTTTCCATTTAGATCTCCCTATCTATCTCACTCTTTAGTATTTCTCCCTCTTTGACAAGAATGCAAGAGACTTGTTATCTCATTATGCTGATATCATCAATTTATGGTTCTCTATCTGTCACCTTTCTTGTGACTATAAATCTTCTTTTTTAGCTCCTTAATTACTTTAGGAATTTCCTAAAGTAATATGTAGGGCACTACTCTTTCAAGTATCTTTGGATTAGGGTATCACCCCTAGTTTATCTCAAAGATATCCATGTGCATCCTGAGTTGAAGCTTTTGTGAATATATCAAGTATTTGTTCTTTATGTTGAACTAGCTCTCTCAAGTAATGATACTTGATTTTAATGTGAATTATCTTTGTATGCATCACATGGCTCTTTGATATGTTTATAACACTTTTATTGTCATAGTAGAGTATCATTGGTTTAGTAATTTCCTCCTTTATTCCTTTGAGTAATTGTTTGATCCATACCATATTTGTACAATTCACTGTAACAACAACATATCTAGCTTTAGTAGTAGATTGTGATATACAATTTTATTTTTTACTAGTCCATCAAACTAATCTTTTTCCTAAGAAAAATGCTCCACCACTTGTACTTTTTCTATAAACAATATTTCTAGCCCAATCAACATCTATATAGGCTCTTAATTCAAACTTATGATTCTTATTGTAGCATAGACCATAATTTTTTGTTCCTTTCAAGTATCCCTGATGCAGGAGCATCCAGAGGTATAAGGGCAATCCTGTGTCACCCAAAAAAAATGTACTTAGACTTAGTTTCTATTTTATGTCTTTGCATTTTTGGATACCCATTTGGCTCAAATAAAGGTTCCAATTCTCATACTTCAACTATCAGTTCATTTAAAAATCCCAAAAAAATAGGAGCATGCAATTTGACCATCATTTTGGTGACCTAGAAGGTGTGACTTGGCCAGATGAATGTAATCAAGATTTAGAGCATTCCAGAAAAAGAATCAGGTCAAAAGGCCCCACGGTTTGAAAGTTATTGCAATTTTTTGGGTTTTGGAGACCCCCTAAGAATGCTTCAGAGTCAAGTTTGGGGCATTAAATGGCCTCGAAAAGGGTCGAAAAATGGGGGACGAGTGAAGCTTGTCCATAGGGCTATAGAGCGCTTCAAGAGCTTTCTGAAAATGTAAACGGTTCGTCAATCGGAGTTACGGTTCAAAAGTTATGCCTCCTGAAAGTTCGGCTACCGTTTCTGGATTCTTCTAGAATTGCACCGACTTCTAACGTAGCTTCTGGAACCTTCTATTTTGTCGGTGGATGCCCACTAGCACTTTCTAGAATGTACTCCTAGTCCTTAACCCTCTGGGGTCTATTTAAGGAGGTTTATGGCATTGTAAAAGGCAGTTCGGGTTGGAGCTTGAGAGGAGGTGCTAAAAGGAGAAATATTCTCCAGATCTATGCTATTGTAAGCCCGCAGGGCATGTTTTGAGTTTATTTTCTCTGCACTGTTTGTACCAGCTTATTTTCTTAGTTAATGTAATTCCCCCTTTCTATTGTGTCTATTCTGGTTGTTGGGTTGTGTCCCCATCAATCCCATAATCCTTTTAACAACCATAAAATGATTCTCCTTAGGATTTTAAGATTATCTTGCAACGATCCCAACAACTAATGCAATTTTAGGTCTTCTATGAACTACATATTACAATTTTCCAATCATAGACTTGTTCAATGTTTGATTTACTTCAACAAAATCATTAGCCTTGGATAGTTTGTATCCTATCACCATAGGAGTACTAATAGGTTTTGAGTCCTCCATATCAAAAGTTTTAAATATTTCCTTCACATACTTGGATTGAGTGATGCAAATACCATATTTCATCTGATATACTTGCAATCCAACAATAAACTTTATTTTTCCAAACATAGACATTTCAAACTCTTTCTTCATTTTAGTTTCAAATGTCTTACACAATCAATTTTGTCTTCCAAATATAATACAATTAAAAAATATTTAAGCTACTAAAATCCCTTTATCTCATTCTATCTTCAAGTACAAATTGTGGTTATCATCAGTCTTCTTAAAACCAATCTTCACAAGATAGTTGTGAAGCCTCTCATACGATGCTCTTGGAGCTTGTTTGAAATCATATAAAGCTTTTTGTAATCTACATACCATGTTATTGTTTTTTGGATCAAAAAATCCTTCTAGCTATTCAATGTAAACCTCATCTTCTAGTATACCATTCAAAAATGTTTATTTCACATCCATTTGATAAACTTTGGAGTAAGCAAGCAAAGTTCTTACTTCTTCCAATCTTGAAATTGGGGAAAATGTCTCTCCATAGTCAATTTCCTCTTCTTGTGCATATCCCTCTCAAACTAATATTTCCTTATTCCTTTTGACTTCACCATTCTCAAATAGTTTTTTTTCTATATACCCACTTGGTTGCAATCACATTCTTGTTCTTTGGTCTAGGTACTAGAGTCCATTTTTTTACTTCTCAATTTCATCAATCTCTTCTTTCATGAATTTAATCCAATCATCATCTCTAAGGAATCCTTTACTAACTTAGGCTCATGCATTCTTAACAAACATATATCACTTCTCAACCTATTCCTTGTCATTAGTCAAGCATCTTTTTCTCCAATAATTTGTCTAGCAGGGTGATGTTTTCTAACATACTTTGACAATCTTTGTTTTGATCCAATTTCTATAATGGGTCTATCAACTTTAGAATCATTATGCACTTCTCTATCAAGTAATTCAACATTCCTTTCATGTACATTGATCTGAGTATCATAATATACCTCATGTTCTAATTACAACTTGACTCTTGAATCTAACTTGGTTCATGAATGCAACTTGGCATTCATTGTATGTGACACAGGAGTCATTGATACTTGTTGATATTGATTTTGTAAGAATTTGGTATAACTTTGATACCATGTAAGAACTTTTCTTAGGCTAAAATTTACCCAAAACCAAGAAGCACAATAACTAGAACAAAATAGACCAACATAGTATGACTGGAATAACAATATGATATTCAATTGACGGTAATTGATATGATATGTACACTAGAGGTGCCTATATATAAAGGCCTCTAAGATTCATATAGAATGTCTAGGAGTTAGCAATATGATAAGCCTCACAACTAAGCACATGTCCACCAAGAGTAAGTTATCCTCCATTAAGCATAAGAGTTAGTGTGATGATGAAAGGATAAGCCTACAAAGTTGTGTCATGTGAAATTATGTTTTAGACACCATGTGTTGAACTAGAGTTTCTTACTCCTATGTTGTCAATAGGAAAACTCACATGAGTATGCAAACCCCTAGGTATCTAACCTAATAAAAAATAAAATAATGCATTTATCCTAAGTAAACTTAAGTAAGGTTTAAATAATTATTATTTACACTAAGACCCCCCATTAAGTGCAACTCAAGGAAATGCACTTAAGCTCACGAAAGCTATGATGAAATGCATAATGGGTATTAGCTACTAGGCCATGCTACATACCCAAGTACAAATGCAATAAAATCTCTCTGTAAATGGAGAAAGAGGGAAAACCTCATGGGAAAAATGCTCCCCCAAAAAGAGAGATAAGTCAAATAAAGAAAGATGCATGAATTGATGGAGTAAACAAGACCCCACCATGATGATAGATATCATGCATATACAATAGAGAATCCCTTGATTAAATCCCCCCCTTAGTGAAGGATCTTGTGATGATTAGTGTCTCAAGACAAAAGAAAATCCAATGTCAAGAAACAACATTTCTCCCTAAGAAAGAAGATACACCAAGTATAGGTGAAAATATGTTTCCCACTATGGATAGGAAGATGGAAGAGAGATCTAGATGTAATATGGTGTGGATGCTACCTCTAAAGTCTACTCAGATGTTGACAAGTCATTGATGAATGTAGATGCCATGAACCAATCTGGTGGAAGCCTGCAAGAAAGTGACAAACAAGGAAGCATGTCCATGTATGAACTTGAATAAAGCTCCAAAGATGATGAAGCATCATGATAGGAAGATGTAGGAGGAGAAGCGATGTCACCTTTCTTAAATAATGTAGACACACCCATGATAGAAGCTCCTTGATGACTAAAGAAGCTACACCATGAAAGATAAATGATGTTCCTCCTTATAGGAAGAAATGGTGCCATAGGTGTAGTAGAGAACACTCCCCAACTAGTAGAAAGAATCCTTAGAAAATATGATGTTTGAGGAAACTAGAATACAATCTCCAAAGACTAATATTTTTCCTCATAAATGAAAGAGTCCTCCTCTAATTTCTATAAAGAATCCACAATCAAGTCAGTCGCAAAAGAAAGCTCAGATGGTTGAGGGTCAAAGTGTGCCTTTGCAATGAGTGAAGAAGTCTCCTCAACAAAGAGAAAATTGATGTAATTGATGATGTCTCCCACTTCTTCAATGTGAGAATCCATGAATAGCCTTGAAATTTCTAGAAGTCATCTCATGAAGAAAAATTAGGAAGACATAGTAAATATTGATGCACTGAATCAAGAGAATCTATGGGTGGAACTAGATTAGTAGAATCATCAGGAGCATTAGAAGGTGGGATCTCATTTGGAGTTGGAGGTATCATAACTAGAGTAACTAAAGATGAAATTTCCTCTAGAAATTTAGGGACTCATGGATCTCCATATACTTCCCAAAGAGCCATCCAAACATCATGAGGAAAACTTTCCATACTATGAGGAGCAAAATTTTCCTCACTCATACTTCGATATAGAAAGAAAAGAAGTGTTGAAAGATGTCTCCAAGTAGGATTAGGTGGAAATATTTTCAAGGAGAGATAAGGAAACTCTTCCTAATGTTCTCTTAGATGTTCAAGCATCAAAGCACTCCATTTGGGATAGTTCCTCATTGTCAACTTTGGTCATAAACTAGACTAACATATGTGACAATGCTCAATGAGATCAATCAATGAACCCCCCAAAATGCAAAAATAATCAATCAACCCCCCCTAATGTATCATTTGGAACTTTATAGGTAGTGCATTCATAGTAGGCCACTTTCCAATGTTGGCCTTGGTGGACTTCTGATTTTTTCTTTTTACAACCTACTTTTATAGTTCAAATCTAGAAATTTACAATGTAGCTTAGAAATACAACAAACTTGAAGCAATATAATGCAAAGAAAGGACCTATTTTTTAAAGTGATATTTATATCAACACAAGCCTATAATCTAATTGAAAATCTAGAAAGTAGACAAAAAATTAGGCACTTTCAAAAAAAGGAACCTGTTTATGTATCCAGATGAGCCCGTACTAAGCATTTGAAGTTGCAAAAATCAAGATTTGTGACTTGCAGAAAAATTCAAGAATAGAGGTCTCAAAAATCATCCACCAATGTGTAGATCACAAAATCATACCCCAAACCAAACAAAAAAATTGCTCAAAAAAAAGATTATGTATGAGGGAGATATCCCTATTTGAAAATCACCTCTATAATTATTTTTCCAAAATTGCCATTGCCACACCTCCAAAAATCAAATGACTCTAAGTTTCATCTTAGATGTCTAATTTTGGTGAAACAAAAGTTAATTTGGGTGTTTTTTGACCCTTTGAATATGATGCCAATATCTCATTAGCACCAACAAACTCCAATCTTCACCTACAAAAAATCTCTCCTACTAGGTTGATGGGCAAAAATTTTTTAGTCAAAATATGTAGATCTGAAAAATAAAGTAGAGAAATTACAACGACTAAAATAATAAAATATGTAGATCTAAAAAATTAAATTTAGAGATCTGAAATGATCATATCAATTTAGCAAATAGGGCCTTTGGGTGCCAATGTGTAAAAAAAAATTGCCTCAATTTTGACTATGACCCAGCACAGGCAAATTTGTAGCCAAATTTCACTAAATTGATGCTTCAAACACAATGGTGAGGTCTACTTTGGCTCTAGACACTCTCAATAGATGTGGATATTTTAGATCTAAATCGAGGTGTCCTCACAAAGGTGAAGCAAGATCAATCTCCAATGGCTATGAAATGACACCTCTATGGTTTTGATACCATGTAAGAATTTGCATTAGGGAAAAATTCACCCAAGACCAAGAAGCACAATAACTAGCACAAATAGACCAATAGAGTATGATTAGAATAACAAAATGATATTCAATTGATTTAAATTTATATGATATGTACACTAGAGGTGCTTGTATATAAAGGCATCTAAGATGCATCTAGAATGTTTAGGAGTTAGCAATATGATAAGCCTCACAACTAAGCACATGTCCACTAGAAGTTGGTTATACTCCATTAAGCACATGAGTTAGTGTGATGATGAGAGAATAAGCCTACAAAGGTGTGTCACATAAAATTATGTTGTAGACACAATGTACTAAATTGAGAGTGCAAACAACTATATTTTCTACATGACAACTCCATCGATTATGTAAACTCCAATGTTGTTGACACCATGTGCTCAATTAGAGTTTCTTACTCCTCTATTGTCAATAAGACAACTCATATGAGTATGAAAATTCCTAGGTGTCTAACCTAATAAATAATAAAATAATACATTTATCCTAAGTAAACATAAGTAAGGTTTAGATAATAATTATTTACACTAATAGATTTATAGCTTGGTTCTTAGCTTCATTAGTATTCATGTCTTCATAGTAGTACACATAGGTTTGGTACTCTTCAAGTTCCTTCTTTGGTTCAACTTTATGTCCCTTTCTATATTCATCAAACTTTACATTTGTAGTTTCTACAACTTTGTTAGTGTTAGTATGTAAACACTTATAAGATTTACTTCTTGTGGAATAGCCTAGGAATATACCTTTTTGAGTTTTAGCATCAAATTTTCCATTTGTATTATACTTAAGAATGTAATAATTGCTTCCAAATACTTTAAAATATTTTACATTAGGTGAGTATCCATACCATAGTTCCAAAGGTGTAGAAACATTCTAGTATTTCAAAGAAACATTCTTCTCCATCATCAATGTTCTAGCACAGTTCATTATAGATCTACTCCTCCTTTCAGCAACCACATTTTGTGGAGTGGTTCTAGGTACAAAATTTTGTCTCTTGATTCCTCTATCATTATAGAATATCTCAAACTCATTGGATGTGAATTGTCCACCTCTATCAGATCTCTTACATTTCAAGCTCATTCCAATTTCCTTTTCAACTCCTACCAGATACTACTTAAACATTTGAAAAGCATTAGATTTTTATTTCAAAAACATAATTTCTATCATCCTAGAATAATCATCATCAAATAGGATAATGAACTTGTCACCTTTGTAGCTTGGTACACTAATTGATCCACATAAATTAGTATAAACTAATTCTAGAATTTCCTTTGAGGAGTGAGTCTTACTTTTAAAGCTAGGATTTTTTTAATTTTTCCTCACTAACATTTTTTACAAATCACATTATTAGGTTTCTTCAGTTTTTACAAAATTCTACCTATTTTCATGTTACTAATATTGACTAAGTCACCAAAGTTAACATGACATAGGCTCTTGTTCCATAGCCACACCTCATCAATTTCAACAACAATACAAGTAGCATCATTGATGTCAAGATAAAACAAATTACCTCTAGTTTGATCTTGATTTCCAATTAGTTTTCCATTGGTGTCATAGATCTTGGCATTTTTGTTATCAAATTTAACTTTGCAACCTAAATTATTCAATTGTGACACACTCAAAATGTTATAGCCAAGTCCTTCAACATAGAAAGCATTATCACACATGACTGTGTTAGTCAATCTTATTGATCATTTTCCTTTAATTAGATAGGGTGCATCATTACCAAAATTAACACTGCGAATTATCCATCTATTACTTTTGTTTACACAAGATACCAATACAATTGGCTCATCTTCATCAAAATAATCCTTGAAGGAAACATAGACAACTTCATCCTCATGTTCATTAGATTAATCATTTTATTCCTCTTCTATAATGTAGTAGGCTTTCTTGCCTTTTTGTTTATAGTCTTTGTTGTTCTCATCTCTTTTACTTCTATATTTTTCTCCACTTCTATTGTTCTTCCTCTCAGGACACCTTGTAGCAATAATGCCAACATCATTATAATTGAAAGACACTATAGGTAATTTATGTTTGGATCTGTGAAATCTCCTAGCCAATAATGCTTCAAGATCTTCCACATTATCTTCATATTTATCACTATCACTAGAAACATATTTGGTTATTTTATTTTTCTTCTTTTTAGGTTATTTCAATGATATTTTAGCTTTGAAAGCATATTCAACATTTTTAAAATTTTGAAATTATCAAAATGGAAAGCTCAAAAGTAGTGAGTGTACCCATCAATCCTTCAAAGGTCAAATCATTACTAGGAGTACATATTAGATCTTGTATTAAGAGACTCTAATAGTTCATATAGGTAGAAGGGTTCTCAATACTTTACTGATCATAGTCTCATCTTCAATAATGCTAGTTTCTCAAGGACTCTGATAGCATTGATAACCTATTTGACTCTTGCATAATACTAAACTATATTATTACCTTCTTGCATTCTTGTTTTTGGAAATATTCAAGAGTAGCTAGGTTACTGAGAGGGAAGGGGTGAATCAACAACCTCAAAAAATTTATCAGATTTAGATCTTAATTGTACTAATCCAATTACCATTTAGTTCATCAAATCTAATCTACTAGCATGCATGAGGAACATAAAACATTCATAACACTTGAACACAATGATTTGGTGACCCAGAAACCTTCCAAATAGAAAGAAAAACTAGGGTGGGGATGATACCCACAAAACTTCAATACTATAACACAAAGCTAGTTGGATAAGGCTTACATTGATCATCTCTGATGATCCACCCTATTAGGAGCAATTATGACTACTAGGTCCACCTTCTTAGAGGTTTTACAAACACATAATGAAGTATGCACTTGGTAAAGAGATTTGAGAAAAAACTATTAAGTCTACCTTGTTAGGGGATTTGAACTGGTTTCACCTATTAGGATGAAGTAGTAGATCTATAACTTAGAACTAAATTGCTAATAGAAATTTCTTGAAGTAATGATTACCTTTATGTGATGGATTTGTATTTTTCTACTCCTTTACTAATATGGCCTTATAATACACTTTGTCTAGGGCTGGTTCACATTCGCATGGTTCTTTTCCACATTTTTGTCATACTTTGATATGATACAATACATTACATATATATCAATCCAATTTACATAATTACGAAGTCAACCATCATACAAGTTAATACCAATATTACAAAGTTAGCCCATATGTAGATACTCGGGTTCTAAAGGTTGATTTGATGAAGTTTTGATACTTGGCATTCACTATCATTACTTGCCATCATCATGCACTTGGTATAAGTAGAAGCTCAGTCCATTCTAATCACTTCAATGTAGTCTTGAACTTAGTCTACACTAGTGACTTGATAGATACTATGTAACTCAGTGTAAATTGAATTACTTGTTTACCATGACTGCACTCGATAAACACTAATCTCCATATAGCTCAGTTAATACTGGATTCACTTTACATGAACTACTAGCTCATTAGAAATTGCAAAGCTTGATAACCACTAGAATGCTCAAGTTGAATTTTTAGACTTCATACTGACTAAATTCACTTGATAACCATTGGAATGCTTAGGTTGAACTGTAGTGCTCACTAGCTACTGAAATACATGTCAAAAACTTGTAGACTATTCAATAAGCTTGGTAGCCATACATAATCTAAATAAGTGTTGTCACTAATAAAAAACTTGACTAAATGTCAACAATCTCCCCCTTTGGAATTAGTGACAAAAACACTTATCAACCAAAACTTTTATACATCTCAATGTGATACTAGCTTGGTATGGTATATTATTCTTGAGATTTTTCAAAATTTATCTTTGTAAGTATATATAGTATACTATATCTAAAAATTCTCTTCTATATACACTTTCTCCCTTTGCATGATTCTCCCCCATACAATATACATAGCATAAGAAGTATCTCTCCCCATATATAGCATATTAAGTGTTTCTCCCCCTTTTTGACAATAATGCCAAAGATTTAGTCAGAACTTATTTACATGGAGACACCAAAATGAGAAATAAAATTTGAATGTACCTTAAGAATGAGTGATAAGGTTTTATTTTAGTTCTCTTGCAAAAATTTGCACATATGTAGAGCAACTTGTGTTTCAGAAAATAGTTGTATCATGTGATCTGTAATGGAGAAGTTGTTGTCATGGATCAATGTTTTTGAATAAACAATATGCTTCTACATTGTATCCATGATGGAAAGGATCATATTATAAATATCTATTAGTTTAGACTAGATCATTGCTTCTTCTCTCAATATATTTTCTTGCATATCTAACAAGAATTTGATTTTCATATGATGTGCAGAGCTTGAACTAGAGTCAAGTCGCAATTGTTGTGCACTAGCCTTTAGATCTTCACCAATCTTTGTTAGTTTTCTCTTTGGCTCCTTTTTGAAATTGGTAACATCACACAACTTTCCAAAAAGTAATGTTACATTTATACAAGAGATTTCATGATTGGTCAAAATTGAGGAAAGCTCTACTTGTTGGATAGCTATTTACTAAGCAATGTGCTCAAGCACTTTATTATCAAATTTCTTTCTTGCTTTCTCAATCAACTTATCTTGACCACTAGTTTCCTCATTAAACTTCTAAAATTCCTCTTCTAATTGCAACAAAATGTCTTGAAAAGTATGAACTTCAAAACCTATAGCCTCAGTCAAAATATTCTTGGCATCATCTATGATTTTGTACTCCCTATCTCTCTCCTCTCTAAGTTTTTGTAGTTTTTCTTTCTTTTGGAGGAGTTCATTGACTATGTGCATTTAATTTGGAGTGAGATCATAAATATCCCATTTGGGAATTTCAATCTCCCCATCTAGGTCTATATCCTCCTCTATCTCCTTTCCTTTACTGAAAATCCTTGTACTCCATGGAGCCTTAAGTTCAACTATCCTTGTACTTAATTCTTTTGAATCCGGTATTGAAATAATAGTTGAGATAGTAGGACTAGTAGTGAAAATTTTTAAAGTTCCAATAGATGGAATACTAACTATTTTTCTTACTAAATCCAAAGCTGAAGTACTTACAAAAGTATCCATACCTGTAGTAGCTAGAATTGTAGAATGAAAAATTATAGTACTTACTGGAGAAGAGTACAAAATCGTAGAACATATTGTATCCATTGCTAATGATGCTGACTCAGTGGCTAAAGAAGAGGGATGTTGTAGCTTAGTGGATGAAGTGGTAGACACTTCTATTAGTGATTTTCTAAGCTGTGAGGGAGTGAAGAGTGATTGGACATTTGATGTGTTAGTAGTTGTCACAATAAAACTTGTTGAAGCTATCTCCAAGGTTGATGATGTTACAATTTTAGTTGGAGAGTGAGGAAGTGAGGCAATGCTAATCACAACTATCTTGAATAGGTCAATCTCCTCATCATCTTCCTTGGCTTCCTTAGTAGCTTCTTCCTCTTTCTCTTCTTCATCATCCTTCATAAGCTATTGATAATCAACTATGACAAATTGAGTTGAATCTTCATCACTATCTTTGTCCTTATCACTATCATCATTATCATCTTTGATCTCCATTGGATACTCACTTAGTTTTTGAAGATGAAACACATTTATCCATGTGTTTGTGGTATTCCTCACAACATACTCTATGTCCTTCATCAGAACTAGACAAGTATTGAAGTTAAGTGTCATTTTGTTCTCATTGTCTTTCAATGCCTTGTTTACCTCTACATCTATCAAGGTGGGTACCAATTGTCTTAAGGTTTGTTCAAAAATATCTTTGATATTTTTCTTGGTGCTCTTCCATCTTACCTTTATTTTCTCTAACAAAACACTAGGGATCTGTGATTCCAACTTGTCTAGAGAGTACTTCCATTGGCCCATTTTGTCCATGACTAGATCTTCAACCTCTTTCTATTCTGCTAATGTCCTTGTTGCATACTTGAGAGCTTTGAAGTTATGTACACTTGCTCCTTCTCTTAGTATCTTGAGTCTTTCCTAAAAAGTGGGTGGAGGTCAATTAAAAATAACATCAGCGCCTTCCTTATCTACCTTCTTCACTGATCTTCTGGTAAACACTATAGTGGATGGCTTAGGTGGCTTGGTGATGATCACCTTACCTTTCTTCTTCACTAGTTCTTCTTCCTTTTTTGATTCCTCTTGATCCTCTACTTCTTCAACGTCTTCTTCTTTACCCTCAATCAACATAAGATGTGTGCTTGTTTTGAGTTTGGCTATCCTCCTCTTACCTTTGTTAACCACCCATGGAAGCTTAATTTCAAGCTTTATTCTTGCCTTGGCCTCATCATATGTTCTAAAGTATGGTTCCTTAGGATCAATAGGCTCATTCACTAGGGTTTCAACAATATCCTTTGTTTCATCAATGTTTACCTCATAGGGAAGAGGTTTCACCTGTACAACTATGGGTCTCACTACCTGAATGTAGACTCTATCACTATCTACCATGAAAAAAACATCATTTTTGTAATCTTCTACCAATTTCTTATGAATCCTAAATCTATTATTCATTTTCTCCTTGAAGAAATCAAAATAGTTATCAATAATGTTAACAAAATTCTCTCCCATTTTAGAAATATATTCATTAATCTGATATAATACCAGCACATATTTTCTCCATACTACTATGCATTTTGAATGGAAAAACTTTTGAACATATAAATATAAGCAAGTCGACAAAGAACAAAATTTGCAAGGGTTGTTCTTGGAAGTTCTAATACATTCCATGTTTTTGTTGAATTGCTTCAACAAAAAATTTGCAAGATTATATGACAGATTGTTCTTCACAACCTTGTATGTCAAGTCAACAACTTCACATGACACACTATTGAGATGGCTTGAACTATAAATCTTTTGGGCTATCATATGTATACCAAATTTTAGTTCTATATTAGTTACACTACTAATCTCCATGCCTCTGTCATCCCACTTGGGTGGAGTTTTCTTTTCCAACTCCACCTGACCTAGGGTTTTAGTTACTTTGGCCTTGGTGAGCATGGGAAGACTAGTAATGTGATGAATCATCTTCTTAGTGATCATGAATAGTTGCTCAAGACATAATTAACCATTGTGAACTTGGCTAAGGATGTATCTAACCCATTTTATTTGAAAGCTTCAAGGTAGGTGAGGAATGTGGGTTAAACCCTTGTCTTCCAAATGTTTATGCTTAGGTTTAAGAATCCCATTAACACATAATTCACCTACGACATCATCCATTTCTAGGGTTCCAATTTCCTAAATTGAACACTTAAAATGAGTTTGTATGTCATTAATGAGAAATACCTTTGGAGGAATCTATGATTGTACTCTGTTTGGGTCGAGGCTTTTAACAATTGCCAACATAAGTTTGAAATTAGGTGCTTTCCATTCTACTCCTTAGACCAACATCTCTAACCCTTTCCTTGCTTTCCTACTGCTACTTGATGCCATGGCTACTCGATAAGCTATGAAAAATTTGAAGAATTTAGCTACAAATTCCACTTGAAGTTGCTTGGTCACTCTACAATTCTCTTCTTCATAATAACACTTAAATTTCTTGGTGAAAATGATTTCAATTTCTTTCCTTTTGTTAAAATTTCACAATTAATGCTCAGTACAAAGGTAGCTATGATGACATCATGCTTGAAATTATGCATGATAGCCTATCATCCACTATTCTAATAATTACTTAGTAAAGGTTCTTTGACTCAGCAATCATGTGTGTCTTCTTACTCCTGACCTTTCTTGGTAAAGTCTATGAATCAACCATACTTGGTAGAGAAGGTAATTCGGTGATAACTGATACCATTCTTCCTTAGTGATCCTTTTGTATCTCAAATACCAATTTGGATCTTTGCATCCTTTCAAATAGAACTATTTGGATGTGATCTTGACAATGTAGTTCTAGTTCTTCCATAACCACTTAGTTGGAAATGGTGGAGTCACCCACTTCTTGAGTTACATGAACATCATTACTTGAATTAGCATCCTTAGCAGATTTAGGAATCCATTGCTACCTCATCTACTTTTGAATGTTATCTTCTTTTTCTTTCTTTTCATCTTCAACTCTACCTATATTCATGCAATTTTTGGCTAGATTACCAAGTTTGGTACAAGTGAAACATCTTATGGTGGTATCTATCTTCCTTGTGTGATGTTTCCAATAGTTCATGTCAATGTCTCCATATTCTCCATAGTAATGACATCTACACCAAGTGTTGTAGTCCCAATCAAATATTGCTTTCACAATTTATTCTACTAGATTGAATGACTTAGATCTACATTTAGATGCCTTGTGACCTTGTTTCTTACATTTGTGACACTTGCCCTCAAATTTTGGTTTCTCTTTGCATTCATTAGCCGTGTAACCATGCTGATTGCAATTGTAGCATTTAAAATTGAATTTTTCTTTACCATTAGTCGAACATTTGTTTGATGTATGACCTATCTTACCATAACGATTGCAAGTAGGTCTTTGATTACTTTGTGCACCTTGTTCAAAGGATTCACCTTCTTCTTTGTATCCAATTCCTACTTTACCTCTTTTCCTATAGAGATTCTACTCATTTAATTGATTTAATTGATTCATGTCTACTTGGGATTTCATCACTCTTTCATTGATTTTCTTTTCAGTGTTAGGTCATTTTTCAATCTTTCACTAATTTTCTTTTCAAATCTCATCTCATTTAGGTCATTTTTCAATATTTCATTGATTTTATTTTCAAATCTCATCTCATTTCTTATTCCTTTATTGATTTGTCTTTCTAAATTTAGATCATTTCTTAATCTTTGATTGATCTGTCTTTGGCTCATGATTTCCTCACTTGCATTTGAGATTTGATCAATAAGATTTGCATGTTGAAGGGATTGGTTATATATTTCATTGTTTCTTCCATCTATTTCTTCTTTCATCCTACTCCTCTATTCCAAGATTCCACATAGCCTTACCAATTGAATTTCTTGTTCTCTTTTCATCTTTCTTACTCCTAATATGGAACCATTCTTCTCTAGGATTTTTTTTACTACATCATTTGATTCATCTGAACTACTTGAAGGGAAAAAAGTCTTCAATTATTTCTTCAATGTACTGATGATCATTAATTGATTTACAAGTTCCTTCCTTTTTTTAGGGATTGGAAAAGTTGTTCCTTAGCTTTCTTGAGTTGTACAATGGCCATTTCTAGATCCAACTTTTCATTGTCAATTGCCTTATCAATTCTGAATACATCCATATTCTTGATCTTTGCTCAAGCTATTAAGCTTTCTCTTGAGAATCATAAATCTTTGATAGCAATTGTTGGAAGTATTCAAGACTAGCTAGGTTATTGAGAGGGGAGAGGTGAATTTATAACCTCAAAATTTTTATCAGATTTAGATCTTAATTATAATAATCCAATTACCATTTAGTTCATCAAATCTGATCTACTTGCATGCATGAGAGACATAAAATATTCATAACACTTGAACACAATGATTTGGTGACCTATAAACTTTCCAAATAGAAACTAAAACTCAAGTGGGGATGATACCTACAAAACTTCAATACTACAACATAAAGTTGGTAGTACATTGATAACTTCTGATGATCTACCCTATTAGGAGAAATTAGGACTATTAGGTCCACCTTATTAGAGGTTTTACAACACACAATGAAGTATGCACTTAGTAAAGAGATTTGAGAAAATACTATTAAGTGTACCTTATTAAAGGATTTGAACTGGTTTCACCTATTAGGATGATGCAGTAGATCTCTAACTTACAACTGAATTGCTAATAGAGATATCTTGAAGTACTAATCACCATTATGTGATTGATTTGTCTTTTGCTTCTCCTTTAATGATATGGCCATATAATACACTTTGTCTTCTATTGATTCACATTTGCATGCTTCTTTTCCACATTATTGTCACACTTGGATATGATACAATACATTACATATATATCAATCCAATTTACATAATTACAAAGTTGGCCATCATACAAGTCAACACCAATATTACAAAGTTAGCCCATATATAGATACTCAGGTTGTAAAGACTAACTTGGTGAAGTTCTAATACTTAATGTCCACTATCATTACTTGGCATCATCATGCACTTGGTAGAAGCAGAAGCTCAGCCCATATTAATCACTTCAATTTAGTCTTGAACTTGGTCTACACTAGTGAATTGTTAGATACTTTGTAACTCAATATAAATAGAATTACATTTTTACCATGACTGTACTCAATAAACACTAATCTCCATACAACTTAGTTAACATTGGCTTTTCTTTACATGAACTAATAGCTCGGTAGAAACTGCAAAGCTCAGTAACCATTAGAATGCTCAGGTTGAAGTGTTAGACTTCATACTGGCTAAATTCACTTGTTAACCACTAGAATACTTGGGTTGAACTATAGTGCCTGGTGGCTACCAAAATACATGGCAAACACTTGTAGATTGTTCAATAAGCTCGATAGCCATACAGAATCTAAATAAGTGTTGTTACTAATAACAAATTTGATTGAATGTGAACACTTGCTTCATTGAACTTACCTTCAATACTTTCACATTTGGCTCTCTAAACATTCTTGTCTCCTCCATTGATATTTTCAATAGAATACCACACCTTCTTAGCAAAATCACATCCTGAGGTGTCATAAAATTCTAGGTATCTTAGGGTAGATGCAAGTTCTAATATTGCCTGATTGTATTCTTTCTTATTCTTTAGAGGGTTATCAGTAAGAGCTTTGATAGGATCAAAATTTTTAGTGGTAATGGTAGATTATGCATAATCTCTAAGTCCTCTTAGATTTAGCTTTACCAAACTTTTCCATGCTAGAAAGTTTTCCTTGTTCAATTTTGGCACCTCCTTTCTATACATCTTGATCTTTGGCTATACAAGCACCAATGGCTCTAATACCAATTTTTGGAATTTGTTAGAATAAATGTGAGGGGAGCTAAGTCAATTATCCAAGATGTAAATGTACATATAAAATTTTTTAGTACTTAACCTATTCATATCTATAAAACTATATCATGCATGCATCCATTAGAACATTCAATACATTAACATAGTAGGTCAATGTCCTAGGTCTTGAAATAACATTGCAAAAATGTACACATTAAATAACAAAAAATCATTCACATAATTTGACAGAAGGATTTTATGTGGAAACCCAATTTGAGAAAAACACCAATAACATGCTACCAATTTTCACTCTTCTAAAGTGATGCCCTATTAAAGGTTATAAAGTACACTAATAATTGTGACTCGGTTAAAAGATTTCAATTACAATATTAGGAGTGAGCCTTGATAGAGGAGTTTAGAACATTTCATTAGAATGACACCTAGATTAAAGATTTATGAATGACTGTTAGGTCAACCTTAATCCAAAGGATTTATCTAGGATGATATAGTTTCTAGAGAGTAACAATAGGACTTGATCTAATAATAAACCATAACTCACTTGTAGATTATATATCTTTGGTTTAGTCCTCCATTATTCTTAGCATTCATACTCTTGATCTCTAACAACTTTTTCACCCTTGAAGAATTCATCCTCTTAATCCTTCTTTCTTTGTATTCCAATTGCAAACTCTTCTATTTGACCCCATATGAAGCAACACCCTAGACTCCTTATCTATTTTAGGTTCTCGCACATCACCTATTTTTTCTAGCTTGCTAACTCTATAAATAGAGAATTTAGATTTTTTTTCTCAACCACAATAATCTATTTTAAGTTAGGTAAGATTCAATGAATCTACCTATTTTTCCATTTTAGTCCCTTCTCAAAATTTCTTCTACAATCCTCTTTGAATTCACCTCAAAATGGTTTAACTTCAATTCTGTTCCACCACCTCATCATACTTATCTTCCAAACACTTCACATAATTCAATAAATCAACTTTTTTGTCTCATATTTGTCAAATCTTTGATTTAACTTATTTTTTCATCACTTTGTATCCACACTATTCACTTGACAATAATAGTCTTCTAATGCTTAGCCAACACTGGGTTGGTCAACATCAACTAAGTATCCCTTTCTTAGCCACCACTATTATTTATCTAGTACTTGACACTTAATAAGTTTTAATAATGCTCAAAACCTATTAAATTTTCTAACACTTGACACATATTGAATTTTGTGTGGCTTGAACTAAGTTTTCTTAGCTTACACTATTTTCTTAGCTAGGCTTGGTAGACATTATTTATCAAAATAGTTCTTCTTGGCTAAGCTTAAGTAAACATCTACTTTAGTTTTAAGTAGATCAATAATAAATCATATCATCCATGTCTTATTTGTTGTTAATTTTACTTTCATACTCCAAATAACTCAACCTTTATCTAGGTACTCTTGTTATCATATCTTTTCAAATCAACTGCATCAAGCAAGCAAATGATAGCATTTAGACAAAAAAGAAATTGTCTCATTAGAATGTAGCCAATTCTACATCATTGACAAAATGATGATTGTTCCATGATAGGTTTTACACTTCAAACAATATCTTTTCAACACAACTTTCTTAGTACAATAGTGAAGCACTTTGGGTATCATCCCCACCTTAATTTTACCTTCTAATTGGAGGGTTTTTGGGTTACCAAATATTGTTTTGTGATGTTATTACTTTAATGCTTTAATATTTCATGCATCCAAGTAGATTATAAAAATATTTAAAAGTGTTTCAAATGAAAGAATTTTAAATGGTTCTTGATTCACCCCCACATCCTATTAATTACCTTGTTTGAATTGCATTTCCAACAATTAGTGTCAAATTGTGATTCTCATATCAAAAAGTTTAGCAAGTTAAGAGCAAAGATTAGACACAATGGAGGTGTACAAGCTAGAGAAAGCCATTGAAAATTAAAAGTTTGATCTACATGTGGTGATGGAGAAAATCAAGAAATTAAGTCCAATAAAACTCTTAATCCATAAGAAGAAGGAAAGAATTGGTAGTACATATGAATTAAAATCTCTGAATAGAAGAGAAAATTAAAGATATTTGCAAAGAAAGAAAATAAGATGAAGTAGATGTAGCTATAGATGATCTACTTGAAAGGAACCTTATTCTTCAAGAAGAAGTCAAAATTTTGAAAAGGGAACAAGAAAACCACTCAATCAGAATATGTGAAGTCATGGAACAAAAGAATTAAGTTGAAAATAACAAAAATATGGTAGAAGTGCTGATATTTGATTGAAAAGATCATTTGATTAGAAAGATTGCTAAAGAAGACTATGTGTTTCAATCATTATTTTCTTATTGATGTCAAACTTGCTATTTTTTGGTAAGATGATTGCTTATAGGTTTCAAGTACTATCACTTAGTTGATTGATGAGGAGGATTTGATCAACAAGATGTAACAAAAGTTCCTAGAGGAAAGGTTGAGTTATGATTATGTAATGAAGTACAAATAAGTTAAGATAGTGATAACATAATATATTGATAATCTATTTGAGGTTACAAAATGGATGGCTATACTTAGAAATATTAGAAGAATAAAGTTAAATGAAGTTCATCTGCCAAGCTTGACCAAGTGGATAGTAGGTGTTGAGAAAAGTTAGTTCAAGCCAAGTAGAAAGTTAGTATGAGTCAAGTGAAAGAAAATTCTAATGGATGCTGATCAAGTTAGTAGATGTAGAGTAAATTTTTAGTTGATTCCAAGCACTAGTAAAATCTAGTTGATGCTAAGTAATGTAGTATGTGTTGAGCATTGAAAGATTGATAATGTTGAGTTGATGCATTATGACAAAGATTGAAGATTTTCCAAATAAAATCTGACAAGTTTATTTTCTTGGAACTTGTGAATAAGGAGGAAGACAATATTCATGAGTTGGTGGCACATAATCTTATGTAAACCATTTTGGAGGTGAATTCAAATGTATTCTAAGAGAAGTTTCTAGAGAAGACAAGATATGGGGTAGATACATTGTATCCTACCTAATCCATCAATAATCCTAATTTTGATGATTGATGAGTGAGAAAATGTTCTAATTTCCTATATATAGGAATGTTTGGTCATGAAACAAAAGAGTTAGATAGTTTGAAGAAAAAATCTGATAAGGAGAAGGAAATGAGTTTTGCTTCATCAAGTGACCCTAGTGAAGAAGTCTGCAATGACATACTAAGAAAGAAGGCTTAAGAGGATGAATACTTGAAGGGTAAACAAGCTATTAGAGCTCCAAAGAATGGAAACCAAGTATAGTTGAGGACTAAAAAAAGATTTGTAATCTACAAGTAAGGTTGTTAGTTGTATCAGATCAAAGCTCTATTGTTACTTTCTAAAAATTGTATCAGTCTAGGGTAAATCCTTTGGAGTAAGGTTGAATTAATAGTCAATGGAAAATCCTTTAATAGGGTGGCATTCCAAGTGAATGGCCTAAAGTCCTCTAACAAAGCTCACTTTTGGTAGGCTGATTAAAATCCCTTAACTGGGTCACATTTAATAGTGTGTATTGTAACCTTTAATAGGGTTGGCCTTTAACAGGGTATCACCTCAGAAGAGTGAAAAAGGAGTAGCACGTTACTAGTGGTTTTTTCAAAATTGGGTTTCCACATTAAATCATTGTGTCAAATGTGCTGATGGATGTGTTGTGCTTCATGCTTTACATTTTTACAAGTTGATTTGACGGTAACATATAAGTTTTAATTGATACACAATGAATGCATCTATGGATAAGAATGTTTTATGGGTTTACTAAATTGTGAAAAGTTTTATTAGTACATTTAAACCTTGAATAACTGATTCAACCCCCCCTCTCAGTCATTCTAAAAGAATTCCAACAATTGGTATCAAATCCATCTACTTAAGAGGAATAGTTTCAATGTACTAGAAGCACAAAGATCAACATGTCAAAAAAGAAGTACCCAAGCTCAATAGAGATAACTCTCCTGAATAGAAAAGAGATGAAGCTACACCTTAGAAGACTTGGAGATCATGCACAATCATGAATTTTAGTTGAGCATGTTGATCCAACAAGAGCCCTAACTACTAAAGATATGAAGAAAAAGAAAGAAATCAATCAGGAAATGTTGGAGATTGCCTCTACCCTAAGCTATGCCAAATTTGATGATATCAAAGGCCTTAATAGTGCAAAGAAGATGTGGGATGCCCTAGACACCATTTTTGGAAGAGATAAAAATGTTCAAAGATCCAAGTTAGAGATTCTCAAAGGTATGTTTGATGACATGAGAATGGAAGGTGAGAATATTGCTCCATATGTTGCTAGGATAAAAGAAGTTGATAGTGTAATAAAATGTGCTACTAGTAAAATAGATGATGATACTATGCTAAGTAAGGTCTTGAGGACATTCTTTCCCATTTATGTCATTAGAGTTTCCACAATCCATGAGTTAAGTTTTATTCTAGGAAATGATCTAACCTTTGGAGGTCTAATAGGTAGACTCTTTGCTTTTGAGCTATCTAATTTTAACAACTACACACTAGAGAGTATTGAATAGTTTTCAAAGAAAAATGGTTATTGAAGGATTCTAAGGAGGTAAAATAGAAGAAGAAGAAAAGAAAGATAAAATATGCATCCAGTGATAGTAACACAGATGAGGAAGACATTGAAAAATTGGAAGCATTGTTGGCAAGAAGATTTCACCGAGGAAAAGGAAATTTCAAAGGTAAGTTACCCATCATTTGTTTCAATTGCAATGAAGTTGGTCATATTGCTATGAGATGTGCATAGAAGAAGAACTACAGAGAAGGAAACAAGCACAAAAACATAAGAGAAGATGATGGAAGAGACTAGAGAGATAAAAGAAAAAAGTCATGCTACATTGCTGATGAACATGACTCTGATGAAAATTATGATGAAGTGGAATATGTTGCAATGAAGGATGAATTTGATGAGGATGGGGCAAATAACTTATGACTTGTGTGAATAAGAATGGTAGATGGATCATTGATAGTGGATTCTCACATTACATGATTCGAGAGAAAAGTAATTTCATTACCTTAACTTGTTATGATGGAAATAGTGTAAGGTTTGGTAATGATAAACCATGTTCGATAAAAGGAAAAGGGTCTATCAAAATCATAGACAAGATTTCATGTGACAATGTTTATTATATTGAAAGATTGAATTATAACTTATTAAGTTTGTCACAATTGAACAATTTGGGATGCAAAATTGAGTTTAAAAATATATCTACCAAGATATATGACACAAATGGAAACTTGATTGGGAAAGGTGATCAAACTAGAAGTAATATGTTCTATCTAGATATAGAAGATGCTACTTGTCTTATTGCAAAATTGGATGATGTAAGAGATTATTTCATGCTAATTTTCATAATCTAATTAGTATCAATAACATGAAAAGAGTTAGAGGATTTCCTAAGCTGAGGAAACTAGATAATATTATATGCAAAAAATGTCAACTAGGTAAGATGACAAAGTCAAGCTTTAAAAATAAAGCTTATACCTCTAAGGAAATACTTGAAATTGTTTGTACTAACTTGTGTGGACCTATTGAAGTAAAAAGCTACAAAGAAGATAAGTACATAATGCTATTTGTTGATGATTACTCTAGGATGATGACAGTCATGTTTCTAAAATAGAAATATAATGCTTTTCAAATGTTCAAGTGGTACTTAGCAAGAGTTGAAAAATAAATAGGTAAAAGTCTGAAATGCTTGAGATCAAACATAAGAGGAGAATTCACTTCAAATGAGTTTGAGATGTTTTTTAATGACAGAGGAATCAAAAGATAGACATCTACACGTAGGACCCCTCTGTAAAATGGAATTATTGAAAGAAGAAATAGGTCTATAATGGACTATGCTAGAATAGTCATGATGGAGAAGAATGTTGCTCTAAAATGCTAGAGAGAAGGTGTAAGTATTGTTGTATATACCTTTAATCATGTGCAAGTCAAGAAAGGTACTCATTCAACACCTTTTGAACTATGCTATTAATATCCACCTAATGTGAAATACTTTAAGGTATTTGGAAGAAATGCTATATTCTTAAGGATGTTAGGAGTGGAAAGTTTGATTCAAAAAGTGAAGAAGGTATATTCCTTGGTTACTCCAGAAGAAGTAAAGATTACAAGTATTTAATTACTAATAGTAACAAAATTTTGGAAAGTATAAATGTGAATTTTGATGACTTTGTAGAAGTACATGAGGTTGAACCTATAAAGGAACTAGAAAAATACAAATCATTTATGTATTTCTATGAAGGAATGCCTATTGAAGAAGATGCTATAAATCATGTTGTAAACCAATAGTAGGTCTCAATAAACACCAAGTCACAACCTATGAATTTTGAGTTACATTCAGATGTTGAGTTACAAAATGAGGAAAATGTACATTGTAATTCTAAGATTAGCACACATGAAAGAGATGTTGAAACACCTGATAGAGATATACATAGTGACATTGAAGCTGAGAGACAAACTATACTTGCAAGAACTAAGCCTAGACTATCCAAATATGTCAAAAGACATCATCCTATAGATCAAATCATTAGAGACAAAGATGTGAGCCCAATGATGAGAAATAGATTGAGAAGTGAATCATGTTTGTTAAGCATGAAGAAACCTAAGACAGTGAAAGATGCATTGGAAGATGATGATTGGTACAAGGCTATGGAAGAATAAATTCAATGGATATAGAAGAATAAGACATGGAGTCTAGTACCAAGACTAGAAGACAAGAATGTGATTGGCACCAAATGGGTATTCAAAAATAAGCTAGATGAGAATGGTGGCATCACAAGAAACAAAGAAAGACTAGTTTGTAAAGGGTATGCACAAGAAGAAGGAATTGACTATGGTGAGACATTTTTGCATGTTGCAAGAATGGAAGGAGTAACAATTTTTCTTTCTTATGTTGCATACAAAGATTTTAATGTTTATTAGATGGATGTCAAGTCTACATTTCTAAATGCCATATTATAAGAAGAAGTCTACATACAACAACCAAAAGGTTTTGTTGATAACAATAATAAGAACATGGTATGTAGACTGCACAAAACCCTATATGGATTGAAACAAGCACCAAGAGCATGGTATGAGAGACTTCATACTTATCTTGTGAAGATTGGATTTGAAAGGATAGATGATAACAACAATGTGTACATGAAGATAGATAAGGACAAAGGTATACTATTATCTAAAAATTTTGTTGATGATATCATATTTGGAGGTCAAGATGCTTTGTGTAAGGATTTTACAAATCAGATGAAATGAAAATTTGAAATGTCACTATTTGGCGAGATCAAGGACTAAAAGTATATTAGATGAAATATGGTATATATATCACTCAATCAAAATATGTCAAAAAAATTGAAGACATTTGGACTAGAGGATTCCAAACTAGTAAGTACACCTACGGCGACAACACTAAAGCTATCAAAGAATAACAATTTAGTTTAGGTAAATCAAACATTATGCAGATCCATGATTGGAAAATTGCAATATGTAGTACACAATAGACCTAATATTGCATTAGCTATGGGGATAGTTGCAAGATTCTCTACTAATCCCAAAGAGAATCACTTGATGGCTATGAAAAGGATAATGGGATACTTGAAAGGAACATAAGTGTTTGGTTTATACTATAAGAAGAATGAAAAGTTTGAACTAAGACCCTACACTGATGCTAATTGGGCTAGAAATATTGATGACAAAAAGAGCACCAGTGAAGGAGCATTTTTCTTAGGCAAAAGACTTGTTACATGGACTAGCAAGAAGCAAAGTTGTACTTCCCAATCTATTACTAAAGCAAAGTATGTTGTTGCTACTATTAACTACACAAACATTGTATGGATCAAATAGCTACTTAAAGGAATGAATGAAGAAATCATAGGACTAGTGACACTTTACTATGATAATACAATTGTTATCAATATATCAAAGAATTATATAATGCATACAAAGACAAAGCACATTTCAATCAATTATCATTATGTAAGTGAATTGGTTCAAGATAAAGAGGTGAAGATGGAATATATTAACACAAAGGAGAAAATTGTTGATATCTTCACAAAAGCATTATCTAAGGATGATTATGAGTATCTAAGAGGTAAAGTAGGGGTGATACCCATATGAAAGGATATGTAAAAGATAGAGGAATGAATTGCATCAAAAAATTTGACACTCATTTAATAAAAATTGATTTAGTGGATATTACTTTAGGAATTTCCTAAAGCAATCATAGAACTAGAACTACAAATCAGTCACAAGCAAGGTGACAGAGGGAGAACATTGAAGAACCTACAAAAGCCTATATCTGCATATATTAAACATGCAAGTGTTGAGTATATGTCTTTGGCGTTGTTGTCAAAGAGGGAAAAAGTAGATTAAAATAATCAAATGCAACAGGAATAATGGAGAAAATACATCATCAAAAGATCAAAAGATAAAAAGAAAGAAAGAGGGAGAAAGCAGAAAGCAATCAGAGGAAGGATCATAACTTAGAGGGAGTTATATCCTATAACCGAATAGAAACATGGAAGTTGTTGATAGAGGGAGAAATTTCAAATACAAGTTTTATTTTTGGTATTGTCTTACTATTTTAACCTAGTCAATTTGATTGAACAAGATGTTCAACATTTGTTTGACTTGGTTGATTAGTTTGGTTTGTCATCAATTCCAAAGAGGGAGATTGTTCATATCTAATTGAAAAGATCATTTGATTAGAAATATTTCTAAAGAAGACTATGTGTTCTAATCATTGTTTTCTCACTAATGTCAAACCTACTATTTGTTGGTAAGACAATTACTTATATGTTTCAAATACTATCACTTAGTTGATTGATTAGGAGGATTTGATCAACAAGATGTAACAAAAGTACATAGAGGAAAGGTTGAGTTATTATTGGGTAATGAAGTACAAAAATTAGTTAAGATAGTGATGACATAATGTATTGATGATCTATTTGAGGTTGCAAAATGGCTAGCTACCCTTAGAAAGTTTAGGAAAATAAAGTTAAACAAATTTCATCTACCAAGCTTGACCAAGTAGATAGTAGCTATCGAGTAAAGTTAGTTGAAGCTAAGCAAAAAGATAGTTGGATCTAAGTGAAAGAAAGTTCTAGTGGATGAAAAGAAACTTTGTAGATGTTGAGTAACTTTTTAGTTGATGTTGAGCACTAGTAAAATTCAGTTGATGCCAGGTAATGCAGTATGTGCCAAGCATTAGAAGATGGATAATGCTTAGCTGGTACATTATGACAAATATTGAATATTTGCAAATAAAAGTTAGCAAGTTTATTTTCTTGAAACTTGTGAATTAGGAAGAAGATAAGATTGATGAGCTAGTGCCACAAAATCTTATGTAAACCATTTTGGAGGTGAATTTAAATGGATTCTAAGAGAAGTTTCTAGAGAAGAAAAGATATGGGGTAGATACATTATATCCTACCTAATCCATTGAAAACCCTAATTTTGATGATGGATAATGAGCGAGAAAATGTTATAATTTTCTATATATAGGAATGTGTAGTCATGAAACAAAAGAGTTAGAGAGTTTAATGCAAAAATCTGATAAGGAGAAGGAAAGGGGTTTTGCTTCATCAAGTGACCCAAGTGAAGAAGTCTACAATGGTGTACTGAGTAAGAAGGCTTAAGAGGATAATACTTGAAGGCTCAAAAAGCTATCAAAGCTATAAAGAATGGATGCCAAGTAGAGTTGAGGACCGAATAGAGATCTATAATCTACAAGTAGGATTGTAAGTTGTATTAGATCAAAGCTCTACTATTACTTTCTAATAATTGTGTCAGTCTAGGGTAAATCCTTTGGTGTAAGGTTGACTTAATAGTCATTGGAAAATCTTTTAACAAGGTGGCATTCCAAGTGAATGACCTAAAGTCCTCTAATAAGGCTCACTTTTAGTAGGGTGACTGAAATCCCTTAATTGGGTCACATTTAATAGTGTGTATTGTAACCTTTAATAGGGTTGGCCTTTAATAGGGCATCACATCAAAAGAGTGAAAAAGGATAGCATGCTACTGGTGGTTTTTCCCAAAATAGTTTTCGATGTTAAATCATTATGTCAAAAGTCCTAATGGATGTGTTGTGTTTCATGCTTTACATTTCTACAAGTTGATTTGATAGTAACATATAAGTTTTAGTTGTTACACAATGAATACATGC
Organism: Cupressus sempervirens; assembly: GCA_028749045.1. Taxonomy (NCBI): domain Eukaryota; kingdom Viridiplantae; phylum Streptophyta; class Pinopsida; order Cupressales; family Cupressaceae; genus Cupressus; species Cupressus sempervirens. The sequence continues at coordinate 909,187,206 of CM053792.1, read as the reverse complement.
ATGGATAAGAATGTTTTATGGGTTCACTAGATTGTGAAAAGTTTTATTGGTACATTTGGACCTTGAATAACTAATCCCCTCCCCAGTTATTCTAAAAGAATTAAAATAGAAAGAAGATAAAATACTACTAAACACTAATTTAGAAGAAAAAGATAATAAAATCCACCAACTCTCACTACATTAGGAAGACTTAGTTAATCAATTGAACAATTAAAATACTAAAGTCATAAATCTAAGTATAGAAAATAAAAGACTCATGAATGATCTAAGAGAAGAAAAATAAACTAATAAAAGAATGATGAAATCACATGAAAAGAATGATTAGGCTAAAATAAAAAAGGAGAATCACCACAACAAGGAGCTCAAAAAAATAAAAGAGCTATGAAAAATGGGGCATACTTCAAACAAGTGTTGGAGCAATGGAAAGTCAAAATTTAAATGAAAAATATACAATTGTAACAAGCATGGGCATAGAGAAAGTGAATGCACAAAGGAGACAAAATTTCAAGGAAAATGTTTCACATGCAACAAACAAGGCCATAAATCTTCAGATTATGCAACCAAGAATTGGAATCCTACTAAACAACTTGTTAAAGCTATCTTTGGTTGGCATTACCACACTTGGTGCAAATGCTATTTGTGTGGAGAATTTGGGCACATTGGACCAAACTACATGAAGAATCACCTCATAAAAATAAATCCCACTAAAAGATGCTATATATAAAAAGAACATGGCCATCTAGAAAATAATTGCATCAATTGAGGAAAACTTGAAGATGAAAAGAAAAAAAAGGCTAACACAATCAGAAGTCAAATGAAGTGGCAATGGGTAAAGAAGACTCCATAGAATTCAAGTGAAATTAATATGGCCATTAACACCCAAGATAATGGATTGGGTGGTTAAATCATCTTAGCATAAATTATGTAAGGATATTGCTAGAGCTACAATAGAATTTGTATTCTACATCAACTCTAGTGATCTAGGAAAAATATTTTAGATCAACATATCAGATACACTTGGATCTAGATGATAGACGAAGACTAGACCAAGCTATTAGATCTAACTTAGTTTCTAGATCTAACCAAGCATGGGTTGAATCTATTGGGTAATTGACTCAATGTAGCTTCAAGACCAAACTAAGTATCTTTTACTTAGGTAGGTATGAAGCATTAAATTGAGTTCTAAATTTGGAAATATGATAAAAGGTAAAGATTGAACCTTTATTTTCACTACGATTTCAAAATTCTCTTTGATCTCAACTTTCTTAAGCCCCCTAGAGAAATTTTAGTGCAAAATATTGAAAGAGATTCTTAAGCAAAGCCATTATCATGAAATTCTTTCATCACCAAGTAGTATGCCACTGTCTTCTAGCTCAAAGGTGAAGAAAGGTTTAGAAATGTTGGAAAAGAGTTTGGATTGTATTCCTTCGAAATTCTAGCTATATCCAAAAATTATAGAGGAAAAAGTTCTCAAGGTGCTCACTCTTCCATTCCTCTAAAGGTACTACTCATCCATGATATCAAATCATTTCATCATTGTTCTATCTAAGAGTTGGGTAATTGTTTTCACAAAGCTTGCACCTTTCTCCAAAGTTTTTACCTAAGGAAAACCTTGTGAAACATGGAAGCAACTTTCAAGCTATGGGACTTGAACCATGAGGTTGAGTCTCTAAAGAAGGCCAATGTCCTTTACTATTAGGATGCACTTAAACTATTCTTGAAGAGAAAATGGAGAAGGAATACATGAAAGGAACAATCTAATTTATTCTAAAGAGGTGATGCACTAGAATAGGGTGTTCAGACTGATCTCTACCCATACATGCACATCATAATTATCTTGACAATCTAAAGATACATAGATTCAAACTTTCTTTAATCGATTAGCTACATAAAGATTAGAAAATCAAATGAGTGTCACAAGGAAAAGACTTCACTTCTTATCATTCATAGATCACAAGAGATACAAAGATGTAGAGTATAGATATCCATAGTACATTGAAGAGAGGTAGAAAAAGCTTGCATAGTACATTAGTGGCTGAAGGAGATAAGATAGAATGTCATATAATTCAAAGGTAAAGAGGTAATTTACTATAACATACCAAGGCAATACTAGAGAAATAGAGAAGATACGACCTTATAAAAGAGTACAACATATAATTTTATTGTTTAAGCATACCTCAGATAGCTTCCAACCTAAGGTAGAATTCAACCACTGTAATCAACTTTATAAAGAATAATTACTACAGAATAGGAAAATATTTGATCATAGTGCAAATCTAGATGCAAGAAGATCACTTATCCAAAAAAAAATCTCTAAGAAGACAATAATGATGACCATTAACCTTCTAATTGAGTAGATGGATCAACTGGCAGCTTTGGAGTGTTCTATTGCATTTATCAGGCTTGGGGAACAATGACAGTCATTATAGGAGATTGAAATGATCAAATCTATAATCAAAGAGTTGTTTCCCTTCTTATCATCTTGCTAAATTAGGTGGAAAGCATGGGTCAACCATATTCAACTGTCACTCTATACCATTCCTACTGCTTGATTGGTTGGGAGTTCATCTTCATCTAGGTTGGCGGGTGAAATTATTTATATGTTTTGGTCAAAATTGAGCTCATGAACCTATAAGCATCAACTATAGTCAAAATCCTTTATATCACCTTTTTTTCATAACCCTAACTTATTCTATCTTATGATTTCCTTGATACATCATATCATCAAGCCCACCCTTCATTCTCTTTACAATCCTTTGATAGCAACAAGATCATAAGATTTCATGATAGAATGGTGGCCCTTAAAACCCCTAACATAAGTTTGTGGTACCAATACTCTTTCCTTGTGATGTCATGACATGGTTGATTTAACCTTTACAATCTTACGATCATAGTCAATTATGATATTGGTATTCATGGTAATAACCCTTGTGATCCTCTGGTCATGGTAAGACTATCTTTATCATGATCTTGAGAAATGTCCTCACTTATGCCTATGACCTTACCACTTTACAATCATATGATTAACCTTCACCTTTGTAGCATCGACAACCTATGATGTTAACTCCATGATCCTACGATCATTGACCCTTATGGCATTAGAACATATTCCTGGCATATTTACAATCTTATGATTTCTCACTGTCATAACATCAAGAAAAACCTTTCTTTGGCTTATAATCTCTCAACTATTTGTGATGTCATGAAAACTCAACCACAAAACCAATAAGAGCCTTCTAGCACCTTATTACTACTTGATTCACTTGATGATCCTCTAATACATGAGCTATCATAAGATCAAGACCATACCATCTTGTTGTGGCTTTGAGATTTAGAATATAGAATTGAATCTTGTGGCTATTGGGTATGTTCAATGATGCAGGAGCATCCAGAGGTATAAGGGTAATCCTGTGTCACCCAAAAAAAAAAGTACTTAGACTTAGTTTCTATTTCATGTCTTTACATTTTTGGATACCCATTTGGGTCAAATAAAGGTTCCAACTCTCAGTGTTCCACTATCAATGTTCCACTATTAGTGTATTTGAAAATCCTAAAAAAATAGGAGCATGCAATTTGGCCATCATTTTGGTGACCTAGAAGGTGTGAATTGGCCAAATGAATGTAATTTTGATTTAGAGCATTCCAAAAAATGAGTCAGGTCAAAAGGCCCCACGGTTTGAAAGTTACTGTAGTTTTTCAGGTTTTGGAGACCTCCTAAGAATGCTTCAAAGTCAAGTTAGGGGCATTAAATGACCTCGAAAAGGGTCAAAAAATGGGGGATGAGCAAAGCTTGTCCATAGGGCTATAGAGAACTTTGAGAGCTTTTCAAAAATGTAAACGGTTCATCAATTAGAGCTACGGTTCAAAATTTATGCCTCCTGAAAGTTTGGTTACCATTTTTGGATTCTTCTAGATTTGCGCTGACTTCTACTGTAGCTTCTGGAACCTTCTATTTGGTCGATGGATGCCTACTATCACTTTCTAGAATGTACTCCTAGTCCTTAACCCTACATGGTCTATTTAAGGAGATTTCTGGCATTGTAAAAGGCAGTTCAGAGTGGAGTTTGAGAGGAGGTGCCATAAGGAGAAATTATCTCCAGATTTATGCTATTGTAAGCCCTTAGGGCATGTTTTGAAGTTTATTTTCCTGTACTGTTTTTACTAGCTTATTTTCTCAGTTAATATAATTTCCCTTTTCTGTTGTTTCCATTCTGTTCTTGGGTTGTATCCCCATCAAGTGGTATCAGAGCTGGTTTTCTTGAGTGTGTAGATAGAGTGCTGACTGTGAGGCAGTTTGCACTAGGATTGTGTGCTTGTGGGATCAAGTTAGAAGATGCCTCCATGAAGAGAGTGTGGTGGAAAGGACAAAGCTATTAATCCTAAGGAGGTTAGAGCCCTCTAAAGGCAGGTACAAGCATTGCAAGAGGAGCTCCGTAGAGGAGCAAATGTTGTCGTAGGTGACAACAGTGAGGATGACAATGAAGAAGAAGTAATAGGACCAGAAGGGGAACTTGATGGGGAAGTTCTGAATCCTATAGAGGAAAGGCTTTTTAGGGCCATTACTAAGTTTGGGAAAAGACCTACAATTGAGGTGGGTGTATTTTCAGGAAATTTAAAACCAGACGAGTTGATCGATTGGATCAATGAACTAGAAGAATACTTTGAGTATGAGGATATCAGGGACCCATATAGGGTTAATTTTGCAAAGGCCAAACTGAAAGGCCATGCCAAAATCTGGTGGCAAGAGGTGCAATTGGAAAGAAATAGAAGAGGAAAGGAGAAGATCACAAGATGGGATCACATGGTGGACAAATTGAAGAAGTAGTTCATTCCTGTGGACTACAAGCTTGATCTGTTTAAGAAGATGCATGGGTTAAAGAAAGCAAGAAGATTAGTCCAAGAATATACAGAGGAGTTTTACTGACTCTTGATTAGAGTGGGGCATGCAGAAGCAAATAAGGAGAAGGTTGCTCGTTATATTAGTGGGTTGCGACCTAGCATCCAGGAGAAATTAAGTCTGGTAAGAATGACCAGCGTTGAAGAGGCATACCAATTTTCCTTACAAGTTGAAGAGAAGCTGAATAAAAGGTTTGAAGGAAGACAAAGAGGGCATGGTCAAGGAGGAAGGGGAAGCGGTAGATCATCTGGAGGCCGGAATGAAACCCAAAAGAAAAATGAAGATGTGGGTACTAGCAAGAACCAAAGGAATGAGGGTTTCAATCGCTCCCATAATCAAGATTTTGGAAATCAAAGAGGAAGAGGTAGAGGATGTGGACAAGGAAGAGGAGGCTTCCGTGGTACCTGTTTCCATTGAAATGAAGGTCATCGTGCCTTTGAATGCCCTCAATGATAAGGAAGGATAGATAGGAGAGCTGAGGGCCAAGCTAGGGTTGCTCATGTGGATGAGGATGCACAATCATCACATTCAGAGGATGTAGAAAGAGGAGAGACCTTGGTAAATGAAAGAGTCCTACTAAGTGGTGAGATTGAACTAGGACAATAGAGTAGTTTGTTCTGTACCAGATGCAAGTGTGAGGATAAATGTTGTGACGTGATCATTGATGGTGGTAGCACTAATAACTTGGTATCAAAAGAGATGGTCTCTAAGCTGAAGCTCAAGAGGGAGAAACATCCCCAGCCCTATCAGATTGCTTGGGTAAAAGATGATCATAAGGTCCTGGTAAGTGAACAATGTTTAGTGAAATTCAAAATTGGGAGTTACCATGATGAAGTTCTCTGCAATATTATTTCGATGGATGTTTGCCATCTATTGGTGGGTAGACCATGGTAGTTTGATAGACATGCAGTACATGATGGACATGCAAACACATACTCTTTGACAAAAGATGGAGTTTGCCACAAATTGAAGCTTATGAAAAAGGAAGGTGAAAAGGTATGTAGCAGTGCTAGGATTTGTCTTGTTGATGGAAGGAAGTTTTTAGATGGCATGAAACATCAGCATATGTGCTATGCTTTGATTCCTATGAAAGAGAAAGAAGGTAGTAGTGAAATACTATTTAAAGTTTCAAATTTACTAGGGGAGTTTGGAGATATTATCTATAATAATGTTCCAGATGGATTGCCACCAGTAAGGCAAATGAGTCATCAGATAGATCTGATTCCAGGAGCTAGTTTGCCTAACAAGGCTGCCCATAAGATGACTCCTACTAAAACAAAGGAGCTAAATAGATAGGTTCAGGAGTTGTTGAGGAAGGGCTTGATTTGAGAGAGCCTGAGTCCATGTGCAGTACTTGTAGTACTCGCACCGAAGAAGGATTGAGAATGGAGGATGTGTATAGATTCTCAAGCTATAAATAGGATCACCATCAAGTACCAATTTCCTTTGCCAAGAATGGATGATATTATGGACTGCTTGAGTGGAGCTCAGTACTTCACAAAGATAGATCTAAAGAGTGGTTATCACCAGATATGGATTTGAGAAGGAGATGAGTGGAAAACATCCTTCACGACAAAGGAGGGTCTTTATGAGTGGTTAGTCATGCCCTTTGGATTGACGAATGCCCCAAGCTCCTTCATGCAGCTCATAAATCAGGTACTTAATAAGTTCCTGGGAAAATTTGTTATTGTCTATTTGGATGATATTTAAATTTTTAGCAAGACTTTGGAAGAACATTTATTGCATATTCGTAGTGTCCTTGAAAGGCTAAGGGAAGTGAAATTGTTAATTAATCTAAAGAAGTGTAACTTTGCAAAAAGGGAGTTAGTCTATTTGGGGTTTGTTATATCACTTGAAGGTCTCAAAATGGATCCAGAGAAGGTAAAAGCCATCTTGGAATGGCGTACTCCAAGGTCTGCTACTAAGGTAAGATCATTTCATGGTCTGGTTAGTTTTTACAGGAAGTTTATTAAGAATTTCAGTGGCATATGTGCACCCCTAACTGATACAATAAGAGGGGATAGAAAAGAGTTCAAATGGACTGCAGCAGCTGCGAGAAGTTTTGAATTGCTGAAGGAGAAGGTGACATAACAGCCTGTGTTGGCACTTCTAGATTTTAGAAAGGTTTTCCATCTGGATTGTGATGCTAGTGGCAGCACTATTGGGGCTGTATTAAGCCAAGAAGGTAAGCCTATTGCATATTTTAGTGAAAAATTGAATGATGCAAAGAAGAAGTATTCTGTTTATGATCAAGAGTTCTATGCAATAGTTCAGGCCTTAAAGAAATGGAGGCATTATTTATTGCCAAAGGAATTTTTTTTGTATACTGATCATTAGGCATTACAGTACCTAAATAGCCAAGGTAAATTGAATCAAAGGCATATGAAGTGGGTAGAGTTCTTGCAGAGCTATACATTTGTGTTGAAGCATAGAAGTGGAAAATCTAATAGGGTTGCAGATGCACTAAGTAGGAGACAGTTATTGCTTACAGTAATGTAGGTTGAAGTAGTTGGGTTTGATGAATTCAAGAATTTGTACCCTGAGGATTCTGATTTTGCTGAAGCATGGAAAGCTTGTAAAGAACCTGTTGCTATAGATAGAACCAAGTGGTTAGACTATTTGATTCAGGATGGCATGTTGTTCAAGGGTAGTCAATTGTGCATTCCAAGAAGTTTCATGAGGGAAAATATGATTAAGGAGAAACACAGTGGAGGGATGGCAGGACATTTTGGTTGAGATAAGACCATTGCCATTCTTAGAGAACATTATTTTTGGCCTCAAATTTCACAAGATGTGAAGAAGTTTGTACAGAGTTGCCAGGTTTGTCAAGTTGCTAAGGGGTTTAGTAATAATACTGGCCTATATCAACCATTGCCTGTTCCATCAAGGCCATGGGAGGACATAAGTATGGATTTTGTTCTTGGATTTCTGAGGACACAAAGGGGTAATGACTTAGTAATCATGGTGGTTGATAGGTTCTCTAAAATGGCACATTTCATTCCATGCCACAAAACTCATGATGTTGTCCATATTACAGATTTATTTTTCAAAGAGGTGGTAAGACTACATGGTCTTCCAAGGCGTATAGTTTCTGACAGAGATACTAAATTTGTGGGGTATTTCTGGAGGACATTGTGGAAAAAGTTGAGAACAGACTCGAAATTCAGTTCCATGCATCACCCACAAATTGACGGACAAATAGAAGTGGTAAATAGAAGTCTGGGCAATTTGCTGAGATGTTTAGTTGGGGATAAGCCCAAGGGATGGGATTTGATTCTACCACAAGCAGAGTTTGCTTACAATAACTCCATAAATAGGAGTACTGGAAAATCACCATTCAAAATTTTATATGGGAATAGCCCAAAGACTGCACCAGAGCTGAGGAAAATAGAACAAGGGGAGAGGACAAGTGCTGAAGCTGAGGAATTTGCTGAACATATCAGGCATCTGCATGAGGAGGTTCAAGCACACATTACCAAGATGAATCAAGAGTATAAAGCTAGGGCTGATCAAAGGAGAAGACATAAGGAATTCCAAGTAGGAGATTTAGTCATCGTGCACTTACGAAAAGAAAGATTCCTAGCCGGTACTTACAACAAGCTGAAAATGAAGAAACTTGGCCCCTACAAAATTTTGAAGAAGCATGAATCAGGAAATGCATATGAGGTGGAGCTGCCAGATGGTATTCACATTTCTCCCATTTTCAACATTGCAGATTTAACAGAGTATCATGATGATGGTGCAGATGAGGAGCTAGTGTTAGAGCCATGTCCAATTCCTGCTTCTAAGAAGGAGGAGATAGAAGACATTCTAGATCATCGTGTGGGTATGAGTACCAGAAACAGGCAGTATGAAGAGTATTTGGTCAAATGGAAAGGACGGCCAATCCAAGACTTAACTTGGATTTTAGTAGCTGAGGTTTCCCATTTGGGATTTCCTCTACCATCCATAAAGTGATAGGGTCACTTTTCAATCTACCCTGGGTGTCTGATGCAGGAGCATCTAGAGGTATAAGGGCAATCCTGTGTCACCCAAAAAAAAATGTACTTAGACTTAGTTTTTGTTTCATGTCTTTACATTTTTGGATACCCATTTGGGTCAAATAAAGGTTCCAACTCTCACAGTTCTACTATCAGTGTATTTGAAAATCCCAAAAAAATAGGAGCATGCAATTTGGCCATCATTTTGGTGACCTAGAAGGTGTGAATTGGCCAAATGAATTTAAGTGTGATTTAGAGCATTCCAGAAAAAGAATCAGGTCAAAAGCCCCCACGGTTTGAAAGTTATTGTAGTTTTTTGGGTTTTGGAGACCTCCTAAGAATGCTTTAAAGTCAAGTTAGGGGCATTAAATGACCTCAAAAAGGGTCAAAAAATGGAGGACGAGTGAAGCTAGTCCATAGGGCTATAGAGCACTTTGAGAGCTTTTCAAAAATGTAAACGGTTCATCAATCGGAGCTACAGTTCAAAAGTTATGCCTCCCAGAAGTTCGGTTACCATTTTTGGATTCTTCTAGATTTGCGCCGACTTCTACCGCAGCTTCTGGAACCTTCTATTTGGTTGGTGGATGCCTACTAGCACTTTCTAGAATGTACTCCGAGTCCTTAACCCTCTAGGGTCTATTTAAGGAGATTTTTGGCATTGTAAAAGGCAGTTCGGAGTGGAGTTTGAGAGGAGGTGCCATAAGGAGAAATTATCTCTAGATTTATGCTATTGTAAGCCCTTAGGGCATGTTTTGAAGTTTATTTTCCTGTACTATTTGTACTAGCTTATTTTCTCAGTTAATATAATTTCCCTTTTCTATTGTTTCCATTCTGTTCTTGGGTTGTGTCCCCATCATTCAAATATTTGAAATTAATTCTTGGTGTGAAGGTACTTTTGGCCAACATTTTTGATGACTCGAGTGGCATGCAAGCCTACTTGGTGATAAGGCATATTAATGTCTTAATTTTGATACAATTTTCATATTTTAGACTTACTCTTTGTGCTTTTTCAAAAACATTTCCAAAACATTTGTGTAAATATCTTGTGAAATTATGCCATTATAGGTAGTGTGTATGACATACTTTGCTTAATATTATCATAGAATGTCATATTTCATATAAATATCTTAAGCTATGTCCTAATATCTAAATAAGAGTAGGAATGTTATCTTTCATATATGTTCTAAACATTTCTAACTTTTAGGAAAATGAAGAGTGACAAAAGGGTGGTGATTATTACATTAATGAAATATGATGATGGAAACTGATTGTGGCAAGTAAAGCACAATATAGTTGCTATGGATAAGCCATGCCTTTAGAGGAGTTACTATTTTAGAAAATCTAGGAGATGCAACTTGCTATATTTCTTGCAAGTTGTTATTATGATGCTTAGTAATAAATGTACTATGTCATGGTTGATCTTCCGCCATCTTTCTTGGGTATGTTTGTTCAAGAGTTTTATGTCATGTTTTTAATAGGTATCCAATCCTCTATATAATGGATTTGGATTGTCATAGTAAATAAGAAGGAGAAAATAGACAAGCTGGTTTAAGATTCTAAGGTTACTCTTTTTCCTTTTCTTCATGAATTATTTATTTGATGTAATTTTAATGAAAGAGTGATTTTGGAATACTTGAAATGTTCATATTTATTTTGAAGTGAACCAAGGGGGCCCACTTGGGAGGTGGAATAAATTTAGGTGGAGTAGATTCATTCTCTAAAATTTCCTATTTTCAAGATAGATTTACTATATTAGTCTTGTAGCATTGTTACTATGAAAGTTCCTACAACACTTGCAAAAAAATGATCATGGTGGATGTTTTGAGTTTTTAACTAGTTTAGGTTAATTTTTCAAAGCTTTCTATAGTTATCTATTGTTATCCCAATTGTGTTTACTATTTTATAATAGTATTATAGATAATTTTCATCCATTTTACTTTCCTATAACATAGGTGTTAAGACTCTTAAAGGAACTTAGCGCACATATTGTGCTGACCCATTTGAAGTCCTATATTCCTGGGTTGACAATTTAAGTGTATTTGATGATGGAATAGGTATTGTATCCTTGAGAGAGATAATGGTGTTATTATCTTCATCTATTATGAAACTATACATTTTTGGTGCCATTTCTAGGGATGGTGTTAAACTAGGAACCTTCATAAGTCATTTATTTTTAGATTAGTTTGTTACTGAAAAACTACAAAGTTGTGGGCTTGATTAACAAGTCACCAATTCAATAGCATGCATCAAAGAGGAAGACAATGAGATGAATATGGAAGATTTATTCCATAGGAGTCTATTAATTTGAACAAAGAAGTTGAAGAAGAAGTTGAGTTTCCATTTGAGGATGTAAGCTTTCTTTTTTCTATAGGACCTTCCTCTAGAGAAAAAACCTTGGACACAAGCAATATTCAACCATTTACTAAATTTTTGGCCAGCTTTCTTGATAGTTCTGGTCAAAATCCACCTATTGTTAACAATCATATAGTGAATGCTCCTTTTCAATGGGAACCCCATAATCAAATATCTCCAATAATGGCACAACCTACTTTTCCAATAATCCAATACCTCTCTTGATCCTCATAATCAATGCTAATTTCAAAAGTATACCCACAACTACTCTTCCAAAGTTTTGTGCCCTTGTAACTAAGGATCCTGATACTTGCTTGTTTGAGTTTGACATACTCTATTGTAGCTTTTACTATAACACTGATGCTTATATGCTGAACCTTTTTCCAACAACACTAAAACAATCAGCCATATGATGGTTCATGGGCTTAGAAGCCAATGCAGTAGAAATCTGGGTTGAAATGCAATCTCTATTTCTAGACTAATATAAAGAGTATTGCAAAGGGAATGATCCAAGAGGAGATGATATATTTAGAATATCACAAAAGGAAGATGACATTGGAAGACTATGTTTCATGTTTCTTGTATACACTACAAACGAACCTCGAGCATATACTGTTCGAGGATTCATAGAAACTAGTCTTCTTGAGAGGGGTAAATGATAATTGTCTAGAAGCACTAGACTTGATGTATGGTGGTGATGTGTATCAATCCTCTTGGGATGACCTCAAGAAAATTTGTCTTAACTACTCAAGGTGAAATTTGAAGAAAGGCAGAGGATACTAGTCCATAGCTGCTAAATGGATCAGTTATGGTATTTTAATGATCAAGATTTATAATCTACTCTCGAATTTCAAGCAAGACATCATAAATGATTTTTCTACACATTTCAACATAATGACTACAAAAAAAAAGCATGCAGAGGCTAAGGAGTAGTTAGCTAAGTATTGTCCACACTACTAGAAGTAGAAGAAAGATTGTCAATGCAAATTTGGCTCTAATGTGGAGAAATGACATCTTCCAACGGAGCACCTCAATATAGAATGAGAGGATGAGCAAGTATTTTTTGTTACTCAATGTTGGCCATGGGATAAAAATCAAAGTATGCCTCAGGACCCTTTACAAAATTTAAGCTTATATGGTAATCAATGGAAAAACTATAGAGTCAAAGGTCCTCCACAATATAGCCAAACCAATTGGAATAATGCTTGGGAAAATAATCCACAAGAACTTCAATGATTGTAGTTCCCAAACCAATAGAAACCACTTCAAGGGATTTGGAAATCTACAAACCAATGGAGAGGACCTTAGAAATGGCCTAAAAATGTTGGATAACCACCTTTACCATCTACAACAAATATGCTTGCACTAATGCCACCACTTGCAAGTTTTGGATGTCAAGAGTAGACTCAGTTACCTATACAACCTTAGCCAAATCAAAATAACCAATAACCACAACAACCTATGTATTTTTTTGATGCTCAACAATATCTTTATTATGCTCTAAATGTTGCAGATATAAATTTGAGATATAGTACAACCCTACCAGCATCTAAACCACCTCTCATAACTAAAATACTAGACACTCCTACAACATCAGTACAAACAACTTCTCTACCACAAATGGTTGACCCAAAAAATGTAACTAGCTCAGCTCAAACTCAAATATTATTTGAACTTCCTTTTCAATAAAATCTCATACAAAGTAAACTTACACAAATAGAGGAACAATCCTTTAACATCATTGATAAGCTAAAGAACATGCATGTCCAGATTCCTTTGTTCCAAGCTATTAAAGATGTTCTTATTTATGGAAAAGCCATAAAAGAAGCCTGTCTAAAAAGGCCTAGGAGAAAGAAAAAAGGACCCAACCATAGTCCATGTCATAGGACAATTAGCTGATATTATGTTAGGAAAATTGGTTATTCCTAAATATAGAATTATCTAGGAAGTCTAGTTGTGAATGTGATTATAAAAGGAAAGTCTTTTTAAAATGCCATGATTGTTCTTGGATTTTTTATAAATATTATGACCAAGAATACTATGAAAAAGATGAATATAGAAAGATTAATGGCTACCCCAACAATTCTACAACTTGCAAATAATTCTACGGTCACTCCTAATAGGATGATAAAAGACATAGCAGTAACCCTAGACTCTCTAGAATACCCTATAGATTTTACGATTCTATCTCCAAAAGTCATCTTAATTGGTTACCTTGTCATTTTAGCATGACCATGGTTAGCCATAGCCAATGAAAATATAAGTTGTAGGTTGGAGAGTATGACCATATTAGATGGAGAGTCAATAAAGAAATTTGTCCTATACCCTCCAACATAGTCCCAACTGGATTTAATCCCACATGTATGGACATATTTAGATGATGGAGAGGAAGAGTTAAACTCTATAGCACATCTTATGATGTTACATAGACATTCTTTTCTAAAGTTGAAAGAGGAGGATTTAGTAATTTAGAGTATTCTTAATCATACTTGTGTGATAGAAACACATGTATCTAACAGTTTTGTGTTGGAATTGACTACATATGAGGAATGTAATGAGAATTTTTTTCTACCTAAGGAGTCAAACATTATCCATCAGCTTTTACTAAGTGAACTAAACACAAGTCCAATCCCTGAAGTTTCTATGGTTGATCTCACAACTACTATTGAGTTGTCAAAATGTCATAATCTCCATGTCAATAAAAAATTGACTCCTAAACAGAGAAAATAGTTAACAAATCTTCTTCAAAAATATGAAAAGGTTTTTGCATGGGACTATGGGGATATGAAAGGGTTAAGTCCTACATTGTACACTCACATATTATATATCAATGAAGGATTCCTGCCACTCTGTCAACCTGAGAGGGGGATTAATCCATTACTTAGAGAAATAATTAAAACTAAACTACAAAATTTTCTTGATGCTGGTTTTATATACCCTATATCTGATAGTAGATGGGTCTAACCTCTAATTATAGTACCCAAAAAGGGAGGGAAATGATAGATTTGTATAGATCAAAGAGAATTGAATAAAGTAACCAAGGATCACTTTCCTTTTGTTAGAAATAGATAATACTAAGAGGGGGGGTGAACCAATATTTTCAATCTTTTTACTTGCAACTAAATATTATTAATTACTTTTCCATAAGCATAAGAAATATAACCAATAGTGCTAAACAATAGGAACAACCATATATAAAGAGAACTCATAATACCATATTTTGTTATCTAAGGAAACCCTAGCCAAGAGAAAACCTCAGTGGAGATGGAACCCACAAGATGATTCTCTATATAAAGAATTTGATTAAGGATATTGACCCTGTTAGGAATCTATGAAGAATTAATACTGTCTCAAATCCTTATTACGAGACTAGACCTTGTTAGAAGCCTCAACCCTATTAGGAGTTGGTAGAACATATATAAATGTCTGCAAGAAGAGCTCACTTCCCTAACATGCAACTATGCAAATAAGTTCTTCAAGAGAATAGGTATACATACAAAATTGGATCACTTGTTGTAATTTGTAAATGTTCTAAATTTTAGTAACTGTTCTAAATTTTAGTAACTGCACATAATTGGATTATTTGCTATACTTCATAGTTCTTCTAAATGTTAGTTCTTCACACAAAGGGTAACTACACATATATCATTACTTCACATGGAATTTTTCATCATTCATTACACACACTAACTTCACAAATGAACTTCTTTATTTATACCAATCATATCAATAATTTCACATGGAATTTTCCATCATTCATTACACACACTAACTTCACAAATGAAGTTATTTATTTATACCAATCATATCAATAATTCATCCTTAGTTGGCTTACAATATATCATCCTTAGAGTCATCTCATCAAGAAGTAATAATTAAAACAATTATTCAAGTCATTTAACTCATTCTATTGAAATGCTCTGTTCTATATTGTAACATCACTACATTACTAATTCCTTCATAACTTGAACTTGGTTGACCGTATAGACATGTGCACTAGTATGCATCATTAGAATGACATTATGCATCTCTGGTTAACCATATAAGAGAATATTCCAACAGAATATTTTGCTATCATCAAATCTTGTCATGCTGCTACAACACTGTCTAATACTTAAACAATTTTCTTTCACAAGTAAACATAACTAAACTATAAAAAAAATGTTGCCACAAATGATAACTACATAACTCACCTTATCTAATTGATTGGTCATATTTTTAACACCTTTACCCTTTACTGATCAAGTTATAGACACTCTGGCTAGTAAGAAATAATTTTCTTTTCTTGATGGGTACAATGGTTAGAATTAGATAGGTATAGCTCCAGAAGATCAGGATAAAACCACATTTACATGCTCATGGGGTACTTTTTCATATTTTGTCTTGCCATTTGGCCTGTGTAATACTCCCACAATATTTATAAGAGTTGTAATCAACATTTTTGCTGATATATTGCATGACTGCATGGAAATATATATGGATGATTTCATAGCATCTAGAGTCACCTTTGAGGAAGCCATAATGTTGAATATTGAAAATTTTCTTGTTTGATACAAACAACATAATCTATCACTCAATAGTGAGAAATGTTTCATGCTTATGCATGAAGGAGTTGTGCTTGGCCATTTTATATCAATTGTAGGAATACAAGTGGACCTGACTAAGATAGAGGTAATTTTAACATTGTCCATACCTATAGAACCAAAGGATGTAAGATCCCTTTTTAGGTCATGCTAAATATTATATGTATTTCATAAAAGATTTTAGTAAAATAGCTAGTCCTTTGTATACACTATTGACTAAGAAAGCTGAATTCATTTGGAGATCCATGTTGGTGTTTTTCAACTATTAAGTAATGAAATACTCAATACCAAGATAATAAAAGCATAAATAATCTAAGGATTAGTTACTTCCTATAAAAAATTGAATGTGTTTCTTATCAAGACCCAACTTCAATGAAACCAAGACAAAATTCCTACTCTTTAGGCTCTACAAAACCATGGTGGGTATACCTAAGGGATGGAAGATATTTTTATACAACAACATATACATATTTTTCTCATTCCATGACACTTTAAGATAATACATATCCCATATAAGCAGATTTGGTCAGAATTCTTCTTAGATTTACAGGTATTTCTAGTAATAGTAGCTAACTAAGGTTTAGAGATCAAATGCAAACAAGTGCTAACCAACATTGATATCTTTCAAATCGTAAAGTGAAAATTGATTTTGAATTTGAGCTTGATGCTTGCCTATGATTTCTTCATATACATATTGAATTTGACAGATCAGTGCCTCATCCATTGGGATTTAGAGTTCACTCAATTCTTAGATCTGATTAATTTCTTTACAATCAATGTTATCAATAGCTCTTAGTAAAAATCATAATTACATACATCCTTCCTATTACCATAGAGACCCTATCAATATCAGTAAAGCATTTATTTAATTTATTAAACTGATAATAATAATGAATTGGCATATAATTTGATTTAATTGCATTCAATTGGACAAGCTTTGCTTATACAATTTCAAAATAACCAGGTAACATAATGGAGACAAGATTCTACAAAAACATTAATGCAGGCAGTCTACTTTATATTAATCTTCTAAAAACTAGGTACAATGGGTGTAAAACTCAAGATGAATTGAGATGAAACCACAATATCCTACAAGACATAATATATTCTCAAACAATTGTAGAGGAATACATCATAATGTTCACATCAAGATACTAGACCAAACAGACTTAAAGACAAACTTAATAGAAGTTAAAAAGTGATACAACTATTCAAACCCTTTCTCTAACCCTGAAATCTCACTTATAAAAGGTGAGACACAACAAGCTTTAGGCTTAGAGAAAATGACATCTGTCCTTTAAGACAAAATGATACTTACATTTTGTTGTCACAAAAAAATAAAATATTTTTTTAATAGAAAAATTATACATTAGAGTATTCTTTTGGTGGGCCCCTCTTCAATTACATATCCAAATGCTACAAATTCCTTGATTGGCTCTTATGCTATTCTGATTCCTCAAAATATGTAGGCATCAAACTTACCAATGTTGTGTCCTATTCAGATATTTGCAAGATAACCTCAACTCAAGGATCTCTACTGGCTTCATTATGAACTAATAAAACCACATTTATTCTTGTTTCTTCTTTTGCCATGTCATCAATTTGGGCCTCTAAACCTGCAACTGCAATTGGTTGCTTGTCTTTTTCCTCATCTTTATTTAGATCTCATGTAGGTGTATCAATGATCTATTTTTTTTCCTAATCCATCTCATCATTATCACTTTCAACTTCCTTTTGCTAGTCATTAGAGGCAATATATGCCATCCACTTGTCAAAAAGTGTGCCATCTAGCTAGTTGAACTATAGAATATCATTTTTCTTCTTGATTACATACTCAACCACTTTTTCATTGCTAAAAAAATCTTGTTTTAAAGAATCAAAGAATGATTGGACCTTTACAATTTCCTCTATTGTGGTTTCCCACCATGCATGTCCTTTTTCATTAATCACTCTATTTATTCTCAAATGAAAAAAATCATCTAATTCTTTGGCCCATTCATCCTTACTTTTCAATATATTCTTTTTATCCAAAGAAAAGGGGAATAAATAAAAATTTTCACTTCTATACTTATCCAAGTAGCTAGCAGTTCTTCTTTGCAAATCAACTCTTTTATCATCAAATTCTAAAAGATCATTAGTAACATCATAAGTTTTCCCTGTGTGGTCATGTACAAATTTTATGATAGAATAACATAGAAAGGTGACCTCTTTCCTTCTCATGCTCCATTTATTGATAATGGGTTTCAAAATTTTATCACTTTCTTTTATTTCCTCCCATATGTTTTATTACCCTTGCTAATTGATCATAAAACAATGGCCATTAAATGTTATTAACCAAATACATGAGAGCCTTTCTCAGTTTTTCCTCATACTAAACATTTAACTCTATATGCAATTCCCATAATTTACTCTTCTCCTCTTCAAAATCTTCAGTTGTATAATATTATAGCCTCTATGGTGTGTCAAGAATCTCAATAAGGGGAGTGGATTTAAAAGGTTCCACTGGTGGGTGAGGTTATGTGATCCTTGGCCTAGAAGACTATCCCTTCATTTTATTTACAAGGTTAATTCTTTTTTTAACTCCTTTATTATAAGCCTCCAAAAATTTCTCTTACTTATCCTACAATGCTAACCTTTCCTACTCATCTCTCTCTATAGTGGCCAAAGCTAGGTTAGATGTACCAACATTAAAATGTATAGCTTCCACATTGGTTGTATCTTCTACCCTCTTCACAATTATATTGCCCATTAATCCAATATCATCTGACTATGAAAAAATAGTCTTGGATCCTTTTCTTATTTACCAAATGACTAAGACAACATGGTCTACAATGAATTTAAAAAATTTAATTTCTTTCTAATTCTAATCCTATATGTTTAGTTTATTAGAAACAAAATTAAAAACTAGAGCATCTGCTATATCCCAATTGGATAGTAGCAAAACATTAGATGCTCTTACTATCTATCACTCCTCTTTAGGGGTCAAGTTCTTAAATTTTTGTGTCATCTCCTCAATTTGGTTTTGTGCATATTCTTTCTCCATCTCTAGATGTTCTGTTCTCAATTTATTGCACCTTTCTTCACAAAACCCTAAATTTGTTCTCCAAGAAAATTGATACAAGGCACTTAACAAAATCATCATCTAAAAATTTTTTGTAGCTAGCCTATTCTAATATGGGCTCCAATTCCCTTCCTCTATAATCTGCCACTATCAAATTAAGGCTTGGCATTAGAGGTTCTTGAAGATTTCCCTCTTCTAGCTCTGCCCAAGTAATAAATACTCCCCCTTGGGACCCCAGATGTTCAACTTGTTCTCTAGTGAGCTACTACTCTCCAATCTACAAAGGGGATTGTGTAGGTGAATATTCCTCAATGTGAGGTCCTTGTTCTTTTATCATTCTTTGCCTCTTGAACGAGAGCTCACTAGGTCTCTCTTCCAAAACAACACTAGTTGATCCTATTATTTGCTTGCCTTTGTCCATAGTGGCCTTCTTATTTTGGATCACACTGTAAGTAGGTCTTTTTTGGACAATTAACTATCTTATTCCAATATTAGGAGTGAATACCAATCTCCTCATGACCTCTTTGGCTTTATCTAGATAGGCATTAATGAAGAATTGTTTCTTTTCATTCATTATTTCCATTATCTCAAGAAAAGTAAGCATGAGCTTATTTATTTTATCTACCTTTTTTTTTGCATTATCAAGGGGCTCATAATCTTTGTCAAAATAATGAATAAATTCTAAAACTCTTGAAAAAACCCTCCACTTCTCATTTTTGGTCTTTAACTCCTGCAAAGAGAACTCATTCCTTATTATATCCTTAGGGTAATAAGGTTGATATTTATGGAACCAAGCTTAGCTTTGAATATAAAAACCAAATCATAAAATCCCTTGATATCACAAAAATGGGGATGAGACATAGCCTTTTTATACTGGTCTAAAAACTTGTGCAAAGACAACCAACCACCTTTTGTAATTAAAAAATGGTGGGCTACAGTACAAGTTGGGAAAAATTAGCCTCTTTGTCTTCTTACCAAATAGGTTTCTTCCAATCCTCCCAACTACCACAATATCTTAGCTATTCCTACTTCTAGAAACACCTAGTAGGGCAATACATAAGGGATCCCTTGGAAACCATAGATTCTAAAAATAGTTGAAACAAAGTATGGTATAATATCTCCCCAATTGTGTGATACTCTCAAACCAAAGGAGTTATCCATGGGCTTGATAAAATTTATCAATGCACTAGGGATTTTGGGATCGTCCATTAATAAGAGGAACCTTTACTTTGATGCAAAGTACCTGTCAAACCTGACAAAAATAGCCTTTTCTGCATTATAGGTCATATCTATACTCCACAATTGAACTACCAGAGCTTATCCCTTCTATTCTCTATTCAAAACCATTTCTTTCCCAAAATATGTTACACCTTTAAACAAGAACATATTCATAAAAAATGAGTAGTGACCAAAAGTTTTCTTCTATCTTGACCTTGGCAATTCCAACATTCCTATATGGATTTCTTCTACTAAATAGGATGTGAAATAAAAAATAATATCAACACCAAAAGAAGATATTTGAGCCATCATATACATAAAAATTATAGGCATGATATTCTGCTCATCCTCACAAGAAACCGTACACATACTTATATATATTTCCATTGTCTAGGAATTGAAATATTCCTTTTTAAAAGGTTCCCTAGTAGATGCTATGATTATTGGCAAGTTTTGAGTTGTGCCTATGTGTGCCCTTAGTGCACCCTACCTAGCCTTATCCATTTTAGATAGATATTCCTTTTCCAAATCTTGTAGGTCAATAGCTTTATGATAATCTGAAAGTGGTTCTAAACCAAAACTTCTCAAAATTCCTTAAGGCTTATTGTGATGAGACATTCACCATGTAACCTTCTCACTATTTTGATTTCTAGGTCATATTTTTTGGCAATAGCCATCAATAGGTTGAAATCCATGAAAATGCTAGGGAACACTAGTTTTCCCAAGTCAAAGTTCTAGATATTCCCATGAGGGGCAAGTAATTTCCTTTTTGAAAACCATTTTATGAAAAGATAAAACCCTATTCTAGAAGTAGTGGTGTCTGTAACCCAATTTCCCTTATCATATATTTCATTGGCAATTTTGAGTCTAGGGTTTAGAGAAGTTAATTTTTTCACTTGAGCACACTCATTTGTGGACTTAGACAATAATTCAAGGAGTTCATCATGAATATTTCTAGATAAATAGTCTTCTTGATCCAAGAAAACTTTCTTTGGAGGCATGGTGAATAAAAATGATAGAAACTTATAATACTTTGATATATATGGTGAATTTAGGAACTTACTTTACTCTCTGCTACCTTTTCTCTACAATTATGCAATATAATGTGGACATATGGAAATTCTTTTGCACTCTGATCACACCAAATGTGATTTCTTAATAGCTCTAAACTCTTTGGAAACCTAAAAATGGAATAGCAAGATTTATGCAATATATTATGTTACTAGTTCACACGAGGAGCTTTCAATCTTCATAAATGAACTATATGTAGAACAGAGTGGCACCACCTTCTATTTTCGAAAATACACTGTTGATCCAAAAAAAATTGATGATCTAGGAATAGAATAAAGTATGACTCATTTTATACTTTTCAAGCTAGAATTCAACCCATTAAGCTTTCTCCACATAAGCCTTTCTTTTACTCTTGGCAACTTGGATTGGACACACTAGCACTTACGGACATGTGTCACCTTCTTGCTAGGTCACCATGCATAAACAATGAGCAACTTCCTTATGTGACCTAATGACCATTATTGATTCATTATAACCTGACATTGTGCATTCAATTAGTGCTTCAGTGTGACTACGTCACAATTTCTCATAACAACTTAGTGCCTACTATTGGTCTGAATTTTTGCATGATAAAATTCCTTTGTCCAAGTATAAAATTTTTAGATTGTATCCATTAATGGTGAATAGGGTTTATGGTCTTTCACCATCTAGATTTGTTAACCTTTGAAAAAATTCATTAAAACCCTTTGTCTCTTTTCCTTTTGTAATTTTTGGGCACGAAAAACTTTTTAAAAAATTGGGTGAATATTCTATTTTCTTTTGAAATTTTCCAATGCCCTCAAGTCACCTTTCCTCTCAGGTTCCTCACCATTTGATTTGAATTGATCTACCATTTTTGTTACCTCACTATGAAGAGTTGAGCACTTTTTTTACATAGTGAGGTAGCGAGTGCCAAAATGTTTATAAAATGGGACTGTGAAATGAAGATACAGTGGTTGGGGATTTATTTTTTGGCTGACTTTTCAATCATGTGCACCTTGTAAGTACCATTAGAATAGGAAAAGGGACCTAGTAGAAGTATCAAAAAGTCAAAAAAACTAAGCATCTTTTTGTTAGTGAAGTAGCGAGGTGCCATGAAATCAAAGACACAGTGGCCTCCAAGTTTATCAGTAACCGTAGTCTATCAAGGTGGCATGACAAGTAATAACTACTATTATTAGAAGAAATTAGTAGGGGCAATGGTGATTTGATGGGTTTTTATTCGTTTGGTGTCAAGCTTTATTAAAGTCACCAGAGCTTGCTACCTCATTGTTGAAAAAATTTCACATCTCACCATTAGTGAAGTAGTGAGGTGTCGTGAAAATAATAGCTTGTGGGACCTTAAGCAACATGGAAGGGAGACTAGAATTAAAAGTAAGATCTTGTTGGGTTGCAGTAGTGCAAAAATTTCCTACATCATTAGTGCTCTAGACCTACGATCCATTAATAAAGCTTATAAGGGATCCCGTTCATCAGATCAGCTTAAATCAATGATCCTTTCCATCTCGCTATGAAAAGTCATGTGATGTTTAATCTATGCTACATAGTGACTATGGGACCCACCACTTTTTAGGGTACTTTGTGTAGTTTGTTTACCCTTTGATTTGATCTCAGATCAATAGCCATTGCTATCTCACCATGAAGAGTTTCTTGGACGATATGTATAGTGACATAGCAAATGAGGGCTCACCACTGTTCTTCTAAGCAATGCAAAAATGTATCATCCACAAGATCAATATCAAATCAATGGATGTCACTACTTCACTATGGCAAGCTACTCATTCTTTATGTATAGCAAAGTAGTGATATGTTGACATGTGTCCTCAGTCACTAGTGGCTCTAGAAAGAAGTGCCATCAGGGAAGGAACTGTGTATGTGGGCAGTTTTCATTGGATTGACTGGCCAACTTTTCAAGTGGAACGCCAAGTTGTCTTTCTTCATATCCCATGATCGTAGGATTTTTAAAGCTTGATGGTGCAATTTTAAAAGTAGAAGATGGTGTCACTCTATGTATTAATTAGACATGAAAGCTTCACATGTGAGGAAAAATAGAGTATAATACAGAAAGTTTTATCAGTTTCACCTTACGCAAACAAAGATTTCAAGCTTTTCTTGAGCATAAGCAATTACTAAAGAAGATCATGCTGAAGTTTGGCAAGATTGTGAATTATTTTTTTCGTAAAAAATTTGTAGGAATACAGAGGAAAATGAGGAGAGAATACAAATAAGTAATCCTGCTGCAATTATTGTAAGCATTTCAGATCTATAAAGCATAATCAAAGATGCCTCTGAAGAAGGAGTTTTCAAGTCAAGTAAATTATTTGGATAGAAATGTACATGATAATTTTTTTTAGTTGCTTCCTGAGTCTAGTGTATAGACATTGCAAGTTAAAAAGTTGACTTCATTAAACCCTAGGTTGAGCATAGTAAATGGATTGTATGATAAGGGTAATTGGGTCTGTTGGTGTTTGAAAACGTTACTCGTTTCCAATTACCCTTATGAGAACAAAACATATCTAGGGGCAGCTATCTCCCATTTTCAACATGCCCATTCAAACACTAGGCCAACTATAAGGCTATACTCCTTCTGCACTTTAGGCTCTACAAAACCTAGGTGGGTGGACCTATAGATTCTTTATATGGTACCAGTTGTCAAAGCATACACTGAATCTAATATGAAGTAGATAAAACCCTTATTTCTCCTAATAACTCATGAAATGGCATCCATCTATAGTAGCTAAATGCTTATCTAGGAATCTCATGAGCTGAGTGAGGGCATTCTATTATAGCTCTTCAAAATGAAAGGGGAAAAGCGTTTGATTATTGATGTTGGTCTCAGCAAAACCTCAAATATGCAGCAATATAACAGGTGATCCTGTAAGTGATCAGTGCCTTATCTATTGGGCAATTCACAAAAAATCCTAACACACATCCCTAAAAATCACTGACATGTGCCATACATCAGGACTTCCTGATCTATCTAACCACTTTGTGAATTAGACATCTGCATCCTTCTGAACCTCATACTCAGCTTATCCCTTCATGAAATCTGCAATCCTATGATGAAGAATCAAGCATTTACATAACTCTTTGAGTCATAAGCAAAATAAATCAACATATACAACCAATAAGTTGCAACTGAGTTTCATATTCTTTATTTACAAAACACAAAAGATCACAAACAGCATGAATGAGAGACAAGATATCAGAATGAAGATTGACTTGTTGTTGCCTTATCATTCATTTTCTTGAAACAAATTACAATAAGATGCATGAAATTTAAATGCAAAGCTACCTAACAAATCAAACTATCTGTATTCTTATTTCTTGCTATTCATTACATGAGAAATTTGCTGAAGAATGGTATCGCAGATCTGAGAGAACTCGAGATTGGAACCATGAATGGTCTCGTAGTTACAAAAAAACTAGAACCCTTACAATGACAGAAAGAAAGAATGATATAGCCTAGATGAATTCTTGGACCTGATTTCAGAATGACAAGTGTCCACTTGGAATTAAATCTTCTGCAACTGGAAAACCTCTCTCTTCTCTCTTCCCCTTTTGATCTGATCTTGTTTTATCATTATCTTGCAACTGATTTGCAAATGTCTGTTTCTAAATGATGAAAACTTGCTGAGTCACCAAAATATCTGATCTACCCACTGAAATGCTGGTGAAATTTTAGTTTTTACTAAATGAATCTGCTCAAATTTTGACCCATACTGCATTTCAACTATTTTTAAACCATATTCAAATCAATATCATGTCAAAAATTAAATCTGAACTTCCTGGTCTGAATATAGTTGCAATTTAGGTACATGAGAAAAATCCCCCTATAGCTTGAACTAGTGGCATTCTGTGCAAAAAAAAACTTCAGAATTGAAAAGTTCATCTCTTGCCAATTCCGACAATATATAACATCATGTATTTTTCTTTTCGGAAACACCCTGAATCACATTTTGAAAATCACTACTCTGCTAAGAGTGTTCAGGTCTGTATTTAAAATAATTTCAAAAATTTTAAAGTTTAAACTTTAAGAAATAAAATTTTCAATTTAAAAGACCCTACATGTCAGTTTCTTGGCAAAATAATTTTAAAATGGAAATTTTAAAATGATTTTATTTTTCCTAGCCTCTTTAATTTTGGGTAAACTCCAGGTTTGACCAATGCCACGTGTCACTTTCTGATTGGCTGTTGACTCTTGCCGAATTCCTGAGTTTTTCAGTGACCTCGCTATGTCACTAGCCAAATTTTTGAAGATTTTCCGGCTAGCGAGGTAGTTACCGCCAGATTTTTGGACTTTTCCAATTGAATTTGAATTTTTCGGCAAACTTGAATTTTCTGGCAATGTTTTTGGATTTTGCTTCAAAATTTAACATAGGCATCTTGCCAGTTGGTCGACCACAGGCCCATGCACATGAGCCAGCTTTCACAAAAGCCTCTTGTCTTTTAGACATTATAAGATGTGTAAGCCTTTGTATTTAAAGACATAAGAAAATCATTTCCCACTCAATGACGGATAATACTTGCTGCATTTTCCTCAACTCCCCTGTAAATGTTGATTTCTACACAATGAAGAGCTATCCAGCTCCTTTGGCATGAGTTTCTTATTCTAAACATGGAGCTCCATCATGCTGGTCATTTTTTGCTACAAATCTATGAACTTTTCATGGTAATAATCATTTCTTATGCACCTTTAGAGAAGCCATGGGCTTGAAACATGGATGCACCTTTAGAGAAGCCATGGGCTTGAAAAATGGGGGTTCTTTGCTTCCTTTTTTATGCACATATGGTCTTTTATTGATTGCTTGCTGCAAAAATGTGAATCACATGCTGCTTTGAGCTTTGTTTCACCAAAAGATCTGTACATTTTGTTAGAAACATGGATTGTTCCTTCCTCTATGTATGCTTGCTATTGTACCCTTTATTTTCTCCAAACATGGAGCACATCTTCCATGCTAAAAACTACCTCTCAGCTACAACTTTCAAATTGAGACTACAATTTGAGAGAGAGAGCAACCTTTATGCAATCTTTCCTTTAATTCAATGTTCGAACTCACAACAAAAAGCTTCATTGTGCTTGTGGATTTATTTATATCATTTACCA
Source organism: Cupressus sempervirens (assembly GCA_028749045.1). Classification (NCBI taxonomy): domain Eukaryota; kingdom Viridiplantae; phylum Streptophyta; class Pinopsida; order Cupressales; family Cupressaceae; genus Cupressus; species Cupressus sempervirens. The sequence goes on along the minus strand of CM053792.1, from coordinate 909,160,958 downwards.
AAATGTGGATTGCCTAATGGTGGGTATTTCAAATCATCTACAAGTTTCCTCTCCTTTTAAGAACTATGATCATGCATTCAAATATTTGAATCATGATAACATTTATTTGATATTAACAATAACCCATGCTTGAAGAATTTAGTCAGATCCCAAAGCAGGTTCGGCTAAAAATTTTGCCTTTCAAACAACTGGCATCCTCCTATTTATCCCATGATTGCAATGTAATGACTAGAATTAGAACAATCACTGGAACATCACTTTAAAATTCCAATTTAATCATTTTCAGCACACTAGTGTGAAATTTGTGTCTAGAGGCTCCCCAGGTGGCCGTAAAAACTAACTCAATCAAGTAACCAGGCCATAAAAATCGGCATGAGTGTTCAATCTTGCACACTCTATCACACTACAAATTCTTAGCCCATGACAATTTTTCAGTAAAAAGATTTTAATTGCCGAACATTCATACTTCAATTACCTTGCAGGCAAACAATGTTAAAAACCATAAACTGGGCTTGGGTTCGGCATTATAAACTGGGTTATTGATCACTTGGGCTTTTGAAAACTAGGATATAAGTTATTTTCCATTAAGAGAATATAATTCCATGTTTTGGGCTCATGAAAAATCATAGGGAACATTTGGCAAATTTTTGAAATCAGGCAGTTGGAAATTTTAACTGGTAAATATGTCAAAAAGTGATTTTTGGCAAATGTATGGACATATGAAAGTATTCAGATGGATTCATCATGACTTAAGAACTGGCATACTTCAAGGATTTCTAGGACACAACATAATGGTACAATCCATTTAGGATAGCCAATCATAGGATCAAAGTTATAACATGCCGAACAGGGGTACGGATCAATCTGGATACCTTAGCCATAACAAAACAATGCAAATTGGGTTTTTGATCATCTTAGCAAATAGATCAAATGGATTCGACATGATCTCAAAATTGGAACATATGAAGTGTCTTAGCCCTAGAATACAATGCAAAAAGAATTTTTTCATTTGGGTCAACTGGGTCAAAGATATGATCGGTTGAACAGGGCTTCCCAGAATTGTGAACAACTAGTTAAATGCAAAAAACAATAAATGACCAACTTTGTGGGGTGAAAAACCTAGTCAAACGGGTTTGAAATGACTTGAAAATTGAAAAAAAGGTTCTCTATTATGGACACTAAACATCCCCAAAGTGACTAGTCATGACACAGTCCTAGATAAAAGATATTCAGAAGCAAACTAGACCTCTGATCGCTATTTGACACTTGGTAGAATTGCAAATTTTGACACTAGCTCAAAATGGGACTCACAGAATGATTCAGGATGGAAAAATAACATTGTGGATCATATGCATATGTCAAATGAAAGGTGTTAAGCCACTCAAACACCATCTAGGCCTCAAGCTACCAAGTGACCACATGCATAAAAGGCACTTTAGGAAATGATTTTCCAAAATTTTCAAAATGTGACTAAAAATGAAGTATGCAATTTTTAGTCCCAACAGGGTCCAAGATGCTCAAACCTCACAAAATTGTTTAAATTTGTTCAAGAAATGGTTTGTAGAAAGGAAATTGTTTGCCCCACATGCCAATATATGGAATTTCAACCTAGGAAAGCTAGTTGTTCCCAGTGTGTTTATGGATTATGATCTTTTTGAGGCCATGGCAAAAAGTTATGATCAAGCCACTAGGGTAGTGAGAAGAGTAGATAGTGAAATTTTAATCACCATCAGTCCAGAAGAGATTAGGGAAGTTTTTCATTTGGGACCTCTCACTAGGTATCATGTGCCCATTCATTTGACAGATTTAGAAAAATAATATATGTCTAAGAAGGATATAGTTAGACAAGGTGCACTGAAGGCCCACATCAAGAGAACTGGAACCCTACCAGCAATAACATCATCCTCTAAAGAACCTTTCAAGAAAGCATGTTTCAATGCCAAGGCAATAGAGATATACAAGGCCTTGTGCAAGGTTTTTGGAGAGGGTGAAGAAGATTTTATCCCTATGAGCTTCATGTATATGATCACTCAAATCTCCTCTTTTGGTGTGGAAATAATTTTTTATTTTTCTTCTTACTTGGCTGATGAGATTCATAGTAGATTCGTTGGGATTGCTAAGGCCAAGGTGGAGAAGGTTTGGGGACAATACTCCTTGTTGATGCACACGTTTCTATTTAAGGGGGCTACATACTTTGCTAAAGAAATGGTTTTGAACAGAGAATAAGAGGGGGAAGCATTGTCAGTTCAATTGTGGAGTGCAGATTTGATTGAGCAAGTAGAAAATGTTAGTTTGTTAGATTTGACCGGTACTTTTCCTCAAAACTGAGGTGCCTCATATTAAGAGACAATCCTTGGATCCCTAAGGCACTAATGCACCTTGTTAAGCCTATGGATAAACCCCATAATCTCAAGGTTTCACATAATTGGGGAAATATCATCCCATATTCAGTTTCAATTGTTATCATAATTTATGGATTCAAGGGAACACCACATGTGCTACCTTACTAGGTGCCCTTAAAGGAAGGAGTAACTGAATTCTTGTGGCAGTTGGGAGGAGTCAAAGAAGCCTTCTTGCACAAAAGGGGAACAGGATCAATTTTTTCCACTTGCATAGTAGCCCACCAGTTTGTGATAACCAAGGAAGGATGGGTTTCCCTTTATAAATTTTTGGATCAGTCTAAGATGGTAGTATCTCACCCTCATTTTTATGATGTAGAAGGTTTCTTTCATTTGGCTCTTAGACGTATATCAAATTTTTCTTAGTGGAGCATGATTTTTATTTCCCTGAAGATGTAATAAGGAATGAGTATTCTCTATAGGAGCAAGAAACAAAGAAAGAAAAATGGAGAGTCTATTCAAAAAATTTGAGTTTCATTAATTGTTTTGACAAAGATTACAACCCTCTAAGTAATGTTGTAACTATTGTAAATAGAATTAATAAGCTTATGAATACATTCCCTAAAATAATGGAGGTGATGAATGAGAAAAAGCAATATTTCATTGATTCTTTGTCAGATAAGGCCAGGGAAATAATGAGCTGATTGGGTTTCACTCCTAATATAGGGGTAAGCCCACTAGTTGTTCAAAGGAGCTAAGGATATACTATCATTCAGGATCAAAGGACCATTGTGGATAAAGGAAAATAGATAGATGAATCTACTAGTGTTGTTTTCGAAGAAAGGCCTCCTGAACCTCCTCCTAAGAGGAGAAAGATAATAAGGGAAGAGGAACCACATGATGAGAGTTACTCACCTTCCCAAACCCCCATGAGAATTGAGGAGGAGAAGCTCACTGATGAGAAAATTGAACAAATTGGATCACAAGGGGGAGTTTTTGTTACCGAAGTAGAGATTGATGAAGGGAACCCCTAGGAGCCTCCTGTGCCAACTTTTGACTTGACTATAGAAGATTTTAGAGGAAGAGAATTAGATCCTATTTTGGAACAAGCAAGTCAGCAATTTTTATCTGATGATAGTTTTGTAAAGTCTAGGGCTTTCCACCAATTTTCTTGGAGGGTAAACATGCACATTTTTGAAGAAAGATGTAAGAATCTGAAAATAAAACATCCAAAAATGGATGAAGGCTCCATTCAAAATAAAATAAATGAACAAATGATTAAAATCCTTGAAGAAGGGAGACAGGTGGTAAAGGCCACAAATATTTTATTATTGCCTGATTGGGACATAGTCGATGCCTTGGTTTTCAATTCTATGTCAAATAATTTGGAATTGCAAGATCCAAATAAAAAAGATTTCTTGGGAATTTCATTTAGTAATGACCAAGCTACTCTTTTCATGTGGTCATTGAGAAGAGGATCCATGGCTGCTCCATCATAGCCTAATGATTCAAGACTAACATGAAGTATCATTGTGAGGAGAGTTGTCGATACCTCACATGTATAGGCAGTCCACATGAATGTAGATTACTATCAATTTGCCTTGGCTACTATAGAGAGGGAGAAAAAAGAAATGACTGAGTTGTAGAGCAAGTATGAGGTAGTTGTAAATGCCTACAAAAATAGGTAAAGAGGAGAATTGAGCTTGAGAACAAGCTAATAGGAAGGTCCACAAGACCAAGAATAACATACTCTTACCCCCCAGTTGAACCTTTCAAATCCACCTCCCTTGTAGAAATATCAGATACACCCCAGAGGCCAAAATATTATATTATTGAGGACTTTGAAGAAGAAAAGAAAAAACTATGGGCTTTGCATGTGGAGTTTAATGTGAAATATGAAGAAAAATTAAGAAAAGCTCTTACATATTTGGGGGATAAAATTGAATGGCCACTAGTTTATAATCAGTTGGGTAGGGTGATTAGTATATGGGATGAAATGAAAGCAAGTGATGAGGCTCTGGAACCCATTGTGAATAAGTGGGTAAGAAGGACAAAGGAGATGATATTTTTATGTTATTTTGTTATAGAAACCTCCTATGATCTAATTGAGAAAACTTTTGATATTGTTTCTAATCTTACTGACTTTTACAATAAGAGAATTCATTTGCAAAGAATAATAATTGGCTACTTAGATAAGTATAAGAGCCAACCCTCTAAGTAATGTTGTAACTACTACAGATAGAATTAATAAGCTTATGAATACATTCCCTTAAATAATGGAGGTGATGAATGAGAAAAAGCAATATTTCATTAATTCTTTTCTAGATAAGGCCAGGGAAATAATGAGGATATTGGATTTCACTCCTAATATAGGGGTAGGTCCATGAGTTGTTCAAAGGAGGTCAGGATATACTATCATTTAGAGTCAGATGCCCATTGTGGATAGAGGAAAATAGATAGTTGAATCTACTAGTGCTATTTTTGAAGAAAGGCCTCCTGAACCTTCTCTTAAGAAGAGAAAGATAATAAGGGAAGAGGAACCAGATGATGAAAGTTACTCACCCTCCCAAACCTCCATGAGAATTGAGGAGGAGCAGTTCACTGATGAGAAAATTGAACAAATTGGATCACAAGGGGGAGTTTTTTTTACCCAAGCAAATATTGATGAAGGGAACCCCCAGGAGATTCCTGTGCCAAGTTTTTACTTGACTGTAGCATATTTTAGAGGAAGAGAATTAGATCCTATTTTGGAATGAGCAAGTCAACAATTTTTATCTAATGATAGTTTTGTAAAGTCTAGGGCTTTACACCAATTTTCTTTGAGGGTAAACATGCACTTTTTTGAGGAAAGATGTAAGAATATGAAAAAAAAACATCTAGAAATGGATGAAGCCTCCATTCAAAATCAAATAAAGGAATAAATGATTCAAGAGTTATAGAATACAAACCCTAAAGAAGGGAGACAGATGATAGAGTCTACAAATATTTTATTATTACCCAATTGGGACATTGTTGATGCCTTGATTTTCAATTTTGTGTCAAATAATTTGGGCTTATAAGATCCAAATAAAAAAGAATTTTTGGGAACTGCATTTAGTAATGACCAAGCTACTCTTGTCATGTGGTCATGGAGAAGAGGATCCATGGCTACTCCATCATAGCCTAATGATTTAGGACTAATAGGAAGTATCATTGTGAGGAGAGTTGCTAATACCTTAAATGTACAGGTAGCTCACATGAATGTAGATTACTCTCAATTTTCCTTGGCTACTATAGAGAGGGAGGAAAAATAAATTACTAAGTTGCAGAGCAAGTATGAGGTAGTTCTAGATGCCTATAATAAAGAGGTAAAGAGGAGAATTGAGCTTGAGAACAAGCTAATGGGAAGGTCCACAAGACCAAGAATAACATACCCTCACCCCCCTTGTAGAAATACCAGATACACCCCAAAGGCCAGTATATTATACTATTGAGGACTTTCAAGAAGAAAAGAATAAACTATGGGCTTTGCATGTGGAGTTGAATGCGAAATCTGAAGAAAAATTAAGAAAATCTCTTACATATTTGGGGCATAAAATTGAATGGCCACTAGTTTATGATTAGTTGGATAGGGTGATCAGTATCTAGGATAAAATGAAAGCAAGTGATGAGGCTCTGAAATCCATTGTGAATAAGTCAGTAACAAGGAGGAAGGAGATGACATTTTTTATGTTATTCTATTATAAAAACCTCTGGTGATCTAATTGAGAAAACTTTTGATATTGTTTCTAATCTTATTGACTTTGACAATAAGAGAGTTCATTTGGAAAGAATAATAGTTGGCTACTTAGATAAGTACAAGATTCAAAATTTTAGTTTGTTTCCTTGTGGCCTAGATAAGAAGAATAATTTGAAACAAAAAGATGAATGGGCTAAGGAGCTTGTTGATTTATTTTGTATAAGCATGAATCAAGTTATCAATGAAATAGGGCATGCATGGTGGGCCACAACAACTGAATAAATAGTGAGAGCTCAAATATTCTTTGATTCCTTGAAAAAAAAAATTGTTATTATTGATAATGAGGTTGAGTATGTGCTTAAGAGGTAGAGTGATATTTTACAATTCAATTGGCCAGATGACACACTATTTGACAAGTGGATGGCAAAGATAGCTCCTGATGAACAGTTTGAGGAAGTAGAAACTAATAGTGATGAGGTTTAGGGTGATGAGGTCCAAATAATTAACACTACCACTACACAAGGCCAATAAGGAGAAGAAGACAAGAATGCTGAGTCACTTTCAGTTGCAGGCCCAAGCCCACAAGATAGTGACACAACTAAAGAAGAGGGAAAAGTAGAAGTTACTTCCACTATACAAGATAAAGATAGTGAAAATGCATAGGTGGAGACAAAATTGCAACCATCAGAACAAACTTCATCGTTAGCTAGCTCGGCAGTTGCATACAAAGAGGGATCAAAATAGTAGCCAAATCAACAACAATAGAGGATTTGACAGAAGCGGACCCACCAAAAGGAATGTTTGATCTAGACATCTTCTATTACCCACATTTTTGTCATTTTATGATAGGTGTATGTAATTATCTCTTGTAAAGGAAACCTATCATTTTCTTTTAGCCTAAAGTTTGCTGCATCTCACACTAAATAAGTGAGATTCTAGGGCTAGAGAATGGTCTGATTTTCTAATGCTTAAGTGATATACTTAGTTTGTTTTTGGTCCATTGTTTGAAGCAAGTTTTATGATGTATTATCTCTGTTAGTTCCTGAGAATACATTAATATACAATGATCTTTGTGTTCTTCCTAAGGTCATTTTGAGTTATTGCAAATGTATAAAATTTTCAAAGAAAATGAATACAAATCATAAGCTATCCCCATATTAGTTCTTTCTAAATTTTGTCTCCTTTTAGTTACTTAGTTATCTTTGAGATTATATGAGTAAAGGCTTGTGCAATTGAATTAAATCTAGTCAGGTTGTATTTTTGTTCACCACTACTATTAGTTCAATGGATTAAGTAAAAGATTTGATGAATTTGATAAGGTTTCTATAGTAGTAGGAAGGATTTTTTAAATGATGAATTCTGATAAGAATTGCTGATAATATTTGTTGTAAGGGAACAAATTAGATCTATGGATTAGTAGTAGAATCTGAACCTTGGTAGATTAGGCACTGGTCAAATTGATTTAGCTAGAAGAGAAATATGCCATAAATGGTTTTCAAATGTAGAATTATAATCAATTTTACTTTTATTTCTTGAAGATTTTCAAAGTTGGTTGGTACTTGTTTGCATGGAATGTTTTAGCTTCAGTTAGCCACTATTGTTGAGAACACGTGCAAATCTATACAAGAATTTTGGCTAGATTTGTTAAATGGGATGTGTTTATCGAATTTTCAAGAATTATGCATGTATTCAATGATTCAAGATAAGAATCAGAATGCAACTAAAATAATTCTCATATAGTGTTTCCCAGTCTTGAATCATCCCTGGGTATACCCACCCTAGTTTTGCAGAGCCTAAAGAGTAGAAAACCACCCTTGGTTTTGTTGAAGTTGGGTCCAAATGGTTTACACATATAATTGTTAATAGGAATTGGCTAATCCTTAGATTGTGTGAGTGATATCATTTTGGTATTGAGCATTTTTTTGATTCAATAGTTTTAAAACACCAAAAAAATGGTGACTCTACTGGGGAGTTGTCCAACATATTTGTGAAAAGTACTATAGTTTCTTTGGTCATACTGTGTATGTGTGTGTTAAATTATCTAAGTTTCTCCCATGGTCATGAGTGAATATTTTAGTGACAAACCTTAAGAATTTAAAGAAAAAATAGCCAGAATGCCACGGAGATGCACTGACGTATCCAAGTGTCTTATCTAACAAGCAAGAGTTGCAGTCTTATAATCTCAGTGATTGGTTCATCTATGCCATATATTTCTTTTTCTATTTGTGTGTTTTTCCTTAGAGTCTGGAATAATTTTCATTATGTATTTTCCCAAAAATAGGGTGGCAACTCAATCAAGGTTTTGAAGCTAGTGCTTGTTTTAACAAAAGGTGAATATGGTTGACAAGAGAAAGAACACAAGAGCTTACATGAGAGCCAATCTTGATTTACTCCAAGGTGGTAGGAAGAACTTGAATAAGAAAAGGATAGATCCAAATCCTACTTGGAAACCTAGAGGTAGTGTATCTGTCAATTCCCAGTATCAACCAGTGATAGGGAGAGAGTTTTCTTCACTTAGCTCTGAATAAAAAACTACAAGACTCTTAGGAGGAATATTTAGCATCCCATTACTAGATGAGAGAGTCTTTGAGGACAAGGACATGACACCAATAGGAAATGCTTCACCAAGTCTAGATCTAATAGTAGATATGAACTATAGGCTAGGATTTAGCAGTTCATTTGATAATCTTTTTAATCCTAGAGTAGCCTTGTACATGGAGCCCAATCTTATAGATCTGGCTGATCTTGCTCATTCAGAGGCTACTTCTACAAACCCTAAATAAGTGCAATTTGAGATAGGAGTTATGAAGAAATAGGTTGCTAAGGAAGAAGCTAAGTGTATTCATTTGGAAAAAGAAAGAGAGCAAGCCACCTTGAATGCTATAGTAGAAAGAGATACTCTGCTCAGAAGGATGGCTCTTTTAAAAGAACAAAATAAGAAATTAGAAGAGAGGACTATAGTCCTTCATGCTGATGTGTTTAGAGATGTAGATACTTTGAAATCTAAGGTTCAAGAACAAGAAAAACTCCTAAGATAGTGACACACACCTGTTATTACTCAAGTTCAAACTTATAAACCTGTTCAGGTAGACCCTGTAGAATCCACTATGAAAGCTATAGATAAAGGAAAAGGCAAAGCCATAGGAATGCAAATAAATGAACCTCAAGCTCTACCAACCAAATCTATAAAAATTTCCATGTCAAAACTATATCTAGATCTAGAAAAGGCTAGAAAGGAGAAGGAAGATCTTGCGAAAGAACTTGAGAAAGTGGAGAATGAAGCTCAAGCTACAAAAACTAGGAGAAAAATCTAGTTCATAAAATCTAATTCTACACTAGCGTCATGGAAAAATTTGTCTATCCCATCTACAACTTCTGAACTATCTAGTGGTCCAATAATCTCAACTCAGGGAATATCTCAATTTGCCCCTGCCTCATCATCCACCATTAGCACCCAAGTCCCCTTTGTCCAACATCAAAAAACTCAAAATGTAGTTCCTCTAAACCAAGCTAACATAGCGAGTACCTCAAATGTTCTTGGTTTTCAGAAGAACCATGTATACCTAGAAAAGTATAGAAAAATATGATTTTCTGGTATCCCTAGTGCTCCACATCCCATATCATTTTATTTAAGAAAAAAAGTGGTTAAGTTTTCTGGGAATAATGCTATCAATGGTGAAGAACATTTGAGAACTTTCATAGATATGTTAAATTATTATGAAGTTTAACATGAAGATGTGGTCATGAAGTTGTTTGTTCATTCACTAACTAAGGATGCAAGGGATTGGTTCAAAAGGTTACTTGATGGTAGTATCACCTCATGGAGTGACTTGGAGAAATTATTTAAAGAGAAATATGGAGACAACACTAATGCAAGATTCATATTAAATGAATCCAACAATATCGAGAAGAATCCTAATGGGTCCACATTCGAATTCAATGTAAGATTCTAGAAAGGTATGTACAAATTGTTTCAAGTTATGAGGTTGAATGAGGATGTTTGTCTCACAACATATTTTAATGATTTTGATAGCAAAATAGCTTATCAATTGAGGGATAAGGATCCTAAAACTTTAAGGGATGCCTATGAAGTTGTAATAAATATAGAGAATAATAGGAAGGCATCTAGTGAACTAGGTAGGAGGGATGATCCAAAGCTTTTTAATCCCAATAAAAATAAAAAAAGGGAGGGTGATAAAGCTCCTATAGGAAAAAATCCAGAAGAACCTACAATAGGCCAGGTATTGGAATTGCTTAAAAGGATGAATCCCACTAGTTTCAATAAGCCAAATGTCGTTGAGAAAACCCCTATGAATAACAATAGTTTCAATAGGAAACCTAGAATGAAAAATTACCCTTACACCACTCAGTGGAAAGATGGTAAGCCAGTCCCTAACCAAACACCAAATGTGAAGGATAAGGGTACCCCAGACCCCCTACAAAGGAATACTATAAATATGAATGATGATGTACCATGGTGCATTGTATATCAATCACCTCATTCTTCTAATTATTGTGCTATTGCTCAGTCATTTTCCCTGGATCAAGGTGTGAAACTTGAAGAAGATAATGAAGAGAAAAGCCATGATGATATAAGTTGTAATATGGTAAGCACGTGGGATGATTTTAAAGATTCTAATTTTGAAGAACCTGACAATGATATTACCAGTCAGAGAATTGCTTATCATTCACATCATTAGCAAGTGCTTTCAGATGATGAAGGTTATGATGAAGATAAGATATGTGTTACATCTTCTAATGTAGGTCACATAAGCTTAAGGATGCCCTCCAAAGAGGAGATTGATAGAATCATAGAAAAAATGATTTCCCAAGTTCATAATAACTACAATTTGAGAAATAGAATAGTAAATAATGATGCAGGAAAGCCATCCACTATATTCATCAAAGATGTTACCCATAAGATGAATAATGAAAATAAGAAGGTCAATATAGATGTGCCTAAGATCAAAGAAAACATGATTAAGAAGTGGGAACTAGAAAAGAAGGTTCAATTTCAAGCAAATGAAACAAAAAAATTAGTGCAAGCACAAAAATCAAGACCTTATACTATCAAGAAAATAGTGGTGCATGTTGTTCAAAAGACTTCAACTCCAGGTATTCTTTTAAAACCCATTATTGTTGAACCTATTGATATGATATCCATGTTGTCCCAAATAATTGTAAAAGTACCTTTGTCTAAACTTCTTAGAATTGAAGAACATAAAAGAAAGGCTTTATCATGGTTGGGAGGGATAGGAAACAACAATAGTGTTGTAGAGAAAAGTGTTATCCAAAAAACCCCATTAGTAGTAGAGGAGAGTGATATCATATCTCAGATTCTCTAAATGTTTTTAGATGATTCCTCAGTGGCATATATAGAAGATATTGACCCATTTTTCCTCAATTTGATTATAAATGGAAAGACCCTAAAAAATTACATGATAGATTTAGGAGCCTCTAATACCATAATGCCCATTAAGATAATGGAAGCATTAGGTTTCAAAGTAGACACTAAGTAAGGTAGATGAAGAGGTATGGATGCTAGGGAAGTCCTAGTCATAGGTACCATAAATGCTTTAGCATTCAAATTAGCTACATATCCTAAAATAGAGTTAACCATGTTAGTCCTTGTAGTGAACATACCTCCACACTATGGAATGTTGCTCTCTAGAAAATCGAGTTCTACTATGGGAGGAAGCCTGGAATGTGATTTGACTTATGAAACTTTCCATATAGGAGATAAGGCTATCAAAGTAGATAGAGAACCAATGGTTAGTCATCTTTTAAGGGAGGAAATTGACAAAGACTCCACTTGCTTCTTAGATACTAATGTGAATGCATTCAGAGCTAAATTGATTATTCAAGAAGCTGAAAATTTCCTGTTGTAATTGAACATGAAGTTGAGTGTTGTATGAATTCACCAAAGTTATGGACAATGTCCTTTGATGGGGCCAGTTCTAAGGAAGGTGCAGGGGTAGGGGTAGTTTTTGTATCTCATGAGAAAAACAATTTTAGATACTCTTTTACATTAATCTTCTCATGCACCAAAAATATAGCCAAGTATGAAGCCTTGCTGTTAGGATTGAAAGTGGCTACACATCATGGGATCAAGAAGTTACATGTTATAGGTGATTCAAAATTGATTATCTCACAAGTAAGGGGAACATATGCTTCTCAGAATACAAGGTTGAAATAGTATAGAAATGTTGTCTGAGATTAGATAGAATCTTTTGATGCATTTGGTATCTCATGGAGAGATAGGATTTAGAATAAGATGGCTGATTTATTAGAAAATTTGAAAATCAAACCTAAGGAGATATCATTTGTAGGAATTTTTGAAATTGAAGTAAAAAGTAGACCCTCGATACCTGATAATATTGAAAATTGGCAAGTCTTTGAAGATGACAAAGACTTTATAATTTTTGTGTTAAATGAAGACAAATACCATGGTGAAGAGATGGATTTCAACAATTTAATTGAAATTATAAATAGTAAGGAAACCAATTTTGGCTAGGAGATTATGTAGTTGAAAACAAACAAGGTGCCAAAGGGATTAGTGGTTTTGGAAAGTATTTTTAATAATCAGAATAGAGTTAAACTAGGAGTTAAGGACCCTAAGCCTCAAGAATTAGAAGAGATAAACCTTGGCACTAATGAAGCTCCCAAGAAAGTTTATATTGGCCAAAATCTGCCTACTAAAATCAGGAAACCATTGATTGACTTGCTTAGGAAGTATAGATATGTTTTTGCATGGTCATATGATGACATTAAGGCTTATAGGGAAGATTTTTTCCAACATGTCATACCACTAAAGGATGATGTAAAACCTTTTAGATAGAAACAAAGACTAGTGAACCCTACCCTAGCTCCCAAAATGCAAGAAGAATTGATGAAATTAAGGGATGGGGGGCAGTCCACCTAGGTTTCAAATTTGGTACCTATCAAAAAGAAAAATGGAGACATAAGGTTATGTGTGGATTTCAAGAATTTGAGCATTGCATCCTTGAAGGATAATTATGGATTACTAAATATGGAAGCCATGTTACAGCAAGTAAGAGGTTCTAAGCTAATGTCCATGATAGATGGTTTCTCTGGGTACAATCAAGTTCTAGTAAAGAAAAATTAACAATTTAAGACAACCTTCACAACCCCATGGGGAACCTATGTATATGTAAGGATGTCATTTGGCTTGATTAATGAAGGAGCTACTTTCCAAAGAGCTATGGATTTGGTATTTCATGATTATATCAACAAATTTATGGTTGTATACTAGGATGATCTTACATCCTATTCTAAGAAGGCTGAGGATCACTATAGGCATTTGGAGAATTTTTTTATCAAAGCTTTGGAATATGGAGTATCATTGAACCCAAAGAAATGTACATTTGGGGCGGCAGAAGGCATATTGCTAGGACATATAGTGTCTAAATATGGTGTGAAGATGGACCCTAAAATAGTGGCAACCATTAATAAGGTGCCTAGGCCCACGAATGTAAAAGGAATTCAATCTTTCTTTGGCCAAGTTAATTTTCTAAGAAGGTTTGTTACTAACTTTGCTAAAATTAGTGGACCTATCTCAAAGATGCTCAAGAAAAGAGCTACCATAGATTGGAATGGTGAGCCTTCATAAGAATTCTAGGATATTAAAACTACAATAAAAAATGCTCTAGTCCTCAGAACCCTAGATTACACAAAGCCTATGCACTTTTTTTCTTTTGCATCCTTTCACACTATAGCCATAGTCTTATTGTAAAAAAATGAAGAAGGATATGAGAAACCCATTGCCTTTTTTAGTAAGTCACTATAGCCTACTAAATTGAAATATGACATAAATGAAAAACAAGCATATGCTTTAGTAAAGGTTGTTAAGGCTTTCAGATGCTACTTGATAGGTGCTATTCTCATTACATTTGTGCCTAGTGCGGTTGTTAAAGACATATTTTCTTAGGAAGAAGTGTCAGGAAGAAGGTGTAGATGGATCAATAGGATCAAAGAATTCAATATTGAAATATAGATAACTAAGTTGGTAAGAGGTCAAGGTTTGGCTAAACTCATGGCTAAATTTAATTTTGATGCTAATCAAATAAATGTGGTAGTTGATGAGCTCATATCTGACTTATGTGACATGGATCATTGTGATTGGTATGTAAATATTATCCATTATCTTCAAAACATGGAAGCTCCTTCCCATTTGATAGAAAATGAAAAAAAAGAATACTAAATTGTAAGCCATCAGATACATAATTGTCAAAGGTGGTTTATGGTGGAGGAATTTTGAGGGAGTCTTACTAAAATGTGTTGATCAAGAAAAGGTAAAAGAAGTTTTAAATGAAATGCATGCTGGAGTTTGTGGAGGACACTATATGGACAAGACCACTGCACATAAGGTGATGAGATCTGGATTTTGGTGGCCCTCTCTTTTCAAGGATGCTCAAATCATGATTAGAAAATCTGATGCATGCCAAAGATTTGCTACAAAATTCAAATTCTTAAGTAATACTCTATTAAAGCCAGTTGAAGTCTAAGCATTTTCAACAATGGGGTATGGATTTCATAGGTGAAATCTCTCCCAAATCTAGCATTGGCTATTCCTAGATTTTAGTTGCTACTGACTATTTCACAAAGTTGGTAGAAGCAATCCTTGCAAGAAATGCCACCAGTAAAGATGTTAAATTTTTTTTGTTGAATAACATTATTTCCAGATTTGGTTGTCCTCAGAAAATTATAACAGATAATGCAATGTGCTTTACGTCTGAAGAATTCAAAAAATTATGTGACAAATATGGAATCACTAGATCAACATCTTCCCCATATCATCCACAAGGAAATGGACAAGTGGAGTCCACAAATAAGAGTTTGTTAAAAATAATAAAAAAGACATTCGATGATAATAAGAAAACTTGGGATTCTAAATTGCAATTAGCCATATGGGTTGATAGTGTGACTATTAAAAAGGCTATTGGTGCGGCACCATTTGATCTAGTATATGGAATTTAGGCTAGGATGCCTCAGAACAACTTGATAGGACTCTACAATTACATTCAATTATATGATGAAGATATTACTGATGACATGCGAGAAAAGCTGGATGAACTTGTAGGATTAGCAAAAACTAGAAAGGAAGCATCTCCCCATAACCAAAGGTTGCAACTGCAAGTTAAGACACTCTATGATAAAAGGACAATAAGTAGAAAGTTTGAAGATGGAGAACTAGTCCTAATGTGGAATGCCAGAATGGAGGATAAAGGAAAACATGGTAAATTTGATCCTATCTGGTTAGGTCCTTATCTGATTGTAAATTCATGGGGAGAAGACTCCTATATTCTTAAAGATTTATCAGACAATATTCTTGAACTACCAGTTCATGGATAGTTCTTGAAGAGGTATTATGCTGAAATACTTATTTTTCCATGAACAATAGTTTAGGGTTTCTTGTAGATATGTGTACATCCTTTTATCTTTGTATAGTTTCCTGTGCATAGTTTTCCTATGTGTATTGTTCTTTTAGTAGTGGTTGGTTTGTAGGAAGCATAGTTGGTCTGCTTCCCCTAGAAATTTTGAGCCCTCATTTGAATCCAAAGAATTCAATGTCCCAAGATAGAGCCACTGTTGGTTTGAATATTTGCATGATAAAATTCCTTTGTCCAGGTATAAAAAATTCATATTGTATCCATTAATGGTGAATAGGGTTTATGGTCTTTGGCCATCCAAATTTTTTAACCTTTGAAAATTTTTGTTAAAACCCTTTGTCTCTTTTCCTTTTCTAATTTTTGGGCATGATACACTTTTTAAAAAATTGGGTGAATATTCTATTTTGTTTTGAAATGTTCTCGTGCCCTCAAGTAACCTTTCCTCTCGAGTTCCTCACTGTTTGATTTGAATTGATCTACTATTGTCGCTACCACACTATGAAGAGTTGAGCACTTTTTATACATAGCAAGGTAGTGAGTGACAAAAAGTTTGTAAAATAGGACTATGAAATGAAGATACGGTGGTTGGGGATTTGTTTTTTGGTAGACTTTTCAGTCATGTGCACCTTGTAAGTACTGTCAAAATAGGAAAAGGGATCCAATAGAAGTAGCCAGAAGTCAGTGCTTGAATAAAGAAATTTTTGATGCCTCGCTACCCCGCTATCAAAAAAACTAAGCATCTTGCCATTAGCAGAGTAGTGAGGTGCCGTGAAATCAAAGACACGATGGCCTCAAAGTTTCTCGGTAATCATAGTCTATCCAGGTGGCATGAAAAGTAATAACTACTATTGTTAGAAGCAATTAGTAGGGATGATGGTGATTTAATAAGTTTTTATTCTTATGGCACCAATTTTTTTTAGTCACCAGAGCTCACTACCTTGTTGTCAAAAAAATTTGACATCTCACCATTAGTGAAGTAGCGAGATGCCATGAAAAGAATAGCCTATGGGACCTCAACCAACATGGAAGGGTGACTAGGATTAAAAGTAAGATCTTGTTGGGTGCTAGCAGTGCAACAATTTCCTACATCATCAGTGCCCCAGACCCATGCCCCATTCATAAAGCTTATAAGGGATCTCATTTGTTAGATCATCTTAAATTGATAATCCTCACCATCTCACTATGAAAAGTTATGCGATGTTTAATTTATGTGACATAGCAAGTATGGGACCCACCACATTTTAGGGTACTTTGTGTAGTTTGTTTACCCTTTGATTTGATCTTAGATCAATGGCCATCACTATCTTGCCATGAAGAGTTGCTAGGAAAATATGTATAGTGAGGTAGTGAATGAGGGGCCACTACTATTTTTCTAAGAAATGCAAAAATGTATCATCCATAAGATCAAGATCAAATCAATGGTTATCATTGCTTTCCTATTGTAAAGTGCTTGTTCTTTATGTATAGCAAAGTAGCAACATGTTGACACATGTCCTTAGTTGCCAATGGGTCCACACAGAAGTGCCATTAGGGAAGGAACTATGTATGTGGGTAGTTTTTATTGGATTGACTGACTAACTTGTCAAGTGGAATGCCAAGTTGTCTTTCTATATATCCCATGATCGTAGGATTTTTAAAGATCAATGATGTAGTTTTAAATGTAGAAGATGGTGCCACTCTGTGTATTAATTAGACATGAAAGCTTTGTATGTAAGAAAAAATAGAGTATAATACATAAGGTTTTATCAGTTTCACCTTATGTAAACAAAGATTTCAAACTATTCCAAAGTAGAAGCAATTACTACAGAAGATCATGCTAAAGTTTGGCAAGATTGTGAAGCATTTTGTTCATGACAAATTTGTAGGAATATAAAGGAAAATGAAGACAGAATTCAAGTAAGTAATCCTACTGCAATTTCTATAAGAATTTTAGTTCTATAAAGCATAATCAAAGATGCCTCCGAAGAAGGAGTTTTCAAGTCAAGTAAATTATTTGGATAGAAATGTACATGATGATTTGTTTGAGTTGCTTCCTGAGTCTACTATAGAGATAGTGCAAGTTAAAAAGTTGACCTCATTAAACCCTAGGTTGAGGATAGTAGATGGATTGTATGATAAGGGTAATTGGGTCCAGGATGCTCAAAACTTGCAAACTTGTTTAAATTTATTCAAGAAATGGTTTGTAGAAAGGAAACTGTTTGCCCCATGTGCCAATATATGGAATTTCAACCTAGGAAAACTAGTTGTTCCCAGTGTGTTTATGGATTATGATCTCCTTGAGGCTATGGAAAAAAGTTATGATCAAGCCACTAGGGTAGTGAGAAGAGTAGATGGTGAAATTCTAATCACCATCAGTCCAGAAGAGATTAGGGAATTTTTTCATTTGGGACCTCTCACTAGGTATCATGTGCCCATTAATTTTACAAATTTAGAAAAAGAATATATGTATAAGAAGGACATAGTTAGACAAGGTCCATTGAAGGCCCACATCACCAGAATTGGAACCCTACTAACAATAACATCATCCTCTAAAGAACCTTTCAAGAAAGCATGTTTCAATGCCAAGGTAATAGAGATATACAGGACCCTGTGTAGAGTTTTTGGAGAGGGTGAAGAAGATTTTATCCCTATGAGCTTCATGTATATGATCACTCAAATCTCCTCTTTTGGTGTGGAAATAATTTTTTATTTTTCTTCTTACTTGGCTGTTGAGATTCACAGTGGATTTGTTGGGATTGCTAAGGGCAAGGTGGAGAAGGTTTGGGGCCAATACTCCTTGTTGATGCACATGTTTCTATTTAAGGGGGCTACATACTTTGCTAAAGAAATGGTTTTGAATAGAGAACAAGAGGGGGAAGCATTGCTAGTTCAATTATGGAGTGCAGATATGATTGGGCAAGTCAAAAATGCTAGTTTTGTTAGATTTCACAAGTACTTTGCCTCCAAACTGAGGTGCCTCATATTAAGAGACAATCCCAAGATCCCTAAGGCACTAATGCACCTTGTTAGACCTATGGATAAACCCCATAATATGAAGGTTTCATATAAGTGGGGAGATATCATCCCATATTCAGTTTCAATTGTTATGAAAATTTATGGATTCAAGGGAACACCACATGTGCTACCTTACCAAGTGCCCTTAAAGGAAGGAGTAGCTGAATTCTTGTGCCATTTGGGAGGAATAGAAGAAGCCTTTTTTTACAAAAGGGGAATAGGATCAATTTTTTCCACTTGCACAGTAGCCAACTAGTTTGTGATAACCAAGGAAGGATGGGCTTCCCTTTAAAAAAATTTGGATCAGTATAAGATGGTAGTATCTCACCCTCATTTTTTGATGTAGAAGGATTCTTTCATTTGGCTCTTAGGCATAGGATCAAACTTTATCCAGTGGAGCACGATTTTTATTTCCCTGAAGATGTAATAAGGAATGTGTACTCTCTACAGTAGCAAGAAACAAAGAAAGAAAAATGGAGAGTCTATTCAAAAGTTTTGAGTTTCATTAATTGTTTTGACAAAGATTACAACCCTCTAAGTAATTTTGTAACTATTGTAGATAGAATTAATAAGCTTATGAATACATTCCTTAAAATAATGAAGGTGATAAATGAGAAAAAGATATATTTCATTGATTCTGTTAGAAGTTGTAATCTTTCCTTAGTGTGTTTATAAACCAAGGTTAGAAATCCTTTCTTTATTGTTATAATATATTAGGATATAAGCCAAGGTATCCTAATATATTTATTTTTTGTCCTTTTTCCACTACATCTTATTTTCTCATCTAGTGGAATATGTGAGGACATATATATATTGTAATTTCTAATTTTAGATTATTCCTCCTTAAGAGGAATCTCACACTTGGCCTCACACACTTATGAATGGTGGAATTCATAGACATGGGAGTTACATTCTAACTCCTCTCTCTCATCTCTATTTAAGAGATGACCCTCTTCTCTCATTTAACAATGAGGTTTCTTCCTCTTGTCAATTATTGTATGAGCATTGCTCTCTATCTCTCTCTCTCTCTCTTCTTAGGCTTTTCATGCCTCATTCATAATGTCACAAGGGGTTTTCTTTTCTTTCCCCTTTCCAAATATCTTGTCTCATGGTGTTGGAGTTTGAAGCTTTCTCTCTCCTATTTTATGGTAATATCTTTTCATGCATTTGCTCAATTAGATTCTTTCCTAGTATTGCTTATTTACAGATTTCTTTTTCCATTTCTAACATGGTATCAAAGCAGTTTAATCTTTGTTTTGAGTGTTTGCATGAAGGTACGATTCAAAGGAGACTCTTGACAGAGATTTCACTAATTTCTTTTTTAATCTTCTTAAGATGGAAGAAATTGAATTGTTTTTTTGAGTTTGGCTGGTTTACCGCCAAACCCGATTAACTTCTGTTTGCTCTAATTTGTGCAAGTTACTTCTTATTTTCTATTATTTTTCATCTAACCTCCTTTGGAAGGATTTCCGCCAAAAGGTTTTCCTATATTTTTCAAATTCATATCTTAGTCTACTCATATTTTAAAATATTTTTAATCCATTTCATTTCTTGAATTTAATTTTTTTTATATATCTATACCTCACTTGAAAATCTATTGCAAATAAGAGCTATTTCATTGTCTTTAACCAAAGATATCCTCTATGATATCTTGCATGAAATAAGAGAAATTTTTCATAGAGGATATCAAAAAGACTATGCTTTTTTGTGTTTTCATGTCTGCATGTTTTAAGTTTCTAATTTTGTCTCTTGCATGTTTAGAATATTCTCTGTGCAATTATTATTCTCTGTCTTTTTTAAAAAAATAGATCATTGCTCATCTTTTCTTGTCTTTTCATGCAAGATTCTTTTTCTTTTTTAAGCTCGTGACAAAAGCATCATTTACTTTTATTATTGCCTCTTGTCAACATATTTTTGGCATGTAATCATTCATTGTCAGACAAGTGCAATATTCTATCATTACAAACTTTTATTTAAAATTTTTTTAGAAAAGTTTCTTAACTCTTTTTAGTATATTCTTATCTGCCAGATCTGACCTCTATCATTAATTACTAAGTTTTTCTTAGTTATATTTCAAAAAAAATTCTTTTTGAATCACTTCCTAAAAAAAGTTTGAGAAAACTGGGAAAATCTTTTCTTGCCCCATGACTTTATGTTCTTATTACTTTGAGGTTATATTTTTGAACCAAGGTAAATATTATGACTTT
The DNA here is from genome assembly GCA_028749045.1 of Cupressus sempervirens. Taxonomy (NCBI): domain Eukaryota; kingdom Viridiplantae; phylum Streptophyta; class Pinopsida; order Cupressales; family Cupressaceae; genus Cupressus; species Cupressus sempervirens. The sequence continues at coordinate 909,140,290 of CM053792.1, read as the reverse complement.
TTATAAATTGTGACTTTCCAAAATATTAAGTATGGAAAGGTGATTATTTTCTTTAACCAATCTATTTTCGTATATTTATTGGAGTATATATGGGGGCCCACATATATGCCTAGATAAATATATAATTTATAATATTTTAGAAATTAAAATATACCTTTGCAAAATGAATTTAATACTCATGTTTACCCTCAATGGAGTTTTATACCCGATATCTATGTTTAGTTGATCTTCCTTAAATCATTTTATTTTGATTGGATTATGAGTAATCTTACACATTTGCCTTCATTTTGATATTTTGATGTGCCCATAGCTGCACTTTTATGCTTTTATAGCATTATTCTATGCCCATGTTGGCACTTTATGGTTTTATACTATTGATCTACATGATTTAAATAATATTTTGAGTTGCATAGGGAGCTTAATATTTTTTCAAGGTTAACTATGTAGGTCCCCTCAGTATAACTGATACATAGTTTCCTTATCTAGCCCATGGAGCATCCCTCCATCCTATATTGGTATGCACTCATTTTATATGGAGTTTCCCTCCATTTGATCCTATCTGTTCCATTTTGATAGGATAATATTTTTATGGAGTTTCCCTCCATGTTGTTCCATTTTTTCTTCCTCCATGAAGAGGATGTTATTATTGGAGTTTTCCCTCCAAATTCAGATGATTTGATCCAATTTGAAGGCAATATGTTGTTATATCCTCATAATCCATTCTTTTGATTATCCTAACACAAATCATGATAATTCTACTTTGATCAGCATGTCTCTCCTTTATGTTATTTTCATATATTAATGTGATAATGATCTGTATACATTATTGCTTAGATCATGAGTCATGCATGCTATGGAGGGACGCCCCCATTAGCTTGCAGTGGGATGATTCATTAAGTGGACTGTCTATATCCACGTGATTGATGCAATATTGATGCAAGTATCATTAGTTGGCCTTGTCTGTGGTCATTAGTGCATTAGTATGTTTCTTTCATGAGAGACTTATTGCATAAAGATTGGTCATTTTGACCCATATTATGCTCATTTTTGAGCTTATGACTTATTTTAGATATCATGTTAACTCCATTGCATGTTGGTGAACACATTCATTTATTTTTACTCAATTTGTCCTTGTTGACAATTTCTTGAGCATATACTTTATCTTGATATCAGGTCATCTCCATTGTTTTGTGGTAACATGTTTTACTCATTGTTTCTCTATGAGAGTTTTATTATCCTTATTCAAAAGGATTTCACATTTGCAAATATGATGGCATTCTACCTGTGGATATTTTTCTTGTTGTTCTTTTTTTTTCAGGTGGTCCATCAAAGAACCTTCTCAATTTTTCACATATGAAGATGTGTCTATGCTTCCACTTGATCACATTCAAAGGACTCATGTACTTCTCTTGGATCTACAAATGTTCCATATGGCTTGAAGACAATCAAATTACTTCATATTGAAGATTGAGTTGCAGATTTTTGTAAATTATGGGTTTCATACCCTTTGATGTAATTACCCCAAGTAAAGATTAAAGGGGGGTGTTAGAAGTTGTAATATTTCCTTGGTGTGTTTATAAACCAAGGTTAGAAATCCTTTCTTTATTGTTATAATATATTAGGATATAAGCCAAGGTATCCTAATATATTTCTTTTTTGTCCTTTTTCCACTACATCTTATTTTCTCATCTAGTGGAATATGTGAGGACAAATATATATTGTAATTTCTAATTTTAGATTATTCCTCCTCAAGAGGAATCTCACACTTGGCCTCACACACTTATGAATGGTGGCATTCATAGACATGGGAGTTACATTCTAACTCCTCTCTCTCATCTCTATTTAAGAGATGACCCTCTTCTCTCATTTAACAATGAGGTTTCTTCCTCTTGTCAATTATTGTATGAGCATTGCTCTCTATCTCTCTCTCTCTCTCTTCTTAGGCTTTTCATGCCTCATTCATAATGTCACAAGGGGTTTTCTTTACTTTCCCTTTTACAAATATCTTGTCTCATGGTGTTGGATTTTGAAGCTTTCTCTCTCCTATTTTATGGTAATATCTTTTCATGCATTTTCTCACTTAGATTCTTTCCTGGTATTGCTTATTTATAGATTTCTTTTTCCATTTCTAACAGATTCTTTGTCAGGTAATGCCATGGAAATAATGAGCAGATTGGATTTCAATCCTAATATAGGGGTAGGCCCACTAGTTGTTCAAAGGAGATCAGGATATACTATCATTCAGGGTCAAAGGCCCATTGTGGATAAAGGAAAATAGATAGTTGAATCTACTAGTGTTATTTTTGAAGAAAGGCCTCCTAAACCTTCTCCTAAGAGGAGAAAGATAATCAGGGAAGAGGAACCAAATGATAAGAGTTACTCATCTTCCCAAACCCCCATGACAATTGAGGAGGAGCAGCTCACTAATGAGAAAATTGAACAAATTGTATCACAAGGGGGAGTTTTTGTTACCCAAGTAGAGATTGATGAAGGGAACCCCGGGAGCCTCCTATGCCAAGTTTTGACTTGACTATAGAAGATTTTAGAGGAAGAGAATTAGATCCTATTTTGGAACAAGAAATTCAGCAATTTTTATTTGATGATAGTTTTGTAAAGTCTAATGCTTTCCACCAATTTTCTTGGAGGGTAAACATGCACATTTTTGAGGAAAGAGTAAGAATCTGAAAATAAAACATCTAGAAATGGATGAAGGCTCATTTCAAAATCAAATTAAGGAACAAATGATTAAAATCCTTGAAGAAGGGAGACAGATGGTAAAGGCCACAAATATTTTATTATTGCCCGATTGGGACATTGTTGATGCCTTGATTTTCAATTCTGTGTCAAATAATTTGGGATTGCAAGATCCAAATAAAAAAGAGTTCTTGGGAACTGCATTTAGTAATGACCAAGCTAATCTTGTCATGTGGTCATTAAGAAGAGGATCCAAGGCTGCTCCATCATAGCTTGATGATTTAGGACTAACATGATGCATCATTGTGAGGAGAGTTGTCGATACCTCACATGTATAGGCAGCCCACATGAATGTAGATTACTATCAATTTGCCTTGGCTACTACAGAGAGGGAGGAAAAAGAAATGACTAAGTTGCCGAGCAAGTATGAGGTAGTTGTAAATGCCTACAATAAAGAGGTAAAGAGTAGAATTTAGCTTGAGAACAAGCTAATGGGAAGGTCCACAAGACCAAGAATAACATACCCTCCCCCCCCCCCAGTAGAACCCTTCAAATCCACCCCCCTTATAGAAATACCAGATACACCCCAAAGGCTAGAATATTATATTGTTGAGGACTTTTAAGAAGAAAAAAATAAACTATGGGCTTTGCATGTGGAGTTGAATGTGAAATATGAAGAAAAATTAAGAAAATCTCTTACATATTTGGGGGATAAAATTGAATGGCCACTAGTTTATGATCAGTTGGCTAGGGTGATTAGTATTTGGGATGAAATGAAAGAAAGTGATGAGGCTCTAAAACCCATTTTGAATAAGTGGGTAAGAAGGAAGAAGGAGATGACATTTTTATGTTATTCTATTATAAAAACCTCCTATGATCTAATTGAGAAAACTTTTCATATTGTTTCTAATCTTACTAACTTTGACAATAAGAGAATTCATTTGCAAAGAATAATAGTTGGCTACTTAGATAAGTACAAAAGCCAAAAGTTTATTTTCTTTCCTTGTGCCCTAGATAAGAAGAATAGTTTGGAAAGAAAAGATGAATGGGCTAAGGAGCTTAATGATTTATTTTTTTAAAGAATGAATCAAGTTATCAGTGAAACATGGCATGTGTGGTGGGCCAAAAAAACTAAAAAAATAGTGAGAGCCAAAATATTATTTGATTCTTTGAAACTAAATTTTGTTAATATTGATAATGAGGCTGAGTATGTGCTCAAGAGGCAGAGTGATATTTTTCAATTCAATTGGCTAGATGACACACTGTTTGACAAGTGGATGGTAGAAATAACTCCTGATGAATAGTTTGAGGAAGTAGAAATTGACAGCGATGAGGTGCAGGTTGATGAGGTCCAAATCATTGACACTACCACTACACAAGGTCAACAAGGAGAAGAAGACAAGAATGCTGAGTCACTTTAAGTCATAGGCCTAGGCCCACAAGACACCAAAACAACTAAAGAAGAGGGAAAAGTAGAAGTTACTTATACTATAAAAGATAAAGATGGTGAAAACCCAGAGGTGGAGACTAACTTGCAACCATCAAAACAAACTTCATCATTGGCTAGATTGTCAGTTGTATACAAAGAGTGATCAGAATAGTAGGAAAATAAACAACAATAGAGGATGTGATAGAAGCAGACCCACCAAAAGGAATGTTTGATTTGGACATATTTTTTTACCCACATTTTTGTCATTTTATGATAGGTGTATGTAATTATCTCTTGTAAAGGACACCTATCATTTTCTCTTAGCCTGAAGCTTGTTGCATCTCACACTATATAAGTGAGATTCTAGGGCTAGAGAATGGTCCAATTTTCTAATGCTTAAGTGATACACTTAGTTTTTTTTTGGGTCCAATGTTTGAAGCAAGTTTTATGATGTATTATCTTTGTTAGTTCTTGAGAATACATTAATATAGAATGATCTCTGTGTTCTTCCTAAGGTCATTTTGAGTTACTATGAATGTATATAGTTTTTAGAGAAAATGAATACAAATTATGAGTTGTCCCCATATCAGTTCTTTCTAAATTTTGTCTCCTTTTAGTTACTTAGTTATCTTTGAGATTGTATGAGTAAAGGCTTGTACAATTGAATGTAATCCAGTTAGGTTGTATATCTGTTCACCACTGTTATTAGTTCAATGGATTAAGTAAAAGCTTTGATGAATTTGATAAGGTTGCTATAGTAGTAGGAAGGATTTTTTAAATGATTAATTCTAATAATAATTTCTTATAATATTTTTTGTAAGGCAACAAATGAGATCTATGGATTTGTAGTAGACTCTGAACCCTGGTGGATTAGGCACTGGTCAAATTGATTTAGCTAGAAGAGAAATATGTCATAAATGGTTTTCAAATGCAAATTTATAATCAATTTTACTTTTATTTCTTGAAGATATTCAAAGTTGGTTGGTACTTGTTTGCATGGAATGTTTTAGCTTCAGTTACCCACTATTGTTGAGAACACCTGCAAATCTATAGAAGAATTTTGGCTAGATCTATTATATGGGATGTGTTTATCAAATTGTCAACTATTATGCATGTATTTGAGGATTTCAGATAAGAATTAGAATGGAACTAAAATAATTCCCATACAGTATTTCCCAGTTTTGAATCATCCCTGGGTATACCCATCTTGGTTTTGCAGAGCCTAAAGAGTAGAAAACCACCCGTGGTTTTGTTGAAGTTGGGTCCAAATGTTTTGCACATATAATTGTTAATGGGAATTGACTAATCCTTAGATTGTGTGAGTGATATCATTTTGGATTGAGCATTTTTTTTATTCAATAGTTTTAAAACACCAAGACCTGCCATTGATGCAAATTGGATCACATTGTGAGGATTTTACAATTATCTTACTTCAAATATGGTTAACCTATGTGTTCTTTCCTTTGGTCACCATGTCACATGGGATAAACATCGAGAAAATCTTCATGGTGACTTGTTGGAAATTGTTGATACAAATTAGATCTGATGATCCACACTCTTCATCTACCTTTTTCTTCAGAGTGTTTCCATGTCATATGCAACTTGACAACACTTTGACATGTTGTAAAATTGTGTATAATATTTTAATCCTTTTTACAATACAATAAAATCAAGCCCTATCATGTCTTGTCTTTTCTAGTAAGGTACTATATAACTACCAACATAAAACATGGGTTTTCCAATCGTGACATAGAGACCACCACATTCTTTAAAGAATCTGGCACATAAAACATACATGTTTTTAATTATTGCCAGTATGTCACATTGATTATGTAACTGTTTGTTTACTAGGGAACTTTTGGGACCCACCTTTCACTATAAGCTATTATAATGTTCCACTTTTCTCAACAAGGCACTATGTCACTACTGATAGGAATCCTCTGTTTCCTAGTTGCAACATAGCAACCTCCTTAAGGCTTTAAGAGAGCCTAGTGTTAAGAAAATTACACATTTCTATCATTATCACTATATTCAATGCTTTTTACAATACATTATAATCACACAACCACATTAAAAATAGAGAAACTTTACGACACCCATCTAATTTGCTATTCTCACCCTTTTCATTTTCATGGTAAGGCATTATGTCTCTACCGACAAGATTCTTGTGTTTTTCAATCACGACATAATGATTTCCATGATATTACTAAAACTAGTAACATAAAATGTAACATATTCCAACTAGTCCCTTTCTAATATAGATATTTCTAACATCAGTCATACTACCAAAAATTTCAAAATAATTAAAAACTTAGCATCCACTTTCTACTTCACATCACCGTCTTTCTATTTTGTGATGGTCACTATGTTGCATATGATAAAATCCTTGTAGTTTGTGATGACAACATGATGACCACCACAGATCTGAAGGAGATCTAATAGTAGGAATAATTTTAGGGAAGGGAAACTAAAAAGAAAGAAATTAAATAGCTCCTGAAAGAATATTCCACTTTCAAAATTGAATTGCCCACAAATTTCTTTTAAAAGGAAGCACATGAGCTAGCATGTCTACTTGGGGCATACACATTTTAATAGGGTTTTGCCTTGTTTTTTAAACGAAACTTTTCAAAAACCAAACCCTAACCTAAAAGATAAAAACTTATCTAATTTTTAACTTATGAAAAATTAGATGACCAACCAGCATGTAATAAAGCCTTTCTATAGCTTAAGAAAATCATCACCACAACACCAATTCTGAAGGGATTAGATTGGTCAATTCCATTTCATATGCATACTGATGCATCAAACTATGTTGTAGGTGTTGTACTAGAATAAAATCATACTAACTTTGAAAGTGCAATCTACTATATTAGTAAAAGTGTCCATGGTGTTGAACTAAACTACATGGTAACCGAGAAATAGCTTTTAGCTATAGTTTATGCATTGAAAAAATTTAAACATTATGTAATTGGATATCCTATTTTTGTTCATATTAACCACTCAACTATAAATTACTTAATGAATAAACCTACTATAACTAGTAGATTAGCAAGGTGGTTCTTCTTTTTGTAGGAGTTTGATACTACCATTGTTGATAAGCTAGACAAGTCCAATCTAGTTGTTGATTGTTTGTTAAAACTACACATTGTTAATGAAGATCTGACTCCATTTAAAGAAACCTTTCTAGATGAACATTTGTTCCACATAGCCATTCATACACCATGGTATGTAGAAATAGAAAACTATCTTGCTGCAAATAGAATTTCCTCACACTTCTCTCACAAAGATAGGAGGAAGCTAGTAGAGAAAAGTTTTTGTTATTCATGGATAGATAACAATCTCTTCTACTAGACTAGATCAGATCATGATGAGATGTGTTAGGGAGGATGAGATATATGACATACTACATGCCTATCATGATGAACCATGTGGAGGCCTTTTTTTTGGAAAAAGAACAACAGTAAAAGTACTTACAACTAGATATCATTGGCCAACATTACATAAGGATGTAGAAAATTATACAACCAAGTGTAACAAATGCCAAATAATGGGCTAGCCAACCAAGTCAGATAAGATGCCACTCAATCCACAAATTGTTGTAACACCCTTTGACAAGTGGAGTATGGACTTCATAGGTCCAATTGACCCACCATCAAATGGAAAATGCTACATCTTAGTATACATATATTATTTAACTAAATGGGTAGAAGTCAAGGCAATGAAAAATGTAAGAGATGAGAAACTAGCTAAATTCTTATATGAGGAGATATTCACATGCCATAGAATTTTGAAAGAACTTGTCACAGATAAAGGCACCTAGTTTACATCAAACTTATGAAAGATTACAACATAAGGCACAAGAAATCTAGTCTCTATCAGTCTTAGGAAAATGGGCAAGCAGAGGTCACCATAGAAAAATTGAGACCATTCTAATCAAGATAGTGCAAATACATAGGAAGGATTGGAACAACAAGTTAATTGAAGTTGTCTGGGCATACTGAACTACATGGAAGACGAAAACTAGATTCAATCCATTTGAACTTGTGTATGGAAAAGCACTAATTTTTCCAATTGAATTTGAACAAAAAACACTATGCACTACTTTGGAATTGAACATCAGTCTTCCTATAGCACAAGAAGAGAGACTTCACTTGAACTCACCAGATGAAATAAGAAAGACAACTTTGGAAAGAATGGAGATCATTTAGTAGCAACAAAAGAAGTGGCATGATAAAATATCAATAATAAAAAATTCCAAGTGGGAGATTATGCTCTCCTATCTGATTCTTGTTTCAAAGAGAATCCATGCAAGTTGCAAATGTGATGGCTAGGGCCTTATGAAATTCAATATGTATTCAACAATGGAGCAGTCCAACTAACAACCATTGATCCTGTCTAGTTCAAGTTTCTTGTAAATGGTCATAGGTTGCACCTCTATCATAGACCACAAACCAAAGATGAGTTCCTATAGTAGTTCCAACCAAATAGTTTACCAATTCTTATAGATACAGTCCTTACAGTGGAGGGTACCAACCTTCTTCTTACAGTTATACCATGACAAAACCCTCAACAAGCACTTATAATAAAACCTCATTTAATCTGAGGTCCATTCTTTCATTCATTTTTATTTTTCTTCATACCAACTCATCTCATTTCTCTATCTATCATCCATTCACACTCCATGTCACCCTTAAATTCTATTTTTCCTACTTTCAATAAAACATATTGTTAGCACCTTTTTTGTAGTCACTAGACTTTTCCACCTTATCAATTTGCATGCAAAAGTACACTATGAAATTTTTAGGTATATAACATTTTTACTCTTTATTCCTTTTTAGCACATAGGTTTCAATATTTATATATAATACTACATTAAATGTATTCTATAAGCCTTAAGCAAGTTTCTCATTCCTATGTTAATCTTTTTAAGTGTAGACACTTGTCCAAATTTAGTGGGGGGCCAAGAAAGTGTATTAATTTACAAATGTCATCTCCATGTCACCCTAGTCATGTCTAGATTATAGGTTGTACTTAGGTGGTGGTTTGGTTTTAATTTTAAAATCTTTTTGTATTTGTCGTACCCTTTCATTACAATTTGGGAAAAGATCTCCTATGTTTGAAAAGGAATATGATTTATTACAAGAACACTTCCAATTAAACCTTGATGTCCATCATAATTAGTGGCATCGTTATTTTACATGCCAAACATAATGGATTCTTGTGAAGAGAATGTGGTATCAACATTTCTTAGAGAGATCAATTTGAAATTTTGAGAAGAGGGTAGTTGCAGAAGTGTTAAAGGGGTAAAACTTATCAGGGTGGTGAGAATAGCTAGTTGATCATAGTCTTCTAGTTATGGATGTGGAAGTAGTCCAAAAATTTAATGCCTATGGATGGCATGGCTACTTCCTAAAATTAACTAAGTTCAATGAAGAAGTAACAATAGAGTTTATGAAGATATTTGACAAAGGGGAAGCCATACTATGGGGATTAATAGTAATAACTACTAAGAAGTAGATAGCAGAAGTCACAAGGCCACTAGCTAATGGGAGCATTATCCAAATAAACATGATGCTAGGTCAATGAGGGTGTAGTTCTCTTAGTTTAGTAACCCTCAACTAGAAATTTCAAAGCAAGGGTGTTAAAAACTATCTCTCCCAGCTTTGTATCCAAAATTGGCAACCCATATCATCAGGTACTTGACCTGCAAAGATAGGTTTTCAAACTTGCACACTCACCATTTTAAGCTTCTTAGCTGTGTAAGACATAACATTCAAGTTAATATCCCCAATTTCCTTCATAATATGTTGTGTATTAACAATGAAGAAACTAAAAAATGAAATACAAATTATGTTTCTCATCATGCCCTCATCAAACCTTTAGTTGAAAGATGTCTTAGGGATTCCTCCCCTATATCACGGGTACAACTATTAAATTTAAAACCTTACAACCTCAAGCCAACCCTATTCTACAAAATTTAGAGAAAGGAAGAAATTGTAGAGCCTAGTAAGAATTTGGCTGAAATAGAAAAAGAACCAGAATTACTCTCTCTTGATAAACCTATTGAGCCTATTATAGAGGGTGATATACCTAGCTCTTCTAGAGACAAAGGCAAGCATACGGTTAGTAAAGAGAGCCTAAATCTTGAAAAGGAAGCCCAAAACACTTTTTCTAAAATAAAAAAGAGAGAAAGGTATATTCTTGTAGCAACCATTCCTGCAGTGTCTACCCCGGTAGCACCTAAACCAAACTAGATCCATAAAATAGTAGAAGTTAAAGAGATTCTTGTGCATTGAAGCCCTTGTGTTTGAGGTCAAGTATCCCTAGTTTCCATTAAAGACCTAAATACTTCAATTTCAAAATCTCATACAAAATAAGTGGCTGAGAATATTCCAAATGGCTCTCCTATATGATCCCAAAATGTGGAAACAAATGAAAATGAGCCTATTAATGAAATGCCAAAGAAAGATCAGGAAATGTCTGAGTCAAACCATGTTGTTGTCTTAGAAAAGGACCCTATAAATGATCAACTTACTTTTCCACCAATCCCTATATATTCTAATGTTTCTATCATATGTTGTGGATCCTCTTGGTATACCCATTACTTCTATCAAGCTTCTCAGGAACAAAAGAAGATATCTATGACTTAAGAATTCCCTTCATCTACAATTAAATCTATATTATTTGATCTGTACAATCACTTTATTTTTCAAAAGACCTTCTGGAGGCAAGAAAGAGACCAAATGTAGAAACTGATATTTGACAAAGATGAGGAAATTGAGTCACTGAAAGAGCTACTTGAGAAACAAAAATAACGAATGAATAAGGCTTTAAAGTTAGCTAACTAGGTAATGGCCTATAGGCCACCACTAGTGGTGTATTCCCTTTTTCTGAAGGAGTAGTTTCTGCTATTTCAACTAATTATGACAATAAGGGATGTTAACTGTGAATTTAAAAGTGCTCAATATTTCTACAATGTGTATTAGACTTTTCCTTCAAGGTAGAAGAATTTGTTGTGTGAACTTTATTTACATAATTTCATAATTCCACATGAGATAGAGTAGAACCCTCTACTTTACATAGGGGATGTTCACCTCAGAGATTTAATGTCTTGGATGCACAATGAGACAACCTATGATAGGTAGTTAGACTCCTATAGAGATCTTGAGAAATCTAAACCATTACCACTATGGGCTGAATAAAAGCAAGCTTGATGACCTTCTAAGAGAATAGATCATGCTACCTTATGGGAGACCAAACCTAGAGATTGGGGAGAAATTGTTTGTAGAAAGATAAAAGGCTTATAGAGATTACCAGATGCTCCCAAACTTTACACAACAAAGAGCTATTGTAGGGCTTAGGAATCAGTGGACCCAATTGCCAGAAGCTTTCGAAAAGGTAGAATCACATAGCCCTACCAATTATGAGGTAGCTATTAATAGGGTGGCCAAGTATATACAAATATGAAGATAAATGAAAAAGGAAGTATGGTTGCCATTAAATTTTTAGCCTCCTATCCTTTTTGGCCTCTTTATGGCAATGATGCTACCAAACCAGATCCATTGGTTGAGGAACACATGGGTGAACATCGAAATCACACTAAAGGATTCTTCTACACTTTTAGAAGTGGGAATTCAAGGAAAACTATAGTAGGAGACTTCAGAGCTATGGTAAGGAAGTATAATTCTTGAGGACAAGCATTTGAATAGTGGGAGGTAGAATGATAAGGCATATTAATGTCTTAATTTTGAAATAGTTTTCATATTTTAGACTTACTCTTTGTGCTTTGCCAAAAAAATTCCAAAATATTTGTATAAATATCTTGTGAACTTATGCTAGCAATAGCTAGAACTTACTAAACCTATGGGTAGTGTGTATGACATAATTTTCTTAATATTATACATAGAATATAGTATTTCATATAAATGTCTTAAGCTATGTTCTAATATTTGAATAAGAATAGAAATGTGTTCTTGCATATATGTTCTAAATGTTTCTTACTTTTAGAAAAATGAAGAGCGACATAAAGGGTGATGATTAGTACATTGAAGGAAGGGATCATGGAGATTGATCATGACAAGGAAATCATAGTAGATTTCCTATGGGTAAGCCAACTCTATAGAGGAGTTACTATTTCAAAAAATCTAGGAAATGCAACTTGCTATATTTTTTGCAAGTTATTATTCTGTTTCTTAGTAATGAATGTACTATGTCATGGTTGATCTTCTGCCTTCTTTCTTGGCAACGTTTGTTCAAGACTTTTGTGTCATGTTTTTAATAGGTATTCAATCTCCTATATAATGGATTTGGATCATATTAGTAAATAAGAAGGAGAAAATAGACAAGCTAGTTTAAGATTCTAATGTTACTCTTTTTCTTTTCTTCGTGAATTATTCAACTGATGTAATCAAAGAAGGATTTTAATGAAAAAGTGATTTTGGAATACTTGTTGTGTTCATAGTTATTTGAAGCCAACCAAGGGGGCCCACTTGTGAGGTGGAATAGATTTAGGTAGAGTAGATTCATTCTTTACAATTTCCTATTGTCAAGATAGATTTATTGTATTAGTCCTACAACACTTGTAGAAAATGATCATTGTGAATTTTTTGTGTTGCTAACTAGTTTAGGTTCATTTCCCAAAGCTTTCTATAGTTATATGTTGTTAGTCCAAGTGTGTTTACTATTTTATAACAATAGTATGGATTATTTTCATGAATTTTACTTGCCTGTAGCATAGACTTTAAGAGTCTTAAAGGAACTTAGTGCACATACCATGCTAACCCATTTCAATTCCTATATCCCTGGGTTTAAAATTTATGTGTATTTCATGATGGAATAGATAGTCTTCATAATAGATATAGCATCCTTGGGATAGAAAATTGTGTGATTATTTTCATTTATTATGATACCATACACTTGACATATGACCAATAGCCACCAAAAGATCCATTAGGATATGGAGTCTCTAAAACCATGAAACTCATCAAATTTATCACTTCTACCACATTCTAAGCCATAAAAAATGCCTTCCTACCTTTGTAACTCTACAAAAATGGAACCAAAACTCTCCACAACAAAAAGAAAAATTCTCATAACTTCTTGGAAAATAGGAAGAAATGGGAAGCATAGTACACTAACTATGTACAAAAAACCTCATCTTTTCCTTAGAAATATGGCTTGAGATGTATTCTATTGACTACAATAGTCAAAATCTCACCTTTAGGTTTGCTTAACTAGAAAGCATTTGCCTATTTACAATTTATAATTACATAGGGACCACTTCATTAAGTTTAAAATTTTGAGTGCCATGTTTCTTTTTCTCTGCCTCCATCCCACTTTAGCACAAGATAACCCTCTCTAAATATTTTGATCTTAGCCTTCTTATCAAAGGTCCTCTTCTTTTTTTGTTGATGTATTTCTAAGGTCCATGTTTCTTGACTTCTTCTCTCCTCTAGATCCATCAAATCTACCATTCTTATAGACATAACATCATTTCCAATTAGTTCCAATGGATGAACTAGCTAAAGAGATGGAAACTCTAATGAGATAGGAGGTTTAGTTTCCCTGCCATATACTAACATGAAAGGAGAATTTCTAATGGCTCCTTTAGGTGTGATTATATGAACCCAAAGTGAAGTCTTCAATTTCTAGTGCCAACACCTTTGATTATCTTTAGTAGTCCTCTTGATGATTCTACTAAAATTCTTAATGTATGACTCAGCCAAACCATTACCTTGAGGTTAGTAATTGGAAGATGTACTTGGGTAAATGTCACAATCAATTTCCCATACACAAATATGAGCTCTTACATATGATTTTCAATTGTTTGATATTATAATGGAAGAGGCACCAAATTTGGTAACAATTCCATTAGGGAATTCCACAACTAAAGTCTCTTTAGAATCCTTCAAAGCTACTACCTTTGTCCATGTTGTAATTTAATCTATTGTAGTTGAAATCAACCTATGACTAGAACTAAAAGGTGGATTAATGGGACCAATAAAGTCTAATCCCTATTGAGAACAATGTTGATTGACTTGAATGGGGTGAAGTGGAAGGGTTGCAAGTCTTTTTTTACCTAAGAAGAAAGCACACTTTTCACACTTCCTTACATGTTTGTTGTAGTCATGGAACAAGGATGTCTAGTATTAACTGACTCTCATGATATTCATTGCAGTGGTTCTTGCTGAAAAGTATCCACCATCAAGACCACCATGAAGCTCCTTAATCATTCTCTCTACTTGATTTGTGTCAATACATTTTATCAAGGCTCCATTGAAGTCCCTCCTAAAAGCACATCATCAATTAGAGCATAAGGAATATACTACAATTTGAAGTATCTTCTTTAATCATTCTCCCTACTTGATTTGTGTCAATACATTTTATTAAGGCTCCATTGAAGTCCCTCCTAAAAATACATCATCAATTAGAGCATAAGGAATATACTATAGTTTGAACTATCTTCTTTTAGCTTTCTCCAACCCTTGATCATATCCATTCCCAGCTAAGAAGGTCTTCATGTTAGATATCCAACTCTTTAGATTATGATTCATCACCTCCCATTGTTATGCCAATACCAAGATAGCTTTCTCATCAGGCTTGTGAGATGAGATCATCTATTTGCACAACCCCTTCCCTCCTACTAGTTTGGTAATCTAGATGTCAACATCATACTCTATCAGCTTAGTAATCCAACCTTCCCTTTTCTCACTAATATCTCTGCTCAACAAGAAATCCTTAACACTTTCATGAGGGACCAACAAATGGATTTTTTTATGAGACAAAAGGTGTCTAAATTTCTTCAAAGCTCTTATGACTGCAAGGGTCTACTTTTCCACATAGTTATTCTTATTTTCATACTCTTTCAGCCCTTCACTAAAGAAATCAATATTTTTCTCTTTACTTTTATCATTTGATTGAGTTAAAATAGAAGAGATACTTGATCACCTCCTAAGGTATAAAAAATGAAATCCTTATCAATGTTCAGATTACTGAGAATAGGAGCTAAAGCTACTTATAATTCATCAAAACTTTCTTTCCTTTCCTTGGTCTATGAGAAGACCATATTCTTTTCAAGCATTGTTGTGAGAGGTTTCACCATGGTCGCTATATTAGGAATAAATCTTCTCACAAAATTTATTCTACTGAGAAAAATGTGCAAACCTTTCTTGTGACTAGGGAGAGAAAGGACATACTAGATCAATGGTTAGACCATCCTTATATAAAATATGTCCTAATAATTTCCCTTGATTATTGGCAAAGACATACTTGCCTAGATTGAAAGCTATTCTATACTCTCTACATCTTATAAACACTTGTGTAAGATGACAAAAATGCTTTGCTCTATCTTTTGGATATAGTATGATATCATCAAGGTAGACCAACACAAACCTTTCAATCATGTTTTTGAAGGCCATCTACATTTCCTTTCAAAATTTGGCACTTGCATTTGTTAGTCCAAAAGACATTTTACTATAGGCATATGTGTCCCATTCGGTAGTGAAAGTTGTCTTATATCTGTCAGCCTCTTTGACTAATACCTGAGTATAACCCAAGAATCCATCCAAGAAAGATAATCTCTCTAAAACACTAACTTTGGAATA
Organism: Cupressus sempervirens; assembly: GCA_028749045.1. Lineage (NCBI taxonomy): Eukaryota > Viridiplantae > Streptophyta > Pinopsida > Cupressales > Cupressaceae > Cupressus > Cupressus sempervirens. Next base: position 909,124,564 of record CM053792.1, on the reverse strand, counting down.
TATATGTTCCATGGAAGGGAGAAGATGATGATATTTGAGGGAGGCTTGGATAAGATCCTTAAAATCTACACATAGTCTAACTTCTCCATTCTTTTTTCTAATAGGGACAAGGTTTTCCATGCAAGAGGAGTGCTTAACAGGGAAAATGATATTGGCCTCAATTAATTTGGAAAACTCATTTCTCATTAGTGGCTCAATCTTGGAATTTACTGATCTCTATTTTTGCCTAATAAGATTGACATTATCCACTAGATCTATAGTATTTTGAAACATACTAGGGCTAAAACCATTTAAATCATCATATGTCCAAGCAAATACATCATTAAATTCTTGACATAGATGAACAAAACTTTTGCTCATTTTTAGAAAAATACTTCCCCATGTTTAATGTCCTTCCATTAGAAACTATAATTGGCATATGATCTCCTTTGTTTGTTGAAAGATTCATGCCTTTATGCCTTGCTTGGTCATTGAGAGTGAAGAAACTCTCTAAGGTAATGAAACCCTTAGGCAACTTATTAGGGTTGTGGTCAATGATTTGATCACCATATTGGTCATGCAATCTTGACTAATTTCTATCGAAGAATTCTGATTCATTCTAGAAGAAACTCAAAATTTGTGTATCATATTCAAAGATGTACGAATTGATATTATTATTAAGAATAGTGGGTCTAACCACCACTTTAATCTTCTACTTCTTCTCATCTTTGAGGATTCTTAGGACATCATAACATGTATCTAGTGTCATAATTATATTAGCATGACTAGTTTATTTCCTAGAGACACTCTAGATATTAACAACATTGAAGCTTTCAAGAAACTCACATACTCTATTTTTGTAAGACCTGAGAAAACCATTCTTAGTAATATTTTGATTCCTCACCTGATTGATCACAAGCTAGCTATCTCTATATACACTTAATGATTGAATTCCTTTTTCTTGAGTGAGTAAAGCCAATGCCTCATATTTGGCCACATTATTATTATAAGTAAATTGAAGCCTAAATGAGAAGTAGTAACTTTCTAGTGTAGGAGAAACCAACATCACGCCAACTCCTATTCCATTTTTTATTCCTTGATCCATCAAATTACATACTCCATATCCCACTTGTGTCTTCTTTAGTTTTCATTAAGCTGGGGACAAGAGGATCCTTTTATGATATATAATAGGTACTAAGGATTGTCTCTAAGGTTTCTAATATAGGATCAAATTGATATGAATTAGCCCACTTATCTAAGATGAAACTATGTATCTCTACTAAAGAAGTGGCAAGCTCATTTTTTGTGTCATTTTCATCTATTTTTAGGATGGTACATATCATATTGATGAGATTAGGACTATAGGGCTCAATATGATGAGGGCTATTGGTTTCTCTCTGATCACAACTTTGGTTCCATATCTAGCCCTAAAAAGCATATATGACCAATCAAAGGATATGTAACTATGAATTTGCATAGTAAAATCTCTTGAAAGGAAAATGACAAAGTGTGGCATAACCTTAGCAATTGATATATCTTGAACTACAGTACAACTAGGGTATGCATGTAAGGTCATTTCAACATTTCTAAGGATCCCATAGTATTGACAGTACTACTATCTAACTGTAGTACATCCTTAACGGTGGGTTCATATTTTGCTTCTAATATATCAACAACACATTTGGGTATTACTAAACTACTACCCCTAAATCAATCATGTATTTGTGGAGTATTTTATCTCATATAATTAGAGAAACATAAAATGGAGGAGGTGTAACCTTTTTACTTGTTTCTACCTCCTTGGATGGTTATACCAAACTCACGACATTTTCCATGCTAGGTGACTAGTCTTTGAGTTTAATGCTTTCCAACTCCTGCTATAGTAGCTTCTTTTGTGATGGTAGAGTAGCAACAACATGCTATATAGAAATTTTTACATTGGTCTTCCTCATTTGATCTACCACACTAAAAGATGCATTAGATGTCTTGGTAGAAGCCCTAGAAGTAGAAGCTTGGGATGTAATAGCTTGATGGTTATTTGCATCTCCTTTTCTTTCATTTTATCTTTTCTACCAAGAGACATTAGCAGGTTGATTCACATTTTGTTGCTAGGTAACAACTTGTACATGCAAAACTACAATTGATGTTGAAGCCAAATTAGGAGGAGGATTACCCTCTTCCAGAACACTTCTTTTGCTCCTAGTATTGTAAGCATTGGAATCCTGGTTTACATTACAATTCTCATCCACCAGATGATTCATGAAAGAACAAACATCTCACTGAAAAAGTATCAGTTAGTTGATTAGTATTTTGTTGCTGGGCGATTGCTCACTCAAGTATAGTTAATGCCAAGTAAGATTTTACCTTCTAACACATGTAGTATTCGTTGGAGTAGTTACAAAAAGGGAATAAATATTGATCTTGGGAAACATTATTCTAATGGATTAAAGCCATATTTAGTTTGGTGTTTAAATTTTGGGGGTGGTCAATAGGTCTATTTTGATTGTAGGGGACATGACTCTAGTTTCTACCATGAATGGGAGCATGGCTTTGGAGTTAGAGAGGCCTATTATTTTGAGCTTCCAATGTCTTCATAGTCACCAACTCATTTCTCAATTTATGTAGTACTACACTATTGTCCTCCATCTTCTTTTCTTGATCCTGCATCCTCCTATCCACATTCTACATTAGTGTCTACATCATGGCCTCAATATTATCAACTTCATTAGAGGATGTGGAGGCTATTGGGACCATAGAAAGAGGCTAACTTATAGAGGAAATATTAATAGGGGCTATAGTAGGTTGATTATTGGGCATGTAAGGGAAGAAAGACATGATGGGCCTTGGAACTGACTTCCCTCCATCTATCAAAATATTTTTGACTCCTATGGAAACCTCATAAGCATTTGGTAGAGTTTCCCCTCCCATAGATTGAAGAGTGGTAGCAATATCACTATTGAAGGATCTAAGATAATACAAGAATAAATTACTAGGAGAGGGATTGATTATAGTAGATATTCTATCCCATGTCTTCTAAAATATATAATTAAAATCAATCATGCATTTATGGGGTCCCTCTTGATAGTTTTTAGTTGTTCTAAAAGTGATAGGTGATCACTTTTGTCCTCAAAATGCTTACATAGGGCTGCCCGTAACCCATTCCAATCAATAATAGAGTTATAAGTAAAATCTCTACACCGTTTTAATGCCTTTCCTTTCAAGGATGATTCTAGAAGCTTGATTGCTACATCATCCTTGGTGATGCTATGAATATTGTAGATGATAGACACCTCCTAAATATGCTCAATAAGGGAGATGGATGTTTCACTAGTAAACTCATGTATACTTGTAAGAGCTGACACTAATATATCATGCTTTTGGACTAATAGGATGGGGCTCCCACCATGAAAGGTGGCAAAATAATGAACTCTAGTCATGTAAGAAAGTTATCTATTAATATGAATAGATGGTATTCTAGGCTAAGACCTAAAATTAGGAGTGGAGATGGATCTTGCAAGGGTATTTTTTGTTGCCACACTCTTAACTGGTGATAAAGATACCCTAGCCTTTCTTCTTGGATTACAAAAAGAAGGATATTTGTATTAGAAATTACCTCTACAAGATGCCCTTATGTGTGTCTCGGGCATGAATCATAGAAACTTTGGTCTAGAACTAGGTTGTGCTTGAAGTTTGTAGTCACGAAGTAATTTTGAACAAACAAGCCTCTTGAAGACTATATACTAAAGGCGGTACTATCTCCTTAGCATGAACATGGAATATTTCTTTGATACTAGTGAACTTTAAATGTTTTAATACATTTTCCAACTAGGCTTGCCAAAAATTATTGTCATAGAAGCTTTCACCCTTGTCCAAAGTTTTTACCTAAGGAAAAACTTGTGAAAGATGGAAATAACCTCCAAGCTATAGGACTTGAACTATGAAGTTGTGTCTCCATAGAAGGTCAGCTTTCTCTACTATTAGAATGCACTTAAACTATTCTTGAAGAGAAAAGGGAGAAGTAATACATGAAAGGAACTATCTAATCTATTCTAAAGAGTTGATGCACCAAAATAGGGTGTTCAGACCTATCTCTACCCATACATGCACAATAAAATTATCATTACAATCCAAAGATATGAAAATTTAGACTTCCTTTAATCTATTAGGTATGTAGAAATCAAATAACCAAGTGAGTGACACAAGGAAAGGAGTTCACCTCTTATCATTCATAGGTCAAAAGAATACAAAGATGTAGATTATAGATATACACAATACATTAAAGAGAGGTAGACAAAGCTTGTACTATACATTGTGTTAGCTTAAAGAATAAATTTGACAACTGAGTGTCAATACACTTAACCAAGATCAAGAGTAAGTGCCAAGTAAGATGAAGTGCCGAGCTATATCAAGTGTCGATTAATAGTAGGTGCTGATTGTAATGGGTGCTGAGTATTAACAAGTGTTGAGTGTCAACAAGTGTCGAGAGTAATAAGTACCAAGTATTAACAAGTGTCGAGTGTCAACAAGTGCCGAGAGTGACAAGTGTCGAGTATTAACAAGTGGTGAGTGTCAACAAGTGCCGAGAGTAACAAGTGCCGAGTGTCAACAAGTGTCAATTGTCAACAAGTGCTGAGAGAAACAAGTGTCGAGTGTTAGCAAGTGCCGAGTGATACAGTTTTTTTTAGGTGCTGAGCTATCCATGATGCAAATAGATTTTGCAGCCAACATAAGGTAAACTTCAAGGGATTTAATGATAAAATTGAATCTTTTATTTTTTCCTATGCAATCTACATGCAACCAATCAGTAAAAGATAAGTATTGAGCAGGAAATTGAGATTCAATATGGATTGTAGATCCAAATCAAACTCTAAGTCTTTGAAGTCTTTATAAGGAAGACAAAATTTCATTGTAAATATACATGAGAGGACATACAATGGTGTACAAGGAAATCTATTTTTCAGAAGCAAGGGTTATCAAATCACAAAGGATCAAGATTAGAGAAGGCGAAAAAGGAGCTGACATTCAGCAATCAAGGATTGTAATCTATCAGGTTCATTGTATCTAATACTCTCTAGCAATTGTATTAGAATGAAAATCCTATGGTGATAGGTTAGCTTTATAGCCATTTTGTAGATCCTTTGATTAGGTGATTAAAATCCTTTAATAGGGTGACACTTCATGCTAAGTGTTTGTAAATCCTCTAACCAGGTCACTATTAATACAGTGTAAAGCCTTTAACAGGGTAAACCATCAGAAGCGGTTGAACAATATTGCTGTTGCAAATTTTGTGGGTATCATCCCCACCCCAGTTTTACCTTCTTATTCCTGGAGGGTTTCTGGGTTACCAAATTCCAGTGTTATGAGTTTTTGATGCATGTGTTTAGTTTCATGATTATTTGATGTATTTACATGCATGCAATTTACTTTTAGTTAAAAGTTTTATTGGCTAAAGTGTGGTACTTATGATTCACCCCCCCTCTCATAAGTACTCTTTCCATATTTGAATATTCTAACAATTGGTATCAGTGCTAATCCAGGTTCTCACAAAGAAAAGCCTAACAGCTTGAAGGAAAAGATCTAAAGATGGAAGCCTTCAAACTTGGAAAGATTGTTGAAAATCAGGTGATAGATGTGCAACTTGCTCTGCATAGCTTGGAGGAATTTAGAAACAAGTTGAGAAATCATTTTAAAAAAGAAGGATCTAGCCATAGCTGAAAATTATATACACTACAAAGAGATTGATACCACCAATATATTTTCCAATGGAGACACTAAAGAGTTTGATGCAGCAATAGTAGAATTAATGGAGAAAAACAAAGTTCAAGCAGAGGAGATAAGATCTCTCAAGATGGAACATGAATCACAGGCTATAATGATATGTGAGATTACTGAACAAAAGAAAAGAGCAGTTGATGATAAGGTCATGATGGAAAATGACAAAAGAAATCTTACAAATAGACTTCAAGAAAAATGTACTGAATTGACAAGGATCTCAAACATGCAGATGGATACACTTGCTCAAATGATGAACCTTCATCATGAACTCAATATGAAAGATATTGAGATCTCTACTTTGAAGATGCAGAATGAACAAATGTAGAATGAATTGAATAGAGAAAGAGAGGTGATAGAAAATCTCAACAAATCAAGTGAAGCCATCAAATATTTTGAGCGAATACTGAAATCTCCAAGATCAACCCATGATACAACAGGGCTTGGATATAACAGCACTAAAGTTGGAGAATCATCAAAGAGTGCAGAACAAAGAAGTGATAAAGGTAAAGATGTTAAACCTATATGTCATTTCTATGGAAATAAAAGACATACATCTAATGTATGTAGAAGCAGGAATGCCCATTAGCATGATAAACCCAAAAGCATAAATCATTGTCATAAATGCAAGAAGCAAGGTCATTAAGCATATGAATGTAGAACCAAAACTACTAAGACATCAAGATTTGATGGACATTGTTATAATTGCAAAAAGTATGGACATAGAGCTTTTGAATGTAGATCAAAGCCTATGTGGACAATAAATCAACCAGCAAAGACATCAAACCATGAATTTTGGGATTACAACACCAGGTACAGCTATCACTATTGTCAAGAATATGGACATATCCCATAGAACTACATAAGAACACATTATAGAGGGAATTACAAAAGATGGTTCAGTCAAACTACATGTTTCAGTTGCTTAAAAGCTGGTCATGTCAACAGGAATTGCCCAACAAGGTCAAAGGCATCAAGTTCTGAGTTCAGCAATGGAAAGGCAAAGATAGATGTTGGACATGTCAGAAGTAAAATGAATAAGACATGGAAGAAGAAAGATGAGTATAACACATCAAGTGCAAAGATCACTTCACCTAATAGGTCAAGTGATCATACTTGGTCAAATTAAGCAAGAATAAGTGTGGGATTGATAAACCAAGTCATAGTATACATCAATCCCTAGACATAGAAGAACGGGAAAGAAGAAATCAGCATAACAAAAGATGTCAAGTCAAAACTAAGAACTTTGCAAGATCTGTCAAAGTTGTCTTTAGGACCTGAGTTGCTAACAATGATCGAGTTGATAGTTGATGCCAAGCTATGAAATATCAATAGGAGCCGAGTAAAGTAAAACAAAATGGGAGCCGAGTCATGTCGAAACCTTTCAGGTGCCAAGTAGATAGTTGGCAGCACACTAAGCATTAATTACTCTATTTTGAAGGGTACATAAATCTGATTTTTGATCATTTTCCCACCATTCAAACAAGAATCAAAGCCAAGAAGAGCGAAGAAGATCAAGATCAGCTCAGAAGCCATTTGTGAAGATTTCAATAGCGATTCAGGACAAGTTTCATCAATTTAAGGTATTTTACTTAAGTGCTGAGCTATGTAGAACTTATAAACTTGTTTAAATCATAAACCCTAGTTTGGAAAACAATGGCATCTGGGTCAGGAACCACAAAGGGTAGAGAGTGTCATGAAGTATAGTTGGTTAGCAATGAAGTTAAACAACCTGAATTTAAGCCCATTCCAGAAGTAGCATACAAAAATGATCCTGTAGGTGCACTATTAGTTATTTCAGACAAAGTTGTTATGGTCCAACATGTTCGCAGATGTTATAACTACAAAATTGGTGCCATAGGAGATTTAGAAATATATAATGCATATGATAAACTATGTGAAAACAACATACTAAAAAATGAGTTCTCAATAATAGAAAGAAAAGGAGTAACCAAAACCCTGGCATTTTTTATTGTTTTCAAAACTGAATGGGTATAGATAGTTTTGAGCCAAATACATGATGGAGCTTTTTCGTTAGAGTCAGGGCTAGTAAAATTTACCAAGAAAACTGTTCATAGGGTTATTGGTATTCCAACCCTAGATCGACGAAAGACCCTGTGAAGTGACAAAAGGGAAGTAATAGAGAAAAATACAGGTGCTAAATGGAACAATAGAGGAATGACTATTGACACAGTCACATATCCCCTACTAGATTTTTCTATGAGAATCATTTCACTCAAATTCTATCAATCAAGCAAGTTAAACAGTGCACCTTGTATAGCAGTTGATGTTGCATATGAGATAATAAAAAAGGATCACACTTATGATTTAGCAGAGCTCATGTTTCAACAGATTAATGAAAATCTGGGAGCTATAAGCAAGAGCAAGGGAGGTCAATGCAAATTTGGATCAGTTTTGATGTGCATGTTTTTCTATCTGATGAAAGAATTCCCTTCTATGGGTAAGGTAAGATGGAATCCAGACAAAACAATTTTTGAACAAATCAATGGATACATTGAACAGATGGGTGAAAATTTTGATGCCCAAATGACTAGTTACTTTGAGGACTTCAAAAAGTCCATGAATCAAAGAATGAGAATTCCAGTCTCATTGACTGAGAAATATGAAAAAGACATTTGTTTTCTTGTAGATCTAGATTATACCTACATACAAGTAGTTATACCTAGAGTAAGATGGCTTAGGCCACTGGGTTATGAACTTGATATTGATCAAGCTTATGTGGCAATAACAACCCTACTTGTAGAAGAAGTTGATAAAAATGCAAAAAAAATTGGAACCTATGATGTTGTCAAATCAAGGGTGATAACAAATTTGAAGACTGCTTCAGCAGTAAAGAAGAAAGAGAAAATGGTGAGAAAAATCAAGAGAAAATTTGACGTTGAAGAAGAAGAAGGAGATAAACTTCAAGATCTAACTCAAGGGTTAGGAGGAGATAAAGAGGAAAGTGTTGAGGTAGAAGAAGCCAAGGAAGCACTAGTTAAAAGAAAGACCACAACTCCTTCTACTCCTCAATCCAAGGGGAAGAAAGTAGTTGCTCCTGCACCAAAGAGACCTACCACAAGGGCTGCAGCACAAAAAGCCCAAGAGGAGGCAAAAGGAAAGAAGAAATACTCAAAGAAGATTGCTGCTGAGTCAAAGAAAAGAAAATTTATTCCCCAGCTTGAAACAAATGAGGAGAAGATAGAGTCAGAGGACAATAGTCAATTTCAAGTGGTAAGACACAAACCCTAGACTGTTGTTGATAAATTATGATCAAAAATTAGGAATGATGATTTGAAAGGTTTAAAGAAGCTAAATTTTTCTAAGCTCACCAAAGAAGAGAAAAATAAATTAGAGGAATCTGTGTATGCTATGATGGCTGAATATAAGCACACACCTCTAGAATTAGATGAATCTATGCCAAAAGAATTGTATAAAATTGTAGAGGATAAATGGCATTTTTGTTTACAAATGGAAAAAGAGATAAGGGAGTCAACATTAGCTAGATTGTTGCCTGATTTGACTAAAGATCAAGTAACAAATGTAGTAAAAAGGCATAATAGCATATTCACTCCCAAGTATAGAGCATTCAGCATATTGCACAATAAAATTGAAGAGGTAGTTACTAAATCCACAAGATTGTGGAAAATAGTTTACAAGAAAATAGAAGATGTATATAATGAAGAATATAAGGCAGAGGCAAGTGCCAAGACAAGGGAAAAGAAGGTGTCAGGAACCAAAGAAAAAGAGAAGGAACAAGTGGAGAAGAAGAGTAAAGAAGAAAAGGAAGAAGAGGTACATACAAAGGAGAAAGAGGAAGAGAAAGATATAGTCGAGCCACAAGATCAAAGTATGCAAGACATACAGGTATCTCCTCCTAGTCCTCCTCATGACACCATCACACCTGCAAATATTATAAAAATAAAAGATGTTATAGACACTTCAAATCAAAACATCAATCCATTAATTGCACAGGATTTAGAAATCCTTGACGAATCATCACTAGTAGCAAAATTAAGTTCAAATCCTGTATTGGTCAGTGTTGATGAATTATAGAATCTAGAAGTTAAAATAGAGATAGTCAAGGTAAAAGCACAACTACCACCTTTGACCATACAAACTACTAGTATTCTATTTCTTCCACCACCACCTCCACCAAGTGTAGTCACATATACACTTCAAATGTTGAGCACAGCAGCAGGGGAAATAAAAGAAACATCTAAAAAACCAATAAGTTCAACCCCAACGAGCAGTCATAAAAGGGATACTCAAGCTGAAGAAAAAGATGAGACAAAGAAGAAAGAGGAGGCGGCAATACAAACACTGGTTGCATTACCAAAATCTAGTACTCCAACACAGACTCTTCAGCAGCTAAGCACAGATGGGTTATAGCTACAAATCAAGACACCAGGCTCGAGCTCATCAAAGGTAGTTAGGAAACTTCACTATGGAGTTCCTGAGCTTGATGAAGAAATAAAAATCCCATATTATGAATCTAGCACTCTTACTAAAGAAAAGATTAATGAAATTCAAAGTGCATTGGACAGAAGAAGGAGACAAGAAGCACTAAGAAAAGAACACAAGAATAAGCTTACCTTGAATGAAATTAAAGATATATTCATAGAAGCTTTTTGCTTACAGTATCTAGATGAGTCAAGACCAATTATAGAGAAACTATCTGATATAGTTGACCAGGTGACTAATGAAGACCAAGAAACAAATGCTAGATTTCTTGAATGGTCAGAAAGGAAGTTCCAAGGTAAGGTAAATAGTAAAATATCCGGTGATATAGCATTGTCACAAGAAGAACTGGCAAAGAAAGTTATAACAGTTAAAATTGTACTAGGAAACATCTTTTCCCTATACAACAAGTTGTGTGATTTTTCCACATTCACACAGGACACTAGCCAAAAAATACTGAGCTTGGAAAATAATCTGAAGATTTCCAGCATGCAACTCCCCACAAATCCAGCTCAGAGTGAGGAGCATTTTGTCCAATCACTTCACACACAAAGAGAGTTAGTTGTCTTAGCAGTAGAGGAGGCAACCACAAAAGCTAAATTGATGCAAATTCAATCATCAATAACTCCTCATTTGGAACTACTTCACAAGGAGCAGATAAATGTAGAGACAGTCCTCAAGAAAGACCCCAATCTTTCTTCATATGATGGACTTGTACACCTAGCAGCAGAGATTGCCATCTAGCATAAGACATTGGATGTCACATTAGCAAATTGGGATGTAGCTCTGAAGTTACTCCTTGAAGTAAATAGTACATTTTTGGCCAAGTATGACATTTGCTTGTAAGACCCTTGACATAAGTGTCAAAAAGGGGGAGAATAAGATAGCAGGAGTGATAAGAGAGTGATAAGAAGTGATTAATTATGGGGGAGTTAAGTACAAAATATATGTAATGATAAGTATGATAAAAGGGGCAGATAGCAAATTTTGAATGTACATACAGGATCAATTAGTAAGGAGTCACAAGGATCTTAATTAAGTGTTTTTGCCACTCATGTCAAAGGGGGAGATTGTTAGCTTAAAAAATAATTTTGACAACTGAGTGTTAATACACTAACCAAGATCAAGAGTAAGTGCCGAGTAAGATGAAGTGCTAAGCTATATCAAGTGCCAAGTAATAGTAGGTGCCAAGTGTAACAAGTGTCGAGTGTAATAGGTGTCGAGTATTAACAAGTGTCAAGTGTCAACAAGTGCCGAGAGTAACAAGTGCCGAGTATTAACAAGTGCCAAGCGTAACAAGTGTCAAGTATTAACAAGTGTTGAGTGTCAACAAGTGTCAAGAGTAACAAGTGCTGAGTATTAACAACTACTGAGTGTCAACAAGTGCCGAGAGTAAAAAGTGTCGAGTGTTAGCAGGTGCTAAGTGATATAGTTTTTTTTAGGTGTTGAGCTATCTAGGAAACAACATGTGTCAAGCATCAACAATGCTTCAGGAGCCAAGTAACACAAAATATCAACATAAAAGTTTGAAATTGCACAAACTATAATGCAAACAGTTTTTGCAGCCGACATAAGGTAAACTTCAAGGGATTTAATGATAAAATTAAATATTTTATTTTTTCCTATGCAATCTACATGCAGCCAATAAGAAAAAATGATAAAGTCATGCAACCAATCAGTAAAAGACAAGTATTGAGTGGGAAATTGAGATTCAATATGGATCGTAGATCCAAATCAAACCCTAAGTCTTTAAAGTCTTTATAAGGAAGACAAAATTTCATTGTAAATATACATGAGAGGACATACAAGGGTGTACAAGGAAATCTATTTTCAAAAGCAAGGGTTATTAGATCACAAAGGATCAAGATTAGAGAAGGCAAAAAAGGAGCCTCCATTCAACAATCAAGAATTATAATCTATCAGGTTCATTGTATCTAATACTCTCTAGCAATTGTATTAGAATGAAAATCCTATGGTGATAGGTTAGCTTTATAGCTATTTTGTAGATCCTTTGATTAGGTGATTAAAATCCTTTAATAGGGTGACACTTCATGTTAAGTGCTTGTAAATCCTCTAACCAGGTCACTATTAATACAATGTAAAGCCTTTAACAGGGAAAACCATCAGAAGTGGTTGAACAATATTGCTATTGTAAATTTTGTGGGTATCATCCCCACCCTAGTTTTACCTTCTTATTCCTAGAGGGTTTCTGGGTTACCAAATTCTAGCGTTACGAGTTGTTGATGCATGTGTTTAGTTTCATGATTATTTGAAGTATTTACATGCATGAAATTTACTTTCAGTTAAAAGTTTTATTGGCTAAAGTGTGATACTTATGATTCAGCCCCCCGCCCCCCCCCCCCCCCCCCCCCCACCCTTTCTCATAAGTATGCTTTCCATATTTGAATATTCCAAGACATTGGTGGTTGAAGGAGATAAGATAAGATGTCATATAATTCAGAGGAAAGGGGGGAATTTTGAGTAGCATGCTAAGGCAATACTAGAGAAATAAAGAAGATCCAATCCTAAGAAAGAGTACAACATCTAATTTTATAGTGTAAGCATAACTAAGATAGCTTCCACTCTAAGATATAATTCAACCACTACAATCAACTTTGTAGAGAATAAGTACTACAAAACTAGAAAAGATCTGATCATAATGCAAATCTAGACATGAGAAGATCACTTATCCACCAAACAATCTATGAGGGGACAAGAATAATGGCCATTAACCTTCTAACTAAGTAGATGGATCGACCAATGGAAATTGAGTGTTCTGTTGCATTCATCAGGCCTAGGTAATGATGAAAGTGATGGCAGGAGATAAAAAAGATCAAATCTATCATAAAAGAGATGTTTCCCCTATTATCAACTTTCCAAATCATGTTGAAAGCATAGGTCAACCATATTCAACTTTCACTCTATACCATTCCTACTACGTGATTGGTTGGGAGTTCCTCTTCATCTACCTTGGTGGGTGAAATTCTTTATATATTTTGATCAACACTAAACTCACAATCCTATGAGAATCAACTATGATCAAAACCCTTTATATCACCTTTTTTTTCATAACCTTGAGTTCTATGATCTTATGATTTCCAATACCTCATAGCATTGAGCCCATCCTTCAGTCTCTTTATGATCCTTCAACAAAAAAAAGATCATATGATCTTATGAAAAAATGATAGCCCTTAACACCCTCAATGTAAGGTTGTGGTACCATTATTCTTTCCATGCAATGTCATGAAATGGTTGATTGGACCTTTATGATCTTACCATTGCAATCCATTGTGATATTGGTAGTTGTGACAATAACCCTTGTGATCCTACGATCATGATTTGACTATCATTGTCATGACCTTAGGAGGTGTCCTCACTTGTTCCTACAACCTTATAGCTTTACAATCATACTGTCAACCTTCCATTTCATAGCATTGGCAACCTAGGAAGTCAACTCCCTAATTCTATGATCATTGACCATCATGGAAATAGAACATATCCTCACAACACTTATAATCTTATGATCACTTACTATCATGACATTAAGAAATACCTTTCTTTGGATTATGATCTCTTGAAAATCTAAAATCTCATGAAAACCCAACCACTCAACCAACAAGAGCCTTGTAGTATCTTCTCACTACTTGATTTTCTTGACAATCCTCTGATACAGGAGCTATCATAAGATCAAGACCATACCATCTTGTTATAGCTCTATGATTTAAAAAATAGAAATGAATCTTGTGATTTTTGGGTGTTTTCAAATATTTGAAATTAATCCTTGGTGGGAAGTTACTTTTGGCCAATAGTAATCTTGAGCTAGATTAGGCCTATGTAGCTTTGTGTGGAAATGATGTGCTTAAGATAGATCACAAACATCTGTACATCAAGGGGTTGACCCACATCACCCAAATTCGTAGGAAATTTCAAATAAAGTGGATTAGGATTATACTAAGTTGAGTTCACGATATTCTATTTTGGTTGGAATGGACCTACCCCATCACAAAGAAGATGATTCATAGGATAATAAGGTATCCTATGATAGAGAAAACCAAGACTACTAAAAACCCTAGGTCATATAGAACTAAAAAAGTTGACACTCAATGAATGGGATGAAATATGCATGAAGCTAAAAAATATGCTAGAAATGAAAATAAAATTTGGCATACATGTCATTTCTCATAAAATCTACAACTCAAGTTTTACCAACAATGTGTCATGCAAGGTAGTAGACCTAGTATACAAGATTGTAAAGAATTTATCATTCAACTTTGTAGAGCTTCAATAATCCTAGCTAAAAAAGAACATGGAGAACATTTAGGCCTTAAAGAAAAATCTATGTAAGATCTATTCACTCTTAGTATGTTTATTCTTTTATGTTTAGAAGTTCTTTCATTCTAAAGGAAATGTTGTTTGGAAAAAAGACACCTGTGTACAATATCAAATCAATGAATTCATAACTGAAATGGGTGAGAAATTTGATAACATCATTGATGCTTACTTTGAAAATTGTAAAGAAAGGATGAAAAGTAGACTTAGAATCCCTAAGCTACTTGTAAATAACATTGAATAAGATATATGCTTCCTAGATGATTATGATAATGTTCACGTACATGCAGTCAGGGCTAGAATAACATGGGTTAAAGTTTCTATTATATGAGGTCAATATTGATGAAATAAAGGATATTATTAAGGTTCTCATTAATGATGCAGTAGAACCCAAAGCCACTTACTTTGGAACTTATGAAAAGAACAGATAATAATATATATTTAGATTTAGGTCCCTCAAATTTTGGAAAGAGGGAAGTAGAGGCTATCCAAACTATTGGAAAGAAACATGTTGCCAAATTACACACATCTCTTATGATCACTGAATGAGAGAGTAATGATGAAAAGGGGGAAGAGAAATATAAAGAGGTATAGGAAAATGATGCAGAAGAGGAAGAAGATGAACCTCCCAAAAAGAAATAAAAGACCCCACCCAAGCCACTCAAAAGAGAAACAAGATCAACACCTATGATTACACCTACCAAGCCAAGGAAGGAAAGAGAGCAACTAAAGCTTCAAGAAGAAGATGATGAAGAAAATCCCCCAATTATATCATTAAGGAAGGAACCCCCTACTTTTGGAAAACAATAGGAAAATGTTAGGGTAGGAAGGGGTGTGGCTATTTTTATATACTTCAAATATGACTCTAGAAGAAAAGAGGAACAAAAATAGATGGAGGAAGAACTTGTAGATAAAATAAACAAATGGAAATATGATCCTTTTGTGATAAAAGGGGAGTCTCCTTAAAATCTATTGAAGGATGTCTCACATCATTGGGATAATGTAGGAAAAATAGAGAAAACCTTAAGAAATATCATGCCTAATCTCTCTACCAAAGAGACCAAGGAGGCAATCTAAACATGAAGTAAACTAATTCCAAGATTTAAAACTTATAATTTTTTTCAAATAAAATGGAAGATATTGTGAAATATACAACAAAGACATGGAAGGACACATTTGACATCAAGGATGAAGGAGCTCTTATAGAGATTTAGACAAATAAGGATTCTGATGCTTAGAAGATTACAATAGAAGTCATTGTATGACTTCCCTCTACTCCACCTAAGGAAAAAATTATGTCATAATCAATTGAGTTGAACCCAGTTCAACCTAGTAGTGAAGTGAAGACTGTGACACCTTCATTGAGTTCTATCATAGAGGAAACTAAGAAACAAGTCCCCTTAGTCTCAACCAAGAAAGAGGCTCCATTAATTTGGACCAAGAAATAGGTTCCAAGAGAACAAGTTCACCTTGTAGAAATTTGTAGTGTCAATTGAGTTGCAGCGGCAACTAAGCTTATATTTCACACCAAGCTCTAGTGTCAACCAAGTTGACTATGCCTACCAAGCTCCAATTTTTACTAAGTTAGTAGAAAAGTCTCTTTCTAAGGTAATAATATAGATGGAAGGATAGTGTAAGCTAAGTCAAAAGTGTCTACAGAGTGATCAGTGTCAACTGAGCACCCAACATCTATCGAGGGCTACATCCTTGATCCTAAGGTTAGCACTTGATTGCTTGATAACATGTCACCTCTAAACAATTTCTTCTTGATTCTTCTTGATCAAATGTCTCTTTATTGTATCCTTTTCTCTATCCTTTGTTCCACTCTAACTAATTCTATAATGTAGTTTCACTTCATAACTTCTAAGCCACTATGAATGCTCTATTTGTGCATGCAAACTTGTCCTTTTCACTCCTTCAACACTCTTAGAAAGTTTAGGACTTTTTCTCCTTAAGAAGACTCTACTGACTTAGGGTTAGGTATGAATCTATGGCTAAGATTCATCCATTTTTCCACTTAATTCTTCCTATTTTCTATTTGGTTACATGTAATTGCATAGGGAATCCAACTAGAGATTCGTCCTTATCTTAAAAACATCAAAATCCAATCTTAAGTCGGCTAAAAAATGGTTTACATAGTTGTTTATGCCCTTACAAACAAATATGTCAAAATTGTCTTACTCGACATCTAAAGTCCCTAATGCTCGACATACACTAATCTTTCTACTATGACTTAACACCTATATTGCCCAGCATCCACTGTTTACTCAGCTCCTATGTAACTCGGCATATATTATCTACATGGTACTTGAGTGACTCAGCACATGAGTGACTCAACACTCACTATAATGACTCAGTATGGTCTACTATTTACATGTTGTTTTTAGCATGTTCTGCTAGTTTAGCATAAACTAAATAAATGGCTTAAGTGTGTTGAGACTCAATTATCAAAACCAATCTGAGATCAACAATCTCCCCCTTTCACCACAAGTGTCAAAAACACTTGAGTATACATTATCATCCTTAATCTTATGAGAATAACATAGCTCAACTTAGCTTATCTACAAAACTTGAAAATGTCAAAAAAAATTAAAAATTGTGTTGGCGCTCGAAATTGCATTCTCATTTTGAGCATTTATTTCAAATTTTGAGTCAAATCAAGCCCCATAAATGCCTATGTACCTAGCTATACCTTAAGCCCCATGAGGTGTTTAATGTTTCTAACAAATTTAATTCAGTGTATCCACTTGTTCTACGATAATAAATTGACATTTTGAGTCATTTGGTGAAGTCCTATTTTGAGCTAGTATCAAAATCTGTATTTTCACAAGTGTCAAATAGCGACAAGAGGCTATGTTTGCATTTAAATATCTTACACCTAAAAATTAGTCATGACCTACCACTTTGTGAATATCTAATGTCCATACCAGAGAGTCTATGTTTTCAATTTTGAGCTATTTTGAATCAATTTGACTAGGTTTTGAATCCATCAAAGTTGGTCATTTACTGTTTAAATACTTTTGCAATTAATTCAAAATTTTGGGAAGCCCTATTTGATGAGTTTTAATTTTGGCCCAATTGACCAAAATGTTGAAATTCCTTTTGCATTGCATTGTAGGCATTAGACTTGTTATGTTTCAAGTCTTAGTGTTAGCACTCGATATGATCACAGTTTTAAAACTTCAAGTTCAGAGTTTTTGAACCACTTCGAACTGAAGTTCAAAGTAGTTCAAAGTGGTTCAATTGTTTAGTTGACTCATGTTGTAGGTTCAATGCAAGTGAAGTTCAGGTTCTGGTTTCAAAATGCAAAAGTGTTAATCCAAGAAGGTTTAAAGCTTAGCTCCAGCCCATGATTCATGGTCAAAGCAAAAATTTAGATGTCATAGTGTGAAGATGTTCCTCATCCAAAGAATGAAATAACATCATAGTGAATCTTCAAGTGAGTCAAAGGTTCATTGAGTTTAATGTTTCAAAGGTTCAACAGTTCAAACTTCAAGTACAGAGTTTTTGAACCACTTCGAACTAAAGTTCGAAGTAGTTCAAAGCGGTTCAAAATAGTTCAATGTGCTCATGCAAGTTTGATGATCTGTTCTAAGAGGTTCACATGTATGATTTAGTGGCTTGGTTCAGAAGTTCAAAGTGGTCGAAAGTGATTCAGAGATCAAGTTCAAATGTCAAGTTCAATGGTTCAGCAGGTTCGATGGCATGACAGTTCAAAATCATAGTTTTGTATACTGATAAACAATGACTTGTAACTTTTCACCTAGGCATAATTTCACAAATCACTCTAGTGAGAACATAAATGACTAGTCTAGCACCAGCATATTCAAAAGTGAAGAACATCTAATGGTGCAATCACAAGTTCAGAAGAGTTCATCCCGTAGGTTCAAATGAGTTCGAATGGTTCAAACAAGTTCAACGGGTTCAATTGTTCTGGCAATTTTATATACCTCCACTCAGTCTTCAATAAATTTTTACTCAGACATAATTTTCTCAATCATTTTATTCAAATTATGTGGAATTAGGATTTCTCCAACCTATCCAAAAATGAAGGAAATCTAACAATGGAATAATTAGTTACTGCCCCTGCACTGAGACCCATTTGTCTGTCAAAACAAATCTGCCCAGCAGTTGATTTTTATTATTATTTTGGACTGATTTATTCATTTTCCACTTATCCAAATATGCTAAAATGACATTTGATTTAGTGAAAAATCTTTAAAAGCTAAATGTCATAAAAATCAAACAAAATCTATCAAGGAAGGTGAAAAGAAACAGTTTCAAGAATGAGTTATGAAACTAAAAAGTCACAAGAAAAAAAAGTTAAATAAGCAAGGGTTCCACTTCTTTTCTATAGGGGAGACTTTGGTGCTGTAGTACAGGAGAGTTTGGGGCTGAGAGTTCTACTTTTTCCTTACAGGAGATTTTATGCTGCTACAAAGGGGAGGGTAGAATGGTTAGAGTTTTAGATAGGTAGTTATTGTAATGATAGTAATTGGTAGATATGATATGGGTATTTTAGTTTTTACATGACTTTGTGCATATAGAATTTTAATATCTATATATGTATTATCTTTAATATAGTTTAGAAACTTTGTGTTCAGGCATGATTAATCAGTATTACTTTTTGAATCCTGGTTTATCAGTTTGAGATATTTGGTTACTATCCTTTCTACAAACTCACGATGTCATCCATTCCTGTAGATTAGTTAAATGTCTTTTGGTTATTAGAAATAATTTATACCTCACAATATAAGAATTTGTGAGAGACCCTTTTGTACTTTCAGGTAAAAGTGTAGAAGATTTAAATTCATTGAACATTTCACATGGGGAGCTGTACCCGATAAATTTTTGAGGAAGGTTATCAACCCAGTGATAACCTGTCCAATTGTTGGTGTTAGTTTGTCCTTTCACTTGGGCATTTAGGGTCATATTTGCATGTATTTTCCTAAAGGACAATCTATTCACTAACACTTAGCTTGTGATGAATCTGTTTGATCAGTTTTCAAACATGATTCCAAACACAATTTCTATCATTTTACTAGTGTCAACGTGCAGATTGATCGGTACTCTTGTTCATGATGTCATATCTCCTGATCCATGATAGTTCAAGTCAAATGGATTGTATCCCTATGTTTTCCTCCAAAAATACTCTAAGTGTGCCAGTTTGCAGGTCATGATGAATCCATTTGCATACTTTTCCAGGTCAATTTCATTTGCCAAAATCACTTTTCTGCCATTGTTTCAATCTATAAATCCAAGTAGCCCACTTTGACTAATTACCATTTACATTCTGTTATTCATCATGAACTCAAATCTTAGATTTATGCTCACCTCATGACAATGAACCAACACCCCAGTTTTTGTCTCCCTAAGTGTTAGTTTGCCCAGTTTTAAAAGCCAAATCCAAACTCAATTTATGGTTTTCTAATGTGTTTACTTGTAGGTAATTTTGAGAAGGAAACTTTGATTAAAAATATCTTTTTACCCCAAATTTTTCATGAGATGAGATTTGACAAGGTAAAAGTGTGTGGAACAGAGAATTAGCATCCCAGATTTCAAAGCCCAGTTATCTGTTTGGGTTTGTTTTTAAGATCAGTCAATGAACCTCCTAGTGCAAAATTGACAATTTGCAAATAAATGATAAAGTGAGCTTCAATTAATGGTTCAGTGATTGAATTAGATTCTAGTCAATTTGAAATAGTGGATAAATTTCATAGTTCAGTTGTTCAAAAATGAATTTTTTTTTAGCCAAACCTATTTTGGGACCCAACCAATTGCATTAGATTATGGTGTAAAAGTGTTGTTTCTTATGAGAGACATTTCCTATACAAATACAAAGGAAAAACTTTCATACTCAATGAGTCAGAGCCTAGTGTATTTCACTATTATGTTTGTCAGGCATGAGTGGAGTACAAGTAGTAAACACTATACATGGATCAAGCATGACTTGGTTTTTGTGGACTGCAAGAAAACACCATGACGAGTTTTCATAAGGAACAAACCTATGTATTAAAGTATAAAGGAGGGATTGATGGAAAATAACATAGATGCCAAATTTTTTATAGAAATTGAACTTTTCTTCCCAAGCACCAAGTAGATTTGGCTCTATGGGGTCATATACTTCATAATTTTGAAAAAGAACATGTGCTCTATATGAATTACAATTGTAGTTCTTTTCTTGCCTAAGATTCTAGTGTAATAGGTAAATGTCCATGACTAGTGCAATTAGATATATGTGAATAAAGAACATGACATTTAGTGCTTTCAAAGAGTCCATAGCCTCAGGGTTAAGGCTTTATCTAGATACACCTTCATGGCAATGGAGGACATGCAATCATCGTCCTCTTCAACAATAATGGGTAACAATGTACCTCCCAAAGATACATGGTGGCAAGCATTCCTCAGAGTTTCTTTTCAATGGAAACTTGATGATGGTAAACTTGATGTTGAAATCTCAGCTATGTTGAAGGCAAAGCGCATGCTAAGAAGCTACAGGTTAGAATGAGGAAATGGGTAGAGTGGCCCACATGCAAAGGGAGATTTTATATAAAAAATGTAGGCTATAAAAAAATGCAGATAAATGAGCTCACACAAAAGGGTAGCCTCAATGCAAGAAGCCCTAGCATGAAGAGCCCACACTCTACTCCACATTGATTAGAAAGAAGCCCAAGGCATGTAAAATATAAACTGCACAAAGAAGAGAATTTTCCAATAGTAGACCAACTACTAGATAAAATAGAGGAAGCTATGGGATAGGAAAACCAAGGGATACACCATCTCCAAAGAAAATATCCAAGCCACAAAGTCAAAGAAAAATAGAAGACCCGCAGTATGATGAAGAGAGGCTCCACCCCAACAGCAAACACAGTAAGAAAAGGAAGCCACCAACCAAAGTGGAGGAAGCTATTTGAAGAGTAAGACACTATTTTTGAAGAGAACAACCCCTAATTGGAGATGGTGGCAAACATGAAGGAGCTCCATGTTGAAAGTAACTAACAGGGAGTAGTCAATGTTTTGCAAAACAACAATAGACTTGGGAAAGCTATTGCAAGATTAAAAAGGAGAAATTCCATAAAAAGATGCAGCATAACAAGTCAAGAACACATGAAAAAGATGGAAAATCTTGGACACACAATATGGTAGTGGTTCTATATTGGGTTTCCTAAGTAAAGATCATGTAACTGTTGGTGACCTTATGGTGGAAAACCATAGGAAATAAAAATAGGTACAAGGGTGCTTTCATTTTACTTTTTGTTTTTATTTTGTTCGCTAGTGTTAGTGTGCTAATGAGAGTTTGAGAGCAAGGAAAGAAAACAAAGGAGGTGTCTCATGATAATGCCCCAATGCAGCAGGGTATGCATGCAAGTAGTCAAAGCCTCCAGTCATATAGAGGAAATGAAAAAGCATGCCAAGTGCTTGAAGAAGCTGCCTATGGAAGGAAACATAAGATTTGCATTATGATTATGTTTGTCATCCTAGTTTCCCTTGTTAACAAGGATTATTAAATGTTTCATTACCAAAGCTAGTTTGTGATGCAGAGCCCTCTGTATTTATCTTCAAGGAATCTTAGTTCAACTCAAGAGATTCAAAATAGGCTGGTACACCCTCAAGGAACTAAGAACATCTCAAAGATTTAAAACAAAGAACCCTGACATTATACACCAATAAAGACAACATCTTCATTCACACAATCAGATTTCTATGTCTAATTGCATTGTTCATAACTTTGGTTTTAAATATCTTTTTGAAAAATTATTTGGAGGAATTGTTCCAAATTAGTAATTCTAAAACATACCCAAAGTTGAGACCAATCCAATAAGAAGATTATAAATTATATACTCTGAACCAAGACCCATATTTTCTGTCATAAATTAGGAGCCCTTCCTAGGTAATCAAATAACTTTCTCAAAATAAATTTAAATAATACCAAATTCTAAGTCTAGTTTCCAAATATATAAGTTATTTTATTTTCTCATTTATAAATCATTGTATAATATCAAATCTTTTTCTGCAACACCATTGAAAGCATTTAAAAACTAGTTTTCACTCAAATCTTCATAACTTTCGTAAATCTAAGTGAAAATGATTCAAACCAGTTGGAAATGAAAGGTAGTTTGGATATCTTTCCAATGAATATCATTAGAGATCCCAAGTCTCAAAAATATGTCCGCACCACATGCTGCAACATGACTATATTCAGCGAATCTGAAATCTGCAAACATCCACTTTCACCAAAATACCCATAACTTATTCATTTCTTCATAAAATTGAACCAAACCAAAAGCATGAGAAGAAGGATTCATCATACTATATATCCATTACTATATTACATGGTTTCCAGGATGTAAATGGCCGTACAAGATCTATAAACTACTCTAAAACTAAAAAAAATCAATCAAAACCACAACAATAAAATGCACCAAAAATGTATCAAAGTATTTCCTCTTCTCCAAATTGATTTGGTTCGACCATAAAATGGTTTTTATATCCATTTGATAGTTATGAACCTTCCTAACTACCCCCAAGACCAACCATATACCTTTTTACATCATTTTTCTATTATTAGCAACTTTCTCAATGTTGCATTTTACAACTTTTTATGCAACTTTTACATTTTTGACAAAAAATGGCTTCATAGCCTTTACAACTTGACCCAAATACAATATAAATGACTCAAATGACTTTAGATGGATGTCAATAGATCCATTCACCAATTAAATAAACATTTTTACCTTATTTATCATATTAAGACCTTCTTTGACAACTTATTACAAATGGCTTCTCTAGCTTTTATATCTTTGTCTTCTTGAAATTTAGGTGCCTCTACACCATACTCCCAACCTTGAAAAGTTTCCAAGTCCCTTGGAAACATGGAATCAATAACCTGCAAGAAAAAATATTAGATCAAAATCCTCATCTTTTCCTTTGACTCTTCACCATCATCAATGGATCGATGCCTCCTCCACTTTCTTATCTCTTTCACTAATGCCTCCTATCAATGGAGTTATACTGGTTGCCTCTATGGTGCTTCTCATTCCTCAGTCCACTCCTCCATGCTACATCACAACCTCTTGTCCCTCACCTGGGAGTCCCATCATGCCTCTCTCCCCAGTCTACTGGCAACACACAAAGGACCATCCTCTCTAGCCCTGGATCATCTCCTATGATCCTTTGGTAGACCTCTCCTATCTACCCATTGCAGCTGAGCAAACCGGCACCATTCTACAACCACAAACCTCAAAACAAGAATCCAAAATAACCCAACACTGCCTAGTGTAGATTCTATCCATCCACACACTCAGAATCTTCTGTGCTCTGATACCAATTTGATGCAGAGCCCTCTGTATTTATCTTCAAGGAATCTTAGTTCAACTCAAGAGATTCAAAATAGGCTGGTACACCATCAAGGAACCAAGAACATCTCAAAGATTTAAAACAAAGAACCCTGAAATTATACACCAATAAAGACAACATCTTCACTCACACAATCTGATTGCTATGTCTGATTGCATTGTTCATAACTTTGGTTTTAAATATCTTTTTGAAAAAACCTTTGGAGAAATTGTTCAAAATTAGTAATTCTAAAACATACCCAAAGTTTAGACCAATCCAATATGAATATTATAAATTATATACTCTAAACCAAGACCCATATTTTCTGTCATAAATCAGGAGCCAAACCATTAACCCTTCCTAGGGAATCAAATAACTTTCTCAAAATAAATTTAAATAATACCAAACCAATTCTGTAGTATCCATTTCTAAGTCTAGTTTCCAAATATATAAGTTATTTTCTTTTCTCATTCATAAATCATTGTATAATATCAAATCTTTTTCTGCAACACCATTGAAGGCATTTAAAAACTAGTTTTCACTCAAATCTTCATAACTTTCCCAAATCTAAGTGAAAATGATTCAAAATAGTTGAAAATGAAAGGTAGTTCACATATCTTTCCAATTAATATAATTAGAGATCCCAAGTCTCCAAAATATGTCTGCACCACATGCTGCAACATGACTATATTCAGCGAATCTGAAATCTGCAAACATCCACTTTCACCAAAATACCCATAACTTATTCATTTCTTCATAAAATTGAACCAAACGAAAAGCATGAGAAGAAGGATTCATCATAATATATAACCATTACTATATTACATGGTTTTCAGGCTGTACATGTCCGTACAAAATCTAGAAACTACTCTAAAACTAAAAAAACCAATCAAAACCACAACAATAAAATGCACCAAAAATGTATAAAAGTATTTCCTCTTCTCCAAATTGATTTGGTTTGACCATACAATGGTTTTTATATCCATTTGATAGTTATGAACCTTCATAACTACCCCCAAGACCAACCATATACCTTTTTACATCATTTTTCTATTATTAGCAACTTTCTCAATGTTGCATTTTACAACTTTTTATGCAACTTTTACATTTTTGACAAAAAATGGCTTCATAGCCTTTACAACTTGACCCAAATACAATATAAATGACTCAAATGACTTTATATGGATGTCAATAGATCCATTCACCAATTAAATAAACATTTTTACATTATTTATCATATTAAGACCTCCTTTGACAACTTATTAAAAATGGCTTCTCTAGCTTTTATATCTTTGTCTTCTTGAAATTTAGGTGCCTCTACACCAGTTTGTAAGCCTTTGAGTATCATGGTGTGCATTAGATGATATTTTTTGGTTTTTAATCATTTTAGAAGGTTGTTCTTGACTATCTTTGTTGTACTCTGCACTCAGGCCAAGAACATAATGCTCATAGTAAAGAAAGAGGCCGCCCACTTGAAAATGATTTGTCAAAGGAAGTTAGAGTTTAACAAAGAGGAGACCCTACAAATATGGAGTCTCAAAAAGAAGCCACAAAAATAGACAAAATAAGCAATACACGCCATTCCAAGGTAGTCTTTCACCATGATCTTAGGCTTAGGTTGGAGAATATGCTAAGATGGAAGCCCTACACCCCAACTTAAGATCTCCTTCACTAACAGCTCAAGAAAATAGTAGGGACACCTGCTTACATTTCCCCTGAGGTTTTTTCAAGGAAAAAATATGATGGGGAGACATTGTAGCGAGGGAGTTTCACAACTAAAGAGAGGCTACTAAAAACAAGGGAACCTGCCAATTTTCAAGCCACAGGGGAGCTAGAAAAGGTGCATTAAAGGGAGACTCCAAGTGCCACAAGTTTGGGTGTATTCACAAAAGGAAAAGTTGCAGAAGAAATCACAGACAAAAGAAGAAAGAGTGTAGTTAAAGGAAAACTTGTGTAGATCCATAAGCAAGAGGAGTAAATTTCTTTCCCACATAGAGTGAAGATAGCCACAGTCCACATTTGCACATTGTTGAAAGAGGGAGCAATGATCTACATGCCTCTAGTTTCTTTTGACTTCCTCCAGATGTTATGCTTTGCAAAATGGAAGCATATATTTAGGTTCTTAATCCCACATTCATGAATCAAATTTTTTTTCAAATGATTAAATATGCAAGCACACACACTGTAAGTGTCTTCAAAGGCACACAATTTTTGGAAGCCGCATGATGCAAGTGGACCCCATGCATGGATGGCTAGTTGGTGATAAGTCATAAATTTTGAAAAAATGTGCGCACAAAAGCTAATGACATCAGCATAGCCAAGCAGCCAAAAAAGTCTAAAATTTAGCGAGTCACTACCTTGCTAGTCAAAAAATCCAAGGTTCTCCAATAGTGACATAGCAAATTGTCAAAAAATGTCAAAAATCTAGCAAATGTAAAATTCAACGTCGGTCTCACTTCCAATATAGTCAATGAACCAAAAATTGACAAGTGGCAATCAGTGGTGTATATGAGGTGACTCAACAATGATGTGGAAATCTTATGTGAATCAAAGAAGGATAAGTGGCACTGCAGTGAAAAAATCTTAGAGATGCACCAAATCATGTCATGTGGAAAATTGAAGGGTTCTCACTATGTCACTAAGGAAAAGTTGCATGCCAGTTAATATAGTGACATAGTGAGCTTTGATGTGGTGATGACATGTGGCAGAAAAGATGAGGTTTCTAGCCAATCTTAGTGTGACATGTGGCATTTCTATGTAGGCCCAAGCTAGTAAAATAATGAAATGTGGCATCTTTTAAATGGTTCAAAGGAGGAAAGTCAAGATTTCAATATTAAAAAATATCTTTGCACTGCAGATTCATTCTAAAGTTGAATAAATTTTATTCCAAATTATAAATTTCATACAGTTTGAGCTATGGGTTTATTTTAAATTTTTCAAATTTATTCTTTTACTTGCCATGTAGCCATGAATAGAGCCTAAAACTTCAAAGGGCCATAACTTGGGCATTTTTAATAAAAAATGGCCTTTCCAATATACCACCGAAACCAAAAAGAGCTGACTTTTTCAAATCTAAGGTCAGTTTGTGCACGTGTCTTCACTAGTTTGTGATATAGGTCAATTTGTGTTTCTTGGGGCATTGGCAATAGAATAGGCAAATTTGATCATTGAGCATCAAATTTTGTTAAAGAGCATATTTGAAGACCTTTTGAAGGTTGAATGTACTAAAAACAATTTGGAAAAGATTATTTTACATTCTAAAGGCCATATTCAATGGATTTTTCACTTTTACCATGAGTTCAACCTGGCATCAAAATCAATTATAATGGTGAATCAAATATCTCAGATATTTCTTTCTTTTAGAAACAAATGATGATGATTTGATTCTAGCAGTTGAGGAGAGAGATATGAGAGAGTCTTTTCATGGTGAAGAGATGGAATTCTAATGTGGATAGATGTCAATTGCAGATTCAATCTGGGAATTCCTTCCTCTATATCAATCTCTTTCTTTCTTATTGTAAAGGTTGTTCCAATTTTTCATGGTGAGACCATTATTGGTTCCAATCTTTTGGAGAAAATTTGCACATTACTGTGATACCAGGATTTTGGTTCTAGTCTTGATGCATTCCCAATACTGAGACACCATATTTTTTAGTATAATTCTCTCATGTGAACAGTAGTAGGAAGGAAAATATAGATAGTTCAGATCTATTAATTTGTTTCATATTTTGATTCCATGCATATGAATGTATTAATTTCAAGGAAATAAATATACAGAGCAGCAGATGATTGAGTTTCATTTTAAGTCTTGTCTCCCTTATTAGTACACTTCGATGTTTTATGATCTTTGATAGAGAGCTTAGGTTGTAGTTGCAATCCTTTAAGGTGATATTTTATTTCATTTTTTCTTATAATTCAAAAGGTTATGTAAATGCTTTAGGAAAATCAATAGGGTTGTAAGGTTACTGATGGGGATATCATGTAAGAATGAGGTTTAGATTGAGCATAGATGTCTATTTAAAAGTTAAATGGATAGATCAAGTATCTAAAGATAGGAATATGTCTCAGATATCCATATGTGTGTTTTTTATTCATGGATTTTCCTAATGGTTAAGGCACTAATTAGTTACAGGATCATTAAGTCTTTCTACTACATATCTAAGGGTTTTTTGAATTCAACATTATAAATCAAACGTTATTTCCCTTTCATGTTGAAGGACCTAAATGTGATGCCCTCACTCAAATTATAAATTTCATTATTTTTCATTTAGCTACTTCAGATCTATGTCATTCCATGAGTTATTAGGAGAAATAAGGGCTTGTATCTACTAATTATAGATTCAAGTATATGTTTTGCATTGGTACCATACATCTAAATCTCAAGGTTAATGTACCTAGGTCTCATAGAGCCTGAAGTGAAGAAGGCACATGACTTATAGTTGGCCCAATGTCTGAAGTGATGTGTTGAAGATAGGAGTTAGTTGCCCCTAGATGCATCATATTCTCATTGGGGTAATTGAAAACCAACCAACATTTTCAAACACCAACAAAATGGTGACTCTATTGGGGACTCTATGAATGAATTCATTGATAAGGAGCTTGAAAATCTCTGATATATTGTGCATACTTAGTTTTGTGCACAAGGTCTTTTGTTCCCCAATCAAGTTTTATCCATTACAATAGTATTTTTCAAGGTTGAATATAGATTTTTTTACTAAGTTTTATTTTTAGTCAATTTAGTTGGTTGTGGTTTTCACAATACTATTGTAAAATCATAGTAAGGATTGTTTTAAAGTGGTTTCTCTCTTCTAAGTTTTGAAGTTTTGCAAGTTCTACAAAGTGAAAATCCAATTCAGATCTATCATGTTTTAAATTTTTCTCACAATTATGAGTGGTGACTCTCTGAAGGATCTCTCTACCAGTGTAGATCGGTTATGTATAAATGCTTTCAAAGAGTTTTTAGCTAAATTAGGTAGATTTGAAAGTTAGGTGAAGTTTCAAGCAAGAAGAGAGATCTATATAAGTTCTTGACTAATGAGTTTTAAAGTGTTGTTTGATCTATTTTGATAAGATTTTTGAATGTAAATGTGAATCATATCAATGACTTCATTTAGGTCTCCTCAAGGAGATGGAAAATCTATAAGGATATGATCAGTGGTGTGAGGAATTGAGATTAGCACCAGGCCAATCAGTAGATCAAGTTTTTAGTAGCAACACTAAACTTATTTTATATTTTCATGTGATTCCTTTCTCATGAAAGTGAATTCTACATATGTGTTCTCCATCAAGAGGTATTTCCAGCACTAAGAGGAGGAGAATAGTTTGAAAGGTTTCACACACTTCATTGATTATGTTTTAGCTTTTTGTGTTTAAGTTGTGAAGTGTATTTGAAGAGGTTTATTTGGTAGAAGATTGTCTAGATTTGCTGCAAATTACAAATTAGAATTAGTGTGAATGAGGTTCAGATTTTTAAAGGATGTCAAGATTCATTTCACCTAAGATGTAGTTTTTTAGTGAAGTTCCTAGATCCATTTCTACCAAGCGGTATATGCTATTATGTTTTAATGGAATTTATGGTTTCCCAAATGTAATTCCTAATGATGTTAGAAAAAGTTTTCCTAAGTTTAATGGGAACCATGTTGTTTCAGCTAGTCATCATGTTGAGTTGTTCATTGATTTAATGGGTGATTATGAGATTGCTCATGAGGATGTTCACATGAAACTATTTGTTCAAACCTTAGAAGGTGATGGTAGAGACTGGTTTCTTTTCTACTAGTGTGTTTCATTTCATCTTGGGGTGAGTTGCATTCTATCTTCATGGAGAAATTTGGAGAATGGATAAGCATATTTGATTCTTATGACAAGTTTTTGAGGATTCACATTGAGTATGATGAAGTTGTCCCTCAATTTAACATCAAATTTGTGAGAGTTTTGAATGAAATCCCTGAGAGTTATAGACCTAATGATCAAATGTGTTTATCTATTTACTTTGATGCATTTGATAAGAAAATGAATTATCTATTAAGGGATAAAGAACCACAGACATTATATCAAGCTTTTATGACTGCTAGGGATATTGAAAATAATTTGAAATATAGATTGACTAGAAGTCATTTTGCTAAAAATATGTGCTGGTACAATGTATTCGAAAGAAAAGTGGAACATAGTGTTGATGTTTCAATTTCAAAGAAGAATGTTAAGACCCCTACTATAGGTTTTAATGAAATTGAGAATTTAAATCATGTATAAGGAAGGTTAGTCTAGTTACAAATGAAGACACACATGTTTTTGATGCTATAGTAGTAAGTAATATTTTAGACTCTAATAAGTTTCAGCATTATGTTGATTCTATGGATCAAGTTTAGTTACAGCAGTAAGTTCTTCCCATGATAATTATATGTATGATGATGTCGCTAATGTTTCAAAATTTGAAGTTGCTGAACCTAGATCTCAGTCTTATGCAAGTGAGAAGGTTGAAAGTTATCTCTCTAATCATGAACTTGATGTTTCTAATCCAACATGTCATGGAGAGATAACACATGATAAAGAATGTAAGTTACACTTATCTTACTCATAGTCAGAAGAACCTAGCTCACATGTTGATAATGTTTCAATAGTAGAGGGTAAGATGGATTTTCTTAATCAGTTGAATTTGCAAGAAATGAATTCTCTTATTGAGAGGTTACATTATGTTGAGAATGTATTAAAGGTTGAAGATGAAAGATATGCATCTCAATATGGGTATGAAGAAGCTGAATGTCATCTTTCACATGATGACAATGAAGTTGTTGATCCAATGGATTATCAAGAGGCCTCATACGAAGGAAATGATGAGAGTGGTTACTTGAATCATAGTGAGGAAAATGACACTATATATTCACCTTCACATGAGTATGATGCTGATTGGGAAGAAGAAAGCAATGATGGTAGTGAGAATTCATCTGAAGGTGAAGGTATGACTTCTTTTTCTGAATCTTAAAACAATAGTGCATCTCATTTTTTGCATCATACAAATCAGTTAGCCAATGAAGAATTTAAGAGTGATTTGTCCTCAAGGTATGAAGATAAAGAAATGTTGATTACAGTTAATGTTAATGATTTTGAATATTTCAGCAAAGGGTTGTCATGTGTTTTAACATTAGACAGTAAATTTTTAGAAAGTAGTGAGGGGTTTAGGAATGAATCATTATCTATTTGTAATGGTTATCCTAAAAAAAATGATAAAGAGAGTGTAATTATGGACACTATATGTTTGGTAGAAGAAATAGCAAGTGAATCCTCATATAGTTCATACTTCTCTTCATATGCTGAAACTCTCAATGAGGATGAAATGGGTAGTGAATTTAAAGTATATACTAATGCTTTATATGATGATGAAAAACCCATGTTTGGTCAAAATGTTCAAAGAATATCCATGCATGGGGTTATCAATCCATTTTTTGAAGAAGACATAGAAGTTTCAGGTTTAGTTGAGCTAGATGCAAATGGTGATACACCGTCATACTACTGTAATAGATCAGAATATTGTTCTTCCATTTGTGATATTGAATCTTCTAATGATGTTGCATTTTGTGAATGTGAAGATGAAGTGTTCAATGGAGTTGTCTTTGAAGAGAAACTAACAGTTCATAGTAAATTTCAGGATGATTCAAATGAGGAAAAAACTAATCAACACTTAAATTTTGAAGATACATCAGGTGGTTGTGAAATGATGTCAAATTTTGATGATGATGTTATGTGTGAATATGAATCTAATTTCTCATTTGAGATTCAATCAGCAACACTTGAGGAAATGAAAAGTAAAGGTGAGTTGAAAATTTATGATATATATATATATATATATATATATATATATATATATATATATATATATATATATATATATATATAACTCTTTCCATGAATTTGAATATGAGCACTTTGTGTTTCTTGTAGACAACATGCATGAATCAGTTAGTAAAGATTAGTTTTAGTTTGATATCAAGATTCATGAGCATGCTGATGTTCTTTTTCATAGTGAGCAAGAGGTTCAAGTTATGCCAAGCTTTTACATGCACTATGAAAGTAAGGATGATGATTTTGTTTTGCCCAGTGATTTGGTGTATGATGATAATACGATTGGTGAAACTGATAGGAGAAGTAATTTCATTTTACCTTAGAAAAGGAATGAGAATCAGGTTTATGAAAAAGGTAAATAATTTTGCTGAAGTTTGATGGCCTGAGGTCATCATATGTACTTAATAGTGTTCTTGTTTCCTTACTTTCAATAAAGTTGTCTGAGAGAAGTTTTTGAAGTTTTTGGGAATGGCCTACTTCTTCTAGACATGAAAAATCTTGCCATGCCCACAAGAGGCATGCATCCCTAGATAGAGCCACTATTGGCACTCAAAATTGCATTCTCATTTTGAGCATTTATTTCAAATTTTGAGTCAAATCAAGGCCCATAAATGCCTATGTACTCAACTGTACCTTTAAGCCCCATTAGGTTTTTAATGTGTCTAACACCTTTTATTCAGCATGTCCACTTGTTCTATGATGATAAATTGACATTTTGAATGATTTGGTGAAGTCCTGTTTTGAGCTAGTATCAAAATCTGCATTTTCACCAGTGTCAAATAGTGACAGGAGGTTGTGTTTACATTTGAATATATCACACCCAGAAATGTGTCATCACCCACCACTTTGGGAATATCTAATGTCCATTCCAGAGAGCCTATGTTTCATATTTTGAGTTGTATTGAATCTGTTTGACTAGGTTTTGAATCCCTTAAAGTTGGTCATTTACTGTTTTCATGCTTTGGCAATTAATTCAAAATTCTGTGGAGCCCTGTTTGACGAGCTATAATTTTAACCTAGTTGACCAAAATAATGAAATTCCTTTTGTGTTACATTTTAGGTGTTAGAGACTTGTTATGTTTCAAGTTTTACCTTATGAAAAATCCGTTTGATCAATTTTTGAATGTGATTCTAAATGCAATTGTTATCTTTTTACTGGTGTCATAAAGTGTAGATTGATCAGTACTCCTATTCATGATGTCATATCTCTTGATCCATGATAGGTCAAGTCAAATGGATTGTACCTACATGTTTCCCTTCAAAAATACTCTAAGTGTGCTAGTTTGTAAGTCATGATGAATCCATTTTCATACATTTCTATGTCAATTATGTTTGCCAAAATCACTTTTTTGCAATTATTTCAATCTATAAAAACCAAGTAGCCCACTTTGACTGATTGCCATTTGTGTCTTGTTATTTTTCATGAGCCCAAATCTGATATTTATACTCACCTCATGATAGTGAACCAACACCCCAATTTTTGTCTCCCCAAGTGTCAATTTGCCTAGTTTTTAAAGCCAAATCCAAACCCAGTTTATGGTTTTCTGACATGTTTACTTGCAGGTAATTCTGAGAAGGCAACTTTGACTGAAAATATCTTTTGACCCCAAATTTTTCATGAGACAAGATTTGATAGGGTAAAAGTGTGAGGAATAGAGAATCAATATCTCAAATTTCAAATCCTAGTTATTTGTTTGGGTCAGTTTTTAAGGCCAGTCAATGAACCTCCTGGCACAAAATTGACAGTTTGAAAATAAATGATAAAGTGAGCTTTAATTAATGGTTTAATGATTGAATTGGATTCTACTCAATTTGAATATCTTAGTTGATAAATTTGGTAGTTCATTCATTAAGAAACAAAATTTTTTTAGCCGGACCCATTTTGGGGCCCTACCAATTGCATCAGATTCATGTGTAAATGTGGTGTTTCTTATGAGAGACATTTCCTATGCCAATACAAGGGAAAAAATTTGATACTCGGTGAGTCAGAGCTTAGTGTATTTCACTATTATGTTTCTCAGGCATGATTCGAGTACAAGTGGTAAACACTATACATGGATCAAGCATGACTTGGTTTTTGTGGACTACAAGAAAACACCATGGTGAGTTTTCAAAAGGCACGAACCTATGTATTCAAGTATAAAGGAGGGATTGATGCAAAATAACATAGATGCCAAATTTTTTATATCCATTGAACTTTTCTTCCCAAGCACCAAGTAGATTTGGCTCTATGGGGTCATATACTTCACAATTTTGAGAAAGAACATGTGTTCTATATGAATTACAATTACAATGCTTTTCTTGCCTAAGACCCTGGTAGAATAAGAAAAGATCCATGACTAGTGCAATTAGATATATGTGAATGAATAATGTGACATGTAATTCTTTCAAAGAGTCCATAGCCTTAGGTTTAAGGTTTTATCTAGATACACCTTCATGGCAACAGAGGACATGCAGTCATCCTCCTCTTCAGCATTAATGGATAACAATGTACCCCCCATAGATGCATGGTGGCAAGCATACCTCAAAGTTTGTTTTCAATGGTAACAATTGAAGCAATCAAGGAGACCTCTTATTTAGGTATGAATTTCAAAGAGTTAACCAGTTTGACGATGGTAAACTTGATGTTGAAATCTCAGCTATGTTGAAGGCAAAGCCCACGCTAAGAAGCTATAGGTTAGAATGAGGAAATGGGTAGAGTGGTCGATGTGCAAAGGGAGATTTTATATAAAAAATGAAGGGTATAAAAAAATGTAGATAAATGAGCTCACACAAAAGGGTAGCCTCAATGCAAGAAGCCCTAGCATGAAGAGCTTGCACTCTACTCCACATTGATTGGAAAGAAGCCCAAGGCATGTAAAATATAAACTACACAAACAAGAGAATCTACCAATAGTAGACCAGCTGCTAGATAAAAAAGAGGAAGTTGTGGGATAGGAAAAGAAAGGGATACACCATCTCCAAAGCAAAGATCCAAGCCATAATGTCAAAGAAAAATAGAAGACCTCCAGCATGATGAAGAGAGGCTCTACACCAACAACGAATCTAGTAAGAAAAGGAAGCCACCAACCAAAGTGGAGGAAGCTGTTTGAAGAGTAAGAAGTTTCATTTGAAGAAGAACAACACCTACTTGGAGATGGTGGCAAACATGAAGGAGCTCCATGTTGAAAGTAAGTAGCAAGGAGTAGTCAATATTATGCAAAACAATAGCAAACTTTGCGAAGCTATTACAAGATTAAAATGGAGAAATGCCATAAACAGATGTAGCATAACAAGTTGAGCGCACATAAAAAAGATGGAAAATCTTGGACACACAGTATTGTAGTGGTTCCATGTATGGTTTCTTAAGTAAAGATCATGTCACTGTTGGTGACCTCGTGGTGGAAAACCATTGGAAATAAAAATGGTTATGAGGGTGCTTTCATTTTTCATTTTATTTTGATTTTGTTCACTAGTGCTAGAGTGCTAATGAGAGTTTGAGAGCAAGGAAAGAAAAAAAAGGAGGCATCTCATGATAATGCCCCAACACAAAAAGGTATGCATGCAAGCAGTCAAAGCCTCCGGTCATATAGAGGAAATGGAAAAGCATGCCAAGTGCTTGAAGAAGCTACCTATGGAAGGAAACATAATATTTGCATTATGATTATGTTTTTCATCCTAGTTTCCCTTGTTAATAAGGATTATTAAATGTTTCATTACCAAAGCTAGTTTGTAAGCTTTTGAGTATCATGTTGTGCAGTACATGATATTTTCTAGTTTTTAAGCATTTCAGAAGGTTGTTCTTGACTATCTTTGTTGTACTCTGCACTCACACCAAGAACATAATGCTCATAGTAAAGAAAGAGGCCACCCACTTGAAAATGACCTGTCAAAGGAATTCGGAGTTTAAGAAAGAGGAGACCCTATGAATATGGAGTCTAAAAAGGAAGCCACAACAACAGACAAAATAAGCAATGCATGCCATTCCAAGGTAGTTTGTCACCGGGATGTTAGGCTTAGGCTAGATAATATGCTAAGATGGAAGCCCTACAGCCCAACTTAAGATCTCCTTCAGTCACAACTCAAGTCAATAGTAGGGACACCTACTTACATTTCCCCTGAGGTTTTGTCAAGGAAAGAATACGATGGGGAGATTTTGTAGCAAGGGAGTTTCACAACTAAAGATAGGCTACTAAAAACAAGGGAAGCCACCAATTTTAAAGTTGTAGGGGAGCTAGAAAAGGTGCATTAAAGGGAGACTCAACCTACCACAAGTGTGGGCATATTTGCAAAAGGCAAAGTTTGTAGAAGAATTCGGAGACAAAGAAGAAAAAGTGTAGTTAAAGGAAAACTTGTGCAAATCCATAATCAAGAGGAGTAAATTTCTTTCCCACATAGAGTGAAGATAGCCACAGTCCATGTTTCCACATTGTTGAAAGAAGGAGCAATGATCTACATGACTCTAGTTTCTTTTGACTTCCTCCAAGCACTGGGCTTTGCAAAATTGAAGCATAGATTTAGGTTCTTAATCCCACATTCATGAATCAAAAAGATTTTCAAATGATTAAATATGCAAGAACACACATTCTAAGTGTCTTCAAAAGCACACAATTTTTTGAAGCCATGTGATGTAGGTGGATCCCATGCATGGATGGCCAGTTGGTGATAATTCATAAATTTTTAGCAAATGTGCATACAAAAGCCAATGACATTAGCATAGCTAAGCGGTCAGAAAAATTAGAAATCTGGCAAGTCACTACCTTGCTAGCCAAAAAATCCAAGGTTTTCCAGTAGCGACATAGCGAATTGTTGGAAAACCTCAGAAATTCAAAAAATGTGAAATGCAACATGGGTCTCACTTCCAATATAGTTGATGAACTAGAAATTGAAAAGTGGCAATTGGTAGTGTCTAGGAGGTGACTCAACAATGATGTGGTGATCTTACGTTGAATCATAGAAGGACAAGTGACACTATGGAAAGCATATTTTAGAGATACACTAGATCATGCCATGTGGCAGGTTGAAGGTTTCTAACTATGTCGCTAAGGCAAAGTTGCATACCAATTAATATAGCGATATAGTGAGCTTTGATGTGGCAATGATATGTGGTAGCAAAGATGAGGTCACCAGCCAATCTTAGTGTGATATGTGTCACCACTATGCAGGCTTGAGCCAATGAAATAGAGACATGTGGCATCTTTTAAATGGTTTGAAGGAGGAAAGTGAACATTTCAAGTATTAAAAAATGTCTTTGCACTGCATTTTCATTTTGAAGTTGAATAAATTTGATTCCAAAATATAAATTTCCTATAGTTTCAGCTATGGGTTTATTTTAAAGTTTTCAAATTTATTCTTTTACTTGTCATGGAGCCATGAACAGAGCCTAAAACTACAGAGGGCCATAACCTAGGCATTTTTTATCTAAAATGGGCATTCCAATATACCACCAAAATTGGAATGAGCTGAATTTTTCAAATCTAAGGTCAGTTTGTGCATAGGTCTTCACTAGTTCATGCTATATGTCCATTTGTGTTTCCCAAGGCATTGGCAGCAGAACAAGAAAATTTGATCATTGAGCATTAAAGTTTGTTAAAGACTAGATTTTAAAACCTTTTGAAGCTTGAATGTGGTAAAAACAATTTGTAAAATATTATTTTTCATTCTGAGGGCCATACTTAACCGATTTTTCACTTTCACCATGAGTTCAACCTAGCATCAAAATCAATTATAATGGTGAATCAAATATCTCATATATTTCTTTCTTTTAGAAACAAATGATTATAATTTGATTTTGGTAGTTGAGGAGAGAGATTATAGAGAGTCTTTTCATGGTGAAGAGAGGGAATTTTATGTGGACAAATGTCAATTGTAGATTCAATCTAGGAATTCCTTCCTCTATATCAATCTCTTTCTTTCTTATTGTAGAAGTTTTTCCAAATTTTCATGGTGAGACCATTATTGGTTCCAGTCTTTTGGAGAAAATTTGCACATTACTATGATACCAGGGTTTTGGTTCCAGTCTTGATGCATTTTGAGTACAGAGACACCATATTTTTTAGCATAATTCTCTCATGTGAACAACAGTAGGAAGGAATATATAGATAGTTCAGATCTATTAAGTTGTTTCATATTTTCATTCCATGCATATGAATGTATTAATTTCAAGGAAATAAATACAGAGAGTGGTAGATGATTGAGTTTCATTTTAAGTCTTGTCTCCCTTATCAGTACCCTTCAATGTTTTATGATCTTTGATAAAGAGCTTAGGTTGTAGTTGTAGTCCTTTAAGGTTGTATGTTATTTCATTGTTGCATATAACTCAAAGGGTTATGTAAATGCTTCAGGGAAATCAACATGGTTGTAATGTTACTGATGGATATATCATGTAAGAATGAGGTTTAGATTGAGCATAGATGTTTATTTACAAGTTAAATGAATAGATGAAGTATTTGAAGATAGGAATATGTCTCAAATATCCATATGTGTGTTTTTGATTCATTGATTTTCCCAATGGTTAAGGCATTGATCAGTTACAGGATCATTGAGTCTTATTGTTGCATATTTGAGGGATTTTTGAATTCAACATTATAAATCAAACATTATTTCCCTTTCATGTTGAAGGACCTAAATGTGATGCCCTCACTCAACTTATGCATTTCATTATTTTGCATTAAGCTATTGTAGATCTATGTCATTTCATGAGTTATTAAGAGATATAAGGGCTTGTATCTCCTGA
This sequence comes from Cupressus sempervirens, assembly GCA_028749045.1. Classification (NCBI taxonomy): domain Eukaryota; kingdom Viridiplantae; phylum Streptophyta; class Pinopsida; order Cupressales; family Cupressaceae; genus Cupressus; species Cupressus sempervirens. Next base: position 909,086,136 of record CM053792.1, on the reverse strand, counting down.
TTATAGATTGAGGTATATGTTTTGCACTTTTACCATACATCAAAATCTCAAGGTTAACCTACCTAGGTCTCTTAGAGCCTAAAGTGAAGAAGGATCATGCCTTATAGTTGGCTCAGTGTCTGAAGTGATGTGTTGAAGATGGGAGTTAGCTGCCCCTAGATGCATCATATTCTCATTGGGGTAATTGAAAACCCACCAAATTTTTCAAACACCAAAAACTTGTATACCTCAAAATTTGATAACTCCCCATGAATTGACAACTCTATTCTATAACAAAAATTCTATACTCCTTCTAAGTAAATGTGTCTCTATTGATACACTCTGACTTCATACTTTGTTTTGTTGATATTATTTCATCTGATACTCTCTTGTATTTTGATGCTTCCTCTTTATTTGTTCTCACTTATGGCTCTTATTTCACTCTCCCCCTTTGGTCTATCTCTCCCCAAAAAATATGTCTCCCCATTTTTTGTTAGAGTAATTATTTGTTTACACTTATTAATTAAATCACCTTGATTTAATTAAATAAGTTGCCTATTACTCTAGTTTTCTTAAGCTATCTCGTAGGTGCATATAATTAATATTTAATTAAATAAGTTGCCTATTACTCTAGTTTGCTTAAGCTATCTCATAGGTGCATATAATTAATATAAAATATTAATTATATGCACCTATGAGATAACTTAAGAAAACTAGAGTAATAGGAAACTTATTTAATTAAATCAAAGTGATTTAATTAATAAGTGTAAACAAATAATTACTCTAACACCCCCCTTAAGTGAAGCTCAGGAGGTAAGCTAACCTAGCACAACTATGAAAGCAGAATAATGGGTCCTGACAACAAGGCTTGATCAGGTACCCAATACAAGAAAATCTATATAAATTGAAGAAATAAAGAAAACCACATGGGAATAATCCTACTCATTTGTAAGCATCTTTATGCAAACACACTAAGATAAAGTGTCACTCCATGTGTTTTACGATCCTTTTCATCATTGTGATTCATTGTACTCACACTATTTTATAAAGTGCGATGGGGGGGATAGTTGTTTTCCATTTGGTATCATCTTTCTCTTTTGCCTCATGCAATGCTGGTGGCATGTGCCTTTATAGGTGTTTGTACCTCACTCTTGATGTGTCTGGTTCCTATGTTGTAGGAGATTTTTGAACCACTTTTTTAGTTTCTTGTCACCTCACCCTATCTACATTAACTGGAGGTTTTATTGTTGGTTCTAATGCTTCCTTGGTTCAATGGTTCGTTAGTGTGAGCTATGTATTTAGTACCTGATCCTACATACTAGGCAATTGCAATGGCTAGCTACCTATGCATTTCAGTGAGATGGATCATCTACCATATATACATGCTTGATTTATGCCTTCTTCTTCCATGGAGGTTCTACAAATCAGCATTTTGTAAGAGTTTTGTAGCTTGTTCATGCTTCAGTGGTTCTCTTCATGATCTCTCTTTATTCCTATCATCTAGAACATTCTTTACTATCTCTTTTTGGAGTAGGGATTTTCCCAAGTGATTTTCTCTATTTCTTTAGTTTTGTGAAAATTTCCTTGTATTGGGTACCTAATTAGGCCTTGTTATTGGGACCCATTTTCCTACTTTCATAGTTGTGCTAGGTTAGCTTACCTTTTGAGCTTTGCTTAAGGTGGGGTGTTAGAGTAATTATTTGTTTACACTTATTAATTAAATCACTTTGATTTAATTAAATAAATTTCCTATTACTCTAGTTTTCTTAAGCTATCTCGTAGGTGCATATAATTAATATTTTATATTAATTATAATGTGCAACCTAGCTTTTTTCTTGTTAGGGATTTGATCTCCTTTATAAGGATTGATCTCTTTGTAAATAATTCATTCACTTTTTATAATAGCAATCTCTTTTTTTGCTCATCAAGAATATCTCATCTATGGATCTTGCAATTCTTGCCTCCATATCTTTTTCTTCTCTTTCTATGATAGGTGTTTGCATGCAAGTGATTCTTGGGAGCTATGGGGTTGAGCTTTCATCAACTTCAACATTTTTGACACTTATGTCAAATGGCTATACACTTATTGTGTGTTTGTCTAAAAAATATTTATGGACATCAAATATCATCTTAAGGGTTGCATCCCAGTTATCACATGCTACATCCAATGATTTGATTTGGATTGGAAGCTCAGTAGCAAGGTAGACTAGTTCCTTGTGCAAACTTTCTATATGAGGGATGATATTTGTTTGGATACTAGTCAGTTTGGCTCTTATGTTAGCCTCATCTATTTTCAAAGGAGCTAATTGAATCTAGGTTTGAAGCAATGTCCTAAAATGCTTCTCACTTTGAGTTGTATTCATTGGTAGTTACACTTAATGTAGTAATTTGGCTCTCCAAACTTAGAATGTGACTTCTGGTCTCTCGGGTGAAGAGTGAGATATTGTACAATTTAGTGTACAAAGAGAATATTTTTTCAAGTACTTTCTTCACATCCTCAACTTTAGTTTCCAATGCAACTTCTATTAGTGCTATACCACTAGATATTTTCTCATTCACTTTGTTTTGGAACTTATTTTCTAACCATTCAAGTAATTTGGCATTGGTATCCAAGTCTTCATCACTGACCTTTTCCACTATTTCTATCTCCTATTCTATTAGTGACTTGGTCTCATCAGGAATTGGTAGAATAAATGCATCTACAAAGTTGTCTTTAATATCCTATACTGCATGCTTCTACCCATGTTCTCTCCTAAGCATTTCTTGATGCTTTTTCCTTTCTAGGGCTTGCTAAAGTATGCCCATCTATTCTATGGTTATGGTATAATAATCATACTTGGGTAGTACAATTTCTTCATCAAGGCTCACATCTCCATATTCAATTACTTTTTCAACCTTTGATGAACTTGGGCTTGGTACTGAGATCTATAATGGAGTAGCATCTATGCTTGAGTTCTAAAGCATATGAATTAATGGAGTGATAGATACTAGTAAGGTTACTAGGGCTTGGATATTAGTTTTATCTTTTAGGTGTGGTGTTATCTCACTCTCTTCAAGCTTGCCTTATTTTTCCATAATGACTTGACTTGCACCTTGTCCTTGTGTTGTAGGTGCAGATAGGTCTATCTATTTTGTTTCTTGCTATTTGTGTTAGATTGTGGTGACTGAGTAGGGAAGTACTATATATACTCCATAGTTCCTTGGTTGGGTTTGAGGCTAGTCTACACCTCAAGTGGGATTTTGTGTTTGGGGACTAGTCTAGGCCCTTTTTTATCAAAATTTTGTGCCATCATGTAATTATTAATTATAACCCTAAAGTACTAAAAATAATTGTATAAAAGGGCTTTTGGGTTAGGGATTATTTCTGTGTGGTGATGTGAAATTGGTTCTTGTGGTGATATTGAGCTATAAGGGATTATAGATTGTAATCAAGTTGTAATCACTAGATCATAATAATATTAGAATTTCTATTTGGTGGATGTAGCCTAAGATTGGGCAAACCACATTAAATCTTGGTGTCTTGTGCTCTTATCTATGTGATCGATTATTTTTAAATATTATTTATATTTGCATGTAACTATTATTTTTTTCTATGGTTTAATCCTAACAAGTGGTATCAAAGCAAGGTTGTTTTCAGTTATCCTCTATAGGAAAGTCTCACTATTGAGTGGGAGTGATGGAAAATGAGGGTAACTTGAGGGTTGACAATTTTAATGGGTGGAACTTCTAGTAATGAAAGATGCAAATGGAAGACTATCTTTATTAGAAGGAAATTTATGGAAGCTATTAGAAGGATTTAAAACCAGGAATACAAGTTCTATGTCAAATGACAATTAGGATCTTTTGGACAAAAAGGTACTTTGAATCATTTGATTATGCCTAGCACCATTAGTGACATTTAATATTACAAAAGAAAAGACAATCAAAAAGTTGATGCAAACCCTAGCGAAATTGTATGAAAAGCCATGTGCTTCAAACAATGTATTTCTCATGAAGCATTTATTTAATATGAAAATTATAGAAGGTGGATCTATTGCAGATCATTTAAATGTGTTTAATACTATTACTATTAGATTATCTTCTATAGGTATCAATTTTGATGAATAAATTATGGCTCTCTTGATTTTGTGTTCTTTTCCTGAAAGTTGGAATGGCTTGGCAATGGTCGTGAGTAATTCTATTCCTGGATCAAGTACCCTAAAATATGATGATTTGATCAATGTTATTTTGAATGAGGAAACTCATAGGAAAACCTAAGGTTGATCTACATTACGAAATTCTTTGAATGGACAAAGTCAAGGTAGAAAAAATGAGAGAGGAAGTAATTCCAAAAATTGCCAGAAATCAAGAGGAAAATCAAAGGAGAGGGGGTCTCAATCAAGAGGACTGAATGGTATTGTGGGAAACTACTGCATAAAAAAAAAGATTGTTAGACTTGAAAGAAAATTGAAGGAGATAAACTAGATGGACAAAATGTGGTAAGTAACAAATCTAAAGAGGATTCTTTGTTTATGTCTTTAGAAAGTGTTGATGATTCATGAGTTTTAGATTTTGGTGCTTCATTTCATGCTACACCTTATAGAGGTTATTTCATTGATTATGTCCAAGGGGATTTTAGACTTGTTTATTTGGGGGATAATGAACCCTATCAGATTGTTGGAAAGGGAAAAGTTAAGATTAAGTTATAGAATAAGAATCATTGGCTACTACATGAGGTAAGACATGTTTTGTGGCTGAGTAGGAATTTAATTTTAGCATGGCAACTTGGTGGTGAGGGTTGTGTAGTTACTTTTAATGATAAAAATTGGAAGGTTTGAAAAGGGTCCCTTGTAGTAGAAAAAGGTGTGACAATATACACCTTATATCTTTTTATAGGTCATATTGTTCCTTCTACTTTAATTATTTCAGAGAAAAATGAATGTTCATGAATAGTTGTGGTAGTTAAGCAAGGAGAACAAATAGCTATTGTAGGTTCTAATACAATATTGTGGTACAATAGACTTAGGAAAATGAGTGAGTAAGGTATGAGAGTAATTCATTGAAAGAAACTTTTACTAGGTTTGAAATGTGTTAATATCGATTTCTATGAAAGTTGTGTATGAAAAACAAAAGAAAGTGAGTTTTGTGAAGACTGGGAAGGAAAATAAAAAGGAAAAATTAGAGCTTCTGCATACTGATGTATGGGGACCAACTTAGGTATCTCCCCTTGGTGGCTTTCATTATTATGTTACATTTATTGATGATGTAACTCAAAAGGTATGGGTTTATTTCCTTAGACAAAAATCTGATGTATTTTAAAATTTTAAGAAATGGAAATGCTTGGTTGAAAATGAGACTAGTAAGAAATTAAAATGTCTCAGATCTGATAATGGTGGTGACTATTGCAATCATGAATTTGAAAATTATTGTTCCATTAATGGTATTTGTAGACAAAAAATTATTCTAAGGACTGCACAGGAAAATGGAGTGGCTAAAGACATGAACCAGACTATAATGGAGCATTCAAGGAGCATGAAGTTGTATGTTAGGTTGCCCTTACACATGTGGGTAGAGGCTATCAATACTACTATATATTTGATTAATAGAGGTCACTCTACTCCTTTGGGCTGTGGTATTCCAAAAGAAGCATGGATTGATAAGAAAATGAGTTATTCTTTTCTCAGAACCTTTGGTTTTGAAGCATTTTCTCATATAGATTCTAAAAATAGAACCAAGCTAGAAGCTAAGTCAAAGAATGTGTATTTTGTGGATATGCCATTAACGAATTTGGGTATAGGATTTGGAATTTTGAAAATCATAAAATTGTAAGAAGCAGGGATGTCATATTCAATGAGAAAGTGTTGTACAAATATTTGTTCTACTCCTTTGGGCTATGGTATTCCAAAGGAAGCATGGAATGGTAAGAAGGTGAGTTATTTTTTCTCAGAACCTTTGGTTCTAAAGTATTTTCTCATATAGATTTTGAAAATAGAACCAGGCTGGAAGCTAAGTTAAAGAAATGGGTATTTTTTGGGTTTGGCATTAATGAATTTGGTTATAGGCTTTGGGATTTTGAAAATCATAAAATTATAAGAAACAGGGATGTCATATTCAATGAGAAAGTGTTTTAAAAAGATCTGTTGCACCAACATGAGATTTAAGAAGATGATTATGTAGTGCTAGATGATACTCCAAAATCTGATGTTCTAGCAATTCCTCATGATTTGCAACAACTACAACAACAATTACCACACACACCAATGAATGTGAGATAGTCAACAAGGCTAATTAGACCTCCAGAAAGATTTTCTCCCTCTTTGTATTCTATTTTACTTATTGATGCTAGTGATCTTGAATGTTATGATGAAGCTATATAGGTGGATACTAATATTTAGTAGGAGTCTACAATGAAAGATGAAATCAACTCTTTGCTGAAAAATAAGACATGGGATTATGTAAGTTTCCTACAAGTAAAAGGGCTTTATAGAATAAGTGGGTTTATAGGTTGAAAGAAAAGGATGAAGGTAAGAAAAGATTTAAATCCAAGTTAGTTGTAAAAGGATTTGCATAGAAAAAACATTGATTTTGATCATATATTCTCTCTTGTTGTTAAGATGACATTTATCCTTACTATTTTGAGTATTGTGACTACTAAAGATTTGCATTTATAGTAGCTTGATGTTAAAACAAACTTCCTTCATGGTGATTTGGATGAAGAGATATAAATGGCTTAGCCTTAGGGATTTGAGGTCAAAGGAAAGGAGAACTTAGTGTGCAAATTGAAGAAAATTTTATATGGCTTAAAGAAAGAACCTCAGCAATGGTAGCTGAAATTTGATAGTTTTATGCATGAGCATGGATATAGTAGGTGTCATTTAGATCATTATGTTTATTTAAAGAGGTTGGATGATGATAGCTACATTATTTTATGTTTATATTTTGATGATATGATTGTAAATAGGTCTAATATGGATTAGATTAAGGCACTTAAATGCCACTTAGCACGTGCATTTTCTATAAAGGATTTGGGGGTAGCAAAAAAAATCCTTGGTATGAGAATTTGTAGAGATAGGAAGAATAAAAAATTGATGCTATCTCAGAGTAATTATATCAAGAAGGTGTTGCAACATTTCTCTATAGAGAATGCTAAAGATATTAGCACACCTTTACCTAGTCATATGAAATTGATTAAGAAGATGTGTCCCAAGACACAAGAAGATGAGGATAAAATGTCCAAGGTACCCTATTCTTTAGCTATAGGAAGCTTGATGTATGCTATGGTATGTACAAAGGTAGATATTGCATATGCAGTGGGAGTTTTTAGTCAGTATATGAGTCATCTAGAAATTGAACATTGGAATGTAGTCAAATGGATTCTTAGATATTTGAGAGGAACGTCCGATAAGTTTTTACATTTTGGGGGCTTTATTACTAATTTATAGGGCTATGTTGACTTAGATTTGGTAGGAGATATTAAGACCAGACAAAGTACTATAGGTTATGTCTTTACTATTGGTGGGGTAGTCATGATTTGAGTTTCTAGGTTACAAAAAATTAATGCTTTATCAACTACAAAGGCAAAGTATGTTACTACTACAAAGGTAGGTAAGGATATGATATCGCTTTAGTTCTTCTTGGAAGAATTGGGACACCTTCAAAAGGATAGTTATTTGTTTATAGATAGTCAGAGTTACATTCATCTTGTATAGAATTTAGCTCTACATTCAAAGACTAAGCACATACAGTTGTGGTACCATTTCATTTGGTCAATTTTGGATGATGGATAGTTAAAGTTGGACAAGATACATACAGATAAAAATCCAAAAGATATGTTTACAAAACTAATTATAAGGGAGAAGCTAAAATTCTCTTTAGCTTTGTTTAGTCTTCTAGACTAAACATAAATACAAGAATAGGAGAGTCTAGGGTGGTTTGATCTAGTGGGAGCCTCTTAGAGTAGCAGTAGAGCTATAGGATTAGTCTCCAAGTGGGAGATTGTTGTTTAGTGTAGAGCCTAATGTGTCCCCAAGTGGGAGATTGTTAGATTATGGTAACTGTCCAAGGAAGTACTATGCATATAACATAATTCCCCAGTGGGTTTTGGGGCTAGGCTAGGCCTCAAGTGGGTTCGGGGGTTCAAGGGCAAAATCCCTAAAAAAAAATAAGTTCCCTATTTTATTAGAATTTTGGACCAACATGTAATTATTAATTATAACCCTAAAGTTGTAAAAATACTTGTATAAAGGGGTTAGGGTTAGGGATTGTTTCAGTTTGGTGATGCAAAAGTGACTCTTGTGGTAGTACTGAGCTATAAGGGATTATGAATTCTAATTAGGTTATAATCATTGGATCGTAATAATATTAGAGTTTTTATTTGGTGGTCATAGCCTAGGGATTGGGTGAACCATGTTAAATCTTGGTTTCTTGTGTTTTTTTCTTTGTGATCTATCATTTTTTGATATTGTTTATATTTGCATGTATTTTTTATTTCTATTCATGGTTTAATCCTAATAGTTCTATAGTAGCAACATGTGTTTCTACAATACTCTTCTCTACAATATCAATCATGGGAGTTGTATCAACCTTGTTTGATGTATCTTCCAAAATTTGGACCAAAGGTTGTAAATTAATGACTAGAGGGATGATAGAAGGTGGTTCTTGTGGATTCACATTTTCCCTTGCAACATTATTCACTAACTTTTGTAGCTCATCCATACTAACCAAAAATAGGATTGTCACAAAGTTTGACCTACAGTTTAGATTGATCTAATATCTTCTTCAAATCATCTTTAGTAAGGGGAATGATGTTCTAAGTTGATATATCAGTAACATCCTTGACAATTACTATTTCTATAGTCTCAATTGTGACATGTGGAAGACTGAAACTCAACAATTGTGTGTCTTGCACACTCTATTCTTTTGGCTACTCTAGCTTAGATGTTTCCTTTTCATCTACTTGCATTTCCATTCCTCCCTCAATAGTGTTATCCTTTTCATCATCTACTTCATCATCCTTGACCTCAATGGGTTCTTCCTCACCTTCATTTGTTGTAGTCAACCCATATGTCACTTTCCACATCTATGTGGTCTTCTTGACTACACCTTCAATATTATTTTACAAAATGCTAAAGGCTTTGTATCTAGCTACAAACCTAACTACATACTTCTTTATAGCCTTAGCAATTTGTGCCTTAGTTGATTTAAGCATCGCTTAGGCTAGTGTGGTCTCCCTAATTTGTCTTTCTAGGTTTAGACAATAGTGTCATTTTTGCTCAATTATATCATATAGAATCTTTGGCATTGAGTTTTTAATTTATAGTGGGGTTGTGTTGAATTATTCCATCATGGCATAAATGGCCTCCTCTACTTGTTTTTTCTTCACTTTACCCAATTTATCAAAATCAACATGACTAAACCCTAATAGGTCTACATTGTTCTTAACATTTTCACATAAATTTTCAATATTTGAAAGAGGGTTGTGATCACCACCTTAAATTAGTTGATGTCATCTTACTCTATTTTCTCCTCATCAAAATCTTCTTGTCCAACATACTTCCTTTTTGGTCTCTTTTTCTCTTGACCTCCTTGCTCTACTTGTTTGGTTTTTTCCTTAGCCTTTTGTGTAGTTGCACATGTGCTTGCTTATGTAGTAGGTGTAATAGGCTTCGGCTAACTTGGTTTGACAATTTTCTTAGTCCTTGTGATGTAAAGCATCATACAAATCCAAAAAATTAGTGGGATATATGCCGATCCCTTCAAAATCCATTAAATAATTCCATTGATTAGAGGCATCTCATGAGGCAAAAGAAAGCATCTTCCAACACAAAAATATCAAATCTTCTCCATTCACATATCATGATTTCTATATATGATTCCATTATTCATGAATTTTTTTTATAAATGTCTTCTTGAAAAACCATTTTCTATAATTGTTCCAAATTAGGAATAATAAAATATATCCAAAGATGAGCTAAAAATAATAAATCTATTGCAAGTTATAGTCTCTGTACTTAGACCCATTTTCTCTATCATAAATCAGAAGTAAAAACAATAACCCTACCTAGGGCATCAAATGGATTTCACAAAATAAATTAAAATAACCACAAAACAATTCTAAATTATCCATTTGTGAGTCTATTTTTCAAATCTATAACCCATTAATTTATCCAATACATAAATCATTGTATAAGCACACATCTTTGCCTACAACATCGTTGAAGGCATTTAAAAACCATTTTTCACTCAAATCTTCATAACTTTCACAAATCTAGATGAAAATGATTCAAACCAATTTGAAATGAAATATAGTTAAAAAATCATTCCAAAATACCACTATCAAAGAGTTTTTTGTGTGCTTCCCCAATATCCATATCACCAATGCTTCCTATCTTATAGTTGTAGTATTTTCTCACATCTTGTACCATTATCACATTTGGTGGAAACATTGACAATAAACAAAAAGGGTCTTGCTTATAAGAAATGTTAGGAATAGCTTTGAAAATGGGCTACTTGACTTTATTACTTACTAACTAAACATTCAAAACTTCCTTTCCTTCTACATTCTTCAAACTTGATGCCATAATGTGAAACTAGGGTTTACAAAATTTAAACTGCCTAGCTCAACTCTTGATAAATACCTTATGAAATCTAATGAATTGGTGTGAGATCACTACTAGAATATTTTTTAACTACTTGGAATGGAGGTCTAGATCAGCTTTAGCCTTTCTCACTCTTTCTAAAAATTGAAATGATGAAAAATGAGCTAAAAATTGATCAAATACCCTTTAAAAACCATGTAATTAATGTTGAGTGCTTACATAGTTGTAAGCTTGGCATCAACCAATTTCAAGCTCACTCAACATCCATTTTCATTTCCATCACTTAGCAGCTACTACAAGTTTGACATCAACTAGCCAGTCTGATAGCTTGACATCTTTTGACATTCTACTCAGTACACATAGAATTAATTTTTTTTATACTTGGCAACAACATGAAAAACTCAAAAATTTATCTTGAATTCCTAACAATATATTACATATTTATGCATGCTAATGTAGTATTTTCAGTACTATATTCCTTTGGAACTAATGTATGATATTACTTTCAGATATTAGTCCCACATACCTTTTGATTGCCTAGTTTGATGAGGTGTGATCACCTAACCCATTGGGTGAAGTGATCCCTTCATTTGATGTGATACAATAATCTTTCTTTTTCCATGTCTTATTCATGTCATATATAATGTGTTCAAAATTTTCCTTTCCTTTTCTTTTATCAAATTCACAACTTGGTGCTTTTGACTTTGTTGAGCAATGCCTACTAATGTGATTGTTCTTAAAATAGCTGAAACATGTGGTTTGACTCAAACACCTTTGGTAGTTACCACTGAACTGTGTCCAAATACAATTTTTAGTAACATGACCATATTCTTGACAATAATTATAGCTATATCTTATATTAGAATCCTAGTTTTAAGAATTGTCATTGTTCCTTAACTTTGTTGAGCAATGCCTACTAATGTGACCAGTCTTAAAATAGCTGAAACATGTGTTTTGACTCAAACAACTTTGGTAGTTACCACTAAACTATGTCCTAATATAATTTTTAGGAACATATACATATTCTTGACAATAATTATAGATATATCTTGTATTATAGTCCTAGTTTTAAGAATTATCATTGTTCCTTAACTTTGTTTTCCTATTTGATGACCACATGGGTTTGGATCATATTCAAAAGTTCTATGTCCATACTTTTGACAGTTGTAACAATATCCTTTAAAAATTTGTGTATGCATGGTCCCGGTTCTACATTCATGTGCTTGATGACCTTGCTTGTTGTAGTTGAGATAGTAAACCATGCTCTTAAGCTTAACATTTTGATTTGTAGTCTTGATCTTGCACACATTAGTAGTATGTCATTTCTTACCATAGTTATGACTATTGGTGTAAATACATATTTACTATTTATACTTACTTAAGTTTACTTAGGTTAGTGCATTGTTTTATTTTGTGAGACACTTAGGAGTTTGCACACCTTTTTGAGTTGTCATGTTGACAACACAGGAGTATGCAACTCTATTTTAGCACATGGTGTCTACAACACTGATTTGTGTGTCACACCCTTGTACGCTTATCCCCTCATCACCATACTTACTTCCATGTTTAATGGAGGATAACTCATATCTAGTGGACACATGCTTGGTTTCAGAGGCCTTTATATACAGTCACTCCTAGTGTACTTTGATATGGCATATTGAAAGAATATATTGTCATTCTAATCATACTCTCTCTTTTTGGTCTACAATTATGCTTCTGTTTGAGTTCTTAGTTCCTGGGTGAGTTTTTCCCTTTTGCAAATTCTTAAATGGTATTAGAGCTTGGAGATTTTCTCATCACATAGTCATTCAAGACCATTGTTGCTTCAACACCTCAACATGAATCCAGAGTATTGCAGAAAATGGGAGCATCTAGAGTGAGGTTTGACCTTGCCATAGCATCTGGAACACTGAATTGGTGAAGATCAACTATAAAATTGGCTAGCTTGGCCAAAGTCAACTATGAGGAATTTTTTTTTTTGTAAATTAGAATCCATAGGCCTCGATATGTTGTTCAGGTATGGTCATTTTTTTGCATATTCAATTAATTATTCAGATCTACATTTTTTTTATCTTTATAATTTTTGGTTAGAATTTGCAAAAAAAGATTGCCCTTCACGCACCTAATAGAGAATTTTTTTAGCAAAACTAGGCTATCAGATCCTAGCCCTATGTAGAGAATATTTCATTCCAACTACGCATACACATTCAATAGGCATCACATTTGAAATCTAGCAAGCATACCATAACACCATCGACGAGAAGGGAAGAACCTCAACCAGTGGCCTTCATTCCACAAATCTACCAACTCACTTTTGTTTAACTAAGCACAACAAGTTTCTTTTAAAAAGGTCGAATCCTACTTGGGTTATCCATGTGGGATTTTAGTTGAGAATCCCAGTGGCTTATTTCATTCTATGACATCTGCAAATTTGCTTTGTCGATGCCCACAGACTTGTTTCCTTTGGCATCAAACCATGGTGAAATATATTGGAGCACAAAGAATATTCTAGGGAGCAATAGGGAATCTGGTGAAGTTTTTAGAAATCTGGCAGCAAACTTTAATTTTTGGCATCACAACAATAGTTCCTAGCAATTGTTTTAAACAACAATGGTAGTCCCTATTAGCAATAGCTATCAACAAATCAACCCTGCCACATCCTCACCTATAGTCTGCCATAGTTGCAAATAGCAGACCTTGCATGTACCTCCACATAGACCAACAATGTGACACCACATGGACCTCTATACAACTAGTGTGACACATAGGACAAACGATGATAAAGAACTAAACACATCATCAGCAGCTTGAAATGTCAGTGATTTGTGCCATGTCTACCATGTAAGTGCCCACTATACCTCTTGTCATGTCAACCAAGTCTATACAATATAGACTTCCAATCACCATCCATACGACCACATCAGTCTGACATGTTAGTAGGGGGCCAATTTTTTTACCTACATCAGCATTTCACTAGGTTAAAATTGACAGTCATTTGACTATGAAAACCGAGTCTTTTAGAACTTTTGTGATGGCCATTTTACCATCAAATTTAGTCACATAATTTTCCTACCAAACCCCTCCCTAGATTTCTTTTCAATTTGGCAACCTGACTTTGTGAGCCCATAACTTGGAGATTTGTACTCTGATTTAGGTGCAATTTTTTAAAAAATTGTGTAGAATTTTCTGAATTTTCTAGTGGTGGTATTGTTTTCTAGTTTTGGTGCAGGTATTTTGTGGAAACTAAAATTTTTGGTGACTATACTTGCATAATCCTACATTTTGCAACTTCAAATGCTCTGTATAGGAACATTTGGTCACCTTTTTATGTTCTATTTTCTTTTGAAAGTGCATTATTTTTTGTCTACTTTGGAAATCTAAAATTATATTCTAGCATTGTGTGACCAAAATCTCAATTTAAGAATTAGGCATTTTTTTGCAATGTAAAGCTTTGATTCTTTTTCAGAATTGTTTTACATCTGAGCTATAGTACTTAGTGATAGATTTAGACCTCAAAAGGTAGTTGTAAATGAAAAATTAGTAAGTCCTATTCATTTTGAAAAGTGGCCCATTGTACATGGAGTACTTATAAAGTGCCAAAAGCATCTTTTTTGGGGGGGTCTTTTGACTGAGTGAAAAGGGGGGGGGATTGTACTATGTTCTTTTGTCTCTCTTTTATGCTCTTTTGATTTTGTGTATCATGGATTTTAAAATTCCTCTAAATTCATGCAACTATTCTACATGGAAAGATATTACTTGGAGTAGATTAATCAAAAAAGGATAGTCTTTATGTTGGTAGTACAATTACCAAGCCTACTAATGCTAAAGAACTCATTGAATGGCAAAGACAAGGCCAACAAGCTTTAGGATCTATCAGGAGTTGTGATCATGTAGATCTCTTCTTTCACATTGCTAGTTGTATAAAATCCAAAGCAGCTTGGGATAAACCTAAATCATTGTATGGTAAGGTGGATGAAGAAAAGGGATTTTAGATTGAGGATGATCTACTTCTCTTGGATCTAAAGAACTCTGATACAATTCAGGATTACATCAACAAAGCCAATGAGTATAGGGCACTTCTTAAAGATTGTGGAAATCCCATAAAGGATGACAAGTTGATTCATCACATCCTAAAGAGGCTACCTTCAGAGTATGCTTCCTTTGTTTTGAGTTTTAATACTCATAGGTTGACCATGGGAACTACTTACTAGAAGCCTTCATTTTATACATTTATAGAGATTTTGATTGTTGAACAATCTCACTTGATGGATTTAGGACTTCTCAAGTAATCAAAGACCGAAGCTTTGGTGGCTAGTGATGAGAACCAATCAAGTTAAGGAGGGAAAATCAACAAGAAGAAGAAGCAGTGGAAGCATAAATCACAATCTAAGACACAAAAATCATCCTCACATCAAGGTAATTCTTCTTCCAACAAGAAGGGAAATAATGAAAATAAGGAGAAACATTTTTGTGCATATTGCAAAAAGCCAAATCATGATGAGCATCATTACAAGACTAAAAGAATTGATGAGTTAAAAAATCTACTTAGGAAGAACAAGATTCAAGTGCCAAGTACTTTCAAGGATTCAACTCCAACATATTCAAAGGGTAAAGGGCAAGCACTTATGGAAAACATGAGTTCTTCTTCAGAGTGAATACTTGACTCCAGTGCCTCCTACCATATGGGTTCTTCAAAGGGAGACTTTTCTTCGTTGAAGCATTCAAAGTTACTACACATATTCATGAGAGATGATATTAAAATGGAAGTTGAAGGAAAAGGACATGTGGAAATGGACAATGGGGAATTCAAATATGTTCTCTACATACCAAACCTTAGCTCTAATCTCCTATCAGTTTACCAAATCACTCACCTTGGAGATGGTCACAAGGGTGAGTTCCTTCTAGATTTAGTGATGATGCAAAGTCTAAGAGATGATTCATTGGTTATAGTGGGGAAAACTCAATGATGAAAAGAGGCTTTATTCCTTCTCCCACTTTGTGCCTAAGTCTCCTTCTCAAGCCTTGTTGACTCACTCTACTTCACATGTCAACTTATGCCATGAGTAGTTTGGCCACCTTGACTTCTGCTCTCTTCATCAATTTTTTTCAAAACACATGGTCAAAGGTCTACTTATCATCAAATTTTCTAAGGGAGAGTGTTCATCATGTTCAATATATATGCATCTCAAGGAGAAGTATGATAAAGAGAATTCTTCACAAGCACCAATTGTTCTTCAATTGGTTCACATGGTTTTAGCAGGATCTTTGCAATGAGTTTAGTCAGCCAAGGCTGCTACATCCTCACTTGGGTCTACTTCTTTCATCACAAGAATGAAGTGGTTCATAAGCTTCAAGCCTTCAAGACTCATGTTGAACACAAGTCAAGGAAAGGAATTAATGTACTTCAAGTGGACAATAAGAATAGATATGTCGAGATAAGACTTAGGGAGTTTTGTAGACTTGAGGGAATTGATCTTCAAAATCCACCAGCATTTAGTCTGCATAAGATAGATTTTGCAACTATGAGGATTAGGAATCTCAAAACCATGGCAAGTTGCATGATCAAAGCCAAGTGTCTTGATCCTACATTAGAAGTTGAAGCTATCAGGAGTGTTACTCACATAATTAATACATCTCCTCATAATGCCTTAGATGAGAAGACTTCTTGTGAGACATAGTGTGGCAAAAAACTAGTTGTGAGTCACTTTCAAGTCTTTAATTGTCTAGCATGGGAAAACCTATCTTCCAGGGGTTACAAGGCACCAGCACCTAGGCATTGTACCTTCATTGAATATGAAGACAATGTGAAGGCATACAAACTTATGGATCCAAAGAATCATGAGATCTTTGTGGAGAAGGGTGTACACTTTGAGGAAAGTTCACCCAACTTGTGCTCTAATCCTCTCCGCATGTCATATATAGTGGAAATTGATAGTGACACTAGTGATAGTGCTTCAATAGATTCAGACACATGGGGTTCTATCGATAGTTTTAGTGAGAGGTCATGTCATCAATTCTATCCACATGCTTACATTGCCATAGTGAAAGGTCAAAAACAACATGGTACATCTCATCTTCTAGCTCTAGCTTCAATTAACTTG
Organism: Cupressus sempervirens; assembly: GCA_028749045.1. NCBI lineage: Eukaryota > Viridiplantae > Streptophyta > Pinopsida > Cupressales > Cupressaceae > Cupressus > Cupressus sempervirens. The sequence goes on along the minus strand of CM053792.1, from coordinate 909,069,479 downwards.
GGAGATAGCCTTGGGGACTTAAATATTCTCTTTGATGAAGGTGATCCTTCTATATTTGTTACAAGGGCTCACTCTAACCCTCATGCCCATTCTCTACATGATCAACCTTTATATGTTGGTGTGATTATGGATCCTTATGTATAGCAATTAGAGGAGGTCTCTTGATTAGTTGAGGAGATAGATGGTTCATTGGAATAGGTTCAATACACATCCTTGCTAGATTTGCATTCATTCTTTTCAACATAGTTGGAAGGGGAAAACATCAGCATTAGCACAAGGGCACTTAGTAGGTTTTAGGACCATCATACATCCTCAAGATTGTACCTTTGTCATTGTTTCTTCCAAAGGGGAGGAACATCATCCATCATTCATGGACCAACTTCTTCATCATAGTGGCTTTCACTAACTAGCATTCTTCATTTGGGGGGGGGGGGAGGGAGGCGGGGGGAAGCGAGGGCTACTTTGTCTCTCTTCTTCATATTTCTTATGGGGGGAACTTTTTCCTCTTATGAGGTTCTTGTTCTTCTCATTCTTCACTTATGTAAATACTAGATGTATGTTGTAATGGGGGGTTCTTGATTACTCCATCGACTCATGCATCCCTATTCATATCTCTTTTTGGGGGAGATTTTTTCCCATGAGGTTTTTCCTCTTTCTCTACTTTATGAGAGATTTCATCTTCATTATGTGCATGGGTACCTAACATGGCCTAGTAGCTGGGACTCATCATGAATCTTTACCCTAGTTTTCATAAGCTTAAGGGCATTCGCATAAGTTGCACTTGAGGGAGGGTGTTGGTGTAAATATGTATTTAATATTTACACTTACTTAAGTTTACTTAGGTTAATGCATTATTTTATTATTTCATTTTGTGAGACACTTAGGAGTTTTCACACCTTTTTGAGTTGTCATGTTGACAACCCAGGAGTACACAACTCTATTTTAGCACATGGTGTCTACAACATTGATTTATATGTCACACCCTTGTAGGCTTATGCTCTCATCACTGCACTTACTCTTATGCTCAATAGATGATAACCCATATCTGGTGGACATGTGCCTAGTTGTATGACTTATCATGATCCTAATTATGAAGTATTCTAGATGAATCTTAGAGGCCTTTATATACAAACACTCCTACTGTACTTTGATATGGCATATTGAATGAATATTTTATCATTCTGATTATACTCTCTCTTTTTAGTCTATAGTTGTGCTTGTGTTTGAGTTCTTAGTTCCTAGGTGAATTTTTCCCTTTGGTAAATTCTTACAATGACAATTATGTTTGGATTTCTTACCTTTGTTGTTCCTCTCTTCAACACTTTTGGATAACTTTCCTTCTTCAGTGCTTGTGTATCCCAATCCAAATGTATCATTATTAGATCTAGGGGATCTTAGTAATTGTTCAAAGTATTTGATGGCTTGATTTGGTTTGTTGAAACTTTCAAAAAATTCCTTTTTCCTTCTTTAGGTCACTTTACAATTGTTCATTCTCCAACTTCAATGTAGTTATCTCAATTTCATTAACATTCATTTAATAGTTGGTATTCATTGTTTGACTTAGAGTATCCAATTCCATGGTGGAAATCTTGGTTAGCTCTATTGACTTTTCTTCTATTATGTTGGCAAAAATTATTTTGTCTTCTTCAATCATGGCTTTGTCTTCTATAACTTTCTTCTTTTGTTCAATTACTTCACTTAGCAATATGACTTGTGATTCTTGCTCTAACTTGATATTTTTGATTTCCTCATTTTGGATTCTATTCTTTTCCATTAGATCTATAATTGTTTGATCAGATTCATTGGAGTCACCATTGGAAAATAACTTGGTAGTATCAATCTATTTTTATTATGTGTCATTTACAGCAATATCAATTTATTTCCTTCTCTTCATGGACTTCTTTAGTTCTTCTCTTATTTAATCCAATTGATGTAGAATGAGTTGTATCTTAATTCCCTAATTCTCAATAATATTTCCTAATTTTTAGACTTTCATTTCAAGATATTTCCTCAAAGTTGAAAAGCTTATCTTTCAGAGAACTAGGCTCTAATACCAATTGTTGGAATTACAATAGGAAAGGTAAACTTTTGAGAGGGTGGGTGGGGAATTAGTAGTTTAAAATTGGACCCATAAAACTTTCACCACACATCAATTTCATGCATTCAATGAATAAACTGAAATAGCATGTAAACATATAGCAATCACACATATATGACACTAGATATGATTACCCAGAAACCCTCCAAGTGAGAAGGTAAAACTAAGGTGGAAATGGCACCCACAAATCTTCACTATTGCAATAATAAAGTGTATCTAATGATGGTAACAATGTTTTGACTATGGAACATGATCTACCCTATTAAAGGCTTACAAAGACTATTAGGGCTCACCTTGTTAGAGGATTTCAACACCTTATTAGAAGTGTGCTTGGCAAAAGAAATTTAAGTCACAACTAAGAAAGCACCCAGTTAAAGGATTTCATATAGCCTATTAGGACTACTTTGCTAAGACATTTTGATTGAAATCACCTATTAGAATGTCTCAACTTTGATCCTATAGTTAGCACTTGATTGCTTCATAAAAGATCACCTCTAAAAAAATGTCTTCTTGATCCTTCTTGATCAGATGTCTCTTTATTGTATCCTTTTCTCTATCTTCTATTCTACTCTAATCGATTATGCAATGTAGTTTCACTTCATAACTTCTAAGCCACTATGAATTCTCTATTTGTGCATGCAAACTTCTCCTTTTTTCTCCTTCAACACTCTTAGAAAGTTTAGGGTTTTTCCAGCTAAGATAATAGTGACTTAAGGTTAGGTATGAATCTAAAGTTGAGATTCATCCATTTTCCCACTTAAACCTTCCTATTTTCTAATTGCTTGCATGTAATTGCATAATGAATCCAACTAGAGATTCATCCTTATCTCCAAAATATTGAAATTCAATCTTAAATCAGCTAAAAAAATGTTTATATAGTTGTTTGTACATTTACAAAAAAATATGTCAAAACTATCTTACTAGACATCTAAAGTCTCTAATGCTTAGCATACACTAATCTTTTTTCTATGAATAAACACTTGTATTGCTTGATATCCACTATTTACTTAGCTACTGTGTCACTCAACATATAATATATACTTAGCACTTGAGTTACTCAACACTCACTATAACTTGGCATGGTCTATTATTTACATGTTGTGCTTGACATGTTCTGTTAGTTCAACATGAACTAAGTAAATGGCTTAAGTGTGTTGAAACTCACTTGCCAAAGCCAATCTAAGAACAACACATCTGACATTGATCCATGTAACTACATTGAGCCAAATTGGTGATTTCTTTTTGAACTATTCATGTTGTACATAACCTATGCAATAACTATTTGGTTGCATATAAGTATGAGATATTTTGTTTATCCAAAGTGTATTAATTGTATAATCATTCAAGCATCAATGAATATAAGAGGGCGGATTGTCTAGAAGTCTACAAGCATCACAAGGAAGAGAAGATACTCATATATCATAGTTGGGTGATTATTTTACTTTAAATGATCTTCACTAGCAATCAAAGTTGCATTTTAAAGATTATTCACTAATTAATCCTAACACGTGCATCATTCCCATATCCTTTAAGAGGGTGGAGTTAACAATCCTTGCAAAAACTCCTAATAGAGTACATACTCAATTGTATTGCACAAATTCTTTCACAAGGTGGACCTAAACATCCTTATTACTCCTAATTGGGTAATATCATGAGAAGTGATTATTTGTAAACCTTAACCAACCAACTTTATTATTGCACTAATGAAGCATTCTAGATGTCATCCCTACCCCAATTTTACCTTCTACTTGGTGGGTTTCTAGGTTACCACATATTGTGTTATGGTGTTGTTACTTTACTTTTTTAATATTTCATGCATGTAGGTATATTAGACGAATATAACAAAGTGGTTCAAGTGAAAGAAGTTTAAGTGGTTCCTAATTCACCCCTTACCCTCCCCCAACCTTATTCACCAAGTTTACATTACGTTTCCAATACTAAAAACTTTAATAGTCTCCATAGAGAAAAATTATGACACATTTAACATATAATTAACTAATATAATGCCAATTTTTTTGTTCTTCTTATCTTTATAACTTTTCATACGAAGGATTTGTTTTGCTGACCCCAAATTC